>CM070776.1:132941124-134200767 GCA_036346955.1 Dipus sagitta
TTGTAGGAAACATGAGGAGAAATTGTAAGGCTGGATTTGAGAGGGAGCTCTGTGATATATTTGCCAGACTGGATGCAGTTTTACTGGGTTGGGTTTCATGTGATCTCTGAAACTTCTATTGTGTATTGTTTAGGTACTTTTCTCATTGCTGTGACAAAATTCCTGACAAAAGCACCTTTAAAGAAGGAAGGGATTATTTTGGCTCACAGTTTTAGGAAACTTGGTCCATCATGGCAAGGAAGGCATGTGGATGGGAGGGCATCCATAGTCAGGAAGTAGAAAGATGAATACTCCCATTCTCCTTTTTATTCAGTCCAGAACTTCAGCCTGTGGAATGGTGCTGCCCACATTCAAGGTGGGTCTTCCCTGCTCATTTAAACCTTTCTGGAAACATCCTCGTAGATACACTCAGAAGTGTGTCGCCATGGTGATTTTAAATCTCATCAAGTTGGAAACCATGATTAGCCATAACATCTATATACTTTAGAAAATATTTCTTTGCACCAAGCCATCATTTGTGGTTGTTTGTATAACAAGTTTTCTGTTTTGGTTCTTTTCCAGAAATGTGACTTCCACCAAACACCTGTGTTCCTCATTTGCACCATGCTCATCCATACCAATTGGGAATTGGGTTGCAAGTAATTTTTTCATACTGCCAACTTGGGATCTGAAGTTTGTGAGTTGCTTGCCTGTTTTAGTAAATTAGACCTAGTTTAAGCTTGTTTTGGTGATAATGTTGTCCTTATTCACATGCATTCTGAAATTTTTGGCCTATTGGGGAGATAACAAGGCAGGTACTTGCATAACTTCTGAGAACTGACCCTATATGTGAGCATAGTCTATCATGTGTGTCCTAGCATAGCAGATCTAAGATTATAGATGACCACGCTATTCCTTTGTTTCTGATATAAACACATGTGAATCAGAACTCACTTCCAGTGTCATAATCTTACCACATGCCCATATAATGAGTCAACATACTGCCTCAATGACTCCTGGATAAATGAAGCAACACTTTACACTAACTATGGATAATTTTATTACCTCCGATCTACTTATAATGCTGAATTACTATAGTCATTAATTTGTTCAGTTGCTCAGGAAACATATTTTGAATCCTTTTTTTTTTTGGCACAGAAGCACTACTTCATTTGAAGGAGAATTTATACCCAATAACACTTAAAAGTTAAGTGGGATCTTATCTTGAATGGGGGGCTTAAGACATGTGGGAAAATACATGCTTTTACAGAAGAATTAAAAAAAAGCTAGAGTGCCTGAAAGCCAGAGAACTTGAAGAGGGTTGGGATATGTATAGTAGACAGTGGGAAGAGTCTAGCAAGATGCTTCAGTGATCTAACTCACACCCAATACACTGAGAGACAGAGGTGCCTACTTTTGTTTCTACTCTCTAGATATGCATTCATCTGTCACAGTATGTAGACAGTGAATTTCAACTGAACCCATCTGAATGTGGGTTTCGATCACCAGCACAATTGTACCAGAGACTTCTGACTCTTATTATATAGGGCGATATTTTTCCACACGTAAAAATTTGAGATATAATTCCTACTATAACAGTCACTTATTTAGAGTGCAAAACTCATGAATTTTAGTTTATTTAAAAAGTTGGGCAATCTTCAGCACAATCCAATTCCTGAACATTTTCATCACTCCTCAATAAAACTCCCCTGCCCTGCAAAATCCTGTATTCATTAGGAGTCACTCTTCATTTCTGCTGTGGCTGTAATAGCCATTGCCATCTTCAGGGAGTCGTGATTATTCACAAGAGACACTCAATATTGGGCCTGCTGACATTCTCTCACAGAAGGAGGGGATAAAGAAGGTCATTAGACCCTCACCCAGGGTCTCAACCACTCCCTTGCCAGCTGTATGCAATTCTACCCCAGGTGGAAGTGGTCTCTGGAGGAGCTAGATTAAATAGAGTGTAGAAGTTTTACTGAAGGTTTGACTTCATCTACGCAGCTATGGGGAAGTTGTCATCCATACTGAAGTGAGACCGACTTAAGGAGGATAGGAGAAAGATATCTTCTTTTTGGCAGCTTCAGTTAGAGATTGAGGTCCCAGAGAGAACCAGGAGATGCCAGCCCACATGTCATCTCACCCTGACCCAAGAATGGAACCCTTGGCAGAAATGGAACATGTGTCTGGTCTGATCAAAACTGAACTACAGTGCTCCTTGCTGTCCGCAGTGGCTACCTAGAAGGGCTGGCCCAGGTGGACTGGCTCTGTGAACCAGCCTCCAAATCTACAAACCAATGGGGTCTTCTCCTTGCCTATAATGGATGCTGTCTTCTTCCTGTAGCTATCACTGCCCTGCTTTTCTGGCTCTTCTCTGCCATGCTTGCCTCTCTTCTCTTGGCCACAGGGAAACATGTGAATCTAGCTTCCTCTTCACCCAGCCTGGCTATTGAGAGGTATGTGGGGAGACCATAAAACTATTTTTTGGTCTCTGGGAACTCTTCTGCTTGCCTCTGTTTCATAGTTTGGGGTAACTTCTCACTTTGATTACATGCATGATTTTCCTCTGGTCTCTAATCTACCACATGCATATTTTCCCTTATATTCCAGATCTACCTCATGAGTGCTTTCACTAAGTCTAGGTCAGCTATCTGTGTAATTTCTTTAAACTCAGGGTAATCATGAGTGCTACTGTCTTTATTTCTCATTTTCCTCTGGATTTCTTGGTCTCTGCTTTGATATTTTCCCTTGACATTTGCCCTCTTAACTTCCCTCCACAGGGAAGCACATGGAAGACATCATGTGTGTTCCTTCTAAGTATTCCTACATATACACCTAAGTTCTATCTTCCACACACTTGCAGCACTACTCCAGTTTACCAAAAACTTTAATTTCTCTTAAATGAACCTTATAACCTATGCAGTGTTTCCACATGACACCGTGTTTCCTACTTCCCACGTGTTTATGAGTCTGTTCTTGCTTGCCTTCCTAGATCCCAATCCCCCTTAAATAAACCACAAAATGTGGGATTTCTCCCTTAAATAAGCCCCAAAATTTGTGATGTCTCCCTAAATAAATGTAATAATTCATAACTTATCCTTTTTGGGCCCATCTTTATCAATTTTTTTGTTAAAGGTAGAATAGAACCCAAAACTTTATTATTTTGTCATAAATTCTGAGGGACCCCTCATGAACCCTAAAATCCTGCATCACCTTTAACCTGTAACCACTGAGCAACATCGCCAACTCCAGTGATGCTGTTTTGAGATCGCATCTCCCCAGGAAAAGTTCATAAAACAATTTTTCTACCCTCAATCCTCTAGTCAATGAGTAATTTTATTTTCTGTCTCTGTAGATGTACATGCTTTTAATACTGCATGTGAAAGGTAGCCTTTATGTATGACTTTTTTTCTTTTAGCATAGTGTTTTCAAGGCCCAACCATGTTGTTACATGTGCCAGTGCTTCATTCTTTCTTCTTTTTTGTTATGGAATAGTATTCCATTGTGCGGATATATCATACTTTATGTGTACCAGTACATGGACACTTGAGTTATTTCTATATTTTGGCTATCATAAATAATGCTGTTATCTATTAATGCATAAGTTTTATGGTTTTTTTCTGTTTATTTGTTTGTTTGTTTGCAAGGTAGGGTCTGACTAACCCAGGATAACCTGGAACTCAATCTGTAATTATAGGCTGGCCTCAAACTCAAAGAATTCCTCCTACTTCTGCCTCCCAAGTGTTGGGATTAAAAGCATGTGTCATCATACCTAGCATCATGTGTAAGATTTTATTGAGGACATATGTTTACATTTCTCTAGTATATACTGATGGTCATGTGGTAAATGTAATTTTACATTTTTAGAGCTTTCTAAATTGTTTTCCAAAGTACCTGCAGGATTTTACAATCTCCACAGAAATATATAATGGGTCCCATTTCCCAACATCTTCACAGCACCATTTTTTAAATAATAACTTTCGTTATAGATATGAAATATTTCTCTCTCTCTCTCGGTGTATGTGTGTGTGTGTGTGTGTGCACATCTGTTTGTTTGTGATGCTGGGGATTGGACTGAGGGCCTTGTTCATGCTAGGTAAGTGCCCCTACTTCTTTTCTCCCTGATTCTTTTTTTCAAGACACGTTTCATTATATAGAACTTAAACTCAAGATCCTCTTGTCTCTTGAGTACTGGAATTACAAGAGTGCAGCATTGATAGACATTTTCCTAATGACTAATGCTGTTGATTTATTTCATGTGTTTTTTTGGCCATTTATATATCTTCATCAGAAAAATGTTTAAGCAGATTCTTTGCCTATTTCTTAATTATGTTAGTTACCTTTATTTTCTAACTGAATTATAAGACTCCTTTAAATGAATATGAGACTCTTAGAAGCTATATAATTTCTGATTTTGTGGAGACTTCACATTCTTGATGATATCCTTTGAAGCATAGTTGTGCTTATAACAAGATGGAATTTATTTACTTTTCCCCCTGGTTCCTTGTGAGGACAGTGCTGTTTTAAGTGAAAGAATAGTCCATGAAAATAGCCAATGACCCTTGGGGTCTTCTAGGGGTTAACATGTAGCTGGAATCCTAAGGCTGGAAAGACTAAATTATCTTTAATCCTATTACCGGATTTAGATAATGTTTTAAAATTAGATAATCATTATCTAATTGCCAATAATTCTGTTGTTAACATGGTCTAGATAGGGGCGTGGACCAGAATGAAAAGAGTCACCCAGATTGCAGGAATAGAGTGGAGACCTGAGGCTGGACAAGGGCAAGGGTACTCCGCTACACTTCAGTCAGCTTTGAACTCAAGGACTGATTTCTAACTTACTGTTTGAACCTGTGACCTTGATTTGAATCAAATTTCCATTTGCAAATAAAGCAGGCCTCCATTAGTAAGAATTTAACCAATATCTTAAATTGTTAAAGTGTTTAAAAATGGAACACAGTTTAAGAACTAAGAGAAAATTGTTGGTAACTCTCACTTGAGATTCTGCTGAGTATAAGATATTGAAATGATCTTGAAGTTTTTAAAAGTTCATAGTTGTGCTGAGTGGTCTCTGTAAAAGTCTTCATTTTATATAGCCGGTGTGGTGGCGCATGCCTTTAATCCCAGCATTATGGAGGCAGAGGTAGGAGGATTGCTGTGAGTTCAAGGCCACCCTGAGACTACATAGTGAATTCCAGGTCAGCCTGAGCCAGAGACCCTACATCAAAAACAAAACAAAACAAAACAAAAAAGTCTGCATTTTTGTCTGAAAGCTCTCTGTGCATCTGAGCACTTTACTCACAAAATCTTCCACTCAGCATTAGAAGTCATATAATGCAACCCCCCTCTACCTTTTCAAATCTACTTTCCAACCATGAGTGGAATGTAGCAGAGAAAATACCAGTAAGAATCATGAGAGATGGGTAGCTTAAGAATGTTATGTGTGCTTTAGGAAAGACAGTAATGAAGTGAAAAAGATGAAGTAGAAAGGAACTTGAAGAAGAGAAAAATAAATAGGGTTTGCAAAGCCTAAAGAAGGCCAGCTTTTGAGATTTAGCTATGTCAAAGGAATTTAAATTGGGGGCTGAAGACATTGCTTAGTGGTTAAGGCATTTGCCTACAAAGCCTAACCACCTGGGCAACCTGGGTTTGATTCCCCAGTACCCACATAGAGTTGGATGCACAAAGAGGCACATGCATCTAAAATTCATTTGCAGTGGCTAGATGCCCTCCCTCCTCTCCTTGCAAATAAATAAAAATATATTTTTTTTTTTTGGTTTATTTTTATTTATTTATTTGCGAGTGACAGACAGAGAGAGATAGAGAGAAAGAGAGTGAGAGAATGGGCGCGCCAGGGCCTCCAGCCACTGCAAACGAACTCCAGATGCGTGCACCCCCTTGTGCATCTGGCTAACGTGGGTCCTGGGGAATCAAGCTTCGAACCCGGGTCCTTAGGCTTCATAGGCAAGCACTTAATCGCTAAGCCATCTCTCCAGCCCAATAAAAATATTTTTAAAAAGTATTTATATTGCCAAATCTCTGCCAATAACACTGAACTACTTCTTCCTCTGGTGTCCTCTTATTTATGAGCCATTCTATTCTGGCACTCTTAATTGTCTTGAAGATTGGCTATTGGTGGATGTTCCTGTGTGTCTCTCTAGACAAAGAGCTCCTGGAGGAAAAACAGGTGATGGCTTCTTTCAACTGTGTAGCTGTTCTAGCATCTGACACTCAGAGCACTTAGCGGATGATGCTGGGGTATGCCTATAAACATGGGCCTTGAGGTCAATAAGGCTGACTCTGTACTTCAAATACCAAAGACTGGAAACCTCTATGGGCCTTTGACTGATTCTATGACTTTGGAGAAGTTAACCTGATCCTTACTGACCTTGTGTATGAAATGGATGGAACTAATAGCTCTTCCTTCACCCAATTGGAATGGTGAGAACTGGTCAGAGTGCTTGGTGCTCGGTGCTTAGCAAATGATAGCTATTAAGATTTGGATAAATGGGCTTCAATTAGTACTTGTTAGGATTACTCATGTGGGCAGAAGGGAGAGGCCTGGACCCAGGTGTGTCTCATAATGGTGCCTTCTAGACTATAACAAACTAAGCACAGTAAACCTACTACTGTATAGCTCTGTTGTTATGCTCACATGTTTGATTGTATTTGCCTGTGCTTCAATACAGTGTAAAATACCAGCTTCCACTACTGCAGCACCTCTGCTGCTCTCTGGGAATGGGGCCAACAGAAGATGCTCTGAAGAGTCAGGGAGCTCACATTAGTTCTTTTCCAAAGCCCAGCCAAGGGCAACTTTACCTTTAAGGGTCTTTAGGTAGTTTGCTGCACAGAAAATGACAGGCTTCTTTACTACTGTTGATCGTGATTGTGGTTGTGATCACAAATCATTTCTGCACCAAACTTGTATGTGTTGCCTCTCTGCTAGGTGCTAGAGGGAGAGGGTCGAAAGAGAACCAGTCCTGCTCTGGAAGAACACACAGTGTAGCATACGAGAGGCACTGTTTTCTTTCAGTGCTTGTTGGACAGACTACTTTATTACAAAAAGTGATCACATATTAGCTATGGCTGCCAAGACATGAATTCAGTCTCCTTAGAAGCCTTTGGAAATAGGGTGAGTTATAATAAACCAATATGCATGCCAGAATGGATCTTGAATCAGGTGAAACCTGGGTCCTCCTAGAGAAGTATCTACCTGTACAAGAGTGAAGAACATTCAGAAAATGTTGTCAGGCAGGAACTCTGCATTAAAGCGAACCTCTGGGTCCTGTAACATTGATTTTAGAAACACATAATTCCCTTATAGCCAAAGTAAACAAAGTACCACAAATTGGGTTCCAATACCAGTGGTGAACACTGTCAGCTTGCCCTTCCTTCTAGACTGTCTCCCTGATAAAGCTTGCTCTAGGTTGCATCCAGCTGTAGCCCCCTGGGATTTGGGAGACCAGCTCTGAAACTCTGATTGCGTCTGGGGCTGGGTGTTGGTCCTGTCTCTGACATGGATTAGTTGTGTGACTATGAACAAGTCCTTTAAATTAACCACAGTGAATATACTGTCCTCATCTGTAATGTAGAGACATCAGTACTCACTTTGCCTACCTCACCATATTTTGGGGGGGAGGGATAAAATATGGCAATATGAAATCTGGGGCTTTAAGAAAACAAAAATGTGAAATAAACATCACAGGTAATGATTCTCTGTTCTTTACCTTGTCTCCTGCCATGATGTTGAAAAACTCATTAAGGACAAATAAAGCTCTTTCCTTACCTCTTGGGAACTTGAGACTATGAATTCTTTAGCCCTGATGAGCTTGTGCCAAGAAGCCATTTTTGTGCTTCTTGCAGCTTCTTTATTAGGCCTCAGCAGCTGCTTATTTCTTTCATATTACTGTAATTTCATTTTGTCAAATATCTGGAGAGTTCTTCACCACCCTTCTCTTCAGAACTCTTACATAGTGGTAAAGGCCCCAAGCGGGTTTGAGTGGACTCCTTTCACATTTGTGAGCAAAGGCACTAAGGCCAGTAATTAGCAGGGGTGGGGAAGCCTTTGTAAACTGAGGACAAATGAATGAGTCTTGATACACAGGCTGACCCCCTCACCTGGGCAGCTTCTGAGGACACCTGCCTTGGATCACTAAGGCATCTTGCCCATCGGACATAGTGTGACTGCCCCTGCTTGTGGGGATGAACAAAGCCAAGCATTTACTGGCTAGAGTGCAGGACTGAATACAACTCGCCTCTTCGGCCAGGCCAGGCCAGACAGCTGCTCAGGCAGAGGGGTTTCAAGTAAACGTGTTTCTATTTAGAACGTGGATGTTTTGATAGAATTTGAAGAAAAGCATGAGGTAGTTCCCATTTTGGAAAACAAATTAATTATGTACTCCTGTGTTGTCTAGTGGTTGGAAGCCAGACATGCCCACAACAGCACTTCATGGACTTTTCTTTCTTGTTGAACGTGAGACTCTTCTGTAAGAAAACAGCTGGTGCTTTTTCAAAGTCACATGACTGCTGGCCCAAAAGGACCTTTTAATGAAAGTTGGAACAATGTAAATATTCTTTTTATACTGGACACTGCCACTCCATCATTTTGGGAGATGTTTTCATATTAGGATTAACACACTGGGGGTTTTCCCTGGAGTTCTCTGGAGATTGGATATAGGGTGCAGAAAGGTGATTTGTTATTCTCTGTGCAATTAAAAAGGTCCCACGGAGCCTCGAGCTGGTACAGCAAGTGACAACCCCACATAGTCATTGGACTGAACGATTAGCATTTCCATTCAGGTCATGCTTTCTCAGCCAAGCTGTTGACTTAGGGCTGTTGAGACTCGTATGGCTTTGACTCTTCATTCAGGCTTTAGAAACATCACTGAGTTAACAGGCCACACACCAATTCACTCTTCTCCCTCCCTGCTCTTCAGCCCCTTTGTGTCAGATAAGGAGGCCTTTCCCTGCTACAAAAAGGTAGCAGGACCAAAGTTCCATGAGCACTGTGCCCCTTATACCACCCCCCAATTTGGTCTTTGTGCAAGGCTGCTTTTGTTTCCCTCCAAGAATTAAAAGTTAATTGATACCTCAAATGGATGATGGTTACAATGCATTTCACCATCCAATGCAGTCCTGCATCCCATTGGATTAACCCTCTTCTGCAGTTCATTGTAAATAAACATCCCACAACAACAACAACAAAAAAGCTTACCTACCTGAAGCATTGTATTTACTTGGGTTCTGCAGCAAAACTAAAATTCTATGACAATGTCACTGGGTTAATTAATTTAGATTAATGACTCTTGGAGCCCTGTTTTCCTTTGCCTTTTCTATTTGTCACAGGCTGCTGAACAAGTATTTCCAAATGTCCCGGCCTATCCAGAGTTCCTCCAGAGAAAGTTACTCTGAGACCCAAGAGCTTTTCTCTGAAACAAACCAACTGTTAGATCCCAATGTGAAATTCAGAATAGATGGCTTGTATATAAAATGTATTTTTAGAGAAGAGAAACATGATCTCTTCCTAAACATGGAAGAAAATATATTCATAGATTCCACTGGATGCTCAGTGGAATTCATTCAATTTAGTTGATAAATAAAGAAATATAGAATGTACTCAAGTTAGATTTTTACTATTACAGAGAGACATGCCAATCATCAAACATGTATTGGTAAAATCTAGTTTTCATTAAGACATTCTAGAACTTTGAAGCTTAGAAGCATATAAGGTGTTTTTCATGCTAAACACACACTCTCATTTAGCTGGCTTGTGTTAACGTTCACCTATGGCCTTACAAAGGAAATGACACATTCCTTTAGAAGAATGTTTTGATTTTCTATAAGTCAAGCTTGATAATTTAGTAATGTGGTAAATAGACTTGGTACAGACTTAATTTATACTCTATTAGGGCTCTTATTTTCTATTCTCATTTACAACATAATGCTTCCCACACTTTTTGGAGCATTATAGTGAAATCATTACTTCTCCAAAGAACCAAATGTTCTATTAGCACATGAAGAGTTATTGAATATCATTCATTAAATATAAGAGAAGTTTAAATCAAAACCACAAAGAGAGATTACTGCTCACCTACTAGGATGATTATTACAAAAATAAAGTCAGTGAATAGGAAGTGTTGCCCAGCGTGTAGAGACCCTTCTTATACTGTTAGTCTGACAGTTCTTCAAATACTAAATCCAGTGTTACTCTCTAACACAGTTCTTCTCTTAAGTGCCTACACATGAGAATTGTAAGCATATACTCTCATGCACAAAAAAACTTGTACACACATGTTTACAGAGCATCATTCATGAGAGCTAAAACAACCCAAATGTCCATTAATAGATAAATAGATAAACAGAATTTTATAAAACCTTACAGTAAAATAGTATTCATACATGAAAAGAAACAATGGACTGATACATGGTATAACATGGATGGACATGAGCAACTAGGTGAAAGAAACCAGTCACGAAAGGGCACATAGATGGGAAATGTTCCATACAGGTGCCTCCGTACACATAGGAAGTAAATGCTTGCCAGGAGCTGGGGAAAAGGGAATATGGTGGTAGAGGTGGTGATAAGTGGCTAAGGGACAGAAAGTTTCTTTTTGAGTTGGAGATATTGCTCAGTGGTTAAGGTACTTGCCTGCAAAGCTTAAGAACCTGAGCTTGTTTCCCCAGTACCCATGTAAAGTCAGATGTACAAGGTTGCACATGCGTCTGGAGTTCATTTTCAGTGGCTAGAGGCCTTGGAATGCCCATTCTCTCTCCTTTTTCACTCTCTCTCCAAGAAAGAAAGAAAGTTTCCTTATGTAGTAATGAAATGTTCTAGGTCTGGTAATGGTAATGGTTTCTACATGTTTGAATGGCTAATATTTTTTATATTTTCATTTAATCTACATTCAGATGAAGACAACCCAGCCCTGTGTGAGCTTTCCAAGTTATGCTGAAAATCTGTGATCCTGTTGAAATTTTAGTTGTATTATGTATATGTAAATTTTCCTGTTTATCAGTTACAGTACAGGATAGGACAAGTTGTTGGGTTGAACTTTCAACCTTAACAATAAATATTTTCTCTGAATTGCAGTCATTTGCCAAAACTCTAAGAGAGACACTAAGATTTGCATATTAATTTTTTCTTCACAGAAAAGCTCTGAATATTTCCTCTTGAAGGGAGAATAATTACAGATTGTTATATCTCTGAAGACTAAGCCATTTAAACTGTCATTCTCTTCTTTCTTATAGCACAGTTTCTTTTTCAGGAAAATGAGCAGCCTTGTCATTCTGCCATAGAAACTGAAGGGAAAGGTGGGACATTGATTACTTCCCAATAACAGTGACTACTGTTCTGGAGATCTTGGCATGTATCATTGCTGTCTTCAGTGCTTGACACAATCATTATTTATGCCTTGAAATCATATGGGGTAGATTTTATTATCATCTATGCTTACAGATGGTGAAACTGAAGCACATAAGATCTACGAAGTCTCAAACCAGACGTTTGAACTCAAGTCTATGTGATTAAACAGTCCCACTCTGAAACACATTCTTATCATGTCCTTTGTGCTTTCGTACTATGCAACAATATTTGTTTCATTGTTTGTTTGTTTGGTTTTTTGCACCAGGGATTGAACCTTGGGTCTCATGTATACTAAGCATATGCTCTAGCAATGAGCTATATCCTCAGACCCAGAATTTTGTGCTTAACAATCCTCTTCAAGCTCTATGCATAAAGCAGTAGTTTCTAATTTTTAGAGCATATGACAATGGATGTCTTTGTGACATGTTTATACATTTATACACGTTTATAATTGTACTTTTCTTATATTTGCCCTGTCAACATCCCTTGTTTTCCTCAGTAGTCCCCTACCTCCACCTAAAGTGTCCCCATTCTACTTTCATGTCACTCACACACACAGGTTTAGAATGTGAGAGAAAACACATGGTGTTTATCTTTATTTTCCCTCCAATTACCCTCTCTTGGTCACCTTCACTTACATACATGCACACAGATACACGCACGCACAAATTGAATCTAGGATCCACAAATGAGAGAACACACATGACATTTATCTTCCAGAACCTGGCTTATTTTGCTTAACATGATGATTTCTAGTTCCATCCATTTTCCTGAAAAAAAGGCATAATTTCATTCTTCTTTACAGCTGAATGAAATTCCATTTTGTGTGTTTATACATACATATGTATGCACACTATAATTTTTTATCCATCTATTGGTGGACATCTGGGCTTGTTCCATTTCTTAGCTACTGGAAATAGTAGAACAATAAACATGGATGTGCAAGTAACTCTATGGTAAGACTCAGAGTGCTTTGGGTACATACTCAGGAGTGCTATAGCTGGATCATATGGTAGTTCTATTTTTAGCTTTTTAAGGAAGCACCATGCTGATTCCTATAATAGCCATAGCAGTAGTTCTTAATATGGGGTGATTTTGCCCTCTGGCAGATATATGGAATTGTCTAGGTGTAGTAGTGATTATCATAGTTGGGGTAGGGTAGGAGTGAAGAATGTGATGGGGACCTGGTGAGTGGAGGACAGGGAGGCTGCTGAACAGGGCAGTAAGAGGATCAGTAATAATGCTGATGAGTCATTTTTGGAAACTGAGAAAGCAAAAACAGCAGTACGGATCATGTCTTTATTTAGTTTTGATATTTTGTTCACTATAGATTTTTATATTAATTATATATAAAATAGAATTAAAAATAAAATAATAACAACAAAATATTTTAATGTATTATTTAATCTTGATTACTGACCTTTTTAGTGTTACCTTATATTTAATACCCACAGTAATGTATTTTATGCCTAAGGCAAGTGTCTCACTCAATTCATATGCCTCACCTCACCCTAGACTCAACCGTGCTGTTCAATATCTTATAAAGCATACATCAGGCCATAAAACAAAGCAATATACAGCATAGGAATAAAGCTGAAACTGAGCTGGAAGCTTTCAAGTGCTGTGCAGCCTGTTGGCAGAGAGAAGTCATCAACAGTCTTAACAAATACTGGATCCTGTGAGCTACATAATTGGCCTGTCAGGCAAGATGTGCCCACCTGTATAATAATGGCATGTCTGTTATAGGGTAACCAACTGTTCTCTGATTGGATTTCAGGTTCAGTTCATGGGAGATAATACATGCCTGGAACTAAAAATCTAATCAAAAGCCTATGATTGAGAAGGTCAAAAGTGAGGAAGCTACACTGTTGTTTGGCTACATGGATATGTTGTGTACATCCAATTGACCTCTAAGTATTTATGTTTCTGCCCATAGATTATTGCTGTTCTCACCTTTGGTCAGAGAAGCTTCATTTCACACTTGGCAGTGACTACTGAGGAGACTCATATCTCATGAGTGTTGAGAAGTGACTATTGAGTGTTCAGCACTAAATGAGACATCTCTATCAGCCCTTCCAATGATTATGGTATAACTAGAAGGGGAGGTGGGAAAAATGTAAGAGCCAGAGGAGGAAGGAGAGTGTTTTGGAATGCTGTCTTCCTTCTGGATATAAAGTGGCTGTCACATTCATGACCAACCTTAAAGCGGCTGTTGTTACCTGTGCAATGTTACATCCATCAACATGTTATCACGGATGATGGAGGAGGGCAAAAATAATACATCATAGTAGAAAATGGACTAGTTGGGAAAGGGGGTTTCAACAGCAGGGAGATGGGAATGAAAGTGGGGAAATAGAACAAAGCAAATGTCTAGTCCAAAGTGTTGGCAGTGCTGAGGGTGAGGACCCCTGTTTCAAGTGCTAGAGGGAGTTTACTCATGGTGAGGGAAGAATAAGGGAGAAACACAGTTATATGGATCATAACCATAGCCACTGTTCATTTAACTACTGCTACTGTACATGGGCTGTCTTACACAGGGGCTGATCCATATTTGCCAAACCTATCCTGGGACCCAACAGGTTGCTCTACCCTCTGGCGTCAGAGCTGTCCACTGCCATAAATTGCCCTGTGAGCTGCACTTGTCACAGTGCAGAGGATCACAGGAAGAGGGTTCTGTATTACTCCAACTACAATTGTCAAATGGTTTTTACTTCCCTCAACAACAAAAATATATTTCAAATCTTCTCAAAAGAAAATCAGACCAATAACCTTGGGTGTCATTTTGTTGAAGATTGTCACTGGTCCAATTTTTGGAATTTTTGTAAATCAGTTGCTCAAGTGTCTTTTCTGGTGTAACATAATGAATGAATGTGGAAGGTTTTATTTTTTTTCTGAGTGACAAATGTTGTGGTGCTGTGGACAGCTTGGGGTGGGGATGCAAGGGAAGAAAGTCCAAAATTCAGATCCTTCTTCTAGTATTTCCTAGATAGACGACATTGGGGAAAGGAGCTAACATCTACAGGTCAAGTTTTTGTTGTTGTTTATTTTTATTTATTTTTTGAGAGTGACAGGCACAGAGAGAGAAAGAGGCAGATATATATATATATATATATATATATATATATATATATATATATATACATATAGAGAGAGAGAGAGTGAGAGAGAGAAAGAAAGAGAGAGAGAGAAAGAAAGAGAGAGAGAGAGAGAGAGAATGGGTGCGCCAGGGCCTCCAGCCACTGCAAACGAACTCCAGATGTGTGTGCCCCCTTGTGCATCTGGCTAACGTGGGTCCTGGGGAATTGAGCCTCAAACAGGGGTCCTTAGGCTTCACAGGCAAGCACTTAACTGCTAAGCCATCTCTCCAGCCCTACAGTTCAAGATTTTTAGGCTGGTGAAATATAATATTAACTAACTGGGTGCAGTGTTAGGGTAAGAATGCAATGCCATAGATTATGTTATGTAATGAGTGCTGACTATCAGATCTCTTCTCTTCTTTAAAAGTGTATCAGGGGGCTGGGAAAATGGCTCTGTCAGTAAAAGCACTTGACCTGAAAGCTTTACAACCCAATTTCAATCTCCAGCACCCATGCAAAGCCTCACATGAAGGGAGGCACATATCTGAAATCCTACTGTGTCTATAGCAATGGGAGGAAGAGACAGGAGAATCCGAAAGCTCACAAGTCAATTGGACTGGCATTTCCAGTGGTTAAAAAGACAATAACAAGAGATACCCTGCATCATAAACAAGGTGGAAGGAGAAGACCAACACCCCAAGGTTGTCCTCTGACCTCCACATGTGCACCATGGTGCCTGCATACACGCGCATGTGTGTGTGTGCATGTGCACACGCACACACACATGCACACACACAGAGAGTATGCCAGGACAAAGCAAAAGCTCTTTTATACTTTTAATATTTTTAGACATTTCTGTTGCAGTTGCCTTTTTGTTGCTGGCACAAAGCAACAGACCAAGAGCAACTTGTGGGAGGAAAGGCTTTATTTTGACTTAAAGACTTGAGGAGAAGCTTCATGATGGCAGGAGAAGATGTGGCATGAGCAGAAGCTGGACATCACCTCCTGGCCAACAACTGGTGGACAACAGCAGCAAGAGAATGTGCCAAACACTGGCAAAGGAAAGTTGGCTATAACACCCATAAGCCTGCTCCCCAAAATACACCTCGTCCAGCAAGGCTCCAATTCCCAAATTTCCACCAGCTAAGGATCGAGCTTTCAGAATACATGAGTTTATAGAGGACACCTAATTCAAACCACCAGTCTCATGTAGTCCAGACTGGCCTTGAAATGATTTTGGTAGCTGACGATGACCTTAAATGCTTTATCCTATCTCCACCTCCCGTGTGCTGAGATTATAATCATACACCAATATACCCAATTTATGTGGTGCTGGGGAATGAACACAGGGCTTTATATATAGTAGATTGGCACTATAACAACTGAGATACATCCCTAGCCCAAAAATTTCATTTTTAAAAGCCTACAACTTGATTCTACTTGGAGAAAATATCATTCCATCACTTTTTGCTGGAAATAGTAATAGTAGTAGTAATAATAGTTTGTAAATATGGCATTTGTAAAAGTTCTTTGATGTTTTCTATTTGAAAATTTACTAGGATGTGTTCTTCCCCACACCTCCCCATCATTTTAACAGTAGCAAGCTGTGAATTTATTTCTCAGGTTTTTTTTTTTTTCCTGCCATATGTCATCATCTTATTCCTAAAGCCATCTGGGATGCTTCAGCTTAGTCAGGGCACAGAGCTAATGAGACCAAGGTCAGGGCTGAATCCCCATAGGAAGCAGTTAGCTTTATTTCCTTCTTTGGCCCTATCCCTCTTCTCCTACCCCTACCAGCTGGCTTTCTACTGGATGTTTGTTCCAAGGGGTATGAGAACGAGGGAGTGTAGCTGTGGACTCTCCCTCCCAGCAATGCAGCTGAAAGCATGTGTCTTTGAATGAACAAGAAAACACATGAACACAATCTCAAATTCCACTGAGCCTTGAAGACGAATGACCAACACATTTGGTCGAATATAGGCAATGATCACAAGAATAGGTTATGATTATCTGAATGACAGGCCCCATTAGTGAGTGACAGCCACTTCCTGATACTCTAGCATCAGGTAAGACCACATATCTGAGGCCTGCTCTTATCAGTCCTACTACAGCAAAAACCTATGATGATTACCGACAAGTATAAATGCTGGAAGAGGCTTTTGTCCATAGCATCCCATGACTGTTGCTGTGATAAATTTGGCTCATTAACTACTAGGCAGGAATCACAAAACCCTCTGTGATCCAAAGTGAAGACAGCTTTTCATTGAGCTATTGACTTTACTTCTGCTGCATGTGCATCTTTGAAATGGGATCTGCTAACCCAGTGTACCTCTATTCTAGAACAGTATATTTTACTATATTGGCTGCAAACAATATTATCACCAAAAGTCTCTAGGACAGAGGGAGTTTATCCTAGGAGTTCTCACTTCTCTCATTCAATCAAAACAGGAATGAGGGGATGTGGAGATTACTCTGTTGACAAAGTGCTTATCTTTTAAGCATGCAGACCTTAGTCAAGACCCACATAAACATGCTGAGTATAGTGGTGCATCCTTATAATCCATGTACTGGGGGTGCAAACACAAGAGGACCCCTGAGGCTTCCTGTCTGGTCTAGTCTGCTTAGTATTCTCCAGGACAGAGAACCTGTTTGAACAAAATGTGGTGGGTGTTCCAGAGGAATGACACTTGAAGTTGTCCTCTGACTTTCTCATGCATGTGCATATACATGAACATCCACCTGGAAACCCAAGTGCACCGTACGCACATGAACACACACTACAAAAAGGAATGATACCAAATTTCATCTTGTCAAACACAGGATCTAAATTGTGCTCTCCTGTCACAACCCAACTTACTGCTTCTATTGGTGGAAATTTAAGATAAGAAGGCACAACCTGAAATAGCAGAGACAGAAGAATGCTTAGGCTCTGGTGAACAAAATTTGCATGTAATCCTGACTAAAACTTGAAGACATTTCTAGGCATAATTATTTTGTTGGTGCATGTATGTGGTATGCATGAGGGGGCCAGAGAAGAACGTAGGTTTTCTTTCTCTTATCCATTTATTTCCTTTAGATGGGGTCTGCCCCTCAGCCCAGAGGTACTGTTTGTCAGTGAGCCTCGGTGATTCTCCAGTCTTTGTCACTCATGGACTAGGGTGACCACGCTCAGCTTTTTACGTGGACTCTGTGGAGTTCAACTTAGTGGTCTCTGGACTGAGAGGCCCTCATGCTTAAGTGGCAAGCACTCTTACCTGCTGAACCATCTCCACAGCCCTAGGCATAGATTCTTGGGGGAGGGTGTATGATATGTTTGGATTTATGTCTATGTTCATGTATGTGACTGTAGGTATATACATGCCTTAGCACACGTGTAGAAATCTGATGACAATTTTGCATGCCTTCCCTTGCCTTTTACCATGTTGGAGGCAGTCTCTCATTGTTCACTGCTTTCAGTGGAAGGCTAGCTACCCCGTGGGCTTCTGGGCAGTTCTACTACGTCTACTTCCCTTCTTGCTTTAGGCACACTGGGATGCGAGTGCTACAGAGTCCAGCTTTTGGGGGGTTCTGGGGATCCCAACTCGGATACTCACACTTGCACAGTAAGTGCTTTATCTAGTAAACCATCTCCCCAGCCTGCTAGGTGTGGTATTATGAAAAATTTTACACATAAAGAAGAGGTTAAGGCTAAAGAGATGGCTTCACAGTTAAGGTGCTTGTCTGCAAGAGCCAAAAAAAAAAAAAAAAAAAAAAAAAAACCAGGTTCCATTCCCCAGGACCCACAATAAGCCAGATGTACAAGGTGGTACATGTGTCTAGAGTTTGATTGTAGTGGCTCAACGCACTGGCATATCCATTCTCTCTCTCCCCCTCTCTCTTAAATAAATACCATAAAAATAAATAAGAATCGATTAGTATATAATATAACCCCAAGGTACCCATACTTCACTTTTCATGGCACGGCCATCCCTCTTTCATCTCTTCCTCAAGCCACTTCCCTTCCTAATTATTTTGAAGCAAAACCAACATGTTTCATTTTGTCTATAACTAATTTAATATGGATATCTATAGTATAAGGACCCCAAGACCATATTAAATAGATTTTTAGAATGGTGGAAAACATTGTGATGAGAGAGAAACTTATCCTGGGTAGTGTCAGCTCTTTTGGTGTGACACATTGGCATCAGTGAAACTTAAAACCTTAGGCAACTGGACATTTGGGAGGCCGCAGAGGACTGCACAAAGCAAAGGTACTGGAACCCAGAAGGACACTCTAGGAAAACACTGTCACCAAGCTTGCCTAAGCTGGAGGTCAAAAGGAAGTATCAAATCAATGATAAGAACAGCACATCAAGTGGAGGTCTACTAAGTGAAATCTGAACATGTTGATCTTTCTTTAAAAGTTGTTGGGCTGGAGAGAAGGCTTAGCACTTAAGCCGCTTGTCTGCAAAACCAAAGGACCCATGTTTGATTCCCCAGTGCCCATGTGAAGCCAGATGCACAAGGTGTCACAAGCATCTGGAGTTCATTTGCAGTGGCTGGAGACCCTAGTGTGCCCATTCTCTCTTTCTCTCTCTCTCTCTCTCTCTCTCTCTCTCATACACACATATAAATAAAATCTTTAAAATATTTTTAAAAGTTGTCTACCAATGATCTGAATTGTCACTGATATTTCCTGAGCACTTGATTACATGCCATGTGCAGTTCATGGATCATGTGTGATCCTCAAAGTATCTGTCACATGTTCTGTTATTGTTCTCATTTTACAGTGGAGAAAACTGAAGCTTAGAGGAAACTTAGGCTATATTTGGAATGTAATAGTTTGACTCCATTGCCATTATGTTAACTACTCTTCTATTCTAATTAACCAAAAGAAGTATCTTAATGGTGAATATGATTTAGAAAATGAGTACTTATAAACTCATGGACACTGGATTTTAAGTGATTTGTAACCAAATCTCAAACCTGTGAATGGTATATAAACACAATGGAGTTTCACCTGCCCATAAAGAAGAATGAAATCATGTCATTTGTAGGAAAATGGACAGAACTCTGGATTATTATGTAAACCTAAATTAGCTAGACACAGAAAGAATCATATATTTTCTCTCATATGTGGAAACTAACTGCAACAGCCAAAATAAAAAAAAAGTAAATTGAAAACCTATGACCTGAAGATACGATATTGACTACTAGGGAGAAAGAAGATGTCTGAGAGAAAGCTTGGTGGAGGTGTTATAATCAAAGCCTGGCATAAGACCTACATGGAAATATAATTAAACCCATTCATTTGTACAATTAATGTGATTAAATAATTATAACTTCAAACATCTCATATTTAACAAAGTTCTTCAGATGACAAAAGACATTATTAGCTCAGTCTGGGAGTATAGTTCATTGGTAGAGTGTTTATCCCATGTGTGTGAGGCTCTGGTTCTATCCCCAGCACTATTTATAAAAGCAAAACAAAGGAATATTTTTGCCTTTTCCAACTAGGAGGGTTCAGTGAATAGTCATGTATTACTCCCTTAGTATTGGTAACTACACATTTAAAATAACAAAATCCTACCTCTAAATTATGTTGAGATGTAATATAATAACACCTCCAGATATGCACTTTTTGTTATGAATATTTTAAATTTTTGGCATTAGCTATTAAATTTTTATACCTCATAAGTACTATTGCATACTGTGTCCTCTGCTTTGCCCTATAACTTTGATATTTCAACTGAGGAAAGAATCTCATTTCCTAGGTATGGTTATTTTCCTGTATTTCAATTAGTTTATATGGTTATAACGATATGTGAAATTAGCATGAGCCATCAGTGGACTCAAATGTTTGGCCAGTTAAGAAGATGCAGATTACATAAAGTTGAACAGGCTGCCTTTGTTTCCTACCCACCTCTCTTAGGAAAGACCTATCTTTTGTCAGAAGAGGGGGGATTGAGTTCTTCAGAAAGGATCTATGAAAAAAGAGCTGACTATCCCGTTTGCCTCATGAAAAGTCACTGAATGGATACATGTGCTCACTAATCATATTAAATACACACTTGCAGATGCAAAGGTGCGCCAGGAAAGAAAATAGAACCTATTGAGATAAGATGTTCCTAAACCTTGTTTAATATTTACTTGCTTTGCTTGTCTCCTGTCCCCTCCCTCACACAAAAGTTGCAGAGACATTGGGAGATTAAAATCATCTAAAATGCAGAATTTTATTAAGATATGTCAGTAAAGTGGATCTAGCAATCGATATTTATGAATAACAGACCAGCAGTGTCCAAGAGGTCTAGTGACAGGTGAACAAGCCTGGAGTTGCTCAAGTGGTCCTCTGACAAGTCTGTGTTTGCCTTTCTCTGCATTGTGGATGGTGCTGCAAAGTTATGGCTTGTCTGAGTTTTAATAATTGTGCAGCAGTACAGCAGAGGTTTCTGTCCACTTAAATTCTTTCCTTTTGGGCTCCCAAGTGGCAATTATATTGAGGATACAGCTAGAATATGTTACTGAAATCCCTAGATTTTTATCAACATTTAGTGAAGTTCAACCTCATATCATCCCTTGGTGCACTCAGATTTTCTTCCACATAAATCTGAATGGAAGAGGACTAAAATTTTAAAAGGTGATAATAGTAGCATTATGGCCACTTTAGTGGTCTCTTACATGTGTGGTAGAGTGAACAGTTTGCTTGATACATTCTCACCTAAACCAAACACTGTTATCTTCTTATTTCTTACACCCTTTCCCACTCACCTGGAACGGAACACTTCCCTTTGTTGTATCTTATCTAGGAACGAGGAAATGCCACTAACTACAGGTAAACATGACCTTTGTGAACTGTCAGAAGCCTTCCTCAATGGGATGTCTGGGAGCTTTAGTTTCCAACATGGGATTCATTTCAAAGAGACCTAGCCGAAGTGGATACCTAGCCATGGATTTGTTGGGAATTTCTAGAGGCTTGGTAATAAAATGATGCTTTATGCTGAATGTCGCAAGTTAACACCAACATAGTAAATAGAAAAATACAGGATTCTCAGTGGAATTTGAGATAAACAGCCAACAATTTTCAAGCACAAGTTTATCCCCTGCAATATACTTGTACTAAAAAAGCATTTGTTGTTTACCTCTACTTCAGATTTAAATGATGTTCAGTACTTTGATTTGCTAAATATGACTAGACTAGTAAAAACACTGTTATTTCCCCATGACAAAGCTATCAGATCAAATAGCAGCCAGTCTTAACACACAGCTTCATTCAAATAAGCCTGTTAATAATGACTAAACAACTGACTGGAAATCGTGTGTTTTAGCAGAATCTGTACTAGATGTTTTATTTATTTTTACAAATAATGTCACAAATGCTCATAAACACACATGCTTTTACAAACCCTGAGTTGCAGGTTCCATAGTGTACTTAACCATACAGCAGCAAAAGGGATCGTGGACCAATTTGTCTTCCAACTGTGACAAAGAGCCAGGCAGCAATGTGGAAGAATCACAGAGATTATCAGACGTATGCTTGGATTTCCTTTGTTGTTAGGAAAGATTACAGATCCCTAAAGGTGATTCGTCCAGCACACTCCACAGTTTCAGACAGGATCAGAAACATTTATAGCATTCCTTGAGCTGCTTTTAATGTAAAGAGGATTGGGGAATTATTTGATGAAAGGAGTAATTAATGGGAGCAATGAAAGGTCTAACATGGGCCAGACACTGGACTTGGCTTTTGACTTCCTACTGCACTTTGGCTAATTGCAGTTTCTAACTTAAGTCTAAATTCTTAACCAGTCTGCTGACATCCATCCATATGTGACTAACTTCATACAAAATTGTCTCAACCAAAAGTATGGACCACATTCATTTGTGGTATGGATTTACTGGAGAAATAGATGGCTTGTGTTTCTAAAATTTACAGAACAATCTCAGTTTAGGGATATTACATGTTTTTATTTTTGTATATTATTAAGTAGGAACTTTGTATGGCCACATAATGTATTGGTACCATCATTTCCTTCCTCTCTGCCTCCATTCCACTGAGGGCCTTCCTCTGTGGGATTGTACATTTTAAGAATTAACAAATTGTTGGAAAGAAATTCATCTCATCAATTTTATTAGTTTATTCTCTGTGAAGTTCCAGAAAGGGCCCAAAGCAACTTGTTAGCATTTGTGTTACTTTATCCTTTATGTCCTGTTAAGATTGGGTGTGGAACACTTTGTTGGAAACTTGCTCCTTAGTTATTTGTTTAGCAAACCCTTTTAGAGCATCTGTTTGGCTCTTGCCCTCAAGGAACATCACCTGGCCAGTGAAAGAAACAGGTGAAACAGAATTACTACAAAGTCATTTCCTCAGAGGCTTGGAAATAATCCAGAGATTCAATCTGTTTCAACATAACCTGAAATATGAAGAAAATAGGATATTTGATTTTTTCCCCCTATTGCTGTCCTGATTTAGAAATGACCAGGAGTTTGGTCTTTTACAAAACAAACACAGGGTTCTCTTCTTGTTTTCCCCTTTGCCTCTGGGCTCAGAGTGTTAGCACCCTCTGAGTTTCCTCCTTCCAGGAAAAACTGGCTGCACTTTCTCAGCTACCTCCTTTTATCACTTGATCTATGATACAAAGGGATTGTGAACTTTTGGTGACTGGCCCTCCATGAGCCAATCTGATGGCCTGCCCTCAGGTTGGAAATGGAGCTTCTTGCTGGGAAGATGGGTTAAGCAGATAGCCCTCTGGCTGTATTGCCACCAAGGGATGCTAGCTCCTGTCTTTCTTCCAGATTTCAGCTTGAAATCCTGCCAATCTTCTAGATGAGAATATTGACCAAGGCTCACAGAAGGGAAAGGGATTCACTGTAGGAAATATAGCTTTAGTTATAGAGGAGAAATTAGATCCCTAACCTTTCTATTCTGAGGTGAAACATCTGGGCTCCACACAGTGCAGCTTTGTTTGACCTTGAGATGGAGGTATTACCATGTTGCCTGGGCTAGTCTTGAACTCTTGGGCTAGGAATGACTCTCAAGTGACTGGGAGTACAGGTAGGTGCTTCAGTGCCTTGCTATACTGTCCAGCTTTACACCATCATAGTTTGTTTCCTTGTGCTCTCTTTTTTGATATAGAAACAGAATCTTTAGAATCTCTAATAAGAGTGTGACCATCATGTGCCAAGCACAGAAGCCTGTACAGTAAGGGGCCTGGAATATATGAAAAAAAAATCTGGGTTTTATACCTAAGGGCACATATTTGAAGCATAGATTAGAATAGCAATCTGCTCCTACCCCACTCCCCAAAAAGAAAGAAAAAACAAATGGACATATATTACTATTCCTAAATTAAAAGTCTTGTATGCTTAGAAGGAAGAAAAAGAAAGTTGATGGTGGGGTGTGTAGTAATTACTAAGTACAAGAAATGGCTTTACAACATACATATTCAATGCAATTCCAATCAAAATCCCAGTAACATTCTTCACAGAGTTAGAAAAAATAGTATCAAAATCTGTATGGAAGCACAAAAGGCCTCAGATAATCAAAAGTATCCTCAGCAGAAGAAATACTTCAGGTGGAATCACCATACCTTATTTGAAGACATACTACAAAGCTACAGTAATTAAAACAACATGGTACTGGCACAAAAACAGACACATAGATCAAAGGAATAGAAGACCCTTCTCTCAGTTCAAGCAACTGCAGCTACCTAATCTTTGACAAAGGGGACAAAAAGGCACACTGGAGGAAAGATAGCATCTTCAACAAATGATGCTGGAGAAATTGGATGACCACATGTAGAAAACTGAATACAGGGTTCTCTCATTGTTTTCCCCTGTATTACCACTTCTGTCACCCTGCACGAAAGTCAACTCTAAATGGTATGAAGGACCTCAATATAAAACCTGAAACTCTAAAATGGTTATAAGTAAAAACAGGGAGAACTCTCCATGACATAAGTGTAGGGAAAGACTTCCTGAATAAAACCACAGCAGCACAGGAAATTAGATAAACATTCAACCATTGAGACCTCATAAAACTAAAAAGCTATTGTACAGACAAGAAAAATACCAACAGAGTCAATAGATAACCCACAGAATGGGAGAAATCTTTGCCACCTATACCTCCAACAGAGGCCTAATATCTAGAATCTACAAAAATCTCAAATAATTAAACAGTAAAAACGAAATAATCCAATCAAAAATGGGGTAGCGAACTTCACAGAGAATTCTCAAAGGCAGAAATACACATGGCCAATAAACACTTAAGAGATGTTCAACATCTAAGTCATCAGATAAATGCAAATCAAAACAACTTTGAGATTCCATCTCACTCCAGTCAAGATGGCACTCATCAAAAAAGTGAAAGATTATAAATGCTGGCATAGCTTCAGGGGAAGAAGCGCACTCATCCACTGCTAGTAGGAATACAAACTTATACAACCACTATGGAAATCAGTATGGAGATTCCTGAGAACAGATGAAAATACATCTACCATTTAATCCAGCTATACCACTCCCGAGCATATACCCTAAAGACTCCACTCCTTACTACAGAGATACTTGCTCAGTCATGTCTGTTGCAGTTCTATTCATAATGTCTAGGAACTGGAATCATCCCAGGTGCCCATCAACTGATAATGAAGATGTGGTGCATATACACAATGGAATTCTACTCAGCATTAAGGGAAAATGAAATAATGAAATTTTGAGGAAAAAATGGATGGAGTTGGGGAAAAATCATCCTAAGCGAGGTCACCCAGACACAGAAAGACAAATGCTGCATGTTCTCTCTCATATGTGGGTCCTAACTGGGATCACCTGGAGGTCAATGTAAGTGGCAGAAAGCATAAGGAATATGGACTTAAAACTAGAATGAAACCAGGAGAAAGAAGAAATAAGGAGAGAGGAAACAAAGGAGGAATTATTGTACAGACTAGGTGAGGGACAGAATAGAAGGGGTAGGAGATTATTGGATGGGTAGGGGGTTGGTAGGCTGGGGAGGGGAATTACACATAACTTAAGACAACATGAAGCAGTTCCATGGAAACCCACTTTCTGGATACCACTCAACAAGATACAACCACCAATAAAGGGGGATGGAGGTTGGTACAGAAAGAAGCACCCTGTTGAATGTGGAATAAACTGAACCCTAAAACCATGAGCTCAGGCTGACCGAGAATTGCGTGAGCCCCCACAGTAAACTGTTCATCAGGGAGACCCATGAGGTCCCCAAAACAATGCAAGCCTTTGCCATAACACTTGATTACCTGCCAAAGCTAAAAAGTAAGACCCTATTGCTGAAGTCACCACAGGCTGCAGTCATGGGTCATTGTAATACTATGTTGGAACTGAGAGGGAAACCATTTCCCTCCTGGCTAGTCCTCATAGTGTTTGAAAGCAATGTGAGAATTGTTATGGGACAATGGTCACCAAGAATGTGAATAAGCTGGGACCTGCAAGCTGCAAAATCAACTGGCTAGGTAAGAAGTACACACTTGTGTAATAGTGGCATACAGCCTTTGAGGGTAACTGCCTGCTCATGGATTGGACATGAGACCCACTCAGTAGAGGGAGAAACATATTTGGTACTGGAAATAAAATCAGAATCCCATGGCCAAAAAACTCATAGACACCAGAGAAGCTGCCACTACTCTATGAATAAGAAGGTGGGCTTACTCATCAACAACACTCAAATAACTATGCATACCCCTTTTTATCCAAGTTGCTCTAACTCTTAATTGAAGAATGTTTTATTTTACAGTTGACAGAGAAAACTCAGGAGATTCAAGATCCATCAACACAACAACAAAAGACAGCTGACTGTCTACCATAAGATGTGCCACCTCTACCACATCTGCCAGGGCCTAAGAAAAATTGCAGAGGAAGCCGTGATAGGAGTATTGCTCCTACTTCTAGCTTGACAAGCAGCTCCAGGGAAAGGCAACAGACACTGTGGTCAATCAAAGCCCATCAAATCAGAAATCCAGAGGCTACAGAGAACTCAACACTAAACCAGACTGCTAACATACCCTCCAAGGCTTAGGGACCAGTGTGGAAGAGGGAGCCGGAAGATTGCAAAAGCCACAGGTTGGGTGGGTGGGTAGAAATATCCTGAGGCACAGTCATAACCCCCTCAGGCCAAAGACTAACTGAGACCTCATATACCCAACAGATAAAGTGAGACTGGGAGAGAAGGAGACATAAGACTGCAACCTTTATTTAAAAACTGAAAATAAATAAATTTAAAATAAAAAGAATAGTATTGCATAAAAAAGAATTAACTTGTAATTTCCTAACTCATGTGGCTCTAAATAATATTCCGTGTTGTTTTAGCTGGAGAGCGTGAGCATTTACATGTGTGTGTGTCTATCACTAAAGCAGTTTGGGATCCCTGGGGGTAGTGGGAAGGAAGGAATGGCTCTATAGGAGTATTACAACTACATCATTATCTACCAGTCACTTCTGTTGCTTGAGGAAGAGGAAACTGCAATACTCTTTAAATGTAATATATTTGTTGTTGTTATTGTTTTTGAGATACTTCCTGCAAGTCATTAGCCTACACTGGCCTCAGCCTTCCAAGTGTGCATTCTTTGGACAGATGTTCTGAGTGCTAACAAGAGATTCTGATTTTGTTTGACCTCTTCTTGAGTAAATCTGAAACTATAAGTAAACCCTTTAAAAATAGCCAAAGAGAGAAAGAAAAAGGCAAGCAGTTATTTGGTAATGCATAGATGGAACAATTTGGGAGGCGTTCTGTAGACACTTGGGTCAGGCAAGCAGGGATCAATAATTAACATTTCCCAAATGCTTCAAAATTACTCATTGATCACAATAGCACATCTGTAAAGACATTTCCATATGAGAAACATAAGGTTGTGATCTGTTGAGATCAGACCACCTGGTCCCCAATTGGCAGTCCAGAGTTTACAGATGAATTATGCCATGTTGCAGACATTAGTATATAAGTCCATTGGAAATGTGGAAAATGTTTTTCCATACAAGCAACATTATTTATGATAGTTTCTTAAGCTAGCTGGTGACACTCTTGATTTCTCATTAGATAATAAATTAATTGGCTTCCAAGTCAAAAACCTTGTTGTAATTAAGGGACACTAATGCTGGCCTAAGTTATTAGCCTAAGAAATTAAGTAGAGGTGTGGAGTCCCATATTTCTCAGAAGATACTGGTTGGAATAATTTGGGTGCTATGACTCAGACTGCAGAACTTAAATCTACCTGTTAGAAGTCCTTCAAATTCAATTTTTCCCAATCATTTCTCATTTGGGAAGGGTGAAACTAGAAGAACCTGGTGAGGTGCTGACAACTACTGTAAGCAGACATGCCCTGAGCAGCAATCCCAATTCTATAGCCAGGGCACTGTCACCAATATGACTAGAAAACTGGACAAGTGACTTCCCCTATTGTAGTGGCACTCCAGAGAGTGGGGTAATACCCATATGAGGGCATTGTGAATTTAGAGAATGGGATAAAAAAATAGAACAAGACTTACAAAATAACAAAGAGTTCAAGCTTTTGTTTTTATTTTTAATTTTAAAAGTATTTTTACAATTGTCCCTCAGCATCTGTAGGGGTTTGGTTTCATGACCCCATGCAGATGCCAATATCCTCAGATGCTTCAGTCTTTTCTTTAAGATGACCTAGATATAAAACATGTTGCAATATTTGTACAGCATCTATGCACATTTCCTGCACATTCCTGTATACTTCATCTCTATATTACTTACAATACCTAATGCAATGTAAGTGCTATGTAAATAGCTGTTATACTGTACCATTTAGGCAATAATTCCAAAATAAAGTTTGGTAATCATGCCATTAGTTTTTTTAATATTTTACTTTTTTATTTATTTCACAGAGAAAGAGGGAGGGAGGGAGAGAGAGACAGAGAGAGAGAAAGACAGAGAGAGAGAGAGAGAGAGAGAGAATGGGCGTGCCAGGGCCTCCAGCCACTGCAAATGAACTCCAGACACATGCATCCCCTTGTGCATCTGGCTAATGTGGGTCCTGGGGAATTGAACCTGGGTCCTTTGGCTTTCCAGGCAAACGCCTTAATTGCTAAGCCATCCTTCCAGCCTGCGATTAGTTTTTCTAAATTATTTTTGACCTATAGCTGGCTGGATATACATTGCAAAGTTCATGGATATAGAGGACTGATTGAATATACATATGAATAGAGAAGTAATACGTGTCCATTGTAAATAATGACCTATAAAAATTAAGAAGAAGAAACTAAGATCTGCATATAATTTTACTAACATTTAACACTAATAACTACTAATATTTTGGCATATATGACTAAAGACTGTTGCTATGTTTGTGTATATGTACATGCTTCATTAAAAATTCGAGTGAGAATGAGGCTGGGGATGTAGGCCAGTTGTAATTACAATGGGAAAATAGTAATATTTATTAGTGATTTTAAGAAAGTCTTAATAGTTAATTGAGCATATTTTCTACATTAATAATTAGGCATCCACTTGTTTTAAAAAGAGTGTACAGAAAGAAATATTAGATCCACATCAGCATATGTAAAAAAATGTGGTGATTACATGAGTTAACTACTGATTAGTCAACAATTTCCATTTTTTAAGCCTTATATGGACAGTGTGTTGCTAAAACCGACTCTGGGAGCTCTTACATCTCTTCCTACCCTCCCAGACAGAGAGGATACACAGGTAGCTTGAAATAAGTAGTGGTGGCTGTATTTACACCAGGGAAATCAGCAAAAACTAGAAATAGGTGCCCTTTTTGTTTTCTCCCACAGAATTGGTATACTGGCATATCCTATAGAGCCCCTCACTTATTCACTGGCCTTACTCCAGCTCAGCTCATCTGATAACAGCGAATAGATGAGAGAAAATGAAGTGAAAACAAGTAATTAGAAATAACAACCACTCCTCAAACTTTAATAATGTAGATCCATCTGTGGCTAGTACTCCTATCTTGAATGCAGGCATTATATCTAAACAATGATGTGTCAGTAAATAATAAGAAGGTTTTGGAAGTCAAATGTTTTGGCAAATAAAGTAAAGGTGTTAACTTAGTAACAAGTTCCAGACTGAATAGATTACAAATGGGCAGCAAAGCTACCAATAATAAAAGTCTAAAACAAGCCAACGTGTAGTTTGACTTTTTGTTGTTTCTGTCACAGAAGGAATGCTGGCCAAGAGAATGGTGCCTGTGATCTGTAAATGTCTGTTGTATTTACTGTGGGATTTAAAACCTGTAGGGCAACACCACAGATTAGAGGCAGCATTTTTGGGTCCTTCTTTTTCCTGCCAGGGTTTCTCATCTCCTTATCACGTTCTAATGTTTGGGAAGAGCAGGAAAGAGGGTCAGAAAGAGGGTCACAGAAAACTGGAACTTACCCTTAGGTTGTTATTGACATGTCACTACACTACCATGTATTTTTGCTTTTTGCCTTGACAAAGAGGGAAAGATATGGGAGTTAAAGGACATCTTGTATATTTAAGGATTACTATTCATACGTGTTCATGCATCCCTGTCCCAATACAACATGGTGCTTTAAGCACATTAGATGTGTTCCCCAACATTCCTGTTTCCCCATGTGACTTTTAACCACATAATGTGCTAGTGAAGAGCCTGAGAGATCTGGGTTCAAGTCTCCACTCTGCCATTTACAAACTGTGACCATAGGCATGTTGCTTACTATCACTCATCCCGTGTTCTTCGACTACGAATGAGGACAATAAGAGTGTTTCTTTTGCAGCTTTGTTGTGACACTCCAGTGAGATGATACACATGAAAGGGTTGCTAGCTTCATATTTAGTATAACTTCAGTACCGTCATGAGCTTTTCGTACATGGCTAAGTACTTCACATACCTTTTTTAAAAGAGAAATGCTATCCAAAGGATTCTAACTGCCTTCTTATGTTCCTGTCTGTAGGCTTTTTAAAATGACTAAACCCCTTCTCTAATTATGTTCATCTCCAACTGAGCACAATGGATAATTCCTAGTACATCTCAGCCTCAGCTTTTTTCCTCATGAAATGACTCTTGAATTTGTTCTCCATACTCTTCATCCTGAGCCTGACTCCTCCAAGGAGCCTTCCCTCACTACCTAGCCCACAAAACTAGCTTGTCTTCCAGAAACTGATCTTCCTCTTCCTCTTCCTCTCACAATTACTCATTTGGCTTTGACCCATGTCCTCCCTTGAGATGGGCCCAGAACTATAATTACAGAAGAATTTCCATCCAGCCCCTGTATCATTTGGTCACGGATCCAGATTCTTAAGGTAGAACAACAAGACCTACATGAATTCAGCTATGCATTGATGCTAAGATTGAGCAAAGGACAATATAGGATACCCAGTAAAATTTAAACTTCAAATAAGCAATGCATATTTTCAAAGTATTTATTTTTAAATTTTATTGTTAATTGATAGGGCCTGTAATGTGTAATGATCTATGCATGCATTGATTACATACACCAAGCTCGTGAACATATACTTATCACACTGAGAACATTCAAATTGAATTCTTAGCAATTTTGTAATCTATGATAAGGTTTTAGTATGACTATATCCCAACTAGCCCAACTATTGTGTGGACCACACTTATATTAAAATTATTTGTTATTTATCTGAAATTCTAATTAAAATATATGTCTTATATTTTTTGTGGCAAGCCTAACTGACAGTAAGCAGAAAGACTCTAAGAAGACAAAAGAGCTGTCACAAATCCTGGGACAATTTATCATTATAAGAAGCACCACCTGTCATACTTTGTTTCCTGGTTTCTCTGCCCACCAATCCCAATATGTACAGTTGTACACAGGGTGTTTACACTATCAGTTTGTATCAGAGTGCCATTCATAATTTTGGAATTGGCATTTGCATTTGTTAACCATATTCTGGCATATGGCAGTCATGCCTTACTGGAAGCAAGTCAGCATGTCCTAATAAATTTGTTCAGATGCTATTAAGCATCTTGAGGAAGAAGCACATTTTGTCTAGTTCACACCAAGGTGTCAGGGCTAGTAGTGCCCCTAAACTCATTTCAGAAATAGTCATCAAATATGATGCATGATTTTCCAGAGCATAGGCCCATTGATGGATGGAAAATCATTTTGTCATGACCAACATTAGTAATGATTATAATTGGGATGATGGGGAGAGGAAGTAGAACAAAATGTCAGAGTGTATTCCAGGTAATAAACATGTCATTGTTATAAGTTTAATTTCAGTTGTATGTGTATATGTTTGTCTACCTCATGGTGATGAAAACATTTCTGATTGTGTCTCACTGTTATTGTGCCAGGCATGATGGCACAGGCCTTAAATCCCAGCACCCAGGAGTTTGAGGCCACCCTGAGACTACATAGTAAATTCCAGGTCAACCTGGGCTTGAGCAAAACCCTATCTTGAAGAACAAAAAAAAAATAGTTTGAAAGGCACTGATGTGGTAAAAGGACCCAAAATATTGAGACAAGCAGCAGATCAGGGGACCAAACCTTACTTGGGCTTTCTGCTGTGTAACCTCAAGCAAATGATTTGACCTTGTTGGGCCTTGGTTACCCCATCTGTAATTTGGGGATAATAATTGTACCTGCCTCAAGAGTTGTTCCGTGGATTTAATTAATTAATCCATGCAAATCACTTAGCACAAGGTCTGGCATGTTGCTAGGGATCAATGCCGTTTTTGCTGTGATTATCAGTGATTAGCTGAGAGATGAGAGGGTTAGAAGAGGCAGGCTCATTAACTGTGGGTGAGCAGTGACAGCTGACAGCCAGATGTGGAAAGAAAGAGAATTCAGAATAATGCAAAAACAGATGAGGTACAATAAAGGATATTCATATTGATGACCCTGAGTCATCAGGAAAAGGTTAAATTATGCCCAGAATGTCCTACTGAATAAGGCAAATTCATAATACATTTAAAAAGCATTCCTATGCAAATAACAAAAATAAACTGAGTTTGAACACTTAACAGAAAATATCAGCTAATTGGATAATGAATTTATATAGAAATTTTGATTCCACTGCAAGTCCAGGTAAATTACATACCCCTGGCCTAAATTGCTTTTTGTAAGCATGTCTTGACTCTCAGCTGGGTTGTAGCATCTCTGAGGATGCAGAATGAACATTACATTCCTTCTGGTTTCCCTGCAGAATCAGTGTGCAGCCAAGCACATAGCTGTTAGTTCGAGGCCCATTCACCAGGCTGAAGTATGAGAACAGCAATCTTAGCAACAAAGAGTAGGACACTTGCTCAAGTCAGGCCAACAGTGCATGGAGACAGAGTGATCTCTTCACCAAGGTCCTAGCAGTCTTTGGAGGATGAGAGATGGGAGCAAGGGCATTGAGTTTGCGATATTCTTTTATACTATGTTGCTACTTAAATGATACCTGCAAGATACCCCTGTGTGTGTGTGAGAGAGAGAGAGAGAGAGAGAGAGAGAGAGGAGAGAGAATGAATGCATAGTGGCTTCAGAGCCTTATAAAGCAAGTGGTTCAGGATTCTTTTGAGTTTGAAGACTCCTTTTGAAACAGAGTTTTTGCTTTGTTTTGTTTTTTGATGTGGGATCTCACTGTAGCCTAGGCTGATGTAGAACTCACTATATAGCCCAGGCTGGCCTCGACTGTGCCTGGCCTCACAGGAAACCACAAGTACATATTTTCAGCATATACTCAGAAAGCCCACAATTTCTCCCCAAGTATTGAATACTCAAGGAGATCCCCTTTTATTTTTTTTTTATTTTTTTTTTTGGTGTGTGTGTGTGTGCGTGTTCTTGAAGCAACACTTCTAGTCCCATACTCTTAACTGCCACATTGATAACAGTTGTGCAAAAGGTTACCATAAATTCAACAGTACTATAATAAAATGGTATAAATGAATTAACTATATTAGCATCTACTAAAAACATTGCACACATGTCAATGAATCTTACTGTTTCAATATGTGGCCATGGTAACTTCCAGCACTCTTCTTTGTTGGCAGCATAGTAACTTGTAATTATTTTATTTGTATATTTGTTAACAATTTACTGCCCATCTCTTCCACTATACTGTATGTGCCAGAAGGTCAGGGAATGCCTCTTTTTCTCCAAGGCTCAGAACAATGCCTGGGACATGACACATACTTGTGTAATATCCACAAATTAAGGTCTGAATGACCCAGTTGCTTAGGCAGCTTCTGGGATTTCTGTAGTTCTGCTGAACTGATCAGAATGGAGTTTTCCTAAGTTTTTGAAACAGCAAGAGATAGTGTCCTTGTAGGTGTAATGGCGCATCTGTGGTACACTGTGAAAAAGATGCTTGGGGTCAAACACCGCCAGAAGAGCTTTCTTCAGTCAATACATGTACGACCAGAATACAGAGAAGCGAGAGATCCTTGTTAGTCACAGGAGTGACAAAATGATGTTGGAACCTACACCAAGAAGATATGTAAGGGGGTCTTCTGAGCAGAGAAAGCTGCATGAATCTGAGCACTGTAATGGAGAAGAAAGAATGTACGAGAGTGGTGGAAGAAGGCTAGAGAAACCTGGTGGTGAATTGTTGGCTCTGAGAAAGCTTATAGTTCTTGAAATGTAATGCTAAAATTAAATTTCATTTATTGTGATAACATGTGCAGGTATGGTAACACTTAAAAGTGCTAAAAGTAAACAGTGAAAAGCATACCTTTCTTCCACACAGTCAACCCTCCAATGGCCATGCAGTTTCATTTCCCTAAAGAATCGCTATCACTAATCCCTACCGTAGCATTCCCGGATTCTGCTTGTATGAAATAAAAAGAAATAGCTAAATCAGGGGCTGTAGAGATAGCTCAGTCAATAAAGTGCTTGCTGTGCAAGCATGAGGACCTAAGTTTGATTCCCAGAATCAATGTAAAAATGTCAAGCATGGTGGCAATGCTTGTAATCCCACCATGTTGGGGAGGTGGAGACAGGTGGAGCCCCAGGGATCACTGGCAAGCAGTTCTAGCCTAACTGGTGAACCCAGGCCAATGAGAGAACTTGTCTTAAAAAATGTTCATAGCATTCCTGAGGCATGACAGCAAACATGGTTCTGTGGCCTCCGTATGCACTTGCACCCCTCCATGTACACACATATACCAGCATTAAATAAATCAATAGGTTTTCCCCCTATTTTCACTCCCTTGAAATATCAGCAAGATCTTACTGACCATCCTTGCACACATCTTTTTGTGCATGTATATGTGTATACAGACACACACACACACACATTTACTCAAATGGGAGTAAAACTTACAAGTATTCCCTGTTCATACCTTTCCTTTAAAAATATTTAACTTTGCTTTTATTCTTTCCTTATATTTCATGCCCATAACAAAAAATCATATCTTGAGCAACTGTATGTATATTTCCACATCTGTATAATTATATATGACATATGCAATACAGATACACAAGGGATGTTTTTGTCTTTCAATTTTACAACAGTGGCCTCCATGTATACATACTTCTGTATCTTGCTTCTCTCACCTCATGATACACCATGGAAACTATCTTGTCTCTTCAAATTGTGGCATAAAAAGCACTGGATTGTATGTGCAATTTACTAAGCCATACTCCTCTACACAGACTTGCCTTCCAATTCAATGCTTTTAGTTCTAGAAAATAGAGTACAAAGAATGGCACTTCTAGGTCCAAGTATATCTCTATATTTAATCTTAGGAGGGAATGCCAGATTCCAATCCAGACAGGCTATATGGCATGGATATCCATGACCTCACAGTGCCTGGCACTACCTACACAAAACCAGTATAAGAGGAGGAAAAGATGATGATATAAAAATAAAAGAGAGACTGATTGAGAGGGGGAGGGGTATGATGGAGAGTGGAGCTATGAATGGGAAAGTGAGGGGGGAGGGAATTACCATCTTTTATTGTCAATAATTATGGAAGTTGTCAAAAATACAAAAATAAATTTATAGCTACCAGCAATATATAAGAAGATGCTGTCTCCAATTTTCAGAATTTACTTTTGTAAGATAACTTTCAATTTGTTATCAGCTATTTTTGACCCAAATTGTGAAACACTCTGAATACTGAAAATACCTGAGTAGATTAACCTTCAAAGTCACAGCCCTGAGTAGAAAAAATGCTCTGAGTTTATCCATTTGATCTTAACACAACATGGGTTACTAATCAACATGATAGCTATGAGTTCTTGAGAGTTTCTGCTGTATCCAGAATTGCTAAGCATTATCATACTTAAACCTAAGAGCTTCCAGGAGACACTCTTCTTTCATTTTACAAATGAAGACATTTGAGTACAGTTAAGTTGAGAGACTTCTCAAAGGTCACACAGCCCAGAAGTGACAGCATAGGATGCTTATCTACAGTGCCACTAGATTTGATTAGCATATAAACATCTAGGCTACTGAAGGTTGAGAGTCATCTTTTCTCAGAGGTGCATCTTTTTCCTTTTACAAAGATAGTGAAGAAAGAACTGGGAGTACTGCTGTTGTCTCAGGTACCCTTGATTTGGACTCGGATAGCAGGATGTGGTTGGACTGGTCTGTCTTGCAGTGTTTAAGAGGGCCAAACCTCTCCTGAGGGCAGCAGCATGCTCTGGGTTAAGGGAGGTCATGGTCCCAGGAAGGGAGGCTGCAAACTTCTCTTGAGAAGCTGGATTTTATCTTCTATCCTCGGGCAGAATCTCTCTCATTCAGGAACTGGAAAGTCTCCTTAAGTGCTCTTCCTTCAGGGGCCACTTTGCAGCCAGAAGCTTTCTAGCCTATCTCAGCAGAATAAAATGGAGAGAGTTTCTGGGGGAAAAATGTCTCAGTGGAGCTAATCTCCAGGCTTGCGTTTATTTGAGTCTCTGCAACTCCTTTTCTGTGCAGACAGGACCAGCTCAGGATGCATTCTTTAATGTCACTGTGATAGCAGAAGTACTTATGCAAATGATCCTCAGAGGCCATTAATTTCCTCAGTATAGAATTCCAGCCAGACCTTCCTCTGAGAGACAGTGAAGGGCACGTTGCCATTCTATTCTAAGAGATGCTTATAAAGAGTTAATCACATACAGATTGGTTCACCAAATAAAGGGAATCACTGATATTAATGCTTGGGCTGGAAATTGTTTCACCTTGAAAGGGTAATCAAAATAACTATCATTTATTGAGCACCCCGTAAACGATGGGCTATTTGCATACATTATCCCATTTGATCTTCACCATGACCCTGATAAGGTTGGTATCATTACTGTGCCCATTTTGGGGATGAGCCAGTTGAGGCTTGGGAATGCTAGTTAACCTTCTTCTTCTAAAATCATATGGCGGGAACTGGAAATGGAAATCAGGAGCCTTCTTGCTTCCCAGGCATTATCCGGTTTCTGGAGTCATCTTCTCTTCTAGGAAATAGGGTCTAGGCATAATCAAACAAGTGTGATAGGGCTGGAGAGATGGCTTAGCGGTTAAGGCACCTGCTTGGAAAGCCAAAGGACTCATGTTCGATTCCCCAGAACCCAGATTAGCCAGATGCACAAGGGGGTGCACACATGTGGAGTTCGTTTCCAGTGGCTAGAGGCCCAGGCGTGCCCATTCTCTCTCTCTCTACTTGCCTATGATCTCTCTCTGTCTCAAGTAAATAAATAAATAAATAAATAAATAAATAAATAAATAAATAAATAAATAAAATTGTTTTAAAAACATGCGTGATAGAGAAAGTTTTAGTTTATCACAGAATAGCTATATGCCAGGCACTTATCTATCCTAGACCCCATATACATGCCTCAAAACCCCTAGCTTTTTTAACATTTCATTTTATTTGTTTATTTGAGAGAGAGGGAGAGTATGTGTGTGTATATAAAAGAAGGAAAGAGAGAGAGAGTGAGAGAGAGAGAGGGGGAGAAAGAGAAGTGAGCCAGGGCCTCTGTCCACTGCAGACAAACTACAGATGTGAGTGCTACATTGTACATCTGGCTTTATGTGAGTACTAGGGAACTGAACTCAGGTCCTTAGGCTTTGTAAGCAAGCTCCTTATCTGCTGAACCATCCCTCCTGCCAATTCCCAGCTTTTTGTTCTTGATTCTCCTTCACTCCAGTTCTTGCCTCATACTTTCTTTCCATTGAACATAATTATGTGTTTCATATTATTTGCAAAGATGACTCCCATTGTCTGTTGCAGATGGGACTTGTTTCTGAGCCTCTGTAATTACATGCAGAGAAAACTTAGCGATTTGTTCTTGCTATCTCTGAGCCCTAAAGGACATTTTAGACAAATCAGGCTAAATTACCCCTTGACCAAAGTCAAGGCAGATCCTTCCTGTGGTGAAAACCAGTAATGACAGTGGACCAACTTAGGGTGCAGTGGTAGAAAATAGGAAGAAAGATGATTTCCAAGACATAATTTCTAAAAAATGCCAGACCTTCCATCCATCAGCTGTGTGTCCTTGTAGAATGCAGACAGGAAATGTGTGGTGATCAGAATGGAATGTACATGACCCAAACTAACCATTTACATGCACAGCCAAGAGTTTCACACCCTAAAAGCCTTTTCTTAAGCTTTATCGTGTCTACCAGCTTCTAAAATTCTCTGCCACTTCTGAAACTGTCCACTATTTATAGCAATTAATAACACTCTATCTGATTGAATATTACCACTATTCAGGGAGTTTATACAAAAACCCATCATCAGTTATTATGTGCCCAGTAATGAAATGTGATTTAAATACATTACCTCTTCTGATCTTATCACTACTCTTGTGAAATAATTACCATCATTGTGGCCATTCTACAGATGAACCAACTAAGGCTTGACCAGTCAATTCAGAATGCAGCAGATCTGGAGTGGATCCTGGGTCTCAGCCTTTTCCAAAAGATTCCTTGGTAATTTTAATGACATCTAAAAATAAGAGACACTGAGTGTGACTTCTTTCAATTAGATCAATGGGCCTTAACCCTTGTACTTCCGAATCAGATGGGGAACTTTCAGAAAATTCACACATCCTTGGGTTTGGAAATTTAGGTCAGTAGTAGAGTTTTTGTGTAATCAGGTTCTATTTCTAATGACAGAGTGTGAGAGAGAAAAAGAGAGTTTGATTCACATTCCTGAGCCAGACCCCAGGTGTAGTGGAAATTGTATGGTTGTATAACAGAGGAGGCAATGTCTTCAGAAGACTCCTGAGAAGACATGACTCATAGGAAAGGGGAAGAGATTTGGCTCATTGTCAATATCCTTATGAGCATTCCTACTGACCCTCTGCTTCACTGCCGTAGCACTTTTGCTGCCTGGTCTCCTGACCTCGTTTTGCTGTTTGCTAACAAAGTCTTTATCATGACAACAATGATGTGTCTGATGTAGGTATATTGTTACTCTTCTATCAAAACCACCAAGAAAGACTTCCTCTTTCAGAAAGATGTCCTTTCCTAACACTTCTTGCTTAGAATAGCTGAATACCTAGAAATAAAAGAAGATACAGAAAGGTAGAGAGCAGAAAGCAGACTGGCTTGAGCCCACAGATGGGAGGAGCAATGTGATGGGTTTTCTTTTTGATACATACGTTCCAGACTTGGAGCTGGAGAAGCCAACAGACACAAACTGAAAAGCCTGTTTGGTTTTTTTTTTTTTTTTTTTTTTTTTGCCAAAGGACATGTATAATAGCTGTTGAGCAAGACAGAAAACTCTGATGACAAGTGTAATGTATTAAAAACCAGAGGAAATGCTGCAGCCTCTGCACATCCATGCCAGAAAAGGCTAGCCCTGATTTGCAGGTCAAGCTGAACATATCCATTAATGCAAAAACCCTGTCTCAGATGAGTGACACAACTGAAAAAAAATGCACACTATAAAAATTCCACAAGATACATGACAAACTGGAAAAATATATTTCAACATGTGCAGGCAAAGAATGAACATTTTTAATATAAAAAAGCATCTAGAAATCAAGAAAAGACTAACACAAAAGAGAACTTGGGAAAAGAACATCATCACAAGAAAATTGCCAATTGAAAATACATTGAGATTCTCTTTCTTGCATATGGATAGGCAATGATTCAGATGCTGGACAACACCAACTCTATTTGTAAGGCTGTGAGGAATAACCTTCCTCACACTAGTGGAATAAATAATAGTACAGCATCTGTGGAGCATGATAAGAAATCTTTATCAAAATTACAAATGTGTTTATTTTTATAAAGTTTATTTATTTACTTATTTGCAGGTAAAGAGATAGAAAGAATAGAGACAGATGGAAAGAGAATGGGTGTCCCAGGGCCTCCAACCACTGCATAGGAACTCCAGATGCATACACACTTTGTGCATCTGTGCTTTATATGGATACTGGGGAATTGGACCCAGGTTGTTAGGCTTTGCAGACAAATGCCCTAACCATCTATCCAGTCCCTAAAAATGTATTTATTTTTTAACTTAACAATTCTACTTCTGTACAAGTCTCCTAGAGGTATATCTGTACATATATGGAAGGTTACATGAAAATGATTATTATTTATTGATATTACTTTTTCCAGACTTGACATTGAGTCCAGGGCCTTGTACATACTAGGCAAGTGCTCTACTGAGCTACAACCCAGAAACCTGAATAAGGCTACTGATTGCAGTATTGTTTGTAACAAAATATTGAAGCAAACCATTCCTAAAGAGCTTGCTTAAATATATGATATTTTGTCTACTAAAGAAAAGTCTCTGTAAAAATAAGATGTCCAACCATGGCAATAACTCCAAGAGATTGTTAAAATGAAGAAAAGTAAGATGCAGACTCTTGGGTAGGATGGCAGAATAGAAGCTGCTTCTGTGTGACCTGGTAAAGCAGAAGAAAAAGAAAAAAAAGAAGTACTCTACTCCAAACAGAGGAAGAGCTTCAGAAATTCCCAAAGGTTGTGACAGGATACCTGAAAAGTATGAAGAATAAGATGAGTGATGCACAGAAAAGAAGTAAGTCATGTAGGATGCAGCTCCTGTTGTTCAGCTCCCTGGCAGGGAGAGGACAAGCAGAAGATGCCTCCAAAACATAAGCCAGGCAGCTCTGGTGAAAAGAGCCTGGCAGTCTTACCTTCATGTCAAGCCCACAGTCCTCATGTGCCTCAAAGCCAGGTCCAAGTTTGGGTGAGGCAGTGGTCCCATTGATGAATAGGTATGCAGTAACAGGAATCCTATTTTGTCACGCTTTATGATGAGGAGTGCAGGAGCTGAGCACACACGTTGTAAGAGAACCCATTGTTTGAAACTCAACTACCCTGGTACCTTAGGATGGCGAACAACCAAAAGATGAGGCAACTGAACTTAGTCTACCACAGCCCGTCTGTGAGAGACAGCCTTGAGAGACAGTTATGGAGAGCTGGAGGGCCAGATGCTAACAAGACAAAAAGTATAGGCTGCACTAGGTTCAGTTCAGGTGCTGGAGTATATATGGAAATGGCAACCCCACCCTCAGTTGTCAGAAGAAAATTTTATCAACTGAGAACAACACGGCAGTTTGATAGCCCTGCCCGTTATTAACATCAACAAGTAAATAATCCTTTAGATCCACCCATCTTCTGCCCGCTGCTACACAACCTCAAATCTAGAGCTTCAGCAGTGTACTTTATAGTCATAGCTATGTCTCTCCAGCAGGGTGATTATTAGAAGTTTTGGAAGTGCAAAGACAGCCTATATTGATCTCAGTGCTGTGGCTGCTTACCACACTCCCACCATGCTTGGAGATACCCCCCAGCTAGAACAATAGCCACACAGGAGTTATGAGCTGAGAAATCTAAGGTGGATGAGAGAACTAGCATATTCCGAAGACTGCAAAGCTAAGTATGGGCAACAGAGGACCCTAATATGCAAAGAAGATAAACTGCTTACGTGAAGACAGCTCTGGTGGACATTGGGTGCTTGTCTAATACAAGGTCACCCCAGCATAAACCATAGAAAAGACAAGAGTCCACAAGTTCAACTGAATTCACCCCTCTATGCATATAACCAGAAGTCTCTAGTTTTTGAGGATCCGGGGGAAAAAAAGCTGATCTAACACCTCGATTCTCTTGTGCTTCACCCTTTCCACTTTTATTACACTTTTAGCAATATTTTCACTGTATCAAATTGTAATTTTTTGTTTTCTTATTCCCCTTCATGTATTCATCCAATTTTGTTTATGTGCATTTTCATTACTGGCAATTGTTTTCCTTTATTCATTTTTCTTCTTTTTTGCCCCTTGTGTTTCTTTTGTTTTTGCTGTATTGCGGTTCTAGTAGCACTTTGACATTATCTTACTGGTTTTTATTTTGTATTGATTTTCTTTGTCTTCTTTGTTTTTTAAAAAGTGTGTGTGTGATGTGCTTGTTTGTTTGCACATGAGTACACATGCATGTATGGGTGCACGTGCATATATGTGCATGTGTATGTGGAGAGCAGAGGCTGATGTTGGGTGTCTTCTTCAACTGTCCTCTACTTTATCTTTGAAACTGGGTTTTCTTGAACTCAGAGATCACTTATTAGTCTAGACTAGCTAATCAGCTTGTCTCAAGGATCCTTCTGTCTCTAGGTCCTCAGTGCTGGGATTACAGGTGTGTACCACTGTGCCAGACTTTTATGTGGGTACTGGGGCTCCACATTCAGGTCCTCATACTTGTTGCAGTCAGTTTCGCACTGCTTGTAGAAATCACCTGCCCAAGAGCAGGTTGTGGGAAAAAGAGGTTTATTTTGGCTTATAGGCTCGAGAGAAAGCTCCACGATGGCAGGGAATACAATGACATGACCAGAGGGTGGACATTACTCCCTGGCCAACATAAGGTGGGCAATAGCAACAGGACAGTGTGTCAAACACTGGCAAGGGGAAACTGGCTATAACACCCATAAGCCTGCCCCCAACAACACATTGCCTCCAGGAGGCTTTAATTTCCAATTGCCATCACCTGGGGAGACTAGCATTCAGAATACCTAAGTTTATGGAGGACACCTGAATCAAACCACCACATTCCTCCCCTGGTCCCCATAAACTGATAACCATACATAATTTAAAATGCAATACAGTCAGTTCAACTTTAAAAATCCCCATAGTTTTTATCAATCCCAATGATGTTCATATATTCCTAGAGTCCAAGATCTTTTAACTGAGCAATAATACCAAAAAAAAAAATCCCATATTGGCAGAGAATAAACATTCATACTGCAAAAGATGGTATTGGGCATAACAAAGAAATATTCAAACAATACATGATTTAAATAGGGCAAACACCAAACTTTGAAGTTCCATTTCTAACAACTCTAGCCAGTGACAAATCTCCAAGTCCACTAATTCTAAGCAGCAACAAGTCTCTGGAATTTCAATTCCGCCCCTCCAGCTAGGCTACTCACAGTTCTGGAAAACTTCATGTGGGCGAGCAGCTTTGCTTAGTAGCCATCTCATGGTTCCGGCATCTCCACTGGGTCTCCACTGCAATCCAGGGTTCATCCTCATGGCTCCATGGGGTCTCTATGCAGGCTTCCAGCAAACCTGCTTCACACTGCCCAAGACCATGTCTAAATCACAAGACCATGTTGCAAACTCAATGATCCTCTCTTTCCTGCATTTCTTATACTCCACAATACCAGGTAGGGTGGCAATTTGTTAATCCACAGGGGAGTAAAGCAGACTTTGAAGAACAGGACACCCCTTGAGCACTCAGGCCCCTTCAAAAGAGTCTACATTTTTTCCTGTTGCCCCAGTGCAGGTTAGCTGGCCCAATCTCAATGGTTGTAATCTCTCAATCAATTTGCAGGTGAGTGGGAAGCAGTTTAGGCCCAAAGATTTCATTTTCTTCTGTGCCATATCCACACCAGTTCATTTCTATGCAGAGTTACCCTGCAAAACTTCTCAGGACACAGGCATAACAGCAAGTTTCTCACACAAACTGCTAGCCCAGTCCAAGCAAAGCTCGTTCTCATCCTCATAAGCCAAACCTCATAGTCCGTAGTTCTTACAGCATTCAGATCTTTCAACTCTGACCAGAGTAGTCCATCAAGCTGTACTTACAGTACTGCAAGGCTTCTCTTAGGCCAAGGTTTCAAATCCTTCCACATTCCTCTGAAAATCAGCTCAAAAAGGCCAAAGCCACAGAGTCAGGTGTCTAGCAGCAATCCCACTCCTCGGTACCGTTTTATTGTTGCAGTCAGGTTCGCATTGCTGGTAGAAATCACCCAACCAAGAGCAGCTTCTGGAAAAAAGAGGTTTATTTTGGCTTACAGGCTCAAGGGGGAAGCTCCATGATGGCAGGGAAAATGATGGCATGAGCAGAGGGTAGACATCACGCCCTGGCCAACATAAGGTGGACAATATCAACAGGAGAGTGTGCCAAACACTGGCATGGGGAAACTGGCTATAACACCCATAAGCCTGCCCCCACCAACACACTGCCTCCAGGAGGCTTTAATTTCCAATTACCATCAGCTGGGGAGGCTAGCATTCAGAATACCTAAGTTTATGGGTGACACCTGAATCAAACCACCACACTTGTATAGTTAGCATTTTACTAACTTATTCATGTCCCCAGCTCCCTTTGTTTATTTTTATGCTTATATTTTTTATATTGTCTTCATTTTCTCATATTTATTTAATTTTGTTGTTAAACTTTCCCACTATTGGGAAATTATTTTGTCTTTTTTTCTTACTTTATTATTTTCTCTGTTCCCCAATAGCATTCATGTTTACTCTTTTTATTTATTGAACTGTACTTCTCTAATTTCCCTGCCTTGTGTCTTTATCTCATTCATTAACTATTTCCATAATTAACCTTCATAATTTTTAACTTATTAGCTTTCCCATTTTCTGATTTACTGTGGTAGTTTCAATCAGATGTCTCCCATAGACTTGTGTATTTTGAGTATTTGGTCCCGAACAGGTGGCAATTTGGGAGATGGAGACTTGCTGGAAGAAGTGAATTGTTGGGAGCAAGTTTATGGGTATTATAACCCAGATTCTCCCTTGCCAGAGCTCAGCTCACTCTCTTGCTGCTAACTCCCATCTGTTTTAGCAAGAAATGATGTCCAGATTCTGTTCCACTATGTTTTTCCTGAAAGCATAAGGCTTCCCCTCAAAACTGTAAAACAACATAAACACTTTCCTCCCGTCAACTAATTTTGGTCAGGTGTTTTGGTCCAGCAACCAGAAGATAAGCATGACACTTACAGTCATCAGTGATGCTTTTGCAGGTTTTAATTGATTCTAAGTATATTCCTATATCTTGTATGGTTTCAATGTTGTAGTTATAACAGTTTGTTTTCTCTTCATTGAGCAGTAAAGGAAATTGGATTTTTAAGATTACACTTCTCAGTAAGAAGAACCCCAAATAAACCTTTATATTATCCTGATGAGAATATGCAAATAAGTTCAGTCACATGTAAATCAGGCAGGGGATTCCTCAAAATTTTAAAAATAGACCTATCATATAATCCTTCTCTTCCACTTCTGGGTATATATCTGGAGGCATTTATACACAGCATACACTAGGGATAGCTATACACCCATATTTATTTCATGGTATTTATAATAGCCAAATTATGAAATCAACCTAAATGTCAATCAGTAGATAAATAGTTATAGAAAACACATTATGTATATCCAATGAAGTATTGTTTGGCCATAACAAATAAAATCATGTTTACAGAAAAATAGATCCAAAGATCATTATGTTAAATGAAACAAGCCAAACTCAGAAAAACAAATTATTCATATTTTTCTCACATGCAGACTGTAGGCACTAAAAAAGACATGACAAGCTGGGGATATGGCTCAGCAGATATGAATGCTTGCTATGCAAGCACAAGGAACTGAGTTCAATCCCCAGCAGCAACATAAAAAGCCAAGCATGGCCATGTATGCCTATAATCCCAGTTTTGAGAGTTGCAGAGCCAGCAGGACTGCTGAGGACCCCTAGTCAGCCAGTCTAACAAAATAATGGGGAGCCCTAGGTTCAGTAGAGACTCTGTCTCAGGGAAATAAGATGAAAGAGCAATAAAAGAGGCTACTCAATGTTTTCCTATAGTCTCTAAAGTGCCCCCCCAGAGACAAAAAAGAAAGACAAAAGTGGCTGTAATTGGGGGGAGGATTCTAGGAGGATGGGAAAGGAGAGCCAAAAGAGGGTGAGGTGAACATGATCAAAGTCCACTGGATACACGTGTGAAAATGCCATAATGAAATTCACTATTTTGTGCAAATAATATTCACCAAAACAATTTAGATTAAAAATCAAAGGAAAAATAGTGAGAGAAGGAGAGTAAGGAAGAGAGAGGGTTCCATCCATTCTATTACCTATGTAGAAATAATACTTTGCTCAAGTGTTACTTTTTTGTTCAAGCCAAATGATTCATATAAGATAGGACATAAAGCCATTATGAGCATAAAACTATGATAAAATAAAAGACAAGAAAGCCAGGCGTGGTGGCACACGCCTTTAATCCCAGCACCCGGGAGGCAGAAGTAGGAGGATTGCCATGATTTCAAGGCCAGCTTGAGACTCCATAGTGAATTCCAGGTCAGCCTGAGCTATAGAGTGAGACCATACCTCGAAAAACCAAAAAAAAAAAAAAAAAAAAAAGTAAAAAATATAAAAGAAAAATAAACAAAAGACAAGATATGTTTTGAGGGTAAAAGGGAAGAAAAGTGTATGCTATTTGTTAAAAACTAATTTCAAATTCACTAAGATATGTAGAGTGAAAGCAAAGGATAGATAAAAGTATACTATATAAACACAAATTTTAAAAAGGAAAGAATGTTGACATTATTATCATATAAAGACAGTTTGAGAACAAAAAATTTTATTGACTAATGAGGGTCATATATAATGATAAAAGTGCCAGTTCAGCATGAAAATATCATCATAATAAAAATTCATTCACCAAACAATACAGCTACAAATCATGAGTCAAAAACTGACTGAAAGAAATAGACTCAGATATGTTAATATTCCTCTCTCAATAATTGATAGAGAAATTAGGAACAAAATTGTCATGGATACAGAGAAGTCAATGACACTGACCAACAGAGTTTCATGGCATTTGTTGAGTACTCTACCCAACAACAGCATACATTCCTTTACAGGTCTCCAGAGAACACTTATTATGACAGTCCCATGTTGGACAAGCAAGCAAATATCAAATATTTTTGAGGGTTCAAAGCTTTGTTCAAGTTTGATTTTGCATGTTGTTAATTTTAACATTTGAAGAGGAGGATGATCTAATTTCACACAAAATGGAAGACTCTAATATGTACCCATTAAACTGCTAAAAAATAAACCGAGTGGCGAGAATACAACAGCACTCCAGTTTAGATTCCTAGTATTGTCACCAAGTGTTTAGTATCACAGTAAACTGGATACTATTTCATACTCTGGCACGTTAATAAACACTTCACAAAGAAAAGTTAAGTCCTGAAATATTGGCTTCATCTCACCTACCCTTTCTACCCCATAATGCACAAAAGAAAGAGCTACCACTCCCTGAAGATTACTTTTGGTGTATAGTAGATGCTTATTGGCTATGGTGGGAACACAGGATGAAGATCTGTCTAAAACATTCCCTATCAGGAGTCTGTACACACCATCAAGCAGTGAGCTGCTCAGCCATCAGGGTTAGTAAACCAAGGCTCCATTCTCAGGAAGTCACAATGTCATCCATTGGCTCAATACAGGTTTACAAGGTGCCTACACAGCATCTGCTTCCACTTTCAGCTATTCCAGGATTAAAAATAGAAACCTGGCATCTCTAGAGAGGCCACCGGGTTCTTCTAAATCTATAGCTGAAAGGGTCTTTTTTGGAATCAGGTTTCTCCTCTACCTCTGAAATGGTAAACCCTTAAAGCTGAATCATATTAACCCAGAGGTCTAACATGATACTAAGCAGTTCTTTCATTCCAGACATACAACATTAAACTTCTCTTTTCAGATGGTGGTGACCACTGGGATGACTCAAAAGGCATCATAGTGCTGAGAAGAAGTGGCAGAGGAGTGTTCAACACTAAAATATTTCTATCATATCTTCCAAGGCTCAGGGTCCATGGCAGAAGAGGTGGCAGAAAGAATGTAAGAGCCAAAGGAAGGGTAAGACACAAAATTTCCTGGACATCAGTGACCTCAGAGTCCCTGACACTACCTACACAAGACCCTCATAATAGGAGGAAAAGATGATAATATCAAAATAAAAGAGAGACTGATTAAGAGGGGGAGGGAATATGATGGAGAGTGGATATGTGGAGGAGAAAATGGGGGTAGAGGGAGGGAATTATCATGGTTTATTGTCTGTAATTATGGAATTGGTCAATTAAAAAAGTTAAAAAAGGTACACTAAATTCTGAAGGTAGTTATGCTACAAAGTACTTGAAAATTAATGATAGTACAGTATTTATTTATCTTTGAGATTCTGGTTGTTGTCCATCCTTAAGACCACCCATATTGCTGTTCTTGCCATCCAGTGGGGCAGATGGTGCCAGTTTGATACTTGGCATTAGGGTTAGAGTGTATCCTCAGCCCGTCACACTGGAGTTGTTCACTTTGTTAGAGAAGCAGGCATTGATCTGATACTTGGCTTCTATTCCAGAGCCAGTGTTACCTGCTGTCCTGGAGAGATTGACATCACTCTCCAATTTCTTGTTCATGTTCTGGTAAATAGGGCCCCCAAACTGTCCGTCATCCATGTTAGTGTGAAACTGGAAATCACCCATCATGTAGCCACCTGCAAAGTTAATTTGGGACACACAGGACTTTGTAGTCTCAACAAACAGCCAGCCAGCCATCTTAGCCCAGCACCAATGCACCTTGGACCAAGGGACCAGAGATGTTAAAGTCCATGTCACAGCCCAGGTTTAGGTGTTCTTTACTGCATGCTGGCTTGCTTTTAGTGTCCTCCCCTTCCCTCTTCCAGCATTAGGTAAGAAGGATAAATCAAAGGTTGGCTTCAGTCCACATGCACACTGATCTTCCATTGCAGTCCCAGTGCCTAGCATGTTGGTATTCCACTTCTCCATAAACATTAGACCCAATTCAATCTCCTTATACTTGGTTTCCAGACTTTCATTTACTTTGGTGGTCTCTGTGTCAGCTGAGCCTGAGCTGGTAAATTCCAATCCATTCTCCAACTTTGTTTCTCATTGAAGACATCTCTGGCAAGGTCAGCATGTATAGAAGTCATAGCCCTCTTCTCCCAGGTGGTGCCTGGAGCTCGTGAGGAGGAAACAAGTCTTTTTATTTTTCATTTTTATTGACATATATTTGCATATATGTGTGAGTTACAAGGTGACATTTTGTCTATGATTATAAACTAGTAATAAAAATCATATAACATGTGAATAGAGATGAATAATGTATTCAAGAATTGGAAGTTTCAATAAAGATTTCTCTCCAAATTCATATAAAATTTTATCTCAATTCTTACTAAAATTACAATATTGTTTTACATAGTTATAGAAGGTGGTCTAAAATTTTTATGAAATTCAAAGAAGCAAAAGTAGCTAAATTAATGTTGAAAAAGAATAGAGAGTGCTCCTTTCCCTTATTTCAAAATTTATTATTTAGTAACAGTAGTCAAGACAGTGTGATGTTTACAGAAGGATATAGGTTCATATTAATGGGCTAAAACAGAGAACACATATGGGTTCAGGCAAATTAATTTTCAAGTAATAATAAAATATTGATAGTAACAAAATATTTAAATAAAATGAAATAACATTTAAAAGTCTTAAATTTACAAAAATAATGAACAACCATTTTTCCTTGTTATTAATGTCTTAGATTAGCATAGCACATTTGTTATAATTAATGACCCAAAACATTATTATTAATTGCAGCCCACACTTAATTCAGATTTCTTTCTCTTTTTTTTTCCTAAATGGTTTCTTTCTGTTGCAGGGCTGTACATTATATTTTGTTGACATTTCTGCTTAGGGGCAAAAGCCCCTTAATTCAGATTCATCTGCTGCTTTTCATTATTAGACTTAAGCTAGGAGTTTCTGATAGGAAGCCCTCAGTTACTCAAATCATTGGAATTTTGGCTACTGAGAGCCATTTCAGCTGTGTCCTTGATCCCTTTAACATATCCCCATCACTGTGACTCTTTCCCTCCCCTCTCTTTCTCCATTCCCTCCTCCCTCCCTTCTTTCCTGTTTTCTAACTTTTTGTCACCACAAGATATTCTATGTTCATCTTGAATATTTCCTTTCTTAGTCCTACATCAGCTTTTTTCCAAGGAACCTTGCTTGTTTTCATTGAAACCTGGTATTGACATCCATGACTAGCATGCAGAATGTGTTCTTTGCTACTTAGATGTCGCTGCTTCTCAACTGACAAAGTCCAGAAATTTATGTGTATGTGCTAACGCTGATACAAATGTACGTTTGTATAGATTCCTATTTGTAACTTGGACTTCCTGCTTCAGTTTGCAGTCTAGCATCAACTTGTCCTAATCTCACCCAGCTATGACCTGTTTGGTTGCTTCCTGGGGCCCTTGTTTATCTTTTACCCTGCTTTGCCTCCTTGAGGAAGTCTTTCCTGTCGTCTCCGTTCTGTTCTGTGTTATGGGATCTTCATCTATGCTTTTATTTCTTCATTACTGCACTGGTGTTAATGTAAGTTCCATATGAGAAGGAGCTGGGTGTTATCAATTATGATGTAATCAGCACTTGCCTCAAGGGAGGCATGCTCACCATCATTTATAAAGGAAGGTGAAGATTCTGTGCAAGCACAACTCAAATTCTATTTAGGAATAAGTTTCATCAAACATAGAAGTGAATTTAATGGTTAGTAGATTTAAATACCTGAACTGATGAGTTCTTTTAGCCTTGCTTAACTGGCACTTCATTGGAAAAGTCCTTACTTTCAGTATAAACAGATGCAATGGGAAATTCGACTAGTCACAAAGGAAAAGGAACTTGATGAATGGTGTTCAAGTTTCTACCCTCATCATATCCTGCTGCACACCTTAGCAGCATAAAATATCAACAAGATAACAATTCTTCCCTGATCTCAGTAGCTAGCCCAAACACTCCCCTCCCTAGCTATTTCAGGCCAGTAAACAGCCTTTGCCTGAGTATTCTGAAGGAAATGATAACTCCTTCATTTACAGATCCTTGTGAAGAATCCCACTTTGCCTTTCCCATCTTCATGGGAACAGAGCTTGGAGGTTTTTTCCCTCTAATTTTCAATCACTTCCAGTTAATTCAGCAAAATTGTCTTCTCTGTCATTCTGATTGCTGACTATGCAAAATATGAGGTAGCTTCTGCCCATCTGTTTTGGTTGGAGGGATTCTGTTTGGAACCACAATTTTTTTTGTGGAGAAATAGGATCCTTTATTCACTGTTGGTGGGAATGTATGATGGTGCAACCACTATAGAAAGCAATATGGAGACTCCTACAAAGGTTGACTATGGAGTTACCAATAGACCCAGTTATTACCTTACTGGGCATTTACCCTAAAAGCTCCACACCTCAGTTCAGATAGATTTGTTCAACCATCTTTATATCTGCTCAATTCTTAATAGCTAAGAGCTGTAATCAACCCATATGTCCATCATTAGACAAATGGATAACCAAGATGTGGTATATCTACACAATGGAATTCTACACAGCAGCAAGGAAAAATGACACAATGAAAATTGAAGAAAAATGGTCGAACCTAGAACAGATCATTCTCAGCGAACACATCCAATCACAGAAAGATAGTTGGCACATGGTCTTACTCATCTATGGCTCCTAACCTGAATTGACCCAAGATGCTGACATGCCTAATAAGTATCTCCAGGATCGGAAAATAGGGAGGGTGGGACAGGAGGGGAAGGTAAGGGTGAGGGTAGGGGACATAAAACTTGATTCTAATGACAATGGTACCATCAAAATCTACACCCTAAAAGACAGATTAAATTGTTCATCATTTCTCAGGTCCTTAGAGGGAACACCAGAATCCACCAGAATCACAGTCCCCTGGAGATGGTAAGACAAAGACTAACCTTAATCTTCTCCTTCCTCTCTCTCTCTCTCTTCTCTCTATCTCCTTTGTATTACCTATCTTTTTCTTCTTTTTTGGATTTTTTTATTAATTAGTTTGTACTCAGCGAATACAGTCAATTTGGTACCATTATTAGGCTCAACTAAGAACAACTGCCGAAACAGGCAAGGGTGCTGTTTCTGTGGTGGACCGGGTACCAGCACAAGGGTGAAGGAGATCAACACAGAGAAAAATCAACTCCTACCAAATCAGTGAGCCAGAGCCTCTGAGGCCCCCAACACCTCATCACTGAAGCAGACCAAAAATGAACCCAACATGGCTCAGGGAAATTTTGCGGAAGAGGGGGCGGAAAGAATGTCAGAGTCACATGCTGGGTCATGATATGCAGAGACATTTATCTTACCCATAACTGTGGGCTAACTCCACAATGCATGACCCGTATACCTCAACAAGGAGGGGCCAAGGGGAGGGGGTAGGTAATGGAACCAGAATTTTTGAGGTGATGCTGGCTGGACTCTGATGACAAGTCTGGGGCTGAGCTGGGTCAGGAATTTTGTATCTGCCTACTTTCAAACTGTCTGCAAATAAAATGCTGCTATAATATTTCCCCTAGACTTAACTTGGTATATATTCAAACTAAGACATCTTGGAGCTAATTAAGTTCTGGAGCTTTTATTTATCAAGTGACATAAAATCCTAATGTCAACAAGAGTGTTTTGAAAGCCTTTTTAGAGTTTTATCTCTTGTTCTATTCATGAGATTAATTTATAATGCAAAACACTACAATAAATATACAACCCTAATGGATTTTACTTCTTTTGTAAGAATTGGTGATCACTATTTAAAAATTAACAGGCTCAGTGAACAGCAATCGGTTTATTTCCATTCTTAGTAGAATCAACATTGAATTCCTTTCTGAAAGATTTACAGACTTGTTGGGATATACCAAAATCAGCAAGATTTTTAACTACAATTAGATGTTTCTAAATATTTGGTATTCAGGGACTGTGTCAAAACAGGATCTAAAAAAGGCCAGGCATATCCACCATAGGATTCTGCCTTTACAAGTTATATTTGAACTCCTACTTGAAATAACTGTACCTGATGGACACCAATTGGCACAAGTGTTGATTGTGTTTTGCAACTGATGGTCATAGTTTAGCCCTTATAGGATGCAAAGTCTGCTAGCTTTTATAGGCTGACAGATGATTCTAATATTAAATGGTCAAGAATATTACTTATTATACATAATTCAGATGGGTTCTGAATTTAATGGAAAATCAATGATAGTGGTGGTGGTGGTAATATATGTGTGTGGTGGACAGGAAGGACCTGAAGGAATTATAGCAAAGCACATCCCCTCAGGTCCTTCACATGAACTTCTCTTAGCTTCTTTACATATTATCTCACCATAATTCTGCTTTCCATGACTTTGCTCATAGTGTTCTCTGCCAAATCCCCAACTGTTTTTATTTTTTTAATATTTTATTTACTTACTGATTTCAAAGAGAGACAGATAGAGAGATAATGAGGGCATCAGGGTCTCTACCCACTGCAAATGAACTCCACATGCATGTATCATCTTAGGCATCTGGCTTACATGGGTAATGGAGAATAAAACCTGAGTTGTTAGGCTTTGCAGGAAAGTGCCTTAACCACTAATCTATCTCTCCATCCCACAAATTACACTTTATTCTGAACAGGAATAGATGTTGTTGGAATGCTTTGAGCAGCAGAGACAAACTTATTTCCACCCTTTAGTGAATTCTCGAAATGCCCTTTAGAGTGAGAATTCAGGAGATCAGGAACAGAAGCATGAAGACAGGTAAGGAGACTTTTGGGAGTGTAAGAGGAAAGAAAATGTTATCTTGAGAAGTGGATGGATTATGGATATGTTGTAAAGAGCTGATGCTTCTTGCTGATGAATTAGCTATGGAGTGGTGAAGGAGAAAGATTTAAGGATGATTCCAAAGTTTTTGGCTTAAACAAACGAATATATGATAGTGCTATTTTTTGAGATGAGGAACTAGTAGAGAGTTTGGGGTGAGAGTGAAGTCCAAGAGTTTAACTTTAGACACATTACATTTGAGATGTGTATGAGCTAGGTAGTTGGATATGTAAGTCAGAAGCCAGGAAAATTGAACGATTGTAGTAGTAGTACTTGGTCATGGTGCCAGATCATTATAGGAAGCTATAGAAACTTTTGTGATAAGAAATGGACCACACTTCCTCTGGCTGAGCTATGTCTTCATTAGCACTGCTGTGGTATGGATAGACTTTGTGCCCCAAAGGTTCATGTGCTGGAAGCTTGGCTCCCTGTTTGACAGTGCTAGAGCAGTAGAGCCTTTATGAGGTAGGGCCTGGTGGAAGGTGGTTAGGTCACAGGACGCCACTCCTAGAGGGGTCCACTCATGAGGTGGGTTGATATAAGCAAGGATCCCACATACTTAGCCTCCTCATGTAGCTAGTTCCCTTTCAATGTCTCCTCCATCTTGTGACAGCCACAGCAGAGCAGATATAGGCGCCAGAACGTACAATAATGAGGTGCTAAATAAACATCTTTTCTTTATAAAGCACCGAGTATCAGGTATTCTTCTATAGTAACACAAAGGGAACTAGAAAAACTACTATGTAATAGAAGCACAAAAAATCAAATGCAAGACCTAATCAGACCTAACCTTGGGATCACACTTAAACCTTTTTTCTTCACCACCCTATATCCAATTAATTCACCCACAAGGATTATCAGTTCTTCCTTCACAATATATCCACAATACAGCCATTTATTACTACTTTTCTGGTCTAACATAACATTATCTTTCTATTATCACTCCAAAAGCCTCCTACAGTAATGGGAACAATGTAGGAGCAATTTGAAATGTTAATGAAAGGGAAAAACAGAAAATAAGAATATCAAACAGAAACGAAATGATTCTCCCATACCAAAATTTCATACATATGAAAAAATCACCCACAAGTGAGACCACTGAGAAATTAAATAATCATAATAGGGATTTATACAAGATGAAACAATTTCATGGAAAGATCTGTCAAAAATTTAAAGAATTTTAAATTTTAAAGGAAGATTTTTGTTATTCATTTATTTCATTATTTGAGAAAGAGAAAGAGGCAGAAAGGGAATGGGTGCACCAGAGCTTCTAACCACTGCAAACTCCAGATGCATGCACTCCCTTGTACATGCATTTTTATGCATTTTATGTGGGTGCTTGGGAATGAAACCCAGGTCCTTAGGCTCTGTGGGCAAGTGCCTTAACATCTAAGCCATTTCTCCAGCCCTTAAAACATATTTTTGACTCTCAAAGAGATAAGTCACTTTCATTAAAAAATCCTGAAATTATGACCACAAAAATCAAAAATAAATAAAAAATCAGAATAAATAAATGAAAAACAAGACTAGATGAATATGAAAGAACAATTGGAAATTTGGAAATGAAAAGAAAAAGTTAAGTGTCCTCTGACCCACCTTTACAGCCCAAGCCAATATCTTTATTTGTTTTTTTGTTTGTTGTTGTTGTTTTTCAAGGTAGTGTCTCCCTCAAGCCCAGGCTGACCTGGAATTCACTATGTAGTCTCAGGGTGTCCTGGAACTCACAGTGATCCTCCTACCTCTGCCTCCCAAGTGCTGGGATTAAAGGCTTCTGCCACCATGCTCCACTCCAAGCTAATAGCTTTAAAACTGTCAGAAAGAAAAGATTGGGCTCGGGAAATGGCTTAGCAGTTAAGGCATTTGCCTGCAAAGTCTAAGGACCCTGATTTGATTCCCCAGAACCCACATAAGCCAGATGCACAAGGGGGCACATGCAACTGGAGTTCACTTGCAGTGGCTGGAGGCCTTGGAGTACCCATTCTCTCTTCCTCTCTATCTGCCTCTTTATATCTCTCTCAAATAAATAAAATATTTTTAAAAAGAAAGTATTGATTATCTATGGAAGAGTTAATTAGACTCAATATATTTATCAACAGTGAAAACATAAAGAGGTAGTATTATCAAAGTGTTAAGGAAAATATATCCCAAGGGTAAAAGTACACGAAAGTGTTTTCAGACATGCGACATGCATAGGATAAACAAGTTTAGAGACCAGCAACCCTAAGAGGATTATTGCCCAGTGGTAGAGTGTTTGCCTAGCATACACTATGCCCTGGATTACAAACCCAGCATCGCCCTTCATCAAAATAAATAAATATAAATAAAATCTTCTGTGTTATATGACTTGAATGCCATAACATCTATATCACTTTTCATGGTTGGTTATATAGTGGATGCTCCATCCATATTGGTATATGCACCATATCCATCTAAGCCTCTAGACTGCTCCTCTCTCACATGGCCCTAGAGACAGAAAGGCTGTCTCATCTTGCCACCATACACAGTACACCAAGGCACATCTGTTATATCAAAAGAAGATAAAATGCTTAAAAATAAATTTATCCACAGAAGTGAGACCTCTAAAGCGATAATGTTAAAACACTGAAGAAAAAAATTGAAGAAGACAAATAAAATGAACATAGAAAGACACAAAAGTGGGTGTAGCAAAAAAAACAAAATCAGCATTAAGCATCAGTAACTTTTCTGTACAGCAGTAATGAACTTACTGAGATAGAAATTGAAAACATGATCCCATTCACAAAAAGCCTTAAAATATATTAAAATGAGCCTAATGAAGAAAGTGAAAGACTTCTACAATAAACACTTCAAGGCACTGAAGAAAGAAATTAAAGAAGACACTAGAAAATATAAAGGCCTCTGATACTCATGAACTAGCAGAATGAATGTTTTAAAGATGTTTATATTATCAAAAGTGTCAACAGATTCAATGTAACCCTCATCAAAAATGCAAATTGCAATGACATTCTTTACAGAACTAGAAAAAACATATTCTAAAAGACCCTGAATAGACAATGTAATGCTATCCTGAGAAAATAGACCAATGCTGGGGGAATCATGATACTTGATCTCAAATTATACTACAAAACCATACTAACAAAAATAGCATGGTACTGACACAAAACACACATGTAAACAAGTGGAATAAAACAGGACTCAGAATTAAATGTATGCAACTTTAGCCACATGATTCTTGATAAAGGTGCCAAAAAACATAGATTGTAGGAAAAAAAAATTGGCCTGTTTAACCTGTTTAACAAATTGTGCTGGGGAAACTAGATTTCCACATGTAGAAGAATGAAGTGAGTTCTGTTCTCTCACATTATACAAAATTCAACTCAAAATAGACAAAAACTCTTAAATGTAAGACATGAATCTTTAAAATTATTGGAACAAAACATACAGGAAACATTTAAAGATCTAAGTGATTTTCTAAGTTGAACTCCAGGATATAAAGTCAAAATTTGTTAAATAGGATTATGCAAAAAAAATGCTTTTGAACAGCAAAAGAAACAACTATCAGAGGGAAGAGATAGCCTACAGAATAGGATAAAATGTTTACTAATTATTAGTCTGGCAAGGTGTTAATACATACAATATATAAGCATTTGTGGTAGTTTGAATATGAAATATCCCCCATAGACTCGTGTGTTTGAATACTTAATCCCCAGTTAGTGGCAGTTTGGGAAGGTTGTAGATGCTTTAAGAGGTGGAACCTTGCCAGAAGAAGTATGTTGCTGGCTTGCATTGAAGTATTACAGCCCAGTCCTGCTTGCTCTCTATACTTTTTCCCTGCTGATGTTAAGATGTGACTCTTGCTGTCTGACCTGCCATGCCTTCTCCATCATAATGGATACTTACCCTTAAAACTTTAAGCTAAAATAAATATTTTAATTCCTTACATTACTTCTAATCATGTATTCTGTCCCAGTAGCAAGAAAGTAACTGATACAGAATTCACCTGCCAGGAACTTAGAAGTGGTAATTTATTTCATATAAACTCTTTTATATTTTTGAGATAAAGTCATGGAGCTCAGGATGGCCTCAAACTTCTATATGGTTGAGGGTGACCTTGAACTTCTGGTCTTCCTGCTGCCACCTCCCCAGTGCTAGGATTACAGGTGTGCACCACCACTCCTGGTTTATGCAGTGCTGAGGATAGAACCTAGGGCCTTATTCATGCTAGGTAAACACTCTGCCAACTGAACTACAAATCCAGCTCATATAAAATGATTTAAATACCTATTTCAAACTGCTTATATGTTTAGCAATAAAATAAGTCTACATGATGCTAAGAAATCCTCAAACCCCCAAAGCATAAATAATAACAAAGGATAACCCATAAATGGGACAGCTCTCATAGTAAGAAATACAAATGACCAGTAAGCACATAAAAAACTATTCACCATCTTTATCTGTCTGAGAAATACAAGTGAAAACTACGTGGAGATTTCATTGTTTGCTAGTCACAATAGCTATCATAAAGAAAACAAAACAAAATACTAGGGAGGATACAGGGAACAAGTAACTCTTACTCACTGCTGGTAGGAATATAAACTTTCTAGCCACTGTGGAAAACAATATGTAGGTTCCTCAAAAGTATGAATAAAAGTATCATATTACCCAGATATATGACTCTTGGGAATAAACCCAAATGACTCTAAGTCAGCAAACCACAGAGATCCTTGCATATCTATGTTTATTACAGCACTATTCATAATAGTCAAGCTGTGTAATCATCCTAAATGCTCTTGAACAGATGAATGGATAAAGAAAATATATAACCATAAAGAAGAACAAAATCATGACTTTTACAAGAAATTTGATGGAACTAGAAAACATGGTATTAAACATAAGTATAGTGGTTTGAATCAGATGTCCCCCATAAACTCATGTGTTCTGAATGCTTGCTCTCAGGCTGGTGACAATTTGGCAAGCAGAGCATTGCTGGAGGAGGTGTTTCGTTGGGTTATTAACTCCTAATTTGTCAGTGTTAGTTTGGCTCACTCTGTTGCTTTTTAAAATATTTTTATATTTAATTATTTATTTGAGAGATAGAGTATATTGGTGCTCCACAGCCTCTAGCCACTGCAAATGAACTCCAGATGCATGTGCCACCTTGTACAACTGGCTTTATGTGGGTACTAGGGAATGAACTTGGGTGGTTAGGCTTTTTAGGCAAGTGCCTTAACTGTTAAGCCAGTTCTCCAGCCCTTGGCACACTGTCTTGCTGCTATTTGCCACAATCTGTGGGAAAGAGGTGATGTCTAGCCTCTGTTCTACCACATTTCCCCTGCCATCATGGATCTTTTTCTTGAGACTTTAAGTCAAAACATATCCTCTCCTCCCATAAGTTGAATTTGGTCAAGAGCTTTGTGCCAGCAATGAGATTAACTACAACAATAAACCAGGCATAGAATGTCAATTGTATCATGTCTTCTCGCATGCAGAATATAGATATAAAAAAAAGAAAAATTGGGGGCTGGGGAGATTGCTAAGTGGTTAAAGACACTTACGCGCAAAGCCTACTGGCCTGGGTTTGATTCCCCAGTACCAACATAAAGCCAGATTCACAAAGTAGTGCACACTTCAGGAGCCTACTTTCAGTGGTGGGAGGCTCTACTGTGCTATCTCTCCTCCCTCCCTCCCATCTCTTTCACTGCTTGAAAATAAAAATATTTAAAATAAATACATGTTTAAAAAATGAGAAAGTACAGAATCATTTGGGGAAAGAAAGGGAATGACCAGGAGGGTAATTAGAGCATGAGTATACTTAATGAATATTATATACAACTATGAAAATATTGAAACAAAACCCACTATTTTGTATAATTGACATACTCTAATAAAAAATAAAGAAAATTCTCTATAGAAAGTGATTTCCCGGGCTGGAGAGATGGCTTAGCCGTTAAGCGCTTGCCTGTGAAGCCTCAGAACCCTGGTTCGAGGCTTGATTCCCAAGGACCCACGTAAGCCAGATGCACAAGATGGCACATGCATCTGCAGTTCAATTACAGTGGCTGGAGGCCCTGGTACACCCTTTCTCTCTCTCTATCTGCCTCTTTCTGTCTGTCTGTTGCTCTCAAATAAAAATAAACATTTTTTAAGTGATTTCTTTTACTGCTTCTGGGTGAGCAGACCACACTTACTACTCTATCTCAAGCTTCTTAAGAATGCAGCCTACTTGTCAAACTACTTGATTACCTGCCTTAGGTAAACTATAAGTCCCTACTGCTGTAGATGCCATATGCTGCTGACACAGAGCATGGAGAGACCTGGCTGGAATCCAGAAGAGAGCCAGACCCCAGACAGTTAGCACATACAGAGCTGGAAAGCACTATATGAGCTACTGGGGAAAATGGCCAAAAAACGTTCTGAGCAACCAAAAGTCTAAGCTACTCAGAAGCAAACACCCTGACAGGATGTACATGCTAATGCAATAGTGGCACACAGTCTTAGTGGGTAACCAATAGCTTTATGATTGTCTAGCAGATCTGCTCAGTGTAAAGAAACCCATATCTGGAAGTGGGAACCAGGTCAGAATCCTATGGAGACAAAAATTATGCTCTCCAATGCCAAGATTCTGCTAATCTTGGGCTAAAATAGGGACTACATCCATCAAATTCTCCCTAAATTGACAAAGCTTATACCATTTAACCTGTGCTGACTTCATTCTCTGTTGGAGAATCTGCTTTTCTTTTTCTTTTCTTTTCTTTTTTCTTTTTTTCTTTTTTCTTTTTTTTTTTTTTTTTCTTCTTCAGAAGGTAGCAAGACTAGAAGAGATAAACCACCCTTCGCACTTCAGCCAAGCGCCAGCTAAACCCACAGAGGAATTGGAGAGATCGGCAAGAATGTAGCTTCCATGGTGAGCCTGGAAATCAGTTCCAGGGTGAAGGAGACGGACCGTAAAGCTACTCAACACTTACCAAAGCAGAGATCCAGAGGCTCCTAAGAGCTTATTACTTAAGTAGACTTAAAATTCACCCACCATGGCTCAGGGAATTTTGTGGAAGAAGGGACGGAAAGATTGTAAGAGCCACAGGTGGAGACATCATGCCCAGAGGCATTACCTCCCCCCAAAATAACTGACTGCTGCTCCCACAACACACAAACCACAGCCTTATAGGGAATACCTGAAACCCTGCTGAGGAGGGCTTCCAGCGGAATTGAGGGAGGGATGAGGAAATGGATGGTACCAACACATGATGTATCCATACTAAGTGTGTCTGTAACTAATAAAGTAAATAAATAAAAATACATTTAAAAAATAAGCCTGATTAGTGTTGTGTTTATGGCCTCTAAACTCTATTTATTATAGTCTTTAAGATCTGTGGCAGTGACTCTTAGTATGATGAATGTTGTGGTCCTCCTGAGGGCCATAGTTACTTTCATCAAAAGGCAGATGAGCCGGGCGTGGTGGCGCACTCCTTTCATCCCAGCACTCGGGAGGCAGAGGTAGGAGGATCGCTGTGAGTTCGAGGCCACCCTGAGACTCCATAGTGAATTCCAGGTCAGCCTGGGCTAGAGTGAGACTCTACCTCAAAAAACCAAAAAAAAAAAAAAAAGGCAGATTGATAGAACGTGACAATGACATGGACAACTTAGACCTGGGGGTGATTTTTTCTTTGGTTTATCAAGGTAGGGTCTCACTGTAGCCCAGTCTGACTTGGAATTCACTATGTAATCTCAGGGTGGCCTCAAACTCAGAGCTATCATCATACTTCTGCCTCCCTAGTGCTGGGGATAAAGGCATGTGCCACCACACCCTGATATTTTTTTGACCTACACAACACATAGAAACCCATTTGCCATCTGGGTTCTGAAAATCTTGAGCTTAATATTTCTTCTCACCTCAAGTACATGTAGAAATACAAATACCAAAGCCTTTTTCCTTCTCGGCCTGGGGAAAAAGTATTGAGGAAGTTTTTATTCAATTTTCAGTCCTACCAAGACCTGCCAGTGGCAAACTGTAAATCTGATGATCTGCCTGGCACCCCTGCAGACCCTTACCTTACCCTTACTGCCCTCTTCCCTTCCTTTCCTCCCTCCCCATCAAAAAAAATGCATATACATCTCCTGTCCATGCCTGATGTATTTTATTTCAGTTGCCGACAGCCATGTCTCTTACTGGCCTCAGAAGTTGTCCCCTATGCTATTCCTTTTCTTCCATATTTGTCTCTAAAAATGTGGTAAGTATTTCAACGTTCCTAACCCAAGCTCTGCATTTTCTGGATCCACAGGTTGTTACATGGGATGGTTTGATTTTCCAATGCTCTTTGTTCCACCTACGCCAACTTTTATTCTGTGCCTTATTCCTCTTGTGAGAACATAAGAATATTGTTGGTCTTTCTAGTCCCCTGTGCTTTTTTAGGTAGGAGGAAGATGAGTGAGATTTCTTTCTTGAATTCTTTTGAAGAGATTTTTTCACCTTCACCATTTTCTTTGGCATCTGTAAGAACAACAGGGTCAGTGAGAAGGGCATTTGTGGAAAAGAAAAGAAAGCGACTCTACGGGAAAGGGATACATATAAGGAAGCCTGGGGTTTGTGTGGGGAAAGGATAGGTTAGGGTCATCTGACCTTGCTACTGCTTTTGGTCTTTCGTGGATGCAGGGGGGTCCTGATTGCCATCCTCCTTTGGTGCTTGGGCTTGGGTGTTCTGTTTTCCTGGCTGGTTGTTGGTTATCGGGCTGCTCTGGCATGCAGGTTTAACCTTCCCAATGGTGTACTTCAGGTCCTAGCCCTCAATGTAAGTTATGAGCCAAGAGGTGCCCCAGACTTCATCTTTGTTTGGTTACCAAGGAGATCTCTTAGCCAATAATAGCCCTGGGATGGCTTATACATCACAAAGCTCTACTCTTGACACATCAGAGGGGAGGGAGCAAATGGGTGAGTGGAGGTGTTGGGGAGACAGAGATGTTGTGGCTGGAAAAGGGGGATGTTTCCCAGTACTGATTGTATACTTATGCCAAAATGACCTCCTTTGCTTTCCCCTCATTTTTCTGGGGTCCTATAGCAGGGAGAAAGTGATACCTGCCCCACATATTGGTTCATTCTGTTCTCTCCACCATCTTTTGCCATGATCTACACTTTTGTATATGTAGCAGTAACCTTTTTGTTTCTGGGACAAAACACCTGACCAGAAATATCTTATGGAAACGAGAGGTTTATTTTCAGCTTACAGTTTCAAAGGGAAGATTCATCATGGTGGGGAAAACATGACAGGAGGAGACAACTAGGTATCACATCTCCACATCATCAGGGAGAAAGTAGAGAGAGTGAAAAAAGTATGGCAAGTAGGGGTGGGCTGTAACACCCCAAGGCCTGGACCCAGTGACACACTCTTCCAGCAAATCTGTACTTTCATTTATAAAAATATATTTTATTTATTTAAGACAGAGAAAGAGGGAGAGGGAGAGGGAGAGAGAATTTGCATGCCAGGGCCTCCAGCTACTGCAACGAACTCCAGATGCATGTGCCCCCTTGTACATCTGGCTTAAGTGGGTCCTGGAGAGTCAAACCAGGATCCTTTGGCTTTGCAGGCAAATGCCTTAACTGATAAGCCATCTCTCCAGCCCAAGTCTGTACTTTCCAAAAGCTCCACCAGCTGAGCATTAGGCATGAAGCTTAATCAGAAACACATGATGATATTGGGGACATTTTACATTCACACCACCACAGAGTATCTTACCAAAAGTTCCTCAAAGGTTATGTGGTCTTATTTAATTTTTACTGGGAATGTGAAATGATCTATTTCACTTCTTGCTTTTGCACCTGTTTTGGTATGGTTTATGAGCTAAGAGAGTTTAGTTTTGTTGCACTTTAAATTTTTAAGTGACTGAGAAAAAAAGTCCAAAGGACAGTATTTTGTGATGTGAAAATTATGTGAAATTGAGACTTAAGTGTCAATAGATAATGCTTTATTAGAGCACAGATGTATTTATTCATTTATTATTTTATGGCAGCTCTCAAACTCCATCAGAATTGAAAAGCTGTGAAAAAAAAAACTGTATGGTCTTCACTACTGTTTATCTGTGCTTTTAAAGAAAACATTTAGCCGGGCGTGGTGGCGCACGCCTTTAATCCCAGCACTTGGGAGGCAGAGGTAGGAGGATCGCCGAGAGTTCGAGGCCACCCTGAGACTACAGAATGAATTCCAGGTCAGCCTGAGCTAGAGTGAAACCCTACCTCGAAAAACCAAAAAAAAAAAAAAAAAAAGAAAACATTTGACAACTTCCATTCAATTATTTTCTATTGTTCTATTTGTCATTGTATCAATATCATATTTTCCTGTTTTTTTGTAACCTTATGATGAGGCATAAAATTAGTGTAGGTTATCCAACTTTGTTCATCATTTACATAAAATTTTAGCTTTCTAAGCTCTTCCTATGGTCATGTGAATTTTAGAATCAAATCATCTATTATAGTAGACCATTGTAATGAGGTTGATTTTAAAAAATCAATAGAGGAAGAATTGAAATACCAGTTATACCTATTCTTTCAATCTGTGAGCATATTTTATCTCTCCATTTACTTAGGTCTATGTTACCTCTGCAATGATATGTAATTTTCAGTTTGCTTAAGATTGATATTATTTCTTGCTGGGGAGATGGCCCAGAGGTTAAAGGTTCTTGCTTGCAAAGCCTGTCAGCCAAGGCCTGATTCCCCAGTATTCACAGATGCACAAAGATTGTTATTATTTCCCGATTAAGTAGTAGTATTCATCACTGAAACCATCCTTTTCTGGAACTTTCTTTGTGAGAAAGTTTTACTTTTTAATTATAGTATTTCTACTATTCCAAACATCAAGTATTGTGATAGTTTGGGTAATGACTCTTTGAAGACCTTTTTTCTTCCATCATCAATTGTATTCTACCCGGAAAAGAAATTACTAAAACTGTTTTTAAAATAAAAATGTTTATTGATATTTTATACATGTATATAATGTAATTTGATCATAATTCCCTCCTATTTTCTTCTTCCCACATCCACTGAGTCCCTTCTTCTTCCCATCCAGTCCCTTTGATGATGCATGTGTGTTTGTGTGTGTGTGTTCCACTGAGTTTAATCAGCATTGCCTACAGGATCATAAGTGGAGGATTATTTACAAGAACATGTGCAACTTAGCAGTGGCTACACCACTGAAGAGAATGTCTTCCCCAGCAACAATTTACTTCCAATAACTCCTCAGGGAGGGATGACAGCCTCATGCTCTGCTCCATTATCCATAACATATGGTGATGGGCCCAATATTGTGTGGGTAATGTGCAGATAATGGCAGTCACTCTTTGGTCACAAATGCTGCAGTAATGCCATGTCTGGAAATGTTTTCCATAGCACTCATCCCAACCTCTGGTTCCTATGTTCTTTCTGCCTCCTCTTCCACAATGTTCCCTCAGCTTTGGAGGGTGTGGTAGAGATGTCCCATGTAGTTCTAAAGATTCAGCTGTCACTTATTCTCAGCACTTCAGCACTTTGAGAAGTTTTGAGTCTGTCTAGTAGACACTGCCATCTGTATCTGACCAAAGGTGAGAGCAGCACACACTATGGACATAAAGATAAATATTTATGTTTGATAGGCACAACATATCCATTTAGCCAAACAATAGCAGTGGATTCCTTCCTAGGGCCTCTATGTTCCCCAGCCATAGACTTTTGATGCCTGGGAATTTTTATTTTTATTTTTATTTTTTATGTTTATTTGAAATGGACTCATTCTATAGCTCAGGTTGTCCTAGAACTTGCTGTAGAGGCCAAGCTGATGTTGAACTGTGGTCAACTTCTTGCTACTGACTACTTTTCAGATTTTGTATCTTTGTTTGCAACAGTTTGTCATGGGTATGTTTAGGTCTGGCTCTTTTGGAGTATTCACTAAGATTCTGTATCATTTGGCTATTGTTTCTGTATGTGTGTGTATGTGGTGTGTGCATAACACAGTGCTCATGGTGGTCAGAGGACCACTGTCAGATGTCAGTCCTCACCTTCCACTTTATTTTTTTAAGAATATTTAGATTTTTTATTTATTAGAGGCAGAGAGAGAGAGAGAGCGAGAGCAAATGCATGGGCATGCCAGGGCCTCTAGCTACTGCAAATGATCTCCAGACACATGTGTCACTTTGTACATCTGGCTTACTTGGGTACTGGGAAATCAGACCTGGGTCCTTTGACTTCACAGGCAAATGCCTTAACTGCTAAGCCATCTCTCCAGCCCACCTTCCACTTTATTTAAGGCAAACTCTCTCTTGGTTTCTGCTACCGGTAACACCAGACTAGCTGGCCTGTGAGATTCCAGGTTCTCCTGACTTTCTCTCTTGTTGTTATAGACACATTGAGATCACAGATGTGTGGTGTGTACTACGTGTACCTTGCTTTATGTGGGTCCTAGGGATCTGAACACTGGTCATAAGCCTTGTGAAGCAAGCACTTTTTTTTTTTTTTGAGGTAGGGTCTCACTCTAGCCTAGGCTGACCCAGAATTCACTCTGTATTCTCAGGGTGGTCTTGAACTCACGGCAATCCTCCTACCTCTGCCTCCTGAGTGCTGGGATTAAAGGCATGCGCCACCACACGCGGCTGTGAAGCAAGCACTTTTAACCACTATGCCATCTTCCCAGCCTCCTGGCTACTGTTTTTGATCAAACCACATTGTTTTTTCAACTTGTTCTCTTTCCTTTCTCTTTGTGGAATTAAATTTGCATGTTATCATAGAACATTCAATTTTGCCTCACAGGTAACTGAGTCTCTTGATTTCTGAAGTATTTTTTCTTCCATGCTTTCAGGTAGGATGATTTTCACCAACCTACCTTCAAGTCCACTAATCCTTGTTTCTGTGGTGTTCCAATCTGCTCTCAAAGCTATTCAAAAACATTTGTTTCAGGTATTATATAAACTACAATCTGGACAGAAAGTTCTAGGATTTATACCTGATTGCTTCAGGTGCCTTATGAATCACTTCAAATTTTCCCAATTTTACAATAATTATTAACATCTCTCCTATATATATATTTTTGAAGTCAAATTCACAGAGCATAGAATTTTCCATTTTAGAGTATACAACTCCATACATTTAGTGCATTCATAATGTATTACAACCATCTCTAATACCAAGATATTTTCATCACTCCAAATGGAAACCTTATCTATAGTCACTTCCCATTCCTTTCTTTCCTTACCACCTAGAAACCATTCATTTATTTTCTGATCCAATTGATTTGATCAGTATAGATAATTTCTATAAATAGGACCATATAATGTATGCTGCTTTATGTCTGGCTTCTTAATATAATTTTATCAGGTTACATCCAGGTCTTAGCATGTATTAGCACTCCATTGCTTTTGTGGCTATATAATGGCCTATTTTATTATGTCACATGTCATTTGCTCACTGATTAATTGATGGAAATTTAGAAACACCATTTACTTCCTTTGGAACTGAGTCTCTCATTGGTCTGGAGCTTCCTAATTTGGCTACACACACTGACCATTGAGTGCCAGTGATCCTCCTGTTTCCTCCTTTTCAGCACAGGGATTACAAGCACATACCACCATGCCCAGTATTTTTCTATGGGTACTGGGGCTTGAACACAGGTCATCATGCTTGCCAGTCAAGCATCTTACCCACTGAGCTATCTCCTCAGCCCAGATACTTTCTAACTTGATTATTGTGTATAATGCTGGTATGAATATTTTTGTACAAATTTTTGTTTGAATATCTGTTCCAATTTTTTTTTTTTTTGTAAATACATAGGCTTTAAAATGCTGGGTTACTTGGTAACTATGATTAACTTTTTTATTTTTTATGATTAACAACTTCCATGATTGTAAACAATACCCTACGGTAATGCCCTCCCTCCCCCCACTTTTCCCTTTGAAACTCAACTCTCCATCATATGCCATCCCCCTCTCATTCAGTCTCTCTTTTATTTTGATGTCATGATTTTTTCTTCCTATTATGATGATCTTGTGTAGGTAGTGTCAGGCACTGCGAGGTCATAGATATCCAGGCCATTTTGTGTCTGGAGGAGTATGTTGTAAGGAGTCCTACCCTTCCTTTGGCTCTTACATTCTTTCCACTTTTGGGGAACATTACAAACCCTTTTCTAGTATAATAATACTAGTGAAAATTCCCATCATTACTATACAATGATTGCCTTTTTCACAACATTTATTCTTCAACATCTTTTTGTTTCATTAAAGCCATCCTAGTGAATATGAAGTGGCATTTTGTAATTCTGATTTGCATTTATCTAATAATTAATGATGTTGAATAACCCACAAGCTTGTTGATTATGCGTGTCTTTTTAAAAATATCTTTATTTATATTTATTTAATTGCAAGCAGAGAGAGAGAGAATATGAGCAAGCCAGGTCCCCTTGCCATTGTGGTTACTTTGGGCATCTGGCTTTACAGGGTATTGTTCAATCCAACCTGGACCAGCAGAGCTTGCAAGAAATTGCCTTTAACTACTGAGCCATCTCTCAAGCCCCTGTGTCTTTTCTGAGAAATGTCTATGTCCTATGTCTGATTTTAATTTTTTTCTATTGTTGGGATATAAGTGTTCTTTATATATTCTAGTTACTAGACCCTTACTAGACATATTTGTAAATACATTCCACAATTTTTTACTTTATTGTTTTTTCACTACCTCAATGTCTTTTAATGCACACAAGTTAATTTTAATAAAGTTCACTTTATCTCTATTTTTTTTCTTTTTGTGCTCATCATTTTGATGGCATGTGTAAAAATCCATTGTCATGAAGGCATGTGTGCTTGCCATGTAGATTTCACAGTTTTAGCCCTGATGTGTAGATAGCCTTGATATGGTCCATTTTGAGTTAGGTTTTTTAATTTATTTATGTCTGTATTTATTTATTTACTTATTTATTTATTTATTTAGATGGACAATTTCCATACTTGCAGACAATAAATGATGATATTTCTTCACACCTCTTTCCCCTTCACAACTCCACTCTCCATCATAACTCCTCCCTCTCTCTGTAAGTCTCTCTTATTCTGATGTCATCATCTTTTCCTCCTTATTATGAGGGTCTTGTGAAGGCAGCACTAGGCACTGTGAGGTCATGGATATCGAAGCCAGTTTCTCTCTGGACAATTGCATTGTAATGAGTCCTACCCATCCTTCAGCTTTTGCATCCTTTCTGTCACCTCTTCCACAATGGACCCTGAGCCATGGAAGGTGTGATAGAGACATTTCAATGCTGAGTACTCCTCTGTCACTTCTTCTTAGCATTATGGTCCTGTTTGGGTTATCTCAGTGGTCACCACCATGTGAAAAAGGAAGTTTCTCTAACCAAAAGTGAGTTTAGCATTAATATATGTGTATGAACATTAAGATAAGTATTTACAGGGCAGTTTAATGAGCAAGATATATGCATTTAGCCAGACAAGAACAGGTATTACTTGAGTTAGTTTATATATACATATATATATATGAAGTGATCTTTTAGCTGTGGCATTAAGTTATATGTACCAAATGAATTTACAATTGTTTGTAGTTTCCTGGGATCAAAAAGAGAAAGAAAAGAAAAATCTTGAGACTTATCATATGTTCTTTCTTCTACTGAATAGCTACTGTTTTCTTACCATGCTGAGGATAGAATGTAGGTCCAAGTGCATGCTAAGCAAGTGCTCTACCACTGAGCTGCACCTCTAATCTTCAGTCACTACTTTGAACAGCATTTGGAGTTCCCCCAGCTCTTTAGTTTTACATTTTAAACCCTTAGCCATATGACATCAAATGTATATTTTCAGATACATTTCCTTCATTTTATCTGATTCACTTCTCCAAGCCAGGTACCTGCTCACTGTGCCCCCTACCTCAGCACCAGTGGCCCCTTAGTTCTTTGTTTTATAGTTATAGACTGTCTCCTTAACCACTATATCTTTAGTGTCCAGTATGAGGTTGGACATGCATAATGAAGTCACTCCTTACATATGGGATGGCTACTAAATTCAGGATATAAAATGGAAATCATGTGGTCAAAATCACTTGGGATAAGTTTCAGGAGGGCATCACACTGGAGAATGACATCCTTTCCTTAGAAAGTTCAGTACTTCTGGCTTTGTCTCTAGTGTAGGAGCAGATGATAGGGTTGTTCTTTTTATTTTATCCCCAGATTAATTGACTTGCACTGTAGCTTGCCTCCCTATATGGAAAATACATATCTTTAAACAAAAGATTGGCACTTTGCAAAGTGAGTTTTCACACCAGGAGACAGAGGAACAGCTTCATGCTTCTCATCTCACACTCAGTCCAGGGTACATATTAACTGAGCATAATGGTGGGAGGATTCACCCATACTACTTAAACAATTTTCTCCCAGTGTGTATGGTTGAATTCATGTAAGTGAAATATGCCTATGAATGCCAATGTCATAGACAATCAAAAAGTTTCTTTGCATGAGTGATTTAATTAATTAATACCGTTCTCTCTACTTGAACATCTTCCTTTTGTCTCTGCCTATCAAAGCCCTGTACATTTTTCACAGCTCAGCTGATGACCCACTTATCCCCCCAGCAGGCTAATTATTTCATTTATTATGTGTCTACTCTGCAGCAGACAATGCAAAACACCTTATATGCATTTTTTCTTTTTTAATCCTTACAGCAGTCCTAGGAGATAGGAATAATGCAGTTCTCCAGTTTTGAGGGAGAGAACATGGAGATGTAGAGAGGTTAACTATTTGGCCCAAGGTAGCTGTCATCATTCTTGTTCATTATTGTCTCCCCATTGCCAAGAATAGCATCTGGCAGGGCTAAGGAGATGGCTCAGTGGATAATGCACTTGTAGCTCAAGCCTTAAGTATCTGAGTTCAAATTGCTAGACTCCAAGCCAAATATGATAGTGCAAGCTTTTAATACCAGTACTTGAGAGGTTGAACAGGAAGGTCATGCGTTCAAGGCCATTCTAGGCTATCTAGTGAGGTCATGTCCAGCCTGAGCTACATGATATCCTTTCTCAAAAAATAAAAAAATAGAAAACTTAAATATATTATCACTGCCTGTATTAGAGTATAGTGTATGTTATTCCTTCTATCTAACTGAAATTCTGCATTTTGATCCTAGTCTGGGCAAACTAAATGACTAGGGCTAATTGCATTTTTGCAGACACAATTATATCTTGACACTCTGGACCAAAATGAACGTCTAAGCCATGAAGGCTTCTTGGTTTCCCTAACATTAAGTGTCCTTTTGCCCATACTGGCAGGAATTGGTCAAATGATGACCATGCCTAAGTCTGCCTAATCAGGTAAAAGCATTTACTCTGAAAATTGAAAACTTCTGAAATATTATAGATTTACAAAGCGTATTTTGCTGCTGATTAAGTATGTAAAATAGAAAGTAGCAAGATGGTTCTTATATATTACCATAATCTATGCCTTTAGATCTTTATATTCACTAATAATGTAGATGTATCTGCTCCTTAAATTCATGGAAATCATAGATAATTGTGGAGGAACCATATAAAAAGCAAAAGTATCCAAGTTTGGGGCTAGAAAGATGGCTCAGTCATCAAAGTCACTTGCTTGTAAAGCCTGTTAGCCCAGGGTTCAATTACCAAGCTTCCCATGTAAGCCTGATGTAAAAAGTAGTGCAAGTGTCTGGCATTAAATTGCAGTACAAGATGCTCTAGCATGCTCAAACACACGTGTGGTGGCACAGGCCTTTAATCCTAGCATTCTTGAGTCAAAGGTAGGAGGATTACCATGAGTTCGAGGCCACCCTGAGACTACATTGTGAATTCCAGGTCAGCCTGAGCTAGAGTGAGACCCTACCTTGAAAAAACAAAAAAAAATGTATTTTGTAAGTTATCAAAGTTCAAGAACTTATAATCAAAAAATTTGAACTCGATAGAAGTGACTATGCTAGACTTCTAAGAGAAAATTTTCCAAAGATGTACCTAAGTCATTTCTAGGCAATCAATCAGTTTGATTACTAAACTGAGGAATCAGAAGGGGCAGGTAAATACCCAGACCTTGCTATTATATAAGTGCTTATTACATGCTACATTCTCTTTTCTCCATGCATATGTGTGTATTATATGTACATATGTGTTTAGGGAGGCAGACATATGTGGGGGCATACATGTACATGTGAGTGTGAATGTGGAGACCAGAGGTGGATGTCAGGTGTCTTCCTCAATCTCTCTCCACATTATTGTTTTGTATGTTAAAAAACTCATTTTATTTATAATTTTCATATGTGTACATGATATATTTTGATCATAATCGCCTCATGCTACCTTTTCTTATTTTCCTTCCCCCATCTGCCTTCCACTGAACCCCCTTTTCTTTTATATTAAAAAAATTAATTAATTAATTTGAGACAGAGAAAGATGGAGAGAGAGAGAGAGAGAATGGGTGTACCAGGGACACCAGCAAGTGCAAACGAACTCCAGAGGCATGAACCACTTTGTGCATGTGGCTTACATGGGTCCTGAGGATTCAAACCTGGGTCCTTTGTCTTTGCAGGCAAGCACCTTAACCGCTAAGCAATCTCTCCAACCCTGAGTCTCCTTTACTTTCTAACTAGTTCCTCTTGTACTTTGATGTCTTTTTCTTTTTCCATTCTCCATCATCCATGATGTGATGTTTATGGGCCCAATATGTGCAGGTCTTGTGGAAGTAACAACAGCCAACAGCCACTATCTGTACAGAAGACAGCATTCCAACCCATGCATCCATATCCTTTGGCTCTTACATTCTTTCTGATCTTTTGAGGAACGGATGTCTCATTTAGTCCTGGGTACTCTACAGTCACTTATTCTCAGTACTTTGATGAGTTTGGAGTCTCTCCAGTAGTCACTACTAATGGTAAAAAAAAAAAAAAAAAAAAAAAAAGCTTCTCTTACCACAAGTGTGGACATGAGCATAAACATTCAGAGGGCAATTTGATGGGCACAACATATCCATTTAGCCAAAAAAACAGCAGTAACTTCCATCCTAGGGCCTATGGCTTGCCCAGCTGTATGCTTTTGACTAAGTTTTCAGTACCAGGAATGAATTTCCTCCTACAAAGCAGGTCTCAAAAATGATCAGAGGCCAAGTGAGCACACACACCCCCGCCATTACATACCACTATTGCATGCATGCGCATATCTTTTTTTAAATGTATATTTTTATTGACAACTTCTATAATTACAGACAATAAACCATGATAATTACGTCTCCTCCCCCACTTTCCCCTTCACAACTCCACTCTCCATCATATCCCCTCCCTCTGTCCATTCGTCTCTCTCTTATTTTGATGTCATTGTCTTTTTCTCCTATTATGAGGGTCTTATGAAGGTAGTGCTAGGCACTGTGAGGTCGTGGATATCTAGGCTAATTTCTGTCTGGACAGTTGCATTGTAAGGAGTGGTACCCTTCCTTTGGCTCTTACATTCTTTCCAATACTTCTTGTGCAATGGACCCTGAGACTTGGTGGGTGTGATAGAGATATTTCAGTGATGGACACTCCTCTGTTACTTCTTTTCAGCACCATGGTGCCTTCTGAGTCATCCCAGTGGTCACTGCCATCTGAAAAGAGAAGCTTCTCTAACCAAAAGTGAGAGTAGTATGAATATATGAACATACATATATATATATATATATACATATATATACATATATATATATATACATATATATACATATATATATGTATATATATATATATATGAATATGTAGTGCTTATACGGAAGTTTGGTGAGCATAATGTATGTATTTAGCCAGATAAGAGCAAGCTTTACACCACTAAGGCTCATGATGTCCCCTGCCATTGGCTTTTGATTAGGTTTTCAGTACCAGGCATGCATTCCCTCCCATAGAGCGGGCCTCCAGTCCAATTTGAGAGCACTTAGTTTCCCCCAGAACAGACATGTCACTGTTGCACCTGTTCAGTCATTTGGCCTGGGTGGCAAAACTTGAGGCTTCCAGTGCCCACTGTTTTCACCACTGATGACTTTTGTCTCCCATAGGGCTGCATGCAGTACAGCTTTTTCCAGCTTTCAGTCAGCTGGTCTATACGGAGGTTTTCAGGTCAGCCCAGCTTGATTTCTCAGTGACCTTGCCACCCAGGCATGTGGAGTCTTCAACAATAGGGTCTTACCATCTGTTACTGGTGGGAAACCAAGGGCCTTGACAATGGCCTATAATGTTTTAGAGGCAACAAGGACCTCCATGGCCAACACCTCACTGGAAGGTATCCCATCTCTGGCACTGAAATTTTTCTAATAACAATCTAAGGCTTTTGGATGTGCCACTATCCACAAAAGGAGGTTTTCACATGTCTTATTCAGAATATCTTGAATTTTTATTGACCCTCCCCCCACACTTCTTTTACCCAATCTTTTCCACTGGCCTCACTTAGGCCATTCCACTCCCTGTAATCTTTTCTTCTACTTACATATATACAATACCATGTCCTTACGTCCTTTCCTCTCTTCCCTCCCTTATAGCCTTTTTATAGCTTACTGGCCTCTGCTACTGATTTTTGGTTCTAGCTCACATACAAGTCTAAACATTTACAGCTAGAATCCACATATGAAAGAGAACATGTGATGTTCAGCTTTCTGGGCCTGGGTTACCTCACTTAGTATAATCTTTTCCAAATCCATCCATTTCCCTACAAATTTCATTTTTCTTTACTGCTGAATAGAACTCCATTGTGTAAATGTACCACATCTTTATTATCCATTCATCTATTGAGGGACATCCAGGCTGGTTCCATTTCCTACCTATTGTGAATAGAGCAGCAATAAATATGGCTGTGCAAGTATCTCTAAGGTAGTGAGAAGAGTTCTTAGGATATATGCCTAAGAGTGTTATAGCTGGATCATATGGTAAATCTACTTTTATCTGTCTCAAGAATCTCCCTATTGATTTCCACAATGGCTGTATCAGACTACATTCCCACTAACAGTGAAGAAAGGTCCCCTTTTATCCTCATTCTCACCAACATATATTCTCATTTGTTTTCTGTATAATAGCCATTATGACAGGAGTGAGATGGAATCTCAAAGCAGTTTTAATTTGCATTTGCCTAATGGCTAGGGATGTAGAACATTTTTTAGATGTTTATTTGCCATCTGTATTTCTTCCTTTGAGAACTCTGTATTTAGTTCCATAGCCCATTTTTTAATTGGGTTGTTTGATTTCTTACTGTTTTGTTTTTTGAGTTCTTTGTATGTTCTGGATATTAATCCTCTGCCAGATGTATAGCTGGCAAAGATTTTCCCCCATTCTGTAGATTGTCTCTTTGCTCTACTCACAGTGTACTTTGCTGTATAAAAAGCTTTGTAATTTCATGAGATCTCAATAGTTGGTTAGTGGTTTTATTTCCTGAGCAACTAGGGTTATATTCAGAAAGTCATTGCCTATGCCAATATGTTGAAGGGTTTCCCCTACTTTTTCCTCCATCAGTTTCAGATACTCAGGTCTGATATTAATGTCTCTGATCTACTTGAACTTGATTCTTAAGCATGGAGAAAGAAAAAGATCTACTTTCATCCTTCTACAGATAAATATATAGTTTTCCCAGCACCACATGTTGAAGAGGCTGTCTTTTCTCCTATGATTTTTTTTTAGTGTTTTTGTCAAAAACCAGATAGCTGTAGCTGCCTAGATTAACATCTGGGTCCTCTATTCTGTTCCATTGATCTATGTGTCTGTCTTTGGGCCAGTACCATGCTGTTTTTGTTACTATGGCTTTGTAATATAGCCTAAAATCAGGTATGGTGATAACACCAGCCTTATTTTTGTTACTCAAAATTGTTTTGGCTATTCAAAGTTTTGTTTTTTTTTTTTTTTTTGAGGTAGGGTCTCACTCTAGCCCAGGCTGACCTGGAATTCACTATGGAGTCTCACGGTGGCCTTGAACTCACGGCAATCCTCCTACCTCTGCCTCCCGAGTGCTGGGATTAAAGGTGTGCACCACTACGACTGGCTCTATTCAAGGTTTTTTTTGTGTGTGTGTTTCCAAATGAATTTTAGGATTTTTTTCTATTTCTGTGAAGAATGCCATTGGAATTTTAATGGGGATTACATTAAATGTGTAGATTGCTTTCAGTAAGATCGACATTTTCACAATCCAAGAACATGTGATGTCTCTCTGTTTCTTAGTGTCTTCTGCAATTTCTCACTTGAGTGTTTTAAGGTTTTCTTTGTAGAGATCCTTCACTTCCTTGGTTAGGTCTACTCCAAGGTACTTTATTTTGTTTTTGAGGCAATTGTGAATGGGAGAGATCCCCTGATTTCATTTTCCTCATGTCTGTTGTTAGTGTATAGGAAAGCTACTGATTTCTGTGTGTTTATTTTGTATCCTGCTACATTGTTAAAAGTGTTTATTAGCTCTAACAGTTTGGCGGTAAGGTTTTTAGAGTCCTTTATAGAATCATATCATCTGCAAATATTGATAATTTGATCTCTCCCTTTCCTATCTGTATACCTTTTATTAGTGTCTCTTGCTTTATTGCTATACCTAAGACTTCCAGCACTATATTAAATAAAAGTGGCAACAGGAATAATCTTGTCTTGTTCCTGAATTTACTGGAAAAGCTTCAAGTTTTTCCCCCATTTAGTATCATGTTGGTTGTAGGTTTGTAATAAATAGTCTTTATTTTGTTGAGATATGTTCCTTCTATTCCTAGTTTCTGTAGGACTTTTACCATGAAGGGATTTTGGATTTTGATGAATGCTTTTCTGCATCTATTGAGATGATCATGTGATTTTTATCCTTCAATAAACTTATATAGTGAATTACATTTATTGATTTGCATATGTTGAACCATCCCTGCATCTCTTGGATAAAGCCTACTTGGTCAGGGTGAATGCTCTTTCTGATATATTCTTTTATTCTATTTGCCAATATTTTGTCCAGAATTGTTGCATCCATGTACATGAGGGAGATGGATCTGTAATTTTCCTTTTCTGTCCTTTTTCTGGTTTTGGTATCAGGGTGACATGGCTTCATAAAAGTAGTTTGGTAGTATTCCTTCCTTTTCTATTTTATGGAAAAGTTTGGGAAGCATTGGTGTTAGTTCTGCCATGAAGGTCTGGTAAAATTCAACAGTGAATAAACCTGGGCCTGGACTTTATTTACTTGTGAATTTTTTTTTATAACTGCCTACATCTCTGTACTTCTTATAGGTCTAATTAGATGGTTTATCTCATCTTGATTTAATTTTGGCAGATCATATAAATCTAAGAAATCACCCACTTCTTTCAGATTTTCTAACTTAGTAGAGTATATGTTCTTAAAGTATGTCCTTATGATTTTTTGAATTTTGTGTCTGTTGTAATGGCATCTTTTTCTTCTCTAATTTTATTAATTTGCTTCTCTTCTCTCTTTCTTTTGGTCAGATTTGCTAAGGGTTTATAAATCTTGTTTTCCTTTTCAAAGAACCAACTCTTTGTTTCATTGACTCTTTATATTGGCTTTTGGTTTCTATTTCATTAATTTCTGCCCTAATCTTTATTATTTCTTCCCATTTACTGATTTTTGGTTTGCCTTCTTCTTTTTCCAAGGCCTTACAGTGAAGCATTAAGTTGCTTATTGGCAAGCTTTCTAATTTCTTAATATAGGCACTTAAAGCTATAAATTTTCCTCTTAGGACTGCCTTAATTGTGTCCCAAAAGTTTTGGTGTGTTGCGTTCTCATTATCATTTGATTCTATGAATTTTTTGATTTCCTGTTTGATTTCATTAATGATCCATTCATCATTCAGTAGTGTACTGTTTATTCTCCATTATGGTCAGATAGAGTACGAGGAATTATTTCAGTTTTCCTGTATTTGTTAAGCTTTGGTTTGTGTCCTAATATATGGTCTATTTTAGAGAATGTTCCATGTGCTGCTGAGAAAAATGTGTATTCTGTAGCATTTGGATGGAATGTTCCACAGATATCTGTTAGGTCCATTTGTTCTATGACATCATTTAATCCCTATGTCTCTGTTTATTTTCTCCTGGGATGACCTGTAAATAGATGGGAGTGGGGAGGCTGCAGATGTTGGCTAAAGTTGTCCCACTGGTCCTCATGATCCTCTTCTTCTTGAACCACTCAGCTGGTTCCTCCTGTCCTCCCCTTCAGGTCTCTTGAATTTGCTAGGAAGCTGGTATTAATGGAAAATCCCCTCATATGGCTTTTCCTATGGCTCATGCAGAGCCTGGGGACCACAGTTGCATGGACCTTATGCTGCCACCACTGAAGCTGTTTCTGCCTGCTTCTGTGGTCTCTAGAAGCTCTGGATCTCTCCTGCTTCTATGCTGTGGTTGATAATTTCTTATACATCTTCACTTCTTGGTAGAAGAGTGTACTTTGCTGGGATTTTTGTTTTTCTCCTCTAGGGTGCTTTGGCATGGTTTCTGCACTGCCATCTTAACTGGAAGTCTCCAAGTGCACACACCTTGTCTGGCTGATTTAGATGTGTAGCTGCCAGGGTTCACTGCTGGGTAAGAGTATTTATGAAGCCTGGAGTGGTGAAGCATGCTTTTCATCCTAGACTCAGGAGGCAGAGGTAGGAGGATCACAATGACTTTCAGGCCATCTGAGACTACATAGTGAATTACAGGTCAGCCTGAACTAGAGTGAAACCCTATCTCAAAAAAAAAAAAAAAAAAAAAAAAGACTATTGATGACTTTTCTCTCCTTCTACTTTAGCTCTTTGAAAGACTTTTGCTGAACCTACAGCTCAATGATTCTTCTAAACTTTCTAGCCAGTGATCCCTGAGGAGTCTCTGTCTTTGCCTCCCTTGCACTGAGGTTGCAGGACTATGCCACTGTGCTGGGCTGTCATGTGGGTTCTAGGGATCTTAGTCATGCTTCGATGGCTAGCAGTTTACCCACTGAGCTATTACCCAGCCCCATGCCGACTTCTTTAAATGGGTCATCTAAGCCTCAGAATCCTGTGATTAGAGATAGCTTGTTTGTTTTTTGAGGAAAAACAAGATTTTAATTTGGTAAGACACTCCAGAGATCATCTAGTCTAGTTCAACTCTTACTTTATGACTAGAGACTGACTACATCCAAACATCATTACAAAGCAGTATAATCAATACTACATTATGCTTTGGATTAATAAAGGGTGTGACAAAAGCTTAAAGGAGAAGGAATGTATTCTGGATTTGAAAGATAGGCTTTAGAGAGGCAAATAGATGGGTTTGAAAGATGAGAGTGTTTCAGTCAAAAGGAATGGAAGGTATCAAAGCTCAAAAGAGATTACCTGCCAAGTTTTTTCAGAGCTTGACAAGTATTAAGTACTGTACTAAACTCACTATAATTATTTAATTGTACATACAACATGATGAGATGTAACCTTTTTCCAACCTTATAAAGCACATATTACTAGTCATTTATAGATTATACTTTTCCAAAGATTAATAGTCTTAGTAAAGCTAGTTGCCTTTTAGAGATAATTTTCATCCCATTTTATGGATGAAAAATGAGGCTGGTTGCTGGAGAGATGGCTTAGCAGTTAAGATGCTTGCCTGCAAAGCCAAAGGACCCAGGTTTGAATACCCAGGACTCATGTAAACCCAGATGCACAAGGTGGTACATGTGTCTGGAGTTTGTTTGCAGTGGCTAAAGGGCCTGGGGTGTCTATTTTCTTTCTATCTGTCTCTCTCTCTCTCGCTCGCTCTCTCTCTCTCTCTCAAATAAAGAAAGAAAGAAGATATTTTTTAAATGAGACTGACAGAGATTTTGATGTGTTTATGACCATAGCCTACCGGAGCATAACTGGCCTTTGAATCCATATCTGACTCAAGATGCTGTGCTTACTTCACTTTACCACACTGCCACCCACTCAGTGGTAGCCTATTACTCTGTGATAGTAAGAGCGAGGATTTATGGGGAACTCTATGCTAAAAGCAATTAGAAACCTAGCCTTATACTTTATAAATTAGAGTTAGCATTTATTTTGTTAGGCACTGGAGAGGCAGAGGTAGGTCTTCTCTTGTTCTTGATCTTAGAGGAACAGCATCCAGTCTTGAGCATTAATTGTGATGCTATTTTACCTTTTTGCATAGGGCTTCCATTAGACTGAGAAAATTCTTCTTTATTCTTGAATATTGAGTTTTCTATTATTATGTAGTGTTAGATTTTGGAAAATATTTTGTGTCTACTGAGATGATAGTGTAGATAGTTTTGTTTATTTTCATTTATTTATTTGAAAGCAACAGATAGACAGAGAGAGAAAGAGGCAGATAGAGAGAGGGTGGGCACGCCAGGACCTCCAGCCACTGCAAATGAACTCCAGATGCATGTGCCACCTTGTGCACCTGGCTTACTTGGGTCCTGGGGAATGGAGCCTTGAACCAGGGTCCTTAGGCTTCATAGGCAGGTGCTTAACTGCTAAGCCATCACTCTAGCCCAATAGTGTAGATTTTTAAAGAAATTATTCTACTAGTGTGATGTATTCCATTGACTACGTTTTATGTTAAGCCATCTTGTTGTTCTTGTGATAAATTTTACTTGGTATAGTATATAATTCTATTTATATGTAGCTAGTATCAATTTGCTACTGTCTTTATTGAAATTTTTGAGGCAAGCTCTAGCCCAGGCAGGCCTGGAACTCACTCTGTAGTCCAGGCTGACCTTGAACTCATAATGATCCTCTTACTTCAGCCTCCCGAGTACTGGGATGACAGGCATGAGCCACCACACCCAGGTTTTACTAATGTCTTAATTGGGAATATTGACATATATATTCCTAAAGATTGTTGGTTTATAGTTTTCTTGTAATGTCTTTGCTAAATTTGTTTCTTTCCTCTGATAGTGCTGTTATGTAAGTAGTACTGGCCCCATAGACTAAGTGGTAAAGTGTTCTCCAGGGTAGTGGCTCCATAGCCTTTTAGTTGCCCCTCTCACTATGGGATCTATATACTACCTGAGAGCTAATGAGAAGGCACATAAAGGTCTAACACTCTTGGACAGCTGGGTCTGGGATACGGCCTCTGCCCTCCAAGTACAGGCTGGATGGAAGCCATTCTTGCCTAAAATTTTGCTTGTAACATAGACTGGACACCTTCCCCTCTCAGAGAGAAGACATAGCCCAGACTTAGAGAAGTTCCATCTTTGACTGCACCTGCCTTGAGTAGAGCTCTCAGAGTAGTTTCTTCCCAAGATGGATCTATGGTTGGGAAAAGGCAAAGCATGTCAGGTGCCATAGTCACTCTTTTTGCCATGATTTACTGCATCTGCTTTAATGTATAGCTCTCCATTTGCATGTCCTTATAACAGTTTTAGAGACTTTAGATGATTAGCTTTGTATGGTTTTACATATATAAATAGTTATTTGTTAGGGAGTGAATCTTCTTCATTCTTCATTCATTAGCCTGAAAATATATATTTTTTAATATTTTACTAATTTTAGAGAGAGAAAGAAGAAATAGAGCGTGCATCAGGAACTCCAGCCACTGCAAACTCCAGATACATATACCACCTTGTGCATCTGGCTTATGTGGTTACTGGGAATCTAACCTGGGTCCTTAGGCTTTGCAGGCAAGTGCCTTAACTGCTAAGCCATCTCTACAGTCCTACCCTGGAAATCTTACATGAGATTTCAACCTCTGTCTTATTGCCAGATTCCTTCCACATGCATCTGGAGTTTATTTGCAGTGGCTGGAGGTCCTGGCGTGCCCACCCTCTCTCTATCTGCCTCTTTCTCTCTCTGTCTGTCTGTTGCTTTCAAATAAATAAATGAAAATAAACAAAAATATCTACACTATCATCTCAGTAGACACAAAATATTTTCCAAAATCTAACACTACATAATAATAGAAAACTCAGTATTCAAGAATAAATAATATATTAAATAACAGATTTAGTAATGTATGTACTATTTACCTTCATTTAAACAAGCAGCTATGTGGTCATTTGCCTTATGCAACAGACCTGTGGGTCAAGGAACTGTGGGTAGCTTTGTCTGACAAAAGGCAGAGGGGCAAGAAATGGAGCTCCTGAGTCTAACAGGCAGCAGTGAACTGAGTTATGTCAATACGATGCGTGTCTGGAAATGAATTTTTCACCAGCTCAGCATCAAGATGAAACCACAGCTCCTGCTGATGCCTTGTTTTTAGCTTTGTGAGGTCCTATAGCAGAGGATCCAGCAAAGCTCTACTTAAAATTTTAGTAAATATGCATATTATTTTAAACTAACTTGTGCTAATTTGATATGTAGTCATAAACAACTAATAATATGATTGTATAAAACATAGGATTACAAATCATACTGAAATCCATTTATTATAATTTTTAAAATTTTATGCATTTACTTATTTTGTGTGTGTGTTGTTGTTGCTGCAAATGAATGCTAGATGCATGAACCACATTTTGCATCCAATTTATGTGTAATCAAGAGCTTTGTATCACTTCACTATCTCTTTAGTGCCTTATCATAATACTTTAAAGCAAGGTTTTGATACAGTAGTGTGTACTTTTTAATTAATATATAAAATAACAGATTTAGTAATGTATGTACTATTTACCTTCATTTAAAATAGTGATAATCATAAAATAAATTGAAAGACATCTGTAACAACAATAATCTGAAATGAAAATATTTATAATTGTTTTTGGTGGCAAAATTGCAAATACTGTTGATAATTCCATGGTTTGTTGCCTATAGCCATATGTGAAATAAATTCTATTTTTTCACCCACTAGTGGCAATGAAGATTTAGTTTTTCCATCTGCTAAATTACATAGGACACTGCATACTATCCACAAAATCATCCTGATCGGGCTGGAGAGATGGGCCAGTAGTTAAGCTGCTTGCCTGTAAAGCCTAACGACCGGGGTTCGATTCCCCAGTACACTCATAAAGCCCAGTACCCATGTGAAGTCAGATGCACAAAGCAGTACATGCATCTGCATTTTGTTTGCATCAGCTGGAGGCCCTAGAGTGCCCATCCTCCCCACCCATCTCTCTCTGTTTGCAAAAAAATAAATAAAATATTTTGAAATATTTTTTCAAAAACGCTGATGAAGCCATTTCTAATTTGCAAGCTGGAAACTTCCTCTTATCTAAATGGTTTTAAGAGGGAGGTCCATATGCTGATTGATTAAAATTAATTACAATAATTAATATAATATCTCTTAGGCTTTTAAATGTGTATGTACTCCTTGGTCTAGAATTCCATTCCTAGAGATTCATCCTATGAGTACACAAAGATACTCACTACAGTGATGCTAATAGTGCTAACAAAGAAATATAATCAATGGAGCCGGGCGTGGTGGCACACGTCTTTAATCCCAGCACTTGGGAGGCAGAGGTAGGAGGATCGCTGTGAGTTTGAGGCCACCCTGAGACTACATAGTGAATTCCAGGTTAGCCTGGGCCAGAGTGAGACCCTACCTTGGGAAAACAAACAAAAAAGAAAATATAATCAACGGAAATCTCATTGTATAAATTATTATTCCAGACAACTCGGAAAACATTAAAGATGTGTGCTCTGTGTTATATTAAGCATAAAGGGTGAGGATCTAAACAGTCTGTATGATGTGGTTCCAGTTAATTAGGCATAGAAACTTTATGGAATTTTATACAAGAATCTTAAAAGTGTGTGCTATGGCGAATGGGAGCAAAGCCATCAGGATGTAATTATGAACATATAACTTTCATTGTATACAAGAAATTTTCAAGCTGTGTACCAGGGAAACCTTAGGCCATGTAGAAAATGTAAAACTTAAAGGCCAATGTAATAATATGAGAAATTTGTCAGATACTGAAAGTTACAAGGTAAAAATGTATATTAGCAAAGTAGTGAATATGTCTGGAGTTTGTTTGCACTAAGCTCTGGCTCACACACTCTATTTCTTTCTTTCTTTCTCTCTCCTTACAAATAAATAAGTAAAATAAAAATATTATTTTAAATGTGTATTAGTTTTCTTTCCTATTGCAATAAAATATCTCATATAAGCAACTTAAGGGAGAAGTTTGTTTTGGTTCACCATTTGAGGAAGTATAGTCAGTCCATCACGGTGAGAAATTCTTGGATGTGGGTGGGCTCCATGGTGGCCAAAGGATGAGGCTGCTTCTTGCTCATATCTCAGTGGACCAGAAAGTGGAGATGAGACAGAAAGCAAGGCCAGTCTATAAGTCTCAGGGCTAGCATCTCAGAGATCCACTAATTCCAAGTAAGCCTTACCTCCCTATGATTCCATAACTTCTCAAAACAGCACTATCAGTGTCAAACACACAAACCTCTGGGGTATATTTTATATCCAAATCACAGTAAGGTAATTCATGGTTTTGGCATTACACCATGATGCATTCATTTCAATGATATTGAATCTTTGCAAAAATTGGATAGCATTTGCTATATATCAAACTAATAAATGACCTTATTGGGTCATCTAAATGACTTGCTATTATAAGTCAATTAATCTTCACCCTGAATTGGTTGAGTGTTCCTGGTAGTTCACATAAAAAAAAATCCAAGGGCTGGAGAGATGGCTTAGCGGTTAAGCGCTTGTCTGTGAAGCCTAAGGACCCCGATTCGAGGCTCGATTCCCCAGGACCCACGTTAGCCAGATGCACAAGGGGGCGCATGCATCTGGAGTTCGTTTGCAGTGGCTGGAAGCCCTGGCGCGTCCATTCTTTCTCTCTCTCTCCCTCTCCCTCTTCCTCTCTCTGTCTGTCACTCTCAAATAAATAAATAAATAAATAAAAATTTTTAAAAAAATCCAAGGTAGGGACTGGAGAGATGTCTTAGTGGTTAAAGTGCTTGCTTACAAAGCCTAAGGACCCAAGTTCGATTCCCCAGTACTTACATAAGCCAGATGTGCATGGTAACGCATGCACCTGGAGTTCATTTGCAGTGGCTAGAGGCCCTGGAATGCCTATTCTCCCTCTCTCTCTCTCTCTCTCTTTCCCTGTGTGTGTCTCTTCCCCCAATAAATAAATAAACAAACAAACAAACAAATAAATAAATAAATAAATAAAATATATTTTAAATAATCAAAGGTATATCATCACCCCTAAACAAGGAAAACATTTCTCCAGAAGACCAAGCTAATAGTATTATAAAATTAGGTGGGTACTACCACTAATATGTATTAGAAAATCATCACTTTTATAAGCATGATTAAGGGATAATGAAGATAAGCTCAGTCTCTCTGGTCCAGTGCTTGTGAAAGTGCTTTCATTAGAACTCCCAGGTTCTCTCATTACTCTGGCCTTGGGCAGGGAAACATTGTATAAGTATGTTGAAACTTATTCGAGAAACCATGGCTCATGGGCTAGTTCCTTTCTTCCATTAAGGTTCCTAAGAGCTCATCACTGAAGTAGACTTAAAACACATCCACCAAGGCTCAAGAAGTTTTGCGCAAGAAAGAGCAGAAAGATTGTAAGAGCCACAGGTTGGTATCTCATGCCCAGAGGCCTTGTCTCCCCCAGTAACTGACCGCTGCTCCCAAAACCCATAACCCACAACTCCATATGGAATACCAGTAACCCTAATGAGAAAGGCCTCCAGTACAATGGGGGCAGGGAAGAGGGAAAAGATGGTATCAGCACATGATGTATCCACAAAAAGTATGTTCTTAATTTTAAAAACATAATAATAAAACTAAAAAAAATAGAGTTTGATAAGGGTTCTGTTTCTAGGAACTTAAGTGAGATTACCCATTAAGTTTGTGACACATCCAGGACTTCAAATCAAGGTCAGATGTTTGAAGGTCAAGCCTGTCCATTCCAAGTCATGGCTTCTGACATTAGTGAGGCATGATGGACTGAAAATTCACCCTGTGACTAACTGTGGTCGTAAGAAGCTGAACAGACTTGGTATTAAGGATTTCACTGTGGCTTTTGTCTAACCCTCAGTTTCCTCACTTGTCTGATGGGGATGATAATATTTACTTAAACCTGCAGGATCTTGTAAAGTTTAAATAAGATAATGTGGTAAGGCATATAGCACATTATCTGGCTTAGTTTTATTAATGTTGTAGCACCGTGGATTGAACTCAAGGTCTTATACATGGTAGACAACTGCCCTACCACAGAGCTACATTGCAAGGCCTCCCTGTAAATCTTCAGTAAATGTTGACCCTTTATCTTTGACTAAGAGCTTGATTTGTGGATTAGGCAAGGCAAGGTTCCAAGTCCCAATGCTCCCTATATGAATGAATTTTATCTGGTTCACTGTATCCTCTGAGCCTCAGTTTCCTCATCTGTTACCCTGGACTGTTGTGAGAATGCAATGAAATCATATGTGCAAGCAGAGTACAGCCCTTCACATCGGTATATGCAATCAACTATTTTTAAAATGTATTTTAGCCGGGCGTGGTGGCACACGCCTTTAATCCCAGCACTCAGGAGGCAGAGGTAGGAGGATCACCGTGAGTTCGAGGCCACCCTGAGACTCCATAGTGAATTCCAGGTCAGCCTGGGCTAGAGTGAGACCCTACCTTGAAAAAACCAAAAAAAAAATGTATTTTACTTACCTCAGAGAGAGGGAAAGAGAGAGAGAGAGAGAGGCAGATAGAGAGAGAGAGGAATAATGGGCATGCTAAGGCCTTCAGCCACTGCAAACAAACTCCAGATGCATGTGCCACCTTGTGCATCTGGCTTACATGGGTCCTGGAGTATCAAAGCACCCAGGTCCTTTGACTTTGCAGGCAAGTGCCTTAACAGCTAAGCCATCCCTCCAGCCCAGTAATCAAATTTTGATAATGTGACATGATTTTAATAGTGGGGATTCTAAGAAAATTGCTTCACCCTGACTTAATAATCCTGTTTGTAAATTGGCAAAAGTTTACTAATTGGAATCTGTGTATAGTAGGTTGGAGATATGGCTCAGCAGTTAAAGGTGCTTACTTGCAAAAGCTGCTGGCCTAGGTTCAATTCCCCAGTACCCATGCAAAGCCAGATGTACAGTGGTGCATGCATCTAGAGTTTGTGTACAGTGGCCAGACTTCCTCTCTCTATGCTTACACATAAATAAGAGTATAAAGTGATAGAATCTCTGTGTGGTGTTTGTTGTGTCCTATTTTTCTACTCCTTTCCCCTCAGTCATTTGTGTAATCCTGTTCCCAGAACCTGACTTCGTGGTCAGGTCTAGGTGGTTCATAATATAAAATACTACTGTACTGTACATCAGTGGGACTTGTATTTTCCAAGGAAACAACATCTTGAAGTGGAAACAAAAACACAGAATGATGTAAGTTCCAGACCTGATTTAGGGAAGGGTTTCTCAGTGTCAGTAGCACTCTTGATATTTGGGGGCTGGAAGTCAAGGGAGATTTGATGTTCTTCACAGAATAGTCAGTGCTACATCTTGGCCTCATTAGATGCCAATACTGCGACAGCTCCCTCCCCAGCTAAGAACCAATAAGCACTCCAATCTTAGCTAAATATCCATATCCGCTGGGGAGAAAAACCACCCACCATAAAGAACCACTGCTTTAGCCTCAGGGGAGGGACGTAGTGCCTTCCCGAATAACTTAAGTTCACCACAGGAGTTGTTTGAAAATGCCTTCAGGGGACCTGGCATAGGTGACAATGCAGGAGTCAGAGGAGCATATGCAATAAGGAATGGTGGGGCTTGTGCGAAATGAGGGTGGGGGTGCAGTATGCACTGGGTTAAAGATACTCAAAGTCAGTCTTTAAGAAAAAGGGTGTGATTCAGACAAAACCCATCTGAAGACAGAAATAGTATGCTGGTTCTCAGCACCCCTTGCACACAATGTAGCCAGCCCCTTCAAATGGTTCCACTCAGACATTTGCTCTCTGGAGCAGTGACTGCTCCACCCCAGTCATTGCTTTCCTCAGCCTGTCATTCCTGCCTTCAAAATAAGCATGTCTCTAAATAAGCCTCTTACATCATCCTAAATGAAAAACTAATTTTAAATTCTACCCAAACTTTTCAAATGAATAAATTTCAAAGACTATGCCACAATCGAAAGGTACCTATATGCTCGATGGGAAATAAAAGACAATGACTTATAAGGGCAGTAAAGGGATGGGGAGTGGGGCAGGTGGGAATCAACGGAAGACCAGAGAGACATATTCTAATGGGAACAAGGGGTAGTTTCAGACTGTATTGTTTCCCCTCTCTAGATTTGCTTTCCTATATCTACAAACACAGTTTAATGTTATGTTGGAAGCACGTATATGCTTGAAAGGAGAGCTCTGGGCCATCCTGTACCTGCTCAGGTGGGGAGGATGTCATGATACAAATGCTAGTGGCTGAGCTGAGCTGCCTGTCACTGCACAATCTAAGTACTGGCGGGAGGCTTCACATCTGATGAATAAGAGACCCTGAGCACCCCACGTGTGGTTATTAACATTAATCATAATTGGAACACTAATCTGCACCCACCGAGTTCTGTTCTCCGATCGCTTTCTGCAGCTCTTTAATGACGCACTTTTGCCTTTTCCCAAGTACTCTGCATTACACGCATGCTGCCGGGCTCTACCTTTGCAGGATTTATGCACGTCTCCAGCAGATGGTTGGGCCAGTCCACCTCCGGTGCTTGTTTAGCATAACAGAGAGCTCAACCACTGGGGCCTGCTTGCTCACAAGGTTCAGCTTGCATTTCTGGGCCCTGATGGGCTAAACACCCAGGGTAAGGCCTGCACTTGCTGCCTCTGACCTACCATTCCTAGCAGCTAGGGATGGTTCTTCCTAATTGCTTTTCAAGAGTTGTTTTTTCCGCTTTTCCCTTTATCCCACCCCCGCCATCACTCCCTTTTTTTGGTCTTCCCTAGATTTCTATGAAACTTCCCCTGGTGGTTCAGGGGACAAGGAATTCTCATGGTATGTAGGGGACCAAATTGAAAAACCAGGATTATAAATTTCTGCCCAACTTCTGTTTTTGGTAATTCATCTCAGTGAGTGGGGGAGCAATGACCAGCACCCTTTACCCACCACTTACCCTCTCTCTGGAGAAAGATGTGCCAAGTCAAACATCCAGTCTCCTGTGGATGACAGGAGTTTGGAGCATATGAAGATACAAGCAATTAAAGAAGTCTGAATTGAGCTCAAATAGCACACTTGGCAATTTCTTGAAGCCTGTGGAGTAGTTCAAGTTGCCTCCTTGGTGCCTGGCCTTCTGGCTGCCTCAATTCAGAGTTCACTGCTCCCCATGCTCTTAGCGCGTGATTTGAAACGCCTGCCGTCCTAAGGAGTACTTACAGATGCTTACTACTGCAAAACAACCTATATCGCCCCCATCCGATCTGGGTTCTCAGATCTTCTAGGCTTTTATGTGTGCAGAAAAAAAAATATATAAATGTCTCATGATAAAGCCCTCAGAGGAGGCAAAGGGTTGTTATTGTTCTAGGGTGCTAGGAGCTTTGCCTTAACGACTTAAGATGCGCACAGCTTGAGGTGAGAGAGCTCTAAAGTGCCAGCCTGAAGTTTACTGTAATATGTTATTTCCATGTGGAAGGAAAAAATTGATTTCTAATTCATAAAATATATCCCCCCATGCCAGTCATTACGTACTTTTCTAGTTTCAGCCAGAAAGTACTCTGAGTGATGTATTCACAGAAGGCAGAAAAGGGGGGTCGCTTTCTTCCCGCTCCAGGTGAAGAGGGAAAAAATGGAACTTTGTGGAGAGGAAGCCAAGAAAACAGTTGGGGTGGTGTGATTGGTGGGGGAGGAGCCTAGACAAATGGTGGTCTCCATATATTTTCAGGACGGCTCTTTTCTCTCCAGGGCTGGAGGAAAATCAATATCTTGTTTTCAGATGGGTAAATGGAGTCGTCTCTTTAAAGTGCCCCGGTCAGTTCACCACACGTCGGGCAGCTGCTGCTTTCCAGGCTGCCCCGCGATTCCCAGGCTAGGAGGATTGACAAGGCGATGATAAACTAACGTGCCCCCTCAGCTCTGGGTGTGCGCCATTGTTCCCGCAGCTGAGACCCTCTGCTGCTATTTGCTTTCTCCCACATACATTATTCAACAGCCCAGGAAAAGGCCAAGAACCTCTTTCATTCAGGAATTCTGTATTAAAATAATCAATTTCAAACTGAAGCCGGGAAGGCCAGCTTGCTACAGGGAGAGCCTATTAATAAGCCACCAGTCTTTTCCATTTGCATTGAACTCATGCGGTATTGTGGTAATATGGGATTATTTTTTTTTCAGTTTCCTCCAAGAAACTAAACATCACATTGGTTCTCCTGCCCTTTCATAAATAGCATGTAGAAGAGCTTCTTCGTTTGATCCCACCATTAATAGAACACTAGAGGCCATATTTGTGCCTCCTACTCTGCACCGACCAATTCGGATTCTGAAAGTACTTTAAAAAAGCCATTAACTCTCCATGAAATGTAGCAGGAAGAAAAGTTTTCAAGTGTTTTGTTTTCTATTCATTGGCATTACATTTCTCTTCTTGCTGCTCCTGCCCCCTGCCTCTTACCATTCCCCCACGTGCACATGCGGGTGCACACACACGTGTGCACATGCACACACACAGATGTATGTATACACAGAGAGGTTGTAATATTTAAGCATTAAACCAAACATTTTAGAAACTTTCCATGTATAAATAAGACACAGTTTTAAGTGCCTTTCAACAGCACCATGAAATGTTCTCCAAAATGAATGCTTTTTTCTTATTTGGTTTATAAAGGGTTAATCAGAAAGTCCCTTCTGGTGGCTGCTTTATTGTCAAAATTCATTCTGAGCCTACATCAGTCCATTTTCATGCCTTTAGACAATCAATGAGCAAAAGATAACTATTAATAGTCACTCTTTGTAATCAATTCAACAAGCGTTTATTGAACACCAAATGTGTACATAGGAAATCTCCAGGGCTTTAACTTGGGCCAACATAATGAATCAGTTATGATTCTCCAACTATCCAATGAACATAGGTTTGCATTTTTTAATTAGGGCTGTCAGATTTAGCAAATGAAATAAAAGGCACTCACTTCAATTTGGATTTTAGAGAATTACTTCTTAGTTAACTGTTTAAGTTGTAATATTTAGGACATACTTATACATTTTTCATTACTTATCTGAAAGTAAAAGGTAACATGAGTCCCATATTGTATTTAGAAACTCTCACATGAAAAGGCATTTTTGGTGTGACAGTGACGTTTTTGATGTTGTCTATTACTTCCCGCTCACTGCCAAAGCATACACCAGAGAGAACTTGATTTGTTGAAGGCTTACTAGAATTCAACTTAATACAAATATTCCTTTTCCATATAAGGGGAAGTTTTTGACAACTAATTTAAAAAGAGGCTATCTCTTTTCCTTATTTATTTATTTAATTTCTTTATTTTTGAGAGCAAGAGGCAGAGAGAGAGAGAATGGGCATGCCAGGGCCTTTCAGCAGCTGTGAATGAACTCCAGATGCATGCAACCCCTTGTGCACACATGACTTTGCACGCTTGCATCACTTTGTGTCTGGCTAGATGGGGCCTGGAGATTCAAACATGTGTTCTTTGGCTTCACAGGCAAGTGCCTTAACCACTAAGCAATTTCTCCAGCTCTCTTTTTTATGTTATAGATTATACAGAATAATTTTAAGAGGTCTGTGGTAAAATAAATTAGGAAAATCACTATAAACACTTTTTTAAAACATTAAAAATAGAGCCAGACACATAGGCTCAAGCCTATAATCCCAGTAGTCTGGAGGGTGAGGTAGGAGGATAACTGTGTTTGAGTTCAGCTTGAGCTACTGAGTGAGTTACAGGTTAGCCTGGGTGAGAGTGAGCCCCTGCCTGAAAAATGAATGAATAAATAAATAAATAAATGCAACTCGTACATGCCAGCCTTTCTGACACACTAGTTGATTGGTTTATTTAAAATGCAGGAAAAGTCCCCACAATAATTCCCTCTACCATTCCAAGGACTGCTGAGCATCCAGGAGAAGAAAGCAGAGCCTAAAATATCCATGAATGCACCCCATGCACATTCTGCTCATAGAAGACAGACTCTGAGAACATAGGAACTGTCCCCTGCAACCAAGGTTTTGCTAATGATGGAGATCTTGGTGGGGTTCTGCAGAGCTTGGGAAGTTAGAAGGGACAAAGCAGAGTATTATCTACAAGGGTCATTTTTGCTAGTCCTGTATTGAGACCACCTGTGGGATGCGGGTGCTAAGGCACAGTGGCTATCATCCAGTAGCTCACAGAGGGATTACGCAAGGCCAGAGTGCTCAGGAGAGATTTACCTGTCTTCTCTTTTCCCTTTTCCATCCTTATGATGTCCCTTTGAAGATGACACTTTCTTGGACGAGGAAACTGAGTTTGAGTAAGATCATTTGACTTGCCCCACAGGCCAAGTAGAAAAACCTGGGTGCTAAGCCAATGTGTTATTTAGGGGGTCAAAGGAAGAAGAGAAGCTCCTCTGAAAATCCCACCTTTCCACAAGGCATATAAATCCAGATACAGCTCTATGTAATTCTGATTTCTGTCCCACTCATCTGCTTATCTAGTGCAACGCTGATAGTATATTGATTGGATTGGATTGGATTACATTGGCTTTAAAGTGGCTTGAGTATGTGGTATTGCAGAATGGCTTATTGGGGATAACACAGGGATTTAATAAATGGCAAGATATCTGACATCCTTTAAGAGGAAATAACTCTGCATGAGCCCTTCCTTTGACTGCATACTGAAATAAATTGCAGAAGAAGACTCAACTATGAACAAAACAAAAATGTTTTAGAGGCATCTGCAAGTACACAAGATAGGGAACAGGATACTTAGTAAGTACCAAAAAGGGTCTCCTGGTCATTATATGAATTTAATGTATTTTGTTTAGTAAAAGAAGCCATAAACATCTACAGACAAATAATAGATTTACAAAATTATTTTTAGAAGACAGAGGGTTCATCTATACTCTAAATAAGCTCTTGGAAATTGAGTAGAAGGGGACAAACAGCTTGAAAAGACAATCTAGAAGGCATGTGAAGGGGCTAGGGAAGTAACTCAGTAGACAATGCTTTTCTAACATGCATGAATTCCTAACTTCAATCCTTAGCACTGCATTAAAAATCCAGCATAGTGGCACATCAACTACAAAGCAAGACTGAGACCAGTCTGGTTTACAGGAGACCGAGTCACAAAGAAATGATGTGAACACTCATCCACAGAAAAAAAATAACCCAACAGGCTAAGCAAATTTATGAAAAAGATGATCAAATTTTCTAATGATCAGGAAGGTCCACATTAAAGTAACTAGGTGGCACATCTTTATCAGCTAGCACATTTTCTTTATTTTTTTGTGGTGCTAAAGACTGATCCCAAAGCAAGTGCTCAACCCCTAAGCATACTAGACACTCGAAAACTCAATTATATTTCCGGCCCAGCCAAAATAACCTTTGCAAAATGATATTACTTCTTCCTGAAGAGATGTTGAGAGACCCTCAAATGTCCATTATCTCCACACTTCCATTCCTGAGAATGGGTCCCTTGGAAATAAAAACAGCAGTGCACAAGACTCCAGGTACAGGCATGGTTCTTTCAGCATTACCTATAGTCACACACATGTGTGCACACATACAAATGAAACCGAAGGTTGCTATCAACAGAGAGAATGCTTGAATAAATTGGTAATGCACTCATGTGGTAAAATACTATTCAGACATTAAAGAGAACAAAATAGATCTATTAGATGACTTTGAAATATTTTCATGAGGAATTGTTAAGTATAAAAACAAGATACAGAAAACAAATGTGTTAAATAACCAATTTTTATAAAATGCATACTTTAAAGGTGAAATACACCTGTAGCCCCATAACTCAGGCATGTTTGGATGAATTGTCATTCAATTTTTTTTCTGTGTATATTTATTTGAAGGGGAACTTAAGTGGTAGTGGTACCATTTATTGAACTAGACCAGTATGAAAGTAGAGTCATTTTGGGAGGTGAGAGAAGGTTATCTGTCTCCAGGAGGAATTTGAAAACTCTAGGTATTAGAATGGAAATATTAAGAAAGGACTAGGAATGTGAGACTTGAAGTGAGAAGAGAGAGAAGGTCTGTGAATTGGAAGAATTCTGAAGCACCAAAAGGGAAGAGGAAAACAAAGAGGAAAGGAAGGAAGAGGTGATAAATATAATTCTATTTATAAATGGATAGAGAAAGGAGACCTGGAAAAAAGAGAATGGTGTTGGGAGAGGTGAGAGAAAGAAGGTTAAGTATTAAGAAGCATACCTGAGAGTTTTGAGAGCTCTAAAAAATGCTACTGTGAATACTAAAGATGTTAAGAAGTGTTAGAAGGCACCTGAAGTAAGCCATTAGAATGCATTCCCATCAAAATTCCAATGGCATTCTTCACAGAAATAGAAAAAAATTCCAAATTTCTATATCCTAAAATTCTTGCTAAATTTCAATCCTAAAATTCATTTGGAAGCAAAAAAAAAAAAAAAAAAAAACCTCAAATATCCAAAACAATTTTGAGCAACAAAAATAAGGCTGGTGCTATCACCATACCTGATTTTAAGCTATATTACAGAGCCATAGTAACACAAACAGCATAGCACTGGCACAAAAACAGACATGTAGATCAATGGAACAGAATAGAGGACCCAGATGTTAGTCTGGGCAGCTACAGTCACCTGATTTTGGACAAATATGCCAAATATACTCATTGTAGGAAAGACAGCCTCTTCAACAAATGGTACTGGGAAAACTGGATATCTATATGTAGAAGGATGAAAATAGACCCTTGTCTCTCTCCATGTACAAGAAATAAGTCCAAATGATCAAAGACCTTAATATCAGACCAAAATCTCTGAAACTTCTGGAGTAAAAAGTGGGGAAAACCCTTCAACATATAGGCATTGGCAACAACGTTCCAAATATAACTCCAGTTGCTGAGAAAATAAAGTCACTAATCAATCACTAGGATCTCATGAAATTACAAAGAATTTCAACTTTTCTGTTTCTTTCCACTTCACTAAATGTGGTTTTTTTTGTGTGTATGTGTGTGTGTCTGTGTGTCTATACCAAGGTCTCTTACTGCTGCAAATGAATGTCTGTCAGGTTCTCAGTGAGTGACTGGGTAATTAAACCTGGGCTGTAAGGCTTTGCAAGCAAGTACCTTTAATCCCTGAGCCATCTCCTTAGTCCCCTACAGCCCTTTTTTTCTCTTCTCTGATAAAAGTATTGCATGTGTATGTGTATATATGCATATGTGCAAGCTTGGAGACATGTATGTGTGTGAATGTGTGCACGTATGTGTACATGTGTGTGGAAAGCAGAAGGCAACATCAGTTGTCTTCCTTAGTGGCTCTTCACTTATTCTTTGAGACAGAGTCACACTGAACTTAGAGCTCACCCATTAGACTAGACTAGCTAGCCAGCAAGCTCTAAGGGTCCTCCTGTCCCTGCCTCCCCAGTGTTGGAATTACATGCACACACCTCCATGCTCCGTTTTTGTTTTCAAGGTAGGGTCTCACTCTCACTCTAGCCCAGGCTGTACTGGAATTCACTATGTAGTCTCAGGCTGGCCTCGAACTCACAACAATCGTCCTACCTCTGCCTCCTGAGTGCTGGGATTAAAGGCGTGCGCCACCACACCTGGCTTCTCCATGCTCCATTTTATATGATGTTGGGGATACAAACCCAGCTCATCGTGTTTGTGTGTGACTTTACCTACTGGGCCTTCTTTCCAGCCTTATCTGATGAATTTAAATAAGAAATATGGTTCCCAGTTTACTCAACTTTGAAATTCTGAGCTGAAAAGAAGGATGTGACATAAATATATTTTCTTCTCTAGGTCCTCTCATCTTTATCTGGTTGACAGGCCCTATGAGCTCTAGTTCCCCTCCTTTTTCCATTCTTGTTACCATCATGTGGACCTCAACTTGCCTTGGACCCATTGCAGTAGCTCTGAAACAGATTTTCCTGCCTCTTCTTTTTCACTGCCATCACCCAGGCCTTGTCCTAGGGGTCCTTCTAAATCATAGAAAAAAAATCATGTAATTTCCTTCCTCAAAAGAATCCCATTTGAGACTGAGAAGATGGCTCAGTGGTTAAAAGTGCTCACTGCACAAGCTTCATGACCAGAGTTGGAATCCCCAGATCCCATGTAAAGTGGGATTCAGTGGCACACATGTCTGTAATGGCAACATGCCTGCAGCAATGAGAGGCAGAATCAGGAAAATACCAAAGGGTGTGAGCTAACTAGTCTGACATTCACAATGGCAACCACCATGATAGAAGCTGACCCAAACAAATTGGATGACAAGAAGCAACATCCTAAGGCTGTCCTCTGGCTTTCACATATGTACTATGACACACATGTACACATACATATACATACACTAAAAAAAAAAAGAATGTACAAAAGCCTGTTTGAGAGGCATGGTACTTAGCTCGGTGGATAAAAGTCTTGCCTTGAAAGCTCAAGGACCTCATCAGTCCAATCTCCATAACCCACACAAATATGCTGCATGGGGTGGCAAGGAATCATCATTCTAGCATTGGAAAGGCAAGGACAAACAAATTTGTGGGGCTTGCTAACAAGCCTTTGTATCCTACTTGGCAAGTTCCAGGCCATTGAGAAACCTTGTTTCAAATAAAGTGAACATCATTCCTAAGGAATGAAACCTGAGGTTATCCTCATACCTACACACACACACACACACACACACACACACACACACACACGAACATCCATCCACACAAAACACATACAAATCCTATCTGGGTATGCATTGCTTATAGGATCCTGACCAAATTCTGAAAATTATACTTCAAGACTTTCTGCCCTCTCATCCCAAGCAAACTTTCCCATGTTATTTCTAGTCTGTCAACATTTAGCTCTGTCACACCTCCTCCTACCACCATTAGCAGTAACACCAACTTCACCTTTAAAACACACTGATTTTCATACATTTCTTCTTCAGATACATTCTGGACTTTCCTGCCTCCATGTGTATTCACCTTCTTCCAGAGTAAAATGCTCACTACACCCTTTTATACTTTGTAAATTCTCTGTGTCTTCACATGCCATGGACTTTAGGATGCCCTTTCTGATTTTTCTTCTCCTACTCCCTCCCTCAAAAATCATCACTTCTTTGGCCATGATTCTTATGTACTTATTTATGTGTTTTCTTATACCAGTTCATCATTATTCTTAAAAGGATCCTCAGTGGAATAAGGGTAGGGAGAGGGAATATCAGAGAATAACACAAGGGAAATGGGACCAACCCATGCTTTGTTCATATAGTCAACTTCATAATTTCCAAAGAAAATCCCAGCACACTAGATCTCTGTTACATGGAAATTTTTCAAGCACGAAAACCTTGTCTTAAACATCAGGGGAAACCCTACAGCATGTTCACTTCATCTTCCACTTACCTGTCTTTCTTTCTTTCAACTTCCCTGACAGCATTTGACTAAGGGTGAGAACTATCTTGTTTACAACATTACTCCAAGTGCCTGGCACAGGGCCTGGCACATACTAGGCTGAATAGAAGCTTATGAAACAATAGTACCCTCCCAATTCCTTGACCTCTTTGTGCCCTTGATTTGGAACTCCAGTCTACTTTAGCAGCCATGGCCATTAGTTGCAACTGCTGCCTTCATCTCTCTGATCTTAAACTCTGAAATGCCCGTTACAAAAACTTTCTGCCTTTTGATGGACTTGTTCAACTCCATCGTTGTGACTGATGGACTCCTGACCTCTCCCCATTCTTCCCAGCCAGTCTCCTTCTGACTTCCTTCACCTCTCTACCCAGCCTAATACTCTGTTCTGTTCTTTCCAGAGCCTGGACTAGGGTGGGGTCACTGGGGCACAGAAATTTAGAGGGCACCACATTTTTCTCCCACCACCTCTCTGGTCTCAGCTGGAAGTCTCACCCTGGCCTCAGGCCAGCTCCTTTGGCAGTTGCAGAGATGGATGGAGTTAGAGGCCTGAGGTCAAGGGCTGGGAGTACACCATCCAGGGGACCTTTTGTGCACAGGACTGCCCCTTGCTTTGCCAAGAGCAGCTTCCACTGGGAAGAAGGCAAGTTTCAAGCTGTTTGCCCTGGGTGCCAAATGCAATGGAACAGAGGACCAAGGAAAAATCCACACAGCTACAGTCACCCAATTTTTGACAATTATGTCAAAACTGAACATTAGAGAAAAGACAGGCTCATCAACAAATAGTGCTGGGAATGGGATTTTTACATGTAGACAAATGGAATTAGATCCGTATCTCTCAACCTGCGCATGCACACACACAAAAAAATCAATTCAAACTAGATCAAAGACCTAAGCACAAGTCCTGAATATTTGAAGCTGCTAAAGGAAAACATTGGTAAAACTCAAGACATAGGTATATACAAAGATTTTCTGAAAAGGATCTCAATAATAGAGAAAACAATCCCAATAATTGACAAATGGGATTACATGAAATTAAAAAGTTTCTGTATAGCAAAGGAAGCAATCATCAGAATGAACAGACAGTCTACACAGGGGAAAAATCTTTGCTAAGTATACATTACATAGAGGATCAATATGTAGATTATAAAAAGAACAGGCAAGAACTGAGCAACATAAATGTCATTAACAAATGGACTGAAAAAAATACAAATGGCTGATAACGTGAAACATGATTCACTGTCTTAGCCTTCGTGGAAATGTAAATCAAAACTACATTGAGGAGCTAGAAAGATTGCTCAGTGGTTAAGATGCTTGCCTATAAAGCCCAACAATCCTGGTTTGATTCCCCAGTATCAACGTAAAGCCAGATGCACAAAGTGTCACATGCATCTAGAACTTGTTTGCAATGGCTGAAGATTCAAGCATGCCCATTTTTTTGTCTGTCTCACTTCTCTCTACCTCTTTCTGCTTGAAAATAAATAAATAAAATATTTTTAAAATGACATTGAGGGCTGGAGAGATGGCTTAGCGGTTAAGTGCTTGCCTGTGAAGCCTAAGGACCCCGGTTTGAGGCTTGATTCCCCAGGACCCACGTTAGCCAGATGCACAAGGGAGCGTATGCGTCTGGAGTTCGTTTGCAGTGGCTGGAGGCCCTGGCGCGCCCATTCTCTCTCTGTCTATCTGCCTCTTTCTCTCTGTGTCTGTTGCTCTCTAAAAATAAATAAAAATAAACAAAAAATGACATTGAGATTACATCTCAATATAGTTATAAGATCTGCCATTAGGAAAACAGAAAACAGAGTTCCCTGGTCCAGGTTCCCTGTTCAGGATGGTGTGCAGGTGGGCATGGAAATGCAGTTAACATCCACACAGAACTGTTGATCTGAGAGACTTACAAGGTCTCCTAAAACAAGCAAGACAGACTTCTGTCAGAACACTTTATTACCCACCAGAGGTTAGTGGTAAGATCCTACTGCTGAATACATCATATGCTGTCTGCACATACCATGGAAAGACCTAGCTGGAATCCAAAAGAGAGCCAGTCCCCATGCAATTAGCCCATCTAGTGCTGGAATGTGCTATATAAGCTACCCGGGGAAAGTGGCCAACATCTGTCCGAGCAACTCAAAGTCTAAGCTACTCAGAAGCAAACAACCTGATGTGATGCTCACACAAGTGCAATAGTGGTACACAGCCATGGGGGAAAAACGACTGCTTTTGGATTGACTAACGGATCTGCTTAGAGGAAAGGAAACCATATCTGGAACTGAGAAACAACTCAATAATATCCAGATAACAATTTGCTTTCCAATGCTAAGCTCCCATTAATCTTGGGCTGTAGTTGGGTTTACACCCTTTAAATTCTCTGTAAATTAATAATGGTTATCTCATTTAACCAGTGCTGACTTCACTCTCTGTTGGAAATTCTGCTTCTCTTTTCAAGATGAGAGAGGGACCTGGGGAGGTAAATGACCCAGCATACTTCACCCCGTCCCCAGCTGAAACCACAGAGGAATTGGTTAAATGAGCAAAATTGCTACTTTGTCAGTGAACCTGATATCAGCACAAGGGTGAAGGAGATAGACACTAAGGACACTGAACTCCTACCAAACCAGAGAGAGATCCAGAGGCTCCTAAGAGCCCATCACTGAAGTAGACTTAAAATGCATCCGACATGGCTCAGGGAATTTTGCAGAAGAGGGGGCAGAAGGATTGTTAGAGCCACAAGTTGGGACATTATGCACAGAGACATTGCCTCTTCCACATAACTGACTGCTGCCCTCACAGTGCATGACCCACAATCCCCATGGGGATGACCTGCATCCCCAACGAGGAAGGTCTCTTCAGAAAAGGGGCAGGGAGGCGGGAAAGGATGGTACCAATGTGTGTTGCTTACATACTAAGTATGTCCATATCTAATGAAAATATTTTTTAATTACTACAAAAAAAAACAAAAAACAAATGCTAAGAAGGATATGAAGAAAGAGCAATCCTATAGACTGCTGGTGGGCATGTAAATTGGGCAGCCACTGTGGCAATCAGTGTGAAGATTCCTCAAATAACTGAGAAATAGAACTACCATAGAATCCAGCCTTACCACTCCTGGGTATGTACCTAAAGGTCTGTAATTCAATATGCTACTGAGGAACTTATACATCAGTGATTATGTGACACTATTCACAGCAGCTAAGAAATGGAACCAGTCTAGATGTCCATCAGAAGATGAGTGGATAAAAAATGTGGTACATATGCACAATGAAATCATTTTTTCTAAATTTTTATTTGTGTGTATGTATGAACACATGATTGTTATACCACACGTGTGGAGGTCAGATGACAACCTCCACTATTGGTCTTCTCCTGCAAGATTGTTTGAGACATGGTCTCTTTTTCATTTTCTCTCATTGCTGTATGTTGGGATTACAGATGCACACACCAATTTATATCAGACTTTATGAGGGTCCTGGGGGTTGAGCTTGCATTGGCAAGATTGTGGAGCAAGTGCTTTTAACTGCTGAGCCAGGTCCCCATCCCCACAATGGATTCTTATTCATTTTATTTGAAATCATAACATTTGTAGAAAAATGGATGCAACTGGAGATTATTATGTTAAATGAAATAAGCAAGATTCACAAAGACAAATATTGCATTGTTTATCACATGTAGAACCTAATTAAAAATTATGTGCCTGTGTGCATGTGTGCATGTGTGTGTGATAAGAAAGCAGAAGGAGAGACTATCCAGGAGAAGAAAAGGAACAAGCCAGAGGTAGGAAGGGATCACAAGTGAGGATAATGGAGGAGGGAAACATGGAACAAAGTGTAATGGCATATGTATGAAAATGCCATAATGAAAGCTATTTGTATTCTAAGCCAAACATTAATTTTAAATAAAAAATGTTCGTTAGGGTTCTTGTCTTATCTCCACTTCCCTTACCTTTTGGCATCATTCCAATCTTCATGTTGTTTTGCCTGCTTCAGAGCTACAGCAGACTCTCATACTGGAGTTCCTGAGATCACCATCAATTTGCAAGGGTGTGGAGAGAGAGAAGGACGGAGGGAGAGATAGAAGAAGAAGGGACAGAAAGAGATGGATCGGGGTCAGGGGAAGAGACCTGTGTAATAAACTGCATAGGATTGACAGAAGAGGCAATGAGCACCTTGAAACACTCTTGCTCCATATGTAAAATAGACATGATAGCAGTACCTAACTAATACCATTATTTTTTAAAATTTTTTTTTCTTTATTAATTAGTTTTGTATTCAGCAAATAGAGTCAATTTGGTACCATTATTAGGCTCATCCATGACCTACACCCTCCCCTTGGCCCCTCCTTGTTGAGATATATGGGTCATGCATTGTGGTAGCCCACAGTTATGGGTAAGATAAATGTCTCTGCATATCATGACCCAACATGTGGCTCTGACATTCTTTCCGCCCCCTCTTCCGCAAAATTTCCCTGAGCTGTGTTGGGTTCATTTTTGGTCTGCTTCAGTGATGAGGTGTTGGGGACCTGTGAGGCTCTGTATCACTGATTTGGTAGGAGTTGATTTTTCTCTGTGTTGATCTCCTTCCCCCTTGTGCTGGTATCCAGTTCATCAGGAAAACAGCCCCCTTGCTTGTTTTGCCAATTTTTCTTAGTTTCAGCTGGGGCCCTTTGGAGGTATGATGGGGTGGCTCTCTCCTTAGGATCTACATCCATCTGAAAAAGAGAAGCAGATTCTCCAACGAAGAGTAAGTTAGCACCAGGACAAATGAGATAACCCTTACTTTTTTATAGAGAATTTAATAGGTGTAGGCCCTCTTGTAGCCCATGATTGATGATAGCTTGATATTGGAGAGTGGGCTTATGTTTGGATACGGTTCTGACTTGTTTCCCAGCTCCAGCTATGGGTCCTGTACCACTGAGCAGATCAGTTAGCCAAATTAAGAGCAGTTGGTTCCCCACCATGGCTGTGTGCCACTATTGCACTTGTGTGGGCATCCCAACAGGTTATTTGCTGCTAAGTAGGTTAGACCATGTGTTGCTTGGACAGATATTGGTCATTTTCCCCCAGTCGCCCATGTAGCACCTTCTGGCACTAGATGTGCTGACTGTCTGGGGACTGACTGTCTTCCAACTTCCATCCATGCCATTCTATTTTGCATGTCAATCACATAAGGTATCTTCAGCAGTAGGGTTTTACGACTAACCTTTGGTGGGTCATCAAGTACTCTGACAGAAATCTGTTTGTCTTTTAGGAAACCTTGTAGGCTAATACCATTATTGTAAGAGCTTAAACACATAGTAGAATGCCTGACACACACATTACACATTCAGTAGCCTTGAGTTGCCTAAGTTTTGAATTATTTCCTTTAGTCTATTTTTTTCATGACTATGGAGACAAGTAGATAAGAAAACTAATGAAGACAATTGCTACAGTAGTTTTGATAAATGTCACTTGTGACCAACATGAGTTTAAACAGCAGCTCCTCTCTATACCTATGTACTCAAACCCCATCAGTGGACTGAAAGTCTTCAAGAGATATTTCCTTGCCAGATCTAGAAATGTAAAACGTTTTTTTTTCCTATTTTTTAAAATATGTTTTATGTATTTGAGAAAGAGAGGGATAGACAGAGAGAGAATGGGCACGCCAGGGCCTCCAGCCACTGCAAACGAATTCCAGACGTATGCTCCACCTTGTGTATCCGGCTTACGTGGGCACTGGAGAATAGAACCGGGATCCTTCGGCTTTGCAGGCAAATGCCTTAACCGCTAAGCCATCTTTCCAGCCCTAGAAATGGAAAACTTTCTGAGTTGGTTCCAAAAATGTTCATTGTCATCAACTTTATCATAAGGAGGCCAATCTTGGATTTCAAATTCTGCCAGGGAGAGTTGGTCCCCTCTTTCAGAGCAGTGGGAATTTAAATACAGCTGAAATTATGGCCACTTCATCCTTCATATAAAGCCTAGGGGCATTCTTATCCAAGGTTTTGAAATTTCAACCATTTCTAAGCTACGAATGGCAAAAAGTGAGGCTCCTGTAAACTCTTCCACTTACTTTTACCCAAATGTATTTATTTCCCAAATATATTTCTTTTTCCAAAGCCCAGAATTCTGTAGGCACATTCATTATATGTTGTTTCCAGCTGATTTACCCTTTAGAAAAGTTGCAGCCATAGGAAATGTATGCCCTAGAATTGACCTGGGCTTTGCTGTAGCACACATAGCCAGGCCTCCAAGGAAAGTTGGCAGACTAACTATTCTACCAAAACTAAATCATACTTGGACTCTATTTTGCCACACAGAGACATATAATTATGTTTACATTTTGTTATTTTTTATAATAGAGTAATTTTTTAAACTAACTCATAGCATTTCCCAAATGGAGCATTTTAATTTGATAAGGGCCAATTATTGTTTCTTTTATGGTTTGTGCTTCCAAAGCAAAGCCTACAAACACCATTCCTAAAATTTTTGCATTTTTTTCCCTACAAGTCTTACCTTTTAGGTTTAAGTCTGTGATCCATTGTGAGTTGTCTTTGTTAAAGGTGCAGGACTTAGGTCAAGGTGCATTCTTCTGCCAACACTGGGCTCAGCATCACTGTGGAAAAACTACTTCCTCTGTTAAATTGCTTTTGCACTTTTGTCAAATACCAGTTGTGCACCATGGCATGCATCTGTTCCTGCATTCTCTATTTTGTTCAATTGATCTGTTATTGGGCTTTGCTTTTCTCTGTGTGTATTACATGGTAACCTTTAATATCAAAAAGAAAATTTCTTCAAGATTATTTATTAAATGGTTTTTAATTTTTTAAATTTATTTATCTGCCAGGAGAGAGGGAGACAGAATGGAACAGAAAGAAAGATGGAGGGAAAAAGAGAGAGAAAGAGAATAAGAATGGATACACCAGGGCCTCTTGCCACTGAAAACAAACTCCAGATGCATGTGTCACTTGGTTGCTGGGGAATCAAACCCAGACCTTCAGGTTTTGCAAGCAAGTACCTTTAACCAATAGTCCATCTCTCTAGCTCCATGATTATTTCTTCATACTTATTTTCAAGGTTCTTTTAGTACTCTAAAGCCTGTATCTTGCTGTATAAATTTTAGAATAATCTTATCTATTTATACCAAATTCTTACTGGTATTAATTACAGTATACCCATAGGACAGCTTGGGGAAAATTGACTTCTTTTTTTCTTTTTAGTCTTCCAAATGAAGAATACAGTATAAAATTATTTGTTTAAATATTCTTAGATTTCTTTTGTCAGTATTTTATATCTCAAAGCACATATGTTCTTGACATATTTTGTATTTATACTTATTGTTGGTTTTCTGTACTAATTACTTCCATGTCAGAAAAGTCAATCAACTTAAAGTAAAAAAAAAATTAGTGCTGGTGACATGGCTTAGTGGTTAAGGCATTTGCCTGCAAAGCCTAAGGACCCAGGTTCAAGTCTCCAGGTCACATGTTAGCCAGATGCACATGGTGGCACATGCATCTGGAGCTCATTTGCAGTGACTAGAGGCCCTGACATGCCCTCTCTCTCTCTCTCTCTCATCTCAACTAACTATCTAACTAACTAACAACTATATATATATATATATATATATATATAAATTAAGTCACAAAATTGTATCTATGCCAAGTGTGATGGCCCCACACTGGTCCAGCTCTTAGGAATATCAGGAGGTCAAGGCTGGCATCAGCTACATAGTGAGTTCCAGACCAGCCTGGGCTACCTTAGGCCTTGTATTCAATAACAAAACAACATGTACAGACATTTTCTTGTTCTTATTCCCTAAACAATACAATATAACAACTATATAGATAGAATTTATATTGTCACAAGTACTATAAATCATCTAAAGATGATATAAAGTACACATGAAGACATGCATACATTTTACATACCATTTTATCAAAAGGACATGAACCTCTAGAGATCTGTGTATTTGTGGTGGGTATGTGGAACTAATTCCTCCACTAATAACTTTAATTCTTGTGTGTGTGTGTGTGTTTGCAAGTGATACTCTGGTTTTCATTTTGGTTTCTGCATGTTCATTGTTAGTATAAAGGAATATAATTGTTCTTTCTATGCTGTTCCTCTATCTTATGATTTTAATGAACTCATAACTTCTAAGAGTCGTATTATTCTCTTGGATTTTTCTATGTTCATTTCATATGCAAACAAAAATAATTTTATTCCTTCTTCAGCAATCTTCATGTATTTTATTTCTTTTTCTTTCCTTATTGAAGGGCCATACCATACAGTAGCATATTAATGTTGTGAAAGCTCACATCTTTAGATATAAAGGGAGAAAATATTCAGCCTTCTGTCATTGTTTGTGGTGCTTTTATAGGCATTACCTATCAATTTAAGGTTGATATTCTATAATATTCTATAAATTTTCATTTTGTTTTTATTATGAATGGTTGTTGAATTTGATAGACTTATTTATTTTTTTCTCATTGTAAATTTTTATTATAAGATAATTTACAAACATCTTGCTGTCTTTAGTAATTTAAACATTGTGTCAAATTTCTTCTGACAAAAGGCAGCAGTAGATTAAAAACGACATCAGCTTGCTGAATTTTCCTTTTTAATTCCTTATCTGAGCATGGAACTTGATTTTCATTAATCCAGAGTGGCAGGACCAGAGAAAATTTCAATCAACTCTTTTGTGATAACAGCTTGGCGGATGCGGTTGAATGTCAAAGTCAATCTGTCAATCACCTCAAAAGCTTTCTTGCTGGCGTTGTTTGTAGCCATCATTGTGGCTTTCTGCTCACTAGTGGTGGACTCCTTCAGGGAGTGGAGATGATGCTGGCCAAACTACATTCTCGGTAATTTTGCAGAACATCAGTACCACTGTCATCAACGCTCATACTTTTAGCACTGATCATGGTGTTAGGAGAAAAGATGTGCTTTGCTTCTTTCTTACAGGAGACATCAGATCTTGATTAAATATCATACAGCATTCTTAGACTCATATCCAGAGTTTAATAATTCAAGAATGATGACTGGCACATCTCCAAAAGTAAGGGTCTTTCTTCCCATGTCTTTGAATAGCACCATAAAATGGTCAGAATGAGAATGTTGAAGTATATTTCTGATTTTTACCACCAACTCTAACAAACATAACTTCTTTTCCAACTGCTGTATGTAGACACTTTGCTTTTCATTTATTTAGCAACCAATGGATGGATGAGTAGTACTACAGTCCTCAACCTGAGAATACCCCAATAAGGAGGTGTTTATTCTTGTCTTCGGGAACCTTAGTATCAGCTTCATCATACAAAACGAACAGTATTTTCAGTCTTCTGAGAACTGAGATTAAAGGCATGAGCCCTCACTCCTGGCTTCTGGAGCCATTAGTTCTATTCCCTGTTCTCAAGTCAGTTCCAGCTGTTGCTGCTACCATTTGTTCACATTCTTTCATAGACTTGGGTACCTTCTCTATGGTTTGATTGACTTCAGCAGCCTGGTAATAACTGTGTTAAAAACTTGGGTCCACTGAGGCAGAAAAGCCCAGACTGACAACCCAGCAACAGTTGCCTGAGAGAAAATAAAGGCACCTAAACTGTTTTTTAAACCAACTTATTTGATGAGCTGATTTATCTTTAATGGACTGTAGATATAAAACATTAGCTGACTTTTTCATGAATCTTTTGTGTTTTTTTGTATTTTAAGTCATATTCTTTTTTTTTGTAGTCAGTGAATACAGTCAAGTTGGTACCATTGTTAGTCTCCTCCCTGTCCTCCCTCCTCCACAGGGACCCTCCTTGTTGGGGTATATGGGTTGTGCATTGTGGAGTTAGCCTTTAGTTTGGGGTAGGAGGAAATGTCTCTGCATGTCATGACCCAACATGTGGCTCTGACATTCTTTCCGCCCCCTTTTCTGCAAATTTCCCTGAGCCATGTTGGGTTCATATTAGGTCTGCTTCCATGTTAAGATCTTGGGAGCCCCTCTGTTTCTGGATATCTAGTTTGGTAGGGGTTGATTGTTCTCTGTGTCTATCTCCTTCACCATTGTGCTGGTTCCCAGTTTGCCGAGGAAACAGCATTCTTGCATGTTTCACCAATTATTATTAGTTTCATCTGGGGCCCTTTTGAGGTATGATGGGGTGGTTCTCTCCTCAGGATCTGCATCTATCTGAAAAAGAGAAGCAGATTCTCCAATGGAGAGTAAAGTTAGCACCAAGTAAATGTGATAACCATGTTTTTTAGGGAGAGTTTAACTGGAGAGCAGGCTCATTTTTGGATATGGTTTTGACTTGTTTCCCAGCTCCAGCTATGGGTTCTGTTCCACTGAGCAGATCAGTTAGTTTTAATTTACTGCATATGGTTATCCATGTTGTCCTACACCATTTGTTGAAGATGCTGTCTTTTTTCCAGCCTATCTTGTTAGGGCCTTTGTCCAGTATCAAGTAGCTGTAATTACTTGACCCAAAGTCCGGGTCCTCAAGTCTATTCCATTGGTCTATACTCCTGTTTTTATGCCAGCACCATGCTATTTTTATTACTATGGCTTTGTAATAAAGCTTTAGATCAGGTATGGTGATGCCTCCGGAGGTGTTTCTTTCACTGAGAATATGTTTGGATATCCAAGGCCTTCTGCTTTTCCATGTGAATTTTGAGATCAATTTTTCTATCTCTGTGAAGAACGATGTTGGAAATTTGATAGGAATTGCATTAAATCTGTAGGTTGCCTTTGGAAGGATCGCCATTTTCACAATGTTAATTCTGCCTATCCAGGAGCATTGGGGGGGGGGTTCTTTCCATTTTCTCAAGTCCTCCTCAATTCCTTTTTTGAGTGATTTTATGTTTTCATTGTATAGATCTTTCACTTCCTTGGTTAATGTTATTCCAAGGTATTTTATTTTTTTGTTGCTATTGAAAATGGGACAATGTCACTTATTTCTTTCTATCTTTGTCATTTGCATATAGAAAGGCTACTGATTTTTGTGCATTGATTTGTATCCTGCTACTTTGCTGAAGGAGTTTATCACCTTTAAGCATTTTGTAATGGAGACTCTTGGGTCTCTTACAAATAGAATCATGTCATCTTCTTTAATCTTTTAATTTGTGTACCAAATTTAGTTCAGCAAACTTGATCAGGGTGTATATTACTTTTTATACTGTAGGAGGAAAAGGCTTTCCTGAACTCTCTTGGTGGTTCTGCCTGAAAATAAGACTCCCAAAGACAAATTAAATAGGAGAAATGAGTACAAATTGATTTAAAGGCTTTATGTAACATAGGAGCCTTCACAAATGAAGAGTTGAAAAATAAGAACACATTCTCATTCTTAGGTTTGAAGATAGTGGACAATCATGGAGAAGTCTGATTGGACAAAATGGGTATAACCTACAGGTAATAAACTACAGTAATCTTAGCCTATTTGTTCACATTCTTTTCCATGTTGTAGTAAGAACTAGTAGTATTGGTAAGGAAGCTAAAATGAGTCTTGAGAGAAGGGGAACACCAAGCAATGAGAGGAGGGGATACTTCACAAGCAAGTGGAGGGACAGAATATAGGGCATAGAAGAGTCTAGGGGGGTGATAAGGGAGGGAGGGGTTGGAAAGATACATAAAAAGAATGAAGGCATGAATCAGTACTATAGAACCTTCCTCTTTGCTAACTAATTAAAAGATATTCCCTTTATAAGAGAGAGAGAGAGAGAAAGAAAGAAGGAATGAATCAAGGATAGCTAGCTTTGACAGAAACATCCTGCAGGAGTGGAGAAAGCTTTACCCTAAAACCACAGGCTGTTGCTGGTAAATCCCACCAGCAGAATTGTGTTACCACTATAGTGAGCTGTTGATCAGGGAGGCCCATGAAGCCACCCAAACAATGCAGTCCATTGCCAAATCACTTGGTTACCTACCAGGTCTAAATGGTAAGACCCTATTGCTGAAGACACCATAGGCTGTGATTTTAGGACTTTGAAAGATCGTGCTGTAACTGAGAAGGAAGACTGCTCCCTAAAGTTTAGCCCTGAAAATGTTGCAAAATGCTATGGAAGATGCTGGGGAATAATGGTCACCAACAATGTGAACAAGTAAGGGATCCTGCAAGCTACAAAATCAACCAGCTGGGCAAGATGTACAAACCAGTACAATAATGCCACATAGGCTATGGGTAATCAGCTGGTCTCTTATTGGATATGAAGCCTGCTCGGAGGGATAAAATTCATACCTGCTACTGAGAACCACATCAGAAGCCCATGGCTTGGAAGGTCATAGACCCTACAGGGAAGTTTCCACTGTTCTTTGGCTAAAATGAGAGAGTATGCTTGTCAAAATGTTTTCTATATATCAACTCTCATTCTTGCCTAGAGAATCTGCTTTTTATAGATGGCAGCAAATACCAGCAAGACCCATCAGTATACCAAGTAAAGAAAGCTGACTGCCTAGCCCAAAACAATGCATCGCTATAACATCTGCCAGGGAAATGCTGCAGAGGAGGTGGCCGATTAAATATAGAGTGCTGCTTTCATTGCGAGCCATAAAATCTCCTCCAGAGAGCTAGTGGTAGATAATGAGGAGACTCAAAACTCATCAAAGCAGAAAATCAGAGGCTGCTGAGAGCCCAACACTAACGGAGACTTATAATGTGCCCTCCAAGGCTCGGGGAACATTGAAGAAGAAGTAAATGAAATAATGTAAGAGCCACAGCGTGGCAAGGTGCATTATGAGCCATTGTATTCCCCAGAGTCTGACTGGTGAATTCATGACCCCACAGTAAATATTGAAACCGCTGATGGAGAAGAACATAAGAGTATAACCAGATGGGAATATGACCCTTATGTAATATGTTCATATAATAAATTTCCAATGAAAATCATATTGAAGATCTGGGTGTGGTGGCACATGCCTTTAATCCCAGCACTCAGGAGGCAGGGGTAGGAGGATAACCATGAGTTGAGGCTACCCTGAGGCTACAAAGTGAATTCCAGGTCAGCCTGGGCTAGAGAGAGACCCTACCTCAAAAAAAAACAAAAAAATTAATGCTGACAAAATTTATATAATCCCCTTCCACCAGTTTTTTTTTCTCCCTCGCCCCTTCCACTGAAACCACACTTTTTTCCTCTCACCTCTTCTACATTGACATGCTTTGTTTGCCCTCCTCCATTATCCACAACAACCTTTTGGTGGGCCTGATATTATGCAGGTCTTGTGGGCTGTGAGATCAGGAATACAATGATTACTTTACGTTTGGGAAATAGGACTTCAGAGTACTCCTCTCCATACTTTGGCTCTTACATTCTTTCTGTCACCTCTTCCACAGTGATCCCTAAGCCTTGTAGGGTATGATAGAGATGCATCATTAAGGGCTAAATACTCAACTATCACTTCTTCCCAGCACTTTGATGACTTTTGGGTCTCTCCAGCAGTCACCACCATCTTAAAAGAGAGACTTCTCTAACCAAAAGGAAAACCAACACTAATATATATGCACAGACATAAGTGTTTAGAGGGAAATCTGGTTGGCATAATATATCTATGTAGTTAAACACTAGTAACTTACCCCCTAAGATGTATGACCCTCCAAGCCATAGGCTTTTTAAAAAAAAAATTAATTTTTTTTAAAATATTTATTTATTTATTTGAGAGTGACAGAGAGAAGGAGGCAGAGAGACAGAAAGAGAGAATGGGCGGGCCAGAGCTTCCAGCCACTGAAAAAGAACTCCAGATGCATGCGCCCCCTTGTGCATCTGGCTAACGTGGGTCCTGGGGAATTGAGCCTCGAACCGGGGTCCTTAGGCTTAACAGGCAAGTGCTTAACCGCTTTGACTAGGTTTCCAGTATCAGATGTGAAATCATTGCTACAGAGAGGGTCTCAAATAAAATTACGGAGTATTCAGTTACCTCAATAACAGACATGCCACCACTGCACTAGTAGGTACATTTTGCCTAGATGGCCAGTTGTGTAGCTTGCAGGATCCACTGCTGAGTAAAGCCATTGAAGACTTTTCTCCTCCAAAAGGCTGCATAGCACTTTCTAGCACTAGGAATACTAATCAACAAGGAGGAGGCTTCCAGTTCAGTTCTAGCTTGATTTTAGTGTCCTGCAGCTGAAGTATGTAATGTCTTCAGCAATAAGGTCTTATCATCTATTTCTGGTTGGTAAGCAAGAACCTTGACTTATAACATATAACTTGTACTGTTTTGGGGACCATGGGAGCCTCACTGACTAATGCTTCACTGGGAGGTATTCCAACCCTGGCAGTGAAATTTTTCTGCAAAAACATATGGCTTCTGGACACAGCATTTATACCCCTGTAGGGTTCTTCAGCCCAAACTCTCACTCTTGATTTTTAACTTACATAGTTTTATTTAGCTAACAGAAGTAGGTTTCCACATGTGTTATTCAAAACCTGTTTAGTTTTGATTAGTCCTCCTCCCACATTTTTGCCTCCGTCTTCTAAGTTCTGAGAGAATTTGAATAAGATCACTGTTTATTCTTTATTTTTTAATTAATTTATTTTTTGTGGGAGAGAGAGAATAAGTGCACCAGGGCTTCCAGCTACCCAGACACATGCACCACCTTGTGCCTCTGGCTTACATGGGTACTGGGTAATCAAACATGGGTCCTTAGGCTTCGCATGCAAGTGCCTTAACTGCAAAGCCATCTCTCCAGCACTATTCTTTAAATTTTGGATAAAATTCTCAAGTGAAAGCAAATTGACCTGGATATTTTAAGGGTAGGGATTTTTATTTACAAATTCAATTTCTTTGAAGGCTCCAAGGCAATTTAGAAGTCTATTTCATCTCTGTTGCTTTTATGAGTTGTAGAAATTGATATTTTACTCCTAAGTTGTCATATTTATGGGCCTAAGGATATTTGTAGTATTCTTATTTTCCTTTCAATGGATACAGGTTCTGAAGTGAGATCCTCTACTTCATTCCTGCTAGTGTGTATTTATATCTCTTTGTATGTTTGGCAGCCTTTCTAAAGGTTTGTCAGTTTTACTAACTTTGCTCCTAAAGAACAAGTGCTGTCTTCCATTGATTTCCATGGATTTTCTCCGCAAGTTTTTCTGTTTTAATTTGTATTGTTTTCTGCCATGGCATTAACTTCCTTCTGCTTGTTTGGGCCTATTTTTTCCTTTTTCTTGAGGTAAAAATATTTTTAAATTTATTTTTTTTATTTGAGAGAGAGAGAGAGGAAGAGGAAGATAGAAATGGCATGCAAGAGCCTTCAGCAGCTACAAATTAATTCCAGATGCATGTGCCACCATGCGCATCTGGCTTATGTGGGACCTGAGGAATCAAACCAGAGTCCATTGGCTTTGCAGGCAAGTGCCTTAACTATTAAGCAATCTCTCTAGCCCATTGGGGTAAAAATTAATATTATTGGTTTGAAAATTGTCTTTTATATGTTATAAGCATTTATGAAATAATTTTTCTATACTGTATTCCACATATTTTAATAGGTAATGCTTTTTTCATCTTAAAATTGTTAACAGACAACCAGGCATAGTGGTGCAAGTCTTTAGTCCCATAACTCAGGGGGCTGAGGTAGGAAGATCACTGTGAATTTGAGGCCTGCATGAGACTACATAGTGCATTTCAAGTTAGCTTGGACTAAAGTGAGACCCTACATCAAAAATAGGGCTGAAGAGATTGCTTAGTGGTTAAGGTGCTTACATGCAAAGCCTAAGGACCCATGTTCAATTCTCTAGGTCCTATGTAAGCCAGACACACAGGTGACACATGCACACAAGGTCGCACCTAGCACAAGAGGACACACACATCTGGAGTTCAGTTGCATTGGCTGGAGGCCCTGGCAAGCCAAGTCTCTCTCTCTCTCTCTTGCTCTTGCTCTCTCACATTAAAAAAAAAAAAGCTGTGCTCAAAAAAAATTAACAGATTTTATTTTGAGATAATTTTAAATTCATAGTGCAATTAAACATAAGGTACAGAAATTTTCAATATATCCCTTCTCCAATACAATCACAGCCTCTCCTTCTATCAGTGTCTGGTACCAGAGTGATACATTTGCTACAACTAACGAATACATTATCGCCCAAATCCATAGCTGGCAGTAAAGTATACTTCTTGCATTATGTATTCTGTGTGTATGGACAAATTTATAGTGGCATTATATGTACCCACCATAGATATCAAACGCAGTAATTTCACTTCTCTAAAAATGATTTTTGCTATGCTTATTCACTTTCCCACAACCCCTGACAACCACTGATTTTTTTTTTTTTTACAATTGTATCCATAGTTATGCCTTTTCTAGAATGTCAGAATCATATAGTATATAGCCTTTGTAGATTGACCTATTTTACCTGGTAATATGCACTTCAGTTTAATCTATGTCTTTTCATAGTTTCATGGTTCATTTCTTTGAGCACTGAATAATATTCTATTGTCTGAATGAACCACAGTTTATCCACTCACTTACTGGAAGGCAACTTGTTTGCCTACAAGATTTAACTTTTATGAACAAAGCTGATACAAATTCATGGTTAGTCACCTTGGCATGACTGACATGAAATACTTGAAGCAATTAACTTTATAAAGAGATATGGTTTAATTTTTTCACATTCTTGGAGATTCTCATTCAAGATCATGTAACCCATGGTTTTGGCCTCTGGTTAGGGCAGTGCCTCATGAAGTGAGTATGTAGAAATAAGGATTCACACTTTATACTGGAGGACACCCACACACACATGCACACACACACAGAGAGAGAGAGAGAGAGAGAGAGAGAGAGCTAAAGGGAGGTCATGAAAATCAGTTACTTTCTCAATTCTGGGACAAAAAATACCTGATGAGAAGTAGATTCAGGAAGGAAAAGGTTTATTTGTGACTTACAGTTGCAAGTGTAAGTTTATCATGATGGGAAAAGCATGGCAAGATCAGAAAACAGACATCACTTTGTATTAGGGAGGAAGTAAAGAAAGGAAGAATGGCAAGCGCAATGCTGGGCTATAATACCTCCTGACCTTTCCCCAGTGACATACTTCCTGCAACAAGGGTCCATCTCCTAAAGATTCCACATCATTCCCAAACAGTGTCACCAACTGGGAGTTAACTATACACATGAGTTTTTGGAGGATATTTTACATTCAAACCACCACATTCTGACTTTGGTCACTGTGGCACATGGCCATCTCATGGTATGAAATACATTAAGTTGAACTTAAACCAGTCCTACCATGGTTCAAGACCCATGATCTCAAAGTAGTTTCTTAACTATGAGGACTGTGAAGTGAAAACAAAATTTGTACACTTCCAACATATAATGGTACAGAACACACATTCCTCTTCCTAAAGGGAGGAATGGAGGGCATAGCAAGGAAAGATTGCACTAAAGCAACACTAAATCTCAACAGGGAAAAATATCAAATGCTGTAACTTTATGTCTGCTAACTGGAACTATTTTTTTTTATTTTGTTTATTTTTTTTCTTTATTAGTTAGTTTTGTATTCAGCAAATATAGTCAGTTTGGTACCATTATTAGGCTCATCCGTGATCTACCCCCTCCCCTTGGCCCCTCCTTGTTGAGTTAGCCCACAGTTATGGGTAAGCTAAATGTCTCTGCATATCATACCACAGCTGGAGTGGCAGGACTTTTTGGAACCCAGAAGATGTCATTAATAGTTCCAGTTACCAGGGCTGGAGAGATGGCTTAGTGGTTAAGCACCTGCCTGTGAAGCCTGAGGACCCAGGTTCGAGGCTTGATTCCCCAGAACCCACGTTAGCCAGATGCACAAGGGGGCGCACGCATCTGGAGTTCGTTTGCAGTGGCTGGAGGCCCTGGTGCGCCCATTCTCTCTCTCTCCCCTCCTCCTCTCTGTCTGTCACTCTCAAATAAATAAAAATAAACAAGATTTAGGCCCTCTTGTAGCCCACAATTGATGGTAGCTTGATATTGGAGAGTGGGCTTATGTTTGGATATGGTTCTGACTTGTTTCCCAGCTCCAGCTATGGGTCCCATACCAGTGAGGGGATCAGTTAGCCAAATCAAGAGCAGTTGGTTCCCCACCATGGCTGTGTGCCACCACTGCACTTGTGTGGGCATCACAACAAGTTACTTGCTGCTAAGTAGGTTAGACCATGCGTTGCTTCGACAGATATTGGTCATTTTCCCCCAGTTGCCCATGTAGCACCTTCTGGCACTAGACACGCTGACTGTCTGGGGACTGACTGTCTTCTGTGTTCCAAAAAGTCCTGCCACTCCAGCTGTGCTTCCAGTAGCTTCTTGTTCTCTGGATCCACCCTGATTTTGCAGCTTTTCTTGGTATATATTCTATGGCTTTGTCATCGCCAACATTCTAGTGTTCTTATTGCCACTTATTGTTCACCTTCACAGCTTCATGTATTGGCCTCTCGAGGCTCCTTGCAGGAACTTCCACCCAGGCTTCCATTGGTTAGCCTCAGTAGCACTATGGAACTATAGTTCAATACATGATTCTTTCCATCTTGCTTTTTTTTTCTTCTAAAACCAGTATAACGAATGATGCTGCCAATCTCTATCACCAGCTCTGCATGAAGCTTAGCCACATTTCTCAGTCTTCTGATCTTCTTAACTCTGACTGAAATGGCCCATTAGTCTCTGCTTACTTATACTACTACAAGACTTCTCTAATCCAAAGTTCCAAATCTTTCTGCCTTCATTCCACAAAAAAGCTCCAAAAGACTAAAAATCACATGGTCAGTTTAATAACAACAATGCCCCCCACCCCCGACTGCCTCAGAGCTAATTTTCTGTAGCAGTTACTTTCTCATTGCTGGGAAAAAGTTCACAAAGAGAAGCATTTCAAGGAAAGAAAGGGTTTGTCTTTGGCTTGCAGTTTCAAGGGGAAGTCTATAATGGTGAAAGAAGGAACAAGACAGAGGGAGAATGGCAAAAGGGGCTGAGCTATTACATGTCCAGACCCTGCTCTCTCCACAGTGACACACTTCGTCCAGTAAGGTTCCATCTAGTAAAGGTTCCACAAGTTTCCTAAACAGTGTCATCAACTGGGGATTAAGTATTCAGACATATGAGTCTACGTGGCACATTTTACATTCTAATTCACACACATGAGACAGAGAGAGAGAGAGATCTTTTAGAGAATAACTTCAATGACCTAAGGACCTCCCACTAGTTCCTCTAACACTGAAAAATCCATAGAGCTTCCCAGTACCATAATCCTGAAGATCAAGACTTTGCAAATCTACCTTTAAAGGAAACACAAATTATAGCCAAACCATAGCAGTAAGTATGTGCAGTGTTTTGGATAGCTATAAGTTAACCATTTGGATAAATATTAAGGAGTACAAGTGCTGGAAATATTATGTTTAGTTTTATAAGAAATGACTATATGATCATCCAAATGATATTTCCATTTTGAATTCATAATAGTAATAAATATTAGTTCCTATTGCTTTATATTCTTTTTTTTTTCTGAGGTAGGGTCCACTCAAGCTCAGGCTGACCTGGAATTCACTATGGAGTCTCAGGGTGGCCTTGAACTCATGGCGATCCTCCCACCTCTGCTTCCCAAGTGCTGGGATTAAAGGCGTGCGCCACCACGCCCGGCTTGCTTTATATTCTTGTCAGCATTTGTCGTTGTCAGTGTTCTCAGTTTGGCCATTCTAATAGATATTCATCTGGTATTCATTGTTATTATAATTTGTACTTTTGTAATACACGTGATTCAAGTATCTTTTTGCATGCATATTTGTCATCTGTTTATCTTTTTGGGTGAGATATCTGGTAAGGCCTTTGGCAATTTTTATTTATGTGTCTATGTGGTATGTGTGTGTGTGTCTGTGTGTGTGTGTGTGTGTGTGTTCACAAGGGTCTCTTGCTACTGCAAACAAATGCCAGAAGCTTGCACAACTTATTGCATCTTGACTTTTTTGTTGTTTTTTTGTTTTAAGAGGTAGGGTCTCACTCTAGCCCAGGCTGACCTGGAATTCACTATGTAGTCTCAGGGCAGCCTCGAACTCATGGTGATCCTCCTGCCTCTCCCTCCTGAGTTCTGGGGTTGATGGCATGCATCATAAATCCTGGCTTGCAATTTTGCTTTACATGGATGGTGGGGAATCAAATCTTGGCTGGCAGGCTTTGCATATAAGCCTCATTAACCACTGAGCAATCTTCCCAAATCAGGTGCTTATTTTCTTAATGCATAGCTTTAAGAGCTCTTGTACATTTTGATTAACCATCTTTGAAATTTTCTCTGAATCTGTGTCTTGTCTTTTCACTCTACTGACTATTTAATGAATCCTAGCTTACAACATTTTCTTTTATGTTACTGTGTCATTGTTGGCATATTTAAAAACTTATTAACATATACAAGGATACCTAGTTTTTGTCCCGTGTTACCTTCCAGGTTTTTTTTTTTTTTTCTGAGGTAGGGTCTCACTCTAGCTCAGGCTGACCTGAAATTCACTCTGTACTCTCAGGGTGGCCTTGAACTCACGGTGGTCCTCTTACCTCTGCCTCCCGAGTGCTGGGATTAAAGGCATGCGCCACCACGCCCGGCTTTTCCTTCCAGGTTTTAAAATTGCATGTTATCTTTAGTTCTATACTGAATTTTGAGTTAATTTTATAGTATAAAATTATATTTTTATTATTATTAATATTTTTATTATTATTAATAATTTGCATGAGAATGTTGAGTTGTTTTAGTACCATTTGTTGAAGATATCTAATGTATTTTAGAGAATCCCAAGCTGGCTTTGAGAATGACATTAAACATCTGATCCTCCTGTCTCTGCCTCCTGAGTGCTGGGATTACATGCATGCAGTGCTACATTCAGTTTATGTGGTGCTGGGAATTAAACCCAGGGCTTTGAACATGCTAGGTAAGCACTTTACCAACTGAACTACATCCCCAGCCTGAAAAATATGTCCTGTATTCATTTTTTTTTACCTTTGCTACATGGACAATGATGTGTTCACTGCATAGATATGGTTCTATTTCTAGGCTATTTTGTTCCCTTTGTCCATAAGTTTCTGTTCTTTGGCCAATAAGATACAGTACTGATAAATGTAGCTTTAAAGTAACTCTTAAAGTTAGGGAATACAAGCCTTTTAATATATTTTATTTATTTGTTTCAGAAAGAGGGGGAGAGACAGAGAGAGAGAGAGAAAGAGAGAGAGAATGGGCATGTCAGGGCCTCCAGATGCTGCAAACAAACTCTAGACACATGCATCACCTTGTGCATCTGGCTTGTGTGGGCCTTGGGGATTCAAACCTGAGTCCTTGGGCTTTGCAGGCAAGTGCCTTAACTGCTAACCCATCTCTCCAGCCCAAATCTGAACTTTATTCTCCATCATTGTGTTAGCTAATCTAGATCTTTTCCCAAAGTCGGTGAAACATTTCTCAGTCCAAAATGGACAAACCAGATAAGTAAAATCTTAAACAGAAGGATACCATCACATAAGTCCTTGTCCTATCTTAGACATTCCTAAATGTTTTGTATATTATACTTACCAGGAGAACTGTTTTTTAAAATTTTAGATCTCAGGTAACCCAGGAGTAGACCAACATCTTTGGAGTTGGAAAATGAAGGATGGAATTTTTTTAAGCTGTCTAGGTAACACAGATATCTGTGACCCACTTCTCTAGTGCCAATACTTGCAATGACATCACCTAGTCGATGACAAAAGATAGCTTATAAGCCTCTTCAAAATGGGCCAAGGACATAGAGGTAAGAAGATTGGTCTAAAGAAGCTTCTTTAGCTGAAACTGAAAGAAAACAAAACTCTCTTGCAATTTTCAGAGTAGGACTTTCCTAGCCCTCTCTTAGATATGCTGTTCAAATATTTATGGACTCTCTGAGGCATCACTTTGCCTTCAAATTTCTGGCCCCTGACAGGCTACTTCTTAATTGCCTTTGACACTCATATCTTCTTCTCAACATTGAGCACAAATATCGAGAATGGTGACAAATCATTTGTTGATATAACTTAGATGCAAAAGCACTTTCTAAAAATATCATTAGGTCAACATAAGGTAATATGTTCTACCAGAGACATATGTTATGACAGAGACATAAAAACACACTTCGGCCATGTGTTGTGGTTCATGCCTTTATTCCCAGCACTTGGGATGCCTAGGTAGTAGGATTAATGTGAATTCAAAGCCAGCTTGAGACTATGTAGTGAATTCCAGGTCAGTCTAGGCTAGAGTGAGACCTTACCTTGAAAAACCAACACACACACACAAACACACACACACACACACACACACACACACACACACACAGAGCTATTCATTTGGATAACTGAAGAGTTATAAGAAATAATTAGAGGTTGGGGAAATAACACAGTAAAATGTATGCTTTGCAAGCACGAGGACCTGAGTTTGATTACTAGAACCGATGTTTAAAAAGCATGGTGAAATGCACTTGTGGTCAGTGTACTGATGAAGGAGAGAAAGGTAAATTCCTGTGGCTTCTCTGCCAGTCCAGCCTACTTGGCCAGTTTCAGGCTAAAGAATGACCCAGTCTCAAAATGGGTGGATGGAATCTATAAGGAGTGACACTCCAGGTTATCCTCTGTCCTCCACATGCAAGCACACATATATGTATGCATGCTCTACACACACAAACATGTATATCTGCATCCTCAAGAACAGGCACACACACACACACACACACACACACATATTAATGCTCCCCAGAGACTTTCATTGGTATAATACATACAATGGGCTTTGGATTGTCTTTTGTCTTTTTCTTTTTAATAAAAGATCCCCAGGTGAGTTTATTGTTCAGAAATGTTTGGGAGCAACTAGATATAGCAATAGGGCTTGTTGATCTTGTGTTCTTCAGACTATTACCATCATAATCATCTGGGAACTTTCTAGAAATGCAAAACCTCAGGCCTTTCTCCAACTCTAATGCATCACTAATCTGACAGTTAGATAATAGTCTTCTTCCTAACAAGGCCTACAAGTTATTCCAATAAATGCTCAATTTTGCAAATTAACAGTTGAGAATTTGGTGAACAAGTGTATGTCTACAGGTAGGCCTTTCACCTTCCTTGGAAATGTCTGTTTATTGGAAATGGCAATTACATGAGTGCACCTAGTATGGACTAGGAAGTTCTGGGTGTCATACTGCATGTGGAACTGCCAGAATTAGACATGAGTGGAAGCATACTCTTTTAACGCTTCCTGTTTTCCTTCTCCCCAACCTAAAGCATGTTTTCTTTTGTCCTTAAGACTTCAGGACTCTAGCATAGAATCCTACTCTGTGACATTACTATGGAACATTTAGGACTTGAGATAGTTTTTATGAATCATTGGTAGTGAGTTCTCTGTAGCTATGAACATCTGGCTTGTCCAAGGCTTCTATTGCAGTGTGTACCACATTCCACCGCTGGTCCCCATAAACTGATAACCATAAATGATATAAAATACAATGCATTCATCCAACTTTAAAAGCCCCCATAATTTTTATCAATCCAAATTATGTTCAAACACCCCCATAATGCAAGGTCTTTTAACTGAGCCATAATAACAAACAATCCTCCCCAAAAAACCATAATGGCACAGAATAAACATTCACACTACAAAAGATGGCATTGGGTATAGCAAAACAAAATATTCAACCAATACAAGATTTAAAACAACCAGGGCAAATATCAAGCTCAATAGCTCTAAGTCCAACAACTTTAGCCAATGAGAAATCTCCAAGTCCAATAATTCTAAGCAGCAACAAGTCTCTGGAGTTCCAATTCCACTCCTAAAGCTAGACTACTCACAGTCCTGGAAAACTTCATCTGGGGCCAGCAGCACTCCTTAGCAGCCATCTCGTGGTCCTGACATCTCCAGTGGGTCTCCATTGCAAATCATGGTCCATCCTCATGGCTCCATCGCGTCTCCATGCAGGCATCCAGCAAACTTGCTTCACACTGCCCAAGGCAGTTTCCAAAACACAGGACCACGTTGCAAATTAAATGTCCCTTTCTTTCCTGCATTTCTATACTCCATAATACCAGGTGGAGAGCCAATTTGTTATTCCATGGGGAAACAAAGGAGACTTTGAGGCACAGGACACTCCTTCAGCATTCAGTCCCCTTCAAAAGACTGCATTCTTTCTGTTGTCCCAATGCAGGTCAGATGGCCTAATCTCAATAGTTGTAATCTCTCATACAATTGCATCTGGATGGGCAAAAGTTGCAGTGCAAAGATTTCATTTTTTTCTGTGCCATATCCCTCTGCTCACATGAATTTGTTTCTACACAAAGCAACCCTGCTCAAGTTCTCAGGGCATGGGCATAACAGCAAGCCTCTCACACAAACTGCTTCTACCCTAGTCCAGCAAAGCTCTTTCTCACCCTCACAAGCCAAACCTCACAGTCCATAGTTCTTATTGCATTCAAGTCTTTCAACTCTGATCAGAATAGTCCATCAAGCTGTACTTACAGCAGTGCAAGGCATCTCTTAGGCCAAGGTTTCAAATCCTTTCCCATTCCTTTTGAAAATCAGCTCCAAAAGGCCAAAGACATACTCAGGTATCTGGCAGCAATCCCACTCTTGGTAACAATTTTACTGTTGCATTCAGGTTCATATGGCTTGCAGAAATCACCCAACCGAGAGCAGATTGTAGGGAAAAAAAGGTTTATTTTGGCTACAGACTTGAGAGGAAGCTCCATGATGGCAAGAGAAAATGATGGCATGAGCAAAGGGTGGACATCACCTCCTGGCCAACATCAGGTAGACAACAGCAGCAGGACAGTGCCAAACACTGGAATGGGGAAACCAGCAATAACACCCATAAGCCCACCCCCAGTAATATACCACCTCCAGGAGGCTTTAATTTCCAATTGCCATCAGCTGGGAACCTAGCATTCAGTATACCTAAGTTTATGGGGGGACACCTGAATCAAACAACCACAGCTTCCTCCAAGCCAGTTTGTAAACAGAAGGCATGCAGAAAATAGGATCTTCGTATTAGAATAAAATTTAGAGATCACATTTTATGAATTGGTATGTTGAAGTTTAACATTACCAGTTAGTTGAAAGCTCTGCACCAGACATATTTCAATCTAATAACAACATTTCTCCAAAAGTTAATTTTCTTTAAGTTTATTTTTAATTTTGAGTAAAATACATGCTTTTATTTTTATTTTTTATTTATTTTGTTTTTATGAGAGAGAGAGAATTGGTGTGTCAGAGCCTTTAGCCACTGCAAATGAACTCCAGACACATGTACCATCATTTGTATCTGCCTTACGTGGGTTCTGGAGAGTCAAGCCTGGGTCCTTAGACTTAACTGCTAAGCCATTTCTCCCATCTGACACATGCTTTTTATAATGTTCAAAACAAGGACAAGTAGTTTTTAGGACATCAATAGGCTGACAGGAATTTGAGTGGCACACTTTCCCTTCTTTGACGATAGTGGACATGCCCATCAGCTAAGAGCAGTAAGGAGTTTCAGAAGATAAGTGCCACAAGTCCCTCTATGACAATGTGATGAAAAGCATTCATTATGACTGTAAACATGCTATGTTAACTGCCTGGATGTAGATTCTAGGGTGGCAGCAACAGACCACACACAAATAAGTTTCCCATTTGAGCTAAGGGTACATATTCTCTGACTCATGGCATATAAACCTCCAGATTATAAACTCAAAAATCCTTCCCTCCCATCCCAAAAAGACACTTTTTTGAACCCCTTCTTACCACCAGTGAAAGGGGGTGGTTTGAAAGTTGCATCCGTACGTGTTTTCTGTGCTAATCTGAGAGCTGGACTCAACCCCAGGACTTGGGTCACTTACACACAGAGATCTTATTGTGAGGGGGAGGAAAATGGCAGCTCCTCAGCTGCACTTTGAAATTCTGCATTAAGAAAAAAAACACCAAGTATTCATAAGCCTCTTATTTAATGAATGAATCCCTTTGTATTTACATCCTTCACAATTCAGGGAACAAATAGGGTTTAGTTGCTAGAAAGTGAAAACTTCAAGCTCATCAAAATGGGGGGAATAGGAGGCAATTTAGATGAACAGTAGCTATGGCTCCAACCCAATTCCTTGGTACCTGCTCTTAAGGGCATGCCAATCAATGCTTTATTTTGCAGTGTCTCCACCTCCAATTGTCCAAAAAGGAGCAGCAAAACACCAACCAACATAAATCTGTATTCAGCTCGTGTGCTCACCTGAAACCTGGAGACAAAGGAAGGACCAACTAGCGATGTTTGGTAATTGGCAATTGCCAATGAATGGCCTGAATACTTTCTGCCACGTGCCTTCACTTGGCTCCTTCCCCTTTTGTCTCGGATCAGCGTTTACTTCTCAAGAACGAGCAAACCACTGAGGAGGCATTATAAAGATCCAATATTATCAGAAAAGATCTCATCAAAAATGGTGAGTTGACATGATGTCCAAAAGGAAATGGGATAAATTTATTCTTGGATTCTCCCACTCATAAGAGTCATTTCAAGGAACTCTTCAATATTAATTAGCAGGCTGTGAGTTTGGTTCTATGCAATTACGATGAGACCATTTTTGGCATGTGAAAGAGCTAACTTATCATATTTTTGAATTACTCATCTAGAAGCCTGAATATTTTTGTATTTCCATATTTCTTGAGTAGCACTTAATTTAATCTTAGCCCCGTTTCTTTCAATAAACCATTGTTGCATCTCATAAGCAGCACAGCTTCTTCCTCTCACTCATCTCCCCGTGAAATTGGTTTAATGAAGCAGAAAGGTATGAAGCATTAGCAACAGTGGAATCCATGTGGTAGCCCTTCATTTTTCAGAGGCACTCACATTTCCACCCTAATTTATAAAATCAGCACACAAATGATTTTTATCACGGCCATTACATCAGTATAAATTACTGCCTTTTCTATAACACGGCAGTTAGTCAAACTGTTGAAATGATATCTATTAGTCAAGGGATGGGGGGGGAGAGGTGGGAAAGAGTGAAAATGAGGGCTGATGGTTGTCTTACAGAAACACTAATATTAATTTAGCATAATGAACACCGATGGGGTATTTTGCAAACGTACAGATGAAAATTAAATGCACAAAGTGAAGCAAATAGGTCAATTTGTTCAGGACAAAGAAGAGGACCTTCAATAAACAAACGGTGCTATATAGAGACAGGCAGTGATGCAATTAGTCAGGCACTCCTCCTGTCCAGTGGGCAGGCTGCAGCCACCCTAGGCAGGAGCCATTGTTGTTCTCTCCCTCGTGGGTGTCTTCATTTATCTCATTGTAGGAACTGTCATCCTGGTTCTGTGCCCCTCAGCCTCACCATGCCAAATATACCCAGGCAGAACTTCCTTGAACAGCACCACCCACTCTGGCATAACCTCTTTTACCTATTATCACATAGGGTCTTTGCCAAAATTTAGTTGCCTACTTTCTGGTTTGGCAAACCTCAGCCAACTGATGAGTCATTTTGGTGAGATTGAGGTGATGGGTCCCTTTGCTCCTGCTGTACTAAACAATTGGTGATTATGACAGTTTCTTCTAGAGAGAGTGGATGGATGGATAAGCATAAAACGTGCTTAACCTGGAGGTAATAAATTGCCCATGTACACCAGAACTAACACTTAAACACAAAGAATTTGTGAACATACTGAAACTCATTCTTATCCATTGAGTGATGTGGCCATACAATCTAATGGAGTCTGGTATTTTCAAAGAGGGAGCTCTTTAGCAGTTGGAAAGATGTGAAAGAACTTTGAGAACCCAGGCAAAATCAGTTGCTTGCTTATATTAAATGAAATGAGGCCAGTTATTCTTAAATACATTAATTTAATGTTGAACAAATGCAAATTATTGATATCTAGTATCAAAAGTTCTGTAAATGAATATGTCATCTGAAATTCTTCTGCTTTACTTATGTTAATTAGTGTGTGGTTGAACACACACACACACACACACACACACACATCTTTTCCTGATTTATCACCGATCCTCTTTTAAGGAAGGTAAAGGGTATTTTTCTGTAGATGGTGGCTTAAAAAATCATCTATGTCCCTAATTTCTTAAGCACCTCTTCTTAATTCTAAGCTACAGAGAATATTACATTCTGCTTGTGGTGTTAGACTAGAAGCTGGGATACATTTTTCTATACGAAATAGCCAGATAGTGAATGTTTTTGGCTTTTATGCCATATAGTGTCTTATTCAACCCAGTCACTGTTACATAAAAATGGTCATAGACAATACAAAAGTAAATGGCCATGTATGGCTATGTTCCATTAAAACTATACTTATTATTTTAGAAAAAGCAATGCCTCTGATTTAGTTCATAAACCATAGTTTTCTGACCCTGGTTTTTCAGCATAAGGAGCTTCTATGGTGTTAGGAAAATAAGCAAGCATTATCAAGGGGTATTTGCAAGGAAGTTTGCTTTACTTATTTATCCCTCACTCTACTTAGGAAGTATAGTTCCTAATTCCTAATTGAGCATTATATAAGACCTTTGTACCTGAATTTATACATCTAGATTTCTTTCCTCAGTCTTCATATTCTCTTAGGTCATCTTTTCTTGGTCTTGAGTTTTTAAGTTTTGATTCATAGTTTTCTATTATATTGTCTTTGGCCTTGGACTTTAGGTCCAATATGCCTAAAGGACCTATTTTTCCAGCCTGACTATTATGTCTCAGTTTTAATTCACATTCTGGAATTTCTCTGGCCCTACATTAGAGTGTTCTTCTCAATCCTCTCCTAGGATTCAACTTCATTCAACCCCTCAGATGTTCTTTCTTTCATCTCTTCATTAACTTAATATCCAGCACAAGCTTTAAGTTATGAAAAAGTGAATGTAGTATGACAAAAGAGTCCTAAGCATCAGGAAAAGAATATGTGGTTTCTCTCTGTGTCTTCTCTCTCTCTCTCTCTCTCTCTCTCTCTCTCCTCTCCTCTCCTCTCCTCTCTTTCTATTCCCACATGTTCATACACACACACACATATTTTTAGAATATTTAATATATGCCAAACATCATGTTAAGGATTTTGACATATAGTAATTCATATAGTTCTTACAGGTAGCTTGTTAAGGTATGTAGTGTATATTAGTTAGCTTTCTGCTTCTATGTCAAAATTCTTTTTTTTTTTATTTATTTATTTGAGAGTGACAGAGAGAGGAAGAGGCAGATAGAGAGAAAGAGAGAGAATGGGCGCGCCAGGGCTTCCAGCCACTGCAAACGAACTCCAGACGCGTGCGCCCCCTTGTGCATCTGGCTAACGTGGGTCCTGGAGAATCAAGCCTTGAACCGGGGTCCTTAGGCTTCATAGGCAAGCACTTAACCGCTAAGCCATCTCTCCAGCCCTGTCAAAATTCTTTAGAAAGTCAACTTAAAGGGGAAAATATTTACTTTGGCTCACAGTTTCAAAGGCTTCAGTCCATGGAACCTGGCTCTATTGTTTTGGGTCTGATGCAAGGCAGAACATTATGGTGGTGGGATCATGTGACAAATAAGGCCACTCTCTTCATGAGAGCCAGGAAACACAGACAGAAGATGATGTGGGTCAGGAACAAAATATACTCTCCCTCCAAAGGCATGTCTCCAATGACCTGCTTCCTCTAATTGGGTCATAACTCTTATTATTTCTGTTACCTGTCAATGAAACCATAACTGAGGACCAAACATTTAGGACAGTTTAAGATCCAAATCATAATTCATTGTGTTATAAATACTATTGTTCTATCATAATCATCATCATCTCTAGTATACAGATGACAAAATGGAAGATCAAAACATTTAATAAACAGTCTTGAACTTATCCACAAAATTAAAGAGCCCAGATTTCCTTACACCAGCAGTTTCCTTGCTCTGCTGCTGCTGCTGCTGCATTTGCCCCCAAAATTCTGAGGAACAGAGAACTTAGTGCTGTGCTGTCTGTAGGTTAGGGTCATTCTGTCTCTAGACATGACTCACAGAAGCTCATAGACCTCAGAGAAGATCTTATCTTTCTGAATCCAATACAATAGCAACATAGCTTCATGTAGACAGCCTGCACTAGTCACACAAACCAAGTTCACTCTCTGCCTCTGACCTTACTGACTGTGTAACAGTTACTTCACCTCTCTGAACATTAGTATAATCACATTTTAATTTATTTTTATTTTTATTGACAACTTCCATGATTGTAAACAATATCCCATGGCAATTCCCTCCCTCTCCCCACTTTCCCCTATGAAACTCCACTCTCCATCATATCTGCTCCGCCTCTCAATCAGTCTCTCTTTTATTTTGATGTCATAATCTTTTCCTCCTATTATGATGACCTTGTGTAGGTAGTGTCAGGCACTGTGAGGTCATGAATATGCAGGCTGTTTTGTGTCTGGAGGAGCACGTTATAAGGAGTCCTACCCTTCCTTTGGCCCTTACATTCTTTCTGTCCCCTCTTCCGCAATGGACCCTGAGCCTTGGAAAGTATGATAGAGATATGTCCATGCTGAGCACTCCTCTGTCACTTCTCAGCACCATGGTGCCTTCTGAGTCATCCCAAGGTCACTGCCATCTGAAAAGAGAAGGTTCTCTTACCAAAAGTGAGAGTACCATTAATATATTCATATGAACATTAAGATAAGTGCTTACTGGACAGTTTGGTGAGCATAGTATATACATTTAGCCAGATAGCAACAGACATTACACCCCTAGGGCTCATGACTATCCCTGTTGTAGGCTTTCAGTATCAGGGATGTATTCCCTCCCATGAAGTGGGCCTCCAGTCCAATTAGAGAGTGGTTGGTTTCCCCCATAACAGATGTGCCACTTTGGCACCCATTGGTTCATTTGGCTTGGCTGGCCACATATAAGGCTTGTAGTGTCCACTTGCTCAACCATGTTTAAATTGCTGCTCTATTCACAATAGGCAGGAAATAGAACCAGCCTAGACGTTCCTCAACTGATGAGTGGATAATGAAGATGTGACACATTTACACAATGGAGTTCTACTCAGTGGTAAAGAAAAATGAAGTTATTAAATTTTCAGGAAAATGCATAGCTCTGGAAAGGATTACACTAAGTGAGGTAACCTAGGCCCAGAAAGCCAAATGTCGCATGTTCTGTCTCATATGTGGATCCTAGCTACAGATTATTGGACTTCTGTGTGAGTAGGAAGGAAACTCAGTAGCAGAGGCCAGTAAACTAGAAAAGAAATATAAAGGGAAGAGAAAGGGAGGGGGGACATAATAGGATGGTATTATATATATGTAAGTAGAACAGATTAATGGGGATGAAAAGGCCTAAGTGAGGTCAGGAGAAGAAATTGAGTAAAGGAAAGGTGGAGGGAGGGCTAATCAAAATCTAAGAGGATATAAATAAGTCATATGGAAACCTACTTTTTTGGACAATTGAACACATAGGAGCTATAGATTGTTACTAGAAAATTTTCAGTGCCAGGGATGGGATACCCTCCAGTGAGTTGTTAGCCAGGGAGGTCCCTGATGCCCCCAATACTTTACAGGCCATTGCCAAGGCCTTTGGTATATTCACTTTTAATTCAATTTTCTTCATAGGCTTGCTATGGTGAAGAAAAGAAATAATAAGCATAAAACCCTTTAACCAGAGTCTGGCACAGAATGTTTGCTAGAATAATTCTTCGCTACTGTCTGGCTTCTATTTCTCCAACCACATCAATGATCACTAACACACCCTCCCTTGCCCATGAACTATGGTGGTTTATCAAATAATTTGGATGAAGGACAAGTTAACCTGTATACTCTATATAACCTTTATAGCCATTTAGTTCAGCCATCATTCAGCCAATAATATCATATTTGAATAACTTCACTAAGATGTACTCTAATATGATACATCTCAACCATTTAAAGTGCACATTTCAATCCTTTTAGTATGTTCATAGAGTGTTACTCTGTCTGAGCTTCAATAAATACAATAAGTATCATAGACTGAGTAGCCTTGGCAAGAGAATTTACCATCTCACAGTTTAGGAAGCTTGGAAGTCCAAGATCAAGATGCTGTCTTATGTGTCTCTCATAACGGCTCTGCCATGGCTTGCAAGTACAGTATAATTATTATTAGAAGGATAGCTATGTAAATCAAAAGAACAGAATAAAGAACCTAGAAATGGATGGACACAAATACGACCATTTCACTAGGAGAAAGTTTATCCTTCCAATAAATGATGCTGGAATAAGTGGATATCCATAGTTAGAAAGCAAAGCTTTCACTTAGGTCAAACATTTCACATTGTTGAAATATCAACTCAAACTGAGTCATGAATTTAAATACAAAATATTAAAGTATAACAGTTTTAGAAGAAAACATAGGAGAATTTTTTTTGAGGTAGGGTCTTGCTGTAGCCCAGGCTGACCTGGAATTCACTCTGTAGTCTCAGGGTGGATTCAAACTCACAGCAATCCTCCTACCTCTGTCTCCAAAGTGCTAGGATTAAAGGTGTATGCCACGATGTCTAGACCTTTCTTTTTAGGAGAAAATATTTGAGAATAGGAGTTGATGTAGAATTTAAATTGGATATCAAAAGCAAGATATACACAAGAAAAGTGCCAAATTGGGCTTAATCTGTTTTTTTTTTAATTGCTCTATGGAAGAACCCATTAAGAGATTGAAAGATCAATCTACAGAGGTGGAGAAAAACGTACGTAATTCATATATCTGTTAATGGGTTTGTATGTACTATATGTTAAAAACTATCCTTCAAAACTTAACACCAAAGATACATACCATCTAATCATACACTGGGAGACATTGCACTGTGAAAGCTATGCAGATGGCAAGGACATGAAGTTTTTCAGCATCCCTGATTGTTATGGCCTGAATTTTTATGTGCCCTTCCATTCATATATTGAAATTCTAACCCGAAATATGATGTGGAAGGGGGGGCCTTTCAGAGGTCATTATCATTATGAAGGAGACCACATGAGTGTGTTTAGTGCCTTACAAAAAGAGACACAAGGATATGCTTCCTTGTTCTCTGCTTTCCATTATACAATAATATGTAAAGAAAAATAGATGGTTGTCTGAAAACTAGGAGATTGGCCATCATCAGACACTATGCATGGTGGTATTTTGATCTTGGACTTCCTAGCTGACAGATCTGTGAGAAGTAAATGCTGATTTGTTGGAAATCTAATATAATTGGTTTGTTATGCAGCAGTGTGAACTTACTAAGAAACCAGCCATTAGAGAAATGCAATATTAAATTCAAACCACAATGCAATATTACATGATATCTAACAGAATCACTAAAAAAAAAAACAGTAACAATTTGTGATGATGCAGACAGCCTATTTCTCTCACGCATTGCTTGTGCAAATCTAAATGATGCATACTCTCTTTAGTAAAGTTTTGAAACATTTTATGAAATTAAACCATATGATTCAGTCACACTCTTTTTAAAATCAGATTGATTTTTGTACTTTTTTAGTTATATACAAAGTAATGGGTTTCATTTATTTGCAATTGCAGGATGTATCTCAGAGCAATGAAAAGTACCTGTGCATCCAAATTTCTACATACATTCTCCATATTAATGAAAGCTCAGAACACTTTAGACATCCTTCAATGGTTGACTAAACAATCTGCATATCATGGGATAATCAGGTATAAAAAGCAATGAATAGCATGGTCCCCCCACTATCCTAAAGGTACTGACTGAGGCCTTCATGACCCCACAGTAAATCTCATAACCCCACTGAGGAGGGCCCTAGAGAAATGGGAACAGGGCAGAGGGAATAAAAGGGTATAATCTGTTTAAAAGTAAAACAATGAATTAATGATTCATAGAAAAACAGGAATCAATTTCTAGTGACTTATAATTTATACTGAAAAATAAAAATGCTTTCCAAAATATAATATAATGAATTCCATTTGCATAGTATTCCTAATAATATTTTAGAAATGAATGGCTTAGTAGTTATGTTAGTGGTTACATGGATACACACATAAAAATTAACAGCAACTGCTCCTAAGGAAATATAACTTTCTAGGTAAAAATTTGTGTGTCAGTTTGTGTGTGTGTGTGTGTGTGGGAGAAAGAGGCTAAAGATCAAACCTAGGGCGTTGTGCGTGTTACTCAAGCACTCCACAACTAAACTAAATCCAAAGCCTAGATAGTTTAAATCAGCCATGTCTAATGTGATCAAACATCTAAAGGAAGTCAGAGGGGAAAAAATGAAGATCCTACTAAGCAAACTCATACAAGCACAGAAAGACAAATGCTGTATATTCTTCCTCACCTGTGGTTCCTAAACTGGAACAGCTTGAGTTGCAGGTATACCTGACAGGCAACTCCTGGGACAGATAATAGGGATGGAAGCATTTTGGAGGATTGGAACAGAAGGTCAGGGGGAGATACACACAAAAATAAATCCAGAGCTGGGCGTGGTGGTGCACGCCATTAATCCCAGCACTCTGGAGGCAGCAGTAGGAGGATCGCTGTGAGTTCGAGGCCACCCTGAGACTCCATAGTGAATTCCAGGTCAGCCTGAGCTAGAGTGAGACCTTACCTTGAAAAACAAAAACAAAAACAAACAAACAAAAAAACCTAAATCCAAAATAAATTGGTACCATAGAAGTCTTCCTCCTGGATAGTAGACTAAAAGATATAACTCTCAAGAGGAGTATAGGGGGAGTCATCTGGCAAGAAAGGCCTTGGAGAGTGTGGAATGAAGCCTAGCCCTAAAATATTTTGCCCTGGCTTGTAACTCCCAGTACCAGAAATCATTTACATGAGGTGGGCATGGTGATGCATGTCGTTAATCCCCACAATTGGGAGGCAGAGGTAGAAGGATCACCATGACTACGAGGTTAGCTTGAGACTACACAGTGAATTCCAGGTCCCTGGGCTAGAGTGAGACCCTACCTCGAAAAACCAAAAAAAGAAAAAGGAAAAGAAAAGAAATTTGGTTATAATCCACATTGAGCTGTTGTTCAGAGGGACCTATGAGGTCCCCAAAACCAGACAGGCTTCTGTCAAGGCACTTGATTACCTGCCTGAGGTAAAAAGGTAAGACCCTATTTCTAAAGACACCACATGCTGCCAACACAGAGCATCAAGAGATCTGGCTGGAATCTGGAAGGAAGATGGTCTTCCCATATAATGCTGGACAGTGCTACATGAGCTGCTGGGGGGAAAAGGCCAACAATGTTGGAGCAAGCAGGGGACACTGTTATACAAAAGCAACCAGCCTGACACAATGTACAGACCTGTGCAGTGGTGGCACCCTGCACAGACAGGTAGCTAATGGCTTTCTTACTGGCTGAGATCTGCTCAGTGGATAGGAACCCACAGCTGTAACTGAGAACTGAGTGCTATGCTATGGAGAATAAGATTGCGGACTCAAATGAGAAGCTCCCACTAGTTTTTGGACAAAAGAGGGGCTACACCCATCAAAATCTCTCTAAATTAACAATGCTTATCCCCTTTAACCTATGCTGATCTCATTCACCATTGGAGAATCTGTTTTTCTTTTTCAGAAGGCAACAAGAATCGAGGACAACCAAAATCTATCAACAAAACAAGAATAGATAGCTGACTCCCTAGCAGATGAATCACCCCTCACACATCAGCTAGGGCCTAGGTGAAACCACAAAATCTCACAGAATTGGTGAGATGAGCAAGAGTGCTGCTTCCATGGCAAACCTGAAAAACTGCCCCAGGATGATGGAGACACTGAGGATACTCAAAACTTGCCAAAGCAAAAATCCAGAAGCTGACGAGAGTTTACCAATAAAGTAGAATTAAAACACCCCCACTATGACTCATGAAATTTTGCAGAAAAGGAGCCAGAAAGAATGTAAGAGCCACAGGGTGGGAGGCAATATCCAGAGGCATTGTCCCCCCCCACCCACACACAAAATGACTGACTGTTGTTTTCACAACTCATAACCCACAAGCTGTGGGTTCCTAGGTCCTTGGGCCGGCTGCAGTCCCCCAAGGTGTTCCGGGCAACCGTGGTGGTGAGCGCGCGCCAAAGTAAAGACTTTCGGGAGATAGTTTCAGTGAACAGCTCTTGGTTTATTGTCAGGGAAATGGATTTACAAGCAGATGACGGTGGGAAGAGAACCCAAAGGGGATTGGTGGGTTTAAAGGTTGCTAGCCTATGCCTAATATGGGGACATTCATTCCAGCACATAGGCAGTGGCAAAGGGAAGGTATGCAAAGGTGCTGGCTGATACCATATAAAAAGTTTCCTAGGCAACTGGCCAAAGGCCACAGGGTTATGGGCAAAGCCTAAGTCTTATCTGAATGGCCAGGTATCCCGCGCTTGCAGAGGGACTGGCCTTACTTCCTGCGGATCTCAGGGTCCGAGATTGTTGTCAGGGGGTCCTGGGCCACTGTAACCCCCAAGAATGGAGGGAGAATCCTGGCTCACTACAACCCCCAAGAATGGGGGAGCAGCAACTCTGCCAGGCCGGTCCTGAGATATGAGCAGTGGTTCAGGCTGCTGCCACCCCTCCATAGCCTGGGGCCTTCGTGTCAGACAGCTTAGGTTTGCTTTAACCTAGAGCCCTGCCTATGTCCGACAACAACCCCATGGTGAATACCAGTAATCCTAATCCAGTGAGGAGGGCACTCAGTGGAATGGGGGCAGGGAGGAGGGAGTTTATGGAATTAACTCATGAAGTGTCCATACAAAGTTCCTACTTAATAAAAAAATAAAATTACTTTTCCCAAAATATATGCTTATAGTTATTTTATATAACATGATAATATGCAATCATAAATATCAAACCAATCAAAATACTTAAATGTGCAGGAAATGACAATGTTTTTGCAATTTTCTTATCCATTTATGTTTTCCTAATCATTTCCCTTGTTTAGATAATACTTTCATTAAGTATATATAGAAATAAACTATTTCATTTACATTATAAAAAAAGAACTGAAGTGAACCAGGTGAATAATACTTCACTTAATAGAGAATATTAATAGAGACAGAAATTATTTAAAAATGAAATAGAAATTCTGATGCTAAGAAGAATACCTAAAAAAAACATTAAGAATAACAAATCAGATCAAGGAGAAGAATATTCATCAAACTTGAAATATCAATGGAAATGATCTAGTTCAAAAAACAAAAACGAGTCAATAAAAGTGAGTAGGCTATTTTTGTTGGCATATTATTAATGATATTCTTTTATAATACTTTTGTTTTTGTAACCTATATAGTAATAATATCACTTCTATTGATTCTTTGTTTGTTTGTTTGTTTGAGGTAGGGTTTCACTCTAGGCCAGGCTGACGTGGAATTCACTATGTAGTCTCAGGCTGGCCTCAAGCTCACAGTGATCCAGTGATCCTCCCCACTCTGCCAATGGAGTGCTGGGATTAAAGGTATGCACCACCACACCTGGCTCTATTTATTCTTTTTATACTTTGAGCTTCTCTGTTTCTCAATCTAGCCAGGAAAATTCAAATAAAAAAATAAAATCAATCACTAAGGAATTTAAACAAGTAGAAGGAACACTGCTGCATTCACTGTACCTGGTGCCTGACACCAAAGCCAGGCAAAGACACTACAACAAAACCTATAGGTCATACCCTTGTGGTGATTTCAACCAGATGTCCCCACAAACTCATGTGTTCTGAATGTTTTATCCTCAGCTAGTGGCAATTTGAGGTCTGGAGCCTTGCTGAAGGTGGTATGTTGTTAGGAGCAGGCTTAACAGTGTTATAGCCAGCTCCCTCTTGCCAGAATTTGGCTAAATCTCTCTTGTTACTACATTTCACCTGCAATGGCCAGGAGGTAATATTCAGCCTCTGCTCATTCCATGCTTTCCCTACCATAATGAAGTTCCCCTTAATTCTTTAAGCCAAAATAAAATCTTTTATTGGCTGCATTTGGTCAAGTTTTTGCCCCAGAAACACAAAGGTAACTTCAGCATCCTTAATAAATATAGGTGCAAAGATCTTCAATACAATGCCAGAAAAACAAAGAGTACATTTTTCTATGTGTATTATTTATTTGTGTGTCTATATATGTATGTATCCGTGTGTGTGTGTGTGTGTGTGTGTGTGTGTGTGTGTCAGAGGACAATTGAGGGAGTGTTTCTCCTCTCCTTCCACCTTCTGTTGAAGCAGGGTGTCTCTTGCTTCTGCTTCTTGTGAGCTTCCAGATTCTCCTGGCGCTACCTCCCATTAGTGCAGGCACACTGTGATTACAGATGTATACACCACTTTGCATCCAGATTTATGTGAACACTGAGGAGGAAAAATCTTTGGTTAGCAGGCTTGTAAGCAAGCACCTTTAAGCACTGAGCAATCTATCCAGCCCCAAATTCAACAGTTCATTTAAAGGACCACACATCAAAACCAAGTGAAAGTTATCCCAGAGATGCAATGATAGTTCACCTTATAGATATTAATCAACAAAATGAAAGGAAAATCTCATGATGATCTCTATTATTTTTCTATTCCCTATTTTAAAAAATATTTTATATATTTATTTTTTTAATTTTGTTTGTTTATTTATTTGAGAGCAACAGAGAGAAGGAGGCAGAGAGAGAGAGAGAGAGAATGGGCATGCCAGAGGTTCAAGCCTCTGTAAATGAACTCCAGATACATGTGCCCCCTTGTGCATCTGGCTAACGTGGGTCCTGGGGAATTGAGCCTCGAACCGGGGTCCTTAGGCTTCACAGGCAAGCGCTTAACCACTAAGCCATCTCTCCAGCCCATTATATATTTATTTTTATTGCAAGGTGAGAGAGAGAGAGAGAATGGGCATGCCAGGAGCTCTAGCTGTTGCAAATGAGCTCCAGCTGTAGCAAATGAGCTCCAGATGAATGTGCCACTTAGTACATCTGGCTTTACGTGAGTACTAGAGAATCAAACTCAGTTTGTTAGGCTTTGCAGGCAAGAACCTTAACCACTGAGCAATCTCTCCAGCCCATATCATCTATTTTTATTTATCACAAATTTTTGCTATTTCTTTCCTTTGGTAACTTAGTTTAGCTTGCTCTTGTGTTCTAGTACTTTATGGTATAAATTCATTATTAATTTTAGATCTTTCTCCTTTTTTACATAAGCACTACTAGCTCTGATTTTCCTCTAACCACTATTTGCTTTACATCTCATGCATATGGGATTGCAGTGTTTTGTTTTTGTTAATCACAATGTATTTCCTAGTTTTATTGATAATAAATTTCTCCTTCAACACAATTTATTGTTTCAAATGTTGTCAATTTAAACATCTGTTTAGTTTTGTACATGTGTGTGCATGTAGGTGATGGGACCCAGGGTCTTTTTTATTGTTTTTATTGTTGGTTTTTTGAGGGAGGGTCTCACTCTAGCCAGGCTAACATGGAATTCAATATGCAGTCTCAGGCTGGCCTTGAACTCACAGAAATCCTCCTACCTTTGCCTCTTGAGTGTAAGGATAAAAGGTGTGCACCACCATACCCGGCTCAGTGGTTAAAGGCACTTGCTTGCAAATCCTGAAGGCCAGGATTCAATTCTCCAATACCCACATAAAGCCAGTTGCAAAAAGTGGTGCCTGTATCTGGAGTTCATTTGTAGCAGCAGAAAGCCCTGGTCTCTCCCTCCCTCCCCCCCTCTGTCTCTCTCCTAAATAAATAAATAAATGAATAAAAGATTTTTGAAAAGAAAAGAAATATAGTGTTGATGGCTGCACAACACTAGGAATATACTAAAAACTTCTAAATAATATGTCTAAAATGTTTAATTTTTAATATTTTTCTTTCTTTATTTATTTGCAAGGAGAGAGAGAGGGAGAGAATGGGCACACCAGGGCTTCCAGCTACTGCAAATGAACTCCAGATACATGTGCCACCTTGTGCATCTAGCTTATGTGGGTCATGGGGAATTGAACCTAGGTCCTTTGGCTTTGCAGACAAGTGCCTTAACCACTAGAGCACCACTCCAACCCCTAAAATGTTTAATTTTATGTTGTATGAATTTTATATCAATTAGTGGTCACACTACCAGCCACAAAGAGAATGGGTTTGAAAATAGCATGAATGGAAATAAAATAAGTTAGAATGCTATCAGAGACTAGATGAGAGATAATGGTGGCCTAAATAAAGGTGATAGTAATAGGGGTACAGAAAAGCAAATGAATTTGTTTTTTAGGAACCAGTATAGATAGCACGTGGTGTCTTAGTGCAATGAAAATTGGTAAACACATTCAAGACATCTGTTAAGGTCTGAGGCTGTGCAAAACGGCAGTGTCACTGAGACTGAAGTTCATTTACAGATGCCGTGGAGAGGCTGCTGCCTTTCAACACTGTCACACACTAAGCCAGTTTAAAAACAAACAAACAAACAAAAAAAAAAACACCTGTGACCACTTTCTTGCTCTTCTTGACTTTTAATTGAGGAAGGAGAATGTGCATGAAATACAGCAAATATGAGTGCTGATGTAAAATCACCAGAGTATTTTCAAACAACTGCATAGTTGGCCATTTATTTGCTTAAATTTTAGTACTTATGTTTGTACTTACAAAGGTTTAGATATAATTATAATCCTATAGAACCGCAGCTCCCTTCTCTGAGACTGCACACCCCTCCCTTGTGAGAGTTACATTCTTTTCTATTTCCCTTTTTTGATTTTGTGTGAGTGGGGGCATGTGCATACCGCAGAGTACATTTGGAGGTTAGGGGACAATTTTAGGCATCATTCCTCACCTTCCACCTTGGTTGAGGAAGGGTTTTTGATTTCGTTCTTTACTCTGTGGAGGTCAGACCAGCTGGCCCAAAGCTTCTGAGTGGCTCTTGTGTCTTGTACTCCTTTCTCACCCTAGATGCACAGGGATCACAGGTGCTAATGTTACTGCCTGCAGCTTTATGTGAGTTCTGGGGATCCAAACTCAAGTACTCATGCTTATGTGGCAAACACTTTACTGACTAAGCCATCTCCCTATTCCTCTCACTTCTGATGCTTTCTATCCAGTATATACACCCCTCAAAGACCCTTGTTGATCCCCCCAACACAACCTATTGGAGAGGCCATGGTCCTTCATTCTTTCTCAGTGATAAGACACTGAATTTCTACATTCTCATAACTTTTGAGACCAGAAGACAGAGTGAAAATACCCTCAAGTATAGGGATGAGTAAAAGAGGGGATGGGGGCTACAGACACGGCTCAGTGGTTGAAAGCACTTGCTTGCAAAGCCTGATGGCCTGGACTTGATTCCCCAGTACCCACATAAAACCAGATGCACAACATAGCACATGTGTCTGGAATTCGTTTGCCGCTCTCTCTCTCCTCACTCTTTTGCAATCAGTAAATAAATATTCCAAAAAGAAGAGGGGGCTGGGCAGGAAGAAGAGAGAGCACATGACCTAGCAAGGGTGATCTCAGTCCCAAGCGTCAGAAGGCAGTGGGGGTGGGGCACAGAAAAACCTCAGCTGCTGGAGAGGAAGAGCCAGGACCTTTTGTCTCATAATGTATGGAAGAGTGTGTGCATGTTTGTGATGCTGTTGATTAAATGGTACATGGTATCAGCAAAAAATTATCAGCACTGATGCTGATTAGGGATGCTGAAGACCTAATAGTAAGAAAGGAAAGTAGAAAAATTGGTCTGAGTGTGAAAACGTAACACTAATTACAATCATTTATGCGAACTGCTTACCATTTATGACTAATTACCACCCAACACAATAACCATTAGGTGTATCATTAAGTATGTGGCAGATTAACTTTGTTGTCTGTTTTATTTGTGATTAGAACAGTAAACTCTGCATGTATGCTTGGACTTAATAGTTTGTTGCTCATGCAAGCACGGCTGTCAGTTCACAATTTTAAAAAACAAAAAAAGTCATGTTAAGGCTGGAACATGGCAGGCTTTGAATTCCAGGCTAAGCAGTTTATAGCTAATTTAGAAGGCAATGGGGAGCTCTTCCAGAATAATCGACAGGGGAGTTACATGATCAGTGCTATACTTTAGGAATCACAGATTGGCAGAACTGGAAGATTCTTTAGAGATTACTCACACAGTGGTCACCAGCCAGGAGGCATTGGCAACCACATGGGGGTTTCAGAAGGATTGCAAAGGCCTCAGAAAGCCTAGAGGGAATCATACATGCCTCTGTAATAAGGCTGACCAGATCAACTACTATGTCAATATTGTATGCCTGAGGCTGGAATTAATCAGACTGGAATACTGATCAGAAGAATTGATTGACAGTTATGAAAGTCTAATGAAAAGTGTTTAATGGGAAAACAAGTTAATTGTTTCTCAACAAATGGAAGGCCTCACAGGTTAAAAACAAAACAAAAGGGACCATGGGTGGTGAAAAAGTAAGTGCCCATGGGCTGGGAAGATGGCTCAGCAATTCACAGAACCTGCTGCTTAAGCATGACAGTCTCTTGAGCTGCAGACCACCAAGTCTGACTCCCCAGAATCCACATAAAAAGCTAGATGTGGCTGCTCACATCAGTAATCTTAGTTTGTGACGGCCAAAAATTGGAGAATTGATGGGGCTCACTCATAGCAGCTCTGGATTGAGGGAGAGACCTTGTCTCAAGGTAATATGCAGACGAGTAAGAGAAGGACACCCAATGTTTTCTTCTGGCTCCCACATGTATACTTGTAGGGTACACATATCTGCACATGCACTTTCACACACAATACATCACACACACACACACACACAGCTAGTGGCCACTATTATAATCCAAACAACCCTTTAACTTATAGAGAAATAGAAGCCAGAGGTAGATGGAACTTGTCTTCCAGAAAGATGGACAAGTGGTTTGGATTAAACGGGGGCTGAAGCAGTTAACATGCTTGCCTGCAAAGTGAAATGACCCTGGTTCAATTTCCCAGGACCTATGTAAACCATATGCACAAGGTGACACATGCATCTGGAGTTCATCTGCAGCAGCTGGAGGCCCTGGCGTGTCCTTTCTCTTTCTCTCTACCTGCCTCTTTCTGTCTCTCACTCTCTCTCAACAAACTAAATAGATATTAAAAAAAAAAAAGTACAAATGGAAAGTAGTTGAAAGTAGAGACCAGGAAACTAGTTCAGCAGCAAAGTGAGGTGCCAAAACTAGCATGATAGAAATGCAGACGGGACCCCTGGTTGGGTGTTGAGAGAGAGGAAGAGCAGAAATTTAACAATAATTCTAACAACCCCCTAAGACAAAGATGGTGCCATTAACAGAGATATGAAAAAGCTGGAGAGGAGGGGGGGATCATGAGTCTGGTTTTAGATGTTTTGACCTTACATGGAAGTATTATGTATATTTTTTAAGAGTATCACTTGCCAGATGTGGTGGCACATACCTTTAATCCCAGCACTTGGGAGGCAGAGGTAGGCAAATGGCTGTGAGTTCAAGGCTACCCTGAGACTACATAGTGAATTCCAGGTCAGCATGAGCTAGAGCACGACCCTACCTCAAAAACAAACAAACAAATAAACAAAAGTATCACTTGCCAAGTGTGGTGGCACACACCTTTAATCACAGCCCTTAGAAAGCAGACATAAGAGGATCACCGTGAGTTTGAGGCCACCTTGAGAGTACATAGTGAACTCCAGGTCAGTCTGGGCTAAAGTGAGACCTTACCTTAAAAAAACAAAAACTAAAATGTATCACAATGGAGGGCTAGAGAGATGGCTTAGCAGTTAAAGTGCCTGCTGGCAAAGCCAAAGAACCCAGGTTTGATTCCCCCAGTACCCAGGCAAAGCCAGATACATAGGGTGGCGCATAGGTCTGGAACTCATTTGCAGTGGCTAGAGGCCCTGGCATACCTATTCTCTCTCTTTCTCTCTGTCTGCCTCTATCTCTCTCAAATAAATAAATAAATAAATAAATATTTTAATGTGTATATATTAATATATACATATATATTATAAAGTATCACAATGGAAATTAGAAATTCTTGGATTTTATTTTGTTTGGTTTCTTAGAGACAGGATCTCATATATCCCAGGCTTGGCTCAAATTCACTATATGGTAGAGGATGACCATGAACTTATTCTTCTGCCTCCACATTCCAAGTGCTGAGATTACATGTATGTACCACCACACCTGGTTGCTACAGTGCTGGGAATTGAACCCAGGATCTTATGAATGCTAAGCAAACACTCTTGCAACTAAGCCACCTCCCAAGCCTCTGCTTCTACTTTTTTTCTGTGAAGTATGATTGACTCACAAAAATATGTACAAGAACAATGGCCCACGAGGTCAAATAAAGTAATAAGATTTAGAAGATGAGATGATATGAGGCCATCAGGAGGTTACTTTAAGAGACAGCAGAAGCCGGGCGTGGTGGCGCACGCCTTTAATCCCAGCACTCGGGAGGCAGAGGTAGGAGGATTGCCATGAGTTCGAGGCCATCCTGAGACTACATAGTGAATTCCAGGTCAGCCTGGGCTAGAGTGAGACCCTACCTCGAAAAACCAAATAATAAAAAAAAAAAAGAGACAGCAGAAAATTGGGCAGTAATTAAGTATGAGACTAAGAAGTGCAAGTGGGATAGTAGAGGTAGAAACATCAACTCTTGATGTAGACTATGAAACTAAGGGAATAAAGGTGTCAGTACTTCAAGAAAAGCAGCAGCTACAAGGAAAGACTATATTAGGAAACTGAAATGAGTATTGTGTATGCCAAGGGAATAATACTAGGAGAGAGGAAGAGACTGATAAGATTAAAAGAACATATTTTTATTTATTTACATATTTTTGGTTTTTCTTTTTTTTCTCAATTTTTATTAACATCTTCCATGATTATAAAAAAATCCCATGTTAATACCCTCCCTTCCCCCCCCCCACTTTCCCCTTTGAAATTCCATTCTCCATCATATCCCCTCCCCATCTCAATCAATCTCTCTTTTATTTTGATGTCATGATCTTTTCCTCCTCTTATGATGGTCTTGTGTAGGTAGTGCCAGGCACTGTGAGGTCATGGATATCCAGGCAATTTTATGTCTTGAGGGAGCACGTTGAAAGGAGTCTACCCTTCCTTTGGCTCTTACATTCTTTCCGGCACCTCTTCCGCATTAGACCCTGAGCCTTGGAAGATGTGATAGAGATATTACAGTACTGAGCACTCCAGTCATTTCTTTCCAGCACCATGATAACTTCTGAGTTATCCCAAGGTCACTGTCATCTGAAAAGAGAAGATTCTCTACCCAAAGTGAGAGTAGCATTAATATAAGGGTATGAATATTAAGAGAAGTGCTTACTGGGCAGTTTGATAAGCATAGTATATACATTTATCCAGACACCAGCAGACGCTACACCTCTAGGGCTCATGACTACCACTGTTTTAAGTTTTCAGTATCAGGGATGTATTCCTTCCCATAGAGTGGGCCTCCATTCCAAGTAGAGGGCAGTTGGTTTCTACCATGATAGATGTGCCACTATTGCACCCGTTGGCTCATTTGGCCTGGCTGGCCAATTATAAGGCTTACAGTGTCCACTGTTGGGTATCTTCACTAGTGATATCTATTTCTCCCATTGAACTACATGTAGAATGGCTTCTTCCAGCTTTCTGTCAGCTGGTCTATATGGAGGAGATTATCAGCTCAGTTCCAGCAGGATTTCTCAGTGGCCTTGCCGCCCAAGTATGTGGAGTCTTCAGCAATAGGCTCTTACCATCTATTCCTGATGGGAAACCAATGGCCTCAGCAATGGCCTATAGTGTTTTGGGGGCATCAGGGACCTCCCTGGCCAACAACTCACTGGAAGGTATCCCATCCCTGACACTGAAAATTTTCTAGCAACAATCTATGGCTCCTGAGTGTTCCATTGTCCAAAAACAGAGGATTCCATATGATTTATTTATATCCTCTTAGATTTTGATTAGCGCTCCCTCCACTTTTCCTTTACTCAATCTCTCCCCTGACCTCACTTTGGGCCTTTTCACCCCCATTAATCTATTCTTCTACTGTGCAAAACAACATATTTTTAAAGCAGACTGTCTTGAGCTAGGAATAGGTAGTCCTGGGCTATAGTCACCTTACAGATATCGCTAATCAAGGTTCTGACAACTAATCTAGAAGTGACCTGACATCAAACTGTAAGAAAATAATCCCATTGGACTTGTTCCGTAGCCAAGTAGTATGTAGCCAAGAAATCGTTGTTGGAATCAACCCAGATGTCCATCATTAGACGAATGGATAACTAAGATGTAGTACACATACATGATGGAATTCTACACAGGAGTAAGGAAAAATGACACAATGAAATTTGAAGAAAAATGGTCAAACCTGGAACAGATCATTCTCAGTGAACTCACCCAATCACAGAAAGATAATCACCGCGTAGTCTCACTCATCTACATCTCCTAACCTGAATCTACCCAAGATGCCAATATACTTAGCAAGCATCTTGAGGACCGGACAATAGGGTGGGTGGGGAGGGAGGGGGGGCAATAGAGGAGGTGGGGGACACAAATCTGCACCCAAACGGCAATGGTACCATAAAATACTACATCCTAAAAGAGACCAAATGGTTGAACCTTCAACAGGCCCTTAGAGGGAACACCTGAGTCACAAGGCCCTGGAGAGGATATGAAGAAGACTGACCTTAATCTTCTCCTGTTTCTGTTTCTCACTCTCTGTCTCTTTTATAATATTTATTTTTTTCTTCCCTCTCTTCTTGGGCACTGACCTATAACTCCCAGTACCAGCAGGTGGCTATCATCCACAATGAGCTCTTGATCAAAGAAACGTACAAGGTTTCCCAAATGAAGACAGATTTCTGTCAGAGTACTTGACAACCCACCAAAGGTTAGTGGTAAGACCCTACTGCTGAAGACACCATATGCTGTTGGCACAGACATGGAGTGACATGGCTGGAAGCTAGAAGAGAGTCAGTCCTCAGACAATTAGTAGGTCTTGTGCCAGAAGGTGTTACATGAGAGACTTGTGGAAAATGACCAATATCTGTCCAAGCAACTCACAGTCTAACCTACTTAGCAGCAAACAACTTGAGGTGAAGCTCACAGAAGTGCAATAGTGGTGCACAGCCAGGGTGGGAAACTTGATTTGGCTAAGTCATCTGCTCATTGGAGCAGAACCCATAGCTGGAACTGGGAAACAAGTCAGAACCATATCCAAAAATGACCCCACTCTCCATTATCAAGCTTCCAACAATTGTGGGCTACAAGAGGGCCTACACCTATTAAATTCTCTCTAAAAAATAATGGCTATCCCATTTATCTTGCGTTAACCTTACTCTCCATCAGAGAACCTGCTTCTCGTTTTCAGATACATGCAGATCCTAAGGAGAGAACACACCATCATACCTCAAAAGCTGAAACTAAGAATAATTGGGGAAACAAGCAAGAGTGCTGTTTTCTTCATGATTCATTATTTGAATAACAATCAATGTTGTCTATATAAGAAGCAGAGTCTGGCTGGAGGAAGTGCATCACTGAGGGCGGGACTTGAGAGTTGACTGACATCCCTCTTCTGGTACCCCTCTAAAGCTTTCAAGATTAGCTGTGTGGTGGAAACTATAGGAGGCCAGCCTGGATGGATGATATGCGTCATTGGGGGGGTGGGATTTGAGGGTTGATTGACAGCCCCCACTTCTTTTTTCATGTACACAGCCAGCAGGAGGGACTGTGTGTGTGGAGACCTTTGGAGGTAGGGCTTGGGTGGAGGAAGTACATCACTGGGGATGGGCCTTGAGGGTTGATTGACATCCATCACTTCCTATTCTCCCAGTACAGCCAGCAGGGGGCGTTGTGTGGTGTGAACTTTAGGAGTCAGAGCCTGTCTGAAGACAGTGTGTCATTGGGGGCAGGCCTTGAGGGCTGATTGACATCCAATACTTCCTATTCTCCCTCTACAGCCAGCAGAGGGCGCTGTTAATGGACCCTTTTGGAGGTGGAGCCTGGCTGGAAGAAGTGCGTCACTGGGGAGGCAGGCCTTGAGGGTTGATTGACAGCAGTAGAATTTACCATTAGGCTACACTGTCCACATAGCATGTCCTACTGCCTCCATTTGCTACATGCCAGGCAGGCTTTGGCCATTACACCAGGCTTTTCAGCAGCCATCAGGATTTGAACTTGGGTCCTTGGACTCATGTGGTGGAGTGGCCATTTGGCAGAGCTCCTGAGCCCTATGTTATTGATATGCTAACTATATATTGAACCTTAATACCAGGTAGAATGATTCCTTCTGTTTTCTTTCTCCACTTCATCCTCCTTTCCTTCCCTTCTCTTTCCTTCTTTCCTTCCCCTTTGTCTCACTGTAGCCCAGGCTGACCTGAACTATACTCTGTAGCCCACGCTGACCTCAAGCTCACAGGGATCCTCCTACCTCAGCCTCCTAAGTGCTATGATTAAAAGACAAACGTCACCATATCCTGCTTCTTTTTGTCTTTTTTTTTTTTTTTATATATCCAAAGTGGTGCATAAATATGGAGTTTGTTCACAGTGGCAGAGTACTGGCATGCCCATTCTCTTCTTCTCCCAATCTCACTTTTCCTGTATTCCTCTCTCCTTTGCCCTTCCCCTTCTCTTCCTCCTTCTCTCTGTTTCAAATTAAAAAAAAAAAAAAATTAGCCAGGGCGTAGTGGCACATGACTTTAATCCCAGTACTTAGGAGGCTGAGGTAGGACAATCCCTGTGAGTTTGAGGCCACCCTGAGAGTACATAGTGAATTCCGGATCTGCTTGGACTAGAGGGGGACCCTACCTCAAAAGAGCTAAAAATAAATGCATAAACATATAGTTTTAAAAACAATAGTAAAAATACAAGCAATTCAGTTTAGGAGGTGAACAAAAGACATTTCTTCAGAGGTTATGTTGATGGCAAAAGAGGCACAAGTACAAATATCTAGGCTCTCAAGCCTAGTGTCAGTGAATACCTGTCACAATGGCTGAAGCATAACCTAGTGGCAATCATAAAGGCTAGGTGAGGACGTGGCAAAGCTCATTTCTTCATTCATTACTGGAGGAAATCTAAAGTGCTACAGCTTATCATTTTAGCGGTTTGGCTGGATTTTTGTTGTTGTTGTTGTTTTATGACAAAAGTAAACCATGCCACCTACAATAATACTCTATTCATACTTTCTGAGTATTTAGTCCAGAGAAATGAAAGTTTGTATCCACTTAAAAAACCTTTGCATGGGGCTGGAGAGATGGCTTAGCGGTTAAGCGCTTGCCTGTGAAGCCTAAGGACCCCGGTTCGAGGCTCAATTCTCCAGGACACACGTTAGCCAGATGCACAAGGGGGCGCATGCGTCTGGAGTTCGTTTGCAGTGGCTGGAAGCCCTGGCGTGCCCATTCTCTCTCTTTCTCTCTATCTGCTTCTTCCTCTCTCTGTTACTCTCAAATAAATAAATAAAAATGAACAAAAAAATTTAAAAAAAAACTTTGCACCAAAGTTTATAGGAAAAAAAAAAAAAGCTTACAGAAACCTGAGGCTAGAAAATGGTTCCGTAGTTAAAGGTACTTGCTTGCAAAGCCTTCCAACCAAGGTTCAATTCCCAGCCACCCTCATGAAGCTAGATGGGCATTCTCTTGCAGCAACAAGAGACACTGACATTCGCACACACTCCCCTGAGACACACACATGCATGAACACAAATATTATTTATGTTTATAGAAGCCTTATTCAGAATATCCCCTAATAGGAAAGAAACCAAGTATCATTTAATGAGTGAATGGTTGATATGTGGCATATCAGTCACGGAATATGACTCAACAAGAAAATACTTGATTTATCCATACATACCACAGCTTTCATAGATCTCTAGGGACTTCTACTGGGTGAGAAAGGCCAGTCCCAAGGAAAGAGTGCATTTATATAATGTTCTTAGAGTGATTAAAATTTTACAAATGAACAATTGTGTGATCCCAGTGCTTGGGAATGGGTGAAGGGTCAGAGAAGAAGGTAGATGTGGCTATGATAGGTGCTCCACATGGATCTTTGGAGCAATAGAACTGTGTGTCATCTTCACTGTGTGATAGATACACTGACCTATATGTGCTATATGAGTGTAAGTCCAGCTAGAAAAATGTAAATAAGGTTGGGAGACGGCACTACTGTCAATATTCTGGTAGTGGTACCACACTGGTTTTGTAAGTCATCACCCGTTTAAAAAAAAAAACCAAAAAAAAACATGACAATGGATGTGTACTAGGTCTCTCTGTAACAAATGGATTTGAACCTCCTGCTATTTTAGCAAAAAATTTAAACGTGAAAATAAACTATTATTATAGTTTCCATGAAGGACATGACTTTAATACCAGAATGAGTGGAAAGAGGCAATCTAGTCAGAAGCCTATCACAGGCCTTCAAATGTGACGGTGGCCTTAATGAAGATGCTGGCATAAGGATGGGGAAAAGCAGAAGAACTCAAATTATTTAGGTAGCAGTGTATGTAGGATTTAGTGGACTATTAGATAAAGAGAAACTCTGATGTTCTCTCCAGTATTTTCAGGCTGTGTACTGTAAAGAACAACAAGAGTTTGGATCAAAACCCATTTTATTCAAGTGGAAAACTACAAGCTCTGATAAAAATATTCTAAATAAATGAGGAGATATCTGATATACGTGGACAGGAGGACTCCATCTATCACCATGTCAGTCCTTTTCACCTTCATCTACAAATGCAACATAATCCCAATAACAATATTGAAAAGTCATTTTATAGGTATTTTGTTGTCAGTCTCAAGCTACCCAACTTCAAGACTTACTATAAAGCCATAATAATCAATATAGGAGGTATTGGTAAAAGAATAGACTAGTAGATTTCTGGAACAAAATAGTGCAGAAATAGACCCACACAAATACAGCCAACTGAACTTTGACCAAAGTCAATTCAGTGGAGGAAAAAAAGTTGTTTTTTTGTTTTGTTTTATTTACAAAGAGAGCTGGAAGAACGAGGCAACCTTACATAAAAAATAATAGTAAGCAAGGTATTGTGACACATGCCTATAATCCCAACCTCAAGAAGATAGACATAGAGGCAGAAGGATCAGGAGTTTAAGGCCAGCTTTACCTACATAGAGAGTTTGAGGCTAGCCTGAGCTGCATGAACTCCTGTCTCAGAATAAAAATGTTAGGGCTGGGGAGATGGCTCAGTAGGTAAGAATGCTTGCCATACAAACATGAGGGCCTGAGACTGCCTCAGTTCAAATACTTAGAAGCCACATGAAAATCTGGGTGTGGGGCTGGCTGGAGAGATGGCTCAGCAGTTAAGGTGCTTGCCTGTAATGTCTAATGACTCATCTGGGGTTTGATTCCCCAGTACCCACATGAAGTCAGGTGTGCAAATTGGTGCATGCATCTGCAGTTTGTTTGCAGTGGATAGAGGCCCTGGCACACACATGTTCATTCTCTCACTCTCTCTTCTTGTCTCTCCTTGCAAATAAATAAATGCATTAAATGCTTTTTAAAAATAATAATAGTAATAATAATGTAATCTAGACAAAACCTTACACCATAAACAATGGTAAAACATAAAACACAAGAGAAAATTCTCTGTGACCTTAGGTTTAAAGGTGACTACTTTTTTAGATACAGCACCATAAGCATGGTTTATGCAAGAACAAATTGGAAAAAGAAGAAAGAATAAATTGACAAATGGACTTCATTAAAATTAAAACGTCAAGGTCTAGGGTGCTGGCTTAGAGGGTAAAGTGCTTGCTGTGTAGGTAGACATGAGGACCTGAGTTGGGATCCTCAGCACCCAAGTTAAAGGCAGGTGTGGGGGCACACATCTATAATTCCTGTGCTGTAATCCCAGTGCTGGGACAATGGAGATAGCAGAATCCTTGTTGCTTTCTGGCTATCTAATCTAGATGAACCAGAGGGCTTATGGTTTAATGAATGATCTTGTCTCATAAAACAAGTCAAAGAGTAACTGATGAAAACAGTTGATGTCCACCTCTAGCCCCAACCTGCTCACACACACACACACATGCACCCACACACATATGAACACATGTACACACACTCATGCATGCCATACACACACATACCGAAAAATCAAAAGTATTTCTCTGTCACAGACACCAATGAGAGAATGAAAAGGCAAACCATGGCCTGGTAGAAGATACTTGCAAAAGACCTATCTGATAAAGATAAATGTATATGATATACAAGGAACTCTTAAAACTTGACTATGAAAAAACAACCCAGTTTAAAAATGAGCAAAGCATATAGGAAAAAAAAATGCTCAATGCGATTTGCCATTAGAGAATTGCAAATTAAAACAACAAAGAGACACCACGGTACACATATTAGAATGGCTCAAATCCAAAGCACTGACAACCTAATGCTGTCGTGAAACAGGAATGCTCATTCGTTGCTGGAGGAACTGCAAAAGTAATCTGATTATGAATATTATCATGATCCCCCAAAGAAATCTTACACTCATTAGCAGTCAATCCCCATCTTCTCTCTCTCTCTCCCAGTCCTGCACAATCACTAATCTACGTTCCATTGCAGTAGATTTGCCTGTTCTGGATATGGCATAGAAACAGTAAGAAATACATAGCTCTTTGTGAATGACATCTTTTCAAATAGTATGTTTTCAAGATCAACCAGTGTTTTATGGTATGAGAAGGACTTCACTTATTTGCAGATCACTTTTTTTGTAAATATCCAGTTGTTCAGAGTAACGTGTAAAAAAATTTCATTTTTTCCCATTAAATTATGTTGACAACTTTATCCAAAATCAATTGGCAAGCCAGGTGTGAAGGCACACACCTTTGATCTCAGCACTTTGAAGGCAGAAACAGGAACATCACTGTAAGTTTGAGGCAAGCCTAGGACTGCGGAATGAGCTTGAGATCAGCCTGGGCTAGAGTGAGACCCTATCTCAAAAAAAAAAAAATTCAACTTCCGGTCAAGATGGTCTCCACCTAACTGTGCCACACCTCCCAGGGAAAGAAAGGCAAGACATTTAGGGTTCATTGGGTCTTCTAGGGGTGAGAAGAGACTCTAATAGACCTCCAATGGGAGGGGACTGAGGAGCAAAGTAGGGAATCCTCTGATTCCCATGCTCTCAGGTATCCCACCAGTCCCCGAATCCCCACAAATAGCTGTTCTAGCCATAGTCCCAGAAGCAGGTTCCTCCTGCACTAACCGCAAGCAAGGGGACCCAGGCCAGCAGGCTAGCCGAGCTCCACCCATGCCTCCAAGCTCAAGAACACCATCCTACTTGCCACCACTCCCCACCCCCCTGTGCAGGCCAGAAGGCTAGCATTCACCCACAATGGATACTTCTAATCAAAATATAGAAGACACAATAGTGTCAGAACCCCAAAATGAAGATAAAAGCTATGCAACCCTGACCAAACAAATAGCAGAACTCGCAGAAAAGCAACAAAGGGTCAATAATCATACGAATGCTATCTTCACTAGATTAGACCTAAGAGAAAAGAACCAGGAAGAGCTCCAAAGACAGTTAAATGATCTGAAGGAGAGCAAGAAAAAAGAGGACCTCAATAGCCAGCTGCCTAAGCCCAGTGAAGACATAAAGAAATGGAAGGATGAATTCCAAGAAGCATCAAGAAAATCAGAAAATGACATGATAAGGGAACTTGACAAACAGATGGCAACTATATATAAAAAAATCAGTAGAAAATACAAACCACATTGAACAAGCTTGAAACTCTTTAGAAGCTCTCAAGAATAGAGTCAGCCATGTTGAGGATAGAAACTCAGAACTGGAAGACAAAACAGAAGACACAGTTCATGAGTCCAAAAGTTTCAATAACTTCAAATTTTTTTGTGAACAGAACATGAGGGAAGTGTGGTATATCCTTAAACATCCCAACATTCAGATCACGGGAATACCAGAAGGGGAAGAAATTCAGACCAAAGGCATGGAGAACTTCCTCAACAGAATTATTGAAAACAACTTTCCCACTCTTTCAAAAGAAAGTCCCATAAAGTTACAAGAAGCTAACAGAACTCCAAACAAACTCGACCAAAGGAGAAACTCTCCAAGACATATTATCATTAAGACTCTAAACATTGATACCAAACCTAAAGTCCTAAAAGCAGCTAGGGAGAAGCAACACATTACATGTAAAGGTAACCCTATCAGAATTACTTCAGACTTCTCAATAGAAGCCCTGAAAGCCAGAAGGGCCTAGAATGGAACACTGCAAAGTCTAAGAACCTATAGCTTCCAACCCAAACTACTCTACCCAGCAAAAGTATCCCTCATAATAGATGGTGAAACAAGCACTTTCCACAATAAAACTCAGCTTTACAACTATATGAACACAAAGCCAAATCTACAGAGAGCACTTCAGGGAATTCTCCACACAGAAGAATCAAATAACCAGCCTCGAGTGCCTAAAAGAAGCAGATCACAATAAGCAAACTCAGTGAAGGCACAAAAAAACTACAAAGTCCAAGAAAATATCAAACCACAGAAACCACCACAATATGGAAGGGATTAAATCAAACCTCACAGTTGTTACCCTAAATATTAATGGCCTTAATTCACCCATCAAGAGACATAAGCTAACAGAGTCTTTTAGAAAATTAGACCCTTCAATCTGCTGTCTTCAAGAAACCCACCTCACCACTAAAGACAGACACCTCCTCAGGGTGAAAGGGTGGAAAATGATATTCCAAGCAAATGGAAATTAAAAAAAAAACAAGCAGGCATACCTATACTAATATAGGATAAATTAGATGTCAAACCACAAGTAATCAAAAAAGACAAAGAAGGTCACTTCTTACTTATCAAGGGAAGGATCCAGAAAGAGGATATCACAGTCATCAATCTTTATGCATCAAACACAGGTCCACCACAATTCATAAAACAAAACCTACTAGACAACAAAACAGAAATAACCACTAACACCATCATAGTTCGAGACTTCAATACTCCACTATCAGCAAAAGATAGAACATCCAAACAGAAAATTAACAGAGAAGTAAGAGAGCTCAAAAAAAAAAAAAAAAAAAAAAAAAACAAAAAAAACAAAAAAACATAGATCAGTTAGACCTATGGACATCTACAGAACATTCTACCCCAAATCCACAGATTACATATTCTTCTCAGGAGCCCATGGAACCTTCTTTAAAATAGATCATATACTAGGCCATAAAGCCTTCCTCCATATATTTAGGAAGATCGACATAATTTCCTACATGATATCATATCACAATGCTGTATTGCTATCAGTTAACAAAAAAACAGCACCAGGAATCCCATCGGCTCTTGGAAACTGAACACCTCACTTTTAAACAATAAATGGGCAGTGGGTGAAATAAAAAATGAAATTGTGAAATTTCCAGAAATGAGTGATAATGAGAAAACATCGTACCAAAACTTATGGTACACAATGAAAGTGGTCCTCAGGGGAAAATCCATAGCACTAAATGCTTTCATAATGAAGAAACAGAGATCCCAAATCAATAACCTAACCATCCACCTAAAGGCACTGGAAATGAAAGAAGAATCCAACCCAAAAAGCTTCAGACAGAAAAAAATAATTAAGATCAGAGCAGAAATTAATGAATTGGAAACTGAGAAAACAATTCAAAAAAAGTGATGAAACAAAGAGCTGGTTCTTTGAAAAATAAACAAGATTGATAAACCCCTGGCTAATTTGATCAAGCAAAAAAAAGAGATATTTGAAATTAACAAAATTAGAAATGAAAAAGTAGAGATCACAAGAGACATAAGTGAAATTGGAAGAATCATCAGAACTTATTTGAAAAACCTCTACTCCACAAAACTGGAAAATATGGAGGAAATGGATGAATTCCTGGGCACATACCACCTACAAAAGCTAAACTCAGACTAGATTAATCTCCTAAACAAACCTATCACACCCATTGAGATGGAAAAGGTAACCAAAACCCTCCCCAACAAGAAGAGTCCAGGACCAGATGGCTTCTCAGCTGCATTCTGTCAAACCTTCATGGAAGAACTGAAACCAATTTTTCTCAAACTATGCCACACAATCACAGAACAGGGAAATATAACAAACTCCTTCTATGAAGCTAGTATCACCGTAATACCAAAACCAGGCAGAGATGACACAAGAAAAGAAGTCTATAGGCCTATTTCCCTGATTAACTTAGATGCAAAGACCCTGAACAAAATCCTTATGAACTGAATCCAGCAACAAATCAAAAGCATTATCCACCTTGATAAAGTAGGCTTCATCCCAGGAATGCAGGGGTAGATCAACATATGGAAATCTGTTAATGTAATATCCCACATAAATAAGCTTAAACCCCAAAATGGCATGATAATTTTGATAGATGCAGAAAAGGCCTTTGACAAAATACAACATCAATTCATGATCAAAACATTGGAGATAATAGCATGGATGATTTATATCTCAACATAATAAAGGCTATATATAAAGCTCCTAAAGCCCAAATAATACTTAATGGGGAGAGAGTGAAGAAATTCCTATTGAAATCAGAAAGAAGACAGGAGTGTACACTCTTATCTCTGCTCTTCAACATAGTACTGGAACTCCTAGCTCAAACAATAAGAAAGTAGAAAGAAATAAAAGGGATACAAATTTAAAAGGGAGAAGTTAAGTTAGCCCTATTTGCAGATCTCATGATTCTATACATAAGAGACCCAAGAACCTCCATCTCAAAACTCTTAAAGGTGATTATCTCCATCAGCAAAGTAGCAGGACACAAAGTCAATGCACAAAAATCAGTAGCCTTTCTATATGCAAAAGACAAAGATATGGAGGAAGAAATAAGCCACACTTTCCCATTTTAAATAGCAACAAAAAAAAAAAAAATACCTTGGGGGCTAGAGAGATGGCTTAGCGGTTAAGCACTTGCCTGTGAAGCCTAAGGACCCCGGTTCGAGGCTCGATTCTCTAGGACCCATGTTAACCAGATGCACAAGGGGGCGCATGTGTCTGGAATTCATTTTCAGTGACTGGAGGCCCTGGCGCACTCTCTCTCTCTTCTCTCTCTTCATCGCTTTCAAATAAATAAATAAAAATAAACAAAATTTTTTTTTAAAAAAACCTTGGAATCACATTAACCAAGGATGTGAAAGACCTGTACAATAAAAACATAAAAACACTCAAAAAAGAAATTGAGGAGGACTTGAGAAAATGGAAAGACCTCCCATGCTCCTGGATAGGCAGAACTAACATTGTGAAAATGACAGTTTTACCAAAGGCAATATACAGATTTAATAAATTACCAATAAAAATTCCGACATTTTTCTTCACAGAGATAGAAAAATTATCTTAATATTCCTATAAAATGGCAGAAGGCATTGGATATCCAAACATATCCTCAGCAAAATAAACACATCTGGAGGCATCACCATACCTGATCTCAAGCTATATTACAAAGCCATGGTTATTTAAACAACATGATATTGGCACAAAAACAGGATTATAGGCCAATGGAACAGAATCGAGGACCCAGACATTGGGTCAAGTAACTACAGCTACTTGATATTTGACAAAGGTCCTAACAATGTAGCCTGGAAAAAAGACAGCATCTTCAACAAGTGGTGCTGGACAAACTGGATAGCCATATGCAGGAAAGGAAACTCAATGCGCACATCTCTCTATGCACAAAAATCAAGTCCAAATGGATCAAAGACCTCAATATAACATGAGAAACTCTGCTACTACTGGAAGAAAAAATAGGAGGAACTTTCCATGATACAGGAGTGAGAAAAGAGTTCCTAAACAAAATCCCCATAGCACAGGATCTTAAACAATCACTCAACCATTGGGATCTCATGAAGCTGAAAAGTTTCTTCACAGACAAAGATACAATAAGTAGAGCCAATAGATTATCCACAGAATGGGAGAAAATTTTTCCTGGCTATACAACTGACAGAGGCCTACTTTCTAGAATCTACAAAGAACCCAAAAACCTAAACAATAAAAAGTCAAACAACCCACTTACAAAATGGGGCAAGGAACTGGACAGGCAGTTCACAGAGGAAGAAATACAAATGTCAAATACACACTTAAGAAAATGTTCATCATTCCTAATCATCAGGGAAATGCAAATTAAAACAACTATGAATTTCCCCCTTACCCCAGTAAGGATAGCAAACATTAAAAAATCAAATGAAAACATATGCTGGCAAGGATGTGGAGAAAAAGGAACCCTCATCCACTGTTGGTGGGAATGTAAGATGGTACAACTATTTTGGAAAGCAATATGGAGACTCCTAAAAAGGTTGGCTACAGAGTTAACAACAGACCTAGTTATTCCCTTACTGGGCATTTACCATTAAAGCTCCATGCCTCAGTTCAGAGATATATGCTTAACCACATTTATAGCTGCACAATTTGTAATAGCTTGGATCAACACAGATGTCCATCATTAGATGAATAGATAACTAAGATGTGGTGTATCTACACAATATAATTCTACACAGAAGTAAGGAAACAATGACACAATGAAAGTTGAAGAAAAATGGTAGACCCTGAACAGATCATTCCCAGCAAACTCACCCAATCACTGAAAAATAATGGTCGCATGATCTCACTTATCTGTGGCTCCTAACCTGAATCTGCCCAAAATGCTAACGTACCTATTAAGAATCTCAAGGACTGGACAATAGGGAGGGTGGGGCAGGACGGGAGAGTAAGGGTGGGGGTGTGAGACACAAAACTGGACCCAAATGGAAATGGTACCATAAAATTCTACATACTAAAAGACAGACTATATGGTTGAACCTGCATCAGGTTCTTAGAAGGCACACCTGAATCACAGGGCCCCAGAGAGTATATGATGAAGACTAATCTTAATCTTCTGTTTTTCTCTCTGTGTTTCTCCCTCTTCTCTCTATCTCTTTTATATTACCTGTCTTTTCCTTCCTTCTTTTCCATGGCACTGGCCTGTAACTCCCAGTACCAGAATGTGGCTAATATCCACAATGAGCTGTTGATCAGAGAGACCTATTTTTCCCAAAATAAGACAGATTTCTTTCAGAGTACTTGATGATCCACCAAAGGTTACTGGTAAGACCCTACTGCTGAAGGCACCATATGCTGTTGGTACAGAACATGGAGTGAGCTGGCTGGAATCTGGGAGAGAGTCAGTCCCCAGACAGTTACATTGTCTAGTGGCAGAAGGTGCTACATGAGTGAATGGGGGGAAATGACCAACATCTGTTAGCAACTGGTGGTCTAAGCTACTCAGCAGCAAATAACCTGATGTGATGCTCACACAAGTGCAATAGTGGCACACATCCATGGTGGGTAACCAACTGCTCTTGATTTGACTAATGGATCCACTCAATGGAATGAACCCATAGCTGGATCTGGTAAACAAGTCAGAACCATATCCAAAAATTGAGCCCATTCCCCATTATCAAGCTCCCACCAATTGTGGGCTACAATAGGGACTACAACTATTAATTTCTTTCTAGTTATCCTATTAATCTTGTGCTGCCTTTAGTTTCTGTTGGAGAATTTGCTTCTCTTTTTTATACAGATGCTGATCCTGAGGAGAGAATCAGGCCATCACACCTCACCAGGGCCCCAGCTGAAACCAAGAGTAATTGGGGATATGAGCAAAAGTGTTGCTGTCTTGGTGAACCTGATACCAACACAAGGGTGAAGGAGATAGACATAGAGAGCATTCAACTCCTACCAAACCAGATATCCAGAAGCATAGGGGCTCCCAAGACCTCATCACTAAAGTAGACCTAAAAATGAACCCATCATGGCTCAGGGAAATTTGTGGAAGAAGGTGCGGAAAGATTGTTAGAGCCACATGTTGGGACATTATTCACAGAGACATTGCGTCTTACCTGTAACTGATGGCTAAACCCACAATGCATGACCCACATTCCCCAACAAGGAGGGTCCCTGTGGAGGGGGGGAGGACAGGGAGGACGTTAATGATGGTACCAACATGGCTGCATCCACACTGTGTACATAACTAATAAAAAAAATCAGAGCCAGGCGTGGCGGTGCACACCTTTAATCCCAGCACTTGGGAGGCAGAGGTAGGAGGATTGCCGTGAGTTTGAGGCCACCCTGAGACTCCATAGTGAATTCCAGTTCAGCCTGGGCTAGAGTGAGACCCTACCTTGAAAAACCAAAAAAAAAAAAAAAAATCAGTAGACTATAAATGTGAGAGTTTATTTCTGGGCTCTCAGTTCTTCTGTACCAGTCTATATGTCCATTCTTATGCCACTGCAATTGTTTTTAAAATTAATACACATAAATTGTACATACTAATGGAACTCTGAAATGATTAATCTTCATTTTCAAATTGATTGGTCTGAGAAATGTCTTAAAAGATGAGTGAATCACACCTCTAAGCATGCCTGTGAGGAAACTTCCAGAAAGGATTAGGTGAAAGGGAAACCCTTCCTTAAATTGGAGTGGCACCCTCTCTACAGACTGGGAGTTTGGATGGAATGAATAGGGAAAGTGGGGAGCCATGCAACAAAGACATTCTCTGCTTGCTGGCTACCATGACATAACATGCCCTGCTCAACTACCTCTTCCCCATGATAGACTGAAATATCATAAACTGCAAACCAAAATAAATCTTTCCTTCTTTAAGTTGTTTTGTCAGGTATTTTGTAACAGTGATGAAAAACTAGCTAAAATCTAGCTAACACACATCCATGTGATATTCCCAGATATGCATGTAGCAGATATTGACCAGATCCAATCACCCTTAGCCATTACTCCCCACACTCCTTGAATAACTGCTAATAATTACTATTCTAATGTTCAGGTTAACATTTTTTATCTTCCACATATATGTCAGAGGACATGTGGTACTTGTCTTTGAGTGTATGATTTATTTCACTTATTATTTTCCAGTTCCACCCATATTGCTACAAATGACAGGATCTCATCCTTCTTTATGTCTGAATAATACTCTACTGTGCCTATGTAGCTCAGTTTCTTGGTCTATTCATCCACTTATGGCCTCCTAGGCTGATTCCAGATCTTAGCTCTTATGAATAGTGCTGTAATAAACACAGGCATGGTATGCCAATTTCATTTCCATTGGGTACATACCCAGAAGTGGTATAGGTAAAGTACATGAGTATTCTATTTTTAGCTTTCTGAGGAACCTCTATACTCTTTCCCACTGTTTCCTGGCTACACCAGGTTACATTCCTATCAGCAGGGTATACATGTTCCTTTTTCCCCACGTCCTCACCAGCATTTGTTTTTGTAATGGCCATTCTACCTGGGTTAGATGATATCACATTGGAGTTTTTTTTCTGTGTGTGCACATGTGTTTTCTGTGTGGTATGGTGTGTGTTCCTGCACCTATGTATGCCAAGACCAGAGATGATGAGATGCTCCCACTGCCCATTGCTCATCTGCATGTTTCCTAGAGACAGTCTCTCACTGATTCCAGAGCTTGCTGTTTTCATGAACCCTGGCAATTCTCCAGCAATTCTTCAATCTCTGTTCCCCACAGGACTGGGATTACAGATATGTTTGCTGTTTATGTGGGTGTTGGGGAATCTGACTCAGGAGGAGATGGTCTCCAGCCTTCTCAGACCCTCATGCTTGCTCTGGAAGTGCTCTTACCCACTGAGCCATCTCTCCAGCCACTCATTGCAGTTTTGATTTGCATTTCCATGACAGATAATGGTATTAAGCATTTTCAAATTGTGCTGACCATTTCTACTTAGAAATAGCTGTATCTATTGAGATTATGTTGTTTTGATCAATGCAGCATTGAAATTGAGAATTATGAGATTACCAACTTTATTTTTCTTCTTTAATTCTGGTGTTTTGTCCAAAGACAAGTCTGCTTGTACAGGCCTGTTATTCCAACTACTTGGGAAGTGGAATCAGGGGGACTATAAATTCAAGACCTGCCTGAGCTACAGAGTGAAATCAAGGCCAACCTGGAAAACTCATTGAAACCCTGTCTCAAAACAGAAAGTAAAAAAGGCTTGAATTGTAGCTTAGAGTACATAATTTGCTGCATATACACAAGGGCTTGAGTTCAATTTCCAGAAGTACACAAAAATATTCTTTTTGCTCCTCTGAGACCCTTGTTTTATCACGTTTGAAGGATAACTTTCTATTTCGGCAACAACAACAAATATTTGAAGTTTTCAAAGGGATCATTTTTATTTGTAGCTCAGTTAGTGAGTTTTGCCATCCTAACAGTTTGTGATTTACCATTCCATGAAAATGAGACATTTTTCAATTCATTTATGTCTACTTTAATATTTTTCCAAGTATTTTATAAACTTTAGTATACAAATTCTAGATCTCCTTGGTTAAATTTATTTCAAAGTAGCATATGTTTGATGCTAATTTAAATTAAATTGACTCTTTGTTTTGTTTCTTTAAATATTTTTATTTTATTTTTACTTAATTTTTGAGAGAGAGAGAATTGGCACACCAGGGCCTCTAGCCACTACAAATGAAATCCAGATGCATGTGCCACTATGGGCATCTGACTTACATGGGTTCTAGGGAGTTGAACCTGGGTCCTTAGGCTCTGTAGGCAAAACCTTAACCACTAAGCCATCTCTCCAGCCTGACTTAAAAAAAAAAAAGGTAATGTCACCAATAAAAGTTGTATGTATTTATGATATATGGCATATTTTTATACATTTATATGCTCTGAAATGGTTAAATCAAGCTAATATCTACATAAATTTTATATGCATATCATTTTCTTATGTGAGAACATTTAATATCTACTCTGAGCAATTTTCATGTATACAATATATTATTATTAACTATTGTCACTTTGCTATACAATAAATCTTCAGAACTTATTCATCCTGTCTAGCTGAAAATTCCATATTCTTTCATGAACTTCAGTCACTGTCTGCCTCTGTGAAAGCAACTCTCTACACTGAATTGAGATCTTGCAAGATTTATTTGTTCCTGGCTTATTTCATTTGGCATTATTTCCTTCAAGCTCATTATTCTTGTTGCAAATGACAAGATTTCATTTCTCAAGCTAACTGATATTTCATTGTTTATATATTAATTTGCTTTATATATTCATCCATTAATATATACTTAGGTTGATCCTATATCTTGGTTATTATAAAAGAAGCAATAAACATGGGACTGCAGATATCTCCTTGACATTCTGATTATTTTTAACTTTTTATTGACAGTTTCCATAATTATAGACAATAAATCATAATTCCCTCCCCTCCCCCACTCTCCCCTTCACAAATCAACTCTCCATCATATCCCCTCCCTCTCTCAATTACTCTCTCTTATTTTGATGTCACCATATATTCCTCCTACTTTGAGGGTCTTGTGAAGGTAGTACAAGGCACTGCAAGGTCATGGATAGCAAGGCCAATTTCTGTCTGAATGATTGCATTGTAAGAAGGTCTACCCTTCCTGTGGTGCTTACATTCTTTCCGCCACCTGTTCTGCAATGGACTTTGAGCCTTGGAAGATATGATAGAGACATTTCAGTACTGAATATTCCTCTGTCACTTCTCAATACCATGGTGCCTTTTATGTTATCCCAGTGGTCAGTGCCATTTGAAAAGAGCTTCTCTAACCAAAAGTGTGAGTAGTATTAATATATGGGTATGAACATTAAGGAAAGTGCTTACAGGGCTGTTTGGTGAGCATAATATATGCATTTAGCCAGAAAAGAGAAGGTGATACACTCCAGGGGCTCATGACCTCCCTGACCATAGGCTTTTTATTAGATTTTCAGTAGCAGACATGTATTCCCTCCATGGAGAAGTCCTCCATTCCAATTAGTGAGCAGTTGGTTTTCCCCATAACAAACATGTCACTATTGTACCTGTTTAGTCATTTAACCTGGCCGGCCAAACTTAGGGCTTGCAATGTCCACTGTTTTCACCACTAGTGACATCTTTCTCCCATATAGCTGCATGCAGCATAGCTTTTTCTAGCTTTCTGTCAGCCTGTCTACAGGGAGGAGCTCAGCTCCAGCTTGATTTCTCAGTGAACTTGTAGCACAAGCATGTGGAGTCTTCCCCTCACCTTTCTTTTACTCAACCTCTTCCCATGACCTCACTTACTCACTTAGACCATTGCACCCCCCAGTAATCTGTATATGTGTGTGTGTGTGTATATATATATATATATATATATATATATATATATATATATATACACAATACCATCCCCTTAAGTCCACCCCTCTCCTTGTTCCTGATAGCCCTTTTCAAGCTTACTGGCCACTGCTACCGATATTTACTACAACTCATATACAAGTCTAAACATTTGTAGCTAGGATACACATAGGAGAGTGAACATGTGACGTTTGGTTTTTCTGGGCCTGGGTTACATCATTTAGTATAATCCTTTCCAGTTCCATCCATTTCCCTGCACATTTCATAATTTCTGTTTTTATTTACTGCTGAATAGAACTCATAAATGTACCACGCCTTCTTTATCCATTCATTAATTGTGCGATATCTAAGCAGGTTCCATTTCCTAGCTATTGTGAATAGAGTGGCAATAATCATGGTTGATCAAGTATCTCTAAGGTAGTGAGAAGAGTTCTTAAGATATATGCCTAGGAGTGCTACAGCTGGGTCATATGGAAATCTATTTTTAACTGTCTCAGGAACCTCCACGCTGGTTTCCACAATGGCTGTACCAGATTACATTCCCACCAACAGTGTAGAAGCATTCCTCTTTTTCCATATCCTTGCAAGTACTCATTGTCACTTGTTTTCTTGATGATAGCCATTCTGACAAGACTGAGATAGAAACCCTATAACACAATGTAATACAAAAATACGTGCAATTTGTATTAGTGACCAAATCAAAGGTGCTGCAGATGCTACTGCAGTTTGTTGCATACATCTAAAGAAAGGAAGTGCAACATTTTCACTAGAGATTTAGTAAAAAGAAACATGTCATTTCTTTTTGTCTAAGTTAATATGCCCTGTAAATTATATTTAGGTTTATGCAATCTACATTAAAACATTTACAATTCATTAAGTCAAAGATCAAAATAAATGAGAATACTCAGATTTAGGGGCTAAAGTTATAGCACAGAGTACGTGCTTAGAACGTGCATGGTCCTGAGTTTAATCCTCACAACCCACTGACAAAAAAAAAAAAAATACTGGGGCATGGTGACACATACCTTTAAACACAGCACTCAGGATGCTAAGGTAGGAGAATTTCCATGAGTTCAATGCTAGCCTGGGTATACAGTGAGTTTCAGTTCCAGGTCAGCCTGAGCCAGAGTGAGATGCTTGGGGAAAAAAAAGAAGGAAGGAAACAAAAAAGAAAAAGACAGAAAAAAAATGAAGGAAGGAAGGAAGGAAGGAAGGAAAGAAAGAAAATTGTAAAATTTGGAGTATCATTAATGAAAATATATTTATCCATGAAATTTTAATGTTGAGTAATCAAAGAAACAAAAACACTAATGATGAAGTAATCATAGGTAACTGTTACTTGCACTATTGTGGGATTACTACCTCAGTCTAAAAATTGATTCAGTGACTTGTGGTCAAGATGGCATCTGCCTAACCATGCGGCACCTCCAGGGGAAGGAAAGGCAAGACAATAAAGGTTCACTGGATCTTTTAGGGGAGAGAAATCTCTAGTAGACCATCAGTGAGCTGATTCCCTCGCTCTGGGGTACCCCATTAGTCCCTCAAACCTCCCAAGCAGCCGACATAGCATGGGGACACAGGCCAGCAGAGTTCCACCTGTGACTCTGCACACAAACTCAGGCCCACTCCGTCCGCCAGTGCCTGACCTCAGGCCCCCTCTGTCCGCTTCTTCACGACCTCAGGCAGGCCTGCTTGGCCCACCCAGCCACCAACCCCCAGGCGACCTCAGGCAAGCCTGCTCTGTCTGCCCACCCACCGGTCCCCACCGTGACTTCAGGCAGGCAGGCCCGGAGATGTCAGGCAGGTCCTCTCTGCCTACACACCTGCCCACGCCCGCGCGACCTCAGACCCACTCCCCAGAAGCAGCACCAACCCCCACCCTTTGTCATCACAGTCCCACTCTCCCTGCCCATACACTGTGATGGGCAGACAACAGCGAAAAAGGAATAACATGAAAAATCAAATGCAATTAAATCCAATAAGATCTCCCAGTCCTACAATGCATGTCTCTATCAAAACATAGAAGAGACATTAGGATCAGAACCCCAAAAATGAAGTTATGAGCAATGCAACCCTGGCCACGCTACTGGTAGAACTTGCAGAAAAGCAACAAAGTACCGATAAATGTGTGGATGCTGCCATCACTAGACTAGACCTAATAGGTAAGAAAATGGAAGGGGTCCAAAGACACTTAAAGTATATGAAGGAGAGTGAAAAAAAAAGAGGACCTCAAAAATCACTGACTATGCTAAATGAAGACAAAGAAATGTAAGAAGGAATTCCAAGAAACATCAAGAAAATGATGTGAAAAGGAACTTGCCAGAGGGATGGAAACTATACATAGAAAAGTAGTAGAAAATGCACACTTAGTTGAAGAAGCCCAAAACTCTTTAGAAGATCACAAGAATAGAGTCAGCCATGTGGAGGACAGAAACTCAGATCTGGAAGACAAGATGGAAGAAACAGTTCGAGAGTCCAAAAATTTCAGTAAGTTCAAAAATTTCTCTGAACAGAATATGAGGGAAATGTGGGATACCTTTAAATGTCCTAACATTGGGCTCATGGAAATACAAGAAGGGGAAGAAATTCAGACCAAAGGCATGGAGAACTTATTTAACAAAATTATCAAAGAAAACTTTCCCACTGTTTCAAAAGTAAGGCCCACCAAAATACAAGAAGCTAACAGAACTCCAAATAGATTGGAAAAAAGGAGAAACTAAGACATATTGTCATTAAGACTGTAAAAATTGACATTAAGGAGAAAGTCCTAAAAGCAGCTAGGGAAAAACAGCACATCACATTGAAAGGTAACCCCATCAGAATTACTTCAGACTTCTCAATGGAAACCTTGAAAGCCAGAAGGGCCTGGAATGGAACGCTGCAAAGTCTAAGAAACTATGGCTTCCAACCCAAACTAATATGCCCAGCAAAAGTATCCCTCATAATTAATTGTGTAAGAAAAACTTTCCATGACAAAACTCAGCTTTACAATTATATGAACACAAAACCAAACCTACAGAGAGTATTTCAGGAAGGCAGATCGCAATAAACAAACTCAGAGAAGGCACAAAAATTTCCAAAGTCCATGAAAACACCAAACCACATATGTCAACACAATATGGCAGGGATCAAATCAAACCTAACAGTTATTACCCTAAATATTAATGGCTTAAATTCACCCATCTAGAGACACAAAATAATGGGGTGGAACAGAAAATTAGACCCCTCAATCTGTTTTCTTCAAGAAACCCACCTCACCATTACATAGAGACACCTCCTCAGGGTGAAAGAGTGGAAAACGTTATTCCTAGAAAATAGGAATAAGAAATAAGCAGGCATAGCTATACTAATATTGAGTAAAATAGACGTCAAACCAAAAATAATCAAAAGTGACAAAGAAGACCACTTACTACTTATTAAGGGAATGATCCATCAAGAGGATATAATAATCATAAATCTTTATCAAACACAGGGGCACCACAGTTCATAAAACAAAACCTACTTGATAATAAAACAGAAATAACCACCAACATCATTATAGTTGGGGACATCAATACACCATTATCAGTAATAGATAGATCATCCAAATAAAAAACTCAACATGGAAGAAAGAGAGCCCAACAAAATTATAGAACATTTAGACCTAATGGACATCTACAGAACATTCCAACCCAAATCCACAGACTATACATTCTTCTCAGCAGATCATGGAACCTTCTCTATGATAGATCATATACTGGGTCTCAAAGCCTGCCTCCATATATTTAGGAAGATTGACATAATTCCCTGCCATGATATCAGGTCACAATGCTATATGGCTAGAAATTAACAACAAAAGCCCTACCAAGAATCCCATTGGCTCCTGGAAACTGAACAGCACACCTTTAAACAATAAATACATAGTAAAAAAAATAAAAAATGAAATTGTGAAATTTTTAGAAATGAATGACAATGAGAACACATTGTGCCAAAACTTATGGGACACAATGAAGGCCATCCTCATCAGAAAAATCATAGCACTAAATGCCTTCATGAAAAAGACAGAGAGATCCCAAATCAATAACCTAATCATCCACCTAAAGGCACTGGAAAAGCAAGAAAAATCCAACCCAAAGAGCTCCAGAAGGAAAGAAATAATTAAGATCACAGTAGAAACTAATGAATTGGAAACTAAGAAAACAATTAAGAAAATTGGAAAACCCAGGAGCTGGTTCTTTGAACAAAATAAACAAGTTTGACAAACTCCTGTCCAATTTGATCAAGCAAAAAAAAAAAAAAAAGACACTTCAAATTAAAAAATTTAGAAATGGAAAAGGAGAAATCAAAACAGACATAAGTGAAATTGGGAGAATCATCAGGACTTATTTCAAAAACTTCTACTCCACAAAACTGGATAATATGGAGGAAATATATGAATGCCTGGACACATACCATCTACCAAAGCTAAACTCAGAGCAGATTAATCTCCTAAACAAACCTATCACACCCATCGAGATTGAAAAAGTAATAAAAAACCACCCCTAAAGAGTCCAGGACCAGATGGCTTCTCAGCTGAATTATATCAAACATTCATGGAAGAACTCAAACTCATCTTTCTCAAACTGTACTACACAATTGGAGAATAGGCAAAGATAACAAACTCCTTCTATAAAGCTAGTATCATCTAATACCAAAACCAGGCAGAGATGCCACAAGAAAAGAAAACTATAGGCCTATCTCCCTGATGAACTTAGTCACAAAGATCCTGAACAAAATCCTCGCAAACCAAATCCAACAACACATCAAAAGTATTATTCACCTTGATAAAGTGGGATTCATCCCAGTAACGCAGGGGTGGTTCAACATACAGAAATCTCTCAATGTAATACATAACATAAACAAGGTTAAACACAAAAACCACACAATCATTTCTATAGACACAGAAAAGGCCTTTGACAAAAAATGCAATGTCACTTCATGGTCAAAACATTGGAGAGAACTGGCATGGTCGGTTTATATCATAACATAATAAAGGCTAAATATAAACCTCCTAAAGCCCAAATAACAGTTAATGGAGAGAGACTGGCAGAATTACCATTGAGATCAGGAACAAGACAGGGATGTCCACTCTCACCTGTGTTCTTCAATATAGTACTGGAATTCCTAGCTCAAGCAATAAGACAGGAGAAAGAAATAAAAGGGATACAATTTGGAAATGAAGAAGTTAAGTTAGCACTATTCACAAATGACATGACTCTATACATAAGAGACCCAAGAGCCTCCATTCCAAAACTCTTAAAGGTGATAAACTCTTTCAGCAAATTAGCAGGATACAAAATCAAAGCACAAAAATCAGTAGCCTTTCTATATGCAAATGACAAAGATACAGAGAAAGAAATAAGTAACATCATCCCATTTTCAATAGCCACAACAACAACAACAAAAAAAACCTTGAAATAACATTATCCAAGGAAGTTAAAGATCTATACAATGAAAATATAAAAACACTCAAAAAAGAAATCGAGGAGGATGTGAGAAAATGGAAAGACTTCCCATGCTCCTGGATTGGAAGAATTAACATTGTAAAAATGGCAATCCTACCAAAGGCAGTATACAGATTTAATGGAATTCCAATCAAAATCCCAGCATTGTTCTTCACAGAGATAGAAAAAATGATCTCAAAATTCATATGGAAAGGCAGAAGGCCTCAGATATTCAAGCATATCCTCTACAAAACAATCACCTCTGCAGGCATCACCATACCTGATCTAAAGCTATATTCCAAAGCCATAGAAATAAAAACAGCAGGGTACTGGCATAAAAACAGGAGTATAGACCAATGGAATAGAATGGAGGACCCGGACTTTGGGTCAAGTAACTACAGCTACTTGATATTTAACAAAGGCCTCTCAATATAGGCTGGAAAAAAGACAGCATCTTCAACAAATAATGCTGGACAAATTGGATAACCATATGTAGGAAATTGAAACATATTCCACATATCTAGCCATGCACAATACTCAGGTCCAAATGGATCAAACACCTAAATATAAGATGGGAAACCCGGCTACTACTGGAAGAAAATATAGTAGGAACACCCCATGATATAAGAATGGCAAAAGACTCCCTGAACAAAATCCCCATAGCACAGGATCTTAAACAATCAGTTAACCAATGGCATCACATGAAGCTGAAAAGTTTCTTCACAGACAAACATACAACAAGCAAAGCCAATAGATTACCCACAGAATGAGAGAAAGTATTTGCTGAATATCCAAGTGACAGAGGCCTAATCTCTAGAATCTACAAAGAATTCAAAAGTCTAAACAATAAAAAGGCAAACAACCCACTCACAAAATGGGGCAAAGAGCTGGTGAGGCAATTCTCAGAGAAAGAAATACAAATGGCAAACACACACTCAAGAAAATGTGCATCATCTTGAATCATCAGGGAAATGGAAGAGAGTCAGTCACCAGACAGTTAGCATGTCTAGTGCCAGAAGGTGCTACATGAGTGACTGGGGGAAAATGACCAATATCTGTCCAAGTAACTCATGGTCTAACCTACTTAGCAGCAAACAACCTGATTTGATGCCCACAGAAGTGCAACAGGGGTGCATCACTAGGGTGGGAAACCAGCTGCTCTTGATTTGGCTAACTGATCTGCTCAGAGGAATGGAACCCATAGCTGAAGTTGAGAAACAAATCAGAACAAGATCCAAAAATGAGCCTGCTCTCCATTATCAAGCTTCCACCAATTGTGGGCTAGAAGAGAGCCTACACCTATTAAATTCTCTCTGAACTCAGAACCAGATCCAAAAATGAGCCTGCTCTCCATTATCAAGCTACCACCAATTGTGGGCTACAAGAAGGCCTACACCTATTAAATTGTTTCTAAAAAAATAACGGTTATCTCATTTATCTGGTGCTAACTTTACTCTCCATTGGAGAATCTGCTTCTCTTTTTCAGATAGACGCAGATCCTACGGAGACAACCACCCCATCATACCTCAGAAGGGCTCCAGCAGAAACTAGAGAATAATAGCAGAAGCAAGCAAGAGTGCTGTTTTCTTGGTGAGCCTCATACCAGCACAAGGTGAAGGAGATAAACACAGAGAATAATTAACTCCTACCAAACCAGATATCCAGAGATACAGAGGCTCCCAAGACCTCATCACTGAAGCAGACCTAAAACGAACCCAACATGGCTTAGGGAAATTTTCCGAAAAGGGGCCGGAAAGAATTTCAGAGCCACACACATGATATATAGAGACATTTCCTCCTACCCATAACTGATGGATTACCCTACAAGGCATGACCCATATACCCCAATAAGGAGGGTTCCTGTGGAGGGGGAGGACAGGGAGGAGGCTAACAATGGTACCAACTTGACTGTATTCACTGAGTACAAAACTATAAAAAAATGATTCACTGGAACTTTTCTACTCAAATATGATAAACAGCGATATCATATTTTTTTCTTTTAATAGTTAGTCTTATGGGATTCAACGTCTCTCTAACTTCTCAAAGTCACTCTAAGTCCAACCAAATGTTGAAAACATACATGACTTACTTTCTAGTTGGGTTTATTCAAATAGTTTTCAGAAGAGACTAGGTGGTTGAGGGCTCCAGCTACTCTGGGCATTCTCAGGCAATAATAATGTTCATCTTTAAAAGAAAAAAGGAGAAAATAGAAACAGTAGAGCCTAAGAGAAAGTGCAAATTCAAAGGATTACATTTCCTACATCATTCTATATAGAATTCTTTCCCTCATAATCTGTAGGTATGTTTGCTAGAATTATTTTGAATAGATATCACATTCATATGGTTCATTCATCTAGCAATATAGTAAGGAGTCCACAAAAAAACATCTTATTCTCACCTGTAAGACTATATATTCTTTCCCAAATCCCTATGGAATGTAATTCTTTCTGAAAATAAAATAAATTTTAAATGCAAATCCATCATGTATTACTATTTGTATAAGATAGGAATGAACATATGTGTTACACAAATGGTCACACATTGTATATTTTCTTTTACACTATGTGCTTTCCTCTTATCAGTAATTGTAGTGGTTTGACTGTAAAATGCCCTCAATAGGATCAAGTCTTTAAACACTCAATCACCGGCTGATGGTGCTGCACAGGTTTTGGAACCTTTACAAGGTGGAGCCTTGATGGCGGAAGTGTGCCACTGGGGGTGGGCCTTGATGTTTTATAGTCCAGAACTACTTGCTATTCAGTCTCTGTACTTCCTGACTCTGGTAAGATGTGACTCAGGCTTTTCAGTCTGGCCTGCCATGGTTTTCCCAACATGATGGACTGTACTATCTTGAAGTGTTTTATTGAATTAAACCCATTTCTGCTCTTTCCACCGTCTTTCTGTGCCACCAACATGGCGCACATGAATGTCCTGGTGGATACTCTTAAGCGCATCAACAATGCTGAAAAAAGAGGCAAATGCAAGGTCCTTAATAGGCTATGCTCCAAAATCATTGTTTGGTTTCTAACTGTGATGGTGAAGCACGGTTATATTGGCGAGTTTGAAATCATTGATGATCACAGAGCTGGTAAATTGTTTTAATCCTCACGTGCAGGTTAAACAAGTGTGGATTGATCAGTCCCAGATTTGATGTACAGCCCAAAGACATTGAAAACTGGCAGAACAGTCTTCTGCCATCCTGTCAGTTTTGGTTTCATTGTACTGACAACCTCGGCTGGCATCATGGACCATGGAGAAGCAAGACAAAAACATACAGGAGGGAAAATCCTGGGCTTCTTTTTCTAGGAATGTAAAGAAAGCAGATACATGAAAAAAAATGCCCCATTGGCAAGAAGAAAAGAACATTTCAATATGTAAGTTGCTTCTGCTCAGGTATTTTGTCTCAACAATGAGAAAGTAACTAAACAGTAATCACCATAGAGAAAGTGTTTTTACCCTCTTTTACAAAAGATGAGTATGGTGCAATGGGATTTACGTGATATAAATGAATTTATGTATTTCCTTCTGATAAACTTTAGAATGTGTCCACTTTTCCTACTTATTTAAAAGCTGCATTAGCACATGCTGTTTGGGTTGTAAGTGAAAGAAATTCAGCTTTGATTTTGAAAAATGAGTTGTTAGAGACTTGAGGCTCTTAAGTAACTATGCTTACCCCCTTTAATTCATACTGTTCTCACTCTTGGTTGGAGAATCTGTTTTGTTTTATTTTTATAGATGTCTGCAAAAACTGGGGAAAACCAACATCCATCAATACAAGAAAAGATAGCCAACTACCTAGCACGAGATGAGACAACTCTAGCATATCTGTCAGGGCTCAGGAGACATGATTTAACATGAGTGCTACTCCCACTGGTAACCTGACAACCTGCCCCAGGGAGATGGTGATAGATACTGAAGACATTCAAAACTCATCAAAGCAGAAATCCAGAGTTTGCAGATTGTTTAACACTAAAGTAAGCCGGGCATGGTGGCTCACGCCTTTAATCCCAGCACTCGGGAGGCAGAGGTAGGAGGATCGCCATGAGTTCAAGGCCACCCTGAGATGACAGAGTTAATTCCAGGTCAGCCTGGACCAGAGTGAGACCCTGCCTTGAAAAACCAAAAAAAAAAAAACACTAAAGTAGTCTTATAACACACCTGCCAAGGCTCAAGGAACATTGCAGAAGAAATGGGCAGAAAGATTATAAGAGCCACAGGATTGGAAGAAACGCCCCGAGGAATTGTCCCTCTCCCTACCGAGACTGACTGAAATATTCATGATCCCACAGTGTATACCAATAACCCCATTGAGGAGGGCCTTCAGTGGAATGGGGTTGGGAGAGAGGGATATAAATCTAATACAATAGTAATATGACCAACATGTGATCTGTTCAAACAGTAAATTTCATAATTTGTAAAAAAAAAAAAAAGAAAAGAAAAGAAAAGAAAAGAAAGAAAGAAAGAAAAGAAAAGAAAAGAATTGAGGGCTAGGGATTATAGGTCAGTGGTGAGAGGAAATCAGATAGCTTTGATAGGCAGTTAGGGTGAATGAGCCCCTAAAAATCAAAAGCAGGAATATCTTTGCAGTTTCCCCTTTGCTAGAGATCAAAGTATGTTCTCATTTCTTATGTCTTTTCTAGATATGTTTTTCCACAAACAACCTGAGCCTCTCATGGGAGGGGGGTCTCCTTTCCTAGAATGTAAATCTAATCCTAACATTGTGGTTGGTCAAGTTCAGCCCCCAAAACTTGGCATCATGGCTAGCCTCTTCCTGAGATAGCCTCTAGCCCAGACCAATCATATGTCTCTCTGTTTCACCTGAGCCAGGCAGTAAAGCCCACTATGGTAAGGTTATAAATATATTTGCGAGAGGAGGGCAAGCTCTCTTGGTGGCCTGTTCATCACTCATGAAATTCCAGGTTCTGGTGAGTCTCACCCTGACCAATACTTCCCACATGGGCTCTTTACCCCCTCTTGCCCTCCACATAACAGGAGCTTTCTGCACTTTCTTTTCTTTCCTCTCTAACTCCCTTTTTATGTTTCTTGCAGGCCCACCTCATGGGCTCTCAGACAACGTGGCTATATCTATTTTCAATCTCTTGGTTTTGTCATTCCCTAAATAAACATAATAATTTAATAATTATCCTTCTCAGTTGGTTTGCCCATATCTTTGGTTAAATGACAACACATACCTAGGATTTGGGGTTCAAGGGCTCTATTCCTAAACCTCTAACACCCCATTTCAATGGCAAAGTGCTTGCCTAGAAATCCTAGGCCTTGGAACTATAGGAGGAAAACCTTGCACCAATGGAATGGCTCATGGTAGGTCACCTGTAACCAGGACTTTGTTTTAGAATGTGTCATTTGTACCCACTTCAAATCAGGGAATAGGATTTACTACTTAAATGAAGGAGAGAAGTATAAAGTAAGACTATGTTATTCACCACAGACATGATTCTCAAATTTGAGTAACCCATCACCCTTTCTAAAGAGAAAAATCTCAGGGACTGCCTATGCATTATAATTTATTTGTAATATAACAGTTTTCAAAGTTTGAGAAGCCTAGAATGCTTAAGAGCTCTTAGATCTTAATACAAGTATGAAATGATGATAAGTTTATAATTTAAAATAATAAAAACCAAAGCTAGGTGTGGTAGCACACACCTTTAATCCCAGCACTCCAGAGGCAGAGATAGGAGGATCTCTGTGAATTCAAGGCCACCCTGAGACTACAGAGTGAATTCCTGGTCAGTCTGCACTAACGCGAGACTGAATCTTGAAAAGCCAATAATAATAACAATAATAACATAAAGCAATGAAATCCAAATGGAATAATGTGATGTCTGTTAGCATTTTGTGAAAATAAATATACAACTTAAAATTATATACATGGTATATGGCTGCAATGGGTAAATCTTTTCCCCTGGGGTGACGAAACACATGTCTTTTCCCCCAGATAAGACACCAACAATAGACCAAAGGATGATTATACCAAACAAGTTTTGGTGAACCACTGAGTTTACTGGGGTTACTTATAGAGCAGGGAGAGGGGTTGCTTATAGGAACAATAGATGACTTAAGTGCAGTGGTACAGTACCACAAGAAGATAACTCATGGAAGCTGCATCTCTGGAGCACAGAGCACCACTTGCAGGCAAGCTCAATCAGAGAATCTCCTTCCGACCCAAGCCATTAGTGCCCTTCTCTATATACTTAGGGCAGGGTCTTACAACCCTTGCTCAGACTTGTTGACTTCCTGAGTCTCTGCAACTTCCTTCTTCCAACCCCTCCCTCGTAGGAAGGAATGTTTCCATTTCTCCTGGCTCTCTTCAGGAGAGAATATTTCAATTGGGAGGAATCTGCTACACCACAATGGCGCTCAACTCATTTTTTTGAATTCTTTGGTAAACTTATATCTTATATTACAGAATAATAATTCAATTTTCCTTCTTTTATCCATTTAAAATATCCTGATTTTTTTTTTAGTTGAACACATATCTATCCTTTGCTTTCTTCTTCATCAGTTAGCTTAGTAAGAAACTAGTATCACTTCTTGGAACCTCCTTGGCCTCAAAAATAAAGCAGGCTCAATCTGATCTAACCTATGTCAATCTGTTATAGGTGGCTATCCAAATGATTTATCACATGCATACCTAAAGACCTTTCTTAGATAGCCATCAAACCAAAAACACAAAATTAAAATATCCCCAGAATGTGAGCATAACTAAGTAGTAGAGCACTTGCCTAGCATTCACAAGGCCCTGGGTTCTATTCCCAACACACAATAACAAAAAAAAAAATACAATTAAAGTATTCTTGGGCCATAGATTGTTATTGGAAAATTTTCAGTGCCTGGGATGGGATACCTTCCAGTGAGGTGTTGGCCAGAGAGGTCCCTGTTGCCCCCAAAACATTATAGGCTATTGTCAATGTCCTTGGTGTTCTGTGAGAAAGAGATGGTAAGACCCTATTGCTGAAGACTTCACATGCATGAGTGGCAAAGTCACTGAGAAATCAAGTAGGTGCTGAGCAGAAAACCTTCTCCCTGTAGCCCAGCCAACTGCAAGCTGGAAAAAGAAGTACTGCAAGCAGCCTTATAGGAGACTGAAGTTATCAATGGTGAAAACAATGGACAGGCCAAATGATTGAATGAATGCAATAGTGGCATGTCTGCTCTGGGGGAAACCAACTGCTCTCTAATGGGACTGAAGGCCCACTCTATGGGAGGGAATGCGTGCCTGGTACTGAAAACTTAATCAAAAGCCTAGGGCAGGGGCTGGAGGGATGGCTTAGTGGTTAAGGCAGTTGCCTGCAAAGGCAAAGGACCTAGGTTCAATACCCCAGGACCCACATTAGCCAGATGCACAAGGGGGCACACACATCTGGAGTTCGTTTCCAGCAGCTGGAGGCCCTGGCATGCCCATTCTCTCTCTCTCTCTCTCTCTCTCTCTCTCTCTCTCCCTCTTTCTCTGTCAAATAAATAAATAAATAATGTTTTTAAAAGCCTATGGCAGGGGAGGTCATGAGCCTTAGGGGTATAAAGCCTGCTCTTGTCTGGATAAATGCATATATTACTCTCACCAAATTGCCCTGAAAGCACTACACTTAATGTTCATACTCATATATTAATGCTACTCTCACTTCTGGTTAGAGAAGCTTCTCTTTTCAGATGGCGATGACCACTGGGATGACCCAAAAGGCAACATAGTGCTGAGAAGAAGGGATGGAGGAGTGTCCAGTCCTAAAACATCTCACACCCTCCAAGGCTCAGGGTCCATTGTGGAAGAGGTGGCGGAAAGAATGTAAGAGCCAAAGGAAGGGTACCACTCCTTACATACAACTGTCCAGACAGAAATTGGCCTCAATATCCAAGACCTCACAGTGCATAACAATGCCCACACAAGGCCCTCATAATAGGAGAAAAAGATGATGACATCAAAGTAAAAGAGAGACTAATGGAGAGAGGGAGGGGAGATGATGGAGAGCAGAGTTATGAAGGGGAAAGTGGGGGAAAGGAGGGGAGGGAAATACCATGGTTTGTTGTTTGTAAGTATAGAAGTTGTCAATAATATATATAAATATATATAAAATTTCCTCTACCAAAAAAAGTATTCTTGGGAGAACTCATATTCTTCTAAGATTATTTTTGAAAACCCAAGTGGGGCAAACACTGATCATCAGTATATTTCTAGGAATATTTTAGGCTAAGGATCTGACTACAAAGAAAGAAAAACAACTTTGTCCAAGAAGAAAATTTTATCCTAGTGCTCAGGAGGCAGAAGTAGGAGGATCTCTGTGAGTTCAAGGCCACCTGAGACTATATAGTGAATTCCAGCTCATTCTGGGCTATAGCAACACCCTACTTTGCAAAAACAAAACTAAAAATAATAAAAATAAAATAAAAAATGGTAAGAGTTGCATAGGGAGTGGGTAAAATCTGAATTTTAGGTACTATAGTGAGTTAGGAAATCCTATCACCTATCAAAAATCTACTTATTGAGTAGAACAATTAACCAGTGCCTGAATCTAAAAGGTCATTCCTTTGACTTGGGAGATGGCTCTGTGAGTAAGAGTGCTTGCTGAATAATCATGAGAACCTGAGCCTGATCCCTAGCACATATGTCAAAAGACATGCATGCCTGTCAACTTAGCACTTAGGGGAGCAGAGGTAGGAGGACTGCTGGCCCACTCCGGTCAGCCAGTCTAAAAGGAAAATGGTGCCAGCTACAGGTTCAGTGAGATTCTCTGTCTCAAAGAAATAAGGCAGAGCAGTGACAAAGCAAGACATCTCATATTTTCCTCTGGCCTCTGCACATGTGCACATGGGCATGCACCACACACATACTCCATACACATAAAAAATATGAAAAGAGGCCATCCTACCCAGTGTGTAGAAAACTATAAAAACATATAAGTAATATGTGAAACGTTGGGCAATTAACTTATATGAAAACAGTGAAATGTATTGGTGTTCATTGATGGAAAGTGAGGAAATCTGTCTGACAATTAGAACATTGAGCAATGGATGAGAATTAAGAATCCTTTTGCCTAAACATAAAAAGCAGCCATCTGTTTGGGTGTGATAAGTCAAAGTATCTTGAAGTACTGATTTCATAGAGTAGTGCTGTCTGTCTATGGCCCTCACTAAGCATTGAAATATATTAGAAAGAAAGAGTACATACCTATGAAGATTTGAATTAGTACACAGTATGGAACATTCTAAACCTTTCCTTAAATCTATTGTAACTGAACAAAGATTTAAATTACAAGTGTATTCCTGTAGGAAATGGCTGGACCTCTCAGAAGAGACAATACTGAGTTCTGCTGTTTTGTCTACTCTTAAGAACAATTGGGTGCTGAAGAGATGGCTTAGCAGTTAAGGCATTTGCTTGCAAAGCCAAAGGATCCTGGTTACATTCTCCAGGACCCACGTAAGCCAGATGCACAAGGGGGCGCATGCATCTGGAGTTCATTTGCAGTGGCTGGAGGCCCTGGTGTGCCCATTCTCTCTCTCACACACTCTCTACCACTTTCTCTCTCAAATAAATTTTTAAAAAAAGTATTTTAAAAAGACAATTGTGGCAAGGATATATTCTCCATTGAGTGAGCCACCTGAAAATAGCCTTATCAAAATGCATCTATAAGAGGCATAGTCTGACATTGGGTCTGGTTGGTGATTCTCTCTCCACCAAATCAACCTCTGTGCCACATGCCTAGGATGATCTTATTCTTGAACCAGAATAATAGCACATAGTTTAAAGAGGACATTTTCAGCGATAATCGTATGGATATTTCTTAATTTTTAAAATTCTATTTATTTACTTATTTGACAGAGAGAAAGAAGAAGAGAAGAGAGAACAGGCACTCCAGGGCCTCTAGCCACTGCAAACGAACTCCAGACAAATGTGCCACCTTGTGCATCTGGCTTACGTGGGGTCTGGGGAATCGAACCTGGGTCATTTGGCTTTGCAGGTAAATGCCTTAACCGCTATGCCATTCTTCCAGCCCTGGTATGGATATTTCTTGTATTGTTTTTTGTTCTGTGTAGCCCAAGCTGGTCTTGAATGCATGATTCTCATTGTGGGAGCTACAGAAATATGTTACCATGCTCAGCTGTGGTATGATTATTTCAATTTATTCATGCAAACAAGTTCACTAATCTTACACTTACATGACTACTCTAGCTACTAGAAAAATAGTGAAGCAAGTATATAAAGATCTCTGCTTTTATGGAGCTTGCATTGATTTCATGGGGAAAGATGATGATGATGACTTGGATTTTGAGACAGAATCTCATATTGCCTAGGCTGACCTTGAACTTGCTATGCAGCCTGGCCTTTGGATCCTTCTGCTTCCACTACCTGAGTGCTAGGGTTATAGATGTATGCCATCGTGGCCAGTTTTGTGCAGTGCTTGAGATTCAACCCAAGGCTTCACACATGCTAGACAATTACTCCAACTGAGCTTCATCCCAGCATTTATGTTATTGCTTTTGATTAACATGCAATAATTTTAAATATTTATGTGGTATAACATGATATGTCAACACCTGTATACAAAACAGAATACACCGATCAAATCACTGAACATTTTTATCTCTATCATTTCTTTATGTGTGTTGCCTTCAAATTTCAAACATAAAATATGTTACTCTGAACCATAGTCATCCTTTTTCTATCTAATTACAGTCTGGTTCCTGTTATCTAATCTCCCATTACCTCTTCCTTCATCTCTCTCCCTTTAACTGGCTTCTAGTAAATACTTTTTTACAGTCAGATAAACTTTTTGTAGCTTCTTCATATGAAAGAAAACATGTAGTATTTGTTATTGTTTTTTTTATTTATTTTACTCAGCAATGACTGTCAGTTCTATCCATTTCACCACAGGTGACAGGATTTTACTCTTTTTATGGTTGAGCAATATAATTTTGTGTATATGTGTGACACACACCACATTTTACTCACCCATTCATCCATCTATAGGCATTCACAGTAGATATTTTGAAAATTAGTGAATTAAATAACAGGATAGAAGCTAGTGAGTATTATTGAAGCAGTAATCAGCAACGCAAAGCAAGGTGGCTGAGGTTGTGCTAGAGGGTGGGGGTAAGCAAGTTACAGAATTAAAGAACAGTGCATAGTAAAGGCCTCTAGGAGAAAGTAAGTTTTGAGAAAAGATTTAAAAGAAATGAGGAAATTTTCAAGGTGGATATGTAGGGGAGTATGTCTCACACAAAGAGACAGTCAATGGAAAGACCTTCAGACAGGAGAATACCTGGTGTGCTCAAAAGACTGAGAGGCCAGAGTAGTTGAAGAGAAGGGATTGAGCTGAAGAGTGGTAGGAGATTACAAAACCTTTTAAATCACAGAAAGGGCTTTGATTTTTTTTTTTTTTTTTACTCTGAAGAAAATGGGAACATTGGTGTGTTTTGAGCAAAGAAGTACCAGATCTGATTTCTGTTCTTAAAAGATTACTGCTGTGCTCAAAATCAAGTGAAAGCAAGTGGCACACATGGTTTCAGATGGCCATGAATTCAATCATCATAGCCTGAAGATGCTTCACATCCCAGTTACCATCAAATGTTTACTGATTGCATCAAGTAGAGATTGACTGATTGTTTGTACAGTTCATAAATGATGCCATAAAGAAAACACACACAGTAAGCACTGACAAACCACATAACTTCTTTCAACATCATTTCATCTGTTGGTAACTGACCATTATTCATGTTCTTTAGTTCATGCACAGATAGCAAAGCATGTACCTGTGTCACACCTTCTTGTGTCACAATCATGAGCCCATGTGATATTTTACAAAAGTAGATAATAAAAACTATGGGGAATTGGCCATCAAAGATGAAAATGCAGCAAAGAATCAGCAAATTATGATACTGGACATGAAATTCAAATTAGACATATAAGAAGTCATAGAAGAAACAGGTGAACATGGGACTGTGGGAATGTGGATATTGCTACCATTTGAGAAACCATAGAAATGCAGCCAAAGGAAGTTAGGATGGTGAGCTTACTTCACATAAATGAAGAATGTTGCTGTGATAAACAGAATAAAGATGTCCAAGAGGAAGTGATACCAGCAAAAATATTCAAATTGAAGGAACTCTCAGAGTTATTTCACAATTGCTGTAGTTTGGATCTGGAATGCTATCCCAAAGGCCCATATATTAAAAAGACTTAGTCCCAGAGTGGCCCTTTTGGGAGGTAATGTATCCTTCTAGACATGAAGCCAAGTAGAAGACTCTCTTGCTCCCATTGCTTCATGGTCTTCTCACAATGCAAAATGCATTCAGTATATGTTTAAAAGTCCCCATAGTCTTCAACAGTCCTAATACTGTTCAAAAGTGAAGAGTCTCTTCTGAGACTTGGGCAAACTCTTAACTGTGAACTCCTATATCATCAAAAAATGAGTTACATACTTCCAACATGCATTGGCACAATATAAAACTTTGCAGTCTGGGCTGGACAGATGGCTTCATGTTAAGGCATTTGCCTGTGAAGCACAAGGACCCAGGTTCAATTACCAGTACCCAGATAAGCCAGATGCACAAGGGGGCACATGGGTCTGGAGTGTGTTTGTAGTGGCTGGAGGCCCTGACACACCCATTCTCTCTCTCACTCACTGATTCTCTCATTCAAACAAATAAAGAAAGAAAAAAAGTGAAAAAAACTTGGCGTTCCAAAAAAGTATACTGGGAACATAGCAAGGAATGATCAGGCTAAAATAAGACTGAAAGCCAGCAGGGAAAACTTCAAATCTTGCAGCTCCATGTTTGGCATCTAGGACGAGTGAAGGGATCATCTGGGATCCAAATGGTTTGAGAAGCTACACCTCTCCAATTGTGTTGCCTGTGGTCTCTTTCATGGGCCAGAACAACTCAGAGCTTAAAGCTTTTCTGAGCAGATGTCTCATGGTCCTGGTCTCCCCAGCATCCTTGTGGTCTCCATTGCAATTTGCTGTCCATGTTCACAGCTTCACACAGTGGCCTTAGGTACTCTGACCCTGCCTCAAATTGCTGAGCCTCAGTGGTTTCCTAGAACCATTGTGAAAATATTCCATCTTGAACCTTTTGTTCTTCTAAAACTAGGAGTATGTGGGCAATGTTGCCAAGTTCTGCTGTCTTATCAGTGCGAAAGCTGGTGCCCATGGAGCACAACTTCTAAGCTCTGTAGGCTTACCTTGGGAAGCAGAGATGTACTTCAGCAGTCTTCCTTCATGACTCTTACTTTCAAAAGTATTCACATTGTTCCTACCTTAAACTGTCAATGAGATGGGTCTTAGTCTCAGGGAATCTTTATTAGTGTCCCAGTACAGAGCAGTAGATTCCCATTTAATGATGATCATCTCTTCAACAATTATAGCCCAAGAGATTGCAGTTTGGATGCCAGGGACTTTAAATTTTCTTTCATTTCTTTTTGCACCAAACTTCATATTTTTATATCTTTGGCTCTGTATTTTTCTCTCTATTTAATTGTAGTTATGAATCAGGACAGCAAAGGGAAAATATGCCACAGATTTAATGATTTTCTGACTTTAAGTTTCTTCCACTAAACACATTAATACATTACTTTTAAATGCAACTTCATTCACTTTCTCAGGATATGGGCAGAAAGCAGCCACATTCCTTTCCAAGATATCACAGGAACAGCCTCTAGCCCAGTTCAATATAGTGTCCTTGGCCCCATTTGAAACCTCACAAGCAGAGCCTTCACAGTCCACAGTTCTCTTGTCATTCTAGTCCTCTAAACTCCTACCAGAATGGCTCATTAAGTTCTGCTTACAGCATTGCAAGCTTCACTAGTCCAAAGTTCGAAATCCTTGTGCATTTTTCCCACAAACCAGTTCCAGAAGACTAATAACCACATGGTCAGGTTCATCACAGAGATAAACCCACTTCTTAGTATCAATTTTCTGTATCAGTTACTTTCTCCTTGCTAGGACAAAAAGCCCTGGCAAAATTTTTAAGGGGAAAGGGGATTTATTTCAGATTACAGTTCCAGGTTTTAGTCCATCATGGCACGGAATGCATGGCAACAGGTCCACAGTGAGGAAACAGAGAATGATAAGTGCTTTGATATCCATTTCTCTCCGTCTTATGCAGTGCAAGACCCCACCTAAAGTTAAGGTGGATCTTTCCACCTCAATTAACCTAATCACTGGCATGTCCAGAGGCTAACTTAATCTAGGATAATTTTTCACAGATAACTCTAGGACATCTCAAGTTGACAATTAGCATAAAAAAATTAAAAGTGGATTCTTACAAGTAAAATTATTGGAGATACACACACACACACACACACACACACACACACACACACACATATATATATATATATATATATTTATATATAACATCAACAGATAGCTGACAATTTTTTTCTAATTGTACTAGTTATCAATAATATATGTCATTTTTCCTGGTGCTTCATCGATTCTGATATTATAAATATTTAATTTAATTTTTTCCTACCTGTTAGGCATTGTAGTATCTAATTAAGGTTTTAATTTGAAAAAAAAATTCTAATTTTCATTTCTCTGATCATTACTGATGCTGAACATCTTTTCATATGTATATTGGTAATTTGCATTTCTTCTGTAAATTACTTGCTCAAGTCTTTTCTGAGTGACTTTTTTATTAGTCCTTGTCTGTATTTGAGAAGAGAGAAATATTTTGTACTCATTAAGTAGCCTTGTCATACTTTTTGTTCAAACATGCTGGCAAAGGAAAGCTTTTGCTCAATCCAAAAGAAGAGGAAATTTAGATACATATTCTGGTATGAATTTCCTTTAGGGCTAAGGGGAACATAAAACAATTTTAATTGCTTAATTTGACTTTTCTCAACTAAACATGAAAATGACCTTCTTTTCATTCCCCAGCCCTTCACAACTAGAATATGCTATTTGGTATTTTCAAATTCACCGTGGATCTCTCAGACATTTGTCTAATTTGCTCAAATCTAAACTTTTAAAATTTAACTCGATAGTTCTATAGTTTTATTTAAAAGCCACTTTTAAGGTCAATCCAGAAGGAAGCAGAAGGCTTCACAGTTATTTGATATATTCAAGCCCATTCTAACATCCCATTCTAATGGTTCAGACCAAGGCAGATTTTTTTTTTCTTTCAGAATTCTTTCAGAATGACTTCATAATTGAACTGCCCCTTTAGGCTCAGCATTGAAGAATAATGGGTTTCTGAATCATGAGCATGGCATGTTTTTAAACAGAAGCAAATAGTGTTGATTATTTACAATGAAGCCAGCAAGGGCATTTGAGCTGGGATGGTTAGAAATACCCTGTGTCTAGATGTGAGGTTGACCATTGCATAGGCTACAGTGGCCATGTTTAGCTTTTCTTAACTGCTTCTGTTTCCACACTTCCCTTACATGGGTAACCTACTAATTGTCGAGCAGCTAGGAGGCCAATCCTAGCTGACTAGCTGTCTGGCTTAATGACAGTTGGCTGGTGGTGATAGTTCATTCATTAGAGGAAAAAATGTCATGGTCAGAGGATTATCTTAATATAAGTATCACTAGGGGACATTGTCCGCAAAACACAATGTAACTATTAACATCCTTGTTAGTATTTTCCTCATATGTTTTATGTGAAGACTTTCAGATGGTTCCTTCCTTTCTTCCTTCCTTCCTTTCTGAAATCTGGAGTTACCTTGAATAAGACTTTCTGACATTTTGATACTGTGTCTGGACTATTGAATTTAGCTTGAGTATTGTGTATAATATTGGATCCACCAGCAAATGAGTATTTACTTCGACCACAATTAGTATTTAGTTAGGTATGGTTACTCACGCCTGTCATCACAGCACTTAGGACGCTAAAGCAAGAGGATTGCCATGAGTTTCAGGCTAGCCTGGCCTGATCTCAAAAGAAAAGAGAATTATTTCATGACTCAAGTTTAAATTAATGGAATATTAGGTCTTAAAGTTTCCTCATGTAATCCATTCACCAACCTTGTAAATTACTTCCAAGTATACTTCACCTCCCAGCTCATGGCAAGTAGAGGAGTATCCTCAACTCAGGTGGAACTTTTCTGGTTATGTAATCATCAGTGTTATATGAGACAGCCGAATCCATCTTAAAACAGTTCTGAGCAGATAGAAGATCCCTCCCTCCCCCAGTGCTGAGGATAGAACCGAGGACTTCACATATGTTTGGCAAGTACTCTGTCACTGAATGATTACACAAACACACACACAGCCCACAGCCCAGCCCAGAAAGTTCTTTTCATTGTACATTGTCTCCCTGTAGATTTATCTGATAAAATCCATGCTTGAGCCTAAAGACCTTTGTTGTTCCTTGGAAGTTAGTATAAATTCTTTAATGCTTTATTTGATAATCCACATTTGACATCAAGCTCAATAATTTGTAATGTCCAGAATGTAACTTTTTGTCATTCTCTTCTCTTCTTTTCATTTCTGTTCGTTCCTTATTTCTTTTGTTTAGAGACAGGGTATCTATACATTGCACTGCCTGGCCTCAAACTTGCTATGTATACCAGGCTGGTCTAGAACATTCACCACCATGTCTGGTTCTTTTTGCCATTTTCAAAAACCAAGGGAAGTATCCATTTCCTTGATTTCACATCCTCTTCTGTTTGCTGTGATTCCTCAAACCATGTGAAGACAGCCTTCTCACTGCCTACCTCCCTGTGTCCCTTTACTAAGTTCTCTCTATTGAGGATACCATTACATAAGTAAGGAGTTTAAAATTCACATAGTCTCATGTGCCCTCTTAAAGCTGCTTCTCTCCAGCTGGAGAGATGACTTAGTGGTTAAGGCGTTTTCCTGCAAAGCCAAAGGACCTAGGTTGGATTCCCTGGGACCCTCATTAGCCAGATGGACAAGGGAGTACATGTGTTTGGAGTTTGTTTGCAGTGGCTGGAGGCCCTGGGTGCCCATTCTCTCTCTCTCTCTCTCTCTCTCTCTCTCTCTCTCTCCCTCCCTCCCTCTTTCTCTATCAAATAAATAAATAAATAAAAATAAAAAAACATATTTTTTTAAAAACTGCTTCTCTCTAAGTTTCTTCTCTAAACTTCAGGCTGAAACTCATTTTCTTTGTAGAGTATAAAGCTAATTTGACATTCTGGAGTTCAGTTTTCTCCGTGTCTCTGGCATCACCCCCTCCAGTCCATACAACATATCTCTCCTGACTTCATTCTTGCTCAAGCATAACTAATGAAGCCCCAAGGACTGTGCATGTCTCACCCCCACCAGCAAGTCTGTGGGCAGAGAAAGCTGGGAGGAATCTGTTGATTCCCTTGGTGCATTGGAGCTTCAGGTGGAGAGTGGGTCCTGTGCTTTCATCCTAGAGTCTAGACCTCCTAGCCTGAGATCACTGGAGACTGTCACCTGACATCATTCATGTGAGCTCATGATCCTATTGGGGGTCACCATTCATCTCATTTCCTACCTTCCTACCCCATTCTGGCTCAGCCACCAGCACCTCCTGTCTCCTCCTTAAAGGTGCAAAGCACCTTCCCAACCTAGGGCCTTTCCATCAGCTGAAATCTCAGCTTACAGTGCTCCTATCCACATGTTCGCTGGGCTTGAACCTCTCTTTCTTTAGGTTTCTTTAAGAAAAGAACAATTATTCTCCCATCAGTGTGACCATCCTTGACACTGTAGCTGAAACAGTATGCACATTTCACGAACTCTGTTGAACATGTTGCCCCTTACATTGCTTTGATTTTCTTCTTAGCAATCTCCACCATCCCATGTGTTTCTCTGGTTATTATTTGTCCCCTCTTACTAGAAAATAAGTTATACATGAATAATAATTTCACTTTGCTTATTGATTAAATAGTACTTGCTAGATAGTTGGGGCTCAATGTGTATGTGTTAAAAATTAGGAATTTTTTGCAGTCAGAACATTGATCTATGGTACCTTCTTATAGTTTTCCCTTCTTATGGTGACTTTGAAGACACAAATAACAAATGATATTGCTATGATAATATCAAATGTAATGTGGCTAGCAATACAGCCTGGAATTTCTATGGACTAGAGTTAAGTGACATGCAAAGCCAACCTGGAAGTCTAATGAATGGCAGCACAATTGGAGTTTAGTGGGGCAAATCTATAGACTCAAGGCAAAAGACATGCCTTCTTTACAAAGAACATACCTGTTAGGAGAGGAGGTAAAGTCATACTGTATATTTAATTGAGATCCACAGGAGCTGATACGGGAAAAATTCCGTCTGCTTATTTATTTAATTTACTTATTTGTTTGTTTTATTTGAGTGAGAGACAGTATGGGCACACCAGAGCCTCATGTGGCTACAAGCAAACTCCAAATACAGGTGGCACTTTTTCATCTGGTTTTACATAAGTGTACGTATAGGTGAATTGAACCTGGGATGGCAGGCTTTGGAAGCAATCACCTTTAACCTCTCAGCCATCTCCCCAGCCCCATTTGCTTTCTATTGTTGTTGTTGTTTGTTTGTTTGGTTTTTGGTTTTTGGTTTTTTGAGGTAGGGTTTTGCTCTAGCCTAGGCTGACCTGGAATTCACTATGTAGTCTCAGGGTGGCCTTGAACTCATGGTGATCCTCCTACCTCTACCTCCAGAGTGCTGAGATTAAATACGTGCGCCACCATGCCTGGCCCATTTGCCTATTTTTAAAGGTAGAAAATATAACAATACATGCAATATATTCTATTTATGTGATATTGAATACATGCACTCTCAGGCAATAATACAGCTCTAAACAGAAGAGCATTTTAAAATAATATCAATACAGTTACTTCTGGGTTATATTATTTTATTTTTTGACTTTTTTGAGATAGGGTTTCTCAATGTAGCCCAAACTGATCTTAAACCTTCTTGCTTTAGCCTTCTGAAGTGTTAGGATCATAGGCATGCCACTATGCCTTGGTTCTATTTTAGGTTTTAAAAATATATAGTTTTGTTTTTGAGTTGCCTGGTTTTTTGTAAACAATGCTGTGGATCATTTCCCTTTCCTGTAATGGGGTTCTTTAATGAAAGGGTTCTCAAGGAACTAGGACAAATCTTTGCCTCTGGAGACTACCTGGAGAAGAAGTAAGCAAGGGGGGTCATGCATATTTTGCTCAATTTTCTTTCATACTTGATGATTATTTTATTATTTATGTGTGTATGTGCATGTGCATATATGGGCATGCATGCCACAGCATGCATGTGGATTTCAAGGCACAACCTCAGGGTATTGGTCTTCTCTTTCATTTTGTTTGAAACAAAGTCACTCACTTTCTCTCTCTCTCTCTCTCTCTCTCTCTCTCTCTCTCTCTCTCTCTTCTGTGAAGGCCAAACTAGCTGGCCCATGAACTACAGGACACTTCTGACCTGGCCTCCTACTGCTGTCCACATTGGGACTACAGATACATGTGACACTTTGTGACAGGCTTTGCTTGGCTACTTGGGATGCAACTGCAGTTAGCAGGCCTGCATACTAAGTGCCTTTAATCACTGTACTTAGAAATCTCTGAGTCTGAGAATAGGTATTATATGTGGGGTGTTATAGGTCACCTGACTAGAGAGAAGCTGAGAAGGCATTAAAATTATAGTGACAAGTTCCTAGATCTAGATAAAACAACCAGAGGGGCTGTAACTCTAAACCCATTTCTGACCAAGGGGCAATTGTTAGAGAAATAGACATGCCAAAAATGTAACAAGAAAATGAGTGAAGGACCACAAAGACTTTGACAGCCCGAAGGGGGATGATGGCTAAGGAAAGTCTGACATCTAAGTGTGTGGCATAAGAATCTATAGGGAAGAAAATTGCAGAATGGTGGGAAGCACTCTGAGATACCACTTCAACTGTAAGTACAAGTAATCTAGCAGGGAAACAGGAAGGCCAACAAGCCAAAAGAATTTGTCTAGGGACGTCTCAGAAAAGTACAGTGCTTTAAACATGATTTTTTAATAAATGAAAAGAAACGTTTTCTATGGGGAGAGGTGAGACAACCAAGTAAGTATGTCAGATGGTGATAATTGGTGAGAGAGAAAACCAAAGCAGAGTTAAGGTACAGATTGTTGACCAACAGGAATGGGTATGAGCATGTGCTTTCTGCTATGGAGTCAATCATGGCTTATCCCATGAGGAGAATTGATGAGAGTGTCTGGTGAAGAACATTTGTGGCAGAGTTTAGAAAATACAAAGACCCTGAACTGAGAACAGTCTTGTCATCATCGAGGAAAAGCAAAGCTGAGGATGGAGCTCTATCAGAGTTCTGGGAGAGTAGTAGGGGAAGTACTCAGAGAGGGAGAGGACAGTGAGATCATCGATGGTTCAAAGCCTATAACACCTGCTTCAAATTTTATTCTGAGATGGATCATCATTGGGAGGGTGCATCTATATTTTTTGAAACCACCATGATAGTATCTCCATTAAGGGCTTACCTGATTAGCTAATATTCATATGGTGTATTTTTGCTTCTTGTCAATTTTAACTCAGCTGACTAGAGTCTTTAATTGAATCTATAAAAGTCCTTTACTTTTGCTAGGTAGTGGAACCATAGTAAAGAATTGAACCACATTCACAAATTCTTTTAGCACTCAGAAAGAGGGGATTTTATGCTTGCTTATACTAGGTAAGAGATTTTGGCTGAAGGGCCAGGAGACAGGGCCAATTCTGGATCTGTATTGAAGGCAGTCAGTAAGAGTTCTGATGGAATAGATATAAAATTCTAGAAAGGAAAAGTGGAGAATAACTCAAGATGTTTTGCAGGAACAACTGATGAATGACAATTCCATGGATTGAGGTTGGAGCAACTAAGAGCAGACTGTTTTAGGAGTTGGGGATCTAGACTGGTTTTTGGATGTACTGAGTTCAAGATATTTTACTTATTCAAGTAGAAATGTTGAGTTGGAGATTAAACATGAGTAGATTTTAGGAAAAGGGTTTTGGCCTGTGTGGTGGTTTGAATAGAATAGATGGCCCCCAGTATATTCAGTTGTTTGTTTGCAGTTTGCATCTGCAGCCACCTGGCTGGAGGCAATACCATTGTGTGGATCTTAAGGTGTGGTGGTGAGTTTCAGATTTCAATCTAAAGATATGCAAAGTGTGCCTAGCTGGAGTTCCTGAAGTGTGCTGTGGCTTTTGGCTTTTTGGCTTGTGCTTCTTTCTCTTTCTCTCTCTCTTTCTCTCTCTCTCTCTCTCTCTCTCTCTCTCTCTCTCTCTCTGCTTGAGCTTGTAAAGGCAGGCCAGCTTCTTCTACCATTATGGAACTTCCCCTGGATCTGTAAGCTTCAATAAATATCCCTTCCTCCATAACTGTGCCTGGTCTGGAAGTTCATCTCAGTGAACCTGAAGCTGTCTGCTACAGCCTGGGATGTGAATTTATGAGTTCTCAGCATATTTACAGTATATAAATTCAAGGGAAGGTCTTTGTGAAATGATTACTTTACAAGAATGAAGACCTGAGTTCAATCTCCAGTACCCACATAATGTCAGGCATAGTGGCAGATGGCTATAATTCCAAAGTCCAGTGAGGGTCAGGAACCCCTGTGGAGACAGGAAGATCTCTTAAGCTTACTGGTGAGCCAGTCTAGCCTAACTGCTGAGTTCCAGGCCATTGGAAAACCCTGGCTCAAACAAGAGGTGGACAGCACATCTCAGAATAACACCTGAGGTCATCTTCCGTCCTCAATGCTCATACACACTGCATGCACATATACACCCTCACACATATGAACAAACATACACAAGTGTACAACACACACACATGTACATAAAAATAAATTATGCCAAGGGACTCGAGAAACAGATGGACATGGCTTCTCATTAGGCTTCCCCACACCCATTATTCCTAGGCCAGAAGATAACATGTTGTTTGCACTTATTTCAGGTACTGTTTTGTTATGTTCTATATGGCATCCACTTAGCCCAGGATAAAATACTTCTATTCACTTGCCCTTTGAATAGAGTGCGGAATTAGTCAGGAGAGGGCCCAAAAGAGGCAATCAAAAAGATTCCTTCTCCTTGCCTGCTCTGGCAGAACCAAAATTCAGTGTCTTATCCAAACTTATCCAATCAGCTCTCTCTCATTTCACCCAAATGTGTCAATACCTTCATGAGCCCAGACTAATCAGCTTCCTCTCTCTCTCTCTCTCTCTCTCTCTTTCTCTTTCTCTCTCTTTCTCAGGTTCATGTGCATCTGAGGGTAAAGCCAATCAAATTAAGATTATACATAGATGCTTACTCACTGGGCAGGTCTCTCTTGGGCTTTTCACCTTTCCTGAACTTCCAAGTCCCTTCTCTGATAAATCCTCCTCATCTAGGCCCTGCTGGGCTGAACTGTGGGGTAGGGGAGACTTTCTCCCACATGGGCTCACTACCCCCTTCCTGCCTTCCACATAGCAGGAGCTCTATGTTCTTTCTCCTCTTTTTTTTAAAAAAAATATTTTATTTATTTATATGCAAGCAGAGAGATACAGACATAGAGAGAAAGACAAGAGAGAGTATGGGCCCAGGCCTCTAGCCACTACAAAAGAACTCCAGATGCATATGCCAGTGTGCATCTGGCTTACGTGGGTACTGGGGAATGGAACCCAGGTTGCCAGACCTTGCTAGCAAGCACCTTAACTGTTGAGCCTTCTTTCCAGCCCCTTACTTCCTTCTCCTAATGCAATAAAGTCTATTTAATTCTTACCCTCTGGCCTATGGATTTTAATTCTTTAAACTCATATGACAAGGATCCAGGGCTATTCTAAATTTATTGGTTCATTGGTATTGATTGGTAAGATGCTCCAAAATTCCCATTATATTATGACAAAAAGCAAAAGGAGATGTGATAGGTATGCCAGCAGGTATTGAATGCATGCAAAGTAAGCTGCTATGTTCATGACATGGATTCTGGGATTCTCAGAAATAGAAAAAAAAACAAAAGAATGATCCCCTACCTCACCAAGCTCCTTTAGCTGCTAGAAAACTCCCCCAATCATTCCTTGAGTAAACTGGATGTGGAGGAAGCTTTTGCGATTGAGAGAACTTCACTGGTTAACCACAAAAGGTAATAAAAGCTAGTTTCACTCTCATACAATGGCAGGTTTTAAGAGGAAGAAGAGGGAAAGAAGGAACAGGCACCTCAAGCACAGAGCAGAAGCAAAGGTTCATGCGTGCGTGCGTGTGCATGCTCACACTACATCCCTATTTATGCTGTATGCTATGCTAGACCCTGTGAGTGCATTGATTTCATAATTAATCCTCGCCATAATTCCATGAAGTGGCAATCACTGGACCCAGTTTACAGATGAGCAACATGCAGCTCAGAGTTCAAGTCACTTGTCCAGATTCATGTATCTTGCTAGCAGGTGGCTTACCTAGCAATCCAGCCTGGTGGGCACTCCCCCTACACTCAAACCCCAAGGGTTTCTAAGTCCTCCGTGTCCAGAAAGACTGGCAAAAGAACAAGGACAGGCACGGGAGTTGAGAGTGTTAATCAGAGGTCACATCCTGGGGCTCTGAGGTTCACAGTATTTACTACTTGTTACTCACTTCTTTGAAATGCTAATTAGCCGTTGTTCCCAGTTTGCCAAGTGCTTTCATCCTTAAACCTTTAAAGGTTTTTCTTTCTTTCTTTTCTTTCTCTTTTTCTTTTTCTTTTTCTTTCTTTCTTTCTTTTTTTTACTAAATGGAGCAACTACTATTTCCCACCAAGCTGCAAACTATTTTCCACCCTCAGGTCAACTAAGCAGTCATCTCAGGTTTAGGTAAGAGCCAACCAAGGATCTCATGTAGCCCATCATTTTCCTAGTGGTAAAGGTTTGGATCCCTGTTAAAATGCAAATTGGCAGGTCAGGTCTCCGCAGTCCCTAGGGTGTGTGAGTATTTGACCTTTCCCAAGGTCAGGTATGGAGGGGGATGAAGTCCTATTTCCAGTAGGGACTCAAAGAAAGGTAAGAAGTAGTCTGTCGGCCCTTCCTAAAGAGAAGCTCCTTTACTTGTACACCCCACCAGATGGGTCTAAGACCATTTAAAAGTGAAAGAGGACTTCAGGTTAGCAACAGAGGCACAGTGCCACTTACCGATTTGGGGATGGTTTAGCTGGCTGGACATGAGGTTAGTTAGAGCAGGCTCTATGTCCCAGTGGGTAATGCAGAACTGCTTACTCTGTGGTTTGTTGGGCCCCAGGGAGTTTCCTTCAACATTCTTCCAATAAGGCTAACTAATTGCAATAAAGTGAATTTTGAGCTTCTAAAATAATCCAACCTGGTCTAGAAAGAGCTAGGATAGACTAGTCTCAGCAGCATTTTTTTTTTTTCCCTTTACAAGTTGTTAAAATGAAATTGTGTCCCATGTAATTCTTCCCTCTGCCAAGGAAGCTCCCCTGATGTTCTCAGTTGAAATTAATTTCCTCCTCCCCACGCTCCCATAGCCCTTTGCTAGCATTTCTCGTCTCCTGTTTCCAGTGTCATCCTTATTAGTGTTATTTATGTGCGCGTCTGTCTCTTCTTCCTGATCACGAGCTCCTGGAGGGCTGAGACTGCGGTTTATTCATCTCTATCCCCCATGGGCTGTGCACAGGGCTCTGCACATCATAAGCACTCAATAACTGCTTGTTGAATTGAATTATTACTCGCCACCACTGTTGTGATTGGCATTCATTCATTTAGCCCATTTGCCTCTTAAGAAGCTCATGCCAAGGCTCAAAAGTAAAGATGCATAAGTACAAAGAAATAGGTTTTTAACAGTTGATGGTTGTCGTTGTTTTGTGCAAAACAGAAAAGAAATGTTTTCTCAGGTCTTGCCAGCCAGACAGAAAAGGTTATCAGCAGATTAAGAGGAGTGTTCTCAAACAGCATCAAGTGTCTTTCAGTGTGCCCAATGGGTGGAGAGCTTTGTGTGGTCGTAAAAGCTGGCCCAAAGGCTACTTGGATTCATTCTGACATATGTCATATTTTCAAGAGAGGTGTTGAAAGCAGAGTCAAACAAACAGCCAGTCAAAGTGCCGCTCAGCGCGCTGGAATTGGCATTACATGAAAGCGTTAGTGAGCACCTCGGTGAACAAGGTTGCCCCCGGCCTTCCCCGGGAGCTACTTGAAAAGTTGAGAAGTGCACCCGAGTTCTCATCACACAGCCACATTCCCTCCATTCCACCCATGTGGCTGGCCTCCTGGACACTTTGTAGCAACTACCTTCTAACTGTTAGGTTGCATTGATCTTCAACAGGTTAATGGTATCAGTTGAAAGCAGCACATCTTTACCTTCGGATACATTTAGGAAACTGTGGTCTATAATGTGCAGACCTCCTGTTGTGCTGAAAGAATTGAGCATGGAAGGAGAAGCCCTGGTATCTGCAGTGCCAGAGGCAAGAGGTCAAGCAGGTGGGCAACGGGCCAGGGCCTGGGTTAGTTTTAACCAATGCAGTCATAATAGGAAACATAGAGCTCTGAGACTCTAATTGCTGAAGTTAGAGTTCTGAAGATGTGAAGCCAAAACGGAAAAGGGACAGAGCAGACTGGCATTTAAAAAGCAATTGCATAAATCAAAATCTAATTTCATATGTAATGAGAGTCCTGATAGGGAATCCTAGAGAGCCTATAAGAGAAAGTCAGACTCAATCCCAAGGGATCAGAGAAGACTTTTCTGAAGGAATGAGTATTTGCTTGTTTTAGGTTCTAGGGATCAATTCTGGGGCCTAGCACATAATAAGCAAAGTAGTCTAGCACTGAACTACACCCCTCCTGGGAGAAAGCCTTTTATTATTGTTGTTATTATTAACTTATGTATATGTATTTATACATGTGTGTGTGTGTGTGTTCCTGTGTATATGAGTGTAGGCTCACTACTTCCCATATCACTATCAGAATGATGGGATTGCAGAATCCCACCAGACTTTGCAGCTTTTTACACAGAGTTTGAGGATTGAATTTAGGTATTCAGACATGAATATGGGTGCTTTAGTCAATGAGCCATCTCCTCAGCCCCAGGAATTACTTCTAAAGGGTACATAAAAGTTGGGTAGAAATTGCCTACAGGAAATGCATGTGTCCATGCTGGAGGGAGCAAAGTTTAGGGAAAGTGTACTGTACAGCATTGCCTATAGCTCTGCCTAAAGATGGGATCCTGGGCTAGAGAACTGGCTTAGCGGTTAATTTACTTGCCTGCAAAGCCAAAGGTTCCAGGTTCAATTCCCCAGTAACTACTTAAAGCCAGATTCACAAGGTGGTGCATGCATCTGGAATTCATTATCAGTGGCTAGAGGCCCTGGCACACTCATTCTCCCCCCGACTCCCCCTCTCTTTGTCTCTGTCTATCTGTCTCTTTCTCTCTCTCTCTCTCTTCCAAAGAAATAAATAAAATATTTAAAATAGGGCTGGAGAGATGGCCTAGCAGTTAAGACATTTGCCTGCAAAACCAAAGGACTCAGGGTCAATTCTCTAAGACCCATGTAGACCAGATGCACAAGATAATACATGCGTGTGTCTAGAGTTTGCTTGCAGTGGCTGGAGGCTCTGCCATGCCCATTCTCTCTCTCTCTCTCTCTCTCTCTCTCTCTCTCTCTCTCTTTCTCTCTCTCTCTCAAATATATAAATAAAAATAAAATATTTAAAAAATATTTAAATTAGCTTGGCAATAAACGCCTTGAAAAAAACAGATGAGATTCAAAAACCCTGAAGATATGAGAAAAGACCAGTATGTTTGCATCATGGGAGTAGGAAGTAATGGAGTTGTGCAAGTGTGTGAGGTGACTGGAGATACAGCAGAAGCTGCTTGTGGGGCCTCACCTTGATTTAGAGCAGGTGAGGAAGCAGAAATTAAGAAAGTGTTTTCAAATGATTTTGAGCAGGAATAAGAAAGGGAAAGTAATACAGTACTGATAAGGGCCTCAACATGGATGAACCACGACAATATACCAGGGCTAGGGGCATAGCTATGTGATAGACCACCTGCGTGCCATGTGTGAGGCCCTATGTTCAATTCTCAATATATATATACAAATGTGGCAGAGAGTCCCAAAAGTAAAAGTGAGGAAATGTCCTTGAGCAGGTCCTTTGTCTCCACTTTGCTATAGGTCAGAGAAAGATCTGACTTCTCCTTATCTGTTTTATTTATTTGTATTTATTTATTCATTTTACAGAGTGAAAAAGGCAGGGGAGAGAGCGAGATACAGAGAGAGAGACAGACAGACAGAGAGAGAGAGAGAGAATGGGCGTTGCAGGGCCTCCACATGCTGCAAATGAACTTCAGACGCATATGCCACCTTGTGCATCTGGCTTACATGGGTCCTGGGGAATCAAACCTGGGTCCTTGGGGTTTGCAGGTAAGCACCTTAACCACTAAGCCATCCTTCTAGCCCTTCTCCTTATCTCTTTATGCTTGAAGAAGTTCCCTCCCTAGATCTGTTTTTCCTTAAACTCAACCTGAGTCTTTTTCTAGGGCTTGTCAGTTCTGCCCCCATTCAGAACCTAGACAAGACCCCAATGTGGGTCTCTAAGTGGGCTTTTCCATTTCTGGAAATTTCCACCTGCTATGCAGGAGCTTTGCCATCATTCCTTCTCTTAAGCTCTGTGGGGGGGGGGGGTGCTCCGCATTTTTCAAGTGTTCCATCTTGCCTGCTTAGGCAAGAACTCTGTGTTTATTTCTTCCCTGATGCTCTAAGCTCTGAGATCTCCTTATCCTAACCTCTAAAGCTTCCCTAAAATGAAATAAGATCTCTCTAAAGTTTGTCTTCTGGTCTATGGATTTCATTTTTTTTTAATTCCTAAGACAAGAACCTGAAGGCCACTGACTCAGTGGAATATTTGTATGACTGTGAGAATCTGGCACCCTAACTACTGGGTAAAGGTCAACCACGAAGGCTTCAATGCTGTCATAGGTACCCCAAATTCCCATATCATATTAGCACAGTGGCTGGAAACTCCAATTCCTATAACACACACATACACAAATACAAGTGTGAGTATGTATGTGTGTGTTCATGTATATGTATGGGTATATATTTATATATAATTTATGAATTAGAGAATGAATGAAAATAGTCATAAAAGGTCACAGATTTTTTATTTCATTCAGATAATATATCCAAAAATGTGAAAGCTATTAGTGGTTGCCTAGTTGTTAGAAATAGAGACTGATAGAAAATAAGCATAAAAATGTTTAAGGACTGATGAATTTACCTGTATAATGTAATTATACAGGTGATCAATGTAGAATTGTACACAATTAAGTAAAGCCACTGAAGTGTACTTTAAAAAAAAACACATAAGGTTGAAAGTAAAAAGTAAGTAGGTTCTGCTTTCCCATTAAAGGAAGAGGAGACATGTCAAATAGAGATAGCCATAATTATGCCAGAAACAATTGAGAAAGATCGAAAGGGAGGAGCAAGCCTTGCCAATATCTGAATAAAGAGCCTTTAAGGAGGAGACAGGAAGTGCTGATGGCTAAGCCAGAGTGTGGGTAGGAAGGTAGGAAATGAGATGAATGATGACCCCAAATAGGATCATGAGCTAATGTGAATGATGTCAGGTGACAGTCTCCAGTGATGTCAGGCTAGGAGGCCTAGACTCTAGGATGAAAGCACAGGACCCACTCTCCACCTGAGGATCAATGCACCAAGAGAATCAACAGATTCCTCTCAGCCTTCTCTGCCCACAGACTTGCTGGTGGGGGTGAGACATGCACAGTCCTTGGGGCTTCATTAGTTATGCTTGAGCAAGAATGAAGTCAGGAGAGATGTGTTGTACGTACTGGAGGGAGTAATGCTAGAGACACGGAGAAAGCTGAAATTCAGAACTCCAAATTACTTGTATTCTCTGAAAGACGATCAGCTTCTGGCTGAACAGTGATTGGTTGGTTATCCCTGCAGAGAGCTGTCACTTTGGTAGATGGGAGAACAGACGTCTCCATGACCAGCCATTGGAAGAGAGCTATTAGAGCCTAGTGAACTACTTGGCTTCCCAGAAAGCACACACTCATGCTGGTTTCTGGCCAGAGAGCCAAAGAAAGCAGGACCATCATAAGAATTAGGAGCTAACTGCCCATCCAGATGTTAGGATGGGTAGAGCCATCATTTACGAGTCTCAGTGGTCCCCGGGCCTCTTCTGAGGGTGGCCTCCATCTGTTAAGTCTCCACAGCTTTCATGGTAATAGTCACATAATTGGGGAATTGAGAGTGAAATCATGGGGAAATCTGTGGCTCATTCACAGAAATTGTACCTCGGATGAGAGACAAAAGATCATAACTGATTTCCGGCTCTTCTCAAGGGAACAGTTTATAATCATCTAAAGCAATCAAGCAGCAAGATGAATTGGCTTTCCCACCCAGCAGTCCTTGGGGAAAGTAGTATGAAAGGCCACCAAATTATTATATTTGTATAATTAAATCTAACACTTTCATCAATTTGATAAGGACAATCTTGTGTCTGTTGCCTCTAAGATCTGTAACTAAGCTCCTCTTCTCTGGTGGGGCTGACTCCAGCCGATGGCTGGGAATACAGCTAGAGGCATATCTAAATCCTGCTTTCATAAGGACAAAATTGTCCATGGAAATCAGAAACAAGCATGGAACTGAAGGAAATGATAGGGCTGCCAAAGGAGTACCATCCAATGAATGAGTTTTTGAATTGCAGGCATCCTGCTCTCTTTGGGGATGGACTCGCTACATGCCTCTGAATGAAGTTCATGTGCAGTTGAAGAACTAGAATCCCTGTTCTGCTCAGTTGTCCTTGCTGGGAGTAAGCACGAAAAGCCATACCACAGAGTTCCACTGTACATGACCATCATGTAGCGCAAACGTCAGTTGCACAACCACTGATCTGCCTCTGAGAGGCTCCCTTTTGACCGTGGACTGGACTGATGGAACTTTTAGGCACAGTTTCCCCTTGGCCTGCACTTGTGTTTCCCACTCCCCCATTTGGTTAAGAGCAGGACTGAACCTTTGGTATTAACTAGCTCCTCCGTCTTGAAAAGCCCTTTTATCACTCCTTATGAAAATAGCAAAAGTCAAGAGTCAGAACCTGGCAGAAATTAATCCACTCCCTGGTAGTATAACCTTGGTTGATTTAATCCACCTATGTATACTTCATTTGTAAAATTTGAGCAATTGATTCAACCTCACAAGACTGTTTATGATACTAAAACTAGTTTGAAACTTGCAAAGGACTTAGAGCATTGCTCATGTTATGGTAACTGTATATTATACATTCAAGCCATTGTTTTAAATATCTAATATATCAACAGTGCTATGGAATGTAGAGTACATAACATGTTACTTATTATGAGGGCACGATGTGTGTTTGAATCACTACTCTGCCTCTTACTTGCTGTGTGATCTGAGACAAGTTACTTGAACTCTCTGATGCTGTTTAATTATTTGTATCAGAGGAATGCTGGCAACTGACCTGATTCTGTTGGTGGTTACAGGAGATAATGCACAGGAGAGCTCCACAATCTGTTGGGGATACCCCTATTATTTAGTGCACAAGGGAGAACTAAATGTGAGACTCATTTCCTTCTTTATTAGGCATAATCTATGAACTTCAGTTTCCATCCAATATGCAGAATAACTCTTCCTGTCTCATTTTTGTTATCTGTATGATGGAAATAATTCTAAAATAACCTAATTTATCTGAGAGATATTGTAAAGGAAGAAGGTTTTACTGGTTAAGCCCATGGTTTGCCAGCCTGCATTATTTTTTTTTTCTTATTAAAAATATTTTAAGCCGGGCGTGGTGGCGCACACCTTTAATCACAGCACTCAGGAGGCAGAGATAGGAGGATCGCTGTGAGTTCGAGGCCTGGGCTAGAGTGAGACCCTACCTCAAAAAATCAAAATATATAAAAATATATTATTTTTATTTATTTGCAAACAGAGAGAGCTGCAGATAAAAAGAGAATGGGCATCCCAGGGCCTCAAGCCGCTGCAAACGAACTCCAGATACATGTGCCGCCTTGTGCATCTGGCTTACGCGGGTACTGGGGAATCTAACCTGGCAAGCACCTTAACCATGAAGCCATCTCCCCAGCCCAGCCTGCATTATTTCTAGGCCTGCGTAAGGCAGACCATAGAGTGGGGATGTGGTGGTGAGCAGTTCTGATCACATCACAGCAATCAGGAAGTGGAAAGAGAGCAATGGGAAGATCATAGTGGGGCCAAATATGCTCTTCAAAGGTCCCCAGTCACCCTGTCTTCCAACCAGGCATGCCTTCCACCATTCCTCCACCTCCCCGGAATTTATTCAAAGTCTGAACCCATTAGTAGATTAACATAAAACCATTCATTAGAACACCCTTTTGATCTAATCATCTCTGTGTTAGATTTTAGGCAAGCTGTCTCTCTTTCCCCCTTTCCACAGTTGTCCCAGACACCCTCCACCCACCCCATGTACCCTCTCAGTCAAAGGGACAAAGTCCAGGTTTCCATTTTTTTTACACTGGGTGAGGACAAGACATTCTAGACTTTACTTTCCTCCAGATTTTAGCAGGTGTTCCAGATAACTAGATCCCATAGGCTTGGGTCACAGGTGCTCAACTCCTAGTCCTGTTCCCCACATCCCAAGCAAGGTCCCTCCCTCACAGTACAAGATTTTCCCTTTCCTCCCCAGGAAGCCTCCCCTTGCTGGGTGTTCAAAATTCTTTCCTTTTGCTCAGGATCCCACCATTCTCTCACCAGGCATTCAGTAAATCTTGGACCCCTGAGAAATAGTCCATCTCAGAGACCTTGCTCTCGAACCCAAACCTTACACTCTGGAAATGTTACACAGACACACACCCAGATGTGTGCTGCACTGATCTCTTGGACATTTCTCAGTTTAATCAAGTTGATGGTCAAGATCAAACATTGCAGGGTGACTGGGAGGATTCAATGTAACAAAGTAAAGAACATGCTTGAACCAATGTTTCCCACTTAGCAAGTGCTCAATAAATGATAACTGGCCTGGATGAGAGGAAATTAGGACAAAATTTTATCCTTCGAGCACCTTGATTCTCATTATCTAATACTACCTTTTACATTAGGAAGGAAAACTAGGCTGTTTCAAAGCATGAATTTCATCTTCGGGATGACACCTGGAAGAACAGCCACATCTCCTCAGGAAATGCAGCTCATATCCAGGAGCAGGCAAATTGAAAGCTGCCTGTGCTTATAATCATGACATCTTTTGACTTGAAAAGTCTCCTGCTTGCCAATTTATAGAGGGAGACACTGAGACAGAGGAATGCTGCTGGAAGAAATGACAGGCAAAGATTGGAGAGCCTATCAATTTCTGCCGCCTCCAATTCTGTCATTTTGTTTTCAAAGAACCAATGTACAATGTAAATTCTTATCACTTAATTCACAATAACTCCATGCAAATATTTCTTGTTCCTGCAGCGTGTCTGTAGCCATCAATTTTATTGCCTTTCATTTTGCTGTTTGCCTTCTCTCTCCTTGGAGTTTATTGGAAGCTTTGGGGAAGCTCCAGTTTCCCTCTTTGATGAGTGGCTGGGATAATGAGAGTCTAGAAGGTGCTTGCCAGCTCTGACATGAGCCATTTGTAGGGATGTCTCACGGATTTTCAAGATTGCATAAAATGCTGTTTCCTTCAGAAAAGTCCTTGTAAAAGAAGCTCATGTCCACCTTTCCTTGTATAATCCCATCAGATACTTTGGGAAATCAGTAGGAATAATTAACCCATTCTGGATAACACGTGCTTAGCTAATTGGGCTGAAACCCAAGGTTGGTTAGCAAGTTGGCCGAGTGCCAGGTAGCAGGTGTCTGCATAGAGTCAGCCCTGATTCTTTTTCAAAGGGAAGAAGGCCTATGCATGTTTTGTTTTTGAGAAAGTTTGCCTAGATTTTGCCCCACTCCCACCCTCATTTGAAAATGCTGAGGAAAAAAAATAGTTTATTAGCATTAAAAGAAAGACTGTTTGTCTTTTCTGTCATTTGGCTTCCTCTTTCCAATTTTCCAATCTTGGGTCTTCAAAGATCATTGCCTTTATCTTTTCATCATTATTTAGTTTTTATTTTGATCCTAGGTATACAACTGGGGTGATTTTCTGAAGCTTTGCATTAAGATCTGTTGAACTGCAGCTTTTTATGCCTGGAGAAGACATTTCTGAATATATTTCTGATTGTTTATGTTTTACATTTTTACCTTTGGGTTAACTTGTAGTTTAACTGTTCAAGCAGGAAATTTACATTTTGTTCACTTTCCTATATCTAGCAATAAAATTTCGATTCCTCAGCAGCCCCCCACAGGAGGTAAAGGAAGGTCGGTGATGGATCCCTGGATATTTCAGCAGGATTTCTGGGTCTCCAGTAAGTGGGGAACAACATTCCCCACATTCCACTGATAAACAAGCATCTGGGAATATGCATCTGAATCCTTGCCCCCGGGGGTCATTTGGATAAACACATGCTTGAGTCTCAGAAGGGAGGGTTTCCCTGGACCCAAGCAAATTGGGCTTGAGAAACTTTCTCATGAGTTTCCGGAATGTTGCTGCAAAGAATAGAGTGCCACTTGAGCTGGCAGCGTAAGGATTCTAAGTGGCACACAAAACTCGAGGGCAGGAAATGGGAAGTAAGGCGCAGCTCTCTGTCTTTTTCTCTCTGTTCTCTTACCTTTGCATCTCCCAGCACATCTCCTTCCATTTCTACAATGTCACTCATTGTGTGGAGGCCCCTGGGATATTTTGTGAAAAGAAATAATGTAAAGAAGCTATAGGTGGCATACTCTGTCTTTGCCCAAGAAAGCAGAGAGAAATCAACTGCTTTCCTGCCATCCTCTAGTTCTGAATCCTTAGGATCTGTCATAGCTCTGAACTACTCTTACAAAACGTTTGAGCAATTATCATTTTTCCTCAAGTGTGCAATGTTATCAATGTGTGATATCTGAGGTCATGCTGGGCAGTATCTGTGAATGACCCTCTCCCTTCTCCTCTATTAGCAGGATGAAAAATCTGCAGCTCATGGGAAGAACAGCAGCCTGAATCTCTCCCAGAGCATCCTGGCAGACATCCATGGCTACAATTCTCTCTCTCTCTGCCACTCTCAGAATTGGCCTCAAAATCCTCCTTGGAGCTAATGTCTGGATAAACAAATGCTGTCTGTCTATCCACACAACTGAACATGATTCAGCCCCAAAGGGATGAAATATTGAGATATGCTATAACATGGATGAACCTTAAAAATAGTGTGCTAAGGATTAGCCAGATGTGATTGCTCACATCTATGATCCCAGCACTCAAGAATCTGAGGTAGGAAGATGGCCATGAGTTTATAGGCCAGCCTGTGCTACAGATTGAATTTCAGGTCAGGTTTGGCTGGAGTGAGACCTTGCCTCAAAACAAAATATGTGCGAAGGGGATAAAGAGTTATCACAAAAGTAGAGTATTATATCTGTATCTAAGAGTGCAGAGATGAGAAACGAAGCCAGGATAGGTATTTTAAGCAATCAGTACAAATGTACCCTTTGCTCAGGGAAAACGAATTGACTTGCAACATCCCAAGAATTAACATGTGCTGTGACAAGCATGTATGATTTCAGCTATATGCAATGTCCAGAGTAGGTAAATCATTGTGGTGGTGCTAGGGAAGGAACTCAAGGCCTTGAGCAGGTAAGGCAAGCTCTCTACCACTGAGGCTATTTCCTTAGCCTCAAGAACAGGTAGGTCTATAGAGATAGCAAGGGCTCTAGTGCTCACCAGAAGGTAATAAAGGGAAGGGTGGAGGGTAGAAATGACTTCTTGATTGGCTAGGATTTTATTTTGGGGGTGAGGAAAATGTATTGCAGTTAAATTGTGGTAATACCTGCAAAACTGTGAATATATTAATCCTTTTCAATTGTTTTGAAGAGTGAATTTTACGGTATGTGAATTATATTTCTATAAAATAGAAGAAAATAATCTTTAGTATAGCACTTCACAAAATCACTAGTAGTAGCCGGGCGTGGTGGCGCACACCTTTAATCCCAGCACTCGGGAGGCAAAGGTAGGAGGATTGCCGTGAGTTCAAGGCCACCCTGAGACTCCATAGTGAATTCCAGGTCAGCCTGGGCTAGAGTGAGACCCTACCTCGAAAAACCAAAAAAAAAAAAAAAAAAAAAAAATCACTAGTAGTGAAATGAGGAAGTGTCATAAAATCTGAAGTTCTTCTATTTAGCTTTTTATGGGTGAGCTAAGATCCCCTCCAGCTATGCACTATGCCATTACAGGCCTTTGGGCCTTGACTTGTACTAGAATGTTTCACCATTTAACCTCCATGCCTTCTGAAGTCCTGTGCCTCCAGCACAATTGGAACATCCTCTGGAAGTCTCCCCTACTTCCTTCCACCTTTACCTTTACCCCAAAGCAACTGAATTCTCCCTTCTCTATACACCAACTATACTTGGTGTGTTACTCTAGCTGAGGTTACTAATTGCTGCTACTGTAATTGTCTAATTATTGCTCAGAATTTTCATCTTGGATGTCTTCCTCATCTCTGCACCCTTAGCACTTCCACATGCTTCTGCCAAAAACTAAACAGATAGTGTCGTCACTTTCAAGATGACTACAGATTATGAGGAGGACACAGACATTCAATTCAGTATAAAAGCATGTTCCTAGGATAGGTTGGGGTCTGAAGGAGAAAATGACTGATGAAAGATGACAGAAGAATTGCTATCTGAGAATAGCCTGAATATTTGAATGAGACCTCTCCAGATGACTTGTTCATGGTGGCATATCACTATAATCCCAGCACTCTGAGGTTAGAGATAGGAGGATCAAGGTCGTCCTCAACTCCACAGCAAGTTTCAGACCAGCTTGGGCCACATGAGACCATGTCTCAAAACACAAATGATGACAAAAAAATTTCTCCAGATGAAAAAGCAGCATGTACTGCTCCAAGGAGAGGAGTTGACTTCCAACATTCCAGGTAGAGGAATTACCATGTGCTGCTACAAGCATGTCAAAGTGCATGACATATCCTGGGACTCCAAAAATAGGCTGCTTATGATTGGTAACTGGAGAGAGGTCAGGGCCAGAGCATGATAAGCTTTTGTTACCATATGAAAAAGTTTAGATCTGTTTCTGCAGACAGGGAGAAGTCATCAGTGTTCAAAGGTTGGTTTTTTGGTTGTTGTTGTTGTGGTTGTGGTTGTTTTTAAAGAAGTGACACAATCAGATTCAAATTCTAACTAGAGGAATCAGTCACTGTTTCAATATTACAATGTTGAACAAATAAAAACTATTACCACAAGCTAGTGTAATGTAAGTTGTATATTGTGAGTGGTCTGTATAATCTGAGTTTGTCAGCTCTAAGACCATAGGAACTGAATTCTGCCAATGCCCCAGTGTTTTCTTGAAACTCCAAGTCATCAACACAACTATCCTATACAAGACGTTTGTTACACAGTAGTATAAAACTAACTCAGGACCACTTACCATTTAGGACTCCATTTACAATATAAAAGAATTTCAGCAAATTAGGATTAGAAGGAAATTTCTTAAATTTGATAAACTTTACAGTGAGTCTATTCTTTTAAAATATTTCATTTTGTTTCCCTGGTTTGGGCAGGAGCACCTGTGCCCAAACATCATTGCTACCACCTCATGTTCCCTAGCCACAGGGCCTCCATGTATATCCACATTTAACTGGCTATGTGGCCATAGACGCTACACATCAAACACCAGTGCTCCACCTCCACAAGTGGGCCTCGGGTAAGCCCTGGTGTCATGAGGGAATACCCCTCACTCACTCATTCCTGCTTCTACAAGTCCCCAATGGTCTTCACCACAGAAGAACCCAGTGCAGTAACTGCTCTACAGATGCCCACATTCATGGTCACTAAGCATGCCTGGAGTCTTTACTGACAGGTGACATGCAGAATATATGCTCTGTGACCTCACTAAGGTCCAAGATGCTGCATTTCACGTGACTGGTACCTTTACACTTTCCTACAGGGAAAGATCTTTCACTTTCCAAACAAGTCCATGAATTCTGGAAAAAGTGAACTGTTCCATCAAATGCACAAACATCAGTGCAAAGAGTAAGTAAACAAGATAGGGGAATGGAATCTATGTGTCAGGAAAGCAGAAGGGAAGGGGAAGGAAAGGGAACAACAAAGGGGACAGGGGAGGACAGTGGGGGAAGGGGGACAAGTAAGAACAAAAGCATATTGACAAATGTATATAAAAATGTCACAGTTTGGGCTAGAGAGATGGCTTAGTGGTTAAGCGCTTGCCTGTGAAGCTTAAGGGCCCCGGTTCGAGGCTCGATTCCCCAGGACCCACGTTAGCCAGATGCATAAGGGGGCGCATGCGTCTGGAGTTTGTTTGCAGTGGCTGGAAGCCCTGGCGCGCCCATTCTCTCTCTCTCTCTCTATCTGCCTCTTTCTCTGTCACTCTCAAATAAATAAATAAAAATGAACAAAAAATATTTTTTTAAAAAATGTCATAGTTTGCCAGGCGTGGTAGCTCACGCCTTTAATCCCAGCACTCGGGAGGCAGAGGTAGGAAGATTGCCGTGAGTTCAAGGCCACCCTGAGATGACAGAGTGAATTCCAGGCCAGCGTGGACTAGTGTGAGACCCTGCCTCGAAAAACAAACAAAAAAAATTAAAAATAAAATGTCACAGTAAAGCCCATCATTTTATATGATAACTTACAATTAATAAAATAAAAAAATGGCTTATGTGGGTACTGGGGATTAGAAACTGAGTCCTTAGGCTTCATATACAAGCACCTTTACCACTAAGCAAACCCAAAAAAATCTTTTTTAAAAAGAATATTATATATAACACCTGACTCAATCCTGACCAGGCATGGTGGTGCACGCCTTTAATCCCAGCACTAGGGAGGCAGAGGTAGGAGGCTCACCATCAGTTTGAGGCCACCCTGAGACTACAAAATGAATTCCAGGTCAGCTTGGACTAGAGTGAGACCCTACCTCAAAAGACCAAAAAAAAAAAAAAAAAATCTGACTCAATCCTAACATACAGTAACTGCACATTTTTATTCTAGTTACTGTTTGCCTGGACTTGACTACAAAGTATTGCCACCAGAGTGAAGATGTGACTCCTACCATGCACACTCAAAGTCTTCAGCTTCAAGCTGGTACAAATCATAAATTAAGTATAAATGATATGCTACTGACAATGCTGAAATAATAATATAAGGAGTTAAAAATTAGACTGGAGTGGCCATTAAAAGTATAGTTTGGGACCAGTTCAGTCAATGTTAAGAGAGAAGTCAAGGCTGAAACTTTAAAGGTGGGAGACATCGCCTTAGATTTGTTACATGTAGCCATGGGGCTACAAGAGTTCACCTGAGAGTAAATGGAGATGGAGAACTATAGAATTCTGGCTCATTCAAATGTGAACTGAAATAAAGAGCACTTAGGATGGGGGTTTCTGAACTTCCTTTCCTAAAAGAAACACAAAATACCTGCCATGGTCTGAATGTGAGTGTCTTTCAAAATTTCCATGTATTGAGATACCAATTCCCAATATGATGCTTTAAAACGTATGACCTCTGGGAGGTGATTGAGTCATGAGGGTGTAGCCCTAACAAAAGGTTAGTGCCGTTATAAAAGAGACCCGAGGAAGCTTGTTTGTCCCTTCAATTATGCAGGGACACAGTGAAAAGCCATTTTCTGTGACCTAGAAAGCAGCCTTTACTCAATACTGAGTCTACAGGTGGTCTTGATTTTGGACTTGCAAAACTCAGGAAATGTGTTGATTGTGTTCTTTGTAAGCCATACAGCTCATGACACTTGTTTTTATACATCAACCCAAACAAACGAAGACAGTTCTCAGCCTAAAATATCAAACCAGAAGCAGTTTTTGTAGGTCATTATGTGGACATGGTGGTACACGCTTGTACTGCTAGCACTTGTACTGACTCAGGAGGGTTGAAAGTTCAAAGCTAGGCTGGGCTAAATAGTGAGACTCTAATAAACAACAAAAGAAACTAGTCTTTTTGGTCTAGTTTTCTTTTTCCTTTTGCTTTTTGCTCACTAGGAAGGTTTCTGCTTTGGGTCTGAAATGACCACGAATTAGTGTAGTGTTGTCTCCAGAGAATACCTGTTTGATTAAAGCAGAAACCTTGAAAAGTGTTGCTGCACTTAAGGACAGTTCTTTGCATCAGTACAAAAGACTTCTGGCAAAACTCCTAGGATAATTAGGAATTTTCTGGAAAGAGGACGCTGGGAATTTGATTTCTAGAAAATGTTAAGGAAAATAAAAATGTATTAAATGATTGGAAAACCTCATTGGAATGCTGTGTAAACATCTTTGTGCACTTTTTATTTAGTCCTAAGAAATACCTTAAAAGGTAAATTCTTATGATCATAATACCTACAAAATCATGTGATCTCCAAAAAGTCACGGTGGTGGTTTGATTCAGGTGTCCCCCATAAACTTGGGTGTTCTGAATGCTAGGTTCCCCAGCTGATGGCAATTGGAAATTAAAGCCTCCTGGAGGCAGTGTATTGTTATAGGTGGGCTTATGGTTGTTATAACCAGTTTCCCCATGCCAATGTTTGGTACACTCTCCTGTGGCTATTGTCCACCTTATGTTGGCCAGGGGACGATTTCTACCCTCTGCTCATGTCGTCGTTTTCCCTGCCATTATGGAGCTTCCCCTTGAGTCTGTAAGCCAAAACAAACCCCTTTTTTGCCCCTGAAGCTGCTCTTGGTCGGGTGATTTCTGCCAGCAGTGTGAACCTGACTGTAACAGTCACCAACGAAATGTCATATGCTATTTTCCCAAGATCTTTAATATTCTTGAGAGGGGGCTGGTTAATAGGAACAGGAATGCTATGCTCCATTGGATGTCCTAGACAGGGTGTGGTCAAATTGGCCCTTTGCCTTTTACTTACCTTTTAGTCTAAGAGACCACCTGTTGGCACCAATTTCCCGTGCAGCACCTTGAAGCTGCTGAGGCTACTTTGGCAGGAGTGACATGTTTGGAAGCTCTGCTCTCTGAATACTAGTGTGCTCTGCCTAGTGCACCCCACTTCTGAGAAAGCATCTGGACCCTGGAAATTATACAGTTGATGTATTTCCTGTATAGTAATAGCATATTCTTCAAGTGATGCCCCCTCCCACAAATTCTAGTGAACATTCATAAAAATAGCAGGCCATCTTGCATTTTCTATGCAATTTGGGCCAGTGTCTAGGACCCTAATTACTCCCTCTCTGCCCTGAGGTCACTCACACTTGGTATGGAATCAAAGTCAAAGCAGTGTTTCTCTGAGCCACCCGTTCTAACCTCTAATCTAATTTCAAGGGCAAAGTTGAAGAAGTGTGTGTTTTAAACTGTTCTGAAAGAAGAATACATCAAAGTGTGATCAATTGTTAAAAACAAAATCTTATAAATGATGTCATTTAGTTATGAGACTGCATATTTCAACTCTCAGGTGTCTTCAGCATTTGGAAATACAAGTTGGGTTAATTGGGCTAAGGATGTAGCTCAGTGGCAGAGTTCTGTTGTTGGAATCCGCAGACATTCCTCTTGGGCAGGTTTATGAAGTTGCTTCCAGAAAAGATTAACTGAAGGAGGAAGTCATTCTTTCAGAGTGAGTCCTCCTGTTGGCGTTGGTGGGCAATATATAAGGAAGGTCCGAGAGAACACAGTCCCTTTTCACCTGGCTGCCTGCTACTGGCTGGTGAGTGTCTTTTACCTGGCTGCACGTTATTCCCAAGCACTCACTATTTCCTCTATGCATATCTACCCTGTTCAACTATCCTTTCTCAGCATTAAAACCAAGTTTTAATCTTTCCTCAGCTTTCCAGTGTGGACTGAAGGCCAGAGACTCCCCAGGAAGCCTCCAAGCCTTCAGCGTTGGAGAGGAACTGCTGAGGCATCCAGCCACGTGTACTAAGCAGCTACAGGGTCCCTTGACTCTCAGGTCTGCAGACAGCTATTGTTGGACTGCCATACGCTAATCCAACAAATTCCCTTTCAGTACAATTCATTCTATTAGCTCTGATCCTCTAGATAACTGACTGATACACCAACCACTATAAAAACCCAAAGTAGAATTAAAAAAAATAATGTTGACTTACCTCACTGTCCTTTCTTTAATACCCCAGGCCTCTTAATGCCTTCATACTCATAATACCCATAAGCTAGCCCCCAACCATGCACTGCCTCCCAGAGGCACTGATTCCCAAATCATCATCAGCTGGGAACCTACCATTCAGAACAACTAAGTTGATGAGGGACACCTGAATCAAACTACCACCCTATGTTTCTAAAATCATGGACCAAAGCATTATTTATTGCATTATGCTGAATATACTGAAACTTATATAATTGTTAACCCTACTGCAATTTCTAAGGGCCCAGGCCTTCAGCTTAGGAGTGATAATTACACCACCACATTCCTAGATTCTGAGTCAGTGCCCACCTAGAGACCCCCAAAACAGTGGCTACTGGGCAGCCAAGAATTGCACAGAGTTGCTCTTGTCTTCAGTGCATTATTACCCCATGCCAGTCTCCAACTGCTGAGAAGGTTCATATACCTGATAATCTACATGAGCCAGCAGTATTGTAGGCATTGGGAATCAAGTAGAAAGAAAGTCGGAACATGGGACCTGCTGTAAAGACAACATATTTAGTGCATGAGACAGGTTTTAAGTGAATGCTATATATCTGATTTTATGATGAACTCCAAGGAAGTTCTTACACAAGGCCTGTGGGTGTTTGCAATTTCTAGTTTCTGTGCTACCTATAAGGCCCGGTCTTGCCTGTACCCAAGTTCCAAGGCTATGGTCTTTACTATCATAATCAGAATCACATGCAGGTAGCTAAGATAGCTACCATACATGGTGCACAGGGCACTAGGAGACTGTAATACCAGTCCAGAGAGCTATTCAGATTGTGTGGCAGAGTAGTTGACCTAGACGAGAAAAAATATGAAGCTAGGGACCAATATTCATGATATCAAGTACACATGCCAGGCATTATCACTTCATAAGAACTACCTAAAGGGACTGGTGTGGTAGAGAAGTTTACTAGTATATGCAAGGCCCTAGGTTCAACTCCCAGTTGGGGGGTGGGGAGAGAGAAGGAGAGAGATCATCAAAATCCTATTTCAGCAGTGGCATATAATACCAGGATCTTCTTCCTCTTACCTAAATGTCTGGAATTCATGAAAGTTAGGAGGTCAAAAAGCAATGCCCTCCCTTCTTCCTACATGATTGCCTATGCCTTCTGTCTCCTTTGTACTTTCTTTCCTTTTAGAATATGTACATTCACTGTAGCCAATGATATCAAGTCCACAAAGACATCTTACACATGTTGATGACTCCCAAATTTTTATTTTTGGACTAGATTCACATCTCCAACTGCCTAACTGGTATCTCCAAGTGGATATCTAAAAGGCTTTTCAATCCTAGTAAGTCTAAGACTGAACTTTTGATTACCTGCATAAGTGCTGTTCCTTTTCCAGTCTCTCTTGACTAAGATCCACTTGCACCTGAAATATCTGACTTGTCCTACGTCGCTATCTGTCTCACAATCCCTGCATCCATTTCCTGAAAATATCCATCTCCAAATAGATACTATGTTCATCTTCCTTTGTCCATGGTGTCCATCATCAACCTAATCCAAGTCATCCCTACCACTTTCCTTTACTTCACAGACTCCCATCTTTGCACTTGCTTCCTTCCAATCCAGTCTGCACAACTGCAATCAACGATCTACCTAGCTGCAGTGACCATGCTGCCCTCTGTGTGAAACCCTCCAATTTTATCTGCATGATATACCTCAGAGATATTGCAGGCTGCATTCTACACCACTACAATACAGTACGTCAATAATGGGGATCACAGGAGATTTTGGCTTCCCAGTCAGTGCCTGCAAAAATTATGCTTATTCATACTGTAGACCACTAACTGAGTGAAACAGTCGTATGTATAAAAACAATGTACATATCTGAGTTAAAAATACTTTGTGAGAGTCCAGAGTGGTGACATACCTCTGTAATCCCAGCACTTGGAAGATAAAGGCAGGGGGATGAGAAGGTCAATGCTAGCCTGGGTTATATAGTGAAATTGAGGCCAACCTGGAATACATGAGACTCTGTCTGAAAATGAAATCAAACAGATAAAAGAAATCCTTTGTAGCTGATAATCTGAGCCTTTTATGAGTTGTAATATTTTTGTTCCTGTCTGGATGTTGATGACTGCTGACTAATCAGGGTGGTGGCTGCTACATATTGGGGTGGCTATAGCAATTTTAAAAACCAGAATAGTGACTTTGCCATACTTATTTCCTCTTCATAAAAGATTTCTGTGTGTCAAGCAAAGCTGCTTGATAGTGTTTCCCCCACAGGAGAGCTTCTTTCAGAATTGGGGTCAATCCTCTTCTACCCTGCCTCTTCTTTGTCAACTAAGGTTCTGCAATATTCCACGTTGCTATGTCAACGATGTTCCAGCATCTTCACCAGGAAAAGCTTCCATCTTTGTTCATCCGCAGGCAGTCACTACTCACCTGTTGAAGGTGACCACATGGTTGCGGCCATCCACTTGCATACTCAGGTTCCTCTGCTTATTCTATTTCATTTGCAGTGTTCTCCACATCTGCATTACTTCCTCCACTGAAGTCATTAGACCCTCAAAATCACCCATGTGGCCTTCAGTCAACTCCTTTCAAACTCCTGTAAACGTGGAAATTTTGAACTTCTCCTTACCATAGGTCACCAATGTTCTTGATGTCATGTAAGACAGAGAAACCTTTCCAGATGTTTCCTAATTTACTCAGATCACCTGAAGAATCTCTGTCTATGGCTTTAGCAATGGTATTTCTGAGTAATAAATAGGCCTCAACAGTGGGCTGAAAATATTCAGCACTCTATGTCATAAATGATGTTTGTTAGCCAGCTTTATGGTTTCAATTACAGGGCACAGGCAACATGGGTCTAGCAGAATTTCATGGGAGTCTAGGGTTTTGAAATGCTCAATGAATATGGGCATCAACTTAAAGTCACCAGCAGTATCAGCACTAACAAGAGTGTCAGCCTGTCCTTGAAGCTTTTTTTAAAAAGTATTTTTACTTATTTGCAAGGAAAATGCAAGAGAGAATGAATGGGTATGCCAGGGCCTGTTGCCAATGCAAAAGAACTCCAGATGCATACACCACTTTGTGCATCTGGCTTTATGTGGGTACTAGGGAATCAAACATGGACTGTCAGGCTTTGCAAGCAAGTGCCTTTAACCACTGAGTCATTTCTCCAATCCCCTGTCTCTGGAGCTCTGATGGCAGGCATTTTCTTCTCCTCTTTAGCTATGAAGACCCTAGGTGGCATCTTCTTCCATGAGATGTTCTTTGTCCACATTGAGAATCTGCTTTTCAGTGCAGCTGCCTTCCGCAGTGGTCTTGGTGAGCTTTTGTGGATCACTGGCTACAGCTTCTCCATCAGCGCCGGCTGTTACTTCAGCTGCCCTGTCGGCTTATGGAGGTGAAGTGGCCTCTTTCCCCTGAGCCACCTTCTGCATTTCAACTTGTCTTCTGCAGCTTCCGTACTTCTCTCTGCCTTCACAAGATTGAAGAGTGCCGGGGCCTTGCACTGGACTGGACTTGGCTTCAGGGAATGTTCTGGATTGTTTGATCTTCTATCCAGACCCTGAGACTTTCTCCATGTCATCAGTAAGGATGTTTCACCTTCTTATTGTGCAGGCATTCAGGGGAGAGCACACTTTTTGTTTGCCTTTTTTTTTCTTTTTGAGGGACAGTCTCACTGTAGCCCAGGCTGACCCCAAGTTTTCCGTGAACACATGTTGATCCCACTCTCTCAGCTTGCTGAGTGTTATGATAAATGTGTGTGCTACCATGCCTGGCTGCATTTTTTTTGAGACAGGGTCTCATGTAGCCTAGGCTGACTTCAAACTTACTATGTAGCCTTGAATTCCAGACCCTTCTGCCTCTATCTCCAGATACTGGGTTTACAGGCATGCACCACAAAATTCACCTGCCTACTTTCAGTTTTCTTATTGTTGTTTTGTGTCAGTATGTGTCTCTGGCTGGTCTTGCATTCCCTATGTAGACCAAGCTGACCTCAAACTCTTGTCAGTCCTCGTGCCTCATTCTCCTAAGTGCTGGGATTCCAAGTGTGTACCACCATGCCCAACCATGCTTACTTGCTTTTTAATTTATATACTTGAATTTTGTGGGAGGATTTTTTACCCCAACTATAATGTAAACGTTCAAGGCACCACCAGCCTTGTACATTGTACTTGAAAGTTACAATGCATACAAGTTACTAGGAAAAGGCAGTTTTTTTTTAGGTCAGGCGTGGTGGCACACGCCTTTAATCCCAGCACTCGGAAGGCAGACGTAGGAGGATCGCCGTGAGTTCAAGGCCACCCTGAGATTACATAGTGAATTCCAGGTCATCCTGGGCTAGAGTAAGACCCTACCTCGAAAAACAAAACAAAAAACAAACAAACAAAAAAGGCAGTTTTTTTTTTTTTTTCTATCGGTGTTATCATATGTACCAAATGATTCTTAGGGTGTCATTAAATAACATTCTCATTCTTACTCTAAACTTACTTGATTCTCAAATACGTGTTTATTTTCTAAAGTTCTTAGAACTTGTCTGTCTCAAAAGAACTTATGAGCTTTGACCTTACTTTATTTGGTGTGAAATTGAGATAGAAATTTTGTGAATGTGCCAGATTTGAGGGCACACTCTTTTTTCGCCACTTTTGTTTTGTTTTGTTTTGAGTAGGGTCTTACTCTAGCCCAAGTTAACTTGGAATTCACTCTAGCCCCAGGCTGGCCTTGATCTTATGGTGATCCTCATATCTCAACCTCCCAAGTGCCATGACTAAAGGTGTGTACCACCATGCCCATCTACTCCCATATTTTTATGACTTTCAAAGAAGAGAATATGGGCTAACAGAGCATGCTCTGACTTTTCAGAAATATGAAACCAATAGCTCAATTTGGGCTCTTCTACTCAAGAACTGTGTATCTGCAGAAGTTACTTGACTTCTCTGAGCCCTATTTTCTATATAACAGCAATAACACCTGCCTTAAGATGATTATTTTAGGGTTATATATAGGTACTCAGCAATGATAGGAGATTAACTCTTTTCAGTTACCAAGTAAGAAAAGGGTAACTTCATTGTTAATCTGTTTTTATATGACATTTCCTGGGATGACTGCATTATAGTTGTTTTCAGGCAAGTTCACTTCTTTCTACAGATGAAATGTATTCTCCAAAGATATACCATGAAAGAAATTTAAAAAAAAATTTTTTTTGAGGTAGGGTTTCACTGTAGTCCAGGTTTACCTAGAATTCACTATGTAGTCTCAGGGTGGCCTTGAACTCGCGGCAATCCTCCTACCTCTGCCTCCCGAGTGCTGGGATTAAAGGCGTGTGCCACCACGCCCAGCTGGAAGAGATTAAGCGTGAGTCCTACCAACCTTATGCATTTCCGGAATTTACAAAGCTAGTATGGTGATACACAACTGTAATCTCAGCATTTAGGAGGCTGAGGCAGGAGGATTAGGAGTTCAAATCCAACACTCGCCACATAGTGAGTTGGAGGCCGGCCTACACTACCTGCCACCCTGCCTCAAGAAAACAAAAACAAACAAAACCGAGAAAGCCAAAACATAAAGAATTTACAGGACGAGTTCCTACAGTGGATCATCTTGAGCTCAGGAATGGCCTTGAGGTTAAAAGCCAACTTTGGAGGAGTTCCTGAATGAATCTATGCTAGAAGACATTCCCCTGGAGCCAGGACTCCCACGGATTTGTTGTTGGCATTTCTTGTCCCTGATTTTCAGAGGCCTCTAGTCACATGTGACAAATGGATGATCATCCAAGCAATGTGACCTGCAGTACATTAGACCATATCTCTGCCCATGTTGAAGTTGGCTCATTTTTTCTTCTTGGAGATCTATTTGCCCTCTGTCTATCTGATTAATTGAAGTGGGGTTCATTGAGGCCTTTACTTTTTTTTTTTTTTTTTTTTTTGGTTTTTCAAGGTAGGGTCTCACTCTAGCCCAGGATGACCTGGAATTCACTGTGGAGTCTAAGGGTGGCCTCAAACTCACGGCGATCCTCCCACCTCTGCCTCCCGAGTGTTGGGATTAAAGGCGTGCGCCACCATGCCGGGCTAGAGACCTTTACTCTTGTTGAGAGAAGACAAGCTCCTCCAACCTGCCTGGGGAATCTTTCTTTCTAGGAGAAGGAAGGTCTTGGAAAGGCTGGAAAGTTTTGTTTAGTTTTGATTTTCACTGAGCTTGGCTAACTAACTTCCAAGTGTTGCCTCCACTTAGGGATGCTGGCCAGAGAAGGAAGGAGATCTATTCGTATCAAGCCTGCATTGAAGCTGCCAACAAAGACCAATTAGTCCTGATTGTGCTAGCTGCATTTGGAAGGTGACTGTCTACAGACCACCAACTTTCACCACCAAAGCGCTCATCCCACCCAAGAGTCAGCTCTTCTTCCTCAGTTCCAGGTCTGGATTCATATGACCTCTGGGTCAACCCTCCCCCTTTCTCTCTGTCCCTTGCTTTCACACCCACCAGGTTGAGGAGAGTGTGCTTCCTCCCTGCTGCATCCTTTGTAACCCAGTGTCTAGAAGCTGCTCTTGTATGGAAGATTATTACAAAATGAAACAATCTGGAGCCCAGCATGGTGGTACACACCTGAAAGCCAAGCACTTGAAAGGCAGAGGCAGGAGGATTGCTGTGAATTCATGGACAGCCTGGATTGCACAGTGAAGTCTTGTCTCAAAAGACCAAAACAGAGAAGAAGAAGAAGAAGAAGAAGAAAGAAACATGAAAAGGGGCCTAGCAGAGTGGGAAAGGGATAAAAGAGGTAAATGGGGTTGGATGAATATGATCAAAATGCATTCTATACATGTATGAAATTGTCAAAAAGAAAAAAATCTCTTACCTTGCCTGTTAGAAAATCCACATGATGTCATTTTGATGTATTTTACCTCTTGGTGGCTTTATTTGCAGGAATTTAGGTCTAATCTTTAGATTACAGCCATTTTACAAAGCATTATATTTCTGTGACTGGAAATGTATATAAGGCATATGGTAATGTACTTCATTGACAGCCATTTATGGAGCACCAACAGAATACCCTGCAATGTGAGAGTTTGATTATTTAAGAAACAACTTCTGTCTCTCCAAGAGTTTATTGCCAAGAGGCATCAAAGACAATTTCATAAATGATCATGATAACAATCTTACTTTCATTGAGCATTTATTATGTGCCAGCACCATGCTGTTATACCTATCTTTATTTTCTAAATATTTTTATTTATTTATTTATTATTTGAGAGAGTGTAACTGAGAGAGAAAGGCAAAGGCAGAGAGAGAGAAAGAGGGAGAGAGAAAGAGAAAATGGGCATGCTTGGGCCTCTAGTCATGTCAAACTCCAGGCACATGTACCACCTTGTGCATCTGGCTTTACATGGGTACTGGTAAATTGAACCTGGGTACTGGGAAATTGAACCTGGATCCTTAGGCTTTGCAGGCTAGTGTCTTAACTGCCAAGCCATCTCTCCAGCCACTTTTTTTTTTGAGGTAGGGTCTCTCTCTAGCCCAGGCTGACTTTGAATTTACTATATAGTCTCAGGTAGCCCCAAACTCACAGTGATCCTTATGCCTCTGCCTCCCAAGTGCTGGGATTAAAGGCATTCACCACCACACCTGGCTATAAGTTTGAGAAAGAGAGAGACAGATAGAGAGATAGAGAGAGAGAGCAAGCTAGCAACTCCAGGTGCTGCTGCTGAACTCCAGATGCATGTGTCATTTTGTGCATACGGCTTTACATGGGTACTGGGCAATCGAACCTGAGTCGTTAGGCTTTGCAGGCAAGTACCTTAACCACTGAGCAACCTATACAGCTCTGTTATACCTGATTATAACCCCTACAGACCCACAATTATAAAATGTAAAACTTAAGAAATTCAGTTGATTCATAATTTCTAGAACAAATTAGTTCACTAAATTAGGTAGCATAACTGACCTGAATTAATATATGACTGTCATTTTATTCCATTTTTTATAATTATTTGTTGGTCTCACAATACACCTACTAAGGTGGTTCAAGGCAGTGTGCTGAGATTCTCTGGAGAGTGCCCTCTGCCATTGAACATCTAAACATTTCTGAATTCCGAAATTCTCATGACCTCAGGGTTTGGAGATGAAGAAGGTCTGATATTATTTTGTCAAGTTTGTTTTATTTTGAGGGGAAGGTGATTGGGACAAAGTCTCATTCTGTAGCCCAGTCTGACCTTAAACACACTATGGGGCCCAGGCTGTCCTCTAACTCATTTTATTTCTCCTACCTCAGCCTCCTGAGTGCTGGTGTTACAGGTGTGACCACCACACCTGGCTAACTCTGTCCATTAGTTTTAGTCACTGTTCCAATATTTTTATTTATTTATTTGAGAGAGAGAGAGAGAGAGGTGGGGGGGGGAAGGAATGGGTATACCAGGAACTCCATCCACTGCAAAGGAACTGTAGATGCATGCACCACCATGTGCCTCTGGCTTACGTGGGACCTAGAGAATTGAACCTGGGTCCTTAGGCTTCTCAGGCCAAGCAGCTTAATCACTAAACCACCCCTCCAGCCCCTAATTCTGCCCATTTTATAAGTGATGATTTTGAGGCTCATAAATGATCCAACTTTGTCATATTTACACCATCAGGACATGGAGGCATTAGGATTTAAAGTCAGTTTTACTTCGCTCCAGAGTTTGAGCTGCTAATCACTGCACTATAGAAATCTCTTGTCTGAAAACAGGGCACAGCTATCGTAAAAGAGCTTCCAGGAGGAGGAGAAAAGGCTGCTCAGTGGGGATTTAATCAGAACTCCAGGAAAGAAGAGTATGTGGAACTGTACTTTAGAGGAAAGAATGGGCTGTGAAAAGGGGAAAGTAAGCTAGCTGAGGCTCATTGGGGTTAAAAAAAAAAAAATCAAACAGGAAAACAAAAAAACACAGATAGTCTTGTCCAGGAAGGGAAGCTGGAAGTGGGACACAGAAGATAGGTGAGAGGCGGAGCAGTAAAAGCCAGAATGACTAGTGTGAGGAGTTTGTAAGAATCAGACATGTTTTTTTTTTGTAGATCTCAGAGAACATCCATGTTATCTTGCCTCCATTCCACCTTTGAGGAGGGAAACATGGACAGTAACTGGGATTTACTTTCTGTGGTTATTTCATTTTATTAAGCAGATCAACAGGCCATGTTGAAAAGCAACGAGGTAGTCAAGAAGGGCAACAGTCGTAAAGATGTATGGTGGAAGAAGTGGTGCTGGCCTTTGTTGCTCCTTTGTAAGCAGAGAGTTAAAATTTAACCAAGGCGCTCATGCCTCACTGCAGCTGGCAGAGATTCAGTGGGAACCCGCCGGCACCCACAGAATAACTCATAGCCCCCTCCCTATGCCCTGGAACAACTGTGTCCTCCTCCTCCTCCTCCTGTTTCGAATCCTACTAAGGTCTTATGGGGATACATCCATTACCAGGAATTTAAACCTAGAATCTCAATATGTTCTCTTTTTCCATGAATAATCAAAGTTCTAAATTGATATTTTAGAAATCAGGTCCAGTTCATGAGTAGTGAATTGAGTGTGTCTAATTACATTTTATAGTCATTTAACAGCTGTTAATAATGTAATTTTGTGTTATGCCCAATTTGCACTGAATTACTTTAATGGGGCACATTGTATTTATTTTCTTTTGGTGAAACAGTAATCAAACACTAGGGAATCAACACAGACACAGAAAGAAAAAAAAATGTTATTTTTATAAGCTTGAGAGAAAAGGTTTTTTTAAAGAAAAGAATAAATCCTATCATAACATAAAAAGTAGTTTGACACACATGAATTCATAAATCCATTCATTTTCTCTGCCATTTCGCTTTGCAAAAATAATTTAATGAGCACAGTGCCATTGTTTCCCACCCAAGCCTATATTGTTTGCTATGAATCAAGTGTCTGCAAATACACATTTGACTGGCAAGCTAAGGTTATTCCTCCCCCTATAAAAATCCTTCTGGAATGTAGAAACTAGATTTCTGTTTCTGGGATCTTAGTTAAAGAGATAGAGCGTCCATGCAAATACACTTCTCACTGCAAACATACATTTCAAGGTAAGGAGCAGAAAAGCAGTATAAAGTCAAGAGAGAATATAGCTTGAAAGAAAGGAACAAAGAAGGCAGGCAAGTATTTCTCGCACAGATTTGATGAGATTTCTATGTGGAGTCTTTATTAGGATGAAAAGGGTCAATATTGGAACCCAAAAAGGGGGGCAAGATAATTGGAATGGTGCATGTTTCTGTTCACTTGAAGCACTTTGAAGGCCGAGCATCTGATATTGTGCCCATATGTAAGTGCTTTTCGTGTCCCCGTGCATCAATTGGTTTTGTATTTGAAGTGAGCTACAAGAGAAGAGCAGAAAGGATCTCTGTGTGGATACTAGCTGCCATCTCTACAGCCAGGGCTCCACCTATCATATTTGACCTTTGCCTACTTGCCTCCTCTTTGTGGACCTATGTGGGCAGAACTACAATGGGCCTTCTCTCCAGGACAGACATAGCTATTTTGCAGTTCATTAAGAGTAGGAGGCTAATTTCATCCTCATTATTTCTCGGGCCTTGGTGATTGGGGCCATAGTGTGTCAAGGAGGGGGGAAGGGTGGCGGGAAAGGCCCATTCCAGGTGCAGGCAGTAAGGAGGGGAAGGAGACAGTGCCTGTGGTGAATTCCAAAACACGAATTAAACTAAAAGTCAGTCAGCTTTTCATGTTCACCCTATGCTGTCCCTTCTGAACAATGTCCGTGATGAAATTCTCCTTCTCGCGGGTCCACTGCTGCTTGCTCCACGCGGTGATCGATTGGGGTGGAGTGGGGGTGGGGCTCTGGCTCTCACAAAATTGGGGAGATGGGCCCCAAGCTTGCGAGCCTGTACCCTTTCTTGTATTGAAGTCCCACTGCTCTAAACTTCTTACTGTCCCTGACTAGCAGCTGCCACTTCTATGTCCCTGTTCTGCAGTCATGCAGGGCTCTTCCCACCACAGCTATTTGTTCTTGCCAATGTGTGGGTGGTTTCTCTCCCTGCCAGTGTTTGCAATTCTTTATTAGCTTCCTAGAGAGTGTTGTGGCTCCTTTAGTTGACAGAGCCTTCTGTTAAGAAATTTGGGACAAATTGCCAAGGACTGGCTTCAGGGCATTTAAGTGACACTATCCATGTCTTACTTCTGGCAACAATCAGCCACTGTCCACAGTCAAGGCACATGACCTTTAAGTCTTTCCTGCTCCAGGGTAAATTCTGTACTTACTCAGAACAATGTCTTCAGAAATCGATGGAGAAAGGGGGAGACTTGAGACGTAACCCTGGGAACCTAGGGACTAGGTCAAATTCAAGGGCTAAATTCTCTTTCCCTGACCAAACTTTCAGGACTGATAAATCTAGGACAGAGTTCAAACAAAATTTGGCAGTACCTGTATGTGTGTTTGAGACAAGAAGAAGCATTGAAATTTACTTAATGGCTGTGTAGTCCACAAAAACACGGAAGTAGTATTGCCTCAACACAAGTTTCCATGAGATTCTTTAGTGCACCTTAATTGCAATGGGTGATCTTTTTCTTAATTTGTTTTGAATCAAAAATCTCTTTGAGAATTTAATGTAGGGGGTAGAGAAGAGGGGTTAGTAGTAAGAAGCATAGAATGTGATACACACACACACACATCATAGTAAATCCTGTTCAGTTGTACAATTAATGTGCTATAGGTTTTTTTGTGTGTGTGAGGGTGCAAATATGTGCACATGTATGTGGAGATCAAAGGACAATTTCTATTGTTGTTCCTCAGGAACATTGTCTACCTTGACTCTCTCATTGGCTTGAAAATTTCCAAGTAGGCTACCTTGGTTAGCCAGCGAGCCCCAGGGATCCACCTGTCTCCTCTCCAGCATTGGGATCACAAGTGTACTCCACCATGCCCAACTTTTTGTAAGCAATCACATTTAACTTCAGAGCCATTTCCCCATGCCCATGCCCAGCTTTTTAATGTGGCTTCTGGAGATACAAACTTAGATCCCCACGCTTGCACAGCAAGCCCTTTCCCATCTTGCCAGCCTACCAATAATTATCTTTTGAAGAGGATCTAATAGAAACTATGACCTATAACCTCAAAATCTACAGATACTAACATACCTTATATAAAATTGTATAGCATTTACACATAATCTCTGCACTACCTTCTCTGCGCTACCTCCCATATACTTTAAATTATCTCTGGATGATTTGTAATACCTAATACAACATTCATGCTATGTAATACTTGATATACTTCATTGGTTAGGTAGTTATAAGACCAAAAGTCTACATATGCTCAGCTTAGATGTCATTTTTTTCTAAATATTTTCAGTCCATGGTTGGTTAGAGCTACAGATGCATAATGTGCAGATATGGAGAGCTGAATATATTTGCATAATAATCTTTAATAGGAATAAACCATAAAGTGGGTGGCATGTCTACAATTGTTGATATAGCTCATGATCCCCAGGATAATGGAATAAAAGACAAGTCTAGAAGGATTGCTTAGAACTACAAACTCACAGGCTCACTGAAAAAGTTGTAAAACAGAGTTTATAATATGAATATAAAATAAAAAAGCTAATTTTAGACAAAGGTAATATCGTCTGAATCTTCTCTGAAGAAATGCTACTTGGGGGCTAGTAAATGGCTTAGTAGTTAAAGGTGCTTGCTTACAAAGCTGCTGGCCCAGGTTCAATTCCCCAGCAAACAGGTAAAGCTGGATGCAAAGTGGCACATGTAATTGTGACCCCAATGTGCCTATGACAATGGGCATGAAACAAGATTGCCTTTTGAGACAAGATTTCTTGTAACTCAGGCTGGCTTAGAACACTCTATTTAGAGGAGGATGACCTTCAACTTCTGATCCTCATGCCTTCACTTCTTGAATACTGGTATTAAAGGCACACACCATTATTGCTTGCTCACAATCTTATAGTTCTAAATCCAGTTAATGAATGAGTTTTCCAAGTATTTTCATAAACTATAAATTGAGGTAATTCTCAGGAGAACATTCTCTTATTTTGCCAGCACTAGTCTATGTGGATAAATATAATACAAATATTTAGACAGAAATATGATGGACACAGCATATACGTTTAGTCAGTCAGCATATTGGCTTCCCCCCTAAGGCCTATGTTCTTCTCAGCCACAAGCTTTTCACTAGGTTTTCAGTACTGGACATCAATTGTGGAACAGGCCTCAAATTCAATGAGAAAGCAGTTGGCTATCCCCATAACTCTCGTGCTGCTATTATTCCAGTGGGTACATCTAGCCAGACAGAAATTTTAGGAATTAACTAATGTATGTGGGGAGTGGGGTGCATGCCATAGCACATGTGTGGAGGTCAGAGGATAACTGCCAGGTGTCTATGCTCCACTTTGCTTGAGACAGGTCTCTTGCTACTGCAAATGTACTGCCTGACAGCAAAGAAAGTTCAGACTAGCTGGCCCATGAGCTTTGGATTCTCCTAGCTCTGCCTGCCATTTCAACAAATTGTGGGAGAAAAACTAAGTATCTGTATGGCAAAGTGCACCTTATTATCTTACTCATATTACACAAAAATAATTTGAAATTCTTTGAAAATTTTAACTTAGAAACTAACACCATAGAACTTCCATAAGCTTTTTTAAAATAAGTTTTGTGCTCAGTGAATTCAGTCAAGTTGGTACCATTGATAGTCTCTTCCCTGTCCTCCCCCCTCCACAGCAACCCTCCTTGTTGGGGTATACGGGTCATGCATTGTGGGGTTAGCTATCAATTATGAGTAGGAGGCAATGTCTCTGTGTATCATGACCCAACGTGTGTGGCTCTGACATTCTTTCCGCCCCCTCTTCCACAAATTTTCCTGAGCTATGTTGGGTGCATTTTAGGTCTGCTTCAGTGATGAAGTCTTGGGAGCCTCTGTTTCTCTGCATATCTGGTTTGGTAGGAGTTGATCGTTCTCTGTGTCTAACTCCTTCACCTTTGTGCTGGTACCAGGTTCACAAAGAAAACAGCACTCATGTTTATTTCTCCACTTATTCTTAGTTTCAGCTGGGGCCCTAGCTTTTGTGGTATGCTTATTATGCTGGGTTATACAAAGTTTCTTAGGATACAGAAAGGTTTAGCCATAATAAGTTTGATAGCATAGAATATATCAAATATAAAATATCTGGCTATCAAAAATAACTATGACGATAAACAGGCAAGCCACAGACAGGGAGAAATATTTGCATAATATATAATCATGCACATATATGCCAAAACACTTGTAACTAGAATATGTAAATAACTCCCTAAAATCACTAATAAATACATTAACAAAATCCCTGATGCCAAAAAATACTTCAATAGAAAATTAATAAGATAGAAGAATTGCCAATAATTACATGAAACGATGCACAACATCATTACCCATTAAAGAAATGCAAATTAAGCCACAATGAAAATAACACGTTTTACTCACTAGAATAACTCCCAAATTATGAAGAGTACATGAAGTAACTGGAGCTCTCTTATGTTGCTGTTTGGGTAGTAAAAATGTTACAACCACTTTGGAAACATACTTGGTACTATTTTACAAAGCTAAGGATCTCCTCCTATGAATCAGACATTATATTCCTAGTTTTTTACCCCAGTGAAAATGTATGCATAAATAAGAAATTTGTGTAAATTTCATAGCAGATATATGCACAATAGATAAAAACTAAAATCATGGGCTTAGGAGATCACTCAATGGGTAAAGTGCTTGGCACCCAAGCATAAGGATCTGAGTTCACATCTCCAGAACCCACATACAAATGCTGGGCAGGCTCAATGGCACATACCTGCGATCCCAGCACTGGAGAGGCAGAGACAGGAAGATCACTGGAGCTTGTCGGCTAGAAAGTCTAGCTGAATTAGTGAGCTCGTGGTTCAGTGAGGAATACAGACTCAAAAGATAAGGTGGAGAGTAACTAAGGAAGACACCTGACACCCACCTCTGGCTTCCACATCCACACATCCACACACACCTGTGCACATGTATTCACACATATATGTCACACATACATACACACACACACTAAAGCCAAACTAAATGCCCATCAACAGGAAGATGAATAAAGAAATTGTAGTCACATTTATATAATGTGACATTGTAAAGCAATAGAAAGAATTGTACTACTACTATATGAAACAAAGGGATAAATCTTAAGAGAAAATATACAATAAATTAAATAAAGTACAAAAAGTCCAAACAATGTGGCTCCAGTTTAAAAATATTAGTGGGCTGGGTCAGGCATGGTGGTGCACACCTTTAATCCTAGCACTCAGGAGGCAGAGGTAGGATGATCACCATGAGTTCGAGGCCACCCTGAGATTACATAGTGAATTCCAGGTCAGCCTGAGCTACAGTGAGACCCTACCTTGAAAAACAAACAAACAAAAAATTAGTGGGAACTTTAATCTATGAGCATACTGTAATTTGGTTGTGTTCCTGTCATGGTACCCTCTTTTGTCCTCTCCCCACTCCCATTGCACGGAGGACCCTCCTCTTTCAAGGTAGTCTTTCCTCTATTTTGTTGTCTCATTTCTTGTCCTCATCTGTCCTCTATGTCAAAATGCTTATGGGCTTAAAACCGTGCTAGTCATATAGGGGTATCAGTAACCACTGTGGGGTCATGAATGCACCATTCAGCTCATGTTAGGGGAACAGTGCCCCAAAGTATTCCTTCCTACCCTGTGGCACTTACATTCTTCCCAACCCCCCTCTTCCAAAATGTTCCCTGGGCTCCTTTCATGCTAAGCTTTCAACAGCCTGTTATTTTCTGCTTTGAGGAGCTTTGAGTCTCTTCAGTGCCTATGGCCATCACCCTGGAGAAGGTTCTCTAGCTAATAGTGAGAGCTGCATTCATATTCCCTCTGCCACTTCCTCTGCAATGTTCCCTAGGCCCTGGCCAGTGAGGTAGAAATGACTCCTCCAGCACTAGGCACTTGGCTTTCTCTTCTTGTCTTTGTTTTTTTTTTTTTTGTTTTTGTTTTTGTTTTTGTTTTGTTTTTCAAGGTAGGGTCTCGCTCTAGCCCAGGCTGACCTGGAATTCACTATGGAGTCTCAGGGTGGCCTCGAACTCACGGCAATCCTCCTACCTCTGCCTCTCAAGTGCTGGGATTAAAGGCGTGCGCCACCACGCCCTACTGTCTTCTTGTCTTTTTTGTTTGTTTGTTTGTTTGTTTTGGTTTTCTTCAAGGTAGCATCTCTCTCTAGCTCAGGCTGACCTGGAATTCACTATGTATTCTCAGGCTGGCCTTGAACTCGCAGCCATCCTCCTACCTCTGCTCCCAAGTGCTGGGATGAAGGGCCTGCACCACCACACCTGGTTCTTCTTGTCATGTTGATGAGTCTTGAGTTTCCCCGGTAAAAAGTAGGCTCCCTAACCAAAAGTGAGAGCAGCATTAATCAAAGAGGATGAATCTACATTTAAAAGATTTTCTGTGCTGGAGAGATGGCTTAGTGGTTAAGGTGCTTGCCTGAGAAGCCTAAGGACCCAGGTTCGATTTCCCAGTACCTATTTAAGCCAGATGCACAAGGTGGCACATGTGTCTAGAGTTCATTTGCAGAGGCTAGAGGCCCTGGCGTGCCCAATCTCTCTCTCTCTCTCTCTCAAATATAAATAAATAAATAAATAAATAAATAAAATAATAGAAGATTTTCTGATGGGCATAACATCTCCATTTGTGGCTCCACTCTTACTATGAGAACAATCAGAATCATGGTTGCCTTTGAGGAAGGACATTACTTCCTAGGAGAACTACTGAGGGTGAAAAAATATGTTCTATATTGTAATTGGGGTGGCAATATGCATTTGTCAAATGTCATCAAACTCTACATTATATATAATATTTAAATTATTCCTTAATAATTTTCCCTCTAAGACAAGGTTTCATATGTAACTTTGGCTGGCCTGAAGCTTGCTATGCAGCCCAGGGTGACCTTGAACTTGTGGCACTGTCTCTAAGTGCTGGAATTACAGATATGCGCCACCATGCAGGCTTAAAAACATATTTTTAATGATATGGCCTAGCTTGACCTTATTCACTACAGGTGGCTCCAGATAACTTTTAGTTAGTGGCAAAATAATAAAAGAAAATAAACAATCAATTTGTAAATCATTCAGCCAGCCATGCAGCTCAGAACTCCGTGTTCCATGACCCTTAGAAGTCTTCCTGAGGGCTCAGGGTCAGGCCAGAGCCATGCCTCCATATGAACTCCAGCTGTTCTCCCTCAGCCATCTGTTCTTTAGCTGGTCCAGCCCCACCCTAGCCTGCCATGATTCTCAGATTTTCTTCCTCAGAGCAAGCAGTGCATGCTTCCCTGGCGCCCGAAGGGGAAGGGTGGGGTAGGGAGATTCTATTTCTTTATCTCTCTTCCCTGGGTCAGGAAGAGAAGGGGACTGGGGCTTGCCTTTTTGTTGTTGTTAGGGAGGCCAGAAAGCCTCCTGAATTATTACCATTTTCTTGGCCTTTGTAGCAGACAGCTTTGGGTCGCTGAGATGAGCTTCCAGACCAGGCGCAGTTATGGAGGAAGGGATATTTATTGAAGCTTATAGATCCAGGGGAGTTCCGTAAGGGCAGAAGAAGCTGGCCTGCCTTCACAGGTCCAAGGAGAGAGAGAGAGAGAGAGAGGAGCCACAAGTCAACTTTCACAGCATACTTTAGGAACTCTAGGCACTTTGTATATCTTTAGATTGGAATTTTAAATCCACCATCACACCTTAGGGTCCCAGTGACACCTCCTCCAGCCAGGTGGCTGCAGATATAAATTATAAACTGTAATAAAACACTGACTATATTGGGGGCCATTTATTTAAACTACCACATTTTATCCCTGGCCCCCAATAGATCTATAACCATCTTACATTGTAAATTGTATTTAATCTAATTTTAAAGGTCCCCACAGTCTTTACCAATTTAAGAGAGTTCTCAAGTCCCAAATCTTTGGGATTTAAGATTGTTTCTTAGCTATGAGTCCTGTAAAATCAAACAAGTATATACTGTCAACATCTAAAGGAACAGAGTAAACATTTTCAACTGGTACAAGGCATAACAAGGAGAGACTAGAACAATGTAAACTTATCAATCTTCAAGTAAACATCAGACTTTTGTAGTTTAAGTCCGATATAAGGAGTGAGTGCCAGTCTTTGGATTTTTTAATTTTGTCCCTCCAGCTGGCCAGAGTAGCCAGGGAAAACTTGCATCTCCCTCTCATCTGTCAGACTGTAGGAGGAACTCCAGAATACTTCCTTTTTGTAGCTTCTCCCATGATTCTGTTTCATGATGCTACTTAATTTTTATGTGTTCATTTAAAAATGTTCCTTTCCCACTAAATTATAAAAATCTCTGAAGGACGGGTTCTATTTTATTGTCTAATTGGCTGTTTTTTTTTTTTCTGTATTACTTTTCCTATTCCTAACACAGCCCCTCATGTATGTCTGTTGGATGAATAAACTACTATTCTGAACATGATGGACATCTGCACTCAGGGCTGTGTCCTTCCTTCCTTGATCCCTAATCTGTCTAATTACATTCTTATTTTATGGAATTTTTGTTCTTTCCTGGGCAATTGGTTTAATTTCTTTCAGTTTAAAAAGTAGGGTTTTTTGGGAGGGGGCTGGATAATAGTGGATAAGGTGCTAGCCTGTGAAGCCTAAGGACCTAAGTTCAACTCCCCAGAACCCATGTAAGCCAAATACACATGGTGGTGCATTGTCTGTAGTTCATTTGTATTGGCTAGAGGCCCTGGTGCACCCATATTGTCCTCTCTATCCTCCTAATAAGTAAATAAAAAATTTTTTTTTGAGATAGGGTCTCACTCTAGCTCAGGCTGACCTGGCATTCACTCTTTTGTCTCAGGGTGGCCTCGAACTCACAGCAATCCTCCTACCTCTGCCTCCCAAGGGCTGGGATTAAAGGCGTGCGCCACCACGCCTGGCTTAAATAAAAGTTATTTTCAAAAAAGTAGTTTTGAACCTCGTATTATCTTAACAAGTAGGTAGACATTTTTGCAATGTTATGGATAGGAGCTCGGTGCTCCACTGCTGAGCTACATTCCCAGACCCGCAAAGTAGACATCTTTGGTATGATGTGGTTTTCCTTTCTCATTTTGCTTTGTCCCTTAACTGCCAAGCTCCACTCCCGTGCTTGACCGACCATGTTAACCTTCTAAAGCCTGATTTATGTGGGTGCAGGGGAATCAAATTCAGGCCAGGGGTCTTGCAAACATGCACCTTTAATCGCTGAGCCATTTCCCTAGCTCCAGGATAGGCACTAGTCTTTGCTGTTTGTCTCACGTATTAGCAACAAAAATAAAAAGCTTCTAAGGAACTGTACTAAGCAACTATAATGATATATTGATTTGTAGCAACACTAAACTCAACAGGGTTGGGGGTGGGCAGGCATCTGGAATAGACATGTTAGCGCTTTGGAGGGAACCGGGGATTTTTCTAGGTTGATGTGGTTGGAGTTGTTTGAAGAGAAATGTAGATGAAAATTCTCCTGAGCTTCACCAAGTGGGTTCTGTAATGCACCAAAGACTTTAGTGGAACTGAATGCACTATGGAGCACCCATCCTTCCACTTTTAAATATTCAGTAGAGTGCCAGACATGGAGACACATGCCTCTAATCCCAGCACTTGGGAGTCCTAGGCAGGAGGATCACTGTGAGTTCGAGGCCCCCCCTGAGACTACATAGGTCAGTTTGTACTAGAGTGAAACCCTACCTCAAAAAAAAAAAATCCAATAGGGCAACAAGAGAAGGTAATTGAGGTGGTGGTGGGGTAAATCTGATCAAAATACATTATTATACATGTAATAAATTAAAAATTAAAACAAGAAGAATTCAGTAGGCAGTGAAAAGAATGTCTTTTTCACAGGAGACATGGACATCACCAGTATGTTCACGTTATGACAAGCTAGAGGCTGACCTTCATATTTTCAAAGCTCTCCCTACAGTGCCATTATTGTCTGCTGTGACTGACCTGTATCCTTAAGCCAGCCCATTCCATCCATTCCAGGGGCAGACCCCAGCACATAAGTGCAAGTACTTCAAATCTGTTTACTCCCAACATCTGATGCACCTTGCTTTGTTCCTCACTTACCCTCTGTTCCATTCAATATTTCTTCTAGTTTCTGGTTTTTGATTCAGTCTCCCTTTGGTTCTTCCATGGCTATATGAGTCTTGATAATTTTGACTGTTTTCTAAAATAGTTTTATTTTTATTTATTTATTTGAAAGAGTGAAAGAGACAGATAGAGAGAAAGAGAGAATGGGCACACCAGGCCCTCTAGCTGCTAAAGGAACTCCAGACTCATGTGCCACCAAGTGTATCTGGCTTATGTGGGTAATGGGGAATCAAACCTGTGTCCTTAGGTTTCACAGGCCATCTCTCCATCCCAATTTTCACTGTTTTCTGAGCTTCGAGTCTTTGTGCTCTGTGGTGAATGAGATACATAGTCATCTTCTGCTCTTGTTTTTCATGAATAGCATACATTCCCTTACTTTTGTGGATTCAAAATTGTAGCTGTGAGATCCAAGCTGCAGCACTGATCCATGGCACTATTTTAAGTCCTGTAATAACAGAATCCTTGTGGTACTCTGGAAAGTTTCTTCCTTCTGGTTTCTGCTATAGGTAAAGAACCATATGGTTAAATGCTAAAAAATGATTTATAATTTGGAAGACTATTGAGAAGGGACAGAAAGTACTAGAATATGATAGTTTCCTAGAATGGCTAACAGTAGAGATTTTTAAATGTCCCTCAAGCTCCAGCCTTCATAGTAACAGATCACTGATAATGGGATGGTAAAGACAAGAGCCATTGTTGTGAGCTTCCCCTGGTTGATGAATGAATACTGGTTTAAGGAGTCTGGATGGTCTAGACTGCAGATCACCATGATGGGAAAATATGTCCTACTTGTTATGGATTTCATCAAATTCTTATGCCAGTTCAGAACTTAGAATGTCAGTCACATAGCACTGTGTTTCTCTGAATAGCCTTAATTATAATACCCAGGCTCACTCTTCACAAAGCAGATCCCCACATAAAAAGCTATCTCTCACTAAAGTCAAGATGGATTGTATCTACATGTAGTAAATTTGTCTCTGGGGACTTTGGCAAGTTGAAGGCTTGTAACCTGTTCTAGGAAGAAAGGAAAGAGCTCCTAAACCATGAAATATCACAACTTTAGACAATGATAACTGTCGTCTCTAAAATGTGGTCACATGTGAGTTGTCAGATCCAGAGTCAGCATTGCTGTGGTGAGTGAAACCAGACTTTCTGTTGAAGGGCAGGCCCTGAGAAGGATTCCAGCTGCAGTTTTCCTTGCAGAGGTCTCCACCCTCTAGCATGAAGGCTATCAGGTGTTGGCTTCACAATTGGACAATCACTTGTCTCAAAATTCCCCAACTCGCTGAGAGGTATTAATGGCCTTCTGGTGACCTCACACCTACCCTTCAAACTTGAGCTCTGTGCTTCTGACCTACCATAATGACTAGGAGTGATGAAGAAGAGAAAATGGATCTAGATGAAGTCAGGGTCACCAGAGAACAAACTGAATGTCATAAAGGTGCTTGGCCTAAAATCATCTGGTTTTACAAGGGTAAAAATTGTAATATGCCTAGATTTCTCTTCTTTGCCATATGTTTCAAGCAGCCATTCATAATCACTAACTCAATCTTCTTCCTCCTATCTAGAATGAATGTATATGTTTCCAACACTATCACCAATTTGTCATACTCCTCAATGGGACTGTACAACACAAAGGCCACCAAAGCCATTTGAGGTGCTGAGTGCAGTTTGGATAAACACCTCATTTTTTGAACCCAAAGCATTGAAAATAGTCACTCACTTGAAGCAAAGAGGGATGGAGAAGAATTAAGGTTGTCCCAGTCAAGTATGTAAAAGGTTTCTGTTGTAGAATACTTTAATGCCATTGAAGAAGATGGATAGACATTGCTTAGGTGACTAAGCATGGGCTCTGGTACCTCAGTTCCTAGGCTGTATTTCTGGCTGTCCCAGTTACTAGCTGGATGAACTTGAACTAGTAACTGGTGGCCCACTCATCATCAAAATTCGGGGGTATAACTATTAGTAATGTTAGACAGAAAATCAGATACTGTAAGAGGTAGACAGATTTATTTTAATGATTTTTCTCATGTTAGTACACAGAATGAAAATCCTAAGGCTAAGTTCAAAGGCCTGATACCCAAGTGCAAAAGCAAGAGAAGACTAACATTTTCTGAAAAACAGCCAAAGCCTGATAGGTTAAAAAAAGAAAGCAGATTCTCTTGCTCAGATATTTTGTTCTATTCAGGCTATCAGTAGATTGGATGTGGTCTCTCACACTGGGGAGAGCCAAATGCTTTTCTCAGTCTACTGATTCAAATGCTCATCTCATCCAAAAATGCCCTATAGACACACCCAGAATATTGTTTAACCCTTTTTTGACTGGATAACTTGTGATCCAGTTAACTTGACACAAACTTAGCCATCACAACATAAAACTCCTCTAATATAAAGTCTATTAGAAAACATGGAAAACTGAAAGGATTACTGTGGAAACTATGTATGCCAATTTTTAGATTGTCTCTCGACACAAAACCCATCCTTTGTGTCATGATGCTGAATCAGGCATCCCATGAACCACATTCATTCTCCTCCACCTGGCTTCGTTTGATTCTGCCAATGAAAGAATGTGAGGCTGGAGGAGAGGGGCTTGCTCCTATTGTGTGCTTCTTCTTGGTTTCATCTTCACTCCAGAAGTTGTAAGGGGAACAGGTGATCCTGTTTTTCACTTTTCTAGAATTTGCAGAACACACTTTATCCTATCCCACTCAGAGAAATCACGCAATCCACTAATTCCCCATCCTTAGAATCTGGCTTCATGCAGCCACTACTTGAGCTCAAAATCAGCAATGTGACTGAGTTCCACCATGCTCTCTTCTCATAAGTGTGCAGGCCTTTACCTACAAGCTTCTAAGTTTGAGTAAAATCAACACTTTCTCTTCATGCTCTCAGGGTTGGTAGCTATATCCTTTAGTTGCAACTTCTATGATACTTTACAGTCATCTTTGCTTAGTCTTTCCAGTGAAATAGGTAATGATTTTATGCCTAGCTAGCAATGAACTAAACTAATCTGGTTACCAAGGGAAATCTGTAGGTGTGTGTATATAACTAAGTACTAATTAAGTACTCTACCCAGTGTGGCTTAGGTGTCTAACGGTACTATGAAATAGCCAATATTTATTGAGTACCTACTATATGCTGGGATCATTATAAGTATTTGTCATAGTCAGCTCATATTACTGGAATGAACTTCCAAACCAGGCACAGTTCATGGGAGGAAGGGATTTATTGAAGCTTACAGATCCAGAGGAAGTTTCATAATGGCAGAAGAAGCTGGTCCCCTTGCACAGGTCCACACAGAGAAAAAATAGCACCAGCAGCACCATAGACAAGCACACTCCAGGAAACCCAAGCAGAGCTCAAGCACTCTGTACACCACAGGCTGGAATTCAGATCCTACCTCCATAACACCTTAGGGCTGGACCCCAGGGTCTGCTCACATTGACACCTCCTCCAGCCTGGCAATTGGAGATCTAAGTTACAAATGTTAAGAAACTCCTGAAAAAAAAAAAAAAAAGAAAACCAAAAAAGAGCTGGGCGTGGTGGCGCACGCCTTTAATCCCAGCACTCGGGAGGCAGAGGTAGGAGGATTGCCGTGAGTTCGAGGCCACCCTGAGACTCCATAGTGAGTTCCAGGTCAGCCTGGGCTAGAGTGAGACCCTACCTCGAAAAATCGAAAAAAAAAAAAAAAAGAAAAGAAAAGAAACTCCTGAATCTATTGGGGGGCATCCATTCAAACTACCACAGTATTTCATGTTTTATTTATTTTGGTCTCATTTTTACCCATAAAAATAAGGCATATGAAACTAGTATCATGTCTAGCCAATAGCAAGTGTTTACTTGTGTACTACTCTTATTTGATTTTTGTGTGTGTATGTGTTCATGCATATGTGTTTGTTTGTGTGTGTGTGTGAGAGAGAGAGAGCACATACATGCATGTATGTGCCAAGGCATGCATGTGGAGGTCAGAGGACAGCCTTTCCACTTCATTTGAGGCAGGATTTCCCTCTCAGAATGCCACGCTGCTGTTCTTTGCTGTGTTAGCTAGGAGCTTACAAGAAATTATCCTATCCTCACCTCCCATCTCACCTCCAGCATGCTGAGAGTACAGAAGACCACTGCAGCTTTTTTTAAAAAAAATTCTTCACAAGTTTGTACTTTGTTTTTATTTATTTATTTGAGAGAGAAAGAGGGTGGGGGGAGAGAGAGAATGGGCATGCCAGGGCTTCCAGCCACTGCAAACAAACTCCATATGCCACCTTGTATATTGGCTTATGTGGGTCATGGGGAATCAAACCACAGTCCTTTGTCTTTGCAGCCAGGTGCCTTAACTGCTAAGCTATCTCTCCAGCCCCACCACTGCAGCTTTTTAATGTGGCATCTGGGGATCTTAACTAGGGTACTTAGGCTTGAGCAACAAGTGTTTTATCCACTGAGCCTTCCCCCATCCCACACCACTCTTTTAATTTGGCTTCTCCAGAAACAGTCTATAAAGCAAAGACAGTAGTGGGATACAGGTGGAGTTTGGAGGGAAAGTAACCTAAGTGATAGAATGGTTAAAAGTGATAACAACTCTGCATATTAATGAGCAGGCTACTGCTACACGAAAGTGGAACTCCATCTTAGCTTGGAAAAACATCCAATCAAACATAGTTTTATGGGAGGAAGGGTTTTATCTCAAGCTTACATATCCAGGGGAAGTTCCATCAATGGTGGAAGAAGCTGGCTCCCATTTCAAATCTAAGCAGAGATAAAAACCACCACTAGCTAGTAAACAACAAAAAGCAGCAAGCAGAACTCCAAGAGCTCAAACATCTCTATATACCTTTGAGCTGGAATTCAGTTTGGGCCCTCAAACACTTTGAGCTGGACCCCAGGATATGCCCCCATGATATCTCCTCCAGCCAGTTGGCTGGAGACTCAAGTTAAAAGCTTTAATAAAACATCTGAGTCTATGGAGGACATTCATTCAAACACCACAATTAGTGTAGCATACCTCAGAAGTATCACACTATCCTGTACCATCTGCTGGAAGAATTATCCCTCTTCCCATTTCCAAGTTAGCCAAGCATGGATCTAAAGCTATTATTATCCTTATGAATGATAACTACAGGATGTTCAAAGGCGGCTATCAAAAGTGTTTGCAAAGGTATAGATATACACATACATTCAGACATCCCAAGGTAACTAATCTAGTGAGTGGTAAATACAGAGATTTTAATGGTCCATACTTTTTGAAAGTTAATAAAACCATTATTAGGGTACCATGCTTGGTGGTGTACACTTAAATAATCTTGGTACTTGGGAGATGGAAGTAGGAAGATCAAGAATTTGAGGTCATTCTCAGCTGCATAATGGGTTCAAGGCTTGCCTGAGCTACATGAAGCCCTGTCTCCAAAAAAAAAAAAAAAAAAAAAAAAAAGGAAAGAAAGAAAAAAAGGAGAGAGAGGTAGGGGAGAGGGTGGTTGATATTCAAGGCAAGGATATAAGATTTTTAAATATGGGAAATATTTTAAATATTTATGTGTTGTATAAGGAACAAAAAAGCAGGGAAGGAATGTTGTGTACAAGGGAAGAAAGGAGGCTTCAGAAGTCTTATGAGGTAGGAAGGCATGGAGTGGCATAAATACTGTGTCTGGTGGGAAAGTGGAGAACATGGCTGTGGAGGTTCTAATGTATAAAAATTCCTTTTTAGCATGAATATAAGTTAATATTCTGAGAATGAGGGTGGCAGTGATGGGGAAGTAGTCTTAAAGAATATGTGGGAAATGGGAATGGGCTTACAGATGCGTAGAAGAGTTGTTAGACAATAATGAGGGTTGGAGAATGTGAATTTGTAGCAGTTCAAAGCTTCATATGGTCAATGTTCTTTTTATCCCTAAGAGTATAATTCCAGAAGACAAAATGGTGAATTAATACAAAGGCTGGTTATACCAAGACATTCAGTGAGACAATATGAGTATTAGAGGCTTAAGAGGCTGGAAAAGGGCTAAATTGCTAAGGGATGTAAAGTAGGACCAACTGTGATAAAGTAGAGTGGCAAAGGAGACAGGACCATCTCCCCTGCCCCTATGTAAAAAAATCCAGAAGCCATGGCAGTCTTCTGTATCCCAGAACACTGGCAGGGAGATGAAAGATGGAGGCAAATTTTCGCATAAGCTCAACGTCAGTGCAGTACAACAACAGCAACAGCAGAGTGAGAGCCAGAGAGTGAAACTCTGCTTCACATGAGGTGGAAAGGTGGGGAGCAAAGGAAAAGATATCTTCTGACCTCCACACACGCACTAGGTGGCATGAGAATGCCCGCACTTCCCCGTACACGAATATGCAAGCACACAGGAACACACATACAAATAAATAAATAGCCTTTCATAAACATAGCTAAAAAAAAAAAGACACTGTTTTCATGAGGCAATAATGGGATGAGAGCCAAGTGACTTTCTCAAGGTAACAAACCAGTAAATGGTGCAGCCAGGCTTCTGTCAGACCCTAGAGCATACATGCATCACACCAGCCATTCCTAATTCTTGTGAACTTCCCAGCCATACCTGTCTAAGCAGCTGAAAGGACAATAATAATATCAATTACTGATTTACTGATTAGATGATATCTAGTCTTCCATTAAGACAGGTGTATCAGGGGCAGCTTGGACTTAGAAATGCATTATCTCACAGTATTGGAGGCTAGACATCCAAGGTTAAGTTGGCAGCAGAACTGGTTCCTTGTGTGGGCTTGATGAGGCAGAATCTGTTCCAGGCCCCAACCCCAGCTTCTCAGTTTGCTTTGACCTTTGCCATTACTTATCTTACAGACACATCATAAGGATTTTTGCCTTATCTTTACATGGACTTCTTCCTTCCAATTTTCCCTTTCTATAAAGACCCACTGTTTTGCCCAGGTTCTCCAAAGAAAATATCAAAACCAACAGGAGTTAGCCTGGTGTGGTGACACGTGTCTTTAATCCCAGCACTCAAGGGGCAGAGGTAGGAGGAGCACTGTGAGTTCAAGGCCACCCTGAGACTACATAGTGAATTCCAGGTCAGCCTGGGCTAAAGAGAAACATTACTTCAAAAAAAAAAAAGCAAACAATATATATGAGATATAAATATAAAGGTGAATTTATTAGAAGAACTGATTTACATGATTTTAAGTGCTGAAAGTTCCTATGATATGCTGTCTGCCTGCTGAAAAGTCAGGGAAACTATAGTATGACTCAATTTAAGTCCACAGGCATGAGAACTAGGAGAGCCAACAGTGTGATTATTAGTCCACAGGCAGAGGATTAAGAATCTGCTTGTGAACCAATCTTCAGACCGAGAAGACCAGAGAATATAGAGTTCCACTATCCAAGGGTAGAAGAATAAGGGCATTCCACCTGCAGAAGACAATGGCTAAACTTCTTTTCTTTTCTTCTGATTTTTGTACTATCTGGACCCTCAGTCTGTTGAGTAGTGCCAGGCATGGTGGCTCACACTTTTAAACCCAGCACTTAGGAAGCAGAGGTAGGAAGATCACTGTGAGTTTGAGGCCAACCTGGGACTACAGAGTGAATTCCAGGTCAGTCTGAGCTAGAGTGAGACCCTACCTCGAAAAAAAAAAAAAAAAAAAAAAGATGGGCATGGTGGCACATGCCTTTAATCCCAGCACTCGGGAGGCAGAGGTAGGATTGCCGTGAGTTCGAGGCCACCCTGAGACTACATAGTGAATTCCAGGTCAGCCTGGGCTAGAGCAAGACCCTACCTCGAAAAACCAAAAAAAAAAAAAAAAAAAAAAAAATCAAAGTAAAACAAAATAAACAAAAAACTAGGAAACAAACACACATTGCCTGAAGATCCATCTTCCTTCTACTGATTCAGATACCAATCACTACTCTAAATATCCTCATTAACTTACCTCAAAATATCATTTATTTTTAAATTTTATTTATTTATTTATGAGAGAGAGAGAGAATAGGATTATCAGTGCCTCCAGCCACTGCAAAAGAACTCCAGACACATACTCCACTTTATGCATCTGGCTTACGTGGGTCCTGGGGAATTGAACTAGGGTCCTTTAGCTTTGCAGGCAAGTGCCTTGACAGCTAAGCCATCCCTTCAGCCTCCAAAATATTGTTTTTTAAGCCATCAAACTTCCCTTAGTCCAGGCAAGTAGACACCTAAAAATGAATACCACACCAGTAAGAATAGAATTCATCTTAATGACCTCAATTTTATTGACAAAGATCCTAGTTCTAAATAAGGTTACATTTACAGGCACTAGAAGTTAGAATTTCAATTTATAGGTTTGAAGGAGGGACATAACTTTAACCCATAACTGCACATCATGATCCTCTTCTCACAATGCGGAAAACATTAAACAACTTTTCCATGGTCACATAGCTGCCACATGCTACATGTAGCAATTGAAGCCTAAGTTATCCTTTCTCCAAAACCTTCATTCCACCCCTCCATAAACCTGATCAGGTAGCTTCTCTACTACAAGCTTTTTTTCCATGCCAAGGCCAAGTTGACCCTTAAGAACCACTAGGCAAGGGCTCTGGAATTGGCTCACATGTTTTCCTCTGAAAATTCCATCTCAAGCCAATATAGGTAATAGCTGGGCTTCTTGCTTCGAACAAGAGCACTTCATTCCAGCGAGTGTGCGGAGAGTCTAAGCTTCTGAACGCAGGGATGGATTGGTGCTCGGTGCCGTGACACAGCGGCTATTTGGTGGGAGTGGTGAGCTACCCGCCCGGCAGGGATCAGCGATTCCCTGTTTCCCCCCCCCCCTCTGTGCCCTCCCACTGACAATCTATTAGAGATTTCTCTCCCCTAAAAGACCCAGTCTTTAATGTCTTGCCTTTCTTTCCCCGGGATTTGCAGCGCAGCTAGGCCATCGCCATCTTGGCCGGAAGTCGCCCATCAGTGTCCAAAGTATATTCACAGGTACTGTCTATTGAGTCCCCACAAATAAATGCATCAAGATTATGTGGAAACGTCTCTATTTGACAGATGAGAAAACTGAGACTCAAAGTGGTTAAATCATTTGTCTAGTTTTACACAGGTCTTAGATGGCATCACTGTGATTTGAACTTAAAGCTTATCATATTTCAAGTCTAAGCAAAGCCAATGATCCCACCCTGGACCCTGGAGTTTCTATCAAACCAACCAGTCACTGGGAACTGGGGACATACTTCATAGGACTTCACCTTGAATTCCAGCCAAAAATCTGGGGCCCTTCTGCTCACCATCAGCCCTAATGCCCACACTCTGCCCATTGCAGTGCATTGTTGCCTAGCGTGGAACTTGTGTTCTTAGCACTTCCTTTCCCTTGAGAACAAGACTAGTTCCATACCCCAGCTCTTCCCATAGCCTCATTTCAGTACTATGAATTGTTTCCTGAGAGCTGTAGCCCAGCATATGACAGAGCTGAGCCAATGCCTTGTCCATAGCTGTGCCAAGTAGATACTCTGGAGCTGCCATTCTTGCTGTTTCCTCTGGGCACCTCTACCCAGACAGAAAGCCTGGGAAGCTGGAGCTGAGTAAATATCACATGATGCTTCCAAAGGCCCAACCTCTACTCCGGAACTGCCTAGTGCCAGATCCAAGCCAAGAAGGGTCTTTTCTAGGACAGCTTTCTGAAGCAAGTAGAATGCCAGCAGGAAGGAAACAAGGGGGTGGGTAATAGAGACTACGAAGAGCCTCCAGAGTTGCGGAGCACTACTTCTCAATTAGGAGGCGAGAGAAGAGGTGAAATTAAAGGACCAACATACAATCCAAAGAGCTGAAGGGACGTGGAGAAAAGCTTGCGAGTTCTGCTTGTGTCTGATTCTTTTGATCTCACCAAATGGGACTGAGGAGCAGGACTGAAGAGAAGTAGGACAGAAGGAGTGTCCACAAGTCTAGAAAGCTCCCTGTATTTTCCTCGCCCCCAATGGGCTGTGAGCTCCCCAAGCACATACTTCTCTAGCTGAAGCCTCCCGTGCAGCTTCTAACACCTGGCCTTAGTGTGAGCTATCAGGGCTCTTTCACAACAGGATCAGAAGATTTTCCCTGTGAAGACATCATGGGCCCAAAAAGCTAGTAATGCTGGGATCTGCCATTGGACATTCCCCTGGCATGGATTCTGGCAGGAAAGACTCAGACTGGGCAAAAATCCAGGGCAGACAGTGCTGGCTTGAGTCCCAGTTCCCTGACCTGGCCCACTGCCCTCCTTGGCTATCAGACAGCATTTGCGGAGCCTGCAGACATCTGTGTGCCCATAGGAAGAACTGGGGAGCTGCAGGATCTGGAGACACAAAAGGGTCCCCTTTGTCTCCCTCTGTCCTCACTAATGGCCTGAGTCCCTTCCCAGGGCAGCAGCTGGGTGTTTGGGAGGGAGGGAGGGCAAGAATTGGCCACTGACCAGAAGAACACAAGGCTACCCTTAAAGAGGTGGACCAGCTGTTGTGGGTGAACACACAGGTGCACATGAGTGCCACCAACCTTTACACACACCCTTGCTTCTCTGCCAGAGGTGAAGGCTGTGGCCTAGATGTAGCAGTGCTGCCTATATTTTTATTGGGCATGTCATCTGGCTTCCCAGGATCTGAACTCCAGCAGGCACAGCCATCCCACTACTTCCATGGTACCTCTGAAATGTTCCACGCAGGTAAAATAGAGTGTCTACCACTGATGCAGTCAAACAGTATGCTCACCTATGTAGGCAGTTCTCCTCGAGTACCTCCAGACTCTTTCCTTTACTCATTTTATCTACTTGCCCCCCTCCTTGGGACAGCTCTCTATCATGCCACTACATTCTCCCAACTCTTCTCTGTATTGTCTGCGCCCTGCTCTGTTACCTGTCCCCCAATAAACACACACAAATTGTCATACTAGACCAGTGCAGATGTGCTTTGTGTCATCTATTCTGGATGTGATTTTTGTTTTTCAATGTCCTGCCATTGAGCATGGCTCTGTCACCAATTCAAGTTTTGTGGCATTTTCAAGGTAGGTGATCCTCCCTCTCAGCATGTCATGGACTCAGCTCTAGAGGCAAACAGCCTTTAAATGTGTAGGTTGTTTGGTTTCCCAAGTGCCTGGCAGTGACTCAATGTGGTTGGCAGGACAGATTGGGCTGGTGTTGACAGAGGAATAAACCAACAGAAGAGAGAGATTAAGTGACTTGCCCACACAATTAGTGACGGAAAGCGTGATCAAGCTATGATCTGGTGCTTTGTCTTCTCCACTTTTACATCCCATTGCTTCTCAAAGAGGATGCCAGTGGAGGTGTGCTGGGTCTATGCTGTTGCTGGTCTATGATAAGCGCTTCCTCCAGTGTGTGAATTGATGCACTCTTAGCCTCAATGAAACTGTCTTGAAATAGTATAAAACAGTTAAATTGAACAGCAAACTCAGTAATGTGGCTAATTTACCTTAGCACAGACTCAAAAATCAATGCCATCACTAGGCCTAGCAGCCCAAGATCCAGATCTCTGTCCAGGAAAGTAAGATAAGACCTATTGTAGACCTGTGTAAGGAGACTGGGTTGTGAAAGAAGCCAGAGCCATAAGTTCCATGACCATGAAACTATAGCTCCTTAGGGACAAATATGGCCCCATATAGCCAAATATAGTTCTTGGCTTTTTGAGCTTAACCCTATAGATCAAGGCTAACAAAGAGCCACTGCGCAAATGGTCTGTTGCCTTTTGTAAACTGAAAGTTTCTTCGCCTGAAATGTGGCTATGATCAACATGAGCTTTCAACCTTCAAGTTCATTCCTACCTGTTTTGTCTACTTTGGTCTGTATTACAGGGGCTCCGACCCATGCTGGCTATTTTCCAGGCTGACTTTCCCCTGGTTCTACTATCTGGGGGTATTCACTGTAGACACTCAAGAAAAAGGAAGGAAAAAGCCAAGAATTTTCTTCCCACTGTCTCTCAATTACCTATGGGAATAACGTGTGCCATTTTGTCCAGCACTTTTCTGGTTTCAGCACTGAAAGTCCCCTGGCTAAGGAAATCCCACAAGCATCTCCTCCTTAGGCAGGATGTTTTCTGAGGCTTAAGCTCCTGCTAATAACTCTTTCCTCCCCAGTACAAAAATTGCCACCCTGGGCTCTATAATGCTGCCTGTCCTCTTCTTTTGTTCCTCTAGTCTCCTGGTAGCAATGGCTTCCTGCTGCCTAGATGTCCAGGTTGTGGATTTATCCATTTTGGTTTCTCAAGTCTTTCCTCAACTGTCTCACTAGCTGAAGACATTGAACTCTCAGGCTTCTTTACTCTTGAAGTGGTTTCTGATTTCTACTTAGACGCTGACCAGTGCAGCAAGCACAATAGTACTTACAGTGTTATCATGCGGATTAAATTAGTTAAATAAACCACTTACAGCAGCGCTTGCCACATGGTAATTGCTTGTTAAATGTAAGCTGTTGTTATTAGTGTAGTGCGAAATAACATTTACCGCATACTTGCCATGTGCCAGGCTAATCACTTTACACCCACGATTGTATTTAAGCATTTATTACCCTTCTACCTGGGTGAACTGCATTCTTGAGCTAATTGCTTTGGAAACCTGTTTGCATCTCACACCTTGAAATTCCCAGATTCTTCTGAACCACTCCCCTCAGTGAACCCAAGAATATTCATTCACTCTCCCAGTATCAGGGCATAAGGAAGAATGAGACAATAATTTGCACATGACAGGGGATTCAGTTTAGTGGAGACAGGCACAGAGTAGGCAGTGGTACCCCAAGAGTGGCAGAGGAGGGGAGACTGTGGATTTGGGAGACTGTCTTGATTTGGATTTAGGCTGTGCATCCATTGGCCACTATTCTACATCTCCAACCACCTGTCAAAACATAGGAAAGACATTTTAACCTCTGTGAGTCTGTTTCCTCATATAGCAAGTAAAAGGGCATTTTGTGGTATCAATTTCTTAGAGATTGTTTAGAAGATAAATGAAATCTTCTCAAAATGCTCGGAACAATGATTGACAGACACTAAATAAGTAACTGGCAAAGACCAAATACTATGTATTTTTTACAGTATAACAAAAATAAGCTTAATTGTAGGAGGAGCCCAGAAGGTGGTGCCACTTGATTCTACCCACAAGTATTCGGGAAGGTGTCACAAAGACATTGAAGCTTGTTATGGTCTGAATGTGAAATGTCTCCCACAGGCTCATGTGTTCTGCTTGCTTCCCAGCTAGTGGTGCTGTTTGGGAAGACCATAGAAACTTGAGGACTGGGATGCAACTGAAAGAAGTAGGTTACTAGGGGATGACATTTGAAGGCTATACCTAGTCCCTGATCCCTTCCCCTTTTCCTGTCCTCCATAAGGTGAATAGTTGCTGCCACAGGCTCCCACCACCATAATGTTCTGCGTTCCTACAGCCTGGAATCAGCACAGCTGAGTATCATGGACTTGAAAGCTCTGAAAGCATGAGCCAACGCAAATCTTTCCTCCTTTAAATGGCTTATTCTAGGTATTTTTGTCACAGCCATAAAAAAAAAAATCTAATGAAGAAAAGCAGGATCTTGAAGAAACAGTGGACATTTCCCAGGTAAAGAAAATCTCCTTAATGATAGGAAAGACATGTGCAAAGGCACCAATTCATGATTCCACCTGGGTTATCTGGAGAGTAACTGCAAGTGAGTAGCTGGAGTCTAATGAGAAGAAATGGGGCTTAGAGGTTCAAGAAAGAACTATACACATACTGATCTAGGACCAGTGCTTTTCAATTTTCAATATGTTGGACATGGCCTTGATACCATTCTAAGAAACGCATATTTATTTACGAGAAAGGAAGACAGAACTAATAAGAAAAACTTGAAGTTGGAGTGAAATGATCATTTTTTATGGATATTTCACTCTCATGTCAAGTAAGTTTAAGGATGAAAAATCCTCTCATGTATTATGCATTAGGTGTGTATGGGTAACCCCATATCAGAAACAACCTAAATGTCTATCAATAGTAGAACAAATCAAGTACCTCTTATATTTGTGCAATGCAGCAGCACAGATAATGAGTGAATTACTGCTTCATGCTAAGGATATAGCTACATCTTGATTTCAGGTCTGGTACTGAGTAAAAGAAATGACACCCAAAAGTGTATATTCTAAATGATAGCCATTACATAAAGTTCAAAACCAGGCAATGGTCTGTGAGGTTAAAAACAAGGACCATGAACACATGAACACAGGCATCCATTTCAAAGTAGGTGTCCCAGCAGAGGCAATACCTCTCTTAAATATTCCCAGGTGATTCACATTATCATTCTGATTGGGAAGTCCAAATTTCAAACACGTTAAACATAATTTCTAGGGAGAGACATAAGGGAGCAAGATTTGGGGTAGAAATCAAGGGCAACTTTAGCATCATGTGGTTTAAGTCTTTACAAAGAGGGCATATCTACGTGTTTATTGTTTATTGTATATTTGATACTTAAACAGAGAAAAGGCACAGTTCTACCTATCCATTACAACATGATGGAAAGTAGTGAATATTATTTAATTAGAACTGAAAAATCACTGCAAGTGAATTCTTAATAATCTCAATTAATGGCTTGCATTTGTTTATTTCTTCCTGCTTGATTGACCTCATGCAGGTTAGCGTGATGGTTTGGGGAACAATTTGCAGATGGGAAAACTGAGGCTTTGAGAAATTATGTGGCTGGCCTTGAATCAAGCAACAAGAAGAAAACCACTATCATCATGCACTCACCTGAGTCCAAGTCACTACTGGACAGCACCATCAGCGGTTGCTTGAGTAGCTACAATAGTTTAGTAGTCATTTTCTTAAATTTACCTGCTCCATAATATATTTTCCACATTGCAGCTAGAGTGATCATTCCTTGATTTAATAAGCTCTTTGATGGTTTTTCAATGATCTTAAGATAAGGACTCGAATCATCAGCAGGGCTTACTAGGCACTTGGTTGTTGAGCTGTCCTGTGGATCTCTCTAGTCCAATCTCACAGCACACCCTTCCTTGTTCTTTATGCTCCAGTCATATTTACAGTACATGAAAATTCTTATCCTCCCTTCCACTACGGGTGTTGCTGCATGCTGTTCTCTTTGCAAAGTCTTCTTTTCCTATTCCTCCTTGAGATTCCAACTCATGATTACCTTCTCAAGGAAGCCTTGCTGACCTTCCTGAATGATTAGAACCATTCTTGTATAGCCTTTTGTAGGTCCATGTGTCTGATTCTTCATAGGGCTTACTATATATGTGATTTGTCACTGATTTATTTTAGTTACTCATTGTAAATTTTTCTCACTAGAAAAGAAATTCCACGAAGGCAGTGATCTTGTATGACTGACCGTTCTTTCCCCTTCCTCAATGACTAGCACAAGGTAACCAGTCAATTAATATGGGATTAAGCCACCCAGGAATTTGTTTATCATGGAGCCAGTACACTTGAAATCAATGGGGCTCTATTAACCTTTGTTTAAGTTTCAGCAAGTTCCATTCCCCTAATCCTCAGTTTCCCCATAAGTTCAATGCACATAGGAGTTGGACAAGGATACCTCTGAAGTCTCTTCTAGCCCTTAAGAAACATTTTTAATTTTTGAGGCAAGGTCACACTCAAGCTTAGGCTGACCTTGTTCTCACTATGTAGCCCAGGCTGGCTCTAAACTCACAGTAATCTTCCTACCTCAGCCTCCTAAGTGCTGGGATTAAAGTTGTGAGTCATCATGCCTGGGCTCTTACATAATTTTTGAACTCACAGTAAGATATCTAGGTACCCCATTTTCTCTTTGATGACACATTCTCTCACTATAAAAATGGGATCTGAATGCCTGGAGAGATGGCTTAGTGGTTAAGGCACTTGCATGTGAAGCCTAAGGACCCAGATTCAATTCTCCAGTACCCATATAAACCATCTGGTGGCACATGCATCTGGAGTTTGTTGGCAGTGGCTAGAAGTTCTGGCATGCCCATTCTCCCCAACCCCTTTCAAATAAATAAGTGAATATTGTTTCTAAATGGGATTCTAAAATCTGTCACTTTCTAACTTATTCTCAGCCACTTTCTGTGCCTCCCACAGACAGCTGTTGACTTGTGGGTGTACCCACATAAGAAAGCTCATTCTCCTTCCTTCCCTTCAGTGTTATTGTAGTTTGAAGCTAGTCTTCCCAAGGAAGAACTAACCCCAAGGGAACTTTCAATGAGCTGTGTGTGGTGGTGCATGCCTTTAATCCTAGCACTTGGGAGGCAGAGGTAGAAGGATTGGCGTGAGGTCAAGGCCACCCTGAGACTACATAGTGAGTCCCAGGTTAGCTTGGGCTAGAATGAGACCCTACCTCGAAAAACCAAAAAAAAAAAAAAAAAAAAAGTGACTGTCAATTAAGTTAACTTGATAGGCATTTCTCTTGAGGGGGGAATAACAAAAAAGACATTCTTTGAAGAATTATAGGAATTAATGCATACTTAATGACAAGAGAAAGCAGTAGCTTGTAATGTTTAGAGGACACTGACTTCGGGCAAGGTTTGCCAATTGCTCCCTGGCTGTGTGACCAAATCAGTCACTTTAGCCTGCTTACTTTTCTACACTGAAAAATGACAACAGTGGCAGAACCTGTCCCAGAGAACGGTTGTGTGGATATAATCACTTAACTAAGTATCTGACACACCATAAACCTTCAGTAAAGTTTGGCTACTCTAACCCTAATTGCGGTATTTGATAACACCTAAAAAGATGCTTCAACTCAAGATACGAAGACAGCTGGGTAAAACATGAGACAAACATACTCCATAACCGACCGCCCCCCTCAAAAAAAAATCTTTTCCAGGACGCAAAAGAAATATCAAATTTTACGTGGAGTGCATGAAATTAAGCAGAGTGCATGAGGAAGATGGTGGTGGTTAGAAGCAAGCTTCTTACTTAGTCCCTGGGATTCTTAGCTGTCCTGTCCATACCAGAGGTCTTTATTCCCACATTACAACGTTGTTGGAAATTATTTAAATGTCACCATGCCCTTACAGGGCCTCGCAAGCATAGTAAGAGCTGTGACCACTGTTCTAGCTGACTATTATTATTATTGTTGTTGTTGTTATTATTATTGTTCTTCCAGGGAGTTTGCAGCCCTTAGTGGCCCCTGAGGGCTGCTAAGGTTAGAGCCCCGGGTTCATCATCCAAACCGGTTCTCAGGCTTCTAAATTCTATGTCAAGTGAACTTCTGGGCCATTTAAAACACAAAGGAGAGGCAAGGGGGCCCCTGAAGTGCCCCGGACTTTCAAAGGGAATGCCGATGCCTGGAAGAAGTCCTGATGCCCAGAGCATCCGGGGTGGCGCGGTGGGGAAGCCTGCACCATTCCACCCAACTTGGGCCAACGGGTCTCCAAGACATCACCCGGCCCACCCGTGCGCCCCGCGGGGACACGAGCCGCCTGGAGTCCACAAGTTCTGGCCCTGGAGGTGTTCCCAGGTATCCAAGCCTCGCGGCGTTTTCAAGTGCTGGCTGTGAAGCTTGAAAAGGGCCCGCCGCTGGGCCGGGCGTTTTGTGTTTGCCAAACAAAGCATGAAGGGAGAGTGAGCAAAGGGGGCGGGCCGGGTGCGGCACAAAGGCCGTGGGCGGGCCCGGGCCGGGGAAATACAGTTCAGTGGGCCTGAATTGATATGCTCAGCCCTAAAGCTCCGGGCTGGGCGATCACAGGGCATGAAGGCCCAGCAAAGAGCACTAGGCTGCATTGATCCAATCCTGAGAGGCTGCGGGAAGGGAGGGGTAAGGACCCAAGGGGGGCACTCGGGGGTCTTCAGGGGCCGCCGGCCCTTAGATTAGGCGCTTTTCTTAGAAATGAAGGAATCTCTGGCCTGAGCGAGGGCCCGCCAGATGGACTGTGCCCTCGAACCCAAGAGGCCAGGGTAGGAATGTGTTTTCGTTCCTGTGGGGAGCGAGCATGCAGCGGGGTCAGCGACGACAAAGATGCTCTCTCTTCCTCTACTGGAAAAGATGCAGAGGGACCACTCCGGCCCTCCTCCACCTCCATCCTGTATTCAGTGGATCTAAGGATGCAGAGATGACTGGTCCTGAGCCCTAACTCGCTCCTCACCCATCCACCACCTCCACAACTTCTGCTGCTGTTTATGAGTCGGATGGACATAGTGAAGGACCCATGCATAGATGTGTGCTTCAACCAGATGGGTTTCTGTCCTCTTAGTTCGCCTCTAACAAATATTCTTGTCTGTGAGCATCGCCTCATTTCAACACGATTATGGGTGTTAATTTTGCTTGTTTCCCAGATCATTGAACATGGTCACAAATTATGGAGTCAGAAAAAAATATTGACATGTTGCAAAATTGAAATAAAGCAGACAGAAAGGACACCCTCAGCGATTATAATGTAATAAACATACACATTACTAGTAGCCAATGATTCTCACTATCCTGAGTCACACTCATTGCTTATCACTATCACCCATACTTAGCATAGGGCCAGGCACAGGGTACTGAATCAATAAATAGCTGCATTTGCTCTGGTCTGGTGGCAGGCTGGTGGAATCCAGGGCTACTGAACAAACGAAGTAACTGTAGTTAAGAGAGGCTGTGTGTGGAGCCTGGACTGAAATCTGCCAAATGCAAATCCAGAGCCCCTTCCCAACTCCTCCATAGAATTCTGAAGGGCTTCTCCAAATACTGGCTATTTCATTTGTTCATTTCTGGACGGTGAAGCCCCAGATTTCCTTTCTGGAGACAAGGTTTTGTTTGATTTTGTAGTAATGACACACTCGGCATCATTAAGTGTCCGTGAAGAGGAATCTTTTAGTTGCATTAGAAACGTGGTTTGTAGCCACTGAGAGCCTTGGGAAAAGAAGCTCTCCTAGCAGGAGGAGGCAGGCTGCTAATGAAACAGGTTTCTGGGGGTGGAGTTTCTGCATTCTCTTAGGGAGGACTTTTTAGCATTATTGCCAAGGAAAAGCTAGGCTGGGTCTGAAGGACTCTGTGATTTGTGAGTATAAACAGTTCAGATCCCAGTAATGCAGTTCTTACCCAGAAAGCATTTCCCATCCATAGTCACTTTCTTTGACTTGTATAATTCATAACTGATGCAAAATCCATTTAAACTGTCATTTTTTGAAATTTACTAAGGGAATCAGGCCAAGCCATTGAACAAGGGTTAAGTCAGTACTGGTTAAACGATTTATATGAAATCCTTGAAACATGTTTGCACCATAATTTATTGAAATTTTTAAAGAAAATTTCTTTATATTGATGTCAATTTTTTGCTTAGAAGTATTCTTTGTCAGTATTATATTGTCCATTGAAACATCCATCACAGTAATGAATATCAACCTACCATTTTATTTTTAAATTTGTATCTTACATGTGGTTTTGTGAAATTCTTAAACCTCATATGCAATATTTTTCTTAAAAATGCACCCTGTAAATCCATACTGATTTGGCCCATCTGTTTTGATGAAAAAAATCTCTTGGCTCTAGGAGGAAAGAGGACATGAATATTTCCTTGCAATATTTTTCCCCACTTAAAATCCCATGAATGAAATAAAACCTCAAGATTGTATGAGATAATTTACATACTAATTAGGTGGCATACTATAGTTGAGAGAAAGAGAGAGGCTCTGGAAGCTAACAAGGCTTCACAGCAGTAGGATCATGAACCTATTCTTGTCTTCCCTACGTCTCAGTTCACTCATCAGTCAAATTTTGAGGACTATCAAGAGGATAAAATGAAATATGTCTGCAAAAAGCTTGCCACAGTAAATGCTCAAGAAATTGTCATTCTTTTTTCCTACTCACAAAAGTCTTCAACTTCTAGCTTTATGTAAAGATCAGTTTCCTTGTCCATAAAATGGGGCTTATTACAAGTATGATGACAGAGAGTATAATAGAATACTGGCAAAAAAGTGAGTTCTGGACAAAGATTGCCTAGGTTCAAATCTCAGCTACACTACAAGCTGTGGGCAGGTAAATAAATTTCCTTGCTCCTCATTGCCCTCCTTTGGAAAGATGGATAATCAGGGAATGGTGGTCTTACCAATCACCAGCATGGCTGGGAATACTCAGTGGATTATTGTGCTCATCACAGAGTTTTCTTTTATTATTATTATTTTGTTTAAACATTTTTATTGACAATTTCCACAATTGTAGACAATACAGCATGATTGTGTTATTTACTTGTGATAAAAGAAGAGGCAGTTAAGAGAGAGAGAGAATAGGCTTGTCAGGGCCTCCAGCCACTGCAAAGGAATTCAAGCCGTATGCACCACTTTGTACATCAAGTTTTACCTGGATAGTAGGGAATCGAACCTGGGTCCTTTGGCTTTGCTGGCAGGCTGTTTCTCCAGGCCTGGCGTCTTTTTATATTTAGTATTTGTGGAAAAGATACCTTCCATCGTTTGTCTTTCTCTGTTGATATCTATGTTCTCACGTGGTGGTAGTGTGCACATTACTCGATTAACTTCCTGTATAAGTTCTAATTCTAACCAACGGGAGCTGAGGGTACTTGGAAATGATTGACGACACTAATATGCATACACTTGAAATCTCTGGGCATTATTTTTCCCCTCAGACAACAACAGTGCGACATCCCATATACGTCATGCCTCTTCGCCAGGGCTGGCCCAGGCCTGCAGTTCCATTCCGGCAGCTCATACCCAAGGAAAGTTGTCAGGCACTTGCACCATTCCGCAACAGGCCTGTCAGGCCAGGCAGCAGCAGAGGTCAAGGAACTATTAAGACACATGGCCAAGCCCCCCTCGCATCACGTCAGGGAGCCAAGGCACACCAATCACAATGTTTTCTAACCTTTCCATGCATAGCTTCCTTTCACAGCCTGTTGAAATCATGACTCCCTTCTTAGAATCTCCATTTCTTTTTTTTTTTCTTTTTTCTTTTTTTTTTTTTTTTGGTTTTTCAAGGTAGGGTCTCACTCTAGCCCAGGCTGACCTGGAATTCACTAGGGAGTCTCAGGGTGGCCTCGAACTCACGGCAATCCTTCTACCTCTGCCTCCCGAGTGCTGGGATTAAAGGCGTGCGCCACCACGCCCGGCTAGAATCTCCATTTCAAATGCACAATTATACTTTGAGTTCCAAATGTGAAATTGGTTGCAATAAAATTATTGATATATATGTATATATAATGTATAATTTTTTAAAATTTATTTGTGTGTGTGTGTGTGTGTGTGTGTGTGTGTGTGTGTGTTGAAATGCTTGCCAGCATCTTCTCACTGCTGCAAATGAATGTCCATCCAGCTTTAAATGGGTAGCTGGGGAAGTGAACCCAGGCTGCTAGGCTTTGCAAGCAAGCGCCTTTAACTACTGAGCAAATTTCCCAGCCCTAAATTATATATATATATATATATATATATATATATATATATACACACACACACACATATATTATTTATTTACTTGAAAGCAGAGAGGTAGAGAGAGAGGGAGAGAAAATGGGAGTCACAGGGCCTCTAGCCCCTGCAAACAAACTCTAGAAGCATTGCATGTGCCATTTTTTACATCTGGCTTTATATGGGTACTGGGGAACCCACCCTGGGCCCTTAGGCATTCATGCACTCACGTTAACCCCTACGCCATCTCTCCATCCCCTATTGATATATTTTAAATTAATTTGTGCTTTACCTCTTCTTCAGTAGAGTATTAAACAAATAAGAGGATTTAGCAGTCTGTTTTATACCTTGACCAATATTTCAAAGTAACAATAAATATAAGTGGCCTTTTGAGATGATTATAACAAGGATAAAGCACTATAAAAGTAGCTGTGATATATTTACTAATGGTAAAGTTACTGATATTGTAAATATGCCTTTGATTTGCTATTTATATTCATAATGGAAGGAAAGGGTTGTTTTTGTTTAGAGGTTAATGAAAACTAAGTTGTGATTTTCCTCACCCAAGTGTATGAATACCAGTTAAGAGTGAAACTATCATAATAAGTACCAGCAATTATTACATCAGAGAAGTCATGTGGATTGTGAGAAATAATTAATATGATGGCCATGGCACACATCAGGCACTTGCTACACAGGAGCAGTCTTACTAGTTTGCATGAGTCTACCACTGTTAATACATGAAAGCACCCACAGGCAATGTGCTAAAGAAGTTGGAACATGACAATTTTAATAAAACTTTATTTACAAAAATAAGCAGCTGGTGGCTTGGTCTTAGAGTGTGGACAATAGTTTGTTGGAAATGATTTAAATCTTTGTTTCTTTTGTGTTTGCTTGTGTGTGGCCAGGGGGCACAATTGTCTATGTGTGGACATGTACATGTGCATGTGCGCAGAGGCCAGAGTTCAACATCGGGCATCCTACACAATCACTGTCCACCTTATTCTTTGAGACAAGGTCTCCTGATGAATCAGCTGCACTAGCTCGCCAGAGAGACCTGAGGATTTCTTATCTCCGCTTCCCTAGCACTGAGAATACAGGTGCTATCAACATACCTAGCATTTATATGAGATCTGGTTATCCAAAGTCAGATCCTTATGCTTGCACTGGCAAGTACTGTACCCAGTGAGCCATATCCCCATAAAAATTTGTTTCTTGACGACTATCATATTTATCTTAAAACAGTTCAACTTGTTCCGCTTATCATACATTGTGAAACATTTGGCATAAAATCCTACTTAAAAGTGCTATGGACTTCCTTTATAAAAACAGAATGTGGAGGCAGGAGAAATGGCTCAGTGGTCACAGGTGCTTTCTTGCAAAGCCTGATGGCCCTGGATCAATTACCCAGTACCCATGTAAAGCCAGGTACAGAAAGTTGTGCATGTGTCTACAGTTTGTTTACAGTGGAAGGAGGCCCTAGCATGCCCACAAACTCTCTCTCTCTCTCTCTCTCTCTCTCTCTCTCTTTACCTCTTTATCTCTGTCTCTTTCACAAATAAATACAAATTTAAAAAGGGGGGGCTGGAGAAATAGCTCAGTGGTTAAGGCACTTGCCTCCAAAGTCTAACTACCTGAGTTTGATTCCTTAGTACCCAGGTAAGGCTTGATGCACAAGGTGGCACATGTATCTGGAGTTCATTTGCAGTGGCTGGAGGCCCTGGGGTGCACATTCTCTCTCCCTCTCTCTCACTCACTCTCTCTGTCAAAGAAATAAATAATTTTTTAAAAAAGGAGTTTGGGCTGGAGGGTTGGCTTAGCTGTTAAGGTGTTTGCCTGCAAAGCCAAAGGACCCAGGTTCAATTCCCCAGGACCCACGTAAGCCAGATGCACAAGGGGGCGCACACGTCTGGAGTTCATTTGCAGTGACTGGAGGCCCTGTCATGCCCATTCTCTCTCCCTCTCCCTCTCCCTCTTTCTCTATCAATTAAATAAATAAATAAATATATTAAAATAAAGAGCTTAAGGCACTTGCCTGCAAAGCCAAAGGACTCAGATTAGATTCCCCAGGACACATGTAAGCCAGGTGCACAAGGTGGCCCATGTAACTGGAGTCCGTTTAAAAAGCAGCTGGGGGACCTGGCATGCCTATTCTCTCTCTCTCTCTCACACATAAATAAATAAATAATTGAAAATTAAAAGCAGAGTGTTCTACAAATGCCAGCTAATCAAGTAAAATCAGTTGGCCTATGTCTTGTTGTAATATTTAGAACTGCCTTGTCTGTGAAGGCACAGAGAAATATAAAGCTAATAATAACGTTATAAAATAATTAGATGTAGCACCTTTACATGTGGTAAAAGTGAGTGACATGGAAAGCACTAATGACAATATCACCTTAAATCTGAAGCTTTCTGCATAGAGCTGTACACAGTGCAAGTCTCACCTGCTTGACTCACTGTAGGTGTTCAGCTAGTACCTAATTATTGATCATTGATAGACTCTTCACCATGCTCTGATGAATCTTCAAGGAAGCAGAGATGCAAACCTCTATTCATTTGGAAATCTTCATATTTTCATGGTACAAAAGTTTTCTGATATTTCAAGACTTGGTAGAAAAATAGTGTTGTGATGGCTGGAGATTCATGAGGATAGAAGCAGAACAGTACTGAAATGGATGTTCTCTAGAGAGATACTCCTGAGTAACAAACATTACTGAGCAATTACTAAATACAAGGTACTATGATGAAATAGAGGAGAAAAGAATTATCTATTACCTTTCACTTCTCCTGTAAAAAGAGTGAAATCAGAGTAAGATGGTGGCATAGGATAGCCATGCCAAAGCAGTCTAGGGAGGGAAATAAGCAGAAAAATAGCAAAATACACTCTTACTTAAAAGTGAAGGGGCATAAGTTATTCTTAAACACAGCAGAGAAGCAGGACAGAGTAAGACTTTCCAGAAAGGAGAAAACTGTCCAGAATCCTGCTGAGGTGCCAGCAGATCCAGTCTGCACCCACCTGCTGGGAAGGCACAGAGCTGCAGAAGCAGAAACCAGGTGGATGGATTTTCTACTCACATCAGCCTCCTTGCAAAGTCAAGAAACCTGAAGGAGAATATAGCAGGGACCAGCTAAGCAGCTGCTGAAGGAGAACACAAATGGGACCAGCTGAACAGCTCTGGTACAACTCCAGGCATTTTGCATAGTTTCCCATCCCCCAACCATCAGGGCCTTGAACCTCCAGAGAACTCATTCACCCCCCAGTGGCATGGCATCCAGAACACCAGATCCACAATATAACAGAGAGGGATCAAGGTGGGGAGTCAGCATTGGTGAGATTGGAAGCCGTTACAAATGGTAACAGGGCCTACTTACACAAATGCAAATACATAGACCTGCACTGGAAGAGCTAAATCTCTTTCCATGTCAGGGCAGGTTATATGTTACATATTCTTGGTTGGATTTACCATTCTCAAGTAAGCTGTATTTAGGGGTTGATTATTGTTGCCTTTGATGTTTCCTGATTCATAGGTCCTTTGTCTTTCTCTTCTGTAATTATGGGGGCAGGGTCTGATTTGATCCCAAGCTGACCTGGAACCTATTTCAGACCATAAATCTCAACCTATCAGTTGACAGGATTAATGGTATAGGGCAACACACACCCTTAGGGACTTTGGGTTTATTAGATTACCTGTATGTTTCAATCCACACTACTGCATAAATACTCTGTGCTGGTTGGGGTTGAATGTGTATATTGCTCAGTTTAGAATTTTAGATTTTATAATTTTAGAATTTGCCAGTAAATTGTTTCACCCAGTGTACTAGAACACTTGAATAGCAGGAAAACTCAACCCCTAGGGTCAGTCCTGGTGTTTCTTGGAGTATAAGAGCTATACTTGGCACCTTAAACTCCTACCTTGATGATATATAAAATCAGGTTTACACAGCTAAGAACACTGCAGATAATTAGAAAACCCAAGCATCAAATTAACTCAAGATGAAAACATCTCTACATTATAACATGAAAATCACAAAAACTATAAATCCATCAGAAATGACTCCCCAGTGAGACTGTCTTAGATTAAATGCCTGACAAATATTTCAAAAAAATAATATCTATACTCAAAGAAATCAAAGAAGAAAACAAACTCCTGAAGGAGAACAGAAACCACCTTAATGAAATAAGGAGGTCAATACAAAACATGAGTAAGGAAATAAAAATAATGAAAAAACACCAATCAGAAATATTAGAAAGGAAAAATGAGTAAGTCAAATAGAAAACTTTATAGAAAATCTCACCAGTAGAAAGGATCAAGGAGAGGACAAAATATCTAAACGAGAAGACCAGGTGGTATATCTAATATAGTCCAACAAGGAGAAAGGCAAACTAATAGGAAGACATGAAAGGAAATTTCAAGATATTTAGGACACTATGAAGAGATAAAACATAAGAATTCAGGGCATAATAGAAGAATTTTACTCTGAAGGCATAACAGGTATTTTCAACAACAGCAACAAAAAATTAGAAGAAAACTTCCCCCAAGTAGGGAAAGTAATGCCAGTGCAGATACAAGAAGCCTTTAGCATGCCAAACAGACAAAATCAGGAAACGATCTCTCACTGTCATATTATCATTAAACTACAAAACACACAAACCAAAGAAAATACATTGAAAGCAGTTAGAGAGAAAAATCAAGTCACATATAAAGGCAAGCCCATCAGGATAATAGTAACTTACTCAACACAAACTTTAAAAGCCAGAAGGGCTTGGAATGATGTACTCCAAGTTCTGAAAGATAACAACTGTCAACCAAGATTACTTTATCCTGCAAAGCTATCTATCCAAACAGACAGAGAAATAAGGGCATTCCACAACAAAAGCAGGCTAAAGGAGCATATGAACACTAAACCAGCTCTACAGAAAATATTTGAAAGGATCCTCCATTTAGGAGAGAAAGTAAAGCACACACAAGGAGCCAGGAAAAAATAAACCATACTCAAATAATACTTAATAAAAGAAAGTACAGGAAAAAAAAATAGAAGAAATATAAAACAAGGAGAATGGCAATAATAAATACACACCTTTCAATAATAACTCAATATCAATGCCCTCAATGCCTAAACCCAAAGACACAGGTTTGCAGACTGGGTCAGAAAGCAGAATCCTTCTATTTGTTGCCTCCAATGAAACCACTTTCCCATAAAAGACGGACACTATCTTAGGGTGAAAGGTTGGAAAATAGTATTGAAGCAGATGGGCCTAGAAAACAAACAGGAGTAACTATCCTGAAATCTAACAGGTGACACTTCAAATCAACATTAGTGAGGAAAGATAAAGAAGGTCACTTTATATTGATTAAAGGAACACTCCAACAGTAGGACATTACAATTCTAAACATATATGCACCTGACATGGGGGCTCCCAATCTCACCAAACAAACACTATTAGAATTAAGGTTACAGAAAACACCAAACACAGTTGTAGTATGTGACTTCAGCACTCCATTTTCATCAATTGATGGGTGATCCCAGCAAAATATAAACAAAGAAGCATTTGGATCAAATGAGGTCATAGAACAAATGGATATAATAGATATCTACAGAACATTTCACCCAAATACTGCAGAATACACATTTTTTTCAGCAGCACATGGAACATTCTCTAAAATAGACCATATGTTAGGACACAAAGAAAATCTTAACAAATACAGGAAAATAGAAATAATTTCTTGTACTCTATCTGATCACAATGGGATTAAACTACAAATCAACAGCAAGAAAATCTACAGAGCATGCACAAAATCATGGAAACTAAACACTACACTACTGAATGATGAATGGGTCAATAAGGAAATCAAAAAATTCATAGAATGAAATGATAATGAGAACATAACATACCATATCCTTTGGAACACAATGAAGGCAATCCTAAGAGGGAAATTTATAGATTTAAGTGCCTATATTAAGAAATAAGAAAGTTCTTAGGTAAACAACTTAATGATCCACAAGGTCTTGGAAAAAGAAAAACAAGGCAAACCAAAATTCAGTAGACAGGAAGAAATAAAAAAGATTAAGGCAGAAGTTAATAAAATAGAAATAAAAAGTACAAATAATCAATGAGACAGAGAGTTTGTTCTTTGAAAGGATAAACAAGATTGGTAAACCCTTAGCAAACCTGACCAAAAGAAAGAGAGAAAAGGCACAAAATAATAAAATTAAATATAAAAAAGGCACTATTACAACAGACACCAAAGAAATTTAGAAAATCACAAGTACATACTTTAATAATATATATTACACTAAGTTTGAAAATCTGAAATAAATGGATGATTCCTTGATTTATATGACCTACCAAAATTAAATCAAGATGAGATTAACCACTTAAATAGACCTATAACAAGTATGGAGATCCAAGCAGTTATAAAAAGTCTCCCAATTTAAAAAGTCCAAGCCCAGATGGATTCACTGGTGTTTTTTACCCAGACCTTCACAAAAGACTTAATACCAATGCTTCTCAAAAATTGCTATAAAATAGAAAATGAAGGAATTTTACCAAACTCCTACGAAACCAGCATCACCCTGATACCAAAACCAGACAAGACATAACAGGAAAGAAAAACTACAGACCAATCTCCTTCACGAACATAGATGCAAAAATTCTCAACAAGATATTGGCAAGCAGAATACAAGAATATATCAAAAAGATCATTCACCCCAATGAAGTAGGCTTTATGCCAGAGATGTAGGTATGGTTCAACATATGCAAATTGAAATATGTAATACACTATATGTGGTGGTTTGATTCAGGTATCCCCCATAAACTTAGGTGTTCTGCTTGCTGATGGAGATTTGGGAATTAACGCCTGATGGAGGCAGTGTATTGTTGGGAGCCAGTGTCCCCTTGCCAGTGTTTGGCAGACTCTCCTGTTGCTATTTTCTACCTTATGTTGGCCAGGGGGTGATGTCCAGCCTCTGCTCATGCCATCAATATCCCCTGCCATCGTGGAGCTTCCCCTCAAGTCTGTAAGCCTAAATACCTTTTTCCCACAAGCTGCTCTTGGTGGGGTATTTTCTGGAAGCAATGTGAACTTGACTTCAATACTATATAAATGGATTGAAGGAAAAAATCACATGATCTTCTCAATACACGCAGAAGAGACATTTGACAAAAGACAAAAGCCCTAAAAAACTGGCAATAGAAGGAACATATCTCAACATAATAAAGGCTAATTATGACAAACCTACAGCCAACATAATATTAAATGGGATAAAACTTGAAGCTTTTCTACTAAATTCAGGAACAAGACAAGTGTGTCCATTGTCCCTATTTTATTTAATATAGTACTGGAAGTAATAGTTATAACAATAAGGCAAGAGATGCACATAACAGGGATACAAATTGGAAAGGAAGAGATCAAGTTATCATTATTTGCAGATGATTTGACTCCATACATAAAGGACCCCAAAGACACTACCAGCAAACTGTTAGAGCTGAAAAGCACTTTTAGCAACATAACAGGATACAAAATAAACACGCAGAAATCAGTAGCCTTCCTATATACTAACAACAAACATGCTGACGATGAAATCAGGGACTGACTCCCGTTCACAATTGCCTCAAAAAAAACAATAAAAACAATAAATAAATAAAGTACCTTGGAAAAAATCTAACCAAGTAAGTGAAGGATTTCTACAATGAAAACTTTAAAACAATGAAGACAGAAATTGCAAAAGACACTAGGAAATGGAAAGACATCCCATGTTCTTGGATTGAAAGAATCAATATTGTGAAAATGTCAATCTTTCCAAAAGCAATCTACACATTTAATGCAATCCCCATTAAAATTCCAATGGCATTCTTCAAAGAAATAGAAAAAACAATCTTAAGATTCACTTAGAAGCACAAAAATCCTCAAACAGCCAAAACAATTTTGAGCAACAAAAATAAGGCTGATGGCATCACCATATCTGATTTTAACCTTTATCACAGTCATGGTAACAAAAACAGCATGATACTGTAAAACAAAACAAAACAAAAAAACCAGATACATAGATCAATGGAATAGAGTAGAGCACCCATGTGTAAGTCCAGGCAGCAATGGAACCTGACCTTTAACAAAATTAACAATAGTCATAGGAGAAAAGACAGCCTCTTCAACAAATATTGCTGGAAAAACTGGGTATCTATATGTAGAAGGATGAGAATAAATCCTTATCTCTCTCCATACACAAGAATTAAGTCCAAGTGGGTCAAAGACCTTAGAATCAAACCCAAAATTTTGAAACTGCTAGAGAAAAATTAGGAGAAACCATTAAACATTTTGGCATAGGCAATGACTTTCTGACTATAAACCAAGTTGCTCAAGATATAAAACCACTAATCAACCCCTGGGACCTCTTGACATTACAAAGCTTTTGTACAACAAAGGACATGTGAATAGAGAAAAGAGGAAACTAACAGAATGGAAGAAAATCTTTTCCACTTATACATTTGCCAGAGGATTACTATCCAGGACATACAAAGAACTCAAAAAAGTAAATAAATAGAAATCAAACAACCAAATTTAAAAAATGGACTATGGAACTAAATAGAGAGTTCTCAAAAGAAGAAATACAAACAGCATATAAATATCTAAAAAAGTGTTCTACATCCTTAGCCATCAGGGAAATGCAAATTAAAACTACTTTGAGATTCCATCTCACTCCTGTCAGAATGGCTACCGTCATGAAAACAAATGACAATAAATGCTGGTGAGGATGTGGAAAAACAGGAACACTTCTACACTATTAGTGGGAATGTAGTTTGGTACAGACATTGTGAAAATCAGTGTGGAGGCTCCTGAGACAGCTAAAAATAGATTTATCATGTGACCCAGCTATACCATTCCTAGGCATATATCCTAAGGACTCATTTGACTACCTTAGAGATAACTGCTTAACCATGTTTATTGTAGCTCTATTTATAATAGCTAGGAAATGGAACCAGCCTAGATGTCTCTGAACTGATGAGTGGATAATGAAGATGTGGCACATTTATACAATGGAGTTCTACTCAGCAGTACAGAAAAATGAAATTAAGGGCTGGAGAAATGGCTTAGTGGTTAAGCGCTTGCCTGTGAAGCCTAAGGACCCCGGTTCGAGGCTTGATTCTCCAGGACCCATGTTAGCCAGATGCACAAGGGGGTGCACGCATCTGGAGCTCGTTTTCAGTGGCTGGAAGCCCTGGCACACCCAATCTCAATCTCTCTCTCTCTCTCTCTCTCTCTCTCTCTCCCTCTGTCTCTGTCTCTGTCACTCTCAAATAAATAAATAAAAATGAACAAAAAAAAAAGAAAAGAAAAATGAAATTAAGAAATTTGAAGGAAAATGGATGGATCTGGAAAGGATTATACTTAGTGCAGTAACCCAGGCCCAGAAAGCCAAATGTCACATGTTCTCTCTCATATGTGGATCCTAGCTACAAATGTGAGATGGATCCTAGCTACTTCTATGTGAGATGGAATAAAACTCAGAAGCAGAGGCCAGTTACCTAGAAAGGGGCTGTAAAGGGAATAGAAAGGGAGGGGGGACTTAATAGGATGGCATTGTATATATGTAAATAGAAGAACAGATTAATGGGGTTCGAAAGGCCTAAGTGAGGTCACGGGAAAAAGATTCAGTAAAGGAAAGCTAGGGGGAGGGTTAATCAAACTCTAAGAGGATATAAATAAATCATAAGGAAACCTACGTTTTGGACAATGGCACACCCAGAAGTAATAGATTGTCATTAGAAACTTTTCAGTGCCAGGTATGGGATACCTTCCAGTGAGTTGTTGGCCAGGGGGGTCCCTGATGCCCCCAAAACATTACAGGTCATTGTCAAAGCCTTTGGTTTCCCACCAGGAACAGATAGAATGACCCTATTACTGAAGACTCCACATCTTTGGGCTGAAAGGTCACTGAGGAATCAAGCTGGAGCTGAGCTGAAAAATTCCTCCCTGTAGACCAGCCGAAAGAAAGCTGGAAAAAACTATGCAGCATACACCTCCATGGGAGAGAGAGAAGTCATCAGTGGAGATAAACAACAATGGACACTGCAAGCCTTAAATTTGGCCAGCCAAGCCAAATCAGCCAACAGGTACAATAGTGGCATGTCTGTTGTGGGGGAAACCAACAGCTCTCTAATTGGACTGGAGGCCCACTCCACAGGACAGAATACATGCATGATACTGAAAACGTATGATAGGAGAAGTCATGAACCCTAGGGGTGTAACACCTGCTGGTGTCTGGATAAATGCATGTATTATGTACACCAAACTGCTGGGTAAGCACTTTTCCTAATGTTCAAACCCATATATTAAAGCTACTGCCATTTTTGGTTCAAGAAGCTTCTCTTTTCAGATGGCTGTGACCACTGGGATGACTCAAAAGGCACCATATTGCTGAGAAGTGACAGAGGAGTGCTCAGCAATGAAACATCTCTATCACACCTTCCAAGGCTCAGGGTCCATTGAAAAAGAGGTGGCAGAAAGAATGTAAGAGCCAAAGGAAGTGTAGGACTCCTTACAACGTGCTCCCTCCAGACACAAAATGGCCTGGATATCCATGATCTCACAGTGCCTGACACTACCTACACAAGACCATCATAATAGGGGGTAAAAGATCATGACATCAAAATAAAAGAGAGACTGATTGAGGGGGGTGATATGATGGAGAGTGGAGTTGCAAAGGGGAAAGTGAGGGGGTGGAAATTATCATGGCTTATTGTCTATAATTATAGAAGTTGTCAATAATAAAAAAAAAATTAAAAAGAGTGAAATCATGCATCCATGGCAGAGAAAATGGCTGTGTTAGAGAATGAGATAACAGCTTTGAACTAGAGATGTTAACCATTCTAGCCATCTGGGGAAGTTAGGTATCTGCAGCCAACATCTTTTGGTGCCCTTTATTTGTGGACTGAAAGCCATCCATTTCCTGTTTTCTTTTTAAAAAATATATTCGTCCAGGGTGTGGTGGTACATGCCTTTTAATCCTAGCACTCAGGAGACCAAAATAGGAGGACGGCCATGAGTTTGAGGACAGCCTGAGACTCATAGGGAATTCCAGGTCAGCCTAGGCTACAGTGAGACCCTACCTCAAAAATAAATAAATAAATAAATAAATAAATAAATAAAACCAGAGTCTCTCCAGAGTCTCTTGTGATTCACACACCACTTTTTTTTTTAATTTTTTTGTTCATTATTTATTTATTTGAGAGTGACAGACAGAGCGAGAAAGGCGGGTAGAGAGAGAGAGAGAATGGGCCCGCCAGGGCTTCCAGCCACTGCAAATGAACTCCAGACGCATGCGCCTCCTTGTGCATCTGGCTAACGTGGGTCCTGGGGGATCGAGCCTTGAACCAGGGTCCTTAGGCTTCACAGGCAAGCGCTTAACCGCTAAGCCATCTCTCCAGCCCCACACACCACTTTTAACGTATGGCATTATATGGTTACTGGGGAATCACTCTCAGGATCAAAGGCTTTGAACATAAGCATCTTTAACCACTGAGGAACCTCCCTAGCCCATTTCCTGTTTTCTTGTCTTGATTCATTACCCATCTCCAGCTGGTGAAAAAAAAAAAAAAAAGCTTCTTGCGCCAGAGACATCAAGACACTGTTCTCAAGAGGATTCATATCACTGATATATTGTCAGACCCAAAACTGGCTTAGGTACAAACATAGCAGACTCAAGGCAACCCCAGCATGTGACTTTATGCAGATCCCATTCATGGGGAGGAAAAGATTATCCGAAGAATTCAGTCCAGATCCCAGCACTGGTATCTGTTTTGAGCTATCACTGTTAACCACCAGAGCTGTGCTTCCTCTGAGTGCTTGAGTGGTATTTGTATGGATTCTGGGGATCTAAACTCAGGTGCTCAGGCTTGCACAGCAAGCACTTTCTCCACTGAGCAATCTCCCCAGCCATTTTCTTTTACTTTTTTAAAAAAAGTTGTTAGGTCTACTTCTGTACCATATAGTTAGTGTTACATAGGAATTGGGCTTGGGGGGGGGGGGGCTGAGATAATTCATTAGATAAAATGCATTCAGATGATAGTCATGGCTGCTTCAGAGCCTTGACATTAATAGAGCCCCTCCATGCATAGTTCACTCCAGCTATACACTTACATATTTTTACTGTTCTATACATTATTATATGAGTAAAATATCTCACACAGCTATGATTTCCCGAACAAGATTGGGCCCTTCAACATTTCATCATGGATGGGGGAGTGGCTCATGAAGCTTCTCCCTGCCAGGCTCCCCCAGCAGGTAGTGCTGAGGAAGGACCAGGCCCACTGGTTCCTCCCAAGGGCTTGAGGAGGAGGGTGGGTGTCCACGGCCAGGAACAAACCACCGAGCTGGGAGTCTTGTCGAAGCAGGAACTCACTTTATTGTTACAGGCGGTTGTTTATATAGTGTTGAGAATGAGGGTGGGGATTTTAGGATGGGGGGGGCAGAGGTAAGGGCCAATAGTACACCGCGACTTTTGAAATGATTGGTTCTAGGAGCGCGTGCGAGGGAATTTCAACTCCTATGCGGAAGCAGCAAGCCAGAGGCCATTTGGCGTCCTGCTGAGTCATAGCTGGCCAGAGGCAGGTCGCCAAATTTTAGCTAGGCTCAGAAAGTTCCACTAGGCCTCATGCCCGGGCCTCTCAAGGCCCAACATCTCTCCTCCTAGAGGTGTTATTGTTAATGACTGCTGGGGAAGGAAGAGATATTTTCTTCAGTGTTGAAGCTGCTGATAAGTGGCACATGCTCCAGTAAAGACCTTCCCCAGTCACATTCATGCAAACACCCCTAATTAAACTCAGTGAGTCACAAAAACAGACATCAATGTAGGAAGTCCCTTTTCTAATTGGGAAGAAGTTTAACAGAAGGGAGAGGAGATGAGAAGGTAATGGGGGTGATTATGATCAAAACACATTACATACATGTATGAAGTCATCAAAAAGAAAATAAAATCTTATTTAAAAGAAACTCTGGGTTTTATATACTCATCTCACAAATAGACCTTAAAAACTTGCCTACTAATTAGAGTTGTAATTAGCTTCTTATTGCTGGATCAAAACACCTGGCCAGGAGTAATTTATAGGAGAAAAGTGTCTATTTCAGGCTTACAGTCTAAAGAGTAGGTTTCATCATATCAGGAAAGCATGGCAGAACAGAGGCTGGGCATCACTTCTTGCCACAGCAGCTGGCAGAAAGTAGCAAGACAGTGAGCTGGATAGCATTAGCAAGCTGGGATAATAAACCTAAAGGTCTACCCCAAGTGACACACTTCCTCCAGCAAAGCTCCACCTCCCAGACTGCCACCAGCTGGGGAACAAGTATTCAAAACACATGAGGCTATGGGGGACATCTGATTCAAACCACTACAATTAATAATTTTGGAATGGTCTTAGTGACCTTAAGCCTAATACAATTGTGTGACAAAAGTATGACATGAAAAGGGACTGTGACAATTTATAGTGACTTCTTCCTTTTTCCATAATTCCTATCCCAGTTAATGTCATCACCATATACCTAGTCGCGCAAGCTAGAAGATAGAATGTTCTCATGTCTTCTCTATCCCCAAGCTCTTTTTCATTCAATATATTCTCAATTCCAATGGCTTCTTTGTTTTCTGTCACCCATGCATATACACACATGTCTTGATCTTTACTCTAAAACTTCATGTTTATTGTTTTCTCTAGTCTGTTCTAGTCTGCCTCATCTTTATTCAGCTATCATCTACTTTATTAGTCAGAGTTGTCTTGAAGAATAGCACCAATATAATGAATATGTTTTATAAAGGGGATTTGTTAAATTCACATATAGGATACAGGCTAGGCAGTCCAACAGTAAGTACAGGCTAGAGAGTCAGAGAACCTGATAGCTGCTCAGCCCATGAGGCTGGTTGCCTCAGCAGTCCCAGTCTGACAGTGAAGGCCTAGAGGATTCCTGGAAACCCACTGGTCTTCAGTCTACATTGGAAGTCTGATGAGCCTGGTTTCCAATGTCTAAGAAGGGTAGCTGTAACAATGCATACCAATGATAGCATGGGCAGCCAAGCAAAAAAGACTCTGTCTTCTTTCAGAGCCTCTTTATATATAGTTCACTATAGGAAGGGCTGTCCATTCTGGGAGAAAGTCTACCTTCCTCAGTTAATCCTTTCTAGAAACACCCTCATAGTCCCACCCAAGAAACATGTCTCTTACTTGATTACGAATCTGTTCAAGTTGACAACAGAATTTAACAATCTCACCTACCATGGTCTATGAAACATTAGATACTATAATTGGCTGGTAATGCAGGGCCAATCATCAGAGTATAATTTCCATGAGAGCAAAAGGCCACTGTGTATCCTATCGATACTGTAGGAGCTCAGTAAGCATATGCTGACTAGATAAATGGGCATAGCAAGTCATGTATTAAGGAAGTATAGAATATCTCCTTTTTTGTGCTCATATAGTATGTCACTTGGGTTTCACTTTGTTGAGTGTGATGGGTGGGATTCATATAATTTCTTTCCATGCTTTTGCTTCCTTCTCTGGGTAATGTCAGACTCAGGAACAGTTTCAGAGATTTTATTTCACTATGTCAAGTAGACCAATATGACCTCTGGCGCCAATGCTCTGGAAATAACACTTTCCTATCAGTTATTGTAGGAAATTTCCTTTAGATATAGTCATTCTGGGAGTTATTCACAGAGCTCCAGGAACACAACCTCCTAGTAGGTTGAGTTCAGTGTCTGTCTTCTCTAGTCTTCTCACCTCTCACCCTTTATCCACAACACTATATGCTACAGGAAGATGAGTGTTATGTCTTTTTTTTCCCCCAAAGTGCTGTGCATATAACACAGGGCTTCATCTATGCTAGGCAAGTGCTCTACCACTGAGCAACATCCTGAGCCAAATTGTGCCTAATTTTGTTCATCACTCTATTTCTAGCATCCAACAGCAAGCCTGGCACAGAATCAATAGGTGTTTAATGGATGTTTGTTGAAGTAAAGAATGAGTTCAGAGATGGGCTCCAATGACTTTTCCTTTTTAATCCATATGTCAGCCAGAAGAGCAATCTTCTTTATTTGAACCATGGGTTGCTGGCCACCTGCTTTATTGTTCCATTATGATTGATCCAGCTGTACTGAAAGGCCTTCACCAGGAAAAGCAAGCTGAGCTCACTTTGGTGACACATACTGACCACACAAAGTCTAAATGGATCATAGAAAACAGGAAGTCCAAACCAGGCATGGTGGCTCATGCCTATAATCCCAGCACTTGGGAGACTGAGGAAGGAGATTAGGCTGCTAAGGTTAAAAGAGGTATTGCATGTAAAGCTCTTCTTAGCAAAGTGCTTTAATAAGCACATAATAAGTAATATGTATTGCTGTGATCACTGCTGCCATCATTACCATAGAAGATCATGAGTTAGAGGCCAATTTGGGCTGCAGAGTGAGTTCCATACCAGCCTATGTTATATGGTGAGACACGGTCTCAAATACTGCCCACCCACCCCCTGAAAAAGAAACAAGTCCATATGACTTTAAACATATTAAAAGTGTGATAATGATGGCAATAAGAATAGTAGTGATATCTATCACACACTGTGTACTTAGTATAAGCCGAGCACCTTACAAAAACTTTACATGTAATCCTCATTTAATCTTAACAACACAATTCCCTTTCCCTCCTGCAAGTAAACGGGACTCAATCCAGTAGGGGAGCAAGGAGCTGAGGAAGCAGCAATCCAGAGCTGTAGCACAAAGGCTTTCTATGCCCCTGGTACTGCTGACTAATTCTTTTGTCTGGCTTTCAGCAATGAAGGTGGGGCATTAAAAGTACATCTGCAATCTATTCAGTGCTGCCAAAAAGCAAATGTGTCCATTTTCCACTTACTATATTGGAGTTGCTTCAAATATAATTTCTGTGAGAAATTGTAGTCCAATGGGAAAATATTAATGGGAAAATTCAGAAACCACCAGCCAGGCTGTTTTTGCTTCCCTGGGAGAAGATACGCACATATTGGATAGGTGGGTGATTTCTCAAGGCCTGAAGGGCAGATATTAACTGGCCACCCTCGCTGGGCTTCCCCTTGCTCCTCAGGCTCTTTCTGGACAGGAAGATATAGGAGGTGTGTCATGGAAACTTCCCTCTTGAACCTGCCCGTGTTTGCCACCTGAGCCTCGGAGGTATTTACCTTACCAGGAGAGCTGTTGTGGTGCTGTACACAAACGGAGCCCTCTTGTCTCCCACTTTTAACATTTGATGAATTAGTTTTTGAGGCACCATCCTTAAGTACTTCTCATTTGATTACTCTTCCCTTTGATTTGCTCCTCCTCCTCGCAAAAAGCTTTCTCATAATCCATTTGGGAACCAAGACAAGGTATACAATTTGGCAGGGAGGAAATTGGGTTTAATAAGTCCCCTGCACAATCCAGCATGTCTACAAATCACTTGTGGGATTGGGCTCCCTGGTTTCATTTGGAACTGGGTGCAGCTGACCTGAATAATGAAACAGGGTACCCAAAGTTATGAATCCTTTCTGAGCATTGCTTCATTAGAATCCCCTTACAGAAAAAAGAAATGGAACTCATCTCATCAGCTCGATTTTATGGCATCTGATTAGACCACTATTTTCTCAGCAGGTCCCTTTTCTTTAAACTGTTGACTATGGATGGCCTGCTGAATAGAATGAACTTTGGACCACTAAATTGCAGCATTATGGTTATTTAGTGTAATTTATGAAAAACGAGAAAAGCCATGATCACTTACTTCTTGTTGCTAATGATATCTCCATTTATGTGAACAGGTATGGGTTTGGAACATCCCTCCCACTCCTGGTACTCATCCTGGAACACTGCCCAAGTAGACACCCCAAATATGATGCTTGGAGGTACTCGTTCTACAGATGGTACACTAAAACTTAATACACCGGCACGTGTCTTTATGAATAGTCACTATTATCAGGCTTTCAAAAAAGCTATGCATTTTAACTATGTTTACCTGCTAAATCCCTCCATTCAGTGTTGGATAATTCAATGAATTTGGTGAAAGCCTAAATGGGCCTTGAGAGTAACAAACTCCATCACTGTTTCACTGTTTACATATACAAGGGGATGTGCTGAAATTATGTTGCATTTATTTCAAGCACTGTAATGATTAAAGTAGTAGAACATGCCACTCTTGTATTACAAATGTTGAAGGCACCATAAAACAATTGCTTCCTATGTTGATAATCTTCCAAAATGTTGACTTGAGAAAGCTGCCAGATTTCTTGTGGCTACATGTGGTTTTCTCAAACACCAGTAACTGTGAGCAAGGACATGTAAATTTTTTTTTTTGGAGGCAGGGTCTGACTCTCACCCAGGCTGACCTGGAACTCACTCTGTAGCCCCTGGCTGGCCTCAAACTCATGGCTGACCTTCTTGCCTCAGCCTCCCAAGTGCTGGGATTAAAGGCATGTGCCACCACACCCTGCAAGGACACATGATTTTCAGTGAGCTCCAGGTATAGTTGTAAACTAATACTGTGGGTTGATGACTTTGTGACCTTGGGTAAGTTTGTAACTCTTTCAGGGCATTGATTACCTTGTTTGGAAAAACAATGCCTCTGGTTCATTTCAAGGGTTAAAGGAGAAAGCACAGAGTACTTCATTTAGCACAATTACTTTTCTTTCTCTGAGACAGGGTCTTATGTCTCCCAGATCAGCCTCAAACTGGCTATTAAGTAGGGACTGACCTTCAACTCTTGATTCTCAGGCCTCCACCTGAAAAGTACTGAGATTGCAGGTATGAGCCACCATGTTCCATGTTCAGTCTATTATTACACTTTTTCTAAGGGGAACAGAGCCCAAGTTTAGTCTGTGGTCAACTCAGGAAGTCTCAAGATAATTACCCAACAAAATAAACACTATTTGACCTTTATTTTAGAAACCAATATTAGATTTAGTAGATTTAAAACTCTAGAGGGTGGATGATAGGTTTGGTGGATGATAAACCCAGACCTGCCAGAATCCAAATTACAAAGGCAATTCATCTCTGATCAAGACTAGGTTCAAAGGGTTTTTTTGGATTGTTTTATGAGAGAAGAGAGAGAGAGCAAGAGAAAGAGAGAGATAGAGAGAAAGCGAACTGGTGCACCAAGGCTTCCAGCCACTACAATCGAAATCGAACTCCAGATGCATGTGCCATCTTGTATGCATATGTGACCTTGGGTGCTTGGGTCACCTTGTGCATCTGGCTTACATGGAATCTGGAGAGTAGGACATGGGTCCTTAGCCTTTGCAGGCAAACACCTTAACTGCTAGGCCTTCTCTCAAGCCCTAGGCTCTATGCTTTTGTGGTAATGGTCTACAATGTAACATCAGACCATCATTTTTGTTTGCAGTGATAGTGATGTAGAGCTGCGCAAATAATGTTTCTCTTCACCATTGGCTTATTTGCAGAGAATGACAAAGTTTACTTGGTTTGTGTGGCTACCCACATTACCCTGGGACTGACAAATATTCAGTATGTCTTAGTATGTTCCTCCTAACAGCTCGAAAATGTGAACAATGTGTTTTCTTCTTTTATTTACTTTTTTTTTTTCCAAAGTAGGGTCTTACTATAGTCCAGGCTTACCTGAAGTACACTTTGTAGTGCAAGGCTGGCCTGGAACTCACAACAGTCCTCCTACCTCTGCCTCCCCAAATGTTGGGATTAAAGGTATATGACAGCACAAGAACATATGATATTCTTTGAATTATTTGTGGTGTGTGGGTGTGTGTTGGTGCCACAGCACCCATATGGTGGTAGAGGACAACTTTGAGGTGTCTGTGATCCACTTTCTTTGAGACAGAGTGTTGTTGCTGCAATAAAGCTGCCACACTGCAAATAAGGCCACCAGAGTAGCTGACCTGTGAACTTCATGTTCTTCTGGTCCCACCTGCCATTGTTATAGGCACATTGGGATCATAGATGCATGTGCCACTTTGCATCTGGCATTATTTGGGTGCTAGGTAATAGAACCTCAGTTAAAGACTTTGCAAGCATGTTCCTTTACCTGCTGAGCTATATCCATAGCTTTATTTACTTCTTTCTTATCAGTATTTCTATAATTCTAATAATGTACATGTACTGAAAACTGTGGCCTTAATAGAGGAGGAAAGAGTGGTATATGAAAGAGTAATCAGAGGACAGGAGGTGTTTTGTATGATAGGTAAACACTAGTGCTGTATCAACATTCTGTGGTTTGATCTTTACTTGACAACAAACATGCTGTCCTAAAATACTGCATTGGGACTAGAGAGATTATTTGGTGGTTAAGGCTCTTTCCTGCAAAGTCCAGTGACCAAAGTTTGATTTCTCAGACCCTCCTATAAGCCAGATGCACACAGTGGCATATCCATCTGGTGTTTGTTTACAGTGTCTAGAGGTCCTGGCATGCCCATTCTCAAATATATATATTTATATACATTCATGTATTGTTAAATAAAATACTGCATTGAATTATATTGTTTACAATTCAGATGCCCCTGGAAATGACTAGTCGAATTCTCATCTCAGCATAGCCCTCCATGGCAGTTTCTCTAGGTGTTGTCTATACCCCAACTCTTCACTAATTACAAAGGTATAAAATCCTTTCCAGAAGCTTTCTATAGAAATAACTGGTCCCCCATTTAAACTGTTATTTTAGCTTTTTTGAAGAGTAATGATTGCTGGTTGGGTTCTCTACCTCCCTGGGATTGTAGTTGTGTTGTGTAGAGGGAGGACATCTGATAGAGAAGCGCTGCTGACCTCTCCACTTCCACTAGTTGGTGGGATGGTACTGGGCATACTCATCACAGTCTCTCCTTTCACATCTGCTCACCTACCCAGAGGGTTCTCTCTACTATATTGGCAAATACTTTTACCAAGGATTCACCAGTGACCAAAAGGAGATATACATCTGTGGTGGTTTGATTCAGGTGTCCCCCATAAACTTAGGTGTTCTGAATGCTAGGTTCCCAGCTGATGCAGGTTTGGGAATTAACACCTCTTGGAGAAAGTGTATTGTTGGGGGTGGACTTATGGGTATTATAGCCAATGTCCCCTTGCCAGTGTTTGACACACTCTCCTGTTGCTATGGTCCACCTTATGTTGACCAGGGGGTGATGTCCACCCTCTGTTCATGCCATCCTTTTCCCTTGCCATTGTGGAACTTCCCCTCGAGTCTGTAAGCCAAAATAAACCCATTTATCCCCACCAGTTGCTCTTGGTCAAGTATTTTATTGCAGCAATGTGAACCTGACTGCATCAATAATGTTGGTACTGAGAGTGGGGTCTCTGCTAGATGCCTGACTGTGTAGCTTTGGCCTTTTGGAGCTGATTTTCAAGAAGAATGTGGAAGGATTTGAAACCTTAGCCTAAGAGACACCTTGCAGTGCTGTAAATACAGCTTGTTGGACTATTCTGGCCAGACTTGAAAGTCCTGAATGCAATACAAAACTAAGGTCTGTGAGGGTTGGCTTATGAGGATGAGAAAGAGCTTTGCTTGGGCTGGGCTAGAAGCCATTTGTGTGAGAGGCTTGCTGTTATGCCTGTGTCTTGAGAGGTTGTGCTGGGTTGCTTTGGATAGAAACAAACTGGTGTGAGCAGAGGGATATGGCACAGAAATGAAATCTTTGGGCTGAAACTTCTGTCCACTCAGCTACAATTATATGAGAGATTACAACCTTTGAGATTTGGCCAGCTGACCTTCACTTGGACAACAGGAAGAATGTAGACTCTTTTGAAGGGGCCTGAATGCTCAAGGAGTGTCCTGTTCTTCATAGTCTGTTTTATTCTCCCCTGGATTAACAAATTGGCACCCTACCTGGCATTATGGAGTACAAGAAATGCAGAAAAGAGAGGGTCATTGAGTTTCCAACACGATCTTGTGATTTGGAAACAGCCATGGGCAATGTGTACCAGATAGCTAGATGCCTGCATGAGACCTGATGGAGCCATGAGGATGAATTGTGGGTTATAGTGGACACCCAGTGGAGATGCTAGAACCATGAGATGTCTGCTAAGGAAAGCTGCCAGCCCCAGATGAAGTTTTCCAGGACTTTGAGTAGCCTAGCTAGAAGGGCAGAATTGGAACTCCAGAGACTTGTTGCTGGTTAGAATTATTGGACTTGGAGATTTGTCATTGACTAAAGTTATTGGACTTGGAGCTACAGAGTTTGATGGTTTCCCTGTTTTAAATCTTGTGTTGGTTGAATATTCATTTGGATGCCCAAAGTCATCTTTTGCAGTGTGAGTGTTTATTCTGTGCCAAAATGGTTTTGAGGGGATTTTTTGTATTATGGCTCAGTTAAAAGACTTTGGACTACGGGGATGTTTGAACACCATTGGGATTGATAAAGACCACGGGGACTTTTATAGATGGACTGAATGCATTGTATGTTACATTATGAATGGTTACCAGTTTATGGGGGCTGGGGCAGAATGTGGTGGTTTGATTCAGGTGTCCCCCATTTTTGCTGTCAGGTTCTCATTGCTGGTAGAAATCACCCAACTAAGAGAAGCCTGTGGGGAAAAAGAGGTTTATTTTGGCTTACAGGCTCGAGGGGAGCTCCATAATGGCAGGGGAAAATGATGGCATGAGCAGAGGGTGTACATCACCCCCTGGCCAACATAAGGTGGACAACAGCATCAGGAGAGTATGCCAAACACTGGCTTGTGGAAACTGGCTATAATACCCATAAACCCCCCCCCAACAATACGCTCCTTCCAGAGGTGTTAATTCCCAAAACTCCATCAGCTGGGAACCTAGTATTCAGGACACCTAAGTTTATAGGGGACACCTGAATCAAACCACCACATTCCTCCCCTGGCCCCATAAACTGATAACCATACATGATGTAAAAGGCAGTGCATTCATCCATAGTCCCCACAGCTTTTATCAATTCCAATGATGTTCAAACATCCCCGTAGTCCAAGATCTTTTAACTGAGCCATAATAACCAAAATATCACCCCCAAAACCCCATAACTGCACACAACAAACATTCACATTGCAAAAGATGGCACTGTGCTAGAGAGATGACTTAGTGGTTAAGGCGTTTGCCTGCAGAGCCTAAGAACTCCTGCTTGAATCTCCTAGTCCCATGTAAGCCAGACACACAATGACGCAAGTGCACAATGTTGCATTTGCTCACAAGGGGCACACACGTCTGGAGTTCATTTGCAGCAGCTGAAGGCTGTGGTGGGCCTATTCTGCCCTCCCCCAAAATATGTAAATAAATAAATAAATAAAGAGGTAAATAAGTAAGAAAAATAAGAAGTTCTTATTTCAGGGCTGGAGAGATTGCTCAGTGGTTATGGCAGGGGTCTGCATAGCCTAATGATCTGGGTTAAATTCTCCAGTACCCATGTAAACCCAGATGTACAAAGTAGTGCATGCATCTGAAGTTCATGTGCAGTGGCTGAAGGCCCTGGCACACACATGTCCTTTCTTTCACTCTCTCTGTCTGTATCTGGCTGCATGGAAATAAATAAATAAATAAAGCATAAAAATATTTTTTGAAAAAAGAAATTCATAATTTAGGCTGGATGTGGATACTGGTAATCCCAGAACTTGGGAGGTGGGAGGAACACTGAAATCTTGAGGCCAGCCAGGGTTCCATAGTGATTTACTGTCCAGCATGGAGCTATGCAGCAAGACCTTTCCTTAAAACGAAATAAACAAACAACAGATTAAAAAAAAACACAGGAGCTCATCACTCAATAGAATAGACGCCACAGCCATTAACTAAAATAGCATCTTTGACACATGTGGTTTCCCTAAGCTCTGTGTGAGGCTGCATGACTGTGTGACATATGCTATTCACAACAATATCTCATGACGACTTGAAGGACTAACAGTTTCACCCTGACTGAGATCTGCCAGTGCTGCCCCACAACATCCTCTAAAGCCTATGTAAAAAGCTGGGTCCTACAGAATGAAGAAAAATTTCCCTCTAGAAAACAATAAAACAGAAATAATGCTTTAAAAATACAAAATGAGCCGGGCATGGTGACGCACACTTGGGAGGCAGAGGTAGGAGGATTGCTGTGAGTTCAAGGCCACCCTGAGACTACATAGTGAATTCCAGGTCAGCCTGAGCTACAGTAAGACCCTACCCTGAAAAACCAAAAATAAAAAAAAAAATAAAAACAATAAAAAATGATACTCCCAGTAATAGATGAATGAGAAAGCATAGGACCATAGAGAAGCACCAAATCAGGTATCAATTGCATCAAGTGTTAAGAGTCAGAATGTTTAAATTTCAGCAAATACTGACCAAGCACTAACAATGGTGGTCACTCTGACAATAAACCCATGGATTCAACTAACCACAAATTTAAAATATTTGGAAAATAAAGCCAGGCATGGTGGCTCATACCTATAATCCCAGATTTATGAGGCTGAAGTAGGAGAATCAATGTGAATTTAAGGCCAACCTGGAGCTACAGAGTGAGTTCCAGGTCAGCGTCAGCGTGGGCTACAATCAGATCCTGCCTCTAAAAACAGAACAAAACAACAACAACAAAAACAAACAAACAAAATAAAACAGGCCAGGCATGTTGGCACACACCTTTAATCCCAGCACTCGAGAGGCAGAGGTAGGAGGATTGCTGTGAATTTGAGACCACCCTGAGATTACATAGTGAATTCTAGGTCAGCCTGGGCTAGAGCAAGTCCCTACCTTGAAAAACCAGAAAAAAAAAAGAAGTAAAAATTTGGAAAATAATTGTTAATGTACTGAGCATACATAGACTTTTTGTTACAATTATTTCATAAACAATACAACATAAGCATTATAAATAACATACAGATATTTATATTATACAGGAGATGTGCATAGGTTCTAGGCAAATATTGCATTAATTTTTAAAATATATTTTTCATTATTTATTTGAGAGAGAGAGAGGCAGATATAGAGAGGGAGAGAGAGTGGGTGTCCCGGGGCCTTCAGCCACTGCAAATGAATTCCAGATGCATGTGTCACCTTGTGCATCTGGCTGATGGGGGTCCTGGGGAATCAAACCTGGGTCCTTTGGTTTTGCAGGCAAATTCCTTAACTACCAAGATATCTCTCCAGCCCTGCACCTTTTTTTGTGGGGGTGGGGGTTGAGATAGGGTCTCACTCTAGCCCAGGCTGACCTGGAATTCACTATGTAGTCTCAGGGTAGCCTCGAAGTCACAGCAATCCTCCTACCTCTGCTGGGATTAAAGGCATGTGCTACCACGCCCAGCCCTGCAACATTTTTTAAAACAATTTATTTATTTTTTCATGAAAGAGAGAGAGAGAATGGGTGTGCCAGGGCCTCTAGCCATTGTAAAAAGATTCTAGATGCAAGCACCACTTTGTGTATCTGTCTTATGTGGGTACTAGGGAATCAAACCTGGGTCCTTACGCTTTTCAGACAAGCACCTTAACCACTATGCCATCTCTCCAGCCCTGAATTATTTTTATAAGTGACTTGAGTGGTCTTGTATTTTGTTATCCCAGGGGATCATAGAACCAACCCACAACAGATACTAAGGAATAACTGGATCTGACACTGTACTAGAACTGAGGACTGAAGGAAGAAAAACACAGAGTATATGTTGTTGAGGAACTCACAATCTGATGAGGAAAGATTTCAAGTAAACTAATATTTTCAGTACAGTGCTGAAATGGGATCACTCATTGTGAACTGAAGACAGAAAAGAGCTCCTAACATAGAGGAGCTTACAGAGAGAACATAACTCCTCAGCTGACTTAGAAGGAATATATAGAATGTACTTGATTAGAAATTATGATCAAGTTCACTCCCAACAAGGAAAAGAATTGACAAAAGTATGGAGTGGGACATGAGCATGGTGACTAGAGGAGTGTGGCTTTTAAAATAAGCATTGTAACATCTGCATGAACAGAAAGAAAAGAAAGAACACACACATAAAACAAAAATTACATTCTTATGTTCTGATCCAAAGGCATTAGTAAGGAGGCAATTGGAAGTATTGCTCTTCCTTATATCACTTCTTAAAATACCAACTTTGATTTATAATTCATATACTGTGATGATTTATATTGATGGTTAATTTGACAGGACCTAAAATCATTTGTGAGGGATTATGTAGATTAGGTTATCCTCTGTGCAAGTCTGTGGGGGATTATCTTGATTAGGTAAATTACAGGGGTGACACCACTGTGGACTATGTAAAAAAGAGAGAGCTGGCTGTACAGAAACTTTCATGACACTCTGCTTCCTCACTGTGTTGAATGTGACCAAATGTCTCAAGCTCCTTGCCCACCATGATGGATGGTAACCTGGCACTTAAATTGATATAAACCCTTCCTCCCTCAGACTGATTTTTGTCAGGTATTTTGTTCAGCAATGAGAAGTTAACTAATACAAATACCATAAATTTGAAGCTTCTGGCTGGGCATGGTGGCACACGCCTTTAATCCCAGCACTTGGGAGGCAGATGTAGGAGGATCACCGTGAGTTTGAGGCCAGCCTGAGACTACATAGTGAATTCCAGGTCAGCCTGGGCTAAAGTGAAACCCTACCTCGAAAAAAACAAACAAAAAAGAAACTTGTGCCCATGATATCACTCCCAAGGTGGTACAACTGACAGCATGAGCACAGTTACTCCAAGATCACAGAGACTTCAGCCTAGCTCTCTTTTACTATTTTCCTCATATCTCTGTTAAGTTGGCTTCTTCTTTCTACTAAGCTATGCCAGGATTTTTTTTGCCAGGTGTCTAGGTTCTTTTCTTTTTTTCACTAACTTTGGGGGAATAAATTGTGACACAATTTAACTCAATTATATTCAGGTGGGAATAACTTTATGAACCAATTCCTTGAGACTTGTAACCTCAAGAGTAGTCTTCCTAGATGAGTTGTTCCCTGGTTCTTGCTGGAAAACACACCAGCCTATGTGTAAGCCTGTTGCTTTCATAGTACAACAGCTTTCACTTAAGAAGGCCATTGAACCTTCCACAAATATCTAGAGAACCCTGAGGCTTGAACGTCCATATAATCCTTCAACCAAAGTCAGGTCCTTTGTGGAGAACACCAGAACTCTCTGTTATTTTTGTACTATTCTTCTCTGGGGAAAAGCTCTGAGCCTCTACGTTGATGTTTGGATAAAGATGAGAGGCTCTGGTCATCTTGGTTTGCTTCTCCCAGTGAGGAATCTCTGCCTCATGAGATAGCTGGGGTGGAAGGGTTAGAACTTCAGTATGCCTTCCCTTTCACACCTGAGCCAAGATTGTCTTATATACATAAGGATTGGATGGTGGAAAAGTATTCCTTACTTCTTAACTACACTCACCAGGAATTTAACATTGTAACTTGGAGCTGGAAACATGAGAAACATTAAGACCAATTATTCTTTATAGCATGCTATATCTCTTGACCAGGAGCTTAGGGTAAAGGGAGCCCCATCTTCTTAGCTATATGCATATTGAGTAGAGCATCAAGCTGAGCATGTTTGGAGGCCAGGAAGGGCCAGGTCATGACTGAAATGTCACAAATTCTTGTGGTTCTCTATTAGATTTGTATTTCCTTGAATAAAGGTTCCTTCATTTGTTGCATTTTCTTAGGAAAACCTTTGAAAAATCTTTAAATGGCTGTATATATATATATATATATATATATATATATATATATATATATATACATACACATACATATATGTGTGTGTGTGTGTATAATTTATTTATTTATTTTTGGTTTTTCAAGGTAGGGTCTCACTCTAGCCCAGGCTGACCTGGAATTCACTATGGAGTCTCAGGGTGGTCTCAAACTCATGGTGATCCTCCTACCTCTGCCTTTATTTATTTATTTTTGATATAAGGTCTCATTGTATCCCAGGCTGACCTGGAATTCACTATGTAGCCCCACGGTGGCTTTTAACTCATGATGAGCATCCTACCTCTGCCTCCTGAGTGCTGGAATTAAAGGCGTGTGCTACCATGCCCAGCTTTTTTTTAAATAGCTGATATTTTAATGAGAGTTTTTTTAACCACCAATTATGATTATTTCCTTCAGGTGTATGTGTACAGGCTATTTACTCTGTCATTCCAGAAGGGGAATCCTCTCTCACTTTTTAATATGATCAAGCTACTAACTTCTGAAGTGTATTTTGAGGATGGCTAGGGAAGTAGGAATATCAAATAGCTTGATCTTCAGTTGGAAAAAAAAGAAAGAACAGAGACTTCTTGTTGGGTGCATGGCTTTTCACCATTGCAGGAAAATACAAAATGAGATCTCACAGATGACCAGGTTTCAACCCACACAATCTCTTTTAAGCACAGAAATATGAAAAGTAAATGGATTCCAAAGTGATTCAGAGTAATTTTTCACATCTAAAACTAATTCTAAAGATAGATATTAGCAATGCAATTTTCACAAGTGTAGTAAAGTCAATCAAGCCTAATCACTTGAATAGCACATGCGTGGTCCATTCTGAATCAACTGGTATCTGGGGAAAACTAGTCAGGTAGCAGGAAAAGTGTGGCATTGATACCTATTTGTGACTTAACTTGTGAGTATGGCTGTTATTTCATAACTCTAGACCTCTGCTAGACCATTCCTATATTGTGTGCATCAGTTGAGAGAAATTATATGAAAACATTTAGGAGTATCATATGATAAATAAGACTTTTAGAGTTAGGGTAAGTTGCATTTTTATTTTGTAATGAGAGAAGACTTCTTCCATAGAAAATAAAAAGAAAGCTTTTGTCTAAAAAACTGAGATTAATCATATGAAAAATTTCAATAACACAAGGAACTTGATAATAGTAGTTTACAAAGAAGTTAGAGCAGTAAATCAAAACTAAGATATGTCCCCTCTAAAATTCAGCTGAAAGGCTTAGTTTGACAATGAAGTGCATGCACTTGAGCCTGAGTGCCTGGGTGTGGATCCTGATGTACCACTTTCTAGCTTTGTGAGCTTGAGCAAATCATATAACCTCTTCATACTCCAGAAAAATGGGACTTATACATTGTGAGGTGCTGTGAGGTTTTAATGAATGAAAAAATGTAAGAATGCAAACATACCAGGATCAGTTCCCAAATCCAAGCAAGAATTGCATGAACGGAAGTGACAACAATGTCACTTTGGAGATTTGTTCTTGTTGAAAGTTCTTATACTGCTCTAATTGAATTCTCTCACATTTCCTAAAAGCAACCTTCACTTGCTCAGAGAGATATTATAGAAGAGCAATAGAGAAGATATCTACAATGCAAAGTCATTGGTCATGAAGATGGCCAATGTGAGAAAAGGCAAATCCGTTGTTCTTGGGCATCAAGTCCCTAGAAATGTTGGAACTGACAGCATGTCTGATCAAGTGATGCCATTCAAGGCATTTAGCCAAGGGTGATGCTCCAGGATGAAATTAAGAGGAAAATGACAAATAAACTATGGCAACTAATCAATACATAGCTCAGTATGAAGCTAACGGTCCATTTCGAGAACAGGAGCTGGCCTTTGCAGAGCTCGCCTGTTTGTGGTCAGAACTGAGTTTTGTTATAATTGGGTTGAGAATTGTAGAGATTAGTGCACTGAAATCATCAACATTGCACTATGTATATTTGTTTTCCTTGATAGTTAGGACATGATGTATCTATTTACATGTAATTTATATATAATCATTATTGGAGTTATCCTACTTCAATACTATAGTTTAATGAGATTCATTTGAAATTACACTGAGACTTTAGGGACAAAGAAACAAAAAAAGCATTGTCAGGGCTAAATATTAATTCCATATTAATCATGAAAGCAGAAAGTATGTATCATTTTTTTCTGATTTATGAACTTTATAATAATTGTTACTTTAGTTGAATCATGCTTCTTGGGTCTGGTACTTCAGCCTGGTCTCTTCTTCAAAGCATTAACATCCTTTCTCAGAAAAAGGCCCTATATTTCTATCTTTCACCTTAAAACTGACTTAGTGTTATTGGTAACCTGCCGAAATGCTTGAGATCTGTATGCTTCCCAGAATGGATGAGTGTAGGTCAGACCATCAGTCTCCCTCAATAAGTATCTTATGGTAAGAACTGTGGGTTGGGGCTTTGAGTATAGCACTAGTCCAAGGATGGCCAAACCACAGGCCATATCCTACCCACTGCTGTTTTTAGTTATTGTTGTGATATATGCTTTGTATTTTTTAAAATTTGGTAACAAAACATAATTTTCTATCTAAAAGTAGATCTTAGGAAGTAGAGTATTGCTTTTCACTCTCAACAAAACATTGGATGGCAATGATAATATAAATATGTATAAAGTTAAAAATCAGCAAACCTATGATGAATATGTTAAGTTTATAGCATGGTGTTTCACAATTCAATTTGTAACAGTATTCAATAGATCTTCCAAAAGTTTCAATATCCATTAGTACTGCTCATTAGCAGGTAATGCATTCCAGCGGATACCTGAAACTGCATATAGTACTCAACCCTACATGCACTATATCTTTATCTGTATATCAATACCTATGATTAAGTTTAACTTACAAATCAGACATAATAAGAAATGAACAATAATTATAAACAAGCTGCGCATGGTAGTACACACCTTTAATCCCAGCACTCCGGAGGAAGAGGTAAGAGGATCACTTTGAGTTCAAGATCAGCCTGAGACTACATAGTAATGTCCAGGTCAGCCTGGGCTAGACTGAGACCATACTTTGAAATACCAAAAAATGATCTTAAACAAAATATAACAATTATAATAATACGCTAATAAAATTATATGGGCATGTTCTGTCTCAAAATATATTACTATGTTATGTCTTCTTTCTTGTAATACTGTAAAAAATATTAAATGGTCCAAAATCTTACATAGAAAATTATGGAATTATGGAAATAAACAATTCATAAGGTTTAAATTGTGTACTCTACTGAGAACTGTGATGAAATGTTGTGGTGCATTCTGACTGGATATTAATTGTCACTTTGTCTAACATATCTGTGCCACATATGTTACCTGCTCCTTCACCACTTAGTAGCTGTCTTTGTTACTAGATCTACTGTCACAACACTCACAGTACTTGTTTTCAAGTAAACTTTACATAAGCATACTAGCATATATCACAATGTTTGTGATATTCACATACTTCATCTCATTATGTAGGCAATGTTTCATCTCATAACATCACTGCTTGATGTTGTAAATAAAGTTCTATTGAAATATCCCACACATTACATATTCTTTATGACTGCTATCATACTACAATGGCAATGTTGAGCAGTTGCAATAAAGTTGTATAAGTTCCATAAGGTCTAGGTTTTTACCATTTGGTCCTTTACATGAAAAATTTGCCAATCCCTCTATTAGATGGCCGTTTGTAAATTAAATGTTCTAACAGGTTAAAGTCCTTGAACAGGTAGCTAAAATAAACACACTGTCAGAAATAATGCCACGTGTAATCCTGTGATTATAGAATTACAGAAGGATTTTGAGTTTTAGGCCATCTTGGAGTACATACTGAGTCTCAAATTTAATTAACTTAAAAATAAAACTGGTCTGGAGAAGTGGCTTAGCGGTTAAGGCATTTGCCTGCAATGCCAAAGGATCCCAGTTCAATTCTCCAGGACCCAAGTAAGCCAGATATACAAGGAGCTCATGTATCTGGATTTCGTTTGCAGTGGCTGGAGACCCTGGAATGCCCATTCTCTCCTTCTCTCTCTCAAATTATATATATATATATATTTGTATTTTCTGACTTGATGTGTTTTCTTATAGTGACTTCCAAGCAGATCTGGCATAAATTAATGAGCAAACATATATGGAAATATTCTGAAAGTGTTTCCTTCTGAGTCTTTTCATTCTGCCAGGAATGTCCACTCCAACTCACCTCTTCTGTCTTGCCTACTTCCTGTCCTGCCTTTAAGATTCTACCCAAATCAAGGTCTCTTCAGGAAGCCTGTCCTCACTGCTGATTCACGCAAAGGGAAGCATTCTTACTCCAGTTTTCAAAGCTCACAGTGAAAAACTGTGCCACAGCTAGCTCTCAAGAAATCATGGTGAGTCCCATTGACTCCATTGTGAGCTCTGCCAGGACAGCACAATGCTGTGTTTATTGTCATAACCCAGACTTACAAGATCCAGTCACTTGTTAAATCTAGGCTCACTTTTTCTTCTATTTGCTTAGCACCTTTGCCCCACACTGTACACCTCATTTCTAGTTTCCCAGCTTCTACTCTTCCACTGTGCAGCTTGCAGTAAAGACTGAATTTCTCATAGGAAAAATCAGGTCAAGGCACTCCTCTGCTCAAAACCCTGTATTGAGTTATACTTGAAATAAAATCAAAAGGCCTACTGTAGCCTGCAGGGCCCTGCATGACCTAATTCCCTGGCTGTGTCTCCATCACTGGCTACCTCTTTACTACCCTTCCCTGTGTAAGCTGCATTCAAGGGACAGTGTCTTTCTTGCTGTTCTTGGGCCAAGAATGTTCCTGCCTCAGGATTTTTGCACTGGCTGTTCCATCTGTTTATAATAATTTCCCATAGCTCTATAGCTTGCTGCCTCAAGCCATTCAGCTCACTGCTGCACTATCAACTCCTCAAAGAGCATTCCTTCTTTGAAAGAATGAAATAGTCCTTTGTCATTTTCTGTCCCTTTAAATCATATAAGTAACACATATTCTCAATAAATTTACTACCTGTCTTAATCACCAAGATACATAACTCTATGATGGTAGGGATACCATCATAGTCTCTACTCTTTCTCTGCTGTTGGAAATAGGGCATGGCACTTACAAAGCCAACGATAAGCACTGACTGACCAGTAGATCACGAGTGAGAAGTCTAGTCTTGAAAGCAAGTAAAGAGAGCACTGGGGACAGGTCCCAAAGCAGTGTTCCTTGGAGCTAAACAAAGCAAGGGACTTTTATTGGAGAATCTCATACATATTCATGCTGGAAGGAGTGTTATCACATGTAGAGAGGAACACATTCTTGAACATGCTCACTTCAAAGTCATGCCTCCTCATATACATCCTCACATGTTCAAAAATAGGAGCTAGGAATGCCTCTTAGAAGAGAATTTAGTATTATAATGAGCAAAGTTCACATCTAGGTCACCTAAATGGGTGGGGCACAATGACTTCCAAGTTTAGCTGATGCATAGGTCACTTCTGGGTCACCTTGTAAGGTTCTGTCTTTGGCCTTGTCTAAAACAAAAAGCAACTTTAGAGGTAGTCTTGCAGTCATTTAAAGGGCCAGTAACTTTTCTCCTGAAAGGTTAGGTGACTTTTCCTGAAAGTAGCCAGCCTAGAAGCTATCCTAATAGAAGGTTGCTTTTTGATTCTATCACCAGCACTACAGTTTCTTTATTTTTTAATAAATGTGAACACTTGATAAGGAAGGAATAGGTTTTCTGTTTCTTTCTTTCTTTATTTTTATTTTTATTTTTTTTTTTTTTGATGTAGGATCTCATTCTAGCCCAGGCTGACCTGGAATTCACTATGTAGTCTCAGGGAGGCCTTGAACTCACAGCGAGCCTCCTACTTCTACCTCCCAAGTGCTGGAATTAAAGGTGTGTGCCACCATGTCTAGCTTTCTTTTTCATTCTTTTTTTGTTTGTTGTTTTGTTTTTCGAGGTACGGTCTCACTCTAGCCCAGGCTGACCTGGAATTCACTATAGAGTCTCAGGGTGGCCTCGAAATCAAGGCAATCCTCCTACCTCTGCCTCCTGAGTGCTGGGAATAAAGGAGTGTGTCGCCACGCCAGGCTCATTTTTTTTTTATAAAAAACTCCTTTTTAAAAATTTATTTATTTATTTGAAAGAATGAGAGGGAGAGATACAGAGACAGAGAGAATGGGCATGTCAGGGCATCCTAGCCACTAAAAACGAACCTCAAGACACATGCACTACTTTGTGCATCTGAATTTATGTGGGTACTGAGGAATTGAACCTAGGTCTTTTGGCTTTGCCAGTAAATGCTTTAACCACTAAGCCATCTCTTCAGCCTGAAACATGGGTTTTAGTAGCAATCACATCTTGATTCCAATTCTGGTTTTACTAGGCAATAGTTGAATGACTTTGGTAAATTTGTTTAACTTCTTCAGGTCTTCATTTCCTTTGAGTTAAGAAGGGTATAATGAGCTGGGCGTGGTAGCGCATGCCTTTAGTCCCAGCACTTGGGAGGCAAAGGTAGGAGGATCGCCATGAGTTCGAGGCTGCCCTGAGACTACATAGTGAGTTCCAGGTCAGCCTGGGCTGGAGTGAGACCCTACCTTGAAAAACCAAAAAAAAAAAAAAAGAAGAAGAAGGGTATAATGATATCCATAAGACAGAGTTGTAATAAAGAACCAGTGAGGCTAGAGAAATGGATTAGTTGTTAAGCCACTTGCCTGCAAAGCCAAGGGACCTAGGTTTGATTCCCCAGCACCCATGTAAGCCAGATGCACAAGGTGGCACATGCATCTGGAGTTCATTTTCAGGGGATAGAGGTCCTAGAGTGCCCATTCTCTCTCTATCTCCCTCTCTCTACTTCTTTCTCTCAGTTGCAAATAAATAAATTAAATTAAATATTTAAAAAAAGAATCAATGAAAGCTGGGCGTGGTGACACACACCTTTAATCCCAGCATTTGTGTAGGAGGATCACTGTGAGTTCTAGGTCAGCCTGAGACTACATAGTGAATTCCAGGTCAGCCTGCCCTAAAGGAAACCCTACCTCAAAAAAAAAGAGCCAATGAAATAACCCATGTATAATGAATTTTACAAAGAATTATTTACTTATTTGAGAGAAAGAGAGAGAGAGAGAGTTTGGATGTACCAGAATCTCTTCCTGCTGCAAACGAACTCCAAATATTTGTGCCACTTTGTGCACATGGTTTTATGTGGGTACTGGGCAATCGAACCTGGACCAGAACCAGAATCCAGACCAGCAGGCTTTGCAAGCAAGCACCTGTACCTGCTGAGTCATCTCATCTCCCCAGCCCAAGATGCATGTTTTTAAAGGCAGATTATAGCTCTCTCCTGCTTCTCCATGGGGAGTCTCACCTGGCTTGATAAATTCTTTACAGATTTTGACTTTCACAGAAAAAGGATAAGACAGTATGAATTAAACAATCCTATTTCTGTAAAAATATCATTAAAAAGCAACTACTAAGATGGATATAGCCCAAAATTCTGACAGTGGCCATGAGTGGTGGATTTAGGAGTGATTTTTTTTTCCTTCTTTATAGCTTGTTGTTTTTGTTTTTACAACAGTCATTTCTTAAATCATCAGAAGAAAAAAGTCCACATTCACTATGGGGAAAAAATGAAGATAAGTGCGCTCCCTTTATAGCACACCATGCTCACTTTGGTACCCTAGTGGGGAGAACAATCTTGATGACTGAGTTAGCAGGAGATAGCCTACAGAAAGGAGGACAGAGAATACCTGAGAATAGAATAGCTAGAGTACGACTGACTCATTATCTTCTCTAAGATGCTGACCTTACTTTGAGCAGGTTAATAAGAGGGGAACTGAGCCTCAATTTCTTTGTATCCATTCATAACAATGGTATGAAGAGGATCATGCCATGTACCTGTAGATAAGAACATGTGCTTATAGAAAATATGGTATATGGCAGTTATGAGCACAGCTCTGGAGCAGGTAGCTTGAATTCAGAAACTAGAGACTCATTACTAATTGGTGGCCTTAAACTTTCTGAACCTCTTTGCTGATCTTTAAGTTAGGGAAAATACACAGACCAGTTAACCTGATGAGCACAGCAGTGAATAGTAGCAGCAAGAATGACACACACACACACACACACAGGGAGAGAGAGAGAGAGAGAGAGAGAGAGAGAGAGAATTACCTTGAACAATGGGGAAAAGAGCAACCAAAGGATGTTGTCTTCTGACAGCCACATGTGCATCCCACACACACACATCATGCACACAAAATAACATAATAAAGGAAGGAAAATAATTTAGACTTTGCACATTTACTGTGAGGACTCAAAGAGCAAATGGTCTGCTGATATCCAGGGAGTTGAGAACTGCCCTTGTTCACCTTGTGTCCCACTTTTCATTCAGCCCCTTTGCCCTAACCCCTACGGTGGAGAATAAAGGGAGAGGAGAGAATTGGAGCCTCTTCTAACTCCAGCCACATTTTCCTAGCCCTTGTTTTCTAAGCCGTGGAAAGCTAGTAAGAAGGGTCAAGAAAGGTAGGGATGAATCATCACTGATTCTCTTTGTGCTGCTAGAACAAGTGTGGGAGGGAAGCCATGTCCCCATCTGCCCACTGCCACTCGAATAGCCACGATACAATATGAAGCACTTGTCTGTCTGGCAGTAAGTGAAAAATAAAGAAAATGGCACAGCCAAGATCTCCAACATGAACCAGCTGGGCAGTAGCAGCAAAACAGCAATAATGAAGAATCCTAATGTTTTGCATAACCTTGTGTGCATTTTGCACCCAGAGACTATAGGGACAAACATATCCCCAAAATCTCATCCCTCTTAAAATTGATCATTAAGATGAAGTGGATTTTATTATTGTGAATATTGGTAACATCAAAACAAAAGGATCCAACTGTGGGAGGTTTGCTATGTTCTTTTATACCATTTAATGATTTGAGTAATGATGAAGGGGTAATCAGGGTGACACTAAGGTTCGTTGTGCAACCCCTTACCATCCATAAGAGAATATTGATCTTTGCAGTATGCTGGACTCTAGCAATATAACAGTAAATGCACTGTCACTGAGAAATCGAGCTTGAGCTGAGCTAGAAGCCTCCTCCCTGTTGACGAGCTGTAAGGATGCTAGAAAGTCCTATGCAACCTACTAAAGGAGAGAAGCCATCAGTGATCTTAACCTGTACATACAGCTGGCCAGCCAGCCAAATATACCAACTGGTGCAACGGTGGCGTGTCTGTTATGGGGAAACCAACTGCTCTCTCATTGGACTTGAGGCCCCCTCCAGGGGAGGGGTTTCTTGCCTGGTACTGAAAACCTAATCAAAAGCCTATGGTATATCATTAGCATGGCTGGAAGCTGGAAGAGAGTCAGTCCCCAGACAGTCAGCGCGTCTAGTGCCAGAAGGTGCTACATGGATGACTGGGAGAAAATGACCAATATCTGTCCAAGCAACTCATGGTCTAACCTACTTAGCAGCAAATAACCTGTTGTGATGCCCACACAAGTGCAATAGCGGCACACAGCCATGGTGGGGAACCAACTGCTCTTAATTTGGCTAACTGATCTGCTCAGTGGTACAGGACCCATAGCTGGAGCTGGGAAACAAGTCAGAACCATATCCAAACATAAGCCCACTCTCCAATATCAAGCTACCATCAATCATGGGCTACAAGAGGGCCTACACCTATCAAATTCTCTATAAAAAAAAAGTAAGGGTTATCTCATTTGTCCTGGTGCTAACTTACTCTCCGTTGGAGAATCTGCTTCTCTTTTTCAGAAAGATGTAGATCCTAAGGAGTGAGCCACCCCATCATACCTCAAAAGGGCCCTGGCTGCAACTAAGAAAAATTGGTGAAATAAGCAAGGGTGCAGTTTTCCTGATGAACCGGATACCAGCACAAGGGGGAAGGAGATCAACACAGAGAAAAATCAACTCCTACCAAATCAGTGATCCAGAGCCTCACAGGTCCCCAACACCTCATCACTGAAGCAGACCAAAAATGAACCCAACATGGCTCAGGGAAATTTTGCAGAAGAGGGGGTGGAAAGAATGTCAGAGCCACATGTTGGGTCATGATATGCAGAGACACTTATCTTACCCATAACTGTGGGCTAACTCCACAATGCATTACCCATATATCTCAACAAGGAGGGGGCTAAGGGGAGGGTGTAGATCACTGTATCAGACAGCTTCAGGTTCACTCAGATGAACTTGCAGACCAGACACAGTTATGGAGGAAGTGATTTATTGAAGCTTACAGATCCAGGGGAAGTTCCATAATGGCAGAAGAAACTGGCCTGCCTTCACAGGCCCAAGCAGACAGAGAGCAGTACAAGCCTAAAGGTCAAAAGCCAGGCACACTTCAGGAACTCCAGCTAGGCACAATTTGCATATCTTTAGATTGAAATCTCAAACCCACCACCACACCTTAAGATCCACACAATGGCATTGCCTCCAGCAAGATGGCTAGAGATGCAAACTACAAACAAATAAACAACTGAATATATTGGGGGCCATCTATTCTATTCAAATCACCACAGTCACGGATGAGCCTAATAATGGTACCAAACTGACTGTATTTGCTGAATACAAAACTAATTAATAAAAAAATTAAAAAAGGTAGCCGGGCGTGGTGGCGCACGCCTTTAATCCCAGCACTCGGGAGGCAGAGGTAGGAGGATTGCCGTGAGTTCGAGGCCACCCTGAGACTCCATAGTGAATTCCAGGTCAGCCTGGGCTAGAGTGAGACCCTACCTCGAAAAACCAAAAAAAAAAAAAAAAAAAGAAAGAAAAAAAAGAAAAAAAAATTAAAAAAGCCTATGGCATAAGCCCTAGGGGAGGAACTACTACTGGTAAAATGGATATATTACTCCCATCAAACTGCCCTCTAAACATGAATATTTATACCAATATATTAATGCTACTCTCACTTTTGGTTACAGAAGCTCTTCTTTTCATATGGTGGTGACCACTGGGGAGACACAAATCTCACCAAAAGTGCTGAGAAGAAATGATTGGAGTGTTTGGTACTAAGTAAGACACTTCTATCCTACCCTCCAAGGTTCAGGAACCATTGTGGAAGAGTTGCCAAAGGAATGTAACAGGGAAAAGGAGGAGGAGTGCATTGCAATATTGTCTTCAAGACACAAAGTGGTCATGGCATTCATCACCTCACAGTGACTGACACTGCCTACAAAAGACCTGCATAATTGGAGGGTGTTATAGGTACCTTCTCACTGTGGCTCAAAACACCTGACCAAAAGCATCTGATGAGAGAAAAGTTGTTTATTTTGCCTTTCAATTTTGTGGGGAAGCCCCATGATGGCAGGGGAAGTGTGGCATGAGCAGAAGCTGGGCATTACCTCTGCCACTGCAGGAGAGTGAGCTGAGCTCTGGCAAGGGGGAGCTAGCTGTAATATTCCAATGCCTGCCCCCAGTAGCACACCTCCTCTAGCAAGTTTCCACTTCCCAAATTGCCGTCAACTGGAGACCAAGATTCAGAACACATGAATTTATGGTAAATACCTAATTCAAACCATCACAGAAGGGAAAGATTGATGACATCAAAATAGAAAAGAATCTAGGTGTAGTAGAACATCTCTTTAACCTCAGCCCTGGGGAGGCAGAGGTAGAAGGATTGCCATGAGTTTCAGGCCATTCTGAGATTAATTCCAGGTCACCCTGAGCTAGAGTGAAACCCTACATCAAAAAAAACAAAAAACATAAATAAATAAATAATAATTTAAAAAGAAAAGATGTTAGTTTGGAAAGAAGGGATTCAATGGAGGGGGGATTTGGGAGAGAGAAAGGGAGGGTTGTGGTAGGGGATAATGATAATGATATGTAGATTGTTAATAAAAAGTATAAGTAAATAAATAAATGCATAGTATGGCTTGCTCTGGAGGAGCAATTGAGTGAACAAACCAAGCATGTGCCAAGCAACTAGAATATCCTATGGCCAAAGTATATCACAAAAGGGACACTAAGCACATACCAACATATGGTCAGATCTATTCCCAAATGGTTCCTAAAGAATGACAAAGAAGTCACCAAGGTCAAAAGCCTTGAAATAGGTGGCCAACAGTGACAACATAGTCATGGCAACATGAAGGTGTCTCATTGTGAGAGGAATATCCAAGGCATGGAAGCAAGCTAATTGAGTATCCTCTGATTGATCATAACTTGGAGCATTTAAGGCCCAATTGCCATCCTTTCCCTACATCTAGTCCAAGCTTCACTTTCCAGTATCATTGGTATGATTACCTTCCATGAACTACCCCTCTCCTTCTCTTTATCCACCTCACTAAACCCACCCTATACTTTTATGCCCCTGTGCTTTGTTAAACCTATTATTATTATTATTATTATTATTATTAACATCATATTTCTTATGGATAAATCATGTGTTGGTACCCTCTTTTCCCTTGTTCCTGCCCCCATTCCATTGGGAACCCTCCTCAGTGGAGTTCAGGTATTCTCCATGGGGTTGTGGTTATGTACTGTGGGAGCAGCATCTGGGTACTGTCCCATCCCACAGAATCTTCTTCTCCACATCTATTTTTGGAAGACTTATCAACCAATTAATGCCAAATTTCTCATCCAAGAAACCACACCCCTGAAGCATACCCACCAACTCTACTCATATGTCACCAGAAAGAATCTATTTCTTCTTCCCTTGTATGCCCATGAAACCTCTGTTCATAACCTCACAAATTTTTTTTATGTAGTCAGGTTGTTTAAAGCTCAAGTTTTGGCATCAGCAACCAGGCTTAGAAATACCATCTGCATGACATTAATGAACTATACTAAACACTTTGAGTCTTCAGAATTATTGTTTATATACTTGGAATATTATAGTATCTATTTGTTGGAGTTCATTTTAGAATTATATGAGATCATTTATCTGAAGTTTAGTGTCTTCCAGGGCTGTAGTGATGGCTTAGTGCGCTTGCCTGCAAAGCCTAAGAACCTGTGTTCAACTCTCCAGATCCCACATTAGCCAGACACATAAAAGTGAGGCAGAGTGCAAGGTCTCATATGCCCACTAGGTGGCACAAGCGTCTGGCGTTATATTTCAGTGGCTGAGGCCCCCGGCATGCCAACTCATTCTCTCCCTCTCTCTCAAATAAAAATTAAAAATAAAGTTTAGTGCCTGATATACAGTAAGTACTCAAAAAATTATAGTTATCTTCTAATATGGCTCTATAATCTGCTTCTTTTGAGCAATTAAAGGACAGACTCATTATTAATCTTTCTCTTGCTCTTTTTCAGTTTAGTGACTGGCACATAGTTGTCATCCAATAAACACTGTACAGACTCATTGAACAATGACACCAAAGCAAGAAAACCTAGCACCCTGTCACCCTGATAACCATGTTACCATGAATCAAATCACCGAGTGCTATAAAAAGAAACGTATTAAAAATAAAATAAAGTAAAAAGAAACCTGTTGCTCCCTATGCAGGATCTGGGATATATGGTGCCATGATGTGATCTCCAATGGGCTTGGGTAGTGTATCAGACAGCTTCAGGTTCGCTGAGATGAACTTCCAAACCAGGCACAGTTATGGAGGAAGGGATTTATTGAAGCTTACAGATCCAGGGGAAGTTCCCTAAATGGCAGAAGAAGCTGGCCTGCCTTCACAAGTCCAAGCAGAGAGAGAGAAGTACAAGCCAAAAAGGCCAAAAGCCACAGCAGGGCTGGAGAGATGGCTTAGTGGTTAAGTGCTTGCCTGTGAAGCCTAACGACCCCAGTTCGAGGCTTGATTATCCAGGACCCACATTAGCCAGACGCACAAGGGGGCGCACGTGTCTGGAGTTCATTTGCAGTGGCTGGAAGCCCTGGCGCGCCCATTCTCTCTCTTTCTCTCTATCTGACTCTTCTTCTCTCTGTCACTCTCAAATAAATAAATAAAAATGAACAATAAATTTGAAAATAAAAAGCCACAGCTTTTTTTTTTTTCAGGAACTCCAGCTAGGCACACTTTGCATATCTTTAGATTGAAATCTGAAACCCACCACCACACCTAAAGATCCACCCAGTGACATTGCCTCCAGCCAGGAGGTGCAGATGCAAACTAAAAACAATGAGGAACTGAATACAATGGGGGCCATCTATTCTATTCAAACTACCACATTCCACCCCTGGCCACCAATAGATTTACAACCATCACACATTGTAAATTGTACTCAGTTCAATTTCAAAGGTCCCCACAGTCTTGACCAATTTAAGATATTAAGACCTGTAAAATCAAACAAGTTAAACACTTCTAACATATAAAGGCACAGAGTAAACATTTTCAACTGGTATAAGGCATAGCAAGGAGAGACTAAAACAATGTAAATTCAACCACCATCAAACAAACATCAAACTTCTGCAGTTTAAGTCCAATATAACCAGAGACTAACAGTCTCCAGACTTTCCAATTCTGTCCCTCCATCTGGGCAGAGTAGCCAGGGAACACTTCCATCTTAGGCCAGCAGTGCACTCTATGGTAGCCCTTGCATTGTCCTGGTATATCCAAAACATCTTGAGGTCTTCATGCAAACCACGGTCCATCTTCCAAAGGCACTTTTAGCCTATCAGGGCATCAGGCCCTGCCTCATGCTGCATCTCAGCAGCAGCTCCTGCAACCATGTGCAATTCATGACCACTGCTCACATTTTCCAAAGGCTCTTTCAGCCTATCAAGGCATCAGGCCCTACCTCATGCCTCATCTCAGTGGCAGCTCCTGGAAGCACGTACAATTCAAGACCACTCCTTGCATTTTTGATGCTTCTGAAACCAATACCAGGTGTGCAGGACACAGCAATATTCTTAATTCATGGATGAAATAAATCATAACCTTGAAAAGCAGGTTCCTTCTCCAGTCAACTCTTTCCAAAAGAGTTTGCATTTCTATGATAGTCTTTCCTCAGGCATCCTTTCCATTGTTTTAATGTAAAGCAGTTGGAACATCTTCCTTCAGATTGCTAATGTGTTTGACAATAGCAGGTTCAGTAACCTAAAACCAGTCTCAGTGCCAATTGCAACTTGCTTGAGGTTTTCCAGCTTAAAATCTGAAATCTCTCAGTCCAATATCTCTAGCCAAGCACATCAGTCCATTACAAATTTAACCTTGATCAAACTCTCTGAGCCTGCGCAGCAGGACGTAGCCAGCCCTTATGCCAGTAGCTCAGTTCCAACAAAGTCCTCTGCAGTCTTTCCTTCCCCTTAGAAAGCTCATAAGCCAAGCCTCGAAGTTCAATGCTGTCTGCACTTAGCATTCTCAGACTCTCATCAGAATAGTCCATAAAGCTTGGCTTACCACTCCAGAAGACACCTTCAGTTGCAAGCACCAAGTCCATGCCCATTCCTCCAAAACAAAGGTTCCAAAAGATCAACATACACATGGCCAGGCACATCACACCCCACTCCTCAGTACCAAGTTCTGTATCAGACAGATTCAGGTTCACTGAGATGAACTTCCAGACCAGGCACAGTTATGGAGGAAGGGATATTTATTGAAGCTTACAGATCCAGGGGAAGTTCCATAAGTGGCAGAAGAAACTGGCCTGCCTTCGCAGGTCCAAGCAGAGAGAGAGAGAAGTACAAGCCAAAAAGGTCCAAAGCCACAGAACACTTCAGGAACTCCTGCTAGGCACACTTTGCATATCTTTAGATTGAAATCTGAAACCCACCACCACATCTTAAGATCCACACAATATTATTGACTCCAGCCAGGTGGCTGCAGATGCAAACTACAAAGAAACAACTGAATATATTGGGGGCCATCTATTCTATTCAAACCACCACAGGTAGCTTAGCCCTATGTCCTTTTTGGTTATAGTCCCCATGATAGCCCCTATGAACTCTTACATGGGCTAGCTCTTCAAACTACCTTCAGCTTCCTCAGCAGATGTCCTATGTCCCTGGCATGACTATCTTCCAGGCATTTCCCAACTTGACTTTCACCGTTATATATGGCCCTCTCCAGGGCTGTCTGCAGGAATCTGATGTGCCTACATGTTGCAGTCAGCTTCGCTTTGCTGGTAGAAATCACCCAACCAAGAGCAGCTTTTGGAAAAAAAGAGGTTTATTTTGGTTTACAGGCTCAGGGGGAAGCTCCATGATGGCAGGGAAAATGATGGCATGAGAAGAAGGTGGATATCACCCCCTGGCCAATGTCAGGTGGACAACAAGGACAGGAGAGTGTGCCAAACATTGGCAAGGGGACATTGGCTATAATACCCATAAGCCCGCCCCCAACAATACACTGCCTCCCGGAGGCTTTGATTTCCAATTGCCATCAGCTGGGGAACCTAGCATCCAAAACACCTAAGTTTATGGAGGACACTTGAATCAAACCACCACACTACATATTGCCTGGCCTCTCCGGCTTTCCTTTTACACCTAAGTGGAAGCCTTCACCACCTCACAACTATAACATTTTGCATGCATGGCAAAGTCTGCTGCCAGCTGGAGCAGTAGCCACTCCCCCTCAGAACATGGCCATAGTGGTCTCTGAGTGCCTGAGAAACTGAGCCTGATGAACTGAATCATGGGGGTGACTTCTGCGGCAGTCCTGTGTGCACAGTATCCTAGGGGTGCTCTCTTCTCAAGGAAAAGTCTTGTACAAGAATTTACTTGTTCATACCTCAGAAACTCATAGATGAGGTCTACTTAATTCCTACAATGCCCTCAAGGCAACTTTCCATTATCTTCATGCAAAGTGGCTGTTTTTTTTTTTTTTTAATGGTGTTGCTCTTTTCAGAAACCATACCTTCCTTAGCTGCAAGTTTTCCCCATTTGTTTCCTATTTAATTTTTTTGTGTATGTGAGAGAGGGGAAGAGCGCTAGGGCTTTTTGCCACCGCAAATGAACTCCAGATGCAGGCACCACTTAGTGCGTCTGGCTTTATATGGATATTGGGAAATCAAACCCTGGTTTTGTCAGCAAGTGCCTTTAACTACTGAGCCATCTCTCTAGTCCCCTTAGCTGCCATTTTATACACACTTCTTTCCTGGCCAAACTGCAAGCTTTTAAAATCCTACTTTAGTTTATATTCCTAATCCTCTCTTCCCTTTCTCACCTACTTCAACTGATTTCTTTCAGTAAATTATTATCCCCTTTAAGATTAGCCTTCACTGACCTTCTTGACTATGTCAAATTATCCTGGTACAGGCTATAATGACCCACTTTACCAACACTTCCACAGATGTAATTTTACACTGATCTGTGCAACTGGTTCAATAATGTGCACCTGTTCCACTAAACAATAATTCCTTGAACATGAGGATTTATATTCCCATCTTTGGATCCCCTGAGCTTGGCATTTAAATTAGTACTGAAGAAATACTTAAGTGAATAAATGAAAAAATAAAGAACGAATCTTGCCCTGTCTTTTCCTTTATCTTCTCGCAATTATTTGCTACAGTGGTTAAAAATATAAGGGCTGGGCTGGAGAGATGGCTTAGCAGTTAAGGTGCTTGCCTGTGAAGCCAAAAAGGACCTCAGTTCTATTCCCCAGGACCCATGAAAGACAGATGCATAAGTTGGCATATGCATATGGAGTTCATGTGTAGTGGCTGGAAGCCCTGGCACATCCATTCTCTCTCTCTCTCTCTCTCTCTCTCCCTCTCTCCTCCCCCCCTCTCTCTTCCTTTCTGAAATAAATAAAAATAAAATATTAAAAAAATATATAAGGGCTGCAGAGATTTCTCAGTGGTTAAGGTGCTTGCATGCAAAGCCCAAGGATGTGGATTCAATTCCCCAATAACTATGTAAAGACAGATTAACAGTGGCATATGTATTTGGAGTTTGTTTGCAGCAGCTGTGGGTCCTGGCACAACCAATCTCTCTCTCTTTGTGTGTGTGTGTGTCTCTCTCTCTCTTCTGTCAATATCTCTCTGATTACAAATAAATATTTTTTTAAAAAAATCTTACTAACACAGAAAGTTAGTAGTAGAGAAATAGGATGATTATTGAAACTATCTGAGTGTGATTCAGAAGCCTTTGCAACTGGTTATGGGGTGGATTTGGAAAAGTTTGGATATGTGATCTAGAGAACAACTAGAATGCTGCAAATATAGCTTACAGTTGTTCCTGCAGGAATTCAGAAGACCTGAATTCTGATAAAGATGTGGCTAGCAAAGACTGGGTTCATGAGATTTCAGATGGGAAAAGGGATGCTTATTGGGAATTGGACTACAGGTGTGGTGGCCATTTGTTTTTAATTGTGTCAAGGAAATTGTCTACATTTTTCTGTGACCAAATCTTTGTGGGAGTCTGAGTTTTAAGGTGACAGGCTAATTAATGTGATGGAGGAAATTTCCTTGAAAAACATGACCCCAAGTAAGCTATAAAGGAGATATAAAGGGAATAGAAAAGAAGGGAGGGGGGCTTAATAGGATGGTATTTTATATATGTAAGTAGAAGAATAGATTAATGGAGGTAAAAAAGGCTGAACTGAGGTCAGGGAAGAGACTGAATAAAGGAACGGTGGAGGGAGGGCTAATCAAATCTAAGAGGATATAAATAAATCATATGGAAACCTACTTTTTTGGACAATGTAACACACAGGAGCCATAGATTGTTACTAGAAAATTTTCAGGGCCAGGGATGGGGTACTTCCAGTGAGTTGTTGGTCAGGGAGGTCCCTGATGCCCCCGAAACACTACAGGCCATTGTTGAGGCCCATGGTTTCCCACCAGGAATAGATGGTAAGACCCTATTGCTAAAGACTCCACATACTTGGGCTGCAAGGTCACTGAGAAATCCCACTGGAACTGAGCTGAAAACCTCCTCCATGTAGACCAGCTGACAGAAAGCTGAAAGAAGCCATTGTGGATGCAGTTCAATGGGAGAGAGAGAAATCATCAGTGAACATACTCAACAGTGGACATTACAAGCCTTATATTTTGCCAGCCAGGCCAATTGAACCAACATGTGTAATAGTGGCACATCTGTCATGGTGGAAACCAACTGCCCTCTGATTGTACTGGAGGCACACTCCATGGGAGGGAATACATCCCTGATACTGAAAACTTAAAACAGGGGTAGTCATGAGCCCTAGGGGTGTAGCGTCTGCTACTGTCTAGCTAAATGTATATACTATGCTTATCAAACTGCCCAGTAAGCACTTCTCTTAATGTTCATACCCATATATTAATGCTACTCTCACTTTTGGTAGAGAACCTTCTCTTTTCAGATGGCAGTGACCTTGGAATGACTCAGAAGGCATCATGGGGCTGAGAAGTGACTCAGGAGTGCTCAGTACTGAAATATTTCTATCATACCTTCCAAGGCTCCGGGTCCATTGTGGAAGAGGTGTTGGAAATAATGTAAGAGCCAAAGGAAGGGTAGGACTCCTTACAATGTGCTCTTCCAGACTCAAAATGGCCTGGATATCCATGACCTCACAGTGCCTGACACTACCTACACAAGTCCAACATAAGAGGAGGAAAAGATGATGACATTAAAATAAAAGAGAGACTGATTGAGAGGGGGAGGGGATATGATGAAGAATGGAGTTTCAAAGGGGAAAGTTGGGGGAGGGAGGATGTTACCATGGGATATTGTGGAAGTTGTTAATTATAAAAAAGAAAAACATGGCCCCAGTGACATTTCTTCTATTTAGGCTCCAGCTCTCACAGTTCTACCACCTCCCAATAGTCTACTCAAAATCTGAATCTACAAAGAAATTAATCCATGGATTAGATCTGAGTGCTGCCAACATAATGTCTCTGGAACTGCCATCATAGACATGCCACAGTGTGCTTTACTAATCTCCTAGGCATGTCTCAATCCTATCAAATTGACAATCAAGATTATCACAATACTTGTTAAATCATGATTCTAGGTGCTAAAGATTATAGCAACATAGCATTGATGAAAATCTCTATTTCATTGTGCATATGTTTTGGTGGGAGACATAATAATAACCTAGAAAAAAGCCATGAGAACTGTATTATAAATAATCAAAAGAGTTAAGGCTAAAAATAAAGCTGTAGGAAAGGATATGAATGGTAAAGTATGAAAACTTTATGCACATTGTAGATAAAATTAACTAATATACTATTTGAATAAACTGGTGAAAAGGGTCTCTACAGAACCTCAGACCTCACTCTCATGGAATGACTCTACCGTTGAATCTGAACCTGAGAGATGTAATGTGTTACTCCAAGCTGCAATACGTATGATATGATAGAGTAAAGAGGAGTCTGATCTGGAGCTGGTAGATTTCCATGTTCTTTCTCTTACCTCTTTCTGCCTTCTAATTTCGTTTCTTATCTTGTAAATGATTATTTTGTTATTTTGTTGAGAGAGAGAGAAAGAGGGAGAGAGAGAGAAAAAAATGGGCATGCCAGGGCCTCCAGCCACTGCAAACGAACGCCAGTCAGACATGTTACCTTGTGCATTTGGTTTATGTGGGTACTAGAGAATCAAATCTGGGTCCTTAGGCTTCAAAGGCAAACACCTTAACAGCCTAAGGCATCTCTCCAGCCCTCCTTTGTTTTATTCCTTTCCTTTTTCCTTCCTTTTCTTTTCCTTCCTTGCTTTCTTTCTTCATTCCCTCCTTTACTTCTTTCTTTCTTTGGCTATGGATCAAACTCAGAACTTTGCACTGGATAGGCAAACAATCTACCACTGAGTTGAGTTCTTTGCTCCATTTTCTATGCTTTAAATTTATCAAGTTACATATAAATATGAGCATATAAATATTTCAAAAAATTTGTGTGTGCATACCCACCAGTGAGTGTATGTTAATGTGGATCTAAGTGCACATGCAAATGGAGGCCATAGGACATTCTCAGGAATACCTTATACCTGCTTTTGAAAAAATATTTAATTTATTTATTTATTTGAAAGAGAGAGAGAAAGAGGCAGATAGAGAGAAAGAGAGAATGGACATGCCAGGGCCTATAGCCACTGTAAACAAACTCCCGACGCATGTGCCCCCTTGTGCATCTGGCTTACTTGTGTCCTGAGGAATCGTACCAGGATCCTTAGGTTTCTCAGGCAAGTGCCTTAACTGCTAAGCCATTACCCTAGCCCACACCTGCTTTTGAGACAGGCTTTCACATTGGACTGGAGCCAACAGTACATTGAGGTCCCAGAAATAAGAGGGTATACTCATTATTCAACCTCAGATGTCTCCTTCTTGAATTGTAAACACTTCAACAAATACAGTTCAAAACTCACTATGGAGGAGGAGGGGAAGGGAGAGAAGGGGAGAAGGAAAACAAATAGGGATCAGGTTCTGTTATGACCCTTTTGACATTAGTACTGAGGTGGTAACAAGCCCGAAGACTGAGAGAAATGCAGACTGTGGAGGCTTGATTCATGAGATTTCAGAGAGGGGAAAGTTATTTATTAGAACTGAGCTTAAGGCAGTTCATGTGCTATTCCAGCAAATATATTGCCTATGTTCTACCCATGTTTTGAGAACTTGAATTAAGTTGAATTTTAAAGTAATGTTTGGTGGAGAAAATTCCAAGCAGAACAACATAGGGTCTGTGGAATGGTTTCTTATTGCTGCTATGATTCAGCTCTATAATGAAAGACTACAAACAGAAAGGTAAGAAAAATATAAACTCTGGGGTCTGGTATGGTGAAGCACACAATCAATCCTAGCAATCTGGAGACTGAGGTAGGAGGATCACCATGAGTACAAGGCCACCCTGAGATTACATAGTGAATTTCAGGTCAGCCTTGGCAAGCGTGAAAAAACCTTACCTCAGAAAAAACAAATATATAAATTCATATTCTGAGTTGAAAAGAAATGTAATCAAATTTGGCTGTAATTGTTTAAAAGATGACCACCATTATAGATTAGCCAAAAACTGCACTGGGAAAGATGCCCTGAGGGCCAGATACAATCCACTGAAGGTTCAAGACAGGAAGAATGCAAATTCTTTTGAAAGGAAAAAGTCAGAAATAAGAATGTTGATGAATGCTTCTGCTCACTAAGGTTAGCATACAAAGGCTGTGCTCTGTGCATGCTGGGCTTCATCCTGATCTGACAGTAGAACTAAGCAATGTTGCCCATGTGGTACTGATTTTAGAAGGATGAATGTAAGATGTAGAGTGCCATAGTTCCAGAGGCCTGCTGAGGCTAAGCAATGTGAGGGAGGGTCAGTGTCCCCACACAAGGGACGTGAGATACCGCTGTGTGAAGCTGTGAAAATGATCCCTAACTTTCCATGGAGACCTCATGATATTAGGAATGCTAGGACCATAGGACATCTGCCAAGAAAAAGCTATGGGCTCCACATGAATCTGGCCCAAAGAGGCCACAGGTATCTCAGATGAGAGAGGCAGAGCTATCCAAGTCTTTTGGAGTCCAGATGAGTCCATCATAAGTCCAACATGCCCAATATGGTGGTACAAGATCTAGAATTAGCTCTGCTGAGCTTGGGTCTTGCTTTGGTCTGATTATTCCTTGCTATGCCCCCATTCCTCCCCTTTGGATGGGGAGAATTTTACTTTGTGATGATGTATGTTGGAAGTATGTAATTTGTTTTTCAATATTATAGGAGCTCACAGTTAGGACTTTGTCCAAGTCTCAGAAAGACTCTGCACTTAAACTCCATGTAGCAACTGTTAAAGACTATGAGGACTTTTGAAGATGAACTGAATGTACTTTGCTTCCTCATGTTGGTTGGTATGTGACCAGCCCCTTCTGCTACATCTTCCTGCCACAATGGACTGCAACCTGCACATGTAAGCTAAAATAAACCCTCTCTTTCTAACACTGATTTGTATCAGGTATTTTGTCCCAGCAACAAGAAATAACAGATACAATCAGTCATTTTGTTTGGCAAGACTCTCCTCTTTTCATGGACCTTTCACTATTCCCTGCTGCCTATTTTGTGGGATCTATTCCATTGCAAGCCTGAGAAAAAACTCAACCTCCACAAGAGAGACTTAGAAGTGAAAGTCAGCTCTGGTTCTTGGTAAAGTGAATTGGGGAGTCACAAGAGTATAAGAGAATGTCTAGTAACCAGCCTCTTCTTTTATGTGTGCTAGAATTGTTTTAAGGAAGATGTGTTTAGCATGACAGGGACTTGTGGTTGTTATTCCATATTTCTTCACTGCTTCTACAACAGAATATTGGGCAGAGAACACTGACACCCAAACTGAAGACTATATTTTCCATCTCCATTACAGTCAGGTTTTTTTTTTTTTTTTTTTACATTTTTGCCAGTGGGATGTGAGCCAAAGAGATATGTACAGTGTCTGAGTTGCTGCTTTAAATGGAGACGACATTACTTAACCTCTTTTTTTACCTCTCCACTGGCTGGACATCATGGTGAGTCATGTTTGATCATATAAGAAGGGTTATCCCTTAGGGGAAAAGGAGGACATGATAGAAGGAACCTGGGTCTTAGATAATTTTCTGAGCAGTGTTGCTATACTGGCCTTGAACTATCTACCTCCCGATGGTTACATGGGAGAAAAATTAACTTCTATCTTGCTTAAACAACTCTTATGGTGGCATTTCTGTTATAGCAACAGAACTTGTGTCTATACCTACAAAAAGTAGATAAGTAGATTCTGCAGACTGGTGTGGTCATGACAATATGGCAGTGGGACTTTTCTACTTGGGAAAAGTAAGCAGTGTAAATAGCTCTTTCTGGAAGATAAACAGAGGGACAGCTAGAGAAGTAGGCAGAATGGAAGCTTCATCAAGAGAATAATTTGGTTGGTGATGTTGGAGTAAAAGAAAGATGATCATGTTTTGAAGATTATTGAAATGCTCCCATGAGGATTGTAGATTTAAAAACCAGAATGTGTGAGGGTTAGCGATGGAATGAATCCCCCAAGGAGTCAGGAAGACTGAGATACAAAGCTCAGTTTAGGAAGGGGAGAGTGGGTTCTTCTAAGAAGGTGAAAAATGAAAGGTAAGCATGGAAACAAGGGAGCAGGGGCTGCCCAAGAATCAAAGGGATTTTCTGTGTGAGGGAAGAGGAAAGGTCTTCTGCTGACAGTAGAGCCTGGTTGTACATTCACAGGCTGTATCAGACAGCTTCCGGTTCACTGAGATGAACTTCCAGACCAAGCACAGTTATGGAGGAAGGGATATTTATTAAAGCTTGCAGATCCAGGGGAAGTTCCGTAATGGCAGAAGAAGCTGGCCTGCCTTCACAGGACCAAGCAGAGAGAGAGAAGTACAAGCCTAAAGGCCAAAAGCCACAGCACACTTCAGGAACTCCAGCTAAACACACTTTGCATATCTTTAGATTGAAATCTCAAACCCACCACCACACCTTAAGATCCACACAATGGCATTGCCTCCAGCCAGGTATCTAGAGATGCAAACTACAAACAAATAAAAAACTGAATATATTGGGGGCCATCTATTCTATTCAAACCACCACAGTAACATTTTTGAGTACTTGAGTGAGAAAAGAGGTTGATTAAGGATAACGGGAGAAATAATGGGAGATCAGGCTGGGGTTGTGATCCCAGATGATTTGACAATATATTGATCTAAAAATTTGAATGGACAAGTTGAAAAGATGTTCATAGCATAGGACCAGAAGGCTGAAAAATCTTTAGTAGCCGAAGTTAAGGTAAAAAGGAGATGAAGAGCATGGTGGTACATGTCTGTAATCTCAGCATTCAGGAGGCTAAAGCAGGGTTGTGAGTTCCAGGCCAGCCTGAGCAACATAGTTAAAGTCTGTGTCAAAACAATGACTAACCGAATGAATGAATGAATGAATGAGTGAGAGGAAGATGGGACTGCTGTGCAGCACAGTGTTAGAATGAGTGCTTAACAGGAACAAAGCACTGAGTGTTCTATCTTCAGCAATGAGAAACAAAAACAACAGACAGGGTAGAGTTCTAGGATCTAAACAATATTATTTCACATAGCTAGGTCTCACTAGCTCCATTCCTTTCAGATGAGCAGGAGTCAGATTGGGTCATGTAAACAGTGAGCTACAAAAAGTATGGCATGAAGCCTCATTTTGTTCAGATTGTACATGTTCAAGCCTCTCTATGTTGCCCTGAACAGACCTTTACCTGTGTGCCAGAAAATGCTGATCCATCCCACATGCAAGTATTTTTCAGTAGTGAGAGTTTCTGTCTGTCATCTGTAATTTTTCATTAGTCTGAGTTTTGAAAGCCCACTCAAATAATCTCTACTTGTTTGTGGGCTTTTTTCATTCAAATCCACTCTGATCTAAGTTGCAACGGATAGTTTGTTACCAGGATGTCTCTGTAATAGTCAGAATGAAAAATAAATAATACCAAAACACTACATTCATCCAGTTCTTTGTGGGGATCACATTAAAAAATTAAAACCATTATTTCTGAGTCTTTTGAGATGAGGTAAGACAAGAGAAGGGGTAGAGCAAAACAGGTGGTATTTATTCGACTGTTGCTCCACAGTAATTTAACATCCAATCTCATCTCTTTTGGTTAAATTGCTAGGGACTAGATGAAGAGAAAGCCCAGTGCTTAGCACAGAATGAATCATCTCTATCATACCCTCCAGGGCTCAGGGAACATCTCCATACTTAAGTTCATTGTTGCATCTGTTCTGGGTCTCCCCTAGCTCTTCATGGTTGTCTCGCAGTCATTGGTATTCCTTGGCTTTTAGATAACATTACCCACATCTCTGCCTGCCTTTATCTGCACAAGATTCTTTCTCTCCCTCCTTCCCGCCTTCCCATTTTCTTCTTTTCTGTCCCTCTCTGTATCTGTTTGTCTGTCTGTCAGTTCTGTTATTATCCAGTATGACCTCATCTTAACTAATTGTGTCTACGAGGACCCTATTTGCAAATCAGATCATATTTTGAATATTGGAGGTTAGACTTTAATCATATAATTTTCTATGGGGTGTAACTTAACCCAATGTACCTTGGTACTAAAATCAAAGGCACTGTAAACAAAGAAAATTATATCCCAGTATCATTCATGAACTTGGATACACATTTTTGAAACACAAATTTAACAAATGGAATCTAACAATATTCTAAGGAATAATATGCCATGACCAGAAAAATTATCCTTAGAATGCCAGATTGGCTTAACATTCAACAATTAATTAACATAATTCACCAAATTAACAATGTGAACATAAAACATATTCAATGAGTACGGAGTAAATATTTGACAAAAATCTGAGTGGAAACCTACTGTAATTATAAAAGCTCTCAGCAAATTGAGAAAAGAACGTCCTCAATCTGAGAAAGGACAGATATGGAGATCTTATAGCTAATACCATACCGATGAAAGACAGAATGCTTTTCCTTCAATAAGACAGGGATGTTCAATTTTGATATTTCATTATTACTGGAGTTTCTGGCCTATAATATCAAACAGAAAGAAAATACGTAACAAAGAATGATGGATTGACATTCCTGTCTTCCCACCCCATCGAGGCCCAGTAGGGAATTGAGCTTGTACCTAGGTCCAGTGTCAATAAGGAAGAATGAAGCAGTATACAGTGAAGTTATTAGATACTCCAATTATCCCTCTCCAACAGGCATTGAGGAGGCCAGCCAAAGCTTGTGCCTCCATCTACACCCAGCATCAGTGAGGTGAACTCCACTTATGTATGGCAGGGCAGGTTGCTCCTCTGATTTCTGTCTCCCCTTCTGCTGGGGGCTGAGTACCAATGCAGAAATGAATGAGGCAGAGTAAAAGGATACTCTGCTTGCTCTAGGAATGTGCTAATGAGATCAAGAACTGGATTTGCATTTGCAGCACTTTAATCTCTGACCTGTTCTCTCCTCCCTCCAATGTGATACATGATTCATGTTTCTTCTGTCTTTTCTGTGCTTACAAAGAGAGGAGATTTAACTATGTGGATGACAGCAATACTAATCCAGTCAGGCATTGTGGCGCACGCCTTTGATCCCAGCACTAATGAGGCAGAGGTAGGAGGATAGCAGTGAGTTCAAGGCCAGCCTGAGACTGCATAGTGAATTCCAGGTCAGCCTGGGCTAGAGTGAAACCCTACCTCGAAAAACCAAAAAAAAAAAAAAAAAAAAAGAGAGAGAAGAGTAATAGTAATCTACTTCACTATAGCAACCATATATATGTGTGTCACAACATGGTGGTGTAAAATTTAAAATATATACAGCAAAGTGTATTTTTTAATTTTAAAAGACACTAACCATGGACTGGGGATGAAGCTCAGTTGCATAGCATTTGTAAAGCCATTTGATCCTCGGCACTGCATATACCTGTAATCTCAGCGCTCAGGTGGGGCAGGGACACCAGATGTTTGAGGTCAGAATACTCAGCTACATTTTGAGTTTGAAGCTAGGATGAGATACACGAGATTTTTTCAAAACAAAACAAAACAGACAAAAGCCTGAGCTATATTGAATTAAGGCTCCTCACAGCTCCAGTATCACTTCATCTGCACTTGTAATCTGCAACAATTCTATTTTGAAATAAGGTCACATGCATATATACTAGGGGTTAGGACTGCATCATATTTTCTGTGGGATAAAATTCAGTCCTTAATAATTGTGGTTGATGACTGAAGCAAAAATTGAAACATCATTTAGTGCAGTGTCTAAGGCAGAAAAGAAAAGAATTATGGCATTTATATTTTTAAAGCTGAGATGATGAAGAGACCTAAAAAAAATAAATTCAGAGAGTATGATCTTTGACCACAATGAAATCAAACTAGAAATCAACTACAGAGGGATATCAAACAATTATCTAAATAGTAGGAAATTAACATGCTGATATAAGCTATGACCCAAAATTGAAGTCATAAAGGGAAATTTAAAACTGAATGAACCTGAAACTACAACAGACAAAAAAGCTAAACTACAGAGGGAAACACACAGTACTGCATGCTTATGTTCCAAAGTGTAAATGGCCTCAAATCAATTATCTATGCCCTGCCTCAAGAAAATTAAAACAGAAGAGCCATGTAAATGCAAAGGAAACAAAGGAACAAAATAATAAAGATAAGACTGGGCTGGAAGATGTCTCAACATTGCTTGCTTACGAAGTGTAACAGTCTGGGTTCAATTCTTCAGTACTCAGGTAAAGCCAGAGGCACAAAGTGGCATGTATGTCTTGGAGTTCACTTATAGCAGCCGGAGGCCCTAGTGTACCAATACTACATACACACTTTCTCTTTCTATTTCTCTTTCTCTTTCTCTTCTCTTTCTCTTTATTTTTCTCTCTCTCTCAAATAAACAAAAAGTTAAAATGTAAAGACAAGGCAGCAATCAATGAAATTGAAAAATACACAGAAATGAAATGAAAAATACCATTAAAATAATAAAAAGAATACTATGCATAGCTTAAATACTGATTCATTAACACAACTTACAAGAAATGCACTACTCTAAAAGCACAAATTATCAAAAGTCAAGGAGAAATATTATGCTATTTACATAAGGTATAGGGAAAGAGTTGGAAGATTTTCCCTTAAGGAGCCAAATAGTAGATAATTTCAGGTTTGCTGCCATACAGTCTGTCTTCCAATTACTCAACTCTGCTGTTTGACCATAAAGCCATTGGCAATTTTGAATCAAAGTATTTGTTACAATAAATCTTTATGAACACTGAAGTCTGCACAGCCTTAAGTCCTATCTTCAGCACCAAATTAAATAAAAAGTACCCAGCATGAATATATGCTTGCATTTCTGAATATTTTTGAATTTTCTTAGAAATTCACTTTTTAAACATTTTATTTATATATTTGTTTACATATGACACAGACAGAGAAAGGTAGATATAGAGAGAAGGAATGGGCACACCATGACATGTAGCTACTGTAAACAAACTCCAGACTCATGTGCCACCTTGTGCATCTGATTTACGTGGGTACTGGGGAATCAAGCCTGGGTCCTTAGGCTTCACAGGCAAGTGCCTTAGTCTCTAAGCCATCTCTCCAGCCCATAAAATTTATTTTTAAACTATTTATTCATTTATGACAGATAGAGTGTCAGAGAAAAATAGACAGGCAGAGACAATGAGTACAGACTCACCCATGAGGACTTCCAGCCACTGTCACTGTAAATGAACTCCAGATGAATGAGCCATTTAGTGCATCTGACTGGGTGGGTACTGGGGAATCTAACCCATGCCATCAAGCTTTGCAAGCAAGTGCCTTTAACCACTGAGCAACCTCTCCAGCCCTCATTTTTATGAATAAATCTAAAAACACAATCTTTCAGTCTTCTTGAAGTAAAAGAAAGTGGTACTTCTCACTTCTGACAAAGTATTTATATTTCTTAGCAGAGTTCTCTCAGTCATTTATCCACAGCACATGTGACATGTTCATTTTCAATTAGCTTTCAACATTAAATAGAGGTAAGGACATGGGGCTGGAGGTCAAAAGCTCTAAATCCTAGTCTAGGTTCCCCCACTAATCCTTTGCATGACCTTGCTAAAACACTTTTCCTTTCTATGCTTGCATTTCTCATCTTCCTATCTGTTTAGGTAAAATTAGTACACAAGACTGAACAAATTCTGCATTCTACATTCAATGCATCACAAGATTCGAGGCTCTTGGAGTATCGTAGCTGCTGGTAGAGTCAAAAGATTGGGTTTCAAAGTAGCAATTTCATCAGGTAGTTTTCTTTTTTTTTTAATTTTTTTTTTAATTTTTTGTTTATTTTTATTTATTTGAGAGCAACAGAGAGAGAGAGAAAAGCAGATACAGAGAGAATGGGCGCGCCAGGGCCTCCAGCCACTGTAAACGAACTGCAGATGCGTGCGCCCCCTTGTGCATCTGGCTAACGTGGGTCCTGGGGAATCGAGCCTTGAACCAGGGTCCTTAGGCTTCACAGGCAAGCGCTTAACCGCTAAGCCATCTCTCCAGCCCTAGTTTTCTTATTTAACTTGGAAGGCGTCCTTAATATTTGGGATTTTAAAACCACGTAAGGTTTCCCAATTTAGCAACCCACATGAATATCAAATTCTAAGACTCAGGTCTTTCAAAAATTTTAAGTCACCACCTATGTCATATACCTACATCTGTCTGGATTGATATCTGTCTAGACTTAATTAGCCTGGCAAATGAAGCTGACCCAGGTGGCTATGGATAGATAATCTTATTATTCCTGCATGCTTTCTAATAGCTTTCTAGGGTTCTAGGTCTAACTGTGGAAGGAACTGACCCCTTTTCTTTGAGAATCGTTTTCTTCTTTTATCTTTTTTTTTTTTTTTGCTTTCGTTTTGTTTTCTTTTTCAAGGTAGGGTCTTGCTCTAGCCCAGGCTGACCTGGAATTCACTATGTAGTCTCAGGGTGGCCACGAAATCATGATGATCCTCATACCTCTTCCTCCCAAGTGCTGGGACTGAAAATGGGTGCAACCATCCCCAGCTTGAGAATCTTTCTCTAAAAAGGATTTCCAAGAGTGACTCACCTGACCATCTTAGAAAGAAAAATCAAGTCAGCCTCTCTCAGGAACCTGACCCAGCACTGTACAGTCCTCATTGTGCAATATTTCTCTTTAGACATCAAACAATTCCTCTGAGTCCATGTTCAGGCTGAAATTTTGGGTCCTAACTCAAAGGGGCTAAGATAACAATGTGGTGGTGAGTTCATTTCAGTGTGGGCAAACGTTTAAATATAGATATGAGAAGAATGAGGGCCTGATGAAAAGCTAGGAATCAAGTGAATATAAGTCTGGAAGTAGTTTATATAAATGCTCAGGAGCAGAAATTCAATCTGACTAGAAATCAACATTTTTTCGTGGGGGGTGGGGGTTGAGGTACTGTCTTGCTCTAGCCCAGGCTGACCTGGAATTCACTATGTAGTCTCAATGTGGCCTCAAACTCATGGCAATTTTCCTACCTCTGCCTCCCAAGTTCTGGAATTAAAGGTATGTACCGTCATGACCAGCTGAAATCAACACCTTGTTCACATACTACAAGTGTAGTATAGACAAGATAAGATATGAATATGTACTTACACAGTAACTAGACTTACCTTCTTAAAATTATTATTATTTTGTTTTTTGATTTTTCGAGGTAGGGTCTCACTCTAGCCCAGGCTGACCTGGAATTCACTATGGAGTCTCAGGGTGGCCTCGAACTCACAGCGATCATCCTACCTCTGCTTCCCAGTGCTGGCATTAAAGGTATGAGCCACCACACCCGGCTTAAAATTATTTTTTTAATATTTATTTATTTGAGAGAAAGAGAAAGAGGCAGATAAAGAGAGAGATAGAGAATGGGTGCACCAGGGCCTCCAGCCACTACAAATGAACTCCAGACACATGTACCACCTTATGCATCTGATTTTATGTGGGTAATGGGGAATCAAAGTTGGGTCCTTAGGCTTAACCACTAAGACATCTCTCTAACCCCACCCTTTTAAAAATTCTAAGTAGAAAACAGTTATATATGTATGTAATAACTATAATAAATAATACATGCACATGATAGTTATGTCCTATGTTTCACATATATATATATACATACATACATATATACACGTGTGTGTGTGTGCGCGCATGTGTGTGATTGGTCCAAGGTACTTCCATAGAGTAGTGACTGACAGAATATGTTGGATGCCAGAATGAAGACCTATTAAGGAAGATGAAGTGAGGAGCTAACTCAAACAAAATGACAGACTCAGACTTGTAGGATACTTGTCAGAGGACGACCTGAAGACAGGCCCATGTCTTGCCCCCTGGAGCTGTTTGTGCTCTGGCTGTTAGATCTTTTGGAACCACTTGCACTGGGGCTACTGGACTTGCTTCTGCCTTGGAGATACTTGTGCTTGGGGTGTTTGATCTGAGTCACTTATCCTGGAGCTGCTTATAGTGGGGCACTGGACCTGTTCCTACTGCTGCAGGGCCATCTGCTCTTGAGACTTGGATACACACTTACACTCTCAGTGCCTAGACTTGCACCTGCATGGGAGAAAGACCTGTAGTCTTAGACTTTTCCTCCAATGGGACCTGTTGCTTTTGCAGACTCAGTGCCTCTTCTTCCTCCCCAAACCTTGCTCACCCACTCCCCAAGGCAGGCTCTTACCGTAGCCCAGCTGACCTGGAACTCACTCTGTAGCCCAAGCATGGCCTCAAAATTATGGCAATCCTCCTACCCCAGTCTCCTATGTTCTGGGAATGAAGGTGTACACCACTATGCCCAGTTTAACCAGGACCTACTTTGATGAGATCCACCACTTATTTGGTGGTCCTGGTTCCTGCTTGGATAAGACTCCTGTTGACTGGTTCCATGAGGCTGGCTAAGGGTTTAGCGCTGTAACACTTAGCTACAATCTCTTTGTTGATATCCCAACAACACTCACAGTTCAGAGCTGTCATTTCCATCTTTGTGCTCTCTTGGTTGGCATCCTACTGTCATCCTGAGTCCATTTTTAAATTTTATTTATTTTATTATTATTATTACTATTGTTATTTTGGTTTTTTCTAGGTAGGTTCTCACTCTAGCGCAGGCTGACCTGGAATTCACTATGTTGTCTCAGGGTGGCCTCAAACTCATGGTGATCCTCCTACCTCTACCTTCCCAGTGCTGGGGTCAAAGGCATGCACCACCACGCCTGGCTTTTTTAATTTTTATTTTTCAATGTACAGTCTTGCTTTAACCCAAACTGACTTGGAATTCACCATGTAGTCTCAGGATGGCCTCAAAATTCCTCCTACCTCTGTCTCATGAGTGCTGGGATTAAAGGAATGCACCACCACATCCATTTTTCATTCAAATCATATTCTTCTGTAAATAACATAATTTAAAAAAAAATCAAGACATTTTAATGTGAGTCAACAGTGTAATGTGCCTGTACATGAACTTCCAGGTTAGTGAAATTTGTCCTCTTGTGTGCCAAATGAGTCCTATCCTGCTCTGGGCTCCTCAAATCCTTCCAAAGGGAAGTAGTGTGTCACATCTGGCTGCTATAGGGGGCTAATAGATGGAGACATATTGCAAAGTTTCCTCGGGAGAGAAACAGAGTGCTTATTGGACACGTAGAGCCATTTAAATGAAAAAAAAAAAAAAAGTTGAAGGAAGAGGGAATGATTGTCCTAGGCCAAGTAAGAAATAAACTCTATAAATCTAAACTAGGAGGAATGGGTAGATGGTGCCAGGCAGAATAGTAAGAGCTTTTATTATTTGCTTGTTTCTTTTTGTCTTTGTTTTTCAAGGTAGAGTCTCACTCTAGTCCAATGACCTGGAATTCATTACATAGTCTCAGGCTGTCCTTGAACTCACAACAATCCTCCTACCTCTGCCTTTTGAGTGCTGGGATTAAAGGCATGCACCACTACACTGGACTTAGTAAGAGCTTTTCAAATAGGATATAGACTGCCCCACTTGGTAGTAAATTGTGTAACCCTGAAGACACTCAAGATGACCATCTACTTGGATGGTGTACTGAAAAAGAGACATGAACGTCACATGGGTGAGATTTGTAGTCCATGACAGACCTAACTACTTGCCATGAGGAAATAGTAGGATATATACCCATCCCTTGAATAATCAGAAAAGATGGAAACTTTCTATTGCATACATCTTTTGTCAGAAAGGATACAGATACACACTAAGACCTTCTAAGAGCCAAAGAAGAGACCAGGCTGAGGTACCAGACCCAAGAAGCATGATTCAACTAAAGTAACAAGTATTATTATAAAGTTAAGGTAGACATGAGCTTCATTTTTTTTTTTTTTTTATCAAGCAGGGTCACATGCAACATCCTCTTGGGAGTGGTTTACCTCCTAGTTTGCTCTTCTCTTTTAAACCCTAAACCCTTTCCACCCTCCCCAAATGTACTGAAACTGAAGTGCTGACAAGCTTGAAGAAAGTGATCAAAAGTAAACTGAAACTCACTGTCGACAAGAATGTTCCTATGGTCGGCTGAGATGAGGGACATCCAAGAGTTTAGACATCAGAAATTGCTCTGCAGAAACAAGTTACAACCCCCTGGGAAATTGTCTTTCAACCTTAATTGTCACCAAGAAATGTCGATCAAAGACCTGCTATAGTTCTATGTCTTATCCTACAAACCAATACCCCCTCTAGACATGGTGCCCACCAGTGGGAACATTCTTTAGATGGAAACAGTCTTCTATCCAGGTAACATATGATCTCTTAATTTCTGGGGGCTTCTATTAATTTTTTTTCTTTCTACATGAGTTTTCTTCCCTGTTTCTCTTATCCTTTGTCATCCCAGATGAATATTTTTCCCCAGTGGGCATGTTTTTTTACAATAAAGGAAAAAAAACAACAGAATCTTTTATAAGAATGGAGAAGTCAGGGTACTTCCAGACTGGGGGACGTGTAGCACCTTTTCAGACTACAACTAAGTTAGGGACCAACAACTGGCCTTTTGGGACTCAAGCTAGAGCTTGTCTTTTAGTCTCTGGTTTTGTTTGCTTCTTTGCTCTGCTGGTTGCAATATCACCTAAATAGACTGATAGCATGGGCTGTAACCATATCTGGCACATGGTAGAAAGTGGGCTGAACATGTAGGCTGAAGCAATACCACTTCATTAGCCAACAACTGTGGTTTCTCAAAACTGATAAACCTGCAGGGAGCCTCACAGATATGCCTTCACACCCCATTTTATACTAGAGGCCCAAAGGGGAGCTAAGCTAAGTTCACTAGGGCTAATGAAGGACAGACCTCAAGTTGCTCAATGGCCTATTAATGACCATATACTTTCTATTATCTAGCCACACCCCATGTCTTGGCATATAAAGAGACTGCAGACTTAAAATAGAGCAGGCTGTATCAAAACTTGTGGTTTAAGTAACAGTTATTAGGGCTGAAGAGATGACTCAGCAGTTAAAAGCACTTGCTTAAAAAGCTCTTTGGCCTGGGGCTCAATTCCCCAGCAAATTATGTAATGCTGGATGGACATATGTTTGCAGTGGCAAGAGACCCACGTGTGCGCATGCACACATACACACACACACACACACACCATGCACATATTTGTGTGTGTGTGTGTGTGTGTGTGTGTTTCAAGGTAGGGTCTCACTCTGGTCCAGGCTGACCTGGAATTCACTATGTAGTCTCAGGGTGGCCTTGAACTCACAGTGATCCTCTTACCTCTGCCTCCCGAGTGCTGAGATCAAAGGCATGCGCCACTATACCCAGCCTCAAAAATAAATATATTTTTATTTTGTTATTTTTTTAATTTTGATGTAGAGTCTCACTCTAGCCCAGGCTTCCTTGGAACTCACCCTGTAGTTCCAAGCTGGCCTCACACTCACAGCAATCTTCCTACCTCTGCCTTCCAAGTGCTAGGATTAAAGTCATTCACCATCATGCCTGGCCATTTAAAAAAAAAATAAAGACAAAAAATAAATCAATGTTAGTTACTGTTCACTGAGTTCTTTATACATGTTATGTCATTTATTGGATCACAACACACCATAAGTGGTCTCATGCTGTTTATAAATTTTTGAATGATATCTTTTAAGACTCACCCTTCTCTTTTCTTGGTCCTTACATCTGGGCAAGCTCATAAGAATGATCCAGTGCTCCCTTATTTGTATTAGCTGGACTTTAACCTCTAGTTCATGTGTGGGAGCCAGTACATACCCCCTCTCTCCAAATCATGATAAAAATGCCCTACTTAGGCTCCTTTTCTTGATCTCTCTAGCTAATTTTGTTCAACTTGGGAAGCATGCCATTCTTTCTCTAGAAACCCCAATTATTTAATTAAGAAAAAAATGATAACATTTTTTTTGTATGTGTTTGCCATCATCTGTTTTGACCTTAAGCCAAATTTTGGGTAGGTGGCCACAACTCAGTTCTGAGGTATTTGATATTATAATGAGCATTTTACAGGTGAGGAAACTCAAAAATAGGAAGGCTTATAAAATTATAGAAATGACTCAGGAAATACAGTATAATGTTTCAGTTTAGACCTAAGAATGTTGTGTGTGTTGTTGAAATATAAGCAAAGCACCTCAGATGAATCTTTACTCCAAATTAAATTTCTTGTCTGAAGTCCCATAGCTGATCACACAACAATGACACCGAGATTGACACCAAAGCACTGGGACTCTGGATCTGTACTCTAAACATCTCAAACTGGGATCCGATTGCAAGGCCTGAATCCTTTCTTCTGCAACAGTAAAATAACATTGGATTGGATGGGTTTGTAGAAAGGCCAAGTGTATAATAATAATACTATATGCTAGCTCCTGCTCAATCTTGATTATAATGCTATAAAGTCAAGACCATTATGATTCTCATTTTACAGATAAGAAATTTGGCAGCTCAGAGATGCTAGGAAATATGTCTAACAGTTGTAATCAGAAGAGCTGATTTCAGAAGTTCCATGGGTGATTGTGTTAGAAGTCATAGTTTAATATTCATTTGAAGTGTGGATGTTTTGGATTCTCTCAAACCCGTGGTAATACAAGTAATATTTGTGGGCTTTGTTTTGTTTCATTTCTTTAAAATATATTTTTATTTGTTTGCACTCATGTGTGCATATGTATATGTATGTGAGGGGGAGGTCTACCAACATCTCTTGCCACTGCAAATGAATGCCAAACACTTGAGCCACTTTTTACATCTGGCTTTATGTGGGTGCTGGGAAATTGAACTCCAGCTGGCAGGCTTTGCAAGCAAGAACCTTTCATCAGTGACCCAACTCCTCAGACCATTGATTTTTGTTTTATCTTATTTTATTTTACTGGGTTTTCAAGGTAGTATCACTCTCTAGCCCAGGGTGGCTTTGAACTCACAGTGATCCTCCTACCTCTGCCTCCCATGTGCTGGTATGAAAGGTGTGCACCAACCATGCCTGGCTGATTTTATTTTTTGAGATAGTTTTATGTAGCTCAGGCTGGCCTCAGACTTTCTATGTCTTGAACTTGAACTATGTCTTGTCCTTGAACTCCTGATCTGTCTGCCTCCAACTCCTGAGCACAAGATTTATAGACATAAACCACCATACCAGGCTGTCAAGGTGATTTTTTTTTAATTTTATTTATTTATTCATTTTTTCAAGGTAGGGTCTCACTCTAGTACAGGCTGACCTGGAATTCACTATGTAGTCTCAGGGTGGCTTTGAATTCATGGCAATCCAACTACCTCTGCCTCCCAAGTGCTGGCATTAAAGGTGTGTACCAGCGTGACCAGCTCTCAAAGTGATATTTTTAATGTGTTGAATGATAACCTTTTGCATGCATCATCCCATTTAAACCTAAAGTGATGTTCTAAGTCAGCATGAGTCTCAAAAACATTTACAAACCATGATCAAGGAAAGCCAATTTAAGTGTAGATTTTGGAAAGAGCTGGAGTTTGGAGTCTGTTTCATTCCAATGCCTAATGCTGGGAAAGTCGTCCTTGCTTACTTTCTAGTTTGAGCTCTCATTGTCTCCCCAATGAAAGTACACAGCATGTGGCAAGAGTCTGACCATACCTTTAAGGTTTAAAGCACAAGCAGCTGTCCCTCTGCCATAGCCCTCCCCTTCCCCCGCCCCATCAGCACCTCTTGATCCTTTGCAGCAGAGTCCTCCTCAGCACCTCCTGTCAGATTCCTGGTTCTTGCTGATTTCGGAGACTGGACTGTCATTGGAGTTACCATTGCACATGCTGCAGGCCCCTGCTATCTTGAGGACAGCTCTTTTTGGTATGTTAAGGATTTATTCAGTACAAACGGAAGACACCAGAAAGAAGAACCTCCTGCTGTGCTTACATTTCTCCATATGAATATCCTGGAGATTGAAGTCCCGGAAAAGGAAATCCACTTAGAGGGCCTGAAGGAGAGTGCAGGATAGGCCTATGGAAAGTTGTACAGAAAGCTTCTGAGAAGGGGTCGTCAAGAGTGGTGTTCAGGACCATACCTTTCTGCCAACACACTCAGCCTACCACAAAAACTGGAAAGTGGGTGCATTTTCATTACATGTCTTTGCTTGGGGGAAGAGTCTTCTCATACTTGAAGTTCATGTCCAGCACCAGTTACAGTTTTAAGACTCAGAGGAAGACAAATAGGAATAGTGAAACATAACCTGCAGGCTTTTTGAATTTCTGTATTTTCCACTTTCAGAGAATCCTAGATTTCAGAGGGCAACAGGAGAAAAGCAGTGAGGGCATGTTGGTAACAATAGAAAAAGCTTTTTGTCAATGGGACTTACAGAGCCAGGAGAAACCAGAAGCTCACAGGTCAGCTAGACTACAGCACTTGCAAAAAAACAAGGAGACCCTGTTTCCAACAAAGTGGAGGGTGAGGTCGAATATTCCAACGTTGATAACCCAAGGTTGTCCTCAGACCTCCACATGTGCATGGTGGCACATGTATGCCCCCTCCCCCTCCATTCATCGTGCACATCTACACATAGAGACACTCTCTCACACAGTTTAAAATAAAAGAAAATGACAAGTGTATCTGGGTGTGGTGTTGCACAAATATAATACCAGCACTCCAGAAGCTGATCTAAGAAAGTTACCATCAGTTTGAGATCAGCCTGGGCTGCATATTGAGACCCTGTCACACAAAAAAAGAAATTAAAAAAAAAGAAGGAGGCAAACCTACATCAAGTGCTTCACAGATGCTATATGTCAAACACAATGTATGATCCTCACGTAGAACTATGTCCAAGAAGTTTAGTGAGTGTACTGGTCAGTAGAGTGAGAGCAGGTGTTTCAGAGGACATGCCATGACACTGTGTCAAGAAGAGACAGACAATGCTGGACAGCAGAAGGAACACATGATTCACTTCCTCCAATCTTGTGGAAGGGCCTAGAAGAGCTTGGCTTGTTTTGAGGAGCCTGGACACCACTGGAGATTCAATTTGCTCTATGTGTGGTGATAGAAAATGAGGCTAGAGTGCTCAAACACCAGGACTTGACCCATAGAGGGCCTTATATGATAAATCAAGGAACTTGGACTTTGTATGTATGGGCAACACCAGTTGCCATCAGAGGTCTTTTAAAAGTGGAGCCACATAATCAGGATGTTTTGGTAGGACCACAGTTCTGGCCCCAATACAGAGAGTGATCTGGAATTTGAAGGCCTCTGGAGGCCTAGAGGCTACCAGTGCATGTATAATATTTCACACACACACACACACACACACACACACACACACACCCCACACGCACATGCACATGCACACACACAAAAAAGGGCCCTCTGCTGGACAGACTCTAGGGTGGTTTCCAGTTATCTCTGACTCCGTATGTTCATGATCAAGTCTATTCCTTTCCTCTTGAGTGTGGGCTATAGGTATTTGGCCTCTAAGAACAGAATACAGTAAAATTGCTGATACATCACTTCTGAGAATACAAGAAGATAATAACTTTTGAAGACAGCTGCCACATTATAAGTAGCTCTATGAGTAGGTTCAGATAGCAAGTGCTGATACCTCTGAAACAAATGCCAGTTTAGAACCATTGAGCTGCATACTAGTCACTTTAGTCAGTTGAGAATTAGATCTTCTGAGCTGACCAGCAGCCACATAGGTGACCTTGGAAGTGAATCCTATTCCAGTGGAGCCTTGGGAATAGACATATGCCTGGCTTGCAGCTTGATTGCAGCATTATGAGGGACCCAGAGCCAGCTAAGTTATATTCAGACTTCTGACCCACAGAAACTAGAAGTGACATCTGTTGTTTGTTTACTGTTAATATTTGGGGTAATTTTTATACAACAATAGATAAGTCATAAAAATACCAAGTAAGGCAATGGGAAAGAGGAATAAATAGATTCTAGAAATGGCAAAAAATTAGGTTGAGATGAGAGGATAAAGGAGATGTCTAGGTAGATATTGGTGTGTCTTAAGATAGAAAATAAAGTAAGAGATTGTGGTAGTTTGAACATATGGCCCAGTACACTCAGGTATTTTACTAAGATTGAGCTGGTAATTTGAGTCTCCACTGTGCAGAGCCCTCTTGGGGAAGAGAAATATGTCACTGGGGGATGGATCTTCAGTCTAGCCCTACTAGGTGTGTTAAGAGCAGTTTGAGCTCCAGGTGTTTTGTGCTGTTGGCTGTCAGTGGTATCTTTCTGCTTGGATTTGTGGAAGTGAGCCTGCTTCTTCTGTCATTAGTGGTGTTGCCCTTGAATTTGTAAGCCTAAAATAAACCCTTTTCTCCTACAAGCTGCTTTTGGTTAGGTGTGTGTCCAAGAATGAAAAGCTGACTACAACAGAGATGTTCCTTTGGGAAGGAATGTGGCAAGTTACTATGCTAGCCAGATATTGAAGGCCTGTGAGACATCCAAGTAAATATACTCTGGAGGCAGTTGGATCCAAATGTCTGAGGCTCAGAAGAAAATCATATGGTGGAGACATTTGGGAATCTCAATGTAGAGGTTGCTCAGAAAGTGAGAGGACCAAGATTGAAACTCCAGAGATCCTCAGCAGTTGAGACAATCCTTCAATCCATTCACTAGGCAGATGTGTGTTTATCTATTACGTATCTATTGATCAATCTATTGATCTATCAATCTATCATATATCTATCTATCTGGTCCCAAACAGTGAACTCCTATTGTAAAATATTTTTCTTTAGCTTTAATACTATATTTGAGTTCCAGTTTTATCTTACCAGACTCCAAACATTAGTGAGTCCCTAATGTTTAGAATAGATTAACCTGAACCCTATCCAAATTGGACAAATTCCCATTGAAAGAATCCTGAATAACTCTATTGTTGTTTTCTACTGCTCATAATTACTAGCAACATCTCTAGAGTTCATGTTGTTTATGCACTCAGCCTAATTTATCCTTTGCAAGGAAATCATATAACATGGCAGAGCAAGAGAGCTTATTAGCAGATGAAATATAGGACATGGAGAGTCTAGAAGATGTCAAGTTGAACCAGGGATTTTTTTGCGGGGGGGTTGATGGTAGTGAGCATGTTTCTAGCTAACCTGCAGAATGTAAAACAGAGCCTGCAGACAGACTGAAAGACAGCTCTATCAGCTCTGCTGGAGGTGTTGACATCACTATCCTACCCAGGGTGTGAGTACAGATGCTTGTTACTATTCCGATTTGGCTGAGCTGCTTTGAGCTTTTGACATTACAGATATTCAGTTCTACACATAGAGACTCTCACAGAGGCATCTTAAAGCAGTCTTTTCAGAACAGAGTGAGAACAGACTAATTCTCAATGTTGCAAGCTATATGAACCTGGTAAATAACCAATAGTATTTTGAAGGTGTAATTAATAAAGCATCAAATAGACTTTATTTGGTTGTGCATGAGTAGATGGGAATAGCTTTTAGTAATTTACGAAATCACCTTAAATTTAAAGGAATAATATTTCATGTGAGCAACAGCAACTGTATATGAATGGGATTTTAGGAATCATACAACCAAGCTAAAGTCATAGATCAAAACTTTCCTTTTATACTTAGACTTGTGCGTTCTATCTCTTTGAATGTTGCTTCCATCTAATTCCCCCTCACCTAGCCAGAGAGAAGCAGAGACTTAAATCTCTTGATCTTAGCACTTCCCATGCTCACTGCTATTGCCTTGAGTCCACTCGTTCTGTCCTGCCTGATCCCAAATCAAATAGCTTCTTGGTTAATCTCCCTGCCTCCAGTCTCTCCATTCTCCAATTTGTCCTTCACACTGCAGTCAGCTTGATCTTTACAAAGCACTAACCAAAATCCTTTCATGCTTCCCACTGAGTGCAGAACCAAGCCACAGCTCCTTAGCTCCATGTGTTTAAAGCAAATGAGTAGTGTCTTTTTCTGTTTCTCCAGACTCATATCTCTGTATCCTTCCTCTGTAGCCATGTTATTTGACTATATGAATTCCTTGGTTACAAGATATATGACTATCTTTCATATAATTACCTATCAGCTTAAAGTGTATACTATCTACTCTTCCTATAAAAAGGTATAAAGCCTCCTATTATATGTTCTTTTCTCCAGAAAGAGCCTTGTTTGGCTCACTTACAAGTCCTAGCTATACTGTGGCATAATTCCCAATTCATTATGTATCAAGACAAACCTGCATTAAGAACCCCATGACTTCCTACAGTCCCTAGACCCTTGCATGTTTCCTGGTGCACAGAATGCTTTAAAAATGTTTGTGAAATGAACAAATCATTGACTTTAGCAAAGCTTTTTAACATGCTTCAAAAGTCCTTAGTCTGGGCATATGGCTCTATGATAAAGCACTGACCTGGTGTTCAGAAAGTCAATTTTCTTCTTTTTTTTTTTTTTTTTTTTTTTTGGTCTTTTCGAGGTAGGGTCTCACTCTAGCCCAGGCTGCCCTGGAATTCACTATGGAGTCTCAGGGTGGCCTCGAATTTATGGCGATCCTCCTACCTCTGCCTCCCCAGTGCTGGGATTAAAGGCGTGCGCCACCACGCCCGACTCAGAAAGTCAATTTTCAACACTGAAAAAAATAAATGAAAAGGAAAGGTTGATTTCATATATAAATTAAAGATTTAAGTTCAGTAAATGTTTTAAATAATGTTTCATAAACATTATAGATGTTTTCTTTGTGCTCAATAGACATTGCCAAGTTCCACATATAAAAGTATATTTCTTTTTAGTTAATAAAACCCAAGAATAAAATATGTAAATTTATGTCAAGTTCTAAAGATATTTCTCTAGAAAATGACTTTTTTTTTTTTTTTTTAGTTTTTAGAAATAGGGTCTCACTCTAGCTGAGGCTGACATAGATTTCACTATGTAGTCTAATGGTGGGCTCAAACTCACGGTGATCCTCCTACCTCTGCCTTCTGAGTGCTGGAATTAAAGGCGTGTGCCACCACACAGTGCTAAAAAAAAAAAAAAAAAAAATTCTTCTTTTTTTTTTAAACAACTGACCTCTTAGTTACCATTCTGTTTTCTTGTGGTGCTGGAGACCAAACGCAATTGATCTGGACAAGCATTTTACCACTGGACCATATTTTCAGCCTAGTTAATATTTCTTTATCAGCATCTTTCCTTGAAATTAAACTCCTTTAACAGAAATGTATTATTTGAAGGGATTTTCAGACCTTCCCATTCCACCTCTTCTCTAAGTAGGAAGTTGCTGTGGTGAAGGTCAGCTTTTATAAAGGCAGCTTGTGGGTAGAAGTAGAAAACATTGAACATGGAGGGAGGGTATTGGAGTTCTCGTTTATTGACTGCCGTTAAGAAGCTATATGACTTTGCTTTGTTTCTGCTACTCTGATCATGAGTTTCCCTGTATGCAAAATGAAAGTGCTAGACTGGGTAGCTTCTGAGGGATCTAATAGTTCCTCCAACACTAGACCACTAGTCATACACTTTCTGTCTCTAAAGATGTGCCTACTTTGGACATTTATCTAAGTAGAATCCTATAAGGACTGGGCCTGTTGGTTTGCACCTGCAATCCCAGCACTGAGGAAGCTGAGACATGCAGATTGCCATGCGTTTGAATGTAGCCTGGGTTATATAGTTAGTTCCAGGACACACTCTGTCTCAAAAAAAACAACACTAAATACATACATATGTGCATACATACATACATACATACATATATCCATGTATGTAGTATATAGTATTCTGTTACTAACTCCTTTCATTTCGCATAATATTTTCAAGGTTCATTCATATTGAAATATATATCAGTATTTCATTTTTTATGTTTTTCTTTTTTACTGACAATTTTCACACATGTAAATAATGTATTTTGTTTGTTTGTTTGTTTTTCAAAGTAGGGTCTTGCTGTAGCCCAGGCTGACCTGGAATTCACTATGTAGTCTCAGGCTGTCCTTGAACTCACTATGATCCTCCTACTTCTGCCTCCTGAGTGTTGGGATTAAAGGCGTGCACCACCATGCCAGGCTAGCTAATGTATTTTGACCATAATCCCTTCCCAAAAGTTTTTTTTTGTCCCCCTCTCTCTCACTACCACTGAAGCCTCTCTTCTTTCCAGTTAGTCCCTCTTCTATTTTATTTTTGTTTTTTTTTGCCCTCCTCTATTATCCATGAAAGCATTTTGATGGGCCCAATACTATGCATTGTGCAGGTCTTGTGTAGGTAACAACAGCTGCTGTAAGAAATGCAACAGCCAATTCATGACTGGAAGACAGTTCCAAAGCACTTCACCCAGTTCTCTGGCTCTTACATTCGTTTGGCCTCCTCTTCTGTTGTGTTCTCTGGGCCTTAGAGAGTGTGATAAAGATGTTTTATTTAGCACTGAGCTCTCTAGAGTCACTTATTCTCAATACTTTGGCAAGTTTTGTGTCTCCCCATTAGTCACTGCCATCTGAAAAAAGGAAGCTTCTCTCACCAAAAGTGAGACTAGCACTAATCAATGAGAATAAACATAAAAACATTTAGAGGTCCCTAGTGGAATGGAGGCAGAGATGAAGGAAAAGACGCTACCAACACATAATGTATCCAAAAAACATATGTTGTTGTTAATAGTAATAATTAAAAAAAAAACAGAAAAAAAAACTTCGAGGGAATTTTGGTGGGTACAACATATCCATTTAGCCAAACAACAGTAGTCTACCCTCTAGGGTCTATGACCTTTCCAGCCATGGGCTTCTGACAAGGTTTTCAGTATTGAGGCATAAATTCCTTCCCATTAAGAGGGCATCAAATACATTCAGAGAGCAGTTGGTTACCCCTTTAACAGTCATGCCACTATTGCTCCAGTGGACACATCTTGCCTTCTTGGCCAATTGTGTAGCTCACAGGGTCCACTGCTACATTAAGATGGTTGACGACTTTTCTCCTTTAGCAGCCTGCATAGCACTATCACAGCTAGCCGGCAGGGAGGAGGTTTCCAGCTCAGTTCCAGCTTGATTGCTCAATGTCATGCAACCAAAGCATGTGGCATCTTCAGCAATAGGGTCTTATCAATTTGACTCTGATGGGAAACCAAGAGCATTCACACTAGCCTGTATTGTTTAAGAGGCCTCTGGGTTCCCCTTGACTAACAACTCTCTGGGGACTATTCCACCCCTGGTACTGGGATTTCCCTATAACAACCTGTGGCTTCTGGGAGCAGCATGATCCACCCCTCACAGGCGACTTCTTCCCAAACTCTCTTTTATTTCTTTTGTTTTAATCATATATAATACATATACATATATCATATATATATGGCAAGTAGGTTTCCATATGTACTTTTTAGTAGTATTACTTTGGTTAAAACTCTACCCATTGTCTTTTCTCCTCCATCGCTTTCTCCAACCCCACTAAAACCTTTTTATACTCAGTATTCCACTTTTCCACTTACATATCTACCATCGTCTCCCCACTTTTCTGATAGCAGAGTATAACATTGAAAGTTATGATCCTCCTGTCCCCACCTCCAAGTGCTGGTATTACAGGCATGTACCACCAAATTCAGGTTTATGCAGTGCTGGGGATCAAACCCAGGGCTTCGTACATGCTAGGTATGCACTCAACCAACTGAGCTATAACCCCTAGCCCAGTACTTGGCTTTTTAGTTGTAGAATAATATTCCACTGCACAGATATACAACACTGGATTTATCTCCTAATCTGTTACTGGACATTTAGGTTACTTCCCTTGCTGGCTGCTTTAAATAACCCTAATAAAATATTAGTGTACACATTTCATATGTACTTCTGTTCCTCTTAGTTGTGAAATTGCTGAATGCTATCTTAAGCCAATGTTTAACACTGGAGGAACTGCTAGGTTGTTTTCCCAAAAGTTTTTCATTCGTATCAGCACAATATAAGGATTCCATTTTCCAAGCTTCCTCAGCAACACTTGTTATTGTCTATTTTAAACCATTATTTCAGCCATCCTAGTATGTGTGCAGTGGTATCTCATCGTGGCTTTGGGTTTACATTTTGCTGCTGCTAATAGTTTTGAGCATTTTCTTCTGTGCTTACTGTCCATTATTTACTTTTCAAAAACAACTATTTAGGTCCTTTACCTGTTAAAATTTGGTTGTTTGCTTTTTATTATTCATTTTAGGAGTGTTTATATAGTCTAAGAATAAGCCCCTGAGCATATACATCATTTGCACATGTTTCCCCCTATTCTGTAGATTCTCTTCAGTTTCTCTCTCTCTCTCTCTCTCTCTCTCTCTCTCTCTCTCTCTCTCTTTCTTTCTTTCTTTCTTTCTTTTGTGGTACAGTTTCACTCTAGCCCTGGCTGACCTGGAATTCACTGCATAGTCTCAGGGTGGCCTCGAACTCATGGCAATCCCCCTATCTCTGCCTCCTGAGTTCTGAGAATAAAGGCATTCACCACCACCCACCATGCTGGGCTTCTTTTCAATTTTTTTAAAATGTATTTCTTTTCACTTTCTAATGCTTTTGGCTTTACATGGTACTGGGGAATCAAGACTTTGTTAGCAAGTGCCTTAATTACTGAGCCATCTCTCCAGCCCTTTTGTTTACTTTCTGGATAGTGTCTTCTGAAAAAAAATGAACAGTTTCAATTTTAATAGAGTCCAATTTATCTATTTTTTCTTTTGTGCTTATCCTTTTGATGTCATGCATTTTTCTCATTTTTTGCATATGTATGTGTGTTGTGTGTGGTGTGTGCATGTGTAATTGTGTTTTCATGTGTGTATATGTGTGTGTGTATGCATGAATGCACGTGTGAACATGGAAAAGCCTGTGGTTGAAGTTGGATGCTTTCCCTGATCCCTCTCTACCTTGTTTACTGAGTCAGGGTCTTTTGCTTGAATCCAGAGCTTGATGATTCAACTCTTCTACGTCACCAGCATGCCCTGGGGCTCCTGGGGCTCTGCCTCCCAAGTACTGCCTGTCAAACTCACCCAGAACTTATGTGAGTGCTGGGGAATCCAAAATCAGGTCCTCATGCTTCCACTGCAAGTACCAAGCCATTTCCCCAGCTCCCTTTTCTTCATTTTGAATGGTGAAGTCTTAGTTTGCCTTCTTCCTATGCCACGAACCGTCCTCAGCAATGAGAACAACCTCCTTGACAGTGGTAAGTATGGAATCTGCCAGCAAGCAAAAGCTCTTTTTTGAAATGACAACAGAGGTTGATGAGAAATGTAGTAATACCAGCTCACACATGGCATACAGTGATGTGTGCTTGGCCCTGCTTAGCCCTCAAAGCTTCATTTCACTGAATCCTCATCACACACCAAAGATACTGTTATTCCCACTTGACACATGGAGAAGCTGAAGCAAAAGCCCATAGCTGTTGAGAGAGTAGAGTTTTAAATTAAATCTTGATTTTGAAGCACTCACATAAATCTCATGGCTTCAACCCCCCAGAGCCCCATTCCTTAAGCATGCAGTGGATACTGCACACATATTCTTGAGAGCCTACTATGGAAGAGGCACAGTGCTATGTATTGGGGGAAAAAACCAGCTATACGCTTCGCCATCATGAAACTTGTGCACTAGGCACCAGCTGGCAGGTAGAATCACACAAATAAATGTAAAGTGATCACTTGCATCAGTGCTTAAAAGAGGCACTCAGAATTATGACAGCTTATAACAAGGAACTCTGGCCTATTCAAGATGAAGATTATGGACAGCATCCCAGAAGTAGTGATGTTCAGGAGGATGCTGGGTTGTTTCAGGAAGAATGTGATAAAGAACATTCCAGGCAAAAAGAGCACCAAGTTCAAAAGCCCTGAAGTGGGAAGGAAACCACATATTTAAAAAGTATATATTTTATTTATTTATTTGCAAGCAGAGAGAGACAAGAAGTGAGAAAATGGGCACACCAGGGCCTCCAGCCTCTACAAATTCTAGATGACTGTGCCACTTTGTGCATCTGGCTTTACGTGGATACTGGTGAATCAAAACAGAGGTGTTAGGTTTTGCAGGCAAGTGCCGTAACCACTGTGCCATCTCTCCACCCACAAACCATATTTTTTTTGCTAGTATGTTTTATTAGTGTTAGAAAAATCTATGCTTGGATAAATTGAGCGTTTATTTAGATATGAAATTAGCATGAACCACAATTTGTTCAATACACATTTCTCAAAAGAATCCTGGTTGGGAGGGGAGAGTAGAAAGAAGTAGAAGGAATTGTGCCCAAAAAAGTGGAGAGAAGGTAGATCAGGCAAAGCTCTGAAGGAGTTAGGGTCTTTTTTTTTATTTTCAGTAGCAGTCCAAAGGAAGCCACCAGAAGGGTATTTAAAAAGGGAAGTGACAGTAATAGGATTTTTGCTTGCTAAGTACAGTGACTACTCTTAAGGAACTGAGCTGGGGGGACAGAGTGGAAGCACAAAGAACAGGTGGGAGGTCATTGCAGTGGTCCATGGATGAGGATGGTAGCCATGGGGAGGAAGGATACTGTGTTCCACTCAGTGGCTTCAAGCTACTCCTCTAGCCTTTCCTCCCTCTGACCAGGGTCCCATCCAGGCCTTGCTCTCTGCCCCCTCTTGGGAAGGTGGCTGGAGCCCCTACTGTCATATATCTTGGGGTTCCTCCCAGCCGCCTTGCTCTTGACAATCCTGGCTGTTAGGCTTGGCTCCCAAGGAGGTCCTTTTCTCCAGTGAGTGGGTCTGAAGAATGACAGAGCAGCTCACTAATCTGCTCCTGCTCCTGCTAGTAGAGGAGGGGACCTGGCAGGGGGTTGCTCTGGTGTGCTCCTCCTGCTACTGTTAACTGCAGCCCCCACCCAGAGAAAAGCTAGGGGATTACAGCTCCTGGGGCTCCTCGCCCCCTCCTTGCCCCAAAACAGCCGAGGGAAAGGCTTGAACTTTGTTCTTTCATAAGAAGACACACTTCCGTATTCATGATAGGGAAAGAAAAACATTTTCAACTTGCTTTTTATGGAGACAAGAGAAATAGAATCCTATTAGAGAAAATTGGAAAGCATGGGAAGGAAGAATAACTATTATGCATAACACTACCCTCGAAGTTTTGCATGCTTTCTCTGTCACTTATTTTTAAATCGTCAAGGTCTCCGAAGTCTGTGCATTTTGCTCTTTTCAGTTGGTCTTAAATTTTTTTCCTGTGTTATTAAAAATCACTCCAAAAACAACTTTGATAGCCACAAAGTGGTCTTTATAAAAATGCATTTTATTTAACTTTTCCCATTTGCTGGCTGCTTGGGTTGGTTGTAACAGTGGAAGCATTATAAGGAGGTCCATGATAGGAAGGGTGTACCTTGGGTGCTCAGCCTCTCCCCTGTGGATTTCTAGAAAGGGGGGATGAAGAAAGCTGTGTGGTCATAGGACAGAAAACTGAATCTGAGGTGGATAACGCCCATCACAAAAAGTAGCTCTGGCCCTGGCAGGGGAAATGAGAGATGGCCTAGTGTAAATACCTGGTGCTTCCCACATCACTTTGCCATTGCCCACGCTGTGGCTACTGAGTGGCTCTGTGTCAGGAATTACCTCTTTTCCTGAGACCTCTGGGGATCGTGGCAGGAGAGGCCTCTGAGGCAGTGATTGCATTGGTGTCTCTCTTCCTTTTGGGGCTCTACCGGGGTGCAGGAGGAACCAGCCAACCAACCTTGAGCACTGTCATTTCCCCTTTTGAGGACAACACAAGAAAATAAGCAGGAGAGATTGGACTTTTTATCATATTTAGGTTTTAGTCCTGATTTCAAATTCCACCTTATCAGTATCCCAAATCTCTCAAAGCAGATTAAAGCTAGGGTAAACCTGTGTTGGTGGGGAGGGGGAGCCTTGAAAACTCTGGGTCAGAGGATGCAAGTTTCATTCCAGCTCAGTTCAGTTCTCCTCCTTATTGCTGAAGTTTGAAAAAAAAATATCTTTCATCTGTATTTAAATCCTCCAAATGTGCTGATTGATGAAATCTTTTCTCTTCTTAAAGGCAATTTGGAAATCAGACAAAGTGGAGCACAAAGCATGGATGTTTAGAGAGAGGGAGCAGTATGTGCGACATGCTGAAAGGGTGACCCTGGCACTTCTAAGAAGGCAGCAGCACAATGGGCTCTTCCAAAGAGGCAGAGTCAGAGTTTATTCCCCCATTGGCACCGCCCCCCTCAGTGGGGGTGAACTCCTTGTTTTTGTCACCCTTCCTGGAACCATTTCAGACCAAGACCCAGAGTAACCTAGACAGGTATTTTATTGAAAGCGAAAGACTCCGAAGAGTGAAAGCTAGGAATGGGGTGATGCGTATGGCTAGTGTCCTAATGCTGCTGGGCCTTTGGGGGATGGGTTGCCTCACCCACCAGGGAGCTTAAGGCTTCTCTCCCATCATAGCAGCAAGTGGCTAGGAGGGGTTTGAGGTCTATGGCTTTAGGATGGGGAGAGGAGGGAATGGGAAGAGGCCCATCCTGAACAGCGGGCCCAGTAGGAGCACTGGGTGGAGGGCAATGCGCCTGCATCAGTAAATCAAGTCCAGCCTCCCTCCCACTCCATGGTGGACAGTGGGGGATGGAGTGGGGGGGTGGGGAGGGGTGGCGCTGCCTTCCCAGGGAGACCCGGCCTTTCTTGCAAAGGCGGGGTGGGTTGAGTCTCCAGGATCTGCAGTGATGTGTAAAAAGCGGGCACGACCCCCGAAGCCTCAGAAAGCCCTAGCGCTCCCCCTCCCCGGGCCCGCCCCAACCTGCAGGTGAATGCTTGGTCCGCACAAAGGAAGCCGGCTGGAAATGTGGAATTCGGACCAATTTACGAGGGACTCTGTCGCCTAGGGTCCCAACAGACCTCAACCAAAGAAACCTGTGGTCAAGAGTGGATGAGGATAAAAACAGTACACCAGGCCAAGCTTATTGGAAAGGCCGAGTTTAGTTATTCTGGGATAGCGAGGTAACAGGATTAAAGGGATTAAGGAAATCACCTCAAACAGCTGAGGAGGGGGTAAAAAAACACTAGTTCTATTTGTTTTCTTCCTAAACCCCAAGTAGTTTCGTCGGGGCCCAACCTGAAACGAAGGGCCTTTAGGGAGTACAGTGCAACAGCCAATGGTTAGGGACTGGAGCAAAATAGGCAAAAAGTAAAAAAAAAAAAATAAGCTGGAGACTGGATGAAGAGGGCAGTCTCTTCCTGAAAACAAATAAGGAAACGGACAAGTTAAAAACCAGCCATGGGAGGAGTTTTCGAACTCTTTTATCAACCTAAGATGTACTTTTTTAAACCAAATCTGCCAGTGCTGCATGCTCACTCTTCCGAGTCAGCGACCACGGTTGAAATGTTTTTATTTTCTGCTGGGGATGCCTGTAACCATTTATTTTTTAATTCACTCATTGAGATTTCCGAAGGGCTTTCGTTTTGTAAATATTTCTTCCCGCCCCAGTGCACAAAGGTAAAAGTGACCCCTTCTTGGTCCGTTTCCACGGCCGCAGCTGTCTGGCTCCCGCCCCGCCCGAGAGCGAAGCAAACGCTCCTTCCTGGAAAGATCACTGCGATCAACAAGTGCGCGTCCGCGCGGGGCGTGCGGCTCTGCTAGTGTGGGCGGACTCCGGGTAGACGCTCCTAGAAGACAAGCCGCTTCCTCCACATGAGAATATTTCTCAGTTGAAAGAAGCGCGAGCTGGGAGTACTGGAAAAGAAATCATTTGCAAATCATGCTCGCCACCTCCTTGCCTGGTCACTCACTTTCCCCTCCTCTGGTCTGGAACCGGTTATAAACCTGAGTATTGGTACCCTTCCCAACCCACACCTAAAGTTTCGGGCCCGCAAAATTATCAGGACTCCAGCATGTTGGTTATAAAATTTATTGATCTCTCATTTAGGAATTAAAAGTAAAATCTTGAAAAACCTGAAACAAAATAGCCCCTTCCCTACTACCCAAATGAAATCTGAACACAGTAGCAGGACGAAACAGCAAACAGATCACTGCAGAAATCACCAACTCAACAGCCTAAATGCAGACTTGGACAGAAGCTGTCCCGCGGCCAGGGGCGGCGAGGCGGGAGACACACGCGCACCTGGCTATAAATTAACATTGGCTTTAGCTGCCGCACGGCTCGGCGCGGCCACCACCCCCAAAAAAACCACGAGGAAAACATGCAACGCGACCGGGGGTGGTGGCGTTGCAGTTCTTGGGTTAGCGTCATTCACTCCTCGATTAATATCAAACTAACGAGACAACATTTTCAAATGCAACAGAAAAACTCGGGAGAAGGAGAGGGGGTTGGGTTTTTTGTATTTTTGTTTTTTTCCTCTGCAAACAAACAGCACAGCGATTCCCAGCCTACAAAGGGGGGGGAGGGAAAGGGGTAGCGGCCAGGGTGCAGACAGCTCTCGAAAGTCCCATTTCCGCCTCTCCAGACTTTTTTTTAACTCTTTTTCTTTTTCTTTTCTTTTTTTTCTTTTCTTTTTTTTCTTTTTTTTTTTCTTTTTTCTTTTTTTTGGCTTTTGTACAAAACCCGACAGCTACAGCAAAACTTTCCATCCTCCCCATCTTCGGTACAAGGCAACAGTCCCAGGCAAGCAAAAGCTAAACAACAAGGCGTCCCAACGTGGGGGTGTGGGGAGGGGTGGGGGTGAAGAGCTAGGAGCGCGGGCCTAGGCTCAGATGTGGGTCAGCGGCACCGTTCCGTTGACCGCAGTCCCGGCGCCCTGGTAGTGCTGGTGCACGCCGTGCAGGCGGCCGCCGGGCAGCGGGGAGGCCGCGTCGGCCGCGTCCCCACCGGGTGGCAGGTACATGCTGATCATGTCGCGCAGATCGCCGAGGCACGCGCGCTGAGAGTGCGACGCGATGGCGGGCGGCGGCGAGCTGGGCTCCGACTTCACCACGGAGCCCATGGGGCCCAGGCTCATGGCGGCCGCAGCGGCGGCCGCGGCCGCGGCGGTGGCGGGCTGTTGACCATAGGCGGCGGCGGCGGCCGCCGCGGCTGAGGGCGCCATGCCACCGTAGCCCGAAGCTGCGGCCGCCGCGGCCGCGGCGTTCATGTAGCTCTGGGCGCCGGGGGGCATCATGGGGCTGTACTGCAGGCCGGCCATATCGTAGCGATGCATCTGCGGCAGCGCGGGCGGCGGCGGCGGGCTGCTCATGCTCGGGGGCTGCGCGTAGCCCAGCTGCTCCTGCACCAGCGAGTACGCGCCGTTGGCCCAGCCGTTCACGTGCGTGTACGTGTCCAGGCGCTGGCCCACGCCCACCGGGCTGCTGGCTGCGGCGGCTGCGGCGGCCGCAGCGGCGGCCGCGGCGGCCCCGGGGGGCAGCAGGCCGCCGGGCAGGGAGTACTTGTCTTTCTTGAGCAAGGTCTTGGTCTTGCGGCGTGGCCGGTACTTGTAGTCCGGGTACTCCTTCATGTGCACCGCGCGCAGTCGCTTTGCCTCGTCGATGAATGGTCGCTTCTCCGCGTCGCTCAGCAGTTTCCAGTCGGCTCCCAAGCGCTTGCTGATTTCAGAGTTGTGCATTTTGGGGTTCTCCAGGGCCATCTTGCGCCGTTGCCCGCGGGACCACACCATAAAAGCGTTCATTGGCCGCTTGACGCGGTCCTGGTCGCTGCTCCCACCGCCGCCGCTCGCGCCGCCGCTGCCGCCGCCGCCGCCTGCGTTCGCGCCGCTGGCTGGGTTCGCGCTACTCTTGCCTGTGCCGCCCGGCGCCGCGGGGCCGCCCGTGCCGGCTGCTGGGGTGGGCGGCCCTACGGGGTTCTTGAGCTCAGTCTCCAGCAGGCTGTACATGGCCGGGGCGGGAAGAAGGTGCGCCAGCGTGGCGGGAGGAGAAGGGGCTCCCGAGGCGGGAGCAGCCACGGTGAAGAGGCCCGGGGACTCCGTCGGAGTGGCGCTTGGGGGCCGGTGGGCCAACGGGGTCGGGCGGGAAGGACAAGCTGGCCGAAGTGCTCCGGGGAAGTCAGCGGGATCCTGCGGGCTACTCGGCTACTCACACCTGATGCGTTGTTTTGAGCTGGTCACATTTGCAGCCTGGCCGGCCTCCTGCCCGGCCTCTTTATATACCTGCTCAGATCCCCGGGGGCTGGGGCTCGGTCCGCCCCTCACCACCCGTAGGCCCCGTGATTGACAGCCTCGCAATGATGAGCCCTGGCCAATCATCACCGAGCCCCCATTTGGCCCAGCTTGGAAAAAAAAAGTTCGGGGAGCCCTTTCGTTCACCCTCCAAGCCCCTCTTGGGTCGAGTGACGTGATGAGAGTTGTTCAGGAGGCGGGAGTCCTTGCGACCGGCTCAGAGACCACCAATTAGGATCTCAAAAAGTTTGAAAGAACGAAACTCGAGGAGGTAAGGGAGGGGGTAATAAGACGCTCGACGAAGATTGGGGGGAGGGGCAGAGGGGCGCCCTCGGGGTTCAGAAAACAACTTTGCAACCCTGTCAAGGCCGACCAGCACCCCCATCCCTGGGCCGGCCTGTTAAGCTTTCTGCTGACTGCACAAGAGGACCTCCGACCGCTTTGGCTGCCAGCGCTGAGGACATGAGGACCTGCCTGCGGCCCAGAAGGGCTAGAGAGACTCAAGGCAACTCGGAGGTGCCTTGGGCTGTGCCTCCAGGAAGCTCTCCCTGGCCAGCTTTGTCGCTGGCTTCCCAGACCCTCCACCCGGAGGGCCAGTGTGCCCCGGACGGAGAGGGGGTCAGGGCTGGGGTGAGGGAGCCAGGATTCAGGACTGAGTGCACAGGGCAGCCAGGCTCCCCGGGGGGGGGGGGGGGTTCAGGAGTGACTGGCCAGCAGCTCGGTCGCGGCTTGAGCCTGGGGGAGGCGCTGGCACGCGGTCGTGTGGGGGCTGCGGGACGCAGGGGGGCAAACCGGCCTCTACTCTCTCGCTCCCGGCCCCCGCTTAGCGGCCCCTTTTTGTCTCTGCTCTCTGGCCATTTCGGGTTTTCCAGTCCGATGCCCCCGAGGGGGAGGGTCGGGCCCCTTGCAAAATCCGTTTTCATGGCAACACGGAGCCTCTCCGAGTGAAAGAAAAGTTTCTTGGAAGGGGGGGGGCGGTGGCCGGAGCTGTGCCGCGGCCTTGCTCCATGTGGACCGCCGGGCCCCCTCCGTTGGTTGCGCACCTGCCACGACCGCAGAGCGCGGTTTTCCGCGCACAGCGGCGACGCCGCCCCCCCGAGCAGGCTCTGCTAACGGATTGCGCGCTTCTCCTTTCTTGTTTTACAGCCTTCCTGACTGCAGCCCCGAGACACCGAGCGGGACCTTAACTCACTTGTCGTGTTGTGGGTCAAAGACTAAAGGCTCAAGAACACCAGGTGCAGGAAAGAGAGAACCTGGACAATCGCCGCCGCCAGCTCTACCAAGTGGCACATCGTTTGAAACTCCTGGAGCCGCCTGAGGCGGCAAATGAAAATAAGAAGCCATCTGGGCAGATGTGGCAGAAGCCGAGTTAAGGTGTCCGAGCAGTGTGGGGTCCCGCCTATCCCCTTAACCCCGAGGAATGGTGGGGAACCGAAAAGAAACCGTAAATCCTATAAACCATAATCCAGGCTTCTAGTTTTTCGGAGATATTGCAAAATGAGGCGATCGCCAGACACCGAGCACTCCGTCGGGCTCTTCTCTGTTCCCTTCTTGCATTAATTAAAAAGTAAGCCGCTGAGGTTTGCAGGGAGCAGAAAGGTCCAGCCCATTTACGGACTGCTTGCCCCAGAATCCTGGCTCCCGGGATCACCTCCCGGAAGTTAGGGGGTCCTGAATCCTCCCTTTAAGTTTGAGTTACACCTGGTCTGAGTCATATGGGCCAAAAGATCAAATGTGTGGTTGTACAGGTTGATGGGTTTAAGAGCTCTGGAAAGATTCTGTTTATGAATATATAAGTGAATATGTGTTATGTGTATGTTTATGCGCAAGCGCCAACACAGGTTGGAAGGCATGCCTCGGAAAAGAGAATGATTCGATAAGATAAGCCCTTCGGCACCTGTTTTCTTGGCAAACCGGCAGACAGTTAAATTTTTGTAGGCAAACCCACGGTCCCCCAAAGAAGTCAATGCGCTGTGGCCCCTGCCCTCCCCACCAGCTCCCTTCGTGCCCTCTCGAGGCTTTTCTGGGCCCCTGGGCTGTTGCTAAGTGAAGAGCCTTTTAGGAAACTACCCAACCGATGCGCAGCCTGGCTCCAGTAGCCTGACAGATGTCAGGATTCTTTCCAAGTTTTAGGACCCAAGTAAGCCGTTGTGGTGACAGCGCCTGGGCTGCATATTTCCCAAGATAGAAGATGCGAGGCTGGCGGGCGCTCCTCCCAGAAGCAGATTATCTGCAGGACCTAGTCAATACTCCTACCTGTCTATCATTTGATCACACCTCCTTCCGGCTTAAGTGAGCCTATTTTCACGTTATACTCTCCTGCCAGGTTTGCAGAAGTCTTTTGCGAGCATCAGCTACCTTCTCCCACCCTTTTGGCTTCCTGCGGTGGCTGCGATGACACTGATCTCTGGTGATTCTCGGGTGGTCTGCACAACTTCAAACAAGTGCCACAGCGAATTGCCTTTCAAAACACTTCTGGGGAAAGTTTCTAATCATAAACCGTCATTTCAGTAGACAGGCAAGATTACCATTGTGGATGTGGGGAGATGGGGAAAACTAGCTCTCTCAGCCCACCCAGCAGTGAAGACTCAGACACCATCCCAGCCATGAGACTTTAACTGAGGGGTGGGGGGCAGGTACCATTGCCCTAATGTCCTCAATTCCAACGGAGGCTTGGGGATGCCAACTGGATGGTAGGCAGCTAACTACAATGTCTGGGACCTGCACCCTGTATCCATTAACAATGACCAGAAAGTAAAAATAGGAGGGGATCTAGACCCAGTCCTTTCCACTCTCTCAGAGAGCAAAAGAGTCTTCAGCAGCACTCTCAGTGGCCTCCTGGAGTCCATTGACAGCTCGCAGAGCCCTGGATCCCAGGCTAGGAATCTGGCCAAGCTCCTCCCCATTCCCCCACACTCCCTGGAGAGCCCAAGGCTCCCTCCAACTGGGGTCCAGCCAGGGGCTTCTAGATCCCTGGCTGGGACAATAGCGCCGTTTGTTGGCTTAGGTTGGAAACTTCATCCAGAGAAACCCCTTCTAGACATCCTGGTCTTTGTGGTCACCCCAACTCTCCAAAGACAGGCAGCTGGCTTGCCTACTGGAGAGAGTGGGCCTAACCCTGATTCCAAATAGTCAGGCCCAGTGAACTTTGAGCACATCGGACATCCTGGATCTGCCGTGGTGGTCCTGCTGCCTTGGCAGAAATGGGGTGTTTTAAGGGCCTCCTCTCTGCAAAGAGCACTCTCAGTGATTGTGATTTATAGCTACTAGTGGAAAGAGGGGAAAGGGCTGATCTATATTGACTCATCCTTAGTAACTAGCTCCTGGGGGTGGGTGGGTGTGCAGATAGCCCAATTAGAACAATTAATTTTTTTGGAAGAGATGCCCTCTGCATTCTGGATGGGGTGAGACAGATTTGTGTAGGTGCCTGGTGGGGGGTGAGGAGGGTATGCTGTACTGCATTTTGCCCAGGCCAGCTGGGGCCTGACAGTAGGGTCAGCGAAGGTGGCCCACCAGCAGTGACACAGCATTGTCTTCTCAGCTCCCAGTCTGGATCCACCTTTGAGGAAAGAGAACAACTTATCCTTTGGAAATACTGTGCTTTGCAGCAGAAAAACACCATGCATTTCTGTCTCTTCCTTGTGAACATCTCTGATCATTTATCCTGGCACAGCCAAGACTGTATTTTGGCTAGAGTGTGGGCTTTGATGGGAAAATCTAAGGCTTGGGGCTATTGTAGAGCCATCCTTTGTATTAAAAAAAAAAAAAAGGTCGGCAAGGTCACTCCAACTGGTGGAAGAGACAGCACCTTCCAGTGATTCCCCCACCCCCACTCCACAGCGTGGCTCCCAGCTTCCAATAGAACGCCCTTTCTTTCAGGTCTGCGAACAATCTGAATACTCTAGGTTGGTGACTACAGAAACTAAATAATAACCTAGTTGACATTCTCTAAAGAAATACTTTTACAGTCCTGAGATATGTGATGGCATGGTTCTGCAGGTGACATAGGATGTTTGAGTGGCACATCCGTGATCCACTGCATTTTGATATAGATTATTTGGAGAGCTACAATTTTAAAGTGAGTTTCTGAGTGGCACATTTTGGCATAGATTATTTGGAGAGGGGTACTTTTAAAGTGAGTTTCAAACTTTGCTTCGTTGGTTCTTTGAGCTTTGTTCTTGGTAGTGACACTTGAGTCTGATTGGCCCCCACACACCTAGGGGCTCAGTCGTAAACACTGCTCTCACCTACACAGGTTTCAAGATATTAATCATTCTCTTTCCTAGGTGCCCAGCAATTCCCAGGCAATTGACAGCCTCTGCCTTTGCTTTCAGTGCCTTCCCGCTGACCTCACAACCTGAATAATCGCCTTCTCCATAGAAGGAGGACAGCACTGCCCAGGAACTTCAGAGGACCCTCTGAGCCACCTGGTCTGATCCTCTATAGCCCCCTCCTCCTACCGCCCATTCCCACAACTCTGCACGTGCTCAGCAATTCAGATTACCAAACTCGACCCCCTGCCGAGCAGCCCCCAGGAACCTGGAAACCTAAGGCTAGGCTTCGCCCTCCCACTGTGCCGGTAGCGCTTTCCACTTCCTCCTGGCAGTGCAGAGGCTCGGCCCTCACACGCGCAGAGGAGAGGTGACCTGAGGCCAAGGAAACAATCTTAAAATCGTTATCAGTACGTCATATTGACTTAGACGACGGATTTACAATTCCACGGAGGACACAAGGCTAGGAGACCTGACAACATTCTCCAGAGAAGGGTGCCTAAAACAAAACAAAACACAAATCAATGAATCCCAGGCATTTCAGAGCGACCAGGCAGAGCCATCTGCCCCTACCGCGGGCTGTGCTGGTTAGTGGCCTGGCGGGGGGGGGGGGGAGCGCTAAGCTTTCTGGAGAGAATGTTAAATCTTGAGACAGCATCCAGCTGTTCCTTACCCCCTCCTCATGTTTTCTTTCTCTCTCTGTTTTTACGTAACTTTTTTCATGTTTTTTTTTTTTTTTTTTTCAAGAAAGTGGAGAGCCCTCGCAATCCAGTGTGCAAGATTGCTACTTTCTCTTTCTTCTTGGCAGGCATTTCCTTTCGTTACACTAAACTTTAGTGGTATACCCACTCAGTTGCGTGCCTAGTATGGGAAAGAGGGACACTCTGCTCTTTTGCACCCCGCATCACAAAGTGATCTGGGAGAGCAGTAAGGCTGTGGGAAGTGAAATTTCACCTATTGCTTCCCCACCTCCAGCTCCTAGCCCATCGATCCACAGAGAAATCCACCTGGTGGGAAGCTCTAGATCCTTCCCAGGGACCTTGCCCGCAGCGGTCGTGCCCTTTTCCCTGTGAGCTCGCAGCTGCGCGCCACACCGTCACTGACTCTGGGACCCGCGAGCGAAGCTCCGGGACGCTGCTGTGGCGGCGGCCGGCCTGGAAACAGCTTGGTGTGTTGCTCCTGGTCAGATGTGGAAGCTGCCTCTTCTGGGGCTGACTCGCGTTCCCAGGACTGGTTGTCAGAGCGCGCGACAATACAAGATCTGTCCGGAGGCTCGCGGGGCTGGCGTTTTGGCATCTAGGCCGATGTCACCCCAATTCCGTTTCTCCGGAAAGAGTAGCCAGGTTAGACCTGGAGGCGGTGCGAATGTGATGTTTGTGTAATTAACACCATCTCCCCATGTTTCTGAACATATTTCCTTTCCCAGCACAGCCTAGCTTCCATTTGAAAAAGCAAGAGGAAGAACGTCCCAATAACCTTTTCTAATAGGGGGGAAAAAACCGCCCCTTTTGTGGAATGGTTTCTTTACAAAGCCAACAACCAACCTTATTTTCTAGTTCCAATGGGTATCCCTTTATGAGTTATATTATTAAAGAAATCCGACACTAATTGTGCCGATTTAACTTGTTAATTAGTTGCAAATAAACTATTCATTAGTGGTAAAATAAAATAAAACCCATGTGCCTAGATATCATTCCACATTCACATATTGTAGTGTCTGCATAGCATAGGCATACTAAATTAAGTTCCTAAAAGGTTCCTCCTGAGGATAAATAATTAAAATATATTCTACTTTAATTGACATTATAGAGGACATAAATGAACTTTTCCTTTTAGAAAGAAATAGCCATTTCTAAATAAAGCTTGCAGTCTGGAGAATGGAGGCTTCAGCCAAATGAATAGTCATTACTACCTTTTCAACGACGTGGGCCTTTTGATCAGAAAAGAAATTAGCTCTAAAAAACAGACAATGGAAGCCTGCCCTGCAATAGGAAGAAAATTAGACGGCCAAGGCTCTTCACAACACCTATTTCTATAAACCATAGAGCTCCTTGCTTTTCAATTACAGCTGTTCATTTCATATAAGGAAAGGGGAAAAACAGGCCTCTAATGTAAACTCGCTTTCACCATAAAGCCTTGCTTCTGGCTCACAGCCAGGCTGCCTACTTACTATTGTTTTTAGTCCTCTCATCAATTAGCTAATACTATATATTTTAAATGACTCTGGGGATATTCACAGACTCCCTCCTTACTTCCCCACCCAGACAAAACCCAAGCTGGACGCCCATGAAAGGGCTACCATTCGGTGCACAGATACTTAAATGTATAAAGTTTAATGTTTTTATTGTTTCTCAAAGAAAAACCATATTGAAAACCCTGCTTTGTTGTCCCCCCCCCCACCTTTATTTCTTAGTCCATCACTGAAAAACCCAGACGAGGTGATGACAGGGAGGGACATAAATGAGCAGCTTTCAGTATTGTTTCTAATTGTTCTCAAAGCTCAGTCCATCTCTCCATAATTTTTCTGTGCCCTTTAGACCATAATTTGGTTTATACAACTCTGTGTTTTAAAAATATGAATCCTGAAATTTTCTCGGCCTATTGGTTTTGTGTCATTAGATATAATTTCATTAAAAATATTGTCTTCATCATTTTGGTGAAATTATCTCGTCTGAAAGAAAAAAAATCCCATTTTTTGGTGTGCTACAAAATAAAAACTATCAACACATAAAAAGTGATAATGAGAAAAATTTTTCAGTAATACTCATGAGTGTTAGTAAGCCTGTAAATGTAAGTTCTTCCTTTGAAAATACAATACCTATCTATTTCATCTTTATGATTCACTATATAAATTTCCTGAAGTAGTGTAGTGTGAGTTGGGTTGTGACCTTAATGTTTACCATTGTTCTTAGATATTGACTTAGGGCCATTTTTAAATGCAACTAAAACATCACTAATTTAGTCCCAAAAGAAGGACATATTTCTACATAACTAAAAAGTCATTTCAATAAAATAAAACAATGACCATGGACTTGTCCTGGAGGGGCTTCATTCCCTTTGTGCTCAAAACAACTGGACAACTTGAAATAGATAATGTAGATCCACTATGTTGGTTATTCAACATGTTTCTTAAAGAACAGCCACAAAAAATTGCTACCTTAGTACTTCTCATGGTCTTGTTTACAACATGCCTTTCTTGGTGAGGATGGATGCTTCCATTTGATGGCTCCCCACCATATTTTTGATTTCAAGTACATTGGCATGTTGGCATTTTCCTTTTCAGCATTAACTTTTTTTGTTGCTTGCTTTGTTCACAGGAATGTAAGAACACCTTGCTAAAAGTATTTCTCCAAAGAATATAGAGCTGCCATATATGGGACAAAGGGACTTTCCTTCACAATCAAAACCCTTTACTTTCTCTACCCTTGGGCTCCTAATGGAGACTGTGACGGTGCCAGTATGCAAGGGTGAGATTGTTTCTCTTGTTGATTTCATGGGATGGTGCCTGTTTCTTAGAGAAAGTGCTATGGGCACTGGGGTATGGGGCGGTGATGGCCACCTCCCAATGTGAGGTTTAGTACCAGGATTCTGCAACATGCAGATTCTAATCATAGCCAGAAGCTGTCCAGACTAAATATGGCTTAAGTATTTTGCTGAGTCTGGTTTGTGTATTACAGCACGTATGCTTATTTTGGAAGAAATCAAGTATGTGATGTGGGTAACTGAATGGGAATTTGGAAAGGTAACAAAACTGCCAGCAAAGATGCCTGGGTTTTTACTCCAGATTTGGAAAGGATATAGGACAGGAATTGAAATTGCTGTCTCTCAGGATATTGACATCAAATAGAAATTTGATATTTAAATGTTTTAGAAATTAAGGGAAGAAGAAGTTCATAATACACAAAAAGAGGAGCCTCAGAGTATAATCACAGTGAAGAAGCTTTTACATTGTACCAGGATATCCTAGTTAGATGATAATTGATAAGAACTGAGACTCTAGGGGTCACCAGGATATAAGCAAAGTCATTAAATAGTTGACACATTTTTATTGAAGGTCTACTATAGGCCAGGTGCTCCTCAATTCCTCGGGTTACAATAGTGGGTTAAACAAAGTCCTTATACTCACAGCACTTGCATTCTAGTGGGGGACAGGGATAATAAGCACCAACAAATGAATGGCTGTCTGCAGGGGCTAGGAGGCCAAAGCACAATACAGTAGGCTAGAGAGAGATGGGAGTTTATGTTGCAGAGTGTTCAGGAAAGACCTTGCTGAGATGATGAGAGAAGTAATGTGATTTTACTTTCCAATCCAGCCCTAAAACTCTGAGAGTGTGGCAAGAAGGGGAAGATCAGTTTCTAGATCAGGTCTGAAATTATCGAGGCACTTAGTATAAACAGTAAAGCCCCTTCAAGTGCAACCCTGGATTCAATAGAATGCTTTCTTATCAATGCAGAAAGTTTTATGTGTTCTAATTGTTAGGAGAGAGCTTAGGGTTTAAACATGTTAACTCACACTCTGATCTTCTAGTGGTCAGAGACCTGTCCAGAGAGTTTCTTGGACTTTAGCATGATTCAGCAAGAGTTTTTGCATGACTCTGGGTCTCTTTCAATTTTGTGGTCTAGGTGTCTTCCCTGCTTTGCCTTGGCCCTTTTGCTCATGGTGTAGACTGGACTTAAATTAGCTTCCAGTATAAGAGTTAAGGTTCATAGCCTAATTTCTCACTGTTAAAGTGTTTACCAATTATTATGCATATTAAATTCAGGGTGCTGAGGTGTGGTAGGGAAAACAAATCTAGTTGGGTTGAGTTGGTCTGCTAAGCCTGGGTTTGAGTTTGACTTCGAACAATTACTATCTTGGACATGTTTACTGATCTCATTGAATGTCAATTTTCTCACTGGTGGGTTCAATTTCCAATTATAAAAGTACTTGAATCAGAATGAGATAAGTAGTCAGACCTTGTTCACTGAGTGAGGACGGTGACTCCCTAAAGCGATATAGTTGAGGCACCTGTGAAAGCTCAGTGTTTCTCACTTAGGATTTCTTATATACAAGCTAGGATTGAATGCTTTTTTGGTGTGAAGAAATTGTATCTCTTAGTTCTTGTACTGTAACACACAGGTATTTGTGCAATGAACCAGTATTTGAGAAAGTCTGTTTTGAATGAAAGAAAAAAGTGAACTGATCACTCTATGACATTCTCCCATATTTGGCATAGTCACTTGATATTGTTGATATTGTTTCTATCAAGGCTCTCTAGAGAGCACTCACTGAAATGATGTGGTTTGGGTTTGTGAGAAAACAGGCTTCTTGTGTTTAATTCTGACATAAAATAGCTCTACAACAGAGATACACCTGCTGTTAAATTCATACAACTAATAATATACAGAACTTAATCTTTTATTTTTGCTTAAAATGTAAGGCTTAATTTTTTTCTTTCATAGCTCAATAGGAAGTATATTTTTTCTTGCACATTTCATCAGGAGTCCTGTTGAATTGGGGAAGAAATCTTTTTTTTTTCAAATTTCATCACTTTATGGTTCCTCCAGCAGCTCAGAAATAGGCACTAAGTGAGGATGGAGACTCCCTGAGGTGATATAGGTGAGACACCTGAAAAAGCTTACTATCAAATGGGAAAGTCACTGGGAGAGATTAAAGTCTTATCATTCCTCACAGGGGCTTTGAAAACAGCTTTGAATGTGACAAAAATCATCTCTAATAAATAAGAGACTTAGTTCAGACTAAAATTAATGCTGTGGTTTGTCTATGTTATTGCATTTTAAGAAAGAGGTGGCAGAAATAATGTAAGAGCCAAAGGAAGGGTAACACTCCTTACATATAACTGTCTGGACAGAAATTGGCCTCAATATTCATGACCTCGTAGTGCCTAGCAATACCTACACAAGACCCTCATAATAGGAGAAAAATATGATGACATCAAATTAAGAGAGACTAATGGAGAGAGGGAGGGTATATGATGGAGAGCAGAGTTATGAAGAAGAAAGCGGGGGAGGGGAGGGAAGTACAATGGTTTGTTGTCTGTATGTACAGAAGTTGTCAATATATATATATATATATATATATATATATATATATATATGTATATATATATATATATATAGAGAGAGAGAGAGAGAGATCTAGCATGAAACCTCAATTGACTTGTGGTTAAAATTCTTGCTGAAAGAGCATATAGGACCTACCTATATGGATAAAAATAAAGAACAGCCCAGACCTGATTTTTTTGTTTGTTAGTTTGCTTTGTTTTGTAGGTAGGGTCTCACTCTAGCTCAGGCTGACCTGGAATCCACTATGTAGTCTCATGGTGGCCTTGAACTCACAGTGATCCTCTTACCGCTGCCTCTCAAGTGCAAAGGTATGCACCACCACTTCCGGCTTCTGCCCTGATTCCTAATAGATAGCTTAAAGAAGTCTGTAAAGATAGGAACTGGGTGTGGCAGCACACACCTGCAATGACAGCTACTACGGATCTTAAGGTTGAGGCCAGACACACACACCTCCCAAAAGATGGGAATCCATGACACCCTGTAATGTGATTATGGAACATAAATGAGATTATGTAAATAAAGTACTGAACTCAGTACATGACACAGTCGCCATAAGATTTGGTAAATTTTTAGTTATCAACATCATCACAATAATCTTGTGAGTTATATAACATAGATGGGGTCAAGCATATTATATGTTTGAACACATAAGGAAATAGGCCCAAAAGAATTAAGTAACTTGTCTGGTGGAGCTTAATGTTGGCAAAATCAAGCAGTAAGAATCCTTCCTAACACCTTGCTCAGTTGTCTTTACAGCAAACTACATTTTGCTTACATGTTGATAAAGGGGAAATATATTACATTGGCATAACGTACAGTATTGATGAGAGTATGCCACGTTGAAAGCATATCCTAAACCTGGTATGGTAGCTCATGCTTTTAATCCCAGTACTTGGAAGGCTGATGTAGGAGGATTGCCTTAAATTTGAGGGTAGTCTGGGCTACACAGTAAGTTACAGGTCAGCCTGGGCTAGAGAACTAAAATAAAGTGAAACCAGATATTCCTCTTCTTCTTTTATTTTTTAATATTCTATTTATTTATTTATTTATTTGACAGAGAAAGAGGGAGAGAGAGAGAGAGAATGGGCGCATCAGGGCCTCCAGCCACTGCAAATGAACTCCAGATGCGTGCGCCCCCTTGTGCATCTGGCTAACGTGGGTCCTGGGGAATTCAACCTGGGTCCTTTGGCTTTGAAGGCAAATGCCTTAACTGCTAAGTCATCTCTCCAGCTCTCTCTCTCTCTCTTTTTTAAATAAGTTCTCTCTATGTAGCCCAGGCTGGTCTTGACACACCATCTTCCTACCTCAGCTTCATGACTTCTGAGACTACAGGTATGTGTTACCACACCCAGAAAAGCCAGGTGACCTTAATGAGCAGTGATAAGTTGCAGAGGAGGGGTAGGGATGTAACTCAGTGATAGAGAGCTTACCTAGTGTGTACAAGGCCTTGGTTTCAAACCCTCAATCCCTAGAACAAAACCACAGACAAAAAAAAAAAAAAGGCAGAAGAAACACAAGGAGAAACCCTGCATCCCTTAGCTGGTATTCAGAGGGAAGCTGAAGAGAGATAGCCCTAGGTCTCCATGCACTAATTAGAAACATTAAATTTGACACTGAGTGAGATTCACAACTAAGCAGGTAAACCAGTGTGCTAGTGTGAACTTCTCAGGAAATAAACACAAATCTCTCATTGTGATGCATATTTCCTTCTTGTCTTGGGAGTCAATGGAATCCTTTCTATTGTTGGCTCTTCAGCTCAGAGAGCTGGGCTTCACATTGAAGGTCATAGCCAGTTAGTCAGTGTGATGATCTACTATCCAATTCACAAACAGTGACTTCTCATTTTTCCCTCACATTTCTATTTTTTTTAAAGATTACACCCCACCCAAAATCCTTTATTTAAGCTAAAATGTAAAGAATCTTGGGAACCAACTTCTGGAAAACCCCCAAATTCATTAATACATAAATAAACAAATTAGGGCAGGTTCATACAATTGATACCTATTGGCAATACAAAGAAATGAACCATGGGTATGTGAAATAACACTAATGGATCTCAGACGTGTGACTTAGTTTATGTAACTTAGTCTATGGGAAGCCAAAATGCCCCCTGATACTCTTCAGAAATGGCCGGGCTGCTGATTGCACTGATCAGGATTATCAGCTCTAGCATTTCTGGCAGCAAATCTTTGTAGAAGCATAGCCAATCTAAGAAAGCTAGATCTAGTTATTTTTCAGAAGTGAACATGTCCCATTCTGAGAAGGAAAGCTTCTGGAGATGGAAGAGGACTGAGGTCAAAGGTGACTTGTAGCTATCAACCCTTGCCAACTACATGCACAACATCCTAGGTGAGATTTGTGGAAATTTCTGGAGGGAATGGCATTCAGGGATCACCTGTCTGTCTGTCCTCTTCTTATGTCTTGAGCCCAGTCTTTCTCTCTTTACTTCAGGTTTCATTATAAAGAATTGTTCTGAATAGATGGTAAGACACTATTGCTGAAGACTCCACATACCTGGGCTGCAAGGCCACTGAGAAATCCTGCTGGAACTGAGCTGATAACCTCCTCCATGTAGACCAGCTGACAGAAAGCTGGAAGAAGCCATTCTACATGTAGTTCAATGGGAGAAAGAGATACCACCAGTGAACATACTCAACAGTGGACACTGCAAGCCTTATAATTGGCCAGCCAGGCCAAATGAGCCAACATGTGTAATAGTGGCATGCCTGTCATGGTAGAAACCAACTGCCCTCCAATTGGACTGGAGGCCTGCTCCATGGGGGGGAATACATCCCTGATACTGAAAACTTAAAAACAGGGGTAGTCATGAGCCCTAAGGGTGTAACATCTGCTGATGTCTGGAAAAAAGTATATACTATGCTTATCAAACTGCCCAGTAAGCACTTCTCTTAATATTCAAACACTTATATTAATGCTACTCTCACTTTGGGTAGAGAATATTCTCTTTTCAGATGGCAGTGACCTTGAGATAACTCAGAAGGTATCATAGTGCTGGAAAGAAGTGACTGGACTACTGAGAAACATCTCGATCACACCTTCCAAGGCTCAGGGTCTAATGCAGAAGAAGTGGTGGAAAGAATGTAAGAGCCAAAGGAAGGGTAGAACTCCTTACAACGTGCTCCCTCCAGACATAAAATGGCCTGGATATCCATGACCTCACAGTGCCTGACACTACCTACACAAGACCATCATAAGAGGAGGAAAAGATCATAACATCAAAATAAAAGAGAGACTGATTGAGATTTGGAGGGGATATGATGGAGAATGGAATTTCAAAGGGGAAAGTGGGGGGAGGGAGGGTATTACCATGGGATATTTTTTATAATCATGGAAAATGTTAATAAAAATTGAGAAAAAAAAGAGTTGTTCCCTAGCAGGGCATGATGGAACATTCCTTTAATCCCAGCACTTGGGAGGCAGAGGTAGGAGGATCGATGTGAGTTCTAGGCCACCCTGTGAATACAGAGTGAATTCCAGGTCAGCCAGGGCTAGAGTGAGACCCTACCTCGAACTCCCCCCCCCCCCCGGAAAAGAATTGTTCCCTTAGTGCTCTTGAAATCACATTCTTGTTTTGTCTCCATATTAAAAGTTTGCTCCCTCTGCTTTAAACTTCCTTGTCTATCAATCTTCCACACCTCCTTCCATTATCTGACTACATGTAGTCTGTCTTCAAGATTCTTCCCAGGTCTCTCAATTTCTGTAATATCTTTCTTGGTTTCACTCTGTCCTCACAACCTAGGAGGGCTAGGTGTCTTTCCATGATACTCCCAAGACCATCAGCACCTGTTTCTGTGTCCATCTCACCCCTTGCCCAAGAATTTCTTATAGGCAGTGTTTCTTCCCCCTACCTGTCTTGTTTAGCAACTAGCCTTGAGCCTGGGGCATGGGAGGTATTTAGTGTGTGACCAATGGATGTGATTATGACTATCACTGTGGACACTGAAATGGGTACCACTAAGCCAAGTAATATTTGCATCTTGCCCTCAGCTCTAATGTTTAAAGAATCTGGTCCTATAGGAATGGGTCTGACATTGCCTGTAGGATTTGGGGAATATCAAACAAGAAGCCATATTAAGAGACAGGGAGACCTAGTATTAGCTTGGCCATGTTCTGGTTCTGGTATTATTTCTCAGTCATCTTTATGCTGGTGCTTTGACCCTCCTACTGATTTTACCCATGGAAGTAATAAGGAAAGAGGACATGGCCACAGATGGTTTTATGGTCCTTATTCCCTTTTGCTGAGCTGTCTGCTCTGCCATGAGCCTTCATTTCTGTAAATGAAGGGATTTATTTTTATTTTTTTAAATTTCATATAAAGAAACAGATTTTCACACATATTTAGTTTTGCCTGACCCCCCCCCCATCCTCTTCCCTATCTTCGTCCCCTTCCCCATTTGTACCTATAAAGTAATTATCCACCCACCAAGCCATCTATCTAAGGAATTGCACACACCTCAAATTGGCATACCCTTGTACTTTGCACAAAATGCTCTGGTTAAATTGGTGGCACAAATGTTTTGTGCCCCAGAAATGAGCAAAATAGTGGAAACATATTTGTGTTAGGACTTCTTAAAACGTATATTTAATCTTGGGTCTGACCTCATGCTTGCTGAGCAAATGATGTAGGGTTGTCTTTGGGGATCTAGAGGACACACATGCATTCCTTGCTGAGAAGGGAAGGGTTGGATGCTGTAGCAGACAGCTTCAGGTTCACTAAGATGAACTTTCAGACCAGACACAGTTATGGAGGAAGGGTTATTTATTGAAGCTTACAGATCCAGGGGAAGTTCCATAAATGACAGAAGTTGGCCTGCCTTCACAGGTCCAAGCAGAGAGAGAAAAGCACAAGCCCAAAGGTCAAAAGTTAAAAGCCACAGCAAAGCACACTTCAGGAACTCCAACTAGGCGCACTTTGCATATCTTTAGATTGAAATCTGAAACCCACCACCACACCTTAAGATCCACCCTGTGACATTGCCTCCAGCCAGGAGGTGCAGATGCAAACTACAAACAATGAAGAACCGAATACAATGGGGGCCATCTATTCTATTCAAACTACCACATTCCGCCCCTGGCCACCAATAGATTTATAACCATCACACATTGTAAATTGTACTCAGTTCAATTTCAAAGGTCCCCACAGTCTTGACCAATTTAAGATATTAAGACCTGTAAAATCAAACAAGTTAAACACTTCTAACATATAAAGGCACAGAGTAAACATTTTCAACTTGTATAAGGCATAGCAAGGAGAGACTAAAACAATGTAAACTCAACCACCATCAAACAAACATCAAACTTCTGCAGTTTAAGTCCAATATAACCAGAGACTAACAGTCTCCAGACTTTCCAATTCTGTCCCTCCAGCTGGGCAGAGTAGCCAGGGAACACTTCCATCTTAGGCCAACAGTGCACTCTATGGTAGCCCTTGCACAGTCCTGGTATATCCCAAACATCTTGAGGTCTTCATGCAAACCATGGTCCATCTTTCAAAGGCTCTTTCAGCCTATCAGGGCATCATGTCCTGCCTCATGCTGCATCTCAGAAGCAGCTCCTGCAACCATGTGCAATTCATGACCACTGCTCACATTTTCCAAAGGCTCTTTCAGCCTCTCAAGGCATCAGGCCCTATCTCATGCCTCATCTCAGTGGCAGCTCCTGGAAGCACGTACAATTCACGACCACTCCTCGCATTTTTCATGCTTCTGAAACCAATACCAGGTGTGCAGGACACAGCCATATTCTTAATTCACTGACAAAATAAATCATAACCTTGAAAGCAAGTTCCTTCTCCAGTCAACTCTTTACAAAAGTGTTTGCATTTCTATGATAGTCTTTCCTCTTTCCATCCTTTCCATGGTAAAGCAATTGGACCATCTTCCTTTAAGATTGCTAATGTGTTTGACAATAGCAGATTCAGTAACCTAAAACCAGTCTCAGTGCCTGTAATTGCAACTTGCTTGAGGTTTTCCAGCTTAAAATCTGAAATCTCTCAGTCCAATATCTCTAGCCAAGCACATCAGTCCATTACAAATTTAACCTTGATCAAACTCTCTGGGCCTGGGCCTGGGCAGCCGGACGCAGCCAGCCCTTATGCCAGTAGCTCAGTTCCAACAAAGTCCTCTGCAGTCTTTTCTTCCCCTTAGAAAGTTCATAAGCCAAGCCTCGAAGTTCAATGCTCTCTGCACTTAGCATTCTCAGACTCTCATCAGAATAGTCCATAAAACTTGGCTTACCACTCCAGAAGACATCTTCAGTTGCAATCACCAAGTCCATGCCTATTCCTCCAAAACAAAGGTTCCAAAAGATCAACATCCACATGGTCAGGTTCATCTCAGTCCACTCCTCAGTACCAAGTTCTGTATCAGACAGCTTCAGGTACACTGAGATGAACTTTGAGACCAGGCACAGTTATGGAGGAAGGGATTTATTGAAGCTTACAGATCCAGGGGAAGTTCCATAATGGCAGAAGAAGCTGGCCTGCCTTCACAAGCCCAAGCAGAGAGAGAGAAGTACAAGCTAAAAAGGTCAAAAGCCACAGCACACTTCAGGAACTCCTGCTAGGCACACTTTGCATATCTTTAGATTGAAATCTGAAACCCACCACCACACGTTAAGATCCACCCAGTGATATTGGCTCCATCCAGGTGGCTACAGAATGCAAACTACAAACAATAAAGAACTGAATATATTGGGGGCCATCTATTCAAACTACCACAGATGCCAAAACTGAGGATTTGAACTAGGAAGAGTTCCCACAGTAATACAAAATGTCTGAATTCTTTCTCTCCTCTGCCTTCATGGTATTCACAGCAAGCACTGATAAATTTGTATTAAAAGTTCTGCTTCATGTATCTTTAACTTACATGTGTCTTTAAAATGATCTGCAAAGTGCAGCTATTGGGCCAAGAGAGGTGCCACTTCACTTGAATGCCTTATTCTCACATGGCAAAGGATGATACACATGTCAATGAGTTTCTGTAGATGGTGTTAAATAACAGTTTTATAGTTTAGCTGTGCATGGTGCCTCATGCCTTTAATTCCAGTACTGGACAGGCTGAGGTTTTAGGATTGCTGTGAGTTTGAGGCCAGGCTAGGCTACAGAATGAGTTCCAAGTCAGTCTGGGATATAGTGAGATCTCTTCTAAGAAAAAAAAAAGAGAGAAGATAGAAAGAAATGAAGAAAGGAAGAAAGAAAGGAAGGAAGAAAGAAAGAAAGGAAGGAAGGAAGAAAGGAAGAAAGAAGAGGGAAGGAGGGAGGGAGGGAAGGAGAAAGGAAGGAAGGAAGGAAGGAAGGAATTGAGCTTTGCAATTTGTTGCCTTTGGTCTTTGATGGCCCTTATCAATTCTGACTGGCTTAGTGGAAGATTCTACAGAAGAGAATCTTCCCTGAGGCATGCCCAAAGACACTGCATTTTTGGAAGGCTTTTAAGATGGGCAGTCACATGGTCAGATTTATGTATTGGAATGCTCATTCTGGCTCTTGAATATACCTCCTAGGAGTGATTTGTATGTGTTAGATAATGCCTGCAAAAACCCTTGTTATGTCATTGGTAATGGAAGTTGATTATTTTAATTGTGTGTGTGTGTGTATTTAGTTTTTTTTTTTTTTTTTTTTTTGAGACAAGGTCTTGCTATGGAGGCCTAGCTTGCTTAGAACTTGTTATGTAGACCAGGCTGGCCTCAAACTTATAGTGATGCTTCTGTCTCTATCCTGTGTCATGGGAGTACAGTTGTGTGCAACAACACAGGGCTAAATTCGTTGCCTCTTAACAGCTTCTCCAACTGTAGAATGGAGACCATCTTTCTGTTTTCTTAGTTCATTCGTTTGTTCCATATGATCTTTTGTCCCTCCCTTTCTCCCAGTGATCTTCAGTTCAGTACTTGGTTTCTACTCAACAGTCAATTTCATAGGGATTTAGTCTTTCACTTGACACAATTTCCATTTGATTTTGGAGTTTCATTCAGTGCAGTCTTTTAAGTAAAAATACAATTTTAGTAGGTGTTCTCCAGGGAAAATTTGGTAAATGAGAAAGAGACATTATTCTAATAGGTCTTTGTTCAGTTACCTTCTACTTTTGAGGACCACAGGGGCCTTGACAAAAAAGTGCATAGTTAAGATTTAGGTAGAGATTAGTGTTATTACTGCCATCACAAAGTTACTAGCTTTTTACCCGGTCTTCTCATGAGCAGAAGCTTTCTGTACTCTCTCCTCTTTCCTTATCTTAGGTTGAGGCTTCTCAAACACCCTCTTGCCTCCTTGGGCTAGAGTTCTGCATTCCTTCCTTTTCTTAAATCCTTTCAATCATCTAGTAAAACTTGTAAACTTAAAAAAGAAGAAGCTTCCATTCTGGACTGCGATGATGACTCAACAGTTAAAAGCACTTGTTTGTAAAGTCAGCTGGCCCGGGGTTTCATTTTTCAGTACCCACATAAAGCCCGATGTACAAAATGGATCACACATTTAGAGGTCATTTTTGGTGGTGAGAGGTTTTGGTACATCCATACTCACACACAATATCTTCTGGCTTCCAAATAAATAAGTATAGTAAAATATTTTAAAGAAGCTTCTATTCTATTTTATGTGCATGTATGTGTGTGCACACATTCATGTGCATGCAGGTTTGTTTGTCTGCAGGTTCACATACACATGTGTGTGCATGTGCAGGGGCCAGAGGACAGCCTTAAGAGTCATCCTCAGGAATGCTTTCTACCTTTTTAAAAAGTTTTATTTTGGGGCTAGAGGGAAGGCTTAGCTGTTAAGGTGTTTACCCTGCAAAGCCAAAGGACCCAGGTTTGATTCCCCAGGACCCACATTAGCCAGATGCACAAGGGGGTGCACGCATCTGGAGTTCGTTTGCAGTGGCTGGAGGCCCTGGCACACCCATTCTCTCTCTCCCTCTCCCTCTTTCTCTGTCAAATAACTAAATAATATAATATAATATTTTAAAAATAAAATAAAAGGTTTCATTTTATTTTTAAAATATTTTATTTATTTATTTGCAAGAAAGAGTGAGAAGAGATAGAGAAAGAGAATGGATGCACCAGGTCCTCTAGCCACTGCAACTGGACTCCAGACACAGGTGCCAGCTTGTGTATCTGGCTTATGTGGGTCCTGGGGAATCAAACCTGGGTCCTTAGGCTTTGCAGACAAATGCCTTAAACTCTAAACCATCTCTCCAGCCCCCGCTTTCCTCCTTTTTGAGACAAGATCTTTCATTGTCCTGGAGCTCTTTCTTAGGCTTAACTCGCTGGTTGGCAAATCCCATGGCATTCCCTCTTTCCATTTCCCCAGCACTGAGATATAGGTGCAAGTCACCATGCTGGGCATTTTACATGGGTATTGGAGATGAAACACAGGTCCATGCTTGCAAATCAAGCACTTTACCCATTGAGCTATCTCCTCAAAGAAGCTTTCCTTTTCATAGAAGAAGTGTGATTGTTCCGCATTTTATTGCCTGATATTGTCTGATGTTTGTGGGAAGTGAATTTTTTAAATAAAGAATTTCATCTTGGGCAGTGTGGAAGAGACAGAAACTGCTCTCGGGGTGCTGAAGAACTAAGTCTATTGGAGGAAACACATTGCTCTCTGAAACAAAAGACACTCTCTGGGCATTTGCAAAAGTATCTGGGTGAGTTAGGAGTAGAGCTAGGAAAGAACATTTGGGTTAAGAAAGGTTTCTTGGAGGTGGGCTTTGAGTTGTGAGCTATGTGTTGAAAGACATGGATGCCAATGATCTCAGATGAAGGAGCAGCTAGCACAAAAGGCTGGGTAGGTTAGTACAAGGAAATGATGCATTTTGGAAATGATGAGAAGATCAGAGTGACAAGGAGATAGAAGGTGTTGTGTGTGCATAAGACAGGCTTAGGAGCTCAATTGTGGAGGACATTGAAGACCAAATTAATGGCCTTGGTTTCAATGTCTGTGCAATAAGGATCCAGCAAAATGTCCCAATCATTCAGTATAATTTACATAGTGTATCAGAAATTTTTGAACAGGAGAGTAATGAAGAATTTTGCAGCTTTTTCAATTTCTCTGAAAATGCCTTGGGAACTATTATACGCACAATGCAAATTGTTGAAGATGTCAGGACCATTCTTCAGACTTGAGGTTGGGAACTGGCTCTGTGATATGCCAGCAGTGTCAGAAGATGTAAGTCGCTTCCCCTCTGTGAGTTACTGTGCTCACCTGTTAAAGGGGGTAACCATTGCTTTCTCAGGTCCATCTGAGAAGCTGGCACAGAAAAGATTGTATAAAATATACATCTGCGTGTCAAGACTTCTTTCCTATTAAAAGCAAAGGTAAAAGTGAAGTTGAATTCTATAGAACAGGGTTCTATAAGCATTTCAGTTCATTGAGACTGAGGCCAGTGAGAAAGCATTTCTCTTCATTTTCGTTTCCCACCCCAGGTCTCGTTAGAGCTGTTTAGATTTTGTAGTCTACCTCCCAATCAACCCAACTTTAACGTTTTCCCCAGAGCTTGCAACCTGTGAAACCATATTCTCCATCTAAACACTGGGCTATAGAAACATCATTCATTCACTCTGAGTACCTACTTTATAGCCTGAACACTCTTAGGCACTTAGAATATGTGAAGAAATAAAGTAAAGATCCTTGCTCTTCTGAACTTGCTATGATTCAGATGGGGGACAGTCATAAGCAAACAGATAAACGAAAGTAAGTGAAAATATAGCATATGAGAACATGATAAATGCTATGAGAAAAACAGGACAGGATAGTGGTGTTTGCGTCTGCTGGGTGTGGGAGCAATTTACAATTTAAATAAAGCAAAACCCTATGTGGTGAGCTCTGTGAATGGAAAGCTCTAAACAAACATTAGAGGTGACTACCTGTTGACAGGGTTGCAAACTGCAAACTTGTCTGTATCCTTTTGTCTGTGTCTGCCTGCTTACAGGAACTTCTTTCACTCATTCATTCATCCAGTCAATCAATATTTACCGAGTACCTGCTTGGTTGAATGAATAAATGCTAATGATAATAATGATATCTATTATTATGGAGTGCCTAGTAAAGCATTATTTATATATGTGATTTCATTTAATCTTTGTAGCAACCAGTCATGTAGACATGTGTCCCCAAGTGAGCAACACTTTGGAGTGTAGGCAAACCTTCTCCATGCTGGACAGCTCACAAGGGAAGAAATTCTGTTTCTTTCATGTGAGCAACTTCTGCCGCTGGCCCTCTTTCCATTTCCCTTAGTGCTGTTGCTTTCTCTGAAGCCTTCAACGGACTCACGGTGCACCTCTTCCCAGCTGCCGAGTGGTGTGGACAGGGATCCAGTCTCACCAAACATAGTCAAGGATCCCCTATATTAAGCTTCTCAATTTCGTAAGGTGTCATCGTGTGGCCCCCTCATTACAGAGGAACAACTTTTAAAAATATATATATTTTCTATTTATTTATTTATTTGACAGAAAGAGGGAGAGAGAGACAGAGAGACAGAGAGAGAGAGGGAGAAAGGGAATGGGTGCACCAGGGCTTCCAGCCACTGCAAACGAACTCTAGATGTGTATATCACCCTGTGCGTCTGGCTTATGTGGGTCCTGGGGAATCAAACTTGGGTCCTTAGGCTATGCAGGCAAGCAGCTTAACTGCTAAGCCATTCCTCCAGCCCCAGAGGAACAATTTTAAGGAAATTATGAGTGGGGGGATCTTGTTGCTTTCTTCCATTGTATCCACCAAGTGGATAAGAAGTATAATGTTGCAAGCAGGTTGGAAGCATTAAGCAAAGAAGGCCCCTGCAGCTAGGGACATGGCTTAGTAACACTTTCTTCTGCACAAGCATGAGGACATGTGTTTGATCCCAGCACTCATGTAAAAAGTCAGATACGACCATGTATACCTGCAACCCCAATCCGGAGGGGCGTGAAAGGCAGAGACAGGAGAATCACTGGGGCTTGCTGGTTAGCCAGATTGACAGATAAATCACAGCTCCAGGTTTAGTGAGAGAGTCCATCTTAAAGAACCAATGCAGAAGAGCAATGGAAGAGGACACATGATGTTCTGTCGCCTTTGCATGCATGTGCACAAGGTACATGCATCTGCCCACACACATATACATGCCATGCACATCCAACACACATGCATAAGTAATAGAGGAAAGGAAGGCCTTAACCTTCAGATCAGTAGCAGTTAAGAGGAAATGAAAAAGAACGGATTTGGAAAAAAGAAGTGTTAGCCAAGAAGCAGGGAAGGTGAAAAGACCTGGATGTACTTCCAGGGCAGGCTGGCCTCTGTTCAGTTAGCAGGAAGATCCAGCTCACCTGTCTACCTTGCCCTTCTTTGCTCCCTAATCCCCTTGTTTTCCTTTTGCCCCATCCATTCCCTCATTTCTTTTCTTTCCATTCTTTTCTTCTCTCTCTACCTTTTTTTCTCCTTCCCCATTTCTTTTCTCTAGACCTTACTGAATATCTGGCCATTGCTAAGATGGGGCCTCAGACAGGTGACACTCTTCTTCCAGAGAACAGTAATCAAATCCTGCCAATTATGCTAATTTAATTTGTAGCTCTCCACTCTGTGAGTTGGTTTCCATACCCAAAGCCATTCCCTTACCATCATTTCTCTGGTTTACTAAAATGGCTTACCCTGACACTTAACATGTTTAATTCAGTGGCTCTCTGTTTCATATATTTGTATTTTGTTTTTCTGAAACTGAGTCTCTGATAGTCCAGACTGGCCACAAATTCACAATATAGCTGAGGATGGCCTTGAATCCCGATCCTTTTTGCCTCCACCTCCAAAGTGCTGGGATTACAAGCATGTTCTACCAGGCCTGGCTTCCCACTTTTATTAAGACAAAACTAGACTCTTGAATGTGACATGTAAGGGTCTGCCTGATTTGGTCACTGACTGCTTCTCCTTTCCTGACCTCCTAATTCATTGTGTAGGCCTTGTTTTAGCTCCAGTTTTACTTTCTCCCAGCAGCCTTCTCTGAGGCCTGGGCTTGGTTTATGTTCTGGCTTGAGTGAATTTTGTATGTAATGCTGTTGTCATCATATAGAGTCTTACTAATTAGGTTAAACTTCCAGTTACCCGAGACCAGTATTATTCCTCTCATGTCCCAATTATTTCATTCCTTCAGTCATCACTTGGGTGAAGAATTTACTCTTCTTATCTCCATTAACACATCCAGAGTCGCTCTGGTATGTATCAGTTTATTTTTTCATCTCTCACATTGATTTTCAGTTTAGTTCATACCATTTACTAGGCAGTGTGGTAGTTTCTGAACATAAGAACATAAGGAAGACATAGTTGCTGTTTTGTGGGTCTTACTGCGTAATGGCAAGTAGTTCTGCAGAGCCTTCAGAGCCTTGGGGAAGGCAGGAGTGATGCCTGTGGAGGTCTTCCACCAGAGCAGTCCTCATTGTCTCTTTTATTGCTGAGATTTTCTGTAGAAGCTTTTGTTTAATTGAAGGGACAAAGGGATTCCATAGCAAAAACCCAATTGTTTGGATACCACTATTTAAAACTGTGACATACTGGGCTGGAGAGATGGCTTAGTGGTTAAATGCTTGCCTGTGAAGCCTAAGGATCCCGGTTCGAGGCTCAATTCCCCAGGACCCATGTTAGCTAGATGCACAAGGGGGCGCACACGTCTGGAGTTCGTTTGCAGTGGCTGGAGGCCCTGGTGCACCCATTCTCTCTCTTTCTCTCTCTGCCTCCTTCTCTCTGTCGCTCTCAAATAAATAAATAAACAAAGAAAAAAAATTAAAAAAAAACTATGACATACTGTGTTGAGTATATATATTTAAAAAAATCCAGTTCCATTGCTAAGCCCCAGTCATTCCCTTCCACCTGTTTCTCCCCATCTCCTACTTTCTCTCTTCCACCTGGCCACTGATGACTTCTGCTTTCCTTGATTAAGTCAGAGGTCTTCAAGCTGTGGGGAAGTAACATTTTAGCTACCTCAAGGCATAAGGCTACATGAAGAGGGTGTGTAGTGTACCCACTGTTTCTGGGCAGGGCTGGTGACTCTATCTCCTTTTTAAGCAGAGCCTCTATACTCACCTCCTTGTCAGTAGCCCTGGTCATGTCAGTGTAATGCTGTGACCCACTTCCAGGAGAAAAGAACATGAACTTGTTCAGGGCAGGGCTTCTGTGTCCTCAGGGCTTAGCAGCTGCCTTTCTGAAAACAGTTGCTTCTTCAGGTTAAAGGAGCAGGAGGGTAGGGGTGGGGGAGGGACAGGCAGGAAAAGTGATGGAGGGTGTAGTAGGAAGTCTTGACCACCCACTCACCAGCACAATACCTAGCAGGTCATCAGGACCTGAAGAGCTGATGACTTTGGCAGGCAAACAGTCCTCACTTCCTGGAATTCAGCCCTTTTCTATTCTAGGCCTGAGCTAAGAGAGGGCAGTTTTTATTCCAAAGGGTTTCCTCTGCAAAATGGGGACTATAACCCAAAAGCTAAAAGAGAAGTCACAATATTTCTGTTTCTAGGAAGTTGTCATTTGACTCAAAGAGTTTTAGGTGATAGTCCTGCGTGGTCTTGGAGGAATCAGCAGCTCCAGAGCACTTGCAGAAGAAAACTCCGTCCAAGACCATTCACTTGTGTATTTATCAACCCCCCAGCCAGCCAGTTCCCTGCCCCCACACCCTGCCTGGGCAGCTCACCAGGAATGATGCTATCTTCAAGGAAGTCCTTTATTAAGTTGCTGAGAGTCAGGATTCATGTTGGAATTTGCAGTTGCAGGCGAAGGACAAACCTTGATTTTGAGCAGCCACATTTTCACGCTGCAAGAGAAGAAAACAATTTCCTTTATGAATTTTGTTGGCTCAGTATTGATCTTTTCTTTATTAGCATTCTGTATTACTATTTTCTTCCTGCTACCAAGTCAAATTTAGCAAACTTTTTATGTGGCTTATGCAGAACTGTTTATTATGGGCAGAAAAAAACTATCTTCATTAACATATGTTAATGTATGTTAAACCAATTTGTTGACATGTAAATTCGAGTTTTCACATCGCAGGTTTTACCCATTCCACTCACCACTGTTACCTTAGTGGAAACTCTCTGCAAAACTGTTTCTAATTTTTATGTCTTACACTTCTCCAGGTGACAGAATTTCAACAGGCAATGGGGTGAAGCACTGTAACTTCTGCCAAATCAACAAGTGCTAGTTAGTTAGAAGAGAAAAATAATTATGCCTAGTTTTCATAACATATTGTGCAACTAAATTTTAAGAACTATGTTGATCCTTTGAGTATCCATTATAGGTACAAGAAGAATCACAAAGGATACAATTTTAGAAATCTAAATAATCATAAGTCCCCTTTGATAGCTGATGTATAACATGCATGTTAGGTTCAGAAAGATAGTTGGAGATCTCCATTAGCATTTGATATAAAGTCTAAAATCAGGAAAGGCATGGTTCAAAACAATGAACATCTGCCTGTTGTCAGTCCATTCACTCACTATTGGAGTTGTGGGGTAAAAGAGACTTTATTTTAGACATGCTGCCAATCTACCAGCAATTGACTTGTCAGAGATAAACAGATTCTTTGCTTTTATTTATTCAAATTAATCTTTACTGGTCTGACTCTTCAACTTGTCTTAAATGTTTGATAAAACACCGCACAAATTGTCAGTATCACTCAACTTCTAACTCATTACAAGTCCTAATCCTTTACACTCATGGCAGCCCAGGTCTATTCCCTTCAGATTTATCTCAAGCAGCCAGAAGGTTCTGTCAGATGCCAGGGGAGTGAGAGCCCTTTCTTGTGTTTGATCATTATTCTGGATGAAAGGTGGTGCTTGTACAGAGATGTACACACTGATGACTAAATGAAAAGAAACATGTTAATACATTTTGAAGTAGATAAACTACCATGTATGTAGTTACTTCAGGAGAATCCTAGGTTAGCCCAGAGTGCTCGTGTCTGCTTACCTCAGATCTATAGGCAAAGGAAAAACTTCTGTCATCTTTAGTAGAGAACCTAGTTGTTGAAATTGGAGAAATTAATGGATTCTCTTGAGCCCAAACACCTGTTCATCCTGTATCCCCTACCACGAATAATCAGTTCTTCTCATGATTATGATAGGCCTGTTGAGAAAATTGCCCATCTTCTTATTATAATTTTTATGCATACTGAAAATGAATATTTAAACTGTGATCTGTCAAGAGCTATGTCCAGTTGTTAGTATCACACAATGATATATGAGTAATATATGAACAAAGTGGGCTTAAATTAAAAAAATACAATGCTTGGGATTTTTCAGTCTCATCCTAATAAAATACCACAATCTATATCTACCCTATCCTCCCTTCTTTCCCCAACACCCCTGGTCACAAATGTGTGCTCAAAAGCAAGATAATTACCATAAGGCATCTATATGATTACAGATTACTAGATTGTAAATCCTACGTCTTTGGCAAAATGGCTTGATTGATTTTGGAATTTGAGCCTCTTTGTGAAACATCGCTTAGAAGTGACCATTTCTGAGAAGGCAAAGGGGGACTTTAGACACACTCAGAAAGCAGTGCTGCATAAATAAGGGGAATCACACTGAATTGCCAAAGATTATTTTAATGGCTTGAACCCTTCCTGTTACAATAATTACTGGAACATCTTTAAGCTCTTCTCTGAAGAACTTGTGAATTGAAATAGAAAATGTTTTAATGAATTTAAATTATTTAAAAATTTGTATTAGAATTTTCAGGAAGAATGATTTTTGTATTCTTTCCCCCTTTTATTAAGGATAAGCAGTTGTTAATGCATTTTCCTTCTATAATTATGTTATTTATACAAAATTACATATGGCATTGTGTCATAAAGAAATGTACGTCTTTAGTTTGACTATTGTTTTAGAAAAGCATGCATGCCACTTTCAGAAAAGCAACAGTTCTTTACTTTCTTTCTTTCTTTTTTTTTTGCCAGGCAACAATAAAAATAGGTTCGGTTGTAATTTTGGCTTCTAAGTTCAACCTGGTGACAAATGTCAGATTAGTTTGGAAATGCTAGGACAGCGACAGCAATGCATTAGCTTACTGGTTTTGAAAGCCCCGGCAGTTGCTGCAATCTAAACGAAGACTTCTCTCCATCACCTTTCTGAGGCGGAAGTCCTTCGGACAGATTGTGCTTGACCTCTCATTAAATCGGCTTCAGAGGACTAGCTAGCAGATGCTGCTGACATGAACCCAGATGTAATCTCTTTAACCTTGTCCTGTAAGGCGAACATAAGTCATGACCGGGGAGTTCAAAGTAAATTAGGTTTTATAGGACAGTCTATAATCTAAATTCAATTTGATTAAAATGATGCCTGATGTGTGTTTTTGATGACATCTTGGCTACAACTATTTCCAATGTTTTTGTCTTTTGGAATTCATACACTTAAATCTGCTTTCTCTCACTCATGCCTATCTAATTTTTATTATAAGATAGCGAGTTTCCTATTATTACGATCTTGTGCCCATATTCTTGAAATGGAAAAGCTATTTAAAGAAGGAAGACATATGCAAAAAATAAAATACTGTTTGTCTAGCAAAACAATACACTGACATGGTAAACATCTGATTTTAGAAATGGGAAAAGCATTACTTTGTGAGGCAAAATATAGTTGTTTCTGTATATGAAAATATCTTCTCTATATTGGATATCACAATATTAGAACTTTTTGGTTTTCCTTTATTTTTTTCAAGTGTGGCCCAGTCTGACTTAAACTTGTTCTCTTCCTGCCTTAGCTTTCCAGTTGTAGAATTACAGGTGTATGCCACCACACCTGGCTAAAACTTCTTTATTACATGTAAGCTCACCCTAAACCTATTTTCTTAATTGTAGTTAGTATACAGTGTCTCATGAAAATTTCATTAATGATAATAAATAGAAATCATTACAAAACTATGGTTATGTTTATAAACTTTCCATTCATTTTCTCAATGTTCTTTTTTAAGTGTGTAATTGTGTTTCTAGAGGCTAACTGAAAGAGAGGAAAACATCTATGTTTCATCTATTTTCTGAGTTGGTCACTTTCTGGCGGTGTGCATTTATGATACTCTGTTAATATATTGAATATTTTTGAACATTTTTAATTTGAGAGCTGAGGATGTAGCTCAGTGGTAGAGTATTTGCCAAGCATGCTTAGCTTCAATCCCTTGCAGTACAAAAACATATGTACTAATTTAAACTAAAAACAAATTGTTGAGATATGATGCATATTTTAGTGAGGTGTCCAGATCTTGAGTATAAAGAAAAGATCATATTTTTAAACATTTTTATTTTATTTATTTTACTTATTTGAGAGAAAGACACACAGAGAGAGAGAGAGACAGACAGACAGACAGAAATATGGGTACAGCAGGGCCTCCTGCCACCGGAAATGAACTCCAGATGCATGTATCATTTTGTGCTTCTGGCTTTACATGGATACTGAGCAATCGAATCCAGGTCATCAGAATTTGTAAGCAAGTGCCTTTAACTGCTGAACCATCTCTCCAGGCCAATTTCAAGTATATAATACACTCATGTGATCACCACCCATGTCAGAATACATGCATGATATATTTTGCATCCTATCAAAGTTATCCTGCGTTCATTCAGCCTCTGTGCTGTTAAATGAAATTTGAGTGGGACAATTATATAGAGAATTTTTGGTCTCATGTGGATGAATTTAACTGTTTGGGTACTACATACTCAATAAGTTCACTGAAAGCCAAAAGTTTTAAAATTTACCTTATTTTTCCTTCAGTCTCTTTTCCTAGACAAGTGGAGTGTGTGAGTAACAGTTTCATCTGGGAGACTTAGATTGACTGTGAAGTCTGAACTTGGAGACTCCATCCATCCTATGCAGGCATCTGTGGAAAAAATAGCAAGAGCACCAAGATTCTGCAGTTCTTGCTCCCACTACTCTAGACTGCAATCTGGGATTTGTGTGCATGGGGCAAAGGAAGAGAAGGGAGGGATTGGGAAGCAGAAGGAACTGTTTTCACTTGTGATATGCTAGGATTGTTAGCACTGACCTAACAACATATGCCATTGATGTAGTGCTTAAGGGGTTTTGCAGAGCATTTTCAAACAACAATAATTATGTTTGTAGTGCTAATGAGCAAGCCCAAAATCTCATGCATGCTATGTAAGTGCTCTACCACTGATCTTAGGGCCAAAGCCTTAGAGCAATTTCTTCTATGTTTTCCTCAATCATATCTTCATTGTCACTCTGCAAAGGAAAGCGTTTGCTTTTCCCTTCAGTTACAGAGAAGGGCAAGGAAGCACAAGAATGAAATATGTCACTCAGAATTACTCAGCCACGAAGAGGATGGATTTGAATCTGACTTTATTTATATGATTATTTTTTTCATGACAGGTTCTCATTTAGTAACATGATGGGACCCAGAACTAGGGGTAATATATCAGCGTTAGCCTCTCAAGTGCTGGGATGACAGGTATGTGCCACTATACCAGGCTTGAATTTGATTTCAGATTGATGTGATCTCAAAGGCACTTAGCACAGCAAAAATTCTTCAAAATCTTCTGTATTTTCAAAGTGTCATATTTTCTCCCTGTGTTTGTGTGTATGCGTGCACACGTGTGCATATGCATGCATCTGTGCATGTGCATTTTTTTTTTCCTGTAGGAAAATGGCTTACAGGAGTTCCTGGTTCTTTCAGTTTCCCTTCATGCTTTCAAATATTTTATTTACTTATTTGTAGGAAGAAAGAGAGAATGGGTGCATCAGGGCCTCTTGCCAATGCAAATGAACTTCAGATGCAAGCACCGTCTTTTGTACATCTGGCTTACACGGGAACTGGGGAGTTGAACTCAGGCCATCAGGCTTTGTAAGCAAGCACCTTTAGCTCCGAGCCATCTTCCTGGCCCTGTTTTCCCCTTTCTATCTCACATGGTATAGTAGTTTTATCAGTTCTTTGGCCAGTGAGAAATGGCAATGGCAATGGCAATATACAGGAAACTCATTCCGTAGGCACTTGCTGTGGGTTGAATGGAATGTCTCCCATAGCTTCATGTGTTTTGAATAATTGGTCCTTAACTGGTAGCATTTTGGGAAGTTGAGCCTTGCTGGGGGAGGCATGTTGCTGAGGGCAGCCTTAGGTGTGTTATAGCTCCGTTTCCCTTGCCAGTAGGAGCTCAGCTCATTTTTGCTACCTCCTGCCATCTGTCATGGCAAGACATGATGCTCAGCCTCTGCTCTACCATCTTTTCCTATGATGATGAAACTTCCCCTCAAGACTGTAAGCCAAAATAAACCCTTTCCTCCTGTCAACTGCTTTTCCTTGGGTGTTTTGTCTAAGCAATGAGAAGGTGAATGCAATAGATATCTTTTCCAGTTTACATTACTTCCTTCCCCAGCATCTCTGGGGTAAGTTTTATCATAGTAGCTGGAAAAAAGCAACAAGAGAGTGATCTGAGCTCTGGCAAGGGGGAGTAGGCTATAACACTCCTATGTCCATGCCAAGCAGCACACCTCCTCCAGCAAGGTTTCCCCCTCCCAAATTTCCACCAGTGGGGAACCAAGGATTCAAAACACATGAGTTCATGGGAGACATCTGATTCAAAGCAGCACAATGTCCAAATGAAATAATGGAGTCTGGTCTTGAACTGGGGATTTATGGGCTAGTCCCAGGATATTACACTACTCAGCAAGGAAGTCACCTACCAGGTTGTCAAACTGGTCTGAATATTCTCCCTTGTTATGGATGGTAAATAAGGAGGGTTGGTGAGAGATAACAAGGTAGTCACTCAGTACACATGGCTATTTAAATGTATTTTTACTACTTCAAGTCAAATTGTATATTTGCATATTTGCAGCTTTTGGAAAAGGATGTGCAAACTTCACACCTTGGGGTCATAGGAATCTTTTAATTGGAGGAGAGAAGGCCATAAGCTCCATTTGAATCACCTTTGACTTTAGGATGCGGCTTTTATTTGTTGCCAATGCTAATACAGATTCTATACTTAGAAGAGCTTGTTAATACTAGGAACTGAAGCCTCTTATTAACCATGGGACATCTTAAGACAATCGTGACTCATTGTTAAAATAAAGAACAGCTCATTATATTTCATATCTTAAAGATTGAACCTTTAACTATGATTAATAAAGGATAGTTGTTATCTGCTTTGGTCACAAAAATTCATGTACAAAAGAAACACTTTGGCAAATTAAAAGTGAAATGGTAGTATGAACACTTGTATCTGCACTGCTAATTAAAAGACTTAACTTATTAGGCCTTGAGGGGGGAGAAAAAAAAAGAAACAAACAAGTATAATTTGCCAGATTAATTTTATGGTCTGTTCTATTTAATCAAACTATACCTTTTAGTGAAAATGACAAATCTGACTTGTCAGAATATGGTAGATAAGGAAGATAAAGGTCATATATTTTAATGTCACAGAAGGTCTTATTAAAGGAACCTTAATTACATTAGGTACCCATGAAACATTAATTAAATACTGTCTGAAATAATTAGGTCCAAGTTACTGATGGTTTAATTAAACTCAGTTTCTTATATTATAAGAAAACTAAAGGTCCAGTATCTCATTGGCAGAATAATTGATAGTATGCCAAAAAGGCAAAATAGTAACCTTGACCAGCCACAGAGAGAGGGTGATATGGCTCCCAGGGCCTTGTGTGCACTGCCTTCATTTTCATATTGGCCTGTGCTACTGCTACCAATACCTCATGATGTGTGCGCCGAAATCTCAGCTTGTGGGTAACAAAGCATGGGTGTCCTCTAATAGGATGGTGAATATAGCAGAGCAAATCCATCACCACCGGCTAGAAAAGTTCAGTCACATGTGTGGAAAGATGAGGTGCATTATGTAATACTCTTTTTGCTTTTGAGATGCACTCTGCTTTTCATCACCTCTGCACATTGTATCTCAGAAATGCCACACACCCTTTCTGACCAGTCATCACCTGCCCAAAGGGAATCACGACATTAACAGAGTAACCTAAACTCCATTGCCCTGCTTGTTTTCTATATTGAAGTATTGACATTCATTTTCTTCTTCAGTTGTGTTTGCTTGCAGTTATACACACAGACTGTGGAAAAAAAATCCAAGCTCTGCCATAGCTGTGGGACCATGGGCAAGTTACTTCTTTGAATGGGATTCCTCATCCGTAAAATATTAGATGTAATAGTAGCTACTTAGCAAGGCTATTATGAGGACAATGCTTTAATGTATATAAACACATAGCACAAGTGAAAAATACATGGTGAACCCTATAAAATCGTTACACATATTTTAAGGTCAATAGGATCATGGGGATTTGAAGCACAGATTACATAAGTAGGTGAATCCAAGTGAAAAGCCAACCTAGAGTATCTATCCTGACCGTGCAAGAAGGGAAGAAGATATGCCAAAACAAAAAGAAGTGACTGGACATCTCATGGGCTGATGTTTTAAAATGAACTCCAGGTCTGTTCTATCTGTTTTCTATTTTTGAGATCTGGGCTGACCAAACAATCCTGTTTCTTGGCTGGGTAAGCATGGAATGTTAGGGGGTGGTGGTAGGAGTAAGTTAAGAGAATAAGTTTACCACTTGACTCCTCTTTACTTTTGAATGGGATAAACCACATTCATAGTATCAGTTCTCTCTCTCTCTCCCTCTCTATCTCTGTGTGTGTGTATGTATGTGCATGGGTGTTGTAGCAGACAGCTTCAGGTTCACTGAGATGAACTTTCAGACCATTCAGTTATGGAGGAAGGGATATTTATTGAAGCTTACAGATCCAGGGGAAGTTCCATAATAGCAGAAGAAGCAGGCCTGCTTTCACAGGACCAAGCAGAGAGAGAGAAGTACAAGCCTAAAGGTCAAAAGCCACAGCACACTTCAGGAACTCCTGCTAGGCACACTTTGCATATCTTTAGATTGAAATCTGAAACCCACCACCACACCTTAAGATCCACCCTGTGACATTGCCTCCAGCCAGGAGGTGCAGATGCAAACTAAAAACAATGAAGAACTGAATATAATGGGGGCCATCTATTCTATTCAAACTACCACATTCCGCCCCTGGCCACCAATAGATTTACAACCATCACACATTGTAAATTGTACTCAGTTCAATTTCAAAGGTCCCCACAGTCTTGACCAATTTAAGATATTAAGACCTGTAAAATCAAACAAGTTAAACACTTCTAACATATAAAGGCACAGAGTAAACACTTTCAACTTGTATAAAGCATAGCAAGGAGAGACTAAAACAATGCCAACTCAACCACCATCAAACAAACATCAAACTTCTGCAGTTCAAGTCCAATACAACCAGGGACTGACAGTCTCCAGATTTTCCAATTGTGCCCCTCCAGCTGGGCAGAGTAGCCAGGGAATACTTCCATCTTAGGCCAGCAGTGCACTCTATGGTAGCTCTTGTATTGTCCTGGTATATCCCAAACATCTTGAGGTCTTCATGCAAACCATGGTCCATCTTCCACAGGCTCTTTTAGCCTATCAGGGCATCAGGCCCTACCTCGTGCCGCATCTCAGCAGCAGCTCCTGGAACCGTGTGCAATTCATGACCACTACTCACATTTTTCATGCTTCTGAAACCAATACCAGGTGTGTAGGACACAGCCATATTCTTAATTCACAGACAAAATAAATCATAACTTTGAAAAGCAGGTTCCTTCTCCAGTCAACTCTTTACAAAAGTGTTTGCATTTCTATGATCATCTTTCCTCAGGCATCCTTTCCATGGTAAAGCAATTGGACCATCTTCCTTTAAGATTGCTAATGTGTTTGACAATAGCAGATTCAGTAACCTAAAACCAGTCTCAGTGCCTGTAATTGCAACTTGCTTGAGGTTTTCCAGCTTAAAATCTGAAATCTCTCAGTCCAATATCTCTAGCCAAGCACATCAGTCCATTACAAATTTAACCTTGATCAAACTCTCTGGGCCTGGGCCTGGGCAGCAGGATGCAGCCAGCCCTTATGCCAGTAGCCCAGCTCCAACAAAGTCCTCTGCAGTCTTTCCTTCCCCTTAGAAAGCTCATAAGCCAAGCCTTGAAGTTCAATGCTGTCTGCACTTAGCATTCTCAGACTCTCATCAGAATAGTCCATAAAACTTGGCTTACAACTCCAGAAGACACCTTCAGTTGCAATCACCAAGTCCATGCCTATTCCTCCAAAACAAAGGTTCCAAAAGATCAACATCCACATGGTCAGGTTCATCTCAGTCCACTCCTCAGTACCAAGTTCTGTAGCAGACAGCTTCAGGTTCACTGAGATGAACTTCCAGACCAGGCACAGTTATGGAGGAAGGGATATTTATTGAAGCTTACAGATCCAGGGGAAGTTCCATAATGGCAGAAGAAGTTGGCCTGCCTTCAGAAGCCCAAGCAGAGAGAGAGAGAAGTACAAGCTAAAAAGGTGAAAAGCCACAGCACACTTCAGGAACTCCTGCTAGGCACACTTTGTATATCTTTAGATTGAAATCTGAAACCCACTGCCACAGCTAAAGATCCACCCAGTGACACTGCCTCCAGCCAGGTGGCTACAGATGCAAACTACAAACAATAAAGAACTGAATATATTGGGGGCCATCTGTTTTATTCAAACCACCACAGGTGTGTATGTAGAGGTAAGAGGACAATTTCTGGTGTCAAGTGTTGCCCTCAGGTGCCCTCTACCTTTTTGGAGGCAGGATTTTTCATTGGCCTGGAGCTTGCCAATTAGGGTAATAAGCCCATGAATCAGCCTGTCTCTCTCTCCTTAACACTGGAATTGCAGGCATAAGCCACCACCCCTGGCATTATTTACATGGGGATCATACTCAGGTCCTCTTGCTTTCTAGAAAGCACTTATGGATTGAGCCATCTCCCCAGCCCAAGAGTATCATTTTGAAAATGCTGTCAACACATTTTATTTGCTCTTCTCAGCAAGCCTATGAATGAGCCCTATTTACAGATGGGCAGATCATAGCATAGAGAGGTTTAGGTATTTGTGACAGCTAATATTTCCTCCTACTGGTCTTGACCCCATGTGACTTGCATCCTGTCCATGGCACCACCCTCAATGAACCCAGCTCTGAGTAACGGATTGGAGCAGGATGACCAGATAAGCCTGTGGGCTCCATCTCACCAGTATTTGTGAGCAAAGAATGGATTTTACATTTTTTTAATGTATATGTGTGTGGCAAGTATGATATCTGTGTGTTTATGGGCATCCACAGGCCAAAGTCCACATGTGTCTGAGAACAATCTTGGGCTGTTCGTCTTCTCCTTTCACTTTGCTTGAGATGGGCGTGTGCCTTGGTTCTGCTGCTACATGGGTGTCAGCATAGCTGGCCTGAGAGCTTCTGGTATATTTGAATTAAAGATACACGTGCCTCTTTGAGTCCAGCATTACATGGTGGAATTCAATTTGGGCAGTCAGGCTTGCAAGCAAGCTTAAGTGTTGAGCTATCTCCCCAGGCCTGGATTTTACATTTTTAATAGAACATGAACAAGAGGAGGATGGGAAGACAAGGGGAAGGAGCAGTGACAGGAGCTGAGTGTGGCCAGCAAAACCTAATTATCATCTGACCCTTAACATCAAAGGTGTGTTGCTTTGTTTTTGAAACAGGGTCTCCCTTTATATCTATCTTAGACAGACCTCAGGCTAATGAGCCCCATGCTTCAGTCTCTCCTTTTCTGGAATTATAGGTCTGCTTACTAGGGTGCTTCTCAAACATATATGTGCTTAAGAATCTCCTGGGTATATGGTTAAAAATTAGATGGTCATCCCGTGAGTTTGGGGCAGGGCCCGAGACTTTATATGTCTAACAAGCTCCCAGATGATCTCCATGTTTGGACCCCACTTGAAAGAGTTAGAACTGTGTCCCACATTCCTTCTGTCTCCCAACCATGTGCTAATAGATGCACTAATAATTGTTTTCTTTTTGTCTGCCTCTAAAGAACTCTTAACTTTTTAAATTCTTTTGAGTATTCGTAGCAGATGAAGTTTTAAAATGTATTGCATCTGTTTCCTTTCCAAATGGTGATGGTTTCTGACTGTTGCTTCCATTAGTTTGTCAGGTCTACATGCCAGGCCCTCTGTTGCAATGGAAAGACAGAGAACCATGCCATGGGTCCCTGCTCTCCAGAGTGTCTTGCTGAGGTCCATTCTGCAAAATCCCCCACCATCCTTTTCGCCTGCCTCTTCAGTTGGGAGTGCACTTCCCCCTTATGTACTCCACACAGAGACCCTGATTTTCAAAGTTTTGCTGTGAGCTCTGACTACACAACAGCCTCTGGATCCTTCTTGTAGGCTCTCTCCTGCCATCTGCTTTGACCATCTCTCTGCTCTTTTCCCAGCCCTTTTCTGGCTTCTGTGGCAGAAGCTTTCTCCATTTCCCTTTGCCCACTCTTTGATAAGGTGGGATATTCCATTTGCGCAGAACTTTCATTTCAAAGCCAAGGTCAGGAGCCCGCTTTTGAAACAGGGTGCTTGTGTCCTGCCAGGATGTACTTAGCATCCTGCTTGTTTGAATCTAATGTATGGGAGTCAGAAGACAAGCAGCAGGAATATGAAATTGCTCCATTTCTGTGCACAAACTACCTTGCGTGTGTGGTTTTCTGAGTTGTGTGTTTTGTTTTTGAGACAGAGTGTCCGGTGTAGCCTAGGTGGGTCTCACTCTAGTGATCCTCCTGCCCCAGCCTCACCTGTTCTGGGATTACAGTGCTGACTAATTTATTGTTAATAATGAGTAAATTCTCTCTTTTATGCCACAGTCATCATTTACTACAGCACTTGGTACTTGATAGAGTGTCATATTGCAAAGAAAGTAGTATTACCACTTGTATCAATTATTTTCCTTGTCACTATGACAAAATACCTGACTAAAAGCAGTTTAAAGGAGGATGGGCTTATTTCAGCTTTCATTTCAAGAAGAAGCCTCAATGCAGTTGATGTCTTTGCCCAGCTACTGCCAGGAAGCAGAGAGCAATGAATGCGAATTCTCAGCTTGCTTTCACTTTTTTATGCAATCCAGGACTACGGCTCATAGTTAGGGTAGGCCTTACCACTTCAGTAAAACAAATCAAGAAACTCAGACACACTCAGAGGTGATTCTAGATCTAATCAAGTTGACAGTCCCTGTTAATCACAACACCACTCAACACCACCACTCACCTGAGTGCTGGGATGAGTTAGGGCACAGCTATTCTTAATTCATAAAGAATGAATTTCTCTGACGGTCTCTACTATCTTATCACACATCCTCCTGGTTTGACCTATAGTGTATGATATGTCATGTCACTACACCCTTCTTTTACTCCCAAAGTCCTGTTAGTTTAATGTAAGAGGCTATCGTGGCTCTAATGTCATGTTTTGCTACAACAAATTCCCTTTTAAAAATATTTATTTCTTTATTTGCTGTGTATGTGAATGTGAGTGTGTGCATTCCACATCACATGTGTGCAGTTCATAAGAGAGTTTTTGGGTCACTCCATTAGTGAACTTCTGGAAAACTCTCTTGTGTCTACCTGCCTCCCTTCTGACCCTAGATGCACTTGGAATTACAGAAACCCACTACAGTTTCTGGCTTTTACATAGGATCTAGGGGTCTGAACTCAGGTACTCAGAATTCTGTAGCAAGCCCTTTATCCACTGAGCCATCTCCCCAGCCCACTGCAGTGAATTTCTGTCCCCATGGCTCCTTAGTCTTACCTACTCCAAACATCTCTTCTGAACATCTTACACACGTATCGCCTCTGACCATGCCCCCGTTTTCATACTGATTGAAAGAGAGTCACAGACTGTGAAGCTAGAAGGAATTGGTCTGACATGACTGCCTCAATATAAAAGGCAGAAATCAAAGCCCAGCAAAGAGAAGCCATTTGCTCAAGGTCACACAGCACATGGGTAGCAGCCCTCACTCATTGTTCTTTTCTTTGTAATCTCTTGCCTCATATAAAGTACTTTAATTTTCAAGCGGATTGGCATACTAGAAAAATAATGTGAGTGCCTAAATTCTTCTAAGTCAACTATAAATATACCCATAGTTTACTAGTAAACAGAACAGCAGTCCTCTTTATTTTCCTTTTCTTTCCTAGCACATATCTGGGTCATCGTTATTTTTTGCGGTTTTCTTTCCTCACAGCAGTTCTACTAACTCCCCAGGTAATCTTGCATGTATATATATTTAAAATCATTTTCTTTTGGAAGAAAGAAAGAAATAGCTCTCTTTTGCCTACCATTTGGTTGTAGAACATTGTAAATAGTAAACATAAATGTAAGATCAAACACTCTAGTACACCCAAACCAGATTAAAAAAAAAAAAAAACTCAAGAATATAGTAGCCCTCAAGCTAGGGGGAAAATAAATTTAAAAGTCAGTCATGCTGCCTTCTCTTCATTTGTTCACTCATATCTCCATCTTTAGAGAACTGAATTCCCTCCCTGCCATCATCCGTTCATGTGTCCCTCAGTAAGGCCATAAATGCTGGGAGAAGAGTCTGAGGACTCTGAGCTGTGCCAAGACATTTTATTTTTTTGTCAGCCTGATCATTAGGCACATAGCATCCCTGAGCTCTAAGGATTACTTAAAAATATCTCATTGTAAGTATTTCATTTTTTTCTCCCATGAATGTTTATTAGATTCTGGTGGATAGCTTCATTGCCCATTTCTTTCAATTTTGTTTTACTTCCTCCCCCTAAGGAAGAAAACAAAAACAAAAACAAACCAAAAATCAAGAAGAGCAGGGGCCACAATATGCTTTTCTTCTTTGTTCCAATGGAAACAGTTAAATTTGGATATCTTATTTAACTTCCTGGATTTTGCTTACATCTCCATATGGATATTGTCTTAAATTAATTGCTATCGTGGTATGCATAGTGACCACACAAATGGTAATTATGAACTGATTTCCAGAAAAGAATTTTTTTAAGAAATAAATTAAGCAGATGCAGCAGAGTGGCAGACAAAATCATTTTTGTCCTTACTTAAGCAATATTAAATACCAAACAGAGAAAGCAGATACTGACAATTTATTTTACATGTCACCTTTTAGAAATGGGAAGTAGCTGTACATGTCTAAGAGATTTCACATGTTGGTCAGAGTTCTGTTACATTTACATACTAGCCCAATTCCCACATGTTTGTGACCTTGGATGGTTCCTTTTTGGACAGTGAATTTGATTGCAGAGGTCATTTACATGCAGAAATCTTGCCAAGACCTCTGAGTTTGAGACAAATGGATCACAGCTGATGAAGGATTGAACTTCCAGAATCTACCGGCCCATGGCCAACTTAACACACTCTAAGGGCATTTTGCTCTTCCTTCCCAGCAATAGTCTATTTTGCTTTCTGGATATTGCTTCATCCACAAAATATCCAAGAAGAGAACTTTTTCCTTTATTTTTCTCCCACATCACCCTTCTACCCAGATTGCCCAGCTGGAAACAGACTAGAGGTCCTTGTTTCTTCTGGTTGTTTTCCTCCTCTTCCCTGTTCCTGCTTCTCCTTCTTCGTCCTTCTATTCTTCCTGCCTCCTCTCTCTTCCCTCCTCTTCTTTTCCCTCCTTCTCTAGTTTTTCCTGGCCCTCCTCTTCTTCTCTCCTATCCTACCCCTCCTGCCTCCTCTTTGACTCTCTTCCCTCCTTCCCCTCTTTCTCTTCAAATCCTTCTCCTTTTTCTCTTTCTTGCTCCTTTCTCTCATCCTTCCTGCCTCTCCTCCCACTTCCCCCTCCCTCCTTCCTCCTACCTCTCCTTCTGGATCCTCTCCTTGGGGCTGACATGCTAAACATCTACATAGAGTGACTCAGACCCTTCTTTTTTTTTTTTCAGACCCTTCTTTTTGCTGTGTTTTTGATCTCAGTGAAGTCTTTTATAAGCCAGCCATGCAAACACATGCTGAATTAACCATGACAATTTCCAAAGCAATTCTAAACTTTCTCAAGGAATTGTCCTTTGGGGCTTTTCATGGTAAAATATGCAATCTCATGTGCCTTATCGTGATTATAGATCATAATGCTATACAATAGACATCTTGAACTTACTTATTGAACTTGCAATTATATATCCTTTGACTAGCATCATCTCATCTTTTTTGTTCCTTAACCACTCAACTCTCTGCAAGCCACTATTTAACTTGTTATGTGTATGAAGTCAACTTTTGTTTTTGTTTTGTTTTGTTCTCGAGTCAGGGGCTGACATAGCACAGGCTGACCTTGAACTTGCTATGGAACCAAGTATGGTCTTGAATTCCTGATCCTCCTGCCTCCGTGCCTGGAGGACTGGGATTACAGGCATGTGCTACCACCTCCAATTTATGTGGTGAAGAAAATGGAGTTTAGGGCTTTGTGCATGCATTGACTGACTAAGCTACATCCTAAGAACACTTTCAGACTTTTAACATTTGTTTTTTATTTGCATAAGTGTGTATGTGTGAAGTGAAGTGTAGGGGAGTGCACTGTACCCCAGTGCATGAGCAGAGATCAAAGGACAATCTGAGATGTCAGTCCTTGCCTTCTACCTTATTGGAGGTGGTGTCTCTCATTGTTAGCTGCTGTGTTTGCCAGTCTAGCTAGCTCACAAGCTTCCAGAAAATTCTTTTTCCACCCTTCATCTCAAAGTAAAATCACTGGGATTACAGATACTATGACAACACCCATCTTTACATGGGTTCTGGGGTTCCAAACTCATGTACACTCATGTTGCAAGTGCTTTATTCTCTGAGCGACCTCCCCACCCCAACTTTTTGGCATTTGGTGATGGACATTCCAACTGGGGAGATTATATTTGATGAGGTTTTGATTTACATTTTCCTAATGATTAATATGTTGATTTTTTACACTTACTGTCCACTTGTAGATCTTCTTTTGAGAAATTTCTATTTAGATCTTTAGGCTATTTGCAATTGGGTTATTTCTGATTCAGCCTTTATTTATTTATTTTTTGTATATCCTTACATGGTCTGGTTATTAATTCCTTGTCATATGAGTAGCCTGAAAATATTTTCTTCCTTTATTTTTGAGGTAAGATCTCGCTCTAGCTCAAGCTTGCTTGGAATTTACAATGTAGTCTCAGGGTGGCCTTGAACTCATGGAGAAACTCCTACGTCTGCTTCACAAGTGCTGGCATTAAAGGCATGAGCCACCATACTCTTCACTCTTTACACTGTCTCGTCATTCTGTGGACTGCTTCCTTTGCTGTGCAGTAATTTTTTAGTTTGATATAATATCATTTGTCAAGTTTTACCTATGCAGGCTATACTTTTGGGGGTCCCAATAAAACATATTAAAAGTCCTTGAGTACATCGGTGTCTTAAAGTGTTTCCACTGTTTTCTTGGAACAGTTTCAATTGATGTTTGTGTGGGGTAAGAAGGGATCTTAAGCACATTCAATGTTTTTTTATTGTTTGTTTTTTGAGGTAGTGTCTTGCTCTAGCCCAAGCTGGCATGGAATTCACTGTGTAGTCTCAGGGTGGCCTTGAACTTACAGTGATCCTCCAATCTCAGCCTCCTGAGTGCTGGGATTAGACATGTGCACTACCACACCAGGCCTGCACATTCAATTTTGCCAACACTATTTATGAATGGGCTGCTGTTACTTTCATGTATGCTTTTGATGCCTTTGCAAAATGTCACACACACACACACACACACACACACACACATTTCTGAGTTCTCTAATCTGCTTTATTGATCCACATGTCTGAATGCTAGTACTGTGCTGTTCTGACTACTATAGCTTTGTAGTGTATTTTGAAGCCAGGTAATGTGATGCTTCCAGTTCTGTTTGTTTTGTGAAAAACTTTTGGCTACTCTGAGTCTTTTGTGGCTCTAGGATTTTTTAAAATTTATATTATTAAGATTGCAATTTGGATGGCGATTTCATTGAATCTATAGATTATTTTGGGTGATGTAGGCAATTTAACTAATACATATTCTTCCAAGTCATGAAGATAAAATATATTTCCACTTACTTAGACTTTACTAAATTGCTTCTATCCATCATTTACACTTTTCAGTATAAAGATCTTTCCTCTCATTTGTTATATTTATTCATATATATATATATATATATATATATATATATATATGCTTTTTAAAAGATTCATTTATATATTAGAGAGGGAGGGAGGGAGGGAGGGAGAGAGAGAGAGAGAGAGAGAGAGAGAGAAGGGAGAGAGAGAGAGAGAGAATGAGCATGTGAGGGCCTCCAGCCACTGCAAATGAACTCCAGACACATGGGCCACCATGTGCATATGGCTTACGTGGGAGCTGGATAATTGAACCTAGGTCCTTAAGCTTTGCAGGCAAGCACCTTAACTGCTAAGCCATCTCTTCAGCCCTAATTTAACTTTTTATTGATAGTTTCCATAAGTATAGATAATTAAACCATGATAATTCCTTTCCTCCAGTCCCATTCCTCCCTTCACAAATCTATTCTTCATTGCTTCCTTGAATCCCCTCACCATTCCAATTATTGTCTCTTTTATTTTGATGTCATCATCTTTTCCTCCTATTTTGAAGGTGTTGTGTAGGTAGTGTCAGGTATTGCACAGTCATGAATATCATGGCCATTTTGTGTCTGGGAGATTACATTGTAAGCAGTCCTACCCTTCCTTTGGTTCTTACATTCTTCCTTTCACTTCTTCCTCAATGGACCTGGAGCCTTGGAGAGTGTGATAGAAATGTCTCAGTGCTGAACACTCCTTCATTACTTCTCAGCACTATGATGCCTTTTGAGTTATCTCAGTGGTCATGCACATCAGAAAAGAAAAGCTTCTTTAACCAAAAGTGAGAGTAGAATAAGTATGTGGATATAAACATTTAAAGTGCTTAGATGACAGTTTGGTGGGTATAATATATGCATTTAGCCAGTCATCAGCAGGCATTACTCCCCTATGGCTTATGACCTCCCCTGCCATAGACTTTTGACTAGGTTTTCAGTACTAGGCACTTATACCCTCCCATGGAGTGGGCCTCCAGTCAAATTTAGAGAGTGGCTCAGCTCCAGCATGATTTCTCAGTGACCTGAAGCCCAAGCATGTGCAGTCTGCAGCAATAGGGTCTTATTGTCTAGTTCTGGTGGACAACCAAGAGCCTTGGCAATGGCCTGTATTGTTTTGGGGGGATCAGAGAACCCCCAGGCCAACAAATCATTGGTAGGTATTCTACCCCAGGCATATTTTCATAGTTATCATAAATGTGATTGTTTCCTTGATTTCTTTCTCAAATTGTTCTCTATTAATATGTAGAAATGCTTCTTTTTCTCTGTGCTATTCTTTTAAATCAACTGTGGGTTTGTTATATATGCTTTTATTATAGTGAGGAACATTCCTTCTATACTTAATTTGCTGAGAGTTTTTACAATGAAGGGATGTTGAGTTTTATCAAATGCTTTTTCTATATCTATTGAAATAAGCATATTTTTGTTCATTCTGTTAATGTAATGTGTGTTATTTATTGATTTCCATATGTTGAGCCATATCTGGGATAACTCCCTCTTGATCATAGTGAAAGTTCTGTTTATTGTGTTCTTAAATTAAAATTGGATTACTTAGCACCTTATTTTGAGTTTTGCATGTGTCAGGAATTTTGCCTATAGTTTGTTGCTCACTGGCTTGCTTTCTCCTTTCTTTCTTTCATGCTTATCTAGTTTTCTATCAGGGTAATTCTGGCCTTTTAGAAGTAGTTTGGAAGTATCCCTCTACATTTTTAGGGCTGTTGTATTTAGCATCTTGTTTCTAATACAAAACACCTAACCAAAAGCACCTTGTCTGAGGAAATTTATCTTATCTGAGACATTTGTGTATATATGTGTTCATGTGGAGATCAGAGGTTGATGTCATGTGTCTTTCTCAATTGCTCTTCCCTTTATTTACTGAGGCAAGGTCTTTTATTTGAGTCCAGAGCTCATCAATTCAACTACGCTAGCTAGCAGCTTGCTTCAAGGATCTCATCTCTCCACATCTCAAGTGTTGGGATTATAAGTGGGCTGCTACACTCAGCATCTATAATGGTGCTGAAGGTTCGACTCTATTCCTCACAGTTGTGTGGCAAATTCTTTATCCACTGAGCCATCTCTCCAGCTCCCTTATCCCAGTGTTTTCAGCCTAGCTTTTTATGGGAAAGTTCTTCAATGGAAAAGTTGCTCAGAGTTTTGGGGAAGAATGTCTATTATGATCCATAAGATCATGACTTGCTAATTCAAGTATGTAGGTATGCAAAGCCCTGGGGCCTGTCTGCAAGTGAACCCTTTCAGAAGTCCAAGACCACAAGACCACTCCAGTTGACTGGCAGGAGTGTGAGCAAAATTCAAGGTCTGTAGGATTTATTTTTTCTTCAGGCACTATAGTAGGTTTAGTGGCTCAGTTGAAATGTACCAGCCTAGAGCCAGAGGCTTTGAGGTTCTGCATTGTTGTGGTGGATCTGGAATTGTAGAACAAGATAAGAAACTGTACTCCCCTCTCTTTCTTCCATATGGGATGTATCTCTCTCCATGGTATCAACCTGAGGACTGGAGGGGGTGAGATGACATGAATAATATAAAATTATTCTTCCTACCCTGTTTGGTGTGTGTATTAGTCAAGGTTCTATAGATGAACAGAACTGTTAGAATGAATTATTTTAAAAAGGGAATTTATTGGATTAGCTTACGGTAGTCCAATAGCCGTTGCAGGGCCGAGAATCAAGGAACCTGGTAGCTGCTCAGTCCACATGGCCAGATGCCTCAGCAGTCCCGATCTGGCACTACAGATGGTGCCAGAAGGTCTGGAGGCTTCCTGAGGAGCCGCTGGGTTTTGAACCATGTGGGTCTTCAGTTGATGCTGGTTCTTAGTCCATACTGGTCTTCAATCCACCCTGGAAGGCAGCAAGCAGCTCCGGCAGCCAAGTGGAAGGAAAGGGGCTCTGGTGGTTTGATTCAGGTGTCCCTCTATAAACTTATGTGTTTTGAATGCTAGGTTCACAGCTAATAATGATTTGGGAATTAACACCTTCTGGAGGCAGTATATTGTTGGGAGTGGGCTTATGGGTGTTATAGCCAGTTTCCCCCAGCCAGTGTTTGGCACACTCTCCTGTTGTTATTGTCCACCTGATGTTAGCTGGGGGGTTATGTCCACCCTCTGCTCATGCCATCATTTTCCCCTGCCATCGTGGAGCATCCCCTCGAGCCTGTAAGCCAAAATAAACCTCTTTTTCCCAGAAGCTGCTCTTGGTTGGGGGATTTCTACCAGCAATGAGAACTTGACTGCAATAGCAAAGTAGAACCAGGAGTGGGGTTGCTGCTAGACACATGAGTGTGTGTGGCTTTGGCCTTTTGGAGCCGATTTTCAAGAGAAATGTGAAAGAATTTGAAACCTTGGCCTAAAACATGCCTTGCAGTGTTGTAAGTGCAGCTTGATGGACTATTTGGGCCAGAGTTGAAAGACCTGAATGCAGTAAGAACTATGGACTGAAGTTTGGCTTATGAGGGTGAGAAAGAGCTTTGCTTTGATTGGGCTAGCAATTTGTGTGAGGCTTGCTGATATGCCCATGTCCTGAGAAGTTGTGCAGGGGTGCTTTGCGTAGAAATGAACTGGTATGAGCAGAGGGATATGGCACAGAAAAAAAAATCTTTGTGTGAATTGATGCCTGTTTAGCTGCAATTGAGAGATTACAACCTTTGACATTGGGCTAGCTGACCTGCACTGGGGCAACAGGAAGAATGTAGACTCTTTTGAAGGGGCCTGAGTGCTCAAGGAGTGTCCTGTTCTTCAAAGTCTGCTTTATTCTCCCCTGGATTAACAAATTGGCACTTTACCTGGTATTGTGGAGTATAAGAAATGCAGGAAAGAGAGAGTCATTGAGTTTGCAACATGGTCTTGTGTTTTGGAAATGGCCATGGACAGTGTGAATCAGGTTTGCAGGTTGCCTTCATGGAGACCCCGTGGAGCCATGAGGTGAACTGTGGATTGCATTAGAGAGCCAGTGGAGAAGCCAGGACCACAAGATGGCTGCTAAGGAGCTGTCACCCAGATGATGTTTTCCAGGACTGTGAGTATCCTAGCTAGAGGGGTGGAATTGGAATGCCAGAGACTTGTTGCTAGTTAGAATTATCTGACTTGTAGATTTGTCACTGGCTAGAGTTGTTGGAATTGAAGCTACTGAGTTTGATGTTTGTTCTGGTTGTTTTTAATCTAGTATTGGTTGAACAGTTCTTTGCTATGCCCAATGCCATCTTTTGCAGTGTGAATGTTTATTCTGTGCCATTATGGTTTTTTTTGAGGTTATTTTTTGGTATTATGGCTCAGTTAAAAGATTTTGGACTATGGGGATGTATGAACACCATTGGGATTAATAAAAACTATGGGGACTTTTAAAGTTGGACTGAATGCATGACATTTAAAATCATGTATGTTTATCAGTTTATGGGAGCCAGGGGTGGAATGTGGTGGTTTGATTCAGGTGTCCCCCATGAATTTAGGTGTACTGAATGCTAGGTTCCCAGCTGATAGAGATTTGGGAATTAACACCTTCTGAAGGGAGTGTATTGTTGGGGGCGGCTTATGGGTGTTATAGCCAGTTTCCCCATGCCAGTGTTTGGCACACTCTCCTGTTGCTATGGTCCACCTTATGTTGGCCAGGGGTGATGTCCACCCTCTGGTCATGCCAACGTTTTCCCCTGCTATTGTTGAGCTTCCCCTCGAGCCTATAAGCCAAAATAAACCTCTTTTTCCCAGAAGCTGCTCTTGGTTGGGCGATTTCTACCAGCAATGAGAACCTGACTGCAACAGGCTCTTTGCACCCAGAGCTTCCTTATATGAAGTGTCCCTCTGAGTAGGGTGGCAAGCTCTGGCGGAAGCGCTCACTCTGGGGGAAGTACTTCCTCCTTTAGTTGATCCTTTCTGGAAGCAACCTCTGAAATCCACCTGAAAGGGATTTCTGTGAATTACTAAACAGATCAAGTTGACAACATTTTAACATCTTAACTATCACAGTGTGTCTTGTCTTATTTTCTCCCTCACCTTAAGCCACTCCCCCCCTTTTTGGTTTGGTTGAGACAGACTCTTGCTATGTAGCCCAGGCTGGCTTGGAGCTCTCTCTTCCTGGCGAGCCTTCAACTCACAATTCTCCTTGCACAGCTACCTGAGTGCTTAGCTAAGCTTTTCAATGAAATTCTTAGTATTAAACTACCTCTCACCTGGTTCATTTCATTCAGATAAAGGTATATTTATGCATGGACAGTTGTTCACATTGATGTTTCTGTGGCCAGTGATTGCTAGAGAGTTTTTTTTTTTTTTTTTTTTTTTTTTTTGCATCTTACTTTGGACTTTCAGTTTCTACTCCTAGAAATATTTCTTTTACCTTTTTGTTGAAAACTTTTGCATATGTACATATTGTCCTTTGGTTATAATCCCCCATCTGGTCTCTCTTCCTACCCATTACCCCTTTCACTGAATGCCTCTTCCCTCCAACCAGTCCCACTTCTATTTTAATGTCTTTCTTTCTTTCTTTATCATTCATGATAACATATTGATGAGCTCAAAGTGTGGAGGTAACAGCAGCTACTGTGAGATCATGAATGTAGTGGTCACTTCATGTCCAGAAGGTAGTGTTCCCTCCCCATCCTCTGACTCATACACTCTTTTCACCATCTCTTCTGCAATGTTCTCTGAGCCTTGCTGGATGTGTTAGACATGTCTCATGTGGTGATGAGCATTTAGCTGTCATTTCTTCTCAGCTCTTTGTTGAGTTTTAAGTCTCCCCAGGAGTCATTACCATATGCAAAAATAAGTTTCTCTAATCAAAAATGCAATCCCAGAAATTTTCAATGAAATTTCTCTGGAGCTTGCTGTCTGGACTCTTGTTTGCTTAAGGGCCCTTTCTGAGCTTGGTAGCCCTTTGCAAATGCAGGAAATTATATGCTGACATTTTTCTCAACATTTTTAAAGAAAGCCATCCCCAAATCAGCATATACCACGTCGATCTCTAATACAGAGCACAATGTTTGATTAATTGTCACTGCATGTTGTTGCAAAGCATTTCCTCTGATCAGAGACCAACACAGGTGTGGGGATTGTGGAAGTGGCTGGGTGAGCCAGAAAGCTCATGCAGGATGACACGGTAGAGAGGACACAGCCTCTTGTGAACCCATGCCCAGTCTAGGAGCCCTACAAGGCAGGCACACTTACTTTTCCCCTGAGAGCACTTACCTGCTGCCCTGCACACTTTGCCTTAAAGATCTTTCCTATAATGAGAGTGGCCAATGAATTATGGAGCAGGAATGTAATAACAAAGGTAGAAATGTGTCCTTTTATCAGTCACACACATTCAAGCCCAGCCTGGGGCAGCACAGAAGAGGGGACTATAAGCTCTGGGATCTTCTCATTCAACCAAGATTGCTTCATATAAAAGTTGACAATGCCTGCCTGAGAGCCATTGTTGATATTCAACATTTTTAAAAATAGCTGAACAGACTAGACAATAAGGCATGACTGAAAACTTGGACAGGAGACTGGCTTGGACTTCGGTTTAAGAAAGAAACATACTATGAAAAGTAGGCAACAAACACACATTTCTGAGTGTTTAATTTGTTTGAAAATAAGAATCAACATTACCATTAATTTATTTTCTCCCTCCAAAGCAACAAAGACAAGCAAAACTCATTTTCAGTTGCTTCTTAAGAGTATCTCTCTAGTCCTCCCTTTCACACTGAAATGCTTACATACAATAACTCTATGATCCTGTCCTACTGTTTGATGAGGCAGAGGTAAGGTTAAAAGATGGCATGCAGGGCTTTTCATGAAGGAATTGTAGCACTGAAAGGTATCTCAGAGCCATCTTAGAATCCATCCTTCCTTCTTTCCATCCTTCCTCTTTTCCTTCTGCAAATATTCAGAGTGCCCACATTGTTCCATGGGGAGAAAGGGGTGAGTAAAATCAGTATACTCACTGCTAAAGTCCCATTGAAGCCCAGTTTCCCCAACACTGCCCTGTTTTTAGTGCTGGAATTACCTTGTCTTGGGAAACACCGCAGTTCTGGGAAAACTGGGATGATTATGAGTAGTCACCAGTGTGGGCAGTCAGTGAATATTTTTTATGCAAAGATATAGTAGACAGCTTCAGGTTCACTGAGATGAACTTCCAGACCAGGCACAGTTATGGAGGAAGGGATATTTATTGAAGCTTACAGATCCAGGGGAAGGTCCATAATGGCAGAAGAAGCTGGCCTGCCTTCACAGGTCCAAGCATAGAGGGAGAGAGAATAAAAGCCACACCACATAGCATACTTCAGAAACTCCAGGTGGAACTAGGCACTGTGCATATTTTTAGATTGGAATCTCAAAACCACCACACCTTAGGGCGCGACCCTAAGATCTATCCAGTGACACCACCTCTAGCCAGGTGGCTGCAGATCTAAATTACAAACTGTAATAAAATACTGAATATATTGGGGGCCTGTTGCAGTTAGGTTTTCATTGCTGGCAGAAATCACTCGATCAAGAGCAGCTTGTGGGAGAAAAAAGGTTATTTTGGCCTACAGACTCCAGGGCAAGCTCCATAATGGCAGGGGAAAACAATAGCATGAGCAAAGGGCGGACATCACCTCTTGGCCAACATTTGGTGAACAACTGCAACAGGAGAGTGTGCCAAACACTGGCAAGGGGAAACTGACTATAATACCCATAAGTCCGCCCTCAACAATACATTGCCTGTAGGAGGTGTTAATTCCCAAATCTCTATTACCTAGGAACCTAACATTTAGAACACCTGAGCTTCTGGGGGACACTTGAATCAAATCACCACATTCTTTCCCTGGCCCCCATAAACTGATAACCATCTGTATCAGACAGCTTCAGGTTCACTGAGATGAACTTCCAGACCAGGCACAGTTATGGAGGAAGGAATTTATTGAAGCTTACAGATCCAGGGGAAGTTCCATAATGGCAGAAGAAACTGGCCTGCCTTCACAGGCCCAAGCAGAGAGAGAGAGAGAAGTACAAGCCTAAAGGTCAAAAGCCACAGCACACTTCAGGAACTCCAGCTAGGCACACTTTGCATATCTTTAGATTGTAATCTGAAATCCACCACCACACCTTAAGATCCACACAATGGCATTGCCTCCAGCCAGATGGCTAGAGATGCAAACTACAAACAAACAACTGAATATATTGGGGGCCATCTATTCTATTCAAACCACCACACCATCCATGTTGTAAAGTGCAATACATTCAGTCCATCTTTAAAAGTCCCCATAGTTTCATCAGTCCTACTGATGTTCAAACATTCCCATACTCCAAGGTCTTTTAACTGAACCATAATACCAAAAAAATAAATCCCCCCAAAGCCCATAATGACACAGAATAAACATTCACAATGTAAAAGATGGCATTGGGCATAGCAAAGAGATATTCAACCAATACAAGATTTAAAACAACCAGGGAAAACATCAAACTGTGTAGCTCTAAGTCCAACAACTCTAGTGAGTGACAAATCTACAAGCCCAGTAATTCTAACCAGTAACAAGTCTCTGGAGTTCCAATTCCACCTCTCCAGCTAGGCTACTCACAGTCCTGGAAAACTTCATCCAGGGCTGGCAGCTCTCCTTAGCAGCCATCTCGTGGTCCTGGCAGCTCCACCACAACCCACGGTTCATCCTCATGGCTCCAAAGGGTCTTTATGCCGGCATCCAGCCTGCTTCACACTGCCCATGTCCGTTTCTAAAACACAAGACCATATTGCAAATTCAATGACCCTCTTTTCCTGCATTTCTTATACTCCATAATACCAGGTGAGGTACCAATTTGTTAATCTGGGGGGGAGTAAAGCATACTTTAAAGAACAGGACACCTCCAGTATTCAGACCCCTTCAAAAGACTGCATTCTTTCTGTTGTCCCAATGCAGGTCAGCTGGCCCAATCTCAATGGTTGTAATCCCTCAATTGCAGCTAAATGGGCAGCAATGTTATCCAAAGATTTCTTTCTGTGCTATATCCCTCTGCACACACCAGTCTGTTTCTATGCAATGCAACCCTGGGCATAGCAAAGCCTCTAGCCACTGCAAATGAACACCACCTGGTACATATGGCTTTATTTCGGTACTGGAGAATTGAACCTGGGTCTTTTGGCTTTGCAGATAAGTGCCTTAACAGTTAAGCCATCTGTCCAGCCCTCAAAGGGATATTTTTAAATTAAATGAAGTTTGTTCTTTGAGACCTTAGGAAGTAACTGTGGTGGCAGCTTTTCTGCCAACAATGAAAGAGGGAAGAGGGAGAGGTAGCTGCCACTATTCATTAATTCTGGAAATATGAGAGGGTGCTCTATGCTTTCTAAGTCCAGGCAAAACCTGCCAGAAGTATTACTGTAACATTATTGTTGGATTTTAGATAGATTAACCAGTTTATCTGCTGGCAGGTACAAAAAGCACAGATATCTGATTCTTAAAGTGGGAATCTGAGCTAAAGTCGAAAAGTACCAAGGTGACAGGTCCCCATCTACACTTCTCCTGGGGGTTAGATTTTACTTTATTTCTTTTAAGCACCTAATGAAACTGGAATAGTGGTTCATGCCCATAATCCCAGTATTGGGGAGGCTGAGATAAGGGATTTCCATGAGTTCCAGGTTGGCCTGGGCTACAGCGTAAGTTCTAGGTCAGCTTGGGTTAGAGTGAGATTCTGCCTCAAGGATCTCATGATGATTTCCTTTTCTAGTTGGGGTGTTGGTGCATACCTAATAGCCCCAGTTTTATGGAAGCAGACTCAGGATGGGTGCCCTAAATTTGAGGACAGACTGGCTACATAAGAAGACCTAATCTCAACCAAACAAAAAAATGTCCTTTTTCTTTGCCAAGCTCTATTCCCCCTTACCGATAATTTATAATTTGATTTTACACTTCATTAGCATTCAATAGGCACTCAGTACTCAATATACATCAGACATTTTGCTAGGGTCTGGGATTTTGAAAGTAAGTTGACCCTGGTATCTATTCTAAAAGAGATAATAATTTACTTGGAAGTAAGCACAAATATACACATGCATGCATGTGCACAGGAGCACTTATGGACATTTTTAAGTTGTTCTTTTTTCACTTTTTTATTTTAGTTTTATTTTTAATTTTTTTATTGACAACTTCCATAATTATAGACAATAACCCATGATAATTCCCTTCCTCCCCCCACTTTCCCCTTTGATTTTTTTTTAATTTTTATTTATTTATTTGAGAGGAACAGAGAGAGTGAGGGAGGCAGAGAGAGAGGGGGGGGAGGGGAGAATGGGCCCCCCAGGGCCTCCAGCCACTGCAAACGAACTCCAGATGCGTGCGCCCCCTTATGCATGTGGCTAAAGTGGGTCCTGGGGAATCAAGCCTCGAACTGGGGTCCTTAGGCTTCACAGGCAAGCGCTTAACTGCTAAGCCATCTCTCCAGCCCCCACTTTCCCCTTTGAAACTCCACTCTGCACCATACCATTTCCCCCTCTTTGTCATGATCTTTTCCTCCTCTTATGATGGTCATGTGTAGGTAGTATCAGGCACTGTGAGGTCACGGATATCCAGGCCATTTTATGTCTGGAGGAGCACGTTGTAAGGAGTCCTACCCTTCCTTTGGCTCTTACATTCTTCCCGTCACCTCTTCCGCAATGGACTCTGAGCTTTGGGAGAGGTGATAGAGATATTTCAGTGCTGAGCACTCCTTTGCCAATTTTTCTCAGCACCATGGTGCCTTCTGAGTCATCCCAAGGTCACTGCCATCTTAGAAGAGAAGGTGCTCTAGCCAAAAGTGAGAGTAGCATTAATATATGGGTATGAACATTGTGAGAAGTGCTTACTGGGCAGTTTGGTGAGCATAGTATATATATTTAGCCAGACACCAGCAGATAGATATTATACCCCTAGGGCTCATGACTACCCCTGTTGTAGGTTTTCAGTAATTAAGCCAGTTTTCAGCAAGCCTCCAGTACAATTAGAGAGCAGTTGGTTTTCCCCATAACAGACAAGCCACTATTGCACCCGTTGGCTCTTTTGGCCTGGCTGGCCAAATTTATGGCTTGCAGTGTCAACTGTTGAGTATCTCCACTGGTGATTTTTCTCTCTCCATTTGAACAGCATGAAGCATAGATTTTTCCAGCTTTCTGCCAACTGGTCTACATGGAGGAGGTATTCAGCTCAGCTCCAGCAGGATTTCTTACTGACCTCGCAGCCCAAGTATGTGGAGTCTATTGCTGGTGGGAAACCAAGAGCCTCAGAAATGGCCTGTAAAATTTGGGGGCATCAGGGACCTCCCTGGCCAAAAACTCACTGGAATGTATCCCATCCCTGGCACTGAAAATTTTCTAGTAATAACCTATGGCTTCTGAGTGTTCCACTGTCCAAAAAAGCAGGTTTTCATATGACTTATTCATACCCTCGTAGGTTTTGATTAGCCCTCCCTCCATCTATCCTTTACTCAATCTCTTCCCCTGACCTCACTTAGGTCTTTTCACCCCCATTAATCTGTTCTTCTACTTACATATACATAATGCTATCCTATTAAGTCCCCCTCCCTCACTTTCTACTCCATTTATATCCCCTTTCTAGCTTACTGGCCTCTGCTACTGAGTTTTATTCCTACTTACATAGAAATCCAATCATTTGTAGCTAGGATCCACATATGGGGGAAACCATGTGATGTTTGGCTATCTAGGCCTGGGTTGCCTCACTAAGTATAATCCTTTCTAGATCCATCCATTTCCCTACAAGTTTCATAATTTCATTTTTCTTTACCGCTGAGTAGAACTCCATTGTGTAAATGTGCCACATCTTCATTATCCACTTATCAGTTGAGGGACATCTATGTTAAAAAAAAGTTTCATTTGCTGGGTGTGGTGGCACGCACCTTTAATTCTAGCACTTGGGTGGCAGACATAGGAGGATCACCGTGAGTTCGAGGCCACCCTGAGACTACATAGTGAATTCCAGGTCAGGCTGGGCTAGAACAAGACCATACCTAAAAAAAAAAAAAAAAAAAAAAAAAAAAAAAAAAGACCTTTTCATTCCTCCATTTGCTTAGTGACCTTTTATTTTGCAACCTTTGCATTCCTATTGTCTTTTAGGGAGTGGAGTTCTAAGACCTTGATTTTTCTTTACTGTGATAGTTAAGGGTTGCTTCTAGGAAGGATCAAATAAAGGAGGAAGTTTTTCCCCCAGGGTGAGCCCTTCCCCCAGAATGGGCGGCCCTGCCCAGAGGGGGACTTCATACAAGGAAGCTCTGGGTAAAAAGAGTCCCTTCCTTCCTGTCTGCCTTCCTTCCATTTGGCTGCCGGAGCTGCTCGCTACCTTCCAGCGTGGATTGAAGACCAGTGCGGACGAAAGACCAGCATCAACTGAAGACCCCCGTGGATTGAAACCCAGCGGCACCTCAGCAAACCTCCAGGCTTTCTGGCACCATCTGCAGTGCCGGGTCGGGACTGCTGAGGCATCTGGCCACGAGGACTGAGCAACTACCAGGTTCGGTGATTCTCGGGCCTACAACTGCTATTGGACTACTGTAAGCTGATCCAATAAATCCCCCCCCCCTTCTTTTTCAACTTATGTCCCCATTTATTATGCTGTGATGGGATGGTTCTGTAACTTGGCACTGGGATGCTTTTTTTTTCTTTTTTTCTTTTTTTCTTTATTAGTTAGTTTTGTATTCAGCAAATACAGTCAGTTTGGTACCATTATTAGGCTCATCTGTGACCTATCCCCTCCTCTTGGTCCCTCCTTGTTGAGGTATATGGGTCATGCATTGTGGAGTTAGCCCACAGTTATGGGTAAGATAAATGTCTTTGCATATCATGACCCAACATGTGGTTCTGACATTCTTTCCACCCCCTCTTCTGCAAAATTTCCCTGAGCCATGTTGGGTTCATTTTTGGTCTGCTTCAGTGATGAGGTGTTGGGGGCCTCTGAGGCTCTGGCTCTCTGATTTGGTAGGAGTTGATTTTTCGCTGTGTTGGTCTCCTTCCCCCTTGTGCTGGTATTCACCAGGAAAACAGCACCCTTGCTTGTTTCGCCAATTTTTCTTAGTTTCATCCGGGGCCCTTTTGAGGTATGATGGGGTGGCTCTCTCCTTAGGATCTACATCTATCTGGAAAAGAAAAGCAAATTCTCCAACGGAGAGTAAGTTAGCACCAGGACAAATGAGATAACCCTTACTTTTTTTTTTATAGAGAATTTAATAGGTGTAGGCCCTCTTGTAGCCCGCAATTGATGGTAGCTTGATATTGGAGAGTGGGCTTATGTTTGGATCTGGTTCTGACTTGTTTCCCAGCTCCAGCTATGGGTCCCATACCACTGAGGGGATCAGTTAGCCAAATTGAGAGCAGTTGGTTCCCCACCATGGCTGTGTGCCACTACTGCACTTGTGTGGGCATCACAACAAGTTAATAAATCCCCTTTTAAAATAATTCATTCTAGCACTTCTGTTCCTCTAGAGAACCCTGACTAATACACTTACCTTCAAATATCTTGCCATTCCAACCTGATTAACCTAATGTTCCATATCTCCAGTGTATACCATCTTGGCAAGCACAACTAACCTTACAAGCATCAAGCATAAAGTTGTTCCTTCACAAGCAAACATGACTTTTAATATTGGATTAGTGCATACTAATGATGTAGGCTGTCTCATTATTACTTGGTGACAATGCCATTCACCAAACTTGTCACAGGAGAAGGCTCTAAATCGCTGTGCTTTTGTTGTTATTCTTGTGTGGATGCACATATGTGAGGGGTTTAACATACATATGTATGCCTGTGTATATGTGTGAAGGAAAGGGGACAATCTAATGTGTCATCTGCCGTTTTTGGAGACAGAGTCTATCATTGGCCTGGAACTTGCGAAACAGGCTAGATTGGCTGGCCAGTGAGCTCTAGAGATCCACTTCTCTGCCTCCCTAGCAGTGGGATTACAAGTGTGTGTGACTGTATCTGGCTCTTTTCATGTGTGTGTGGATAGGTCTGGGGAATCTATCTCAGGTCCTCACATTTGTGAGACAAGCACTTTACCAGCTGAACAACTTCCACAGCCATTAATCACCACTCTTGACAAACAAAGAGGATACATTTCCTAAACCCTTTTAATTGTCTGTGGCAAATAACTAGCTTCTCTTCAGTGCGCTAAGATCTAGGCTCCATATGCTTAAGAAAGGCATGAAGTTTGGCCTTTTCTTAGGGTCACATAGATAGGTTTCATGTCTACTTATTTCTTGAGCTCTTGTTATTGATAAGCTCTATGCTAGGCAAGGTAGGGATAACAAAGGGAGGCAAAGGAGGAGATGACTTGAACATATAGCCATAGAATTGTTTTTGATTTTATATGACCCGGGACCAAGACAGCAGGGCTCTTGTTCCCCTCATTAATAAAATGCATGTGCTGAGCACACCCATGCAATGCCAAGGACTTTTCTGTGTGTTAGCCATTGCATAAAATCCGATTCAGCTCGAAATCAACTTATAAATAGAGCATGGAAGATCAAAGCCATCATAGACAAGAATAGCCAGGTGCCATTTCAAAAATAAAACAATTAAAAAGATGCCATTTAAAAAAAAAATCTTTTTTTGAGAACTTCCATCAGTATAGACAATAAAACATGATAATTCCTTCCCACAACCTTCTCTTTCCCCCTTCCGAATCCATTTTCTATTGAATCTCTTCTTCTTTCCAATTAGTCTCTCTTCTATTTTGTGTAGGTACTGTCAGACACTGTAAGGTCATGAATATCAAGGACATTCTGTGTCCAGAAGATTGCATTATAAGCAGTCCTCCCCTTCCTTCGGCACTTACATTTTATTCCACCACCACTTCCACAGGGGTCCCAGAGTTTTAGAGGGCTAAAAATGCCATTCTTGTCTTTTCTCTGCTCTTTGGTGAATGTGAATCTCAGACCTGCCACCAATCAGATCACGCATTTTGGTTCAGTGAATAATAACACTTTCTTATTTCCTTATAGAATCTAAAAAGATTGTTCCAAGCTGCTATTACTTTTGACTGGAGGCAGTTTCAATCTGTGATGCTGCTTCAGGGAAAGACAGTGGAAAGGGTGTAAAATATGCCTGCCTTCCCTTTCTTAACTTTTTGTTTGAGGATACAAGGTCTCAAGCAGTTCAAGCTGGCCTCAAATTCACTATGTAGTGGAGGATGGCCTTGAACTGTTGATATTCATGACTTTGCCTTTTATACGCTAAGATGATTTCTTCCCTCTCTCCATCCCTTCTTCTTTCCCTCCTTTCTTTCCATTGCCATCTAGGGGTTGGATCTGTTTTCTCTAAAATGTACTATTGAATTTTATTGAAGACCTAAAAGCCCAGAAAAAGCACAGATTCAAACAAAGCAATAGTTTAAAGTGAAGTTAAGAGGTAGAGAAACAAGATTCCTGTGAGAGGGAGGGAAACCTGAATCCACTGGCCCAGTGGGAGCCGGGCTTTTATTGATATTGATGGAGGTAGGTTCCCTGTCCAGTGTCTTGAATGGTCAGCTTGAGTGAGATGAGTGCACTAATGTGTTTCAGACTGCACAGGGCTCAGGCATTTCCAGAGGAGCCCCCCAGCAGGGCTTACCAACAGATCCACAGGGGGGAAAATTCACCCATGCAAAGAACCAGGAAGTAAGCGGCCCTCCTAGCCATCTTGGGGCTCATCAGGAAAAGAAGGAAAAAAAAAGTAATTTACCTAGGGACTCCTCATCTTCCTTATCTATCTTTTTTTTTTCCTTCTTTCTTGGTTTTTGAGGTAGGGTCTCACTCTAGCCCAGGCTGACCTGGAATTCACTATGGAGTCTCAGGGTGGCCTCAATCTCATGGCGATCCTTCTACCTCTGCCTCCCAAGTGCTGGCTTTAAAGGCTTCCACCACCACACCAGGCTTCTCTTCCTTATCTATCTAGCTACCAGAGGAAACTACCTATTTCTTATGGTCTCTCCCATCCTTCATTTCTCTCTCTCTCTCTCTCTCTCTCTCTCTCTTTCTCTCTTTCTCTTTCTCCCCCCCCCCCACTCCCTCTCTTTTCCTTTTGCAGTGCTGGGGAAGGAACACAGGGCCTTAGGCATGGCAGGTAAGTGCTCTGCCTTGGAACTACACCCCTGGTCTATGAGGCCTACAGTAGTGGATTCAGAAAATTGCTTGCAACTAATCATGCTGGAACACTGGTAACATTTCTAGTTTGTTATGCTTGTGGAAAGGTAATCTGAAAAGTTCTTGGTACTAGGTAGGACCTGTAGATGAGAGATAACTTGGCACAGGAGACCTTTGTGAAAGAGAGGAACATAAAGCTCGGTGGTGTGCAGGTACAGTCTGAGGAGGAATGTGAGATGGAGAAGGAGGCAGGCTGTTGCCATCCCCACATTCACATTCAACCCTTCCTTAGCTCATAGTGTCTCAATAATTGCTTTCATTTTCTCTCTCTCTTTCTTTCTCTTCCACCTGTTCACAGAAAATGTGGCATCAGGAATTTTTAGCACAATTTCAAAATGACCTGCAATTGTGTAGTGTCTGGGGTCACCTCTTGAAGCAAAGAGGAAAGACCATCTGTCTTCTGGGGAATTCCTAAGAATTGACTTATCTTAATGAGATGGAGATAGGTATGTTGCTCACAATAGACTCTGTTGTATATTTTTTCCTGGTCTCCTCTGGGATGAAGAATTAAGATAGTGAATAATTAAGAAGGAATTCTTCATGCTTCCTTCGAGTTAAAAAAAAAAGACAATCTTTCTATTCTGATCATTCTTGTGACTTGCATTGTTTCATCTATTAATAACCTGTCTCCTTATTTCACATACAAGGAGATAAGAACTAGACTAAGTTTGCAACTATGTCTATATGATTTATTCAATAAATATTAACCAAGTCCCTACCATAAATAAGGCATGTTTTGAGAAATGGAATGAACAATGTGAAATGAAGAGTTAAAAGCTATAATGTTTGTACAGCTTACACTTGGCACAGCCTCTTACTGTGACCAACATACATTACGTTATCTAGAACTTTGGCTATTCCTCAGAAAAGCTGTATTCCTACCATCACTGCTGTCACTCTTGCTTACTATGCATCCAGTTTTTGTGTCTATATGTGAACCTGATCATTCGCTGCAGTGCAGGACATCCTTTCTTTTTCCCAGCATCTGATTCAGTTCCCCTGACTAGATTTCCACTTTTTTCTGCACCCTAGAGTCTTTCCTCACAATCTGAGACATACATGGTTAGTGGTCCAAATCAGGCTGCTTTATAATTATAGGTAGGTGTCTCTTATTTTTTGTTGGTTGGGTCTCTTTATAAATATTCATTACATTTTCTAGTAATAAAAATAATATAGACCTGACCATGTTGGTAGACGGCTTGCCATTAGGACTGGAGTTTGATCCCAACATTGCCTAAACCAGGTGTGGTAGTACACAACTATAATTCCAGTACTCAGTAGGTGGAGGCAGGAGGACCAGAAGTTCAAGTTTGAGGCCAGGCTCAGATATATAAGACCCTAATGTGCATGTGTGTGTTCGCTTATGTACATATTCACTTATAAAACTTCGAGAATCTTGGGGTTGGAGAAATGGCTCAGTGGTTGATGGACTTGTCTGTGCCCAAGGACCTGGGTTCAATTCTCAGTACCCATGTAAAGCCCAATGTACAAAGTGGCACGTGTGCCTGGAGTTCCTTTACAGTGACTAGAGGCCCTGGTGTATCCATTGTCTCTCTGTCTTTCTATCTGCCTCTTTATCTCTCTATGTTAAATAAATAAATAAAATATTAAAAATGATATGCTAATAAAAACTTTAATAAAACGTAGACAATCTAGATGAATACAAAAAAAAGAAATAATACTGATGATATTAACATACAGATTCCTAAATGGTACCTGGGCCAATTTTTTAATTTCACGAGGCCCAGTGCCTAGGACTATCGTCTTACTTTACTGCTCTCCTATTTCTATTTTGGTGACCTTAGTTTTGAACAAGGCACAATATGTAGTCATTGTGCATTGAGATCTAGTAATGATGTAGGTGGCCCTGACCACTTGTTGCAGTCAGGTTTGCATTGCTGGTAGAAATCCCCCAACCAAGGGCAGCTTGTGGGAAAAAGAGGTTTGTTTTGGCTTACAGACACAAGGGGAAGCTCCACAATGGCAGGAGAAAACGATGGCATGAGCAGAGGGTGGACATCACCCTCTGGCCAACATAAGGTGGACAATAGGAACAGGAGAGTGTGCCAAACACTAGCAAGGGGGAGCTATCTATAACACCCATAAGCCCACCCCCAACAATACACTGCCTCTAGGAGGCTTTAATTTCCAATTGCCATCAGCTGGGGAACCTAACATCCAGAACACCTAAGTTTATGGGGAACACCTGAATCAAACCGCCACACCACTCTTCATATGTATAACCTTTTGGTTTTTTCTCATCTATTTGCTGTTTTTAAAAATCATTAGGTCGGGCTGGAGAGATGGCTTAGCGGTTAAGTGCTTGCCTCTGAAGCCTAAGGACCTCAGTTCAAGGCTCAATTCTCCAGGACCCACATTAGCCAGATGCACAAGGGGGCACATGCACCTGGAGCTCACTTTCAGTGTCTGGAAAGCCCTAGCACACCCATTCTCTCTCTCTCTCTTTCTGTTACTCTCAAATAAATAAATATATGAACAAAAAAGTCATTAGATTTATAAATTTATGGGAGCCAGGCGTGGTGGCGCACACCTTTAATCCCAGCTCTCGAGAGCAGAGGTAGGAGGATCGCCATGAGTTCAAGGCCAGCCTGAGACTATATAGTGATTTCCAGGTCAGCCTGGGCTAGAGTAAGACCATACCTTGAAAAAAAAATATATATATATACATATATAAATCACTCTTGTTTCTTTCAATGAACACTATAATTTGTAAAATGTTCCCGTTTTAGTGATATTATTTGAAAGCATATAATTGCTAACTAATAGTCAATCACTGATTTAATCATTGTTCATTCCTCTTTTAGCTAGCTGGTTAAATCTTGAGCTCTTTTTTCATATATTATTATCTGAAACATTGTGAGTGCTAAATAAATTGATTATTGTTTCTCCATGGTCCCTGAAACATCTCCAAGGTTTCTATATGTCTGATATCCACTAAAAGCTAGGCCACTAGCCTAGTTTTCTGGGCCAGGATATTGGAAGCCCCTTTCTATCAGTCTGGGAATGGGGACATAGAAGTAATCTGAAGCTTGGAAATATCCATCTCAGTACTGTCAGTTCCTTAGAATTGTCAAGTCTTCATCTTGCAAATGCAGAATCCTTAACCTAGAGAAGAAAGGCTCAAAGGGCTTTATAGAAAGTGGTGCAATTTGAGCCTGATTCTGTCCTCAACTGTGTTTACTTTGTCAGTATTCACCCATGTTCAACCATCAAAGACAACAGTACACTACTTTTCTTGAAGCAACCAAGGACTTCCTAAAAGTGGCCTAGCAGTAAGTACACTGTGAATCATGGGCTTTTGAAGTTATGTCTTATGCCCTTGTTATTTATCCCTGATGATGGTGAATCTATGGGTGGGATAAGGATAGTGTCCAGAGAGCTGTTAAATGTATTCTTCTCAAATCTGCTTGTGTCAGTTTTTTATGAAGGACAGTATTCCTAGTAATACTTGACAGGTACTTGAACAAGGAAAAGCAGCAGGTTAGCCAAAATTATCTTTCTTCAATTGTTTTTTTTAAATAAAATATTTTATTAATTTATTTGCAAGCAGAGATAGAGAATGAAAAAGCATGCCGGGGTCTCTAGCCACTGCAAATGAACGCTAGATACACGCTCCTGTGCATCTGGCTTTATGTGGGTACTAAGGAATCAAACCCAGGCCATTAAGCTTTGCTGGCAAACACCTCAACCACTGTGCCATCTCTCCAGCCATCCAATAGGTTTTATGTGCTGAAAACAAGAGGAACAAGAAAAGAATTATTTTTGGCAAGAATACTGCCATGCACCAGCAGTGGAACTATGGATTGATATTTTTCTTTCTGCTCTTTGAAATTTCAGGTTTTATGAATCTTTCTCATTTCTATAATAATATTCTGCTCTGAGATGTTTGAAAGAGGAAAAGCAAACATTTGAGTGTTTAGTTTTCTTTTCTAATGAGGAATGATAATGATGGTTGAGAAAATTGCTCCTCAATATACAGATAATAGTTGGTCTCCTTGCATGGAGGAAAGTATTTGGCCTGTGAAATATGGTAATGTTCTCCAAAGCCTTATTTTACCCTCAATCTATTTTGTTACCAAAGTTAAGCTAGATGCTAGAAAAAAGCATAATGTATTTTATCTAAATATTTGAGTCTGTTGGGCTACAGCTTTCTGCTTTGTGCATCCATCCCTAAGAGACACCCAGCATGTGAACAGGACTCAGAACTGCTAGAACATCCTATTGGACATTGAGATTTATGAGAGGTGTCTAGGTTGTGATGGAAGTGGTTGCCAGCTTTGAAACATGTTTACTCACCTGCGGGGTAAGGCAGTGAAACAAGGGCAGTTGGACTGCCATGAATCGGACAGAGCATGGGATCGGTGAAGTGTAGATAGATACCTTTTGAATGATAGGTTGCTAGCATCTACACAAGGGCCCTAGCACAATGTTGGGTTGTGAGGGAGGCATCTTTCCCCACTGGAGACCTTTGAGCCCTGCCTTGTTCTCCAAGCCTCCAGATTGATGTCTTGAGCAAGTTTATTGTGAGACTAAGAGCTGAGGGTCAAAATAGAGGTATGGCCATAGGAGCAAAGGGAGAAATTTGGATTCTTGAACGTAAAGAGTTGGTTTCTAGCACTGGGGCACAAGGTCATAATATCTGGCAGGAATAGTTAACTTGATGTCCAGTCTCCTAAGTTTAAACAAAGTTTCTTAATACCACCTTGACTAGGGCCTGTGGCGCTAGTCTTGAGTTTCGAGTAGGGAGTGAGTCTGCATGCAGGGACAGTGGTTTGGACAGGGGGCTCTTGGAACAGAAAACAGGACAAGTTGTTACATGCGTATTGGGAGCACAAGGGAGAACCAAACTCAGTAACAGGAATTCAAGTATGTCTTGAGAAGCGGAAAGTTGCTTGGTTTCTAAAAAAGAAATCGTTTATCTTTCCATCAATCATTTTACATATTTACATCCAAATGCACAGTTCTGTCATTTATTGGTGTTTATACTTAATAAGTAAATTCTCTAATTAAAAGCTAAGCTCCTTTCTTTGCATAGTACACATTCTTCTGGGGGTTAGTATGCTAGAGCACATGGCCACCTAGAATTAAATACTGTTTTTATTGCAGCCTATGGAATAATAGGTTTTGCCTAATATTAAAGGTTTTCTCTGGCTCCTTCAAAAGCCTCTCAATTCACAAATTCAAGGTAAACCTGTTTTCTTCAACATAAAGCATTACTCTTTGCTAGGCTTTAATAGACCAATGTGACCCTGAATTGTGGACTCTGTAAGTTTCCTTTATCTATCCTATATTGGCTGGGTTAGCTGTGGTGGAGGCAGATGTGGAGGGGGAGCATGGAGGAGGGGGGAGGGAAGGGAATAGGTACTGTGGTTCCAATGAAAATTATTATGTGCTCTGAAAGAGGTTTTCAAACCTCAGTTTATCCAGCCTACATTGGCGCCTGGTGAGCAGTACAAAACACAATTATGTGTGTGACTCTGGGATCTGATTTTCAACTCATCTACCTCTGAATGGACGATGACAAGGACAGGTTGTGGGTTGTGGGGGTTTCTATGTAGTCAGCAGCTGTCCCCCTCACTTGTCATGTAATACAGCACAAAAAAACAAGTATTTAGGGACTCTCTGGATAAAGAAATCATTTATGACAATCTGTGTATACAATCCAAGCAATGAAATGAATCTAAGAAAAACAAGACAAAACAAAATTAAGATGTCAGTGGCAACTTCCTCAAAAACGTTACAGTCAGGAACTTGATGTCAACCATGGTCATCCTTGTTCAAGCTGGACAACTTAGGGCAGGCCCGATGACCTCTCTGGGTCTCAGCTTCTGGGAAATGTTGTTTATGCTAGCTTTCTTGCTGAGAGGCCGATGGGATGACATATGAAAAAGCTGAAGCGTGGCACCTGGCACACAGTAGGCACTCAGCATCTCTCCCTATTGTGACCCCCGGGGTGGCGGGGAATTGAAGCCTGAGCACTAAGAAATTCCTGCTCTTTACAGGGCTGTGGCAGGACCAGGTGGGACTTGACTTGAGAAAATGCATGTACAGGGCTGAGTAGACAAAAGCCCCCTTTCAGCTCCTGCTTCAAGATGACCATGCTCCATATGGCTTCACCTGCTGCGCACTGTTCTAATTGCAATCAGAATGGATCTCATTAGGGTTACAATGGCCCAGACAAATGAAGAGTCCTAGCCAGGCGGTCCAAAAAGAAGCAGAGTCAAAAACGTTTCCTGTAATTACAGTGCCCAACACAGTACCCCAAGGATGTTGGGAGCTTAATAAATAGCCTTTGAGAATATTTCTTTCTGTCTGCCAAGTGTTTATTACAAATAAGTGGAGGTCTGCTTCAATGGTGATGTCCATGCCCCCAGCCCCGCCTCCTTGAAACCGGCGCATACACACGTGCTTGGTGTGAGGGGCCAGTGTGTGATGGGATAGGGAGCCGTGGCTGTATGCTTCCTGTTCAGAAGCACAGAGTTTCTAGTGAGTGCTCTTCAGTGTTTTCCAATGATTAAAACAGAACACCAACCACAATCTATATGTGAATTGACTATCAACAGACACTTTCTCTGTTTGCAAGTGAGGTGAGCATGGGGGCCGTTATAATAATTTACCTTGGGGAGGTGCTCCAACTTCATGTGATCATTAGGAGAGGACAGCATGGAAGTGGATCACTTTAGTGTTCATTAAGTAGTCATTTGGTGAGTGATGGCTCTTGGCTAAGGATTGTGAACTTTTCCTAAACAGGAACTAAGGAGAAGAAACCTAGTCTCTGAGTTACTTAGGCACAGGCTTGCTTGGAAAAGCAACAACAAACTTAGTGATGGCAGGGGAAAGCATGGCACAAGCACAGGCTGGACATCACCTCGTCCACCACTGGTAGAAGACAGCAACAGAAGAGGGAGCTGACCTCTGGCAAGGGGGAGCTGGCTATAACACCCCTAAGCACTCCACCAGGAACACACCTCCTCAAGCAAGGCTCCAACTCCCAAATTGCCACCAGCTGGAGACCAAGCATTCAAAACACATGAGCTCATGGGGGACTTCTGATTTAAACCACCTCATCTCATATGAAAAATCTGTCATGTTGGGAAAGGAACAAGTCTGTGTTCAGATGGCATGAGAAGAGAGGCAACTTCAGGTCACGGGAACCAAACCAGAGTCTATAATGGTTGTAGCTCTAGAAGTGGTAGGAAGAGCAGAAGCAATTTTGTTTCAAAGGACCAGTGGTGGTCCTAACCCTAAGCCAAGAGCAGCTATCCATTGCAGACAGAAGCACTTCAGCAGCACCGCTTAAGGTAGAGTGGCTCTCAGAGCCATGACGCAGTCTGGATTTCACAAATTATACTGAGGACCTATTGTGTGCTCTGTATTGTGTTAGCTCCTAGTCCATCAATTCTTGAAGGATAGGATGCTAGCCTGTACCATTTTAGACATGTTAAAATTAGTGAGTTCTTATAGTGACAGCCTAATCAAGTCATTATAAAAATTCCCTACAGAATCACTGCCTAATGATTTAATGAACCAAAGATAATCTTTGTCTAGGAGTATGCTAACTCATTACTTTAAAAGTCAATTCCAGCCAGGGCAAGATAGTGTCCTAGCACATGTGGACATATAGAATTAATAGTACTTCTTTAATATCTAACTCTCAGTGTTCAAATTTCCTGGATTGTGTAATTGTGCTTTTCTTTTTAGTCCTGGGGATAGAATCCAGGGACCCATGAATGCAAGGAAAACAGTTTACAAACTGAGCTATACCTCCAGCCCTTACCTTCTTTGTTAGGTTATGTTTGGTTTGTTAGGATCCCTGCAAAGGTCTAAACATTGCATTTGCATGAGATGTTTCTTAAGCTTCTCTTGTCTTATAACATCTTGTTGCTAATTTTAAATATAATTTATTTGTTAAACAAACCAACTTATTGGTTCTTTAGAAGTTCCTACATATGTTTGGTTGTTTACAATGAACTGGTGTTAGAGATCTCTTCTAGATCCCATATGCCCTGTAATTAGATAGTTACATACAGAGGCTTGATTAAATTAAAGTTATGTCATGAGCATTATTATTTGACAAGACAATTTGCTGGGTGTAATGGCTCGTTCTTATAATCCAGCACTTGGAAGGCAGAGGCAGGAAGATCACCATGAGTTCCAGGTCAGCCTGGGTAGACTGAGACCCTGCCTCAAACAATGAAAAACCAATATTTTAGTGAGTCGGTACTATCTAATCCCTATAGTTAGCAAGAAGGACATATTGTCTGGTTGTCTAACTTTAGTGATGCTAAGACTAGTCAGTGGGTTTAGGTGTCAGCAGCTTGGCTCATTAGTTACAAATCTACTCATTTACATTACATACCTAGTTTGATAATTGGTGAAAATCATTTCCTAGGTCCATTATTTCATAAGAGCGATGTGATTTTCAAAGTCTATCATCCTTTCTACAGTTTCTTACAAAGAAAGGCCTTTCTTCATCACCTATTGATTACACTGGAGTTAAGTTCATGTGGGAAAGACATGATAGACGTGCGTTGCTTTCCCTTCATTTGACAATTTTTAAAATGATGGATTGATGCCCTAATAATTCCAATGGTAAGATTGAGGGTTTTGAAAATTATCATGAATTCATGAATTTGTTGATAATTGTTATCTTTCAATCTACTGAAATTATTGTAGTTTTTATTATTTTCATTTATTGGAGAGAAAGAGCGTAAGTATGGGCACATCAGGTCCTCTTAGTGCTGCAAATGAACTCCAGATGCATGCTTTACTTTGTGCATCTGGCTTCATATGAGGACTAGGGAACTGAACACAGGCCAACAGGCTTTGCAAACAAGTGCCTTTCAACATTGAGCCATCTTCATAGCCCTACTGGATATTTTTGATACTTAGATTATGTCATTTGGGGCTAAGGTTGATTTTCAGTTCTTCCTTGACAGATCTCATGAGGGTTTAATAGTGTCCTTGCTTACTAGCAAAACAAGATATTAAGACTCATCTTCGAAATTTCTTGCGTTTGCCTAGGACCATTCCTCTTTTCTCAGGAAATTTGGCTTCTTTTTGGAGTAAACAAAGACCACTGTCCAAATGTGGAGAATGATTGTTGCTGCTGGGTTATTTTCTCTAGGGGTACTGCCATGAACAGATGAGGAACTATGTGGCTTTTAGAAACATTTATTCTTTTTTGCCGTTCTTCATTAGTTTATACTTATGCTTACAATTCAAGCCCAACATTACAGTATTTTCAACTAATTCCCTCAATTGTGTGTTGATACCTCTGCTATTTTAGCTGTGCTATTGTAAGAGAGTGGTCATGTACCTGGGTACTTGTATATTTTGATGATGGAGAATGACAATAAGTGTATTGTGGCTAGTAAGTATGATTTTATTAATATTGATCCCATTTGGGGTTCACTTGGCTTCTTGGATCTATAAATTTATGCATTTACTGTATTTTGGAGAATTTTGATCACCATAATTCAAAAATTTGCCAATATTCTCTTGGAACTCCAGTAACATTTGTGTTAGGTTTTTTAATGTATAGATTGACCAGCTCCTTGCTTTTTATTAATTTTAAGACTTTTTATTGGGGGCTGGAGAGAAGGCTCAGTATTTAAAGGCACTTAGTGCTTACAAAGCCACATGGCCTGGGTTCAATTCCCCAGTATACACGTAAAACCAGACACAAAGTGACACATGTGTCTGGAGTTCATTTGCAGTGGCATGAAGCCCTGTCACTTCCATAATCTCTCTCTCTTCCCTGTCTCCCTCTACTCCCTGGCTCTTTCTCTCAAACTAGTAAATAACAAACACATTTTTTAAAATGTTTACTTTCTCTTCTTTTTCTTTCTTTTCTGTATTGAGACAGGTTTTGCTTTGTAGGTGGGTGTGGCCTTGCTCTTGCTTCTACTTCATGAGGGGGATTACAGGTGTGCACTACCACACTCAACTCTGCTCTTCAGAGTTCCATGATTGCTGTGCATTTGGCTTCATGCTCACCAACTCTCCCCTCTGCCATCTACATCCATTCTGGGTAGGCTAAAAGTAGGAATTGTTGGGACCTTTAAGCCAAACCTCAGCCATGTTGACAGAAACCGCCATGTCGCGAGTTAAGTTTCTGTTTCCTGGTTCTTGAATCGCTTACTGGAAATCGCAAGACCCACTGTGCTCGGAACACCACACCTGGGACCTTCCCAGAAGAGCTACACGTGGCCTCGCCTTCCAAGTTCCCGGTTCTGCTTACATGCTATATGACTAGTCTTCCTTCCCCGGATCTCCCTATATAAACCCTCCTGTACTAATAAAAATCGAGACCTTGATCAGACTCTAGACTTGGTCTACTTCTTGTGTCTGTTTGCCTTCTCCCATTCAGGTTGACTTCTCCTCCTCGGGCCTCTGTTGTACCCCCGCAGGCCGGGCCAGGAATAAAGAAATGGACTTCATTAATTTTCATTGTAGGTATTGTGTTTTCATTTCTAGAGTTTACATTTACATTTTTCTTCACCAATACTAATACTTATAATAATTTTATTGATTTTCAACCTTTGTACCTTACATTTATTTATTTATTTGTGAGAGGGAGAGAGAGAGAGAGAGAGAGAGAGAGAGAGAGAGAGAGAATGGGCACACCAGGTTCTCCTAGTCGCCACTGCAAAAGAAACTCCAGACACATGTGCCACCTTGTGCATCTGGCTTATATGTATCCTGGGCAATCAAACTTGGGTCCTTTGGCTTTGCCAGCAAGTGCCTTAACTGCTAAACCATCTATCCAGCCAATTTCTCCCTCACTTTTAAAAAGCCTTGGTATTGACCCTATTGCATATGAGATTTTTGCATTTTGCTTTTCTTGAAAATAATTTATTTGCAAGGAGGAGGAGGGAGGGAGGGAGGAAGGGAGAGAGAGAGAGAGAGAGAAATGGGCATGCCAGGGCCTCTAGGCACTGCAAACAAACTCTGAATACATGCGTCACTTTGTGCATCTGGCTTATGTGCCTACTAGGAAATCAAGCTCAGGTCGTTAGGTTTTGCAGACAAGCACCTTAACTGCTGAGCCATCTCCCCAGCTCCCATTTTGCTTTTTATTATTATTTCCCCCTATACCACAAAAGCATTTTTTAAATAATACGGAACATGGAACTCTTCACGAATTTGCATGTCATCCCTGCACAGGGGCCATGCTAATCTTCTCTGTACTGTTCCAATTTTAGTATATGTGCTGCCGAAGCAAGCACTTACAGAAGTATTTATAGCATCTTTAAGATTTTATTTATATGTTTAAGAGGACAAGAGAGTGAAAATGGGCATTTGAGGGCCTACTGCTGCTGCCAATAAACCCAAGATTCTTGGACCACTTTTTGCATCTGGCTTTAGATGGGTACCGGGGAATTGAACCTAGGCCATCAGGCTCTGCAAGCAAGTTTTTTTTTTTTTTTAACTGTTGAGCCTTCTCTCCAGCCTTGCAGCACTTTTTTTTTCTTTCTTTATGGAGATCATGGGTTAGTCTCTTGTTAAGTGTCCCAGTGTTGCAGATTTCTTTACTGTGGAGTTCTTTGTTTTGAAACCACAAAATGATTAGACACACAGACAGTGAGGAGTGAGTGAAGCAGAAGGGATTAATTCAGAAAAGGGAAAAATGCCTGAGATTGTCAGGGCAAGCATGCTTAGGATTTCAGCCAGCATCTGAAGGAAAACAGATGGAAAGAAGCATAGAAACGCATAGGCTTAGCAGTGAGGACCTGGGAGCAGCTGGCCTGAGGGAAGGGCTTCTGGAGGTACAGGCATTATCTAACTAAGGTGATAACGAATCCTCCTACTTCCTTAGCATGTCTTTAGCTGGAAAGTGGTCTCTTGACCAAGTGAGTGACTGACAGACTCTGTTGGATAAACTCTTCAGGGAGGGGACCATATCTCTGATAAATCTACCCTCCTCCCTTTCATATGGTATTTTAAATCCAATGTAGGAGTGATTGTAATGTTTGCTTTGATCAATGTCACCTGAGAGACCAAGAGGTGAAGTCTGTCCTTTGGTGACCTCCAAGCCTGCAAAAGTCTGCCTACCTGTAACCCCTGGATGGACTGAAACTCCTGTGTTCAAGTGATCTTCCCACCTTAACTTCTTAAATAGCTACCTGTAGGCATGTGCCATGACACTTGGCATTTGCATCATATTTTATGGTTCTTATTACCATAAAAAGAATTAAACTTCATGACTACCTAATTTTACATCATACAAATATGCCACATTTTTTAAATTCCTGAATGACTGTAGATTTCAATTTTATGCTATTGTAAATATGCTAAAATAAAAATATATGTGCATAATTCTTTGAGTGTGAGATATGTCTAAAGAATAGAATTTTTAGCCGGGCGTGGTGGCGCACGCCTTTAATCCCAGCACTCAGGAGGCAGAGGTAGGAGGATCGCCGTGAGTTCGAGGCTACCCTGAGACTCCATAGTGAATTCCAGGTCAGCCTGGGCTAGAGTGAGACCCTACCTCAAAAAAAAAAAAAAAAGAATAGAATTTTTAAGCTAAAGAACTAGCTTTTTCTATATAAAAAAAGTAATAAGCCAGGCATGGTGGTACACGCATTTAATCCCAGCACTCAGAAGGCAGAAGTAGGAGGAGCGCTGTGAATTCAAGGCTAGACTGAGACTATATAGTGAATTCCAGGTCGGCCTGGGCTAGAATGAGACCTTAAAGTTTTCTGAAATATACCGTTAAATGAATTTTTATTAGTGAACAATTCTCAGTCCTAGCAGTGATATATGAAGAAATTGTTCTCTTCTAATATCTCTGTTGTGAGTAGCTCCATTATCTTCTTTTCTAATTTGTTAAAATTTAATTATTGGGCTGGAGAGGTGACTTATCAGTTAAGGCACTTGCTGGCAAAGCCAAAGGATCCAGGTTTGATTCCCCAGTACCTATGGACAGCCAGATGCACAAGGTGGTACATGCATCTGGAGTTCGTTTGTAGTGGCTAGAGGCTCTGGCATGCCCATTCTCTCTCTCTATCTCTCTCTCTCTCTCATAAAAAGAATTTACAAAAAAACTTATTTATTTATTGGTGTGTGTGTGTGTGTGTATGTGTGTGTGTACTGCAGGACCTCTTGCTGCTGCAAACATCACATGTTTGTACCACATTTTGTAGTGTGTCTGTCTTACATGGGTGGCTTGGGAACTTGAACCCAGGCCAGCACGCTTTGCAGCCAGGCACCTTTAACCACTGAGCCAATTCCATAACCACCCCATTTTCTAATTTCAATACTATCCATACCTCAATCCCTACTGAAAGAACTGTAACCGAATACATAAGCAAACCAAAATCTGAGATATTTTTCTTTTTTAAAAAAATATTTTATTTATTTATTTGAGAGAGAGAGAGAGAGAGAGAGAGAGAGAGAGAGAGAGGAGGGGGATATGGATAGGCATGCCAGGGATTCCTACCACTGCAAATGAACTTCAGATGCATGTACCGCTTTGTGCATCTGGCTTTACCTAGGCAATGGACAATCAAACCCAGGTCTTCAGGCATTGCAAGCAAGTGCCTTTAACCACTAAACTGAGCCATCACTCCACTCCGGTGCATTTTTCTTTTTTTTGATAACAGAAATCCAAACACACGTAGAGTACCTTCAGCCTATCACAGGCCAGGAACTGATGAGATGATGTCTATATAAGACAACTGTCTATCTTCACTATTCTATGCTTGCCGCTCATCTTTGGCAGAGGGAAAGGAAAGCTCTCTGAACCTCTTCTGATTCTGAGCAGTGCATGATTCATGAATTTCTCTTGGCTCAAATAAACTTTATTAAGTTTAATTTGTTGAGGGCCTGCCAATGTAACTCAGTTGGCAAATTGTTTGCCTATCATGCCTAACATGATTCCACCCCAGCACGACAAAAATTGGGCATGGTGGCACACACCTGTCATCTCCGCATTTGGAGGCTTTTAGCAGGTGGACTAGAAGTTCTACATAATGAGTTTGAGGCCAGCCTGGGCTACATGAGACTCTGTCTCAAACAGAAAAAAAAGCCACAAAATTTAATTTGTTCTAAGTTTTCCTTTGTAATAAATTAAAAAAAACATTTTCTTGTTTTGTTAGTAATTATTTTGGCCTGCTGTCATTAAACACTCTTTTCAGAAGTTCATTAGACATGTTCTCATCAAGAATTATCTGTCAATATCTTTCAGACACTATTTCATTGAGACATTACAGCTTTTTAAAAATTGTGCCAAGGGCTGGAGAGATGGCACAGAGGTTAAGGTGCTTGTCTGTGAAGCCAAAGGACCCATGTCTGACTCTCCAGATCCATGTAAAACAGATGCACAAAGGTGAGGCAAGCACAAGGTCGCACATGCCCACTAGGTGGCTCAAGCCTCTAGAGTTGGATTTCAGTGGCTGAAGCCCTGGCATGCTAATTCTCTCTCACACTCTCTCTAAAAGAATAAAAATAAATAAATAAGAATTGTGGCGATATACAGGTAATATATCATCTTGTAGAAGAGGAAGCAGAAGGCAAGAGGAGGGTTTAGAGGACAATAGAGGGGCTGGAGAGATGGTTTAGTGGTTAAGGCACTCGCCTGTGGAGCCTGTCGACCTGAGTTTGATTTTCCAGTACCCACATAAAGCTAGATGTAAAAGGTGGCACATGAATTTGGAGTTTGTTTTCAGTAGCTAGAGGCCCTGGTGCAACCATTCTCTCTCTCTCTCCCTGGTCCTCTGTGCTTGCAAATAAATGAATTAAAAATAGTTAAAACGTTTAGAATATTTAAAAAGGCAATAGAAGGGGGTAAATAGGATCAATGTCCATTAAATGTATGTAAGAGAATGTCATAATAAAACCCTTTATTTTGTACAATGAATAAAAGATGGCAAAAATAAAGAATTACTATCTTAACTACTTTTTAAAAAAAATTTTGTTTATTTTTATTTATTTATTTGAGAGCAACAGAGAGAGAAAGAGGCAGATAGAGAGAGAGAGAATGGGTGCGCCAGGGCCTCCAGCCACTGCAAACAAACTCCAGATGCGTGCCCCTTGTGCGTCTGGCTTACATGGGTCCTGGGAAATGGCGCTTTGAACCGGGGTCCTGAGGCTTCTCAGGCAAGCGCTTTAACCGCTAAGCCATCTCTCCAGCCCTTAACTACTTTTTTTTGAGACAGGATCTCACTCTGTAGCTTAGGCTGGCCTAGGACTCACCACATAGCCCAGACTGGTCTTAGACTTTTGGCAATCCTCTTCACTCAGTCTCCTGAGTGCTAGAATTACAGGCATAAACCGCCATGCCTGGCTATCCTCAGCATATTAAGTGTCCAATTTATTGATTTTAAATCCATTCACAAGGTTATGCAGCCATTTTCACTGTATATCTCTTTTCATCATATCAAGGTAAAAGTGTGCACTCATTATCCAAGAACTCTCCATTCTTTTTATTTAAACCCTGGAAACCATATTCAACTTTTTGTGTCTTTAATTTTGACTAAGTATCACATGTAAATGCTTTCGTATAAGAATACTTTGGGTAGTACTACTACCTTAATGATACCAACTCTTCTATTACATGAACATTGTTATGTTTTTATTTGTCTTTTTTAGTTTTTAAATCATGTTGTTTTAATAGATAAAGTAATTTTTAAAATTTTTATTTCTTTGAGAGAGCGAAAGAGGCAGAGAAGAAGAGAGAGAATAGGCACAATAAGGTCTCTAGCCAATGCAAACAAACTCCAGACACATGTGCCACCTTCTGCATCTGGCTTACATGGGTCCTGGGGAAGCCAAATGTGGTCTTTTGGCTTTGCAGGGAAGTGCCTTAACCACTAAGCCATCACTCCAGCCCTCAAATCATGTTTTATAGTTTTAATTAGACAAATATCTGACTTCTGTGGTTAATTTGTAAGGTTTATTCTCTTTGATGACATTGTAAATGGAATTTTTTCATAGTTTTCTATTTGATTTTTCTTTTTTATTATGTAGAACTGTTACCATGTTTTTTTTTTTTTTTCAAGGTAAGGTTTTACTCTAGCCCAGGCTAATCTAGAATTCACTATGTAGTGTCAGGGTGGCCTTGAGCTCACAATGATCCTCCTACCTCTGTCTCCTGAGTGCTGGTATTAAATGCTACTAATTTTTGTGTGTACTGACTTTGTCTCCTACTTTCATTAGATTTTTGTTTAGTATGTGGCATTTAGAATCTTCTGAATATAAAATCATACCATCTGCAAACATTGATAATTTTACTTTTTTCCCCTAATTTTGATGTATTTCATAAATTCTTCATATATAATTGCTCTGGGAAAAATCTCCCAATGTTATGTTGAATAGAAACACTCGAAGCTGGGGGCTGGAGAGATGACTTACTTATCAGTTAAGTCACTTGCTTGCAAAGCCTAATGACCAGAGCGCAATTCCCCAGTGCCGATGTAAAGCCAATTGCACAGGGTGGTGCACTCATCTGGAGTTCATTTTCAATTGCTGGAGGCCCTGGGGCACCCATTCTTTCTGTCTGTCTCTCTTCTATCTCCCTCTGCTTGAAAATAAATAAATAAAATATTTAAAAAGGAATAGTGGAAGATAGTATGCTTACCTTTTCTGAGTTTGTTAAGTGGTTTTTGTCATTAAAAGTGTTGAATTTTGCAAAACATTTTCTGCATCACTTGAGATGACCATGTGTTTTCTCCCCTCTCACACTGTTAATGTGGTTTGCTACACTCTCTGATGCTATATATTGAATTATTTTTGCTTTCCGGAAGTAAACTCCACTTGGTCATGGTATATAACTGGGTTTGTAGTTCCTAAGCTTGGATACTTTTTTAATACTGGTAGTAATGTACTCACTATATTTCTTTCTTTCTTTTTTTTTTTTTTTTTTGAGGTATGGTCTCCCTCTAGCCCAGACTAACATGGACTTCATGTGGTCCCAGGCTGGCCTCAAACTGACAGCAATCCTGCTACCTCTGCTTCCTGAATGCTGGGACTAAAGGTGTAGGCCCCCATGCCTGGCCCCCCACTTTTATTTCTGATTTTAGTAGTTTAATCTGTTTTGTGGTCCACCTCAGAAAGTATTGGCTAATTTTGTTGCATCCTTCAAAGAACTAAGTTTTGGTTTCTCTGAATTTTATTTTTTTTCTGTTCTTGATTCTAGCATGATAATTAAATTAAAATAGTATGGAACCTAAGGCTATTTATTAAAAGGGTCTTTTTAAAAATTTTATTTATTTATTTGAGAGCAAAAGACAGAGAGAAGGAGGCAGAGAGAGAATGAGAGAGAGAGAGAGAGAGAGAGAGAGAGAGAATGGGCATGCCAGGGCCTCCAGCCACTGCAAATGAACTCCAGTTGTGTGTGCCCCCTTGTGCATATGGCTAACGTGGGTCCTGGGTAATCGAGCCTCGAACGGGAGTCTATAGGCTTCACAGACAAGCACTTAACCGCTAAGTCATCTCTCCAGCTCCCTAAAGCTATTTATTATATGTTGAATATCATAAACATTTGAAAAAATATTTCTCTAGTATTTAAAAATTATACATAAATTTCTCATGCCATAGAGAAACACAATTCATATATCTTCTTTGTTTTACTTTTATCATCTTTCATAGCATGAACAAAAATGCCAACCAATATTCATATTGTAATTACACTTCTTTTTTTAAAAAATATTTGGGGTGTGGATATGGGTGTGTGTGTGCACACGTGTGCATGTGTTCATGCCAGGGCATGCATGTGAAGGTCAAACGACAACTGACAATGTTTGGAATGCTCCTTGCCTCCCACCTTATTTGGAGGCAGGGTCTCTCATTGTTCACTGCTCCATTCATGAGCTTCCAGGAAATTATCCTGTCTCAGCCACCCTTATTGCTGTCAATGCGCAGATTACAGAAGTCTGCCATAGCATTGTGCTTTTGCATGAAGTCTGGGGGATCTGAACTCACATACACAGAGTTACACAGCAAGTGCTTTATTTACTCTCCCTAGCCCTGGAAATAAACTTCTTCCACTGCAATAACCACTAATCTATCTTAACTTTTGGTTGATATTTTTTATTGCTAATATTTTCTTTATCACTTTCCTACATTATACAAACAACAAAATAACAAATCAGAGATCATCAACCTCTTTTTGTTAAGGATCAGTTCATAAATGTTATAGCCTTCTAGGGACCATAACCTCTGCCATATCTTTTTTATTTGTTTGAGAGGGAGAGAGAGAGAGAGAGAGAGAGAGAATGAATGGACATTCTAGGGCCTCTAACCTTTGCAAACAAACTCTAGATGAATGTGCCACCTTGTGTACCTGGCTTACATGGATACTGGGGAATGGAACTTGGGTCCTTAGTCTTCATAAGCAAGCACCTTAACTGTTAAGCCATCTCTACAGCATTCTGCCATATCTTTTGGACCTGGTTACTTTAATGCCAAAAAATGTACATATTATGTAAACAAACTTTCAGCTGGTTGAACAGCAATAGTATGCCTACTTCTGCAAAAAATAAAGACTTGATTTGTTAATTTTTGCTACTAATGTGATGTTGCTGTGCACTAGGTTGGGAAGACTTATGCAGCAGTACAGCATGATACATTATTTTGACAATACCAAGTAAAAAGATATAAATGATTTCTGGAACAAAAATAATTATACAATGTAGTATGAAGATTAGGGTGATTTTAAAATGTATTACCCTTAATTTTGATATAATTTATTTAATCATAATTTTATCAAGTTCACTTTATAATAATGAGTGTGTTTAACAATGAACTTCAGAAAGTGTCTGAAAATGAAGAAAAGCTTTTGTGAACCTGTGTGAGCAAGTTGGCAAAGTGTTTTCAGTGATGACAACTGCCTTACACTGGGGAAAAAGTAAATTAGGTAGAGTAGATGTAGATTATTAAATGCTAGACGAGAGTTCAGAAAATGGATTGACATACACAAAGGATAGCTGATAGCTTGTCATAGTGGCACACACCTTTACTCCCAGCTCTTAGGAGGCTGAAGTCAGTTTGAGGCCAGCCAGAGCTACAGAGTGAGTGCCAGGCCTGGGTTAATGTGAGACCATGATTAAAACAAGCAAATAAACAAACAAAGGTTAGCTGTTATGTACAATTCTAGGTATTCCCATTCTATTCTAATTAATGTCATCTTTTCAGTAAATCGTAACAGAATGATCCTATTTTAAAAACATATCTGGTGAGCTGGAGAGGTTGCTTAGTGGTTAAGGCACTTGCCTGCAAAGCCAAACGACCCACATTCGATTTCCCAGGACCCACGTAAGCCAGATGCACAAGGGGGCCCATGGATCTGGAGTTAATTTACAATGGCTGGACACCCTGGCATGCCCATTCTCTATCTCACTCTCTCCCTGGCTATTTCTCTATCTCTCTCTCAAATGAATAGATAAAAAGAAAATATTAAAATAAACATATCTGGTATCCAGAGGGGTTTGATAGAAATTGAGCCAGAGCTGCTGCAGCAGGAGGCCTGTGAGAATGTGAAGGTGTCCCAGAGCTACCTGTGGGATCTGGGCCGACAGCCTCAGGGGCTGCATCAGGTGCATCACAGATAAGAAATACCCTCAAACAGCATTTTAGAGATTTAAGCGGTTTAAAAGGAGCCTTTGGGAAACTCCTCGATAAGGAATTGGTGACTTTTGCAAGAGGTGGACAACATTGGACAAGAGACCACTGCACTACTAGATAACTGGCAGCCCATACAGCATGGAGTCAACATGAAGAACCAAGTCAAAGAAGGTGTAATTACCATACTTGTTTGGAGTTTTACCAAAAAAAATGGGCTCATACATTCAGCTGGACAGGTACCAGCAGTGGCTACTAATTGGTTGATGTTCCCTGGTTTTCTGCTCAGCTGGATGATCCCATTCTTAACATAGTCTAAGTGGACATTTTGAGACATGGCACAGTAGCATTTCACCCACTAGTACAGATCAAAGAATTAATAGAGAAAGCAGCATCACAATATGATGGAGTGAGGTGCATGTTGACTTTACAGTCCAAGATTACAAGCTCCAGTTCTGTACATTTACTTTAACTCATTTTGAAGTAAATGTGTGTGTGTGTGTGTGTGTGTCTGTGTTTGACTGAATTTATAGTACTATACATACACCCCAATGTTGGTTATTAATTCAGAGTCTACACTCAAAGTGATAGCTGACAGGAGTGGAGTAATTGATGTGTCCCCTAGATAGGACACTATACATCGGAGCCTCATGAGTGGACAACTTACTTGAAGAGGTACAGTCTTGGAAGTTTAGGAGTATAGTATAGCACTCCAGAATGATTCTGAATCCTTGTATGTGCTCTACTCCAGGGCTCAAAAACTTATTTCTGTCATCAGACATTAACACACAGATGCAACTTTGGGACAACCAGAAAAAAGAGACCGTGCAAGAATGTGTCCAGAATAGCAGAAGAGATGTGGCTCACACGTTGTCAGTGGAAAAGAAGTGATCAACTGCCTGCCATTATCTCTGGATCCACCATCACATTTGACATCAACACTGTGACCCCAGGAATCTCCAATAATGATGAAGGCAGAAACTTCAAGCTAGGAAGAACTATTAGCTTGAATAATACACACGTGGTTTTTGATTGGTTGCTAGATAAATTGTGTGGTTCTCTTCACTTTGGATGTTCATTTTTCTATTCTAGATGGAAATGTTAATGACTTAGAGTCTGGAGCATTTGGCTTTGGTTTGAGGGTTTACTGTTAGTGTTATCAGCCTGGTTTAAAAGCCAATCAACATTGTGATGTGGAGGACAAAGGAGGACAAACAGAACAAGATAACAGAACAGAGGAAGGAGTATCTTTAAAGAAAAGGGTCCCCAGGGGAAGGAGGAAGAGAGAGAGGCTCAAGAAGGATAAAGAAGTGGGAACATGATTAAGTTACTATGTGTTTACATGTTCAAGTTCTCAATTAACAAAATAGAAAACTGTGAATTTATCTTTCTGGCTACTAGAAATAACAAATGTTTGCTGGGTTTGTATCATAATATTGTAGCAATAAGAGAGCTGAATCGTCTGAAAAAAAAAACATGATTGAGTCAATTTTGTTATGTTAGCATAGATGAAATTGTGATAAAAATCAAATTAACTTAAAAATCTGGGAAGATATAAAATTCTATATCTTTCCACTCTTCTTCTTAAAGTTGGTAGTTAGAAAACTCAATGTCATATTATTCTATTAAATCTCCATCAAGAGCCAAGGATATATACAACTTTAGAATAAAAGAGGAATAGTACTATATAGCAGTGCTAAGCATTTCTCTTGTGTGGGATATTTCATGTGTGTCCAGCCCCCATGATGCACGTGTTGATGCAGGTATGAGTAACAGTGACCTTAACTTGCTATACCAGTATATAATAGTCTTTAGTGTGGTTTTACTAGAAAAGCAAGTTGCTGTTTTTGTAAGATAACTTATTTGGATATTCGGGATCCTTTTTCATGATCATAATCCTTTCTCCTTGTATGTCTGTCTATCTATCGGTCTGCAAGTATCCTTTCACTTGTTTAGTGACTGTTAAGGGTAGGTTCTAGAATGTTGGTGTCTTGTTCAGCCTTCTGAAACAAAACAAAATCTTCACACTTAAAAATCATCCCATATCTGAGCCGGGCGTGGTGGCACACACCTTTAATCCCAGCACTCAGGAGGCAGAGGTAGGAGGATCGCTGTGAGTTCGAGGCCACCCTGAGACTCCATAGTGAATTCCAGGTCAGCCTGGGCTAGAGTGAGACCCTACCTCGAAAAACCAAAAAAAAAAAAAAAAAAACCATCCCATATCTGTATTGGACTACTTAGAACTAGATTACTCTTCTTGCTGTGAGGTCAATTTTTTTTATAAAGGACCAGATAACAAACTACTAATATTAATAACAATGTACAAGGACTGTCTTCTGTCTGTATTCCTACTATCATTTCTTATATTTTGACATTTTGATGACAGCCATTCTTGTTTTTATTATTATTAAAAACATATTTGTATGGATATATCATGTGTTCATACCATCTTTTTCCTCCTTCCTGCCCCCATCCTATAGGGGGCCCTTCTCAATGAGGTTGCTGCTATTCCCCATGGGGTTGTGGGCCTTGGTAGGTGTGTTTTAAGTCTTACATCAGTGATGAGCTTTTATGAGCCTCTGGATTTCTGCTTTGGTAGGTGTTAGGTATCCTCAGTGTCTGTCTCCTTCACCCTGGAGCTGTTTGTCAGGCTCACCATGGAAGCAGCACTCTTGCTCTTCTCCCCACTTCCTCTGCGGTTTCACCTGGGCCTTGACTGAGATGTGAGGGGTGGATTATCTCCTTGGTTCTAACTACCTTCTGAAAAAGAAAAACAGATTCTCAAATTGAGAGTGAAGTCAGCATAGGTTAAATTGGATCAGCGTTATTAATGTAGGGAGAGTTAGATGGATGTAGCACTCTTTTAACCAATAGATGGGATTTCACCTTACTCCAGCAAGCATGGCTCTCTTCTCTCTCTCTCTCTCCCCCTCTCTGTCTCTGATGAGATTCATTCTTGCTAGAATAAGATGATATCTCATCTACCATATCATGTGACTTTGACTCATATTTATTATTGATTCGTGAGGTATACACCTGTGCAATGGTGACACTCAGCCTTGGTGGTTAACCAATGGCTTTCTGATTGGCAAAGAGATCCACTCAGTGGAAAGGAACCCATACCTAGAACTAGGAACGAAGTCAGAATCCTATGAAGGCCAAGATTATGGCCTCCAATGACAAGCTGTCACTAATTTTTGGCCAAAAGAGATGCTATACCCATCAAATTTTCTCTAAATTAACCATGTCTATTGTTCTTAGCCTGCTGATCTCACTCTCCATTGGAAAATCTGTTTGTATTTTTCAGAAGGTAGCTAGCCCCAAGGAGATAAATCACCCCTCACACATTGGCCAGGGTGAAAATGTAACCACAGAGGAATTGGTGAGATGAGCAAGAGTGCTGCTTTCATGGTGAGCCTGACAACCTATACCAGGGTGGAGGTGACAGACACTGAGGATATGCAATACATACCAAAGCCGAGATCCAGAAGCTCCTGAGAGCTCAACACTGAAATAGACTTAAAACATGCCTACCATAGCTCAGGGATTTTTGTGGAAGTGGGGGCAGAAAGATTGTAAAAGCCATAGGGCGGGAGGGCATATCCAGAGGCACTGCCCTCCCCCCACACAATGACTGACTGCTGCTTTCACAACTCATAATCCAAATCCCCATGGTGAATACCAGTAATCCCTCTGCACTGAGGAGGGCCTTTAGCAGAATGGGGGCAGGGAGAAGGGAAATGAAGGAACCAACACACGATGCGTACAAAGTATATTCTTCGTAAAAAGAAATACATAAATAAAAACACCTTTTAGATACCTGTTGTATATTTGTATACTTTTATTTTGAAAAACGTGTATCTTAGGTAGATTGCTCTGTTTACTTTTTGCTATTTGTGAAATTTCTTATATATTCTGAATTGCTTAAACTGTTTTAATTTACTGTGTCTCATCTCTTTTCTTTGTTTTTTCATTTTGTGAAATAAACTTGTCTTATAAAGTTTCCCATTCCGGTTTTGAAAAAGTATTTATTTATTTGTGTGTATATAGGAATGTGTGTGGAAAAGCTATCAGACAATTTCAATGTGTCTGTGACACATCTTCCTTGATGCAGGGTCTCTTGCTGCTGCAAATGAACTGCCAGACTGCAAAAGAATGTAAGTAGCTTTGGTTTTGCCTGGCTCTACAATCCATTATCTTAGGTGTGTTGGGATCACAGATGCAGGTGCCACTTGGTATCCAGCTTTATGTGGGTGCTGGGGGATTGAGCATAGGTCAGTAGGCTTTGCAAGCAAGTGCCCTTAACTGCTGAGCCATCTCCCCAGAATCCATTCTGGGTTTGCTGAGGCCATCCTAATGGTGATATTCAATGGTTCTCTGCCCTCTATATTGCTTATAGATCCATAGTAACATCTGGAGGGTTATTCAGATTCAAGTTTGTTAATTTTTTGAGAAGGCACTCCATAAATGTGTTCTTCTATCAGCATGTATAGTTATCTTTTTGTGTGTGTGTGCTGTTATTATTTACTGCTGATCAGAATCCGGGTACATTCTTTTATTGAGGAATGCAAAATAGAGAAAATTACATGGCTTTCAATTTTCATTTACTTCCTGAAACCCTTGTACTAAGACAAATGTCCTTCTATCTACTATTTGGTTGCCAAGTGACACATTTCATTTAGGAAGGTCAGAATAAATAGTAGATTCTTTTCAAAATGAGTTGTTTTATTGAAATCTCCTAAAGGAGGCTAATAAGTTAATTTTTTATTTTTTTGTTTCTGGTTTTTTTTTTTTTTTTTTTTTTTTTTGAGGTAGGGTCTCACTCTAGCCCAGGCTGACCTGGAACTCACTATGTAGTCTAGGGTGGCCTTGAACTCATGGCAATCCTCTTACCTCTGCCTCCCCAGTGCTGGGATTAAAGGTGTGCACTACCACACCAGGCTTAGATTATTTTGTTTCTTAATGCTGCTATGAATTCATGTAATTAAATGTCCTTATTTTTTTCAGTCCAGTGAAGTTATTATGCTTATTGATGCTATATGCCCACTGGGGGCCTCTTCCAGTTGCCTCCTAGGTCCCTGTAGTGTGACATAGTAAGATGCTTTTGGACATTGTGTTTGTTATATGACATACCAAGGCATTCCAGATTTATCTTGGATTCTTATCTACCTGAGTCCAAAAATTGGCCAATTTTTCTAATGAACATTAGTTTTCTTTAGTGAGAAATGCTAGTTAGAGACCAGTATGGGCACATAGAGTTAAACAAGTGTTCCAGATTTTTACTATATCTATATATCTAGTGGAATAGTTTTTCACTGTTATTTTGCGACATTAACTTACCTATTTAGGCCTTCATTTTTCCTTATAAATTTTATAATGGATTTCACAAGTTCCTCAAAGCATACTAGAATATTGCCTGGAATTTCACTGAGCTTTGAAGGGAATTGTTTTACAATACTGTGAGACCTAGTCAAGATGCTTTCTATTAATTCAGATTATTTTCTACCTTATTATTGATGCTTATTTCATTTTCATATGTAGTTTTTATACATATAAATATACATATACATTCAATTTGACATACATATATTTGCTTATGTGTGTATGTGTACACATGTAAATTTATATAAATATATATTTATATGATTTCTGTTTTCTTTTTCTCCCTTTTCTTTAAAAAAACATATCATTCCTCCTGGAGGTATGCTTATCTTTCTATTTCTTAATAGCATAGCTCTATTTTTTTACTCTCTAATTTCTCTTTTCTTATTTCAATGGTTTGTTCCATTACCTGTATTATGAGGCTGCTATGTTCCTCTTTTTCAAACATCTTAGTATAAATGCCTAGTTCAGTTAAAAATTTCTTTTCTGCTAAGCTTATTTAAAACTAAAAGTCTCCCTGATTCTTACAAATTATTGACATGTGTGTTTTATTTATTTATTCTTTTATTATTTATGTTTGAGAAGGAGAGAGAAAGAGGGAAAGAAAGAGGGAGAGAGAGAGAGGGAATGTGTGCACCACTGTCTTCTACCGCTGCAAACACACTCCACATGCGTGTGCACTTCTGTGGCACATGTGTGATATTGCATGCTTGCATCACTGTGTGTCTGGCTATGTGGGACCTGGTGATTTGAACAAGTTCTTGGGCTTCAGAGGCAAGTGCCTTACCTGCTAAGGCATCTCTCCAGACCAACATGTGTGTATTATTTGACTTTCAGTCGTAAGAATTTCACAATTTTATTTATGATTTACCTATTTAATCCAGTAGTTTGTATTAATATATAATTTACATTATGGATACATGAAGAGTTTACTTTTCCTTACAGCTCTCAAACTCACTTTCTTAAATATGTCCTTAACCAGGTGCCTAATTTTGGCGGGGGGAACTACTAAATTATATTCCTTGAATATATTAAGATCCTATAAGAGGTATAAATTAAATATAAGGATTTTATGTTGGGCAAGGTAACTTAACCTGAAAAAACTTACCACTTTCAAAAAAATGTTTTCTAAAAGGTTATACTCTTTTATCTGCTCACCCAGACTCTTGTTTCCTTGGGGGCCTTCGTCAGTGGGGTGATGTTATTCACTGTGAAGTCATGAATACCTCAGTCCCTGTGGAGAAGGGGGGTTGCTGTGCCTCAGGGAAATTTGGCACTTTTGATCTTGATTTGTTAGGGATAAACCAGAATTTTCTTCTTGTCTTCACCATAAGATGCCGCCAAGTAAAAATCATGATAATTCCTTCTATGTTATATTTACCTCATTGTTGATAAAATCGTTTTTTATAGCTGCTGTTTACTTTATCTCCCCAAAAGCCTGGAAAAGTAATAGAAAAGTCATTTAACCTCTACACCTTCATCCATCAGACAGTATTAAATATACTCCATACCACTGTGGATTGTTTTAAGCATTATTAATTAGAGCCAATACTTCTTTCTGTTAGTACTTCAGGTGGTTGTGGTCCACTAATGAGATGCCAGATATGAAAATACAAAGGCACACAGTGATCCAAGCAATTATTTTGATACTTGAAACAGTTATTTGTTCTATTCCAAGTTTCCCCCTGCTTTTATTTAGAAGCTGTACAAAGATACAAGCAAGCACCTGATAAATGATGAGCTCCTAATATATGTGCATTGATTGATTAAATACTAAGGGCCTTAACTAGCACAGGGACAACCTTCAAGAAGATGTGATGCACTTGGTTTCATGCTATATTGCTGCCATCTTGAAATTCAACATAATTGTTGTTTTTGACCTTGTACTCTATAAATGAAGACTCATGAAACAATAAAGCATGTGCATGGATAGTGGAAATACCCTAGAGGCAGTGGGTACACATATGGGCTCAGGTTGGTAAGAAGAGGCAGTGTAGATATCATGCAATTGGTCTGATATTCTTGTGTGCACAAACAGGTCATTGTTGCAGTCTGAGTGGACATAACCTGGCCAAGGTAGCCAGGCTGGGGCCTGGGCCCAGATTGGTGCTGTGCATGATAATGGCAGCAGCAAAAGTAGCAGGGACTCACACTGAGGCAGCACTGATGATCTAGTCAGGATATGGGCTTGTCTACCTGACCCTGTGGAGGCTATCCAAATTTTAACTCCCCAGTCTAGTTTCTGGGATAGTCTGGCATCCAGGCATTAAGCTGTTGGCAAATTATCAAAAATTAAAATGCATTTCTGGACATTATAGCAATGTGTACTGAGGGGAAGGTATTAGGTTTATTTAGAGTTTAGGATTTCTGGTTTTGAAAATTGTCACAGTATAATAAAACAAATATCTATCATAGTCTTAGAAATAAAAATTAAATTTGAGGATTACTCTATTCAAAAAAAAAACATTTAAATTTATTTATTTATTTATTTTCATGTGTGTATGTGGAGGTAAGAGGACAAATTAGAGGTGTCTGCTTCACCTTTTTTGAGACAAGGTGTCTTGCTGCTGCAAATGAACATCCAAACTGCAAAGGGACATCAGTTAAGGTAGCCAGTGAGCTTCAGATTGTCCTGGAATGGCTCCACCTCTCCTTGTCCTTTTGTTTGTTTGTTTGTTTTTCAGGTAGGGTCTCACTTTAGCTCAAGTTGACCTGGAATTCACTACATAGTCTCAGGAGGGCATCAAACTCATTCAAAGTGATCCTCCTACCTCTGCCTCCTGAGTTCTGGGAATAAAAGCCTGCACCACCTCCCATTTTCATAGGTACTTTGATATCACAGATGCTTGTGCCAATTTGCATCTATGTGGGTGCTGGAGAATTGAACCTGGACTTGCAGCAGGCTTTGCAAGCAAGCATCATTAACTGCTGAGCCATTTCTCCAGTCCCCAAGAGCAGCCTTTTTATGAGAATCTTCTAATAAACCAATACATGAAAAAGATGATTCTTAAATTAATTTTCCTTTTAAGTGAATTTACAGTGACAGAACACATAAAAAGGAGCTTTGAACTATGTGCAAATAGTGATGCCATTTTTTATCATGAAGTAGAAACTTTGTATGGATAAATCATGTGTTGGGACCATTCCCCTCCTCCCTGCACCTATTCTGCAGGGGGCCCTCCTCAGTGGGGTTACAGGTATTCACCATGCGGTTATGAGTTGTGAGAGCAGCAGTCATTGGGTGGGAGGCAACGCCTCTGGATACTGCTTCCCACCTTGTGACTCAATGTTCCCTGAGCCTTGGCAGATGTGTTTTTTTTTTAATTTTTTTGTTTATTTTTATTTATTTATTTGAGAGTGACAGACAGAGAGAAGGAGAGAGAGAGAGAGAGAGAGAGAGAGAGAGAGAGAGAGAGAGAGAGAGAATGGGCGAGCCAGGACCTCCAGCCACTGCAAACGAACTCCAGTTGCGTGCGCCCCCTTGTGCATCTGGCTAACGTGGGTCCTGGGGAATCGAGCCTCGGACCAGGGTCCTTAGGCTTCACAGGCAAGCGCTTAACCGCTAAGCCATCTCTCCAGCCCCAGCAGATGTGTTTTAAGTCGACTTCAGTGTTGAGCTCTCAGCAAGTTCCAGAATCTGCTTTGATGTGTTTTGAGTGTACTCAGTGTCTATTGCCATCACCTTGGTGTGGGTTATCAGGTTTGCCTTGAGAGCAGCACTCTTGCTTATCTTGTCAATTCATTTGTGGTGTCACCTGGACCCTAGCTGGTGTGTGAGAGGTGGTTCATTTCATGATAGGGAGTCAGGTACCTTTTCTTGTCATGTTGGTAGATTTTGATTGTCCCCAGTTTTTGCTGCCTTCTGTAAAAGAAAAACACTCTCCAATGGAGAGTGAGAGCAGCATAGGTTAAAAGTGATAATCATAGTTAATTAAGAGAGATTTAAAAATATTTTTATTTTATTATATTTATTTGACGCACAGAGAGAAACTCGCAGATGAGAGAGAGAGAGAGAGAGAGGGAGAGAATGAGCATGCCAGGGACTCCAGCAGTTGTAAATGAATTCCAGACATATGTGTCACCTTGTGCATCTGGTTTACATGGGTTCTGGGGGATTGAACCTGAGTCCTTTGGCTTTGAAGGCAAGCACCTTAACAGCTAACCCATCTCTACAGCCCATTTAAGAGAGATGTTGGTGGTTGTATACTCTCTGTTGGGCAAAGACAAGTGTGATCTTCTCACTGGAGTCCATGACATTTGTCCCCATTGGATTTTGACTTGGTTCCCAGTACCAGCGATGAGTTTCTTCCCTCTTAGCAGGTGTCTTAGCCCATCAGAGAGCTGGGTGCCAGTACTGCATAGGTGTGTACATCTTGTGCAAGTGGTTTATTTTTTATAGCAGGGTCTTTTGCTTGTTCCCAATGCTGGTGGCTGTTTTCCCCCAGTAGCTCATATAGCAATTCCCAGCACTATACAAGTTAGCAAAGGGGTGCGACTTTTATTTTTCTAGCACTACAAGTTATAGGAAATGTCAGAGGAAATATTCAAATGATATTATGGAAATGCACATTTAAAATTAAATTCAAGCCAGGCATGATAGCTCTTGCCTATAATTCTAGCACTAGCAGCCGAGGTGGGAGAATTGCCATGAGTTCAAGACCAGCCTGAGTTAGAGTGGAGACCCTACCTAAAAGGAAAGGAAGAAAGAAAGAAAGAAAGAAAATAAATAAATAAATAAATTAATTAATTAATTAAGGCACGGTGCCATACACCTTTAATCCCAGCAATTGAAAGGCCAAAGTAGGAGGATCACTATGAGTTCAAGGCCAGCCTGAGATTACATAGTAAATCCCAGGTCAGCCTGGGCAAGACCCTACCTTGAAGAAACAAAGAAACAAAAAAATTAACTTTAGATTTAAGTGAAGTGGACTTGTATGAAGACATACACCATTTGAGAAAAGCTATTCCACCCATAAAAATCATGAGCTTTAGATGTATTAAAAATTATAGATTCATTTCACTGTTTACATAAGCCATATAAAATACTTTTACCAGCTCCAAGAAAAATTGTTCCAGCAGAAAAAATATTTCTCTAAGTTTAAAGTTACCAAAACTTCTAATTTCTTTTTTTGTAAGTATCAAATGATTGAGGCTTTCAAAAAATTGCATGTGTGAGGGGGCGCATATGTATTTGTAATATATTCACATGTGTGTGCGCTTGCACATGTCCTATGAGCATGCATGTGGAGTCCAGAATAGAATATCGGGGTCCTCCTCTTCAGTATTGTTTCCTGGAGAGAGTTTCTCACTGTACCTGAGGTTGCCTTTTCCAACTGTCTGGCTAACCAATGAGTCCTAGCCATTCTCCTGTCTCTGCCTTCCTCAGGACTGTGTGTGGCCATGCTAGGCTTTTTAAGACGGTGCTGAGGATCAGGCTCAGGTTCTCATGCTTGGGTGGCAAATACTATCAACTGCTGAACCATCTTCCCAGCTCCTTTGTTTTATAATTAGTCCACAAGTAATGAGTTACATTATGGCATTGCATACATTCCCCACTCCTGTCCCTACACTCCTGTCCCTCCATTTGTACCTATCCTCCCTGCTTTCTGCTTCCATGTCACATATATTTTATTATACTCTCTTTATATCCATCTTTCCTTAGGACCTTTTTTTTTTTTCCCCCTCTCATGGTCCTTTCTCTGGTTTCATGACCTATGTTTCTGCTACATACACACATATAAAAATTAAAATCTAGGGGTTGGGGATTTAGCTCAGTGGATGAGCTCTTGCTTAGCAAGCACAAGGCCCTGAGTTAGGTCCTCAGCACAGGAAAAAAAAATTAAAATCTAGCCTGGCGTGGTGGTGCATGCCTTTAATCCAAGCACTGAGGAGACAGGGGTAGGTGGATTGCCATGAGTTTAAGGCCACCCTGAGACTACATAGTGAATTCCTGGTCAGCCTGAGCCAGAGTGAGACCCTACCTAAAAAAAATTAAAATCTAGGATCTGAATATGAGACAGAACATGCAGTATTTGTTTTTTTCCTAGTCTATGTTTCCTTTTGTTTTTACAGCTGAATAAAACTCCACTGTGCATATGTTTCATATCTTTATTATCCAGTCATGGACAGCAACATTGATTCAATTTCCTAACTATTGTGAACAAAGCAGCAATGATCATAGAAGTGCAAGTATATCTGTGGAAGGATATAAAGCACTTTGGGTATATGCCCAGGAGTGGTTGATCTGGGTAATAGGGTAGCTCTGCTTTTCAGAAATCCCACATAGCCTTCCATAGTATGCATTTCCACCAGCAGTAAATAATGGTTCCTTTCCCCCTACATCTTTATTTGCTTTGGTTTTTTTTTTTTTTTTTTTTTTTTGGATGGTAGCCATTCTGACCAGGGTGAGATAGAATCTCAACTTGCTTTCCCCAAGTCTATAACTTGTTTTTTTTTAATTTTATTTTTATTAACTTTATGAGAGAGAGAGAGAATGGCACACCAGGGCTTCTAGCTACTGCAGGCAAACTCTACAGGCATGCACCTTCTTGTACACCTGGATTTACGTGGGTACTGGAGAACAAAACCTGGGTACCTAGTCTTTGCAGAAAGCACCTTACCTGATGATCCATCTCCCCAGCTTCTAAGTTTATAATATTTTTATTGCAAGAATAATTAGAATTAGCCCTCTTGACTACTTGGAAATATACACTACAATATTGTTAACTATAGCCACATAACCATGATTTTTTTTTTTTTATTTTGAGGTAGGGTCTCACTCTAGGCCAGGGTGACCTAGAACTCACTCTGTAGTCTCAGACAGGCCTTGGACTCATCATGATTCTCCTACCTCTGTCTACTGAGTGCTGGAATTAAACGCATGCACCACCACAACAACATTCTACTGTGAAATTTTACAGTGGATATTTTAAGTAACTTGATTTAACCATTACACAATATATAGTGTGGTGGTTTGAATAGACTAGATGGCCCCAATATATTCAGTTGTTTATTTGTTTGTAGTTTGCATCTCTAGCCATCTGGCTGGAGGCAATGCCATTGTGTGGATCTTAAGGTGTGGTGGTGGGTTTGAGATTTCAATCTAAAGATATGCAAAGTGTGCCTAGCTGGAGTTCCTGAAGTGTGCTGTGGCTTTTGACCTTTAGGCTTGTACTTCTCTCTCTCTCTGCTTGGGCCTGTGAAGGCAGGCCAGTTTCTTCTGCCATTATGGAACTTCCCCTGGATCTGTAAGCTTCAATAAATCCCTTCCTCCATAACTGTGCCTGGTCTGGAATTTCATCTCAGAAAACCTGAAGCTGTCTAATACATATAGATTTATTGAAACATTACATCATACCCCATAAATAGGTATTACTGTCAAAAAACCCAAAATAACAATAAAACTTAGAAATTATTTGCCAAGGACTGACTGTGCTTTCCAGTATGTTTACTGAAAATAAAGTTTCTCAAACTATACTGCGGCTGCTTGAAAGTAAATAGCCTTATATAGCCTCAGGTACTTTTGATTAAACTTTCTACTTAGCTCTAGCAGTCAGAGCCCTGATGGAGAAGGTGTGTCACTTGGGGGCAAATCTTGAGTCCAGCTTTACTCAGTGTGTTCAGAACCAGCTTGAACTCTCACTGTTGGTTCTCTCTCTGCTATGGACAATGAAGTGAGCCAGATTTTTCTGCCATGATGAAGTTTCCCCTGGAAACTGTAAGCCTGAAATAAATTTTTTCCTCTCACAAGCTGCTTCTGGTCAGGTGTTTGTTCAAGCAACAAGAAGGTAACTACAACATATACATTTTGATGTATACATTTGATTTTTAAATGTATACATTTGATTTTTAAATGTATACATTTGATTTTTAAAAACTTGTAGAAAAATAAACCAGAAAAATCTTATGATCAATTAAAGTACCAATCTTATGATAAATAAGGAAATCCAAAAGAATGGAATGTCTTTTTCTTTCCATTTGTGTTTTATCCATATTCAGAGGCCTTTGCATAATGGAATCATGTAATAAACACTATTTTCACTGGAAATGAAGCATTTATATCCCTTCATTGCACTTGTCACCTCTTTCTGATAATCAAAGTTAGCATGGGGCCTGTCCTTTATTTCACTTATGTTCACATCGGCATACAACTCTTTATACTTTTACTACATGATACTTACACAGAGCTTTCCTTTTTACATATTTTGGTCATTTGCCTCATATATAAATATGGGATGATTTCTTTGTTTTCAATTTTTATTGTTAGATATGGGCATACTTTGTATGTAAAAATCACATGTTGGTACCATCCTTTCCCTCCTCCCTGCCCATTTTCTGAAGAGATCTTCCTCATTGGGGATACAGCTCAACCCCATGGGGATTGTGGGTCATGCATTATGGGGGCAGCAGTCAGTTATGGGGGAGAGACAATGTCTCTGTGCAAAATGTTCCAACTTATGGCTCTTACAATCTCTCTGCCCCCTCTTCTGCAAAATTCCCTGAGCCATGCTGAGAGCATTTTAAGTCTACTTCAGTGATGGGCACTTAGGAGCCTCTGGATCTCTGGTTTGGTAGGTATTGAGTGTCCTCAGTATCTTTCTCCATCACCCTTGTGCTGATATCAGCTTAACTAAGACAGCAGCATTCTTGCTCATTTCCCCAATTCCTCTGTGGATTCAGCTGGGGCTGGGGTAGAGTGTGCTGGGTCATTTATCTCCTCAAGTCCAGTTCCCATCTGAAAAAGAGAAGCAGATTCTCCAATGAAGAGTGAAGTCAGGGCCAGTTAAATGTAATAGCCATTATTACTTTAGAGAGAATTAAAAGGGTTTAGATACTCTTATAGTCTAAAGTTAGTGGGAGCTTGACAATGGAAAGCAGAATCATCATATGGATATGATTCTGACTTGTTTCCCAGTTCCAGATATGGTTTCCTTTCCACTGAGCAGATCTGTTAGCCAATCAAAGAGCAGTCGGTTACCCACCATGGCTATGTGCCACTATTGCACTTGTGTGAGCATCAGTTCAGGTTGCTTGCTTCTGAGTCACTTAGACTCGGAGATGCTTGGACAGATATTGGCCACTTTCCCCTGGTAGCTCATGTAGCACCTTCTAGCACTAGGTTGGCTAATTATCTGAGGACTGGCCCTCCTCTGGATTCTAATCAGGTCTCTCCATGGTCAGTGCCTACAGCAATTGGTGTCTTCAGCAGTAAGGTCTTACCATTAATCTCTGGTGGGTAATCAAGTGCTCTGACGGAAGCCTCTCTTGTTTGTTTTGGGAGATCTTGTAGGTCTCTCTGATCAACAGCTCATTGTGGATGTAGACCACATCCTGCTATAGGGTATTACAGGCCAGCACCAAGGGAAAAGAAAAAGCCAGAGAAGAAAGAGAAACAGGAGAAATTTGAGGTTAGGTTTCATCTCACTTTCTCCAGGTTCCTTCGATTCAGATGCTTAGAAGAAAGAGAAACAGGAGAAATTTGAGGTTAGGTTTTGTCTCACTTTCTCCAGGTTCCTTCTATTCAGGTGCTTCCTCTAAGGTTTGCTTGAGGGTTCCACCTTTTAGTCTGATTTCCAGGATGTAGGAATCTATGGCGCCAGTTGAATTTGGGTTCAGATTTTGTGTCCCCCCTCTACCCTCTCCCTTCCCCCAAGCCCTACCCTCCCTGTTGTCCAAGCCTCAAGATGCTATTAAGTTATGTCAGCAACTTGGGCTGATCCAGGTTAGGAACTTCAGATAAGTGAGATCATGCAATGGTTGTCTTTCTGTGATTGTGTGAGTTCACTTAAAATGATCTATTCCAAGTTTGGCCATTTTTTCTACAAACTTCAATGTGTCATTTGTTCTTACTGCTGAATAGAATTCCATTGTGTAGATATAATCACATCTTGGTTATCCATTCATCCAATGATGGGCACCTGAGTTGATTTTAGTTTTTAGCTATTATGAATTAAGCAGCTATGTACATGGTTGAGCAAATATTTCTGAATTTAGATGTGGAGCTTTCAGGGTAAATGCCCACTAAGGGATAAAGAGGGTCTGTCAGAAACTCTATATTCATCCTTTTCAGAAGCCTCCAAATTGATTTCCACAGTGGTTATACCAGCTTACATTCCTAATAACAGTGAATGAGGGTTCCTATTTCTCCACAGCCTCACCAACATTTGTTTTCATTTGACTTTTTAATGTTTCCTATCCTTACTGGGGTAAGGTGGAATCTCATACTTGTTTAAATTTGCATTTCTTTAATGGTTAGGGATGTTGAACATTTTCTTAAGTGTGTATTATCCAGTTGTAATTCTTCCTCTGAGAACTCCCTATTTAATTCTCTGCCCCACTTATGGAGTGGGTTGTTTGATTTTTTATTGTTTAGTTTTTTGAGATGTTTGTAGATTCTAGGTATTAGGCTTCTGACAGTGTTATAGGTGGCAAAGATTTTCTCCCATTCATCTGGTAACCTATTTGCTCAGCTTATGGTATGTATGTTTGTGCAATAGCTTTTTAACTTCATGAGATCCCATTGGTTGAGTGCTTGTTTAATTTCTTTGGCTACTGGGATTTTGTTTAGGAAGTCTTTTCCCAGCCCTATATCATGGAGCATGCTTCCTGTTTTTTTTTCTTTCAGTAGTTGAAGTGTTTCAGGTCTTATATTGAGCTCTTTAATCCATTTGGACTTGATTTTTGTGTATGGTGAAATGAGTGGGTCTAATTTTATTTTTCTTCATATTGTCATCCAATTTGTCCAACACCATTTGTTGAAGATGCTGTCTTTTCTCCAGTCTACATTATTGGTACCTTTGTGAAAGATTAAGCAGCTGTAGTTGCTTGCCCTAACATCTGGCTCTTCAGTTCTGTTCCACTGGTCTATGTTTCTGTTTTTATTCCAGTACCATGCTGTTTTTGTCACTATAGCTTTGTAATATAGCTTTTGATCAGGAATGGTGATACCACCAGAGGTGTTTCTTTTGCTGAGGATATGTTTGGATATCCCAAGCCTTCTGCCATTCCATATGAAGTTTGAGATCAATTTTTTCAGTCTCAGTGAAGAATGATGCTGGTATTTTTTTTGTTTGTTTGTTTGTTTTTTTCAAGGTAGGGTGTCACTCTAGCCCAGGCTGACCTGGAATTCACTATGGAGTCTCAGGGTGGCCTCGAACTCATGGCGATCCTCCTACCTCTGCCTCCCAAGTGCTGGGATTAAAGGTGTGCCACCATGCCCAGCTTTGATGCTGGTATTTTTATTGGTATTGTATTAAATCTGTATATTGCTTTTGGTAGAATTGCCATTTCCATAATATTAATTCTACCTATCCAGGAACATGGGAGGTCCTTCCATCTTCTTAAGTCCTCCTCTATTTCTTTCTTGAGTTCTTTTATGTTTTTATTATATAGTTCCTTCACATCCTTTGTTAGTGTTATTCCAGGGTATTTATTTTTTGTTGCTGTTATTGAAAATGGGACAGTCTCACTGATATCTTTCTCTGTATATTTGTCCTTTGCATATAGAAAAGCTACTGAATTTTGTGCATTGATTTTATATCCTGAAACTTTGCTGAAGGAATTTATCACCTTTAAAAGTTTTGGGATGGAGAATTTTGTGTCACTTATATATAGGACCATGTCATCTGCAAACAGGGCTAACTTGACTTCTTCCTTTCCAATTTGAATCCCTTTCATTTCTTTCTCCTGTCTTATTGCTTGGGCTAGGACTTCTAGTACTGTGTTGAAGAGTAGTGGTGAGAGTGGGCACCCCTGTCTTTTTCCTCATCTCAGTGGGAACTTCTTGAGATTTTCCCCATTAAGAATTATTTAGTCTTTACAAGCCTTATATATAGCCTTTATTGTGTTGAGATATACACCCTCAATGCCTATCCTTTCCAGGGTTTTGATCATGAAGTGGTATTGTATTTTGTCAAAGGCCTTCTTTGCATCAATTGAGATGATCATGTGGTTCTTATGGTTCAGTTTATTTATGTGGTCTATTACATTGACCGATTTCCATATGTTAAACCATTCCTGAATCCCTGTGATGAAGCCTACTTGATCAAGGTGGATAATGCTTTTGATGTATTGTCAAATTCAGTTTTCAAGGATTTTGTTCAGGATCTTTGCATCTAAGTTCATTAGGGATCTAGGCCTATAATTTTCTTTCCATGTTGCATCTCTGTCTGGTTTTGGTATTAGGGTGATGCTAGCTTCATAAAAGGAGTCAGGGAGGATTCCCTGTTGTCCTATTATGCAGAAAAGTTTGAGAAAAATTGGTTTCAGTTCTATGAAGGTTTGATAGAATTCAGCTGAAAAGCCATCCGGTCCTGGACTTTTCTTTCTGGGGAGGTTTTGTATTACCTTTTAAATCTCCATGGATTTGACAGGTTTATTTAGGAGATTATTCTGCTCTGAGTTTAGTTTTGGTAGGGTCTATGTTTCTAGGAATTCATCCATTTATTCTAGGTTATTCAATTTTGTGGAGTAGAGGTTTTGGAAGCATGCCCTGATGATTTTTCCAATTTCATTAATGTTTGTAGTGATCGCTCCTTTTTCATTTCTGATTTTGTTATTTGAGACTTCTCTCCTTTGTGCTTGATCACTTTGGTCAGGGGTTTGCCAATCTTGTTTTTTTTTTTTTTTTTTTTTTAAATAACCCAGCCCTTCATTTCATTAATTTTTAAAATTGTAATTGTTTTCCTAGTTTCCAATTCATTAATTTCTGCTCTAATTTTGATTATTTCTTTCTGTATGGAACTCTTTGGGTTGGATACTTCTTCTCGTTTTTCCAGCACCTTTAGTTGGATAGTCAGGTTATGGATTTGAGATCTCTCTGTCTTTGTAATGATGTCATTTAGGGCTAGGAATTTTCCCCTTATGACTGCCTTCATTGAATCCCATAAATTTTGGTAGGTTGTGTTTTCATTATCATTCAAATCTAGGAATTTTAAATTTTCTTTTTTGATATCTTCCATGACCCATTCATTGTTTAAAAGTGTGTTGTTTAGTCTCCCAGAGTTGGTCACATTCTTCATATGTCTTGTTAATTTCTAACTTTAAAGGATTGTGATCAGACATGATGCAAGAAGTTACTTCAATTTTTCTCAATTTATGAAGGCATTCTTTATGGTCTAATATATGGTTGATTTTGGAGAAGGTTCCATGGGCTGCTGAGAAGAATGCATATTCTCCAGAGTTAGGGTGGAAAGTTCTGTAGATAGCCTTTAGGTCTAGTTGATCTATAATGTTGTTGAGCTCTATTATTTCCTTATTGATTTTCTGCTTGAATGGTTTGTCTATTGATGATAGTGGAGTACTGAAGTCTCCAACTATGATGTTGTTGGTGTTTATTTCTGCTTTATTGTGGAGTAGATTTTGTTTTATAAACTATGTTGCCTTGTGTTTGGGGAATATATATTTATGATTGTGATTTGCTCAAATTGAAATGATACCTAAAAGAAAAGGATGGACATTATACAAAACAACACAACAGAAAACAAAAATCAAATAGAATTTATGAAAATCTCTCTAGAACCATCACTGAAGCAGACCAAAAATGAACCCAACATGGCTCAGGGAAATTTTGAGTTCTGATTTTCTTGATGCTTCTTGTTCATTCTTGCATTTGCTCAAGTCTTCATTAAGTTTAATCAACAGGTTGTTGAGGTCCTCCATTTCTTGACTTACCTTCAATTTATTCATATCTCTCTGGAAGATTCTAATGTTTTCTTTCATCAAGTTAAGCCTACTGTCAAACCTGAATGCTCTAGAAGACTATTCTCTTCAATTGTATTGATATGAATATTGGTTCTTTGATAGTTTGCTTCAAGTTCAGCATTTTTAATTTTTTAATTTTTATTTTTTCTTTGATCAGGGTCTCATAGGTTGTTGTGTTTTCATTTTGGGAATGAATTTCTGTTGATTTCTCTATGATTTCATTGGAGGCTTCCTTAGTAGGACTAGGCATCTTTGGTGGAGATCTCTCAGTTTTCTGACTTTTGTTGGCCTTTTTGCATTGTTGTCTACCCATTTTAGGAAGACTCTTTATTTTATTGAGGAGGAAGCAAGTTTGTGTCATTTGGCCTATTCACCCTTTGACTCAGGTGAACAGTGATGTTGGTACCTACCTAGTGGCCAGTCAGGATACCAGAGCAAAAGGCCTGATTCCACAGCTCACACAGGGGCCAGACCTCCCTGAGCAAGGCACAATGGTATCAACCAGGACCAGGAGACTAGGAGAAGTAAGGGAACATGGATCTGGCCTACTTCATGCTGCGCCCTCCAGGACATGGACCAGTCCAGGCAACATAGACTGGGGAGGCAGGAGAAGCCCAGATACAGGGATCTAGTCTACTCACTCCAGACCACCACACCTGCACACACACTGACCATGCAGGGAACTCAGACCAGGGTTGTGGAAGGGGGCAGGAAATGGTTTGGTTTACTCACTCCACATCAACACACCCACGCACACACTGACTGTGCAAGGAACTCAGACATGGGAGGAGGTGGGAGGATCCCAGATATGGACCCAGCCTACTCACTCCAGATTGCTGAACCCTCCCACACAGTGACCATGCAAGGAATTCAGACCTGGGCTGTGGAGGGGACCATAAATGGGTCCAGCCTACTCACTCCAGACTGCCATGCCTGCCCACACACTGACCATGCAAGGAACACAGGGATGACTTTTTTTGTATGTAATTTTCATAAACTGGTGCTTTTATTTCTGTGAGATAAATTCCTAGCAGTGGCTTTTCTGGTCAAAGATACACATTTCTGAAGTGAAACAATTTTCCAGGGCCATGGATGGAACTACTTTTTGCCTTGCATCGCTAATGTTAATAGGCACACTTGTTATCAGTCTATTTTCCCCCTAATTTTATAGACTAGATGCATATTTCACTGATATTTTAATTTACATTTCTTTTTTAATGGGTGTCTTTTCAAATGTTTATCAACCAATTGAATTTGTTCTGTGGATAATGCTTGATTTTTTCTTTTGTCTCATCTTCTTTCTTTGTGTCACTGTTCCTTTTTATTCCTTGTTTTTAGAAAATATTTTCTTTTTCTTTATTTATTTGAGAGAGAGAAATAGGCAGGAAAAGAGAGAGAGAGAAAGAGAAAAAGAGAGAGAGAGAGAATTGGCATGCCAGGGCCTCCAGCTGCTGCAAATGAACTCCAGATGTGTGTGCCCCCTTGTTCATCTGGCTTATGTGGGTCCTGGGAAATCAAACCTGGATCCTTTGGCCTTGCGGATAAGAGCCTTAAACACTAAGCCATGTCTCCATCCCCTTTTTATTCTTTTTAAGAGAATATCTGCACCCTGGCCAATACATTGTCAATTTTCTTTTTTTTTTTGGTTTTTCAAGGTAGGGTCTCACTCTAGCCCAGGCTGACCTGGAATTCACTATGGAGTCTCAGGGTGGCCTCGAACTCACGGCGATCCTCCTACCTCTGCCTCCCAAGTGCTGGGATTAAAGGCGTGCGCCACCACGCCCGGCACATTGTCAGTTTTCTTAATTTTAGTAATTCTAGTGGGTGTGAAGTGGTATCTCTTTGTAGTTTTAGTTTGCATTTCTCTGAAATCCAATGACATTGAGCACCTTTTCATGTACTCATTGGCCATTTATATGTCTTCTCTTATTAATGCCTTTTAAAATTCCTTGGCCATTAAACAAATTATATCTATTAAAATTTTGATGTCATAAGATTCTAAAATCTATACATATGTAAGTATATGTGAGAATTTAACCAGTAGTCAGTTGTCTGTTAAATTTGGTTAGGGAATATTTTTTTTTTTGATTTTTTTTGAGGTAGGGTCTCACTCTAGACCAGGCTGACCTGGAATTCACTATGGAGTCTCAGGGTGGCCTCGAACTCACGGCAATCCTCCTACCTCTGCCTCCCGAGTGCTGGGATTAAAGGCGTGTGCCACCATGCCCGGCTAGGGAATATTTTGCTATATAAAAAGTTAGCGCCCCAGAGGCAGAGGTAGAAGGATCACTGTGCATTCGAGGTCAGCATGGAACTACAGAGTGAGTTCCAGGTCAGCCTGGGCTAGAGTAAGATTCTACTTTGGAAAAAGATTTTTTTATATGGCATATTACATAAATTATAGCCCATTATTACTATCCATCTCTAGAACCTTTTTATCTTTAACTGAAACTATATGTCAATGAAAGAGTGAAAGTAATTTAAAATTTAGAATACTTAAGTATCTCAGACTTTTCCAGTGTCTGTTTTCTTGTATTGGTTTAAAAAGTTTCCTATATATCTAGGTGGTTGCATATGAAAGTTTTTAGGGTTTTCTTTTTTTTCCCTTTTTACATGTGTAGTATGGGTGGTGGTGGTAGTGGGTGTATGATATCTATCTATCTATCTATCTATCTATCTATCTATCTATCTATATGTATGTATATCTATATCTATATGTATATCTATATCTATATGTATATCTATATCTATCTATCTATCTATATGTAGATGCATGCATATTTGCATGCGTATGTGGAGGCCAGAGAACACTGGGCATCCTTAATTTATAGCTCATCTGTGTATTTCATTGATATGATTCTTTCTAAAGGTGGAGCTGTGAAAAGCTGCCTTTTTTTTTTTTTTTAAGCCCAGCAATTCTCCTATCTCCACACTTGAGGGAACTGGGGTTACAGATGTGTGTGGCCATGTCTAGCTGTTTACATGGACGCTGAGGAATTGAACTCAGGCAATCTCAGGCCCTCATACTTACAGTAAGTGCTTTCTACACCTGGAACCATCTCCGCAGCCCTTCAGCTTTTATTCTACAATTTTGCTTCTCTTTCATGTATTTTTATTTATTATTTTTTCTCATTTAAAGTGTATTTTCTCTTTTCATAATGTATTTTTACCATATTCCCCTTTATCTCCTATTACCCTTCTTCCTCATAACCCTTCCATTGAACCTTTTCTTTTTCTCAACTATCCCTTTCCTTCTTCTACTTGATGTCTTTTTCCCCTTGAGTATTTGTGTGAGCCACTATGCTTGTATGCATGACATCAGGGGGGATGTTATTTTCTAGAGGATGTTCAACTTACCAGTGACTACGCTACTGAAGAAAATATCCCCCCTCCAGCAACCATTAATTGTCAATTACCTCCTCAGGGACGAATAGGGCCATCATGTCACCTTACACTGCCCATGACATAATGTTGATGGGCCTAATATTTTACAGGTCATATGCCTATAATGAGTGCTCCACTGAGGTCGTTATTAATACAATGGTCATGTCATGTCTGAAGGACGGTGTTCCACAGCATTTCTCCCCATCCTCCTACATTCCTTCCACCCTTATGCTTGGTTTAATTTTTTAAAAAATTGTGTGTGTCTGTGTGTGTATGTGAATATAGGTTCATGAATGCTACAGCACACATGTGGAGGTCAGAGGACAACTTTTGGGTCAGTCCTCTGTCTTTGTACCTCATTTGAGAGACAGATTCTTACTCTGGATTCTTTACTGTTTTTTGCTGAGTTTGCCACCAGCTTGTAGGAAACTTTGGTCTCTTCCCTACATCTGGCTGTCAGCATCAGCATACTGTAATTACAGAAGCCTGCCACAGCTTCAAGCTTCTGGCTTTTTACATAAGGGTCTGGGCTTCAACTCAAGTACTCCACCTGGAGTGGTAAGTGCTTTATCCACTGAGCCATCTCCCCAAGGTGCCCTGCAATGTTTAAATCTTTAATCAACCTGCAATGTTTTCTTAATGTATGGGTTAGGAAAGGAACAAATTCATTTTTTCTGTCAAATGAGGAGCCAAGCATATATTCCAGGACATTCATAAAGTATTCCCATTGAATGAAAATATTGCCTTTGTCATTTATATAAATACAGGGTTTTATTTTTGAGAACTTTATTCCACAGTTCTAGTTGTCCATTTCTATGCCAAGAATATGTTATTTGGTTAAGGTTTCACATGTAATAAAGCAAATTTACCTTATCACTCTTTATAATTTCCCAGACATGCACAATTTCATGTGGATTCTTATTTTTCTTTTTGAGACAGAGTTTCATTATGTACCACAGCCTGGCCTCAAACTTCCTGAGAATGACCTTGAACTTCTAATCCTTCTGTCTCCACACCAAGAATGAATCACCACACCCAGTTTATGTGGAACAAGGGATCAAACTCGGGGCCTTGTGCATGCTAGGCAAGCACTTTATCAACTGGGCCATATCCCCAGCCTCTTCCTTATGGATTTTTGTTGTGTTTTGTTTTGATTTTTTGAGGTAGAGTTTCCACTCTAGCCCAGGCTGACTTGGAATTCACTATGTATTTTCAGGTGGCCTTGAACTCACAGAGATTCTCCTACCTCTGCCTCCCAAGTGCTAGGATTAAAGGCGTGCACCACCATGCCCCTCTCTTCCTTATGGATTTTAACAAGATTTTATTTAATTCAAAACAGTCTGGACATGGCAGCACATGCCTGTACGGTTTGCCCTTGGGAAACTGATGTGGGAGGATCAGGAATTTATGGCCATCCTTGGCTGCTAACTAGTTAGTTTAAGCTCTGCCTGGGCAACAACAGACCTTGTCTCAAAAACCATCAAGCAAAGCAAAGAAAAGAATAAATACTACCACCAACACAAAAAAATCATACAAACCTCTTGGTGTTTTAATGGGCATGACATGATAGTTATATATTACTTTAAGAGCATTTACATTTGTATAGTTTTCCCCTGCCTATCTATGGTACAATTTCTATAAGTTTCAGAATATAATATTGCTTCTATATCCCTTATGTTGAATTCACCTCTAAATTTACTTTTTAATGAGACAGTGTCTCCTATAGTACAGAATGACTTCAAACTTGCTATGTACCTGAGGATGACCATGAACTTCTGATCCTCCTAGGATTACAGGGTTGTACTATCACACCAGGTTTATGTGGTGCTGAAGATCAAATCTATGGCTTCGTGCATGTTAGGCAAGCGCTCTACCAACTGAGCTACATTTTCGGGCCCTCAATTCACTTGTAAGTATGCATGCTTTTGTTAATGAAATACTTCTGCCCAATTCCATTTGATTTCTTCTGCTGAACTAATGTTCGTGTTATTTACCCATGCTGTTGTATATAAAAGTAGTTTGGTTATCTTTATTGGTGAGTAGTATCGCTGTATATTTAATAGGATAAAATTCATTCATTCACCTATTAGGTGTTTTCAGAGTCTAACCAATATAATAAACTAGCATATCATGAATAATCTTTTTTTTCATGAATAATCTTATATACTTAAAAGTATATGAACATATATTTGTATTTCTCTTCAATAACTATCTAGCTTTGGAAATGCTTGTACATACATGTTTAAGTTTGTCAGAAGCCACAAAATGGCTAAAAGGGTGGCTGAGATGGCTCAGAAGTTAAGGAGCTTACTTACAAAGCCTAATAGCCTGGATTCCCTAGTACCCCTGTAAAAGCCAGATACATAAAGCGGTGCATGAATCAGGAGTTCATTTGCAGTGGCTAGTGGCCCTGGTGTGCCCATTCTCTCTTCTCTCCTCTCTCTGCTTGCAAATAAACAAATAAATGAAATTGTAAAAGAAAACGTGTTCTGAACTATTTTACACCCCTACCATCAATTTAGGTCAATTCCATTTGTCCATATTCAAGTCGTAATTGGTTTTTAAGTGCTTGCTGCTAGTGAGTAGTGTTATGGAGCACATGTTATTGTACTTATTATTCAATTGTATATCTTCTTTGGGAAGAGTTTTAAAAAATATTTTATTTATTTATGAGAGAAAGAGAAGGTTGGAGGGAGAGAGAAAGATAAAGAGGCAGAAAAAGAGAGAGAGAGACCGAGAATGGGCACATCGGGCCTCCAGCCACTGCAAACAAACTCCAGGCACATGTACCATCTTGCGCATCTGGCTTTACATGAGTACTGGGGAATGAAATACTGGTCCTTAGGCTTTGTAGCAAGCACCTTTGGCCACTGGGCCATCTCTCCAGCCCAGCAAAGTTTTATTTTTAATATTTTGTCAAATAGAGTCATTTGCCTTTTTACCATTGATTTTTTTGGGTTCTTTTATTAGTCATTTACAGTTGTATGCATTGAGCACTTCTTTTCTAACTCTGGAAGAGTTTATTTTCTTGTGTACTGTGAAAATCAGATGTTCATAAATGTTCAATGACATTCAACTTATTACTTTTCTTTTTTAGAGGGAAGATTCGAGGTAAGGTCTTGTTCTAGTCCAGGCTGACCTGGAATTAGACTCAGGATGTCCTAGAACTCACAGCAATCCTCCTAACTCAGACTCCCAAGTGCTGGAATTAAAGGTGTGCACCATTATGCCTGGCAATTTATTACTTTTCCATCTTGCTCCTTTAGTGCCTTTTGTAATCTTGCTATGTTTATCAAATTCAAAGTTGTGAATATATAATCCCACATGTTTCTAAAATCATTATACATTTAGCTATCAGATTTAGATCTATGAACCATCTCAAATGAGTAGTTTTTATTGAGATACAATCCACATAGCATAAAACTCACCATTTTAGCATTCAGTGGATCCTAGTGTATTCACAATACATGCAACTGCCAACATTCTCTAGTTTCAGGTTATGTTAATCAACAACTCTGTATCTATTAATAGCCATTGCTCATTGTCCCATCCTCAGAGCCCTGGAAAAGCATTAGTTTACTTTGTGTTATTATGAAATTACCTATTCTGGACATGTAAAATAAATAGAATCTATAGTTTTTGGTAAACACCTGGACTGTTTGTACTTTTTAGTTGTCATGAATAATGCTTATGTGAATATTCTTACATATTTTTCTATGCAAATATATTCATTATATTATATTGAACATATATTTAGGTGTGGAATTGCAGGATGATATAATAACTTTATTTTTAACCTTTCTTCTTTGAGTTGGCAGGGTGCTTTTATCATATAGTAAATATTATACACATGTGGTTCCTTTTCCAGACTCTTTATTCTGTTCCTTTAAAAACTTATATGTCCCATACTAATAGTACACTCTCTTCATTATTGCTTTTCTAAACTCAATGTTGAAATCAGGTGGTATAAGTCCTTCTACTTTGTTCTTTTATTTCAAGATTGCCATTTTCTATCTCTTAACTTTTGAAATTCCATATTCATTCTAGAAGCAAATTTCAGTTTCTTCCATAAGATCTGCTGGGATTTTGTGTGTGATTACATTAAATAACTTCTGTTAAAACTGACATCTTTTTTTTTTTTTTTTTTGATTTTCAAAGTAGGATCTTATTCTAGCCCACTATGTAATCTCAGGGTGGCCTCGAATGCATAGTGATTCTCCTATATCTGCCTTCTGAGTGCTGGGAATAAAGGCATGCACCATGACACCGGGCCTTAAAACTGACATCTTTTAAATATTTATTTATTTTTATTTGCACAAAGAGAGAAAAAAAAAGGAGAAACAGAAAAAGAAAGAGAGAGAAAATGAGAGAGACCAATAAATGATCAGCTAGCTCTCTCCTTTTTATTCAGTCAAGAACCGCAGCTCATGGGATGGTGTCATCCACAGTTTTAGAGCTTCTTCTCATCTCAATTAACTTAAATCAGAAATTCCCTCACAGACAGGCCTGGAAGTGTGTCTTCTTGGTGATTCTCAATCCTGTCATGTTGACAATATCAAACAACACAGACTATATTTTTAATTTGATTTATTAAATTTGAAATTCAAGCAATATTCAAAGATGAATACTGAAAAGGTCTATATTTACCCAGGTCCTTTCCCTATAGGCAATAATGCTACTTACTTTTACAAAAGATTTATGAAAGGGACTGATGCTATAAGTTGGTAATACAGCATTTACTTATTATGTGTAAGACCTTGTATTGCACAAAATAAAAGAAAAGAAAATTAAAGACAAAGTCTAGGTATGAGTCAATTAAAAGTAAACATAGCTGGGTGTGGTGACACACACCTTTAATCCTAGCACTCAGGAGGCTCAGGTAGGAGGATCATTATTAGTTCAAGGTCGTCCTGGAACTAGAGTGAGTTCCAGGTCAGCCAGGGTTAGGCCCTACCTTGAAAAACCAACCAAACAAAAATAAAAACCAAATAAAATACCCTTCAACAGGAATTTTCTTTCTTCATTGACATTCATAAGACAAGAACCTGGATGCCACTGACTCAGTGGGTGTTTCATGGGCCATGAATGTCTGGTACCCTAACTCCTGAGTTACAGCCCAACCAAGAGCTAAGACGACCCTAAATCCCACACCATTAGCAGTGTATGAAGGTGTCTGGCTTACTGGCTCCATGTCAGCCTCTCTAACAGCACTGAAGATTAACTTTTTCTTCTTAATAAGATGACATTAATAACTCAACTTTATTATATATTATATATTTATTAAAGTACTACTAGTACTTGAGTATCCTGTCATATATGAATATACCTGTTGATTTTTCAACTGCAGTTTTTAAAAATAATTATTTTATTTTATTTTATCTATTTATTTGAGAGAGAGATAAAAAGGCAGAAAGAGAGAGAGAATGGGTGTGCCAGGGCTTCCAGAAACATGTTCCATGTAGTGCATCTGGCTTAAATGGGTACTGGGGAATCAAACCTGGGTCCTTAGGCTTCATAGACAAGCATCTTAACCGCTAAGCCATCTCTTCAGACCTCCACTTCCTTTTTAAATTCATTTTTTCAATTGAAATGTTATTAATTTTAATAACTATTTATATTATAAAATATTAACATGAATGTTATTTCCCTCTATATTATTTTTAAATTTTATAACTTTTCCTTTCGAGAAGATTTATTTTTATTTTTATTTTTTTATTTTTTTATTTTTGGTTTTTCGAGGTAGGGTCTCACTCTAGCCCAGGCTGACCTGGAATTCACTATGGAGTCTCAGGGTGGCCTCGAACTCACGGCGATCCTCCTACCTCTGCCTCCTGAGTGCTGGGATCAAAGGCGTGTGCCACCACGCCCGGCTTGAGAAGATTTATATTGTCTAATGGTAAATATATAGTTTCCTCTTTTATGCTATTATCTCTTAAAAGTTTCATAGAAAGTCTTTGCCTATCTTGAGTCAGTTAAACATAATTAACATTAAACATATTAAGCATATTAAACATATTTCCACTTTCTATGTTTTTATTTTGGTTTTTCAATGTAGGGACTCACTCTAGCTCAAGCTGAATTGGAATTCACTCTTTAGTGCCAGGCTGGCCTCGAACTCACAGTGATCCTACTACCACAGCCTCCCAAGTGCTGAGATTAAGGCATATGCCACGACGCCCAGCTCATTTTTTTTTACTTTTTGCATAAAAGTAGATTATAAATTTAATGAAAATTTCCTAGGGATGAAGAGAGAGAGCTTATATATTACAAAAAGAAACTCAATAATCTTTGAAGACTCTATTTCCCTCCCTACTCCCCAAATTTCCACTTCATACAGTATTTCCCAACTTGTTTTCTTATGCAAAAGTTGTAAAGATTTTTTCCTACTACCCTTTTTCTGCTCATTCTCAGCTTCAGTTCTTTTTTTTTTTTTTTTTTTTGAGGTAGGGTCTCACTCTAGCCCAGGCTGACCTGGAATTCACTATGGAGTCTCAGGGTGGCCTCGAACTCACGGCGATCCTCCTACCTCTGCCTCCCAAGTGCTGGGATTAAAGGCGTGCACCACCACGCCCGGCCTTTCAGCTTCAGTTCTTTGTCTTTGTATCCTTTTAAATCTTTTATTTTTATGTTAGAAGTAATACTGTCTTCTTACATTTTAACTTTTCCTGTCCCTGAATGTCTAGGCAGAGTTGAAAATGAGAGGAAGGTGCCAGGAAATGAAGATAGATTTGTTAGGAAGAGAGCAATGGCTTTTGCTTTGCTCTGGGCAATACACTATGTTTGTAATATTTTAGGAAAAGAGAGTTAACTTTGACTATATCTTGAGTCCTAAGCAAGACTCCACATTAAATTGACAAGTATGCACTGAAAGCTTTGGCCCACCGTTCCTCCATGTTCAGATGGGTACTGGTGGAACAACACTCCCTGCTGACCATGGTGTGTTCCATCCATCAGGCCTCCTTCCACATGGATCCTGTAGGGCAGGTAAAGGCCCTGCTCACCCCTCCCAGTCTGTTCAACCAGCTGCTGCAGGCAGTCCAGGAAGGGTATGATTTCTAGATTGAACTTGTTACTTAAAAAAAAAAAAAAAAATCATTCCATTTCACATTAGAGAACAGTGGCAGATCCACTTGCCAAAAACTCCAGGTGAGAATGGTTTCCCCAAACATGAGTACAATTGTTTTGGACAGAGCAAGGAGAACTCTGTACTTAGGCAGTTTTGATCTCATACAATCCTACAGGGGTCTTGGGCAGGCAGCCAAACCTGAATTTCTTGTTCCTACACAAAGGGCTCTTCTCCTCAATGGCAATCGTGGAAAGGAAGATGTTGGTCTTCTTCAGCTGCTTCATTAGCTGGTTCTTGATGGTTCTCGTCTGGTCCTTAAACTTCAGCTATTGCCACTTCATTCCACAGAATTTCTTTTTATTTAAATATACATTTTAAAGTTTTTTAAAAATATTTTCTTATTTATTTATATGTGAGAGAAAGAGAGAAAGAGAGAAAATGGGCACTGCGGGGCTTATAGCTACTGCAAACGAACTCCAGACTCATGCCCACTTTGTTCATCTGGTTTACATGAGTACTGGGGAATTGAAACTTATACTTTGCAGGCCAATGCCTTAACCACTAAGCCATCTCTCCAGCCTTCAACCCACAATTTTTTGGGGGGTGATGCTTCTCTCCTGCTGGTACAGCTTCACAGACTCTGTCTCAGCTGCTCGGAGGTTGGCTACTGTACTTGTGTGCTCCTGGCCCTTGTCTTTCAGGTCCAGGAACCATTGATCCACATGCAGATCCTCCTTCAGGGCCTCACCCATGAGCCACTTGCTCTTCAAAGAGCCTCTGGACTCTTGGCTATCACATTCTTTGAGTGCCATATTGGGTGTTGTTGCAGTTACCATCTCATTGCTAGGACAGACCACCTGACATGAAACAATTTTTAGAAGGAAATGTTTTATTTCAGCTTACAGTTTCAAGGGCAAGTTTCATTGTGGCAGTGAAGGCATAGCAAGAACAGGTAGCTGAGTATCACATCTTGTTACATCAACTGGGAAGAAGCAACAAGAGTGATTTATTTGGCTGGAAATGGCAAATGGGGCTGGATTATAAAATCCTATCCTCATTCCCAGTGACAGACCTCCTGTAGCAAGGCTCCATAAACTGGGGATTAACTGCCCTCCTGGACTTTTTCTGGTTCCCTCTGCTTTTCACCATTATCTCCACAAATTGAATGAGTTTCATATGCTGGATGCAGCTGGCACATGAAACAGATCAAAGCCATACTGGAGATCTGAACTCTCACATCAAATATGTTTCCTCTGACCCCTCACTTTTTTACTTTTTTACTCTATCATTTTTATCCAAACTCCTTTTGTGGTGTTAAGAATGATGTTGTTTTATCTACATTTTCTTCTAAGATAAGCAAATTCCCTAGTGGCTAGTTCATTGTCAGGGCAACTATAGGCTCAAAGTAAAAGTTAAAAAAAAATAGGACATTCAAGGTACATGTTGGTACAGGTAAAGATTCAAATAGTAGACAGAAATCCCTGAGTCTCTCCAAGCTGAAATTTTCTTTATTTTTTGGATTTTTGAGGTAGGGTCTCACTCTAGCCCAGGCTGACCTGGAATTCACTGTGGAGTCTCAGGGTGGCCTCGAACTCTTGGCAATCCTCCTACCTCTGCCTTCCGAGTACTGGGATTAAAGGTGTGCGCCACCACACCCAGCTTCCCAGTTGAAAGATTTTAAAAGGGAGTGAGTCTTTATTCTGATCCATTAATCCCTTTCCGGACTAAGCAATTTAAAAGACAATGAAGATGAGGTCATCAGTCATTTATTCTGATAGTCACTTGCTGTGGACAGAGTTCACTGGTTGCTTCAGTAGGTAAACAGGGAGGAAGCACGGAGCTAGAATCCCTGGTCTGGGCACAAGGGTGCCCAGTAGAGGGAACAAGTAGGAGCCAAAATCCAGCCCAAGCCCTACTTGTTTTAGTTGAAATTGTATTCTTCAGAGTTGGGCTACTATTTTTTTCCTCTTGCAAAAGTGCATTATAGGCTAGTGGCATCCTATGGTTTCATGGTGTCCTCATTTCTATCCTTTTTTTTGTTTTGTTTTGTTTTTTTGAGGTAGGGTCTCACTCTAGCCCAGGCTGACCTGGAATTCACTATGTAGTCTCAGGGTGGCCTCGAACTCATGGCGATCCTCCTACCTCTGCCTCCCAAGTGCTGGGATTAAAGGCGTGCACCACCACGCCCAGCTATTTCTATCCTTGACTTTATACATAATTCTTTACATTCTTTTTGTTTGCTGGATCCGTAGTAAACCAAAATGAGGATAAGATTAAAACACTTCTGTAATTTTTTTCTCTGCCATTTTCTTTTTCTTTTTTTTTTTTCTTTTTGATTTTTTGAGGTAGGGTCTCACTGTAGCCCAGGCTGACCTAGAATTCACTATGGAGTCTCAGGGTGGCCTCGAACTCACAGCAATCCTCCTACCTCTACCTCCCGAGTGCTGGGATTAAAGGCGTGCGCCACCATGCCCGGCTCACCACCACGCCCGGCTCTTCTCTGTCATGTTCGAAGCTTAAATAGCCTTTGCAGTCTATCTTAGTTCTTTCTTTTAATTTTTTTTGCTTATTATTTATTTATTTATTTATTTGAAAGTGACAGATAGAGAAAGAGGCAGATAGAGAGAAACAGTGGGCATGCCAGGGCCTCCAGCCACTGCAAACGAACTCCAGAAGCATGCACCCCCTTGTACATCTGGCTAATTTACGTCCTGGGGAATCGAGCCTTGAACTGGGGTCCTTAGGCTTCACAGGCAAGCACTTAACTGCTAAGCCATTTCTCCAGCCCTTAGCTCTTTCTTTTAAACAGTATTTTCTAAAAGTTTTATTTTCTAGCCTTTGGCTTATAAAGTAAGCTTTGAATAATGCTCCTCTCTCCAGAAATATCCTTATTTCATTTTTTAGTAGACACAATCACGTTGAAAACAAACAAACAAACAAACAAAAAATAAGTAATTGTATCCACCTGCTAGAAATAGCCACTGCTCACAACTTAGGATATACTTCAGTTTTCCCCTCATACATCTACAGATACTCCTATTAGTACATACACATCTGCATGCCTCATTGTGTCTACCCTTATTTATACAACAAATATTTGTACCCTTACTTGTACAACAGCTTTATTGATATTATTTTACTGCTGTAAACTATTTTACAGCAATTATAATTTTACTTGTTGCTTTTCATACACTGTCATTATTATTTTATTTGAATAAATTATCAGAAATTAACTTAGCAGGTAAAATAGTATAACCATTTACAGACTAAAGATTAGATATTTGTAAATATATATATGTACGTATATATATGAATCTACTATATTTTACATACATTCCTCTAGAATGGTTATACTAACTTATATTTGAATGTTTCTTTCTATGCCACCATTGGGACAACATGCCTTCTAATCTTTGTCATCACGATAAGCCGAATTGATATTTGGTGCAGAGGCCCAGGCATGGGTGTGTGATAACCATAATGAAATTCTAATTTTATCTTTGTATCTGTTTTGTAAACAAAGTCCAAGAAGAGAATGGAGGACATGCTAGAGTTTTCGAGCTCCAGCAGATGTGGCTTCTTGTCACTCACCACCTTCCTAGGACGGGTTCTTGGTGATCTAATCAGTGCCCCATGTCTCTGTGGCCCTTCCAAGCTTCTTGCTCATATCCCTATACTCCATTTGGCTCAGGGACTATGGCTTCTCTCTGCCTGGGGCAGCAAATGGGCTGTGTCAGCAACAGGAGGCCCAAGTTCTGTTCTTACACTCCATCCCAGGTGGGACTCTCGTCCTTGGTAGGAGCTTGGACCTACCAAGCATTTTGTTTCACCATCATGTCCTTCCCTGAGTTGGAAAAGCAACTATTCATTCATCAGGTGGCCTAGGGTCTTCATTTACCCACAGCCATGTACCTAGTATGTTACAAGAGAGAAGCCATAGTCCCTGGGCCAAATGGAGAAGACAGATATGAGTAAGAGTCCTGGAAGGGCCACAGAGACATGGGACTATGATTAGATCACCAAGGACCCATACCTAGTATATACCTATTATGTTATAACAAGGAAGTTACAAACATATGAGGGATGACCAGTCTGTTGTGGGATGGGCTGTGGCCTGCCTTGGTGTTTCATAACACAGAAGAAAATATTATGAGGCAATTCTGAAAAGTTGGATTCTAATAAGTACAACTTGGAAAACACTGCAGACAACTTGCTTTATTTATATTTTAATTGTCATGAAGATGTAACGGAGACATCTGCATCTACATAAAACAAAAAAATTTCTTTATTAAAATAAGTAAAAAGATTTTATTTGATAACAAAGCATCACCAGTGTTTCTTATTGGCATACTATGTAGTGGGACACTTTATAATACATGATGTTTTATTAGTTTCATTCAGTCACTGAAAGACAAACTGTAGAGGATGGGAGTGTATTTTAGTTGGTAGACTGCTTGCCTAGCATGGAAAAAGCCCCACGTACCATCCCCAGTACTGTATAAAATCAGGCGTGGGGTTGCACGTCTATAATCCAAGCACTTGGAGTTGGAGGGGAGAAGATCAAAAGTTTATGATGGTCCTCTGCTCCTTAGTGAATGAGGCCAGCCTGGCTTACCCATCTCAATAAGAAAAGAAAATACAAATTATAAATGCATTTTATAATTAAAGACATTTTAGGTAAAGTGAATACACTTCTGGAAGAATATACAAAAGCCTGAGCTAAAATAGCATGTCAAAGCTTTTTAAGGTTTATCCATGAGTTTCTAGTTTTTAAAAAAAGACTATAACAAGAAAGAATTATATTAGAGCTCATGACTTATCATCTTCTGAATGTGCAAAACATGACGTGAAAGTGATGAGACTGTTCCAGCAAGTTAAACATTAAAATCTCTTTCATCCCAATGCAAAATGATAGTTCATGGAAATCAAGGAAGAAAAAAAATACTCATATTGAGGGGAATTGCCCCTACTCTCTTTTTTTTGTTTGTTTGTTTGCTTTTTCAAGGTAGGGTCTCACTCTAGCCCAGGCTGACCTGGAATTCACTATGTAGTCTCAGGATGGCCTCGAACTCACTGCAATCCTCCTACCTCTGCCTCCCGATTGCTGGGATTAAAGGCGTGTGCCACCACGCCCAGCAGCCCCTATACTCTTTTCCCTCCTAGTAAATGTAGCCTCCCATGTGATATTATCCTGTCAGTAGAACAAAGCTCTGCACACCTCAGTTAGGAGCTTGAGGTTTGTTTTTAAACATTACCCTTGATCTTACAATCGCTACCTATCAAGGAAGATGATTTGTAATTGTTTTGTGTCTAATAATTCCACATAAGATGTTTTTATACACTCTTCTTCTGAAACATAAAGGAGTATAGGTTATTCTTTTTTAAATTTTTTTTGTTTATTTAATTTACTTGAGAGCTATAGACAGAGAAAGGGGCAGAGAGAGAGAGAGAGAGAGAGAGAGAGAGAGAGAGAGAGAGAGAATGGGCACGCTAGTGCTTCCAGCCACTGCAAATGAACTCCAGATGCGTGCACCCCCTTGTGCATCGGGCTAACATGGGTCCTGGGGAATCCAGCCTCAAACCGGGGTCCTTAGACTAAGCCATCTCTCCAGCCCACATATAAGAATTTTTTAATTTTAGAGAGAGAGAGAGACAGAGTGAGAGAGAGAGAGAGAGAGAGAGAGAGAGAGACAGAGTGAGAATTGGCATGCCAGAGCCTCAGCCACTTTAATTTAACTCCAGATGCTTCTGCCACCTAATGGTCACGTGCAACCTTGCACTTGCCTCACCTTTGTGCATCTGGTTTCCATGGGAATTGGAGAGTAGAACATGGGTCCTTAGGCTTTGCAGGAAAGCGCCTTAACTGCTAAGCCATCTCTCCAGCCCTCCACATAAGATTTTACTGGGGAAACAAAGTGAAACTCCTACTTTTCCCCTAAAACTCTGTTTTTTAACTGCTGGCTATACAGCTAACATTGGATAGAGATGGAAGAAGGTATGAGAAATGTCAGGAGGAGTCAGAGGGTGTAACTGTGTAGGTAAAGGTACATGTCAACTTTGAAGGCCAAGGGGATTGAGTAATAGAGTATGTGTCAAGATTCTGAATGGGGCAGCTTCAAAGCCAGGACAGGGAAGAGATGCTCATCAGATGTCTGTGGTCAGTCTGGATCTACCTGTCAACAGTTGTTTGTGGGGGAGGGAACTGTCATTCTGTCTTGTGAGCCTGACACTATAACTTCAAGGAGCCTGAGTAGGACAAATGTCAATTTTCCTTACGCTTCATGGCAAATTTGTATGTGGTAGATTTTTAAGTCCATTGAATGCAGATATTCCCTTTGTTCACGTTGACATTGAGTCCTTACTCTCTAGGGAATGGGCCAGTTTGCAGTGTAAAGTATAAGAATTAGAAGGTCAGATTTAGCTTGTGGTTCTAATACTTAAAAGGATGTGTGTGGCCTTAAGTAGGTCACATGAGTTTTGAGACATAGGTTCCATATTTGTAAGTTGGCTGCTAAGAGTGCTCTTGTGGTGGGTGGTTAAATGAGACATTTAAAAGTTCCTCACATGTTGGATACTTGGAGAATAGTGCTTCACCCCTTGTTCATGTTCCATATACACATCATTTTTTCATTAATGTTTGTCCATTTGATGTCCTAGACTGTTTGACAAACTAAATGGACATCATAGATGTGCAGAAACTAAATCAGTTCACCTTTGGAAAGTGTTAGTCTTCTTATTTTATCATCAATTTATTCTCAGATTAGTCACTATCCACTTAGATCTGTGCTTAATAAGGCAAATACCCTTGTTTGAATTTTAACTTCTAATTTTATTGGTTAATTGTGTGTACATGTGTGTGTGATGTGCAATGCATGCATGTGTGCATGTTTGTGTGTGTGTATGTGTGTGCATTTGGAGGCCAGAGGTTGATGTCTAGTATCTCCTTCAATTGATGTCCACCTTAATTTTTGAGACAAGGATTCTCCCTGCACCTATATAGAGCTATTGATTAGATTAAATGGGATGGCTGGAAGTTCAGAGGATCCTCCCATATCTATTTGTCAGACATTGGGATAATAGGTGTGCACTACCACATCTGGCTTTTATGTGGGTGCTGGGAATACAACTGAGGTCCTCATGTTTTCACAGCAAGCATTTTCTCCAAAAGCCATCTTCACAGCCCTGAACTTCTGATTTCATAAAACATGACTACTTCTTACCACTTTTGGCACTGTTCTTTCCACTTTCTTTGTATTATCTTCTGTAATTCTGACCTTAACCTGTAAGGTAGCCATTATTGTTAGCCCAATTCTACTAAAGAGAGAACTGAAACACAGATAAGTAATGACCTGGGCTGCAGAGCTAGTAGATAGCACAGACAGAGTCTAACCCCAAATGGTCAGGTCCCAGCCCATGTGCTCCTACTACACAGCCTTGACATCAATCGAAATTCACAGGTAAGAGCCTCAGCACTTTATAGGCATTGTTTTGGGTGTTGTGGAAATGATAATCATGTGCTGATACCACATGCTCATTTATAAATACCTGATAAAGTAGCAAGTCACCAATTGAAATGTGATCTTGCTTCTGTGCACAGCCACGGCAGCCCCACTCATACAGCTAAGCTGGCTATTACCCTGCCCAGCCAATCCTTTTTTAAGGTCTTTTCTTTTCCTCCACAGGTGAGGTCTTTATCGGGTCCTGTCCACTCTGATGCTTTCTGCCCCCAAGCTCCTGCTTTCTTCCCATATGTAGCCTGCCCCACAAAACAAATCTCTGTGTGAAAGGTTGCACAAAGGAGGTCTGGCAAAGAAGTGGCTTAAAATGTTCCATTGCAGTGTACTGGCAAAAGGACTAATTGGCATTTTTATTCCAAAGGAGAAAAATTGCCTAATAGCAAGAATCTGCGAGTAGTACTACCATGCAAACTGTTCATTCTTGTTTCAGCTCAAAGGCCTCAAGTGGAGGAAAGCAGCCCTTGTTTGCTCAGTGTTTTGTGTGGCAGAGTCAGACTGATGCTGTTTAAATTCTATGCACAGGCCAATTAAAATCACTAAGCACTTCTATCTTTTTGGGCTGTTGTTCAATCTTTCTTTTTGTTAATGGTATTTTATGCAAACCAAACATATAGCTGGTTAAACTGTATACTCCCATTACCCACCAACATTAAATGTAAAAAATGGGATAGGGATTTTTGCAAAGATTTTTTGCACATATATTTGTGATAAACTGGCTAGAAGATTTAAGACTTTTCGGCATCATTGAAAAATTGGGTGATTTTCTGAACTGAGTGGAAAGCAGATGGCTGTGATTTGTACCTTAATTCACCCAGTTGACTAGCTGGGAGTCAAATCCTGCAAAAGCAGTGACCAAGAGGGGTGGAAGTAGAGGTGTATAAGAATAATGGATGGGAGCTGTGAGTAGCAGAGAATTGCCTCTGCACTTTGAGGGAAAACTGTCTTTAAAATTCATTTTTTTCAATAATTATATGTATATATACATATACATATATGTATATATAATATGATATAGGAGATAACATATACATAATTGTCTATGTATATCACATTTCGATCATATACATTCCATTAACCTCCCTTATCCCCTCATCCTCCCATTGAGCCTCTTCTTCCTTTGTACCACTTCCCAGTGGCTACACCGCTGATGAAAATGACTTGTCTTCAATGAAGTACTTCATTGATTTAACTTCAATTAAGTACCATTACCTCCTCAAACAGGGGTGGCTTATCACAAAAACCTGTCCACATTCATCACTAAATATTGACTGGCCCTAGCTTGTGAGATGTTGTATATATAAAACAACATCTGAGAGTTCATAAATGCAATGGTCATGTCATGCCACATGACAGGGTTCCACAAAATATCTTACGGTCGTCTGTGTCATATATTCTTCCTTTCCTTTGTTCTGTGATGTTTCCTGAACCTTAGAAAGGAGGAGGAGATGATATAGATGTCCCGTATAGAGAGAAAAGCTGCATTTGGATCACATATGTCCACTTATCTGTCTATTTAATTTGATTATTTTTAAAATTAATTTATTTTTTATTAACAAGTTCCATGATTGTAAACAATATCCCATGGTACTGCCCTCCCTCCCCCCATCTTCCCATTTGAAACTCCATTCTTCATCATATCCTCTCCCTTCTCAAACAGTCTCTCTTTTATTTTGATGTCATGATCTTTTATCTCCTATTATGATGGTCTTGTGTAGTTAGTGTCAGGCACTGTGGGGTCATGGATATCCAGGCCATTTTGTGTCTGGAGGAGCACATTGTAAGGAGTCCTACCCTTCCTTTGGCTTTTACATTCTTTCTGCCACCTTTTTCACAATGGATCCTGAGCCATGCAAGGTGTGATAGAGTTATTGCAGTGCTGAACACTCCTCTGTCACTTTTCCCAGCACTATGATGCCTTCAGAGTCATTCCAAGGTCATTGCCATCTGAAAAGAGAAGGCTCTAAACCTAAAGTGAGAGTAGTATTAATATGTGGGTATGAACATTAAGTAAAGCGCTTACTGGGCAGTTTGGTGAGCATAGTATATACATTTAGGCAGACAGCAGCAGACTCTGCACCCCTAGGGTTCATGACTACCCCTGTTGTAGGTTTTCAGTATCAGGGATGTATTCCCTCCTATGCAGCAGGCCTCCAGTACAATTAGAGAGCAGTTAGTTTCTACAATGACAGATGTACCACTATTACACCTGTTGGCTCATTTGGCTTGGCTGGCCAAATATAAGGCTTGCAGTGTTCACTGTTAGGTATCTTCACTGGTGATTTCTCTCCCTCCCATTGAGCTGCATGCAGCATGGCTTTTTCCAGCTTTCTGTCAGCTGGTCTTCATGGAGGAGGTTATCAGCTCAGTTCCAGCTGGTTTTCTCAGTGGCCTTGCAGCCCAAATATGTGGAGTCTTCAGCAATAGGGTCTTACCAGCTATTCCTGGTGGGAAACCAAGGGCCTCGGCAATGGTCTGTAATGATTTAGGGGAATCAGGGAACTCCCTGGCCAACAATTCACTGGAAGGTATCTCATCCCTGGCACTGAAAATTTTCTAGCAACAATCTATGGCTCCCGAGTGTCCCATTATCCAGAAAAGTAGGTTTCCATATGATTTATTTATATCCTCTTAGATTTTGATAAGCCCTCCCTCCACCTTTCCTTTACTCAATCTCTTCCCCTGACCGCACTTAGGCCTTTTCACCCCCATTAATCTATTATTCTACTTATATACATACAACACCATCCTATTAAGTAACCCCCAACCTTCCTTTCTATTCCCTTTATATCTCCTTTATAGCTTACTGGCCTCTGCTGCTGAGTTTTCTTCCTACTCACATAGAAGTCGAATCATCTATAGGTAGGATCCACATATGAGAGAGAACATGTGATGTCTGGCTTGCTGGGACTGGGTTACCTCATTTAGTATAATCCTTTCCAGATCCATCCATTTTCCTGAAAATTTCATAACTTCATTTTTCTTTAATGCTGAGTAGAACTCCATTGTGTAAATGTTCCATATCTTCATTATCCACTCATTAGTTGAGTGGCATCTAGGCTGGTTCCATTTCCCAGCTATTGTGAATAGAGCAGCAGTAAACATGGTTGAGCAAGTATCTCTAAGATAGTGAGATGAGTCCTTAGGTTATATGCCTAGGAGTGCTATAGCTGGGTCATATGGTAGATCTATTTCTAGCTGTCTTAGGAACCTCCGCACTGATTTCCAAAATGGCTGGAACAGATTACATTCCTACCAACAGTGTAAAAGGGTTCCTCTTTTTCCACATCCTCACCAGTATTTATGGTAATTTTTTTTCATGATGGTAGCCAATCTGACAGGAGTGAGATGGAATATCAACGTAGGTTTAATCTGCATTTCCCTGATGACTAGGGATGTAGAACATTTTTTAAATGTTTATATGCCATCTATATTTCTTCTTTTGAGAACTCTCTATTTAGTTCCATAGCCCCTTTTTAACTGTGTTGATTGATTTCTTATTATTTAATGTTTTGATTTCTTTGTATATCCTAGATATTAATCTTCTATCAAATGTATAGCTGGCAAAGATTTTCTTTTTCCCATTCTGTAGGTTGCCTCTTTGCTTTATTCACAGTGTCCTTTGCTGTACAAAATCTTTGTAATTTCATGAGGTCCCAGTAGTTAATCTGTGGTTTTATTGTCTGAGCAATCGGGGTTATATTCAGAAAGTCTTTGCCAAGACCAATATGTTGAAGGGTTTCCCCTACTTTTCCCTCTAGCACTTTCAGAGTTTCAGGTCTGATGTTAAGGTCTTTAATCCATTTGGACTTAATTCTTGTGCACAGAGAGAGAGAAGGATATACTTTCATCCTTCTACAGATACATATCCAGCTTTCCCAGCACCATTTGCTGAAGAGGCTGTCTTTTCTCCAAAGAGTGTTCTTGGCATTTTTGTGGATATCAGGTGGCTATAGCTACCCGGACTTACATCTGGTTTCTCTATTCTGATCCATTGATCTACATGTCTGCTTTTGTGCCAGTACCATGCTGTTTTTGTTACTATTGCTCTGTACTATAGGTTAAAATCGGGTATTTTTGTTGCTCAATATTGTTTTAGATATTCAAGATTTTTTGTGCTTCCAAATGAATTTTTGGATTGTTTTTTCTATTTCTGTGAGGAATGCCATTGGAATTTTCATGGGGTTTGCATTAAATGTGTAGATTGCTTTTGGTAATATTGCCATTTTCACAATATTTATTCTTCTGATCCAAGAACAAGGTATGTCTTTCCATTTCCTAGTGTCTTCTGCAATTTCTTGATTGAGTGTTTTAAAGTTTTCATTGACCACTATGTCAAAATAAAGGAGAGAGTTATTGAGATGGGGAGGGGATATGATGGAGAATGGAATTTCAAAAGGGAAAAGGGGGGGGGTATTACCATTGGATATTTTTTATAATCATGGAAAATGTTTTAAAAAATTGAGAAAAAATAAAATAAAATAAGATTAAAAAATGAAAAAAGAAGAAATAAAAAGTTTTCATTGTATAGATCCTTCACTTCATTAGTTAGGTTTATTCCAAGGTACTTTATTATTATTATTTTTTTTGATGCAATTGTGAATGGGAGTGCTTCTCTCATTTCATCTTCTGTGTGTTTGTTGTTAGTATGTAGGACAGCTACTGATTTTTGTGTGTTTATTTTGTAACCTGCTACATGGTTATAGGTGTTTATCAGCTCTGACAGTTTTCTGGTAGAGTCTTTAGGGTCCTTTATGTATAGAATCATGTCATCTGCAAATAATGACAACTTGATCTCTTCCTTTCCAATTTGTATCACTTTTATGTGTGTCTCTTGCCTTATTGCTATGGCTAATACTTCTAGTACTATTTTAAATAAAAGTGGGGACAGTGGACACCCTTGTCTTGTTCCTGATTTTAGTGGAAAAGCTTCTAGTTTTTCCCCATTTAGTAATATGTTGGCTGTAGGTTTGTCAAAAATAGCCTTTATTATGTTGAGATATGTTCCTTCTATTCCCAGCCTCTGTAGGACTTTTATCATGAAGGGATGTTGGATGTTGTCAAATGCCTTATCTGCATCTAATGAGATGATCATGTCATTTTTTGTCCTTCAGTCCATTTATATAATGCATTACATTTATTGATTTGCATATGTTGAACCATCCCTGCATCTCTGGGATAATGCCTACTTGGTCGGGGTGAATGATCTTTCTGATATATTCTTGTATTTGGCTTACCAATAATTTGTTGAGAATTTTTGCATCAATCTTCATGAGGGAGATTGGTCTGTAATTTTCTTTTTTTGTTCTATCTTTGCCTGGTTTTGGTATCAGGGTGATGCTGGCTTTGTAGAAGGAGTTTGGTAAGATTCCTCCTTTTTTATTTTATGGAAAAGTTTAAGAAGCATTGTTAGTTCTTCCCAGAAGGCCTGGTAAAATTTACCAGTGAATCTGTCGGGGCCTGGACTTTTTTGACAACTGCTTGGATCTCCATACTTGTTATAGGTCTAGATAAGTGATTAATCTCATCTTGATTTAATTTAGGGAGGTCACATAAATCAAGGAAATCATCCATTTCTTTCAGATTTTCAAACTTAGTGGAGTATGTGTTCTTATAGTATTACTCTATAATTTTTTGAATTTCTCTGGTATCTGTTGTGATGCTACCTTTTTCATCTCTAATTTTATTAATTTGTGTCTCTTCTCTCTTTCTTTTGGCCCAGTTTGCTGAGGGTTTATCAATCTTCTTTATCCTTTCAAAGAAACAACTCTTTTGTTCATTGATTCTCTGGATTTTTTTTTTGTTTTATATTTCATTAATTTCTACCCTAATCTTTATTATTTCTTCCCATCTACTGATTTTCTGTTTGCCTTATTCTTCTTTTTCCAAGGATTTAAGGAGAAGCATTAGGTTGTTTACTTGAGACCATTCTAATTTCTTAATATAGGCACTTAAAGCTATAAATTTCCCTCTTAGGACTGTGTTCATTGTGTCCCAAACATTTTGGTATGTTGTGTTCCCATTATCATTTGACTCTATGAATTTTTTTATTTCCTTCTTGATTTCTTCATTGACCCATTCATCATTTAGTAGTGTATTGTTTAGTTTCCATGATTTTGTGTATGCTGTGTAGCTTTTCTTGCTATTGATTTGTAGTTTGATTCCATTGTGGTTAGAGAGAATGCAAGGAATTATTTCAATTTTCCTGTATTTGTTAAGATTTGCTTTGTGTCCTAATATATGGTCTATTTTAGAGAATGTTGCATGTGCTGCTGAAAAGAATGTGCATTCTGCAGCATTTGGATGAAATGTCCTTTATATATCTGTTAGGTCCATTTGTTCTATGACCTCATTTAATCCAGATGCCTCTCTGTTTATATTTTGTTGGGATGACCTGTCAATTGATGAGAGTGGGGTGTTGAAGTCATCCACTACAACTGTGTTTGTTGTTATCTATGACCTTAGTTATAATAGTGTTTGTTTGATGAAATTGGAAGCCCCCATGTTAGGTGCATACATGTTTAGGATTGTAATGTCCTCCTGTTGGAATGTGCTTTTAATCAATGTAACGTGAGCTTCCTTATCTTTCCTAACTAATGTTGGACTGACGTCTACCTTGTCAGATGTTAGGATAGCAACCCCTGCTTGTTTTCTAGGCCCATTTTTTTAAAAAAAATTATTTATTTATTTATTTGAGAGAGAGATAGGCAGATAGAGGGAAAGTATATGCACACCAGGGCCTCCAGCCACTGCAAACAAACTCTAGATGCAAGTGTCACCTTGTGCATCTGGCTTATGTGGGTACTGGGGAATCTAGCCTTGAACCGGGCCCTTAGGCTTCACAGGCAAGTGCTTAACCATTAAGCCATTGCTCGAGCTCTCTTCTAGGCCCATTTGCTTGAAACACCGTTTTCCAACCTTTCACCCTAAGATAGTAGAAAGGTGAGTTTCTTGGAGGCAACAAATCGAAGAATCCTGCTTTCTAAGCCAGTCTGCAAAATTGTCTTTTTTGTTGGGGCATTGAGGCCATTGATATTAAGAGATAATATTGAAAGTTTTGTATTTATTTTTGCCATTTTTTGTAGTTCTTCTGGTTTTACATTTGCTCTCTTGTATTAACTAGTATTTCAATATGGTTTATTTTTCCAGGTTCATTATATGTGTGCTTTTCTTACTCTTCAGCATGGTGCATTCTTTCACGTATTTTCTGTAGAGCTGGTTTTGTCTTCAAATATTCCTATAGCCTGCTTTCTTTGTAGAATGTCCTTACTTCTATTTAAATGGATAGCTTTGCAGTGTAAGGTAACCTTAGTTGACGGTTGTTATCTTTCAGAACTTGAAATACATCACTCCAATCCCTTCTGACTTTTAAAGTTTGTATTGATTAATCTGCTGTGATCCTGATGGGCTTGCCTTTGTAGGTAACTTGATTTTTCTTTCTGACTGCTTTCAATATATTTTCTTTGGTTTGTATGTTTTGTAGTTTAATTATAATATGGCAAGGAGAGGTTCTTTCCAGGTTTTGTGAGTTTGGTGTTCTGAAGCATTTCTGTATCTGCATTGAGATCTCTTTTCCAATTTGGAGGAAATTTTCTTTTATGATTTTGTTGAAAGCACCTACTATGCCCTTGGAGTGAAATTCTTCTCCTTCTACTATACCCTGAATTCTTATGTTTGATCTTTTCATAGTGTCCCAAATATCTTGAAATTCCCATTCATACTTTCCTATTAGCTTGTCTTTTTCTTTGTTGGACTGTATTAGATCTGCCACTTGTGCTTCTAGCTTAGATACTCTGTCCTTTCCTTCATCCATTCTACTGGTGAGATTTTCTACTGTGTTCTTCATTGCTAGTAATTCTGACTGGTTTTTACTTATTCTTTCTACTTCCTTATTTATGTCTTGCATTGACCTCTTCATTTCATTAAATTGACTTCCTGTGTCTTCTTTGATTCCTTTGATTTCCTCTTTGACTTCTTTGAGTATATTTATAATCATTCTTTTTAACTTTTTCTCAGGCATTTCCTCTAAATCAGTCTCCCTGGAGGTCATTTCTGCTGCATTAATACTTTTTGGTGGATTTATATTGTCTGGATTTTTGGTGCTTCTTGTGTTATAATGTACACATTTTTGCATCTCAGATTAATTTAATGCTCGGATTTTCTAATTAGCTGCAGTATTATTAGATGTGTCTATCAATCTGATGTTATATATCTTCAGGGTAGGAGCTCAAGGGGCTAGGTGTGGTCCTTAAGATTCTCAGAGTATCTACAGAAGTGACCCTAGATGTTGGGTTTGCCTGCTATGAGAGTACTCAAGTAGGATGAGTGGAACAAAATACAGGCAGATTCTAAAATTTAACTAAGCAATGTACACATTCAATGAAAACCAGCACAGAGTATTTATGCAAGAGTGGGTGTTATGACAACCAGATCTTCTAACAAAATCACAGTCCTTTAGGATGTGTGTTGCCACACACCCTTAATCCTGTCAACTAGGATGCTAAGATTTCTGGTCTGTTGAGGGTTCAAAACAGCTTGTTACCAAGTGAGACCTTTCCCTAATGAACAACAGAAGAGGAAACAAAGTCACTATAGATCAGGAAGCAACAAATAACAAGCCCAAAATATAGCTTTATTAAGAATGGCAAATCTGCATCAGAATTAACACATAATTTATCCTGATATGGAAGGTGCAATTAGCACTTCCGATTCAAGCCTATATACCAGGCTTATTTGGCTGGTACTGATCTGGTGTAATCCCAGTTACCTTTTGGGTTGATTTTGGTCTCAGTTACGCTTCACTCCTGCTTGGGTCCCTCTTTGCTGCACTTTGGGTTCAAGTAGGCTGGCTGGGTCATTGGATCACTGCTCTGGTTGCTGGTGCTGGGTACTGTGAGCTCCTTTCCCCAGGTCTCTTGTGCTTGCTGGCACTTGTGCTGGCAGTGGGGGAGGGGAGGCTATGGATGGTGACTCTAGTTCTCCCGCTGGTCCACGTGATCCTCTACCTCATGAGCTGCTCCTCTGTTGGTTGCTGTGGTTCTCTCTTCAAGGTTCTTGAGTTTGGAGGAGCTCCAGTGTGAGTGAAGAATCCCCTCTCCTGGCTTTTCCTGTGGCTCAGGCCAAGCCTTACAGCTGTGGCCCCGCAGACCTGGCGCTGCCGCCGCTGCTGCTGGAGCTGCTACTGCCTGCCTATGTGGGCTCTAGATGCTCTGGATCTCTCCTACTTCTCACTGCAGTTTGTAATTTCTTGTACACCTCACTTTTTAGTAGGAGAATGTATTTTGCTGTTTTTTTTGGGGGGGGGGCTTTTTCTCCCCTAGGCTGCTTTGGCATGGTTCTTATGCTCCCATCTTCACCGGAATTTGATTGTTTTTAATATATGAGGGGAAAGCAAAGGCATGCCACTGGAGGTAATTTCCCTTCATGTGTTCTTTTCGTGCTTTGCTTGCCCACATAGGGGTCTCCCGAACATGAGGCTTAAAGTAAAAGTTCCAGCTTGTTAAAGGTTGTCAGACAACACAGTTGCAGGTGACACTGCTTTTAGCACTTGTGATTCAAAATGTGGGCGTCATGAAAATGTTGTCATTTTTCGAGCTGTTTGGACCTTGACTTATGTGGTTGTGCATTCATGCTGCTCCTTCCACTTGGATGTTCCCACTCAAACTACATTCCCTGTCCCAATGCTAACTGTCTTCCAAAACACTGTTCTAAAGCAAATGCCACTAACTTCTGTAAACTCCAAATCATATCTAGCTTTTCTTAAATCCTTGGAGGCATTTCTTGTCAAGGAGCATACCACTTTTTATTCTTCCCCATTGCTGGAGTTTTGGGAGTCAATTTCAGTTCCCTAGAAGCCCCCCAAAGCTAAGCTTAGGTCACCACTCCTGTGATGGTTAATCTTTGCTTGTCAACTCGACAGGACTTAGACACACCATGCAAACAAATTTCTGGTCATATCTGTGAGAGATTTTCTAGATTAGATTAGTTGTGGTAGGAGGGCCACCCTGTGAGCTGTACCATCCCTTGGGCTTGGTTCCTGGACTAAATGAAAAGGAAGAAGTTAGCTGAGCACCTGCATTCATGGGTATTTTGTCCCAGCAATGAGAAAGTAACTGATACAATCCCAAATAGGCCAGATAAAGAGAAAATAACAGGGAAAAGAAGATAAAAATAGATTTTTAAAAAACTTCAATATGGCCATATTAGGAAGAGCAACAAAAAAGGGCCTAGTCATCTCCAACTCCATGATTGGGAAGCATATGGGAGGTTTAGGTTAAATGGAGGACAAGAGAAGTGTGTGGCTAAGCAGTCTTCCTCCAGGTGTGATCCTGCTCATCAGCACTGTCTCGGCGCTGGTCTGCCCTGCAAGGTAGTCTGACAAACTGCCAGAATTGTGGAAACTTTTACTGGAGGGAACTTCCTCCTCTGGCTGACACCAGGGCTTCAGCCTTTCCCTTCCCCTAGATTTGAGATTCCCGAGGAAATTTTAATTCTTTGCATGTATTGTTTCAATAGTTTGATAGCACAAATATCTTTCTTTAAAATATCTTCTCTGAGCTGGGGATGTGGCTCACATGGTAGAGTGCTTATCTAGTATGCATGAAAATTGGGATTTTATCCATAGCACCACACAAACCAGGCATGATGTTGCACATAGGTAATATTAGCATCTGGGTGGTAGAGGCAGGAGGGTCAGAAGTTCAAGGTCATCCTCAGCTATGTAGTGAGTTTGAGGCCAGCCTGTGACTATGTGAATCACTCTGTTTTTATCTCTCTCTCTCTCTCTCTTTGTTTTTAAAAATATTATATTTATTTATTCATTTATGTGTGTATGAGAGAGAGGGGGACAATGAATTTATAGGCACTCCACGGCTTTCAGCCACTGTAAACAAACTCCAGATGTATGCACCACTTTGTGCATTTGGTTTTACATGGGTACTGGGGAGTCAAACCTGGGTACTTAGGCTTTGCAGGCAAGTGCCTTAACCACTAAGCCATCTCTCCAGCCCTCTGTCTGCCTCTCACACACACTTTCTCACGCTCTCATACTAGATCCATGAACTCTGTATCCTCCATAGTGGCTGCACAATGCCTGTTTGAAAGGATGGGTTAATATGTGTGTTGAACATATTTCAGAGTGAAGGAATATGCTGGAGAGCTTAATGTTAGTACTAGAATAGGTTATACCTTATCAACTATTGGGAAGCTGTTAATGTCTCTCAGTATTGACTGAGCAATTAAAAGAGGACAATTAAAATTTTCAACAAGATTATCTGTCTGTTGGCATAACCCAGGACTTTCCTGTCTATTTTTCTGCTCTGCCTGGCTTTTCAGGGCCATTCTGAGAAAAGAGTGGCTTTACATAATGCAAAAACAGCTGTTCCCCTTCATGTAGAAGTACCACTTAAGTGCCAGTTGCACATGGTGCTGTGTGAGGGTCTCTCAAAAAGGGATCATGCAGCTCTAACCCCTTCTCTCTGAACAGTGCATTGATGCAAACACATGCTCTGACAATAGAATTGAACTTTTTCGTTCTCACGTGAGTTTATTGGAAAGTGTTCATGTCTTTAGGTTGATAGTGATATTTGGAAAGAAAAGTAGAAAGCAAGTCTTGGATACTGTATCCACGTGCAGATATTAAATTCTCTTTTGTTTCTTGTGGTTTTGGATTTATTCTAAAAAGACTAAAGTAAGTATGGTACAAGTGTTGATGCTCTAAGAGTGGGGCATCCATGATGCCAGGGCCGTGGAAAAGAGATGTGCTAAAATTTCCTATAAGAAGATGTCATTTGGAAAAATTATGTCACCCTAGTACATTTGCTGTTTCAGTTACTTTACAAAGGGAGCTAGGCGTGGTGACCTGGGAAGCTGACAGAGGAGGATCATGATTTTGAGGCCAACCTAGGCTATATAGTGACCTTTAAAGTGGCCTGGATACATAGTAAGACACTGTTGCAAGAAATAAAAAAAAATTAAAATCAAAAAGGAAAAATAAATTATTCATGCCCTGATAATAACTAAGGAGAGAAGTTTGAACTGTGAGTTCATAGATAGGTTGATTCATTCATTCATTCATTCATTCACACATAAGTATTTATTGGACCTCCTCCTATATGCTGGACACTTATATAAACACTATAGATTTGGTGATAAAGCAAACTATCTTCCCTCATGTAAGCTCACTTCCTGCAGGGCAGGGGGTCTGACTGTAAAAAGCAGTGCAGCATGGAAAAAAAGAGCCAGGAAGAAAACCGTGATTGTAGAGGCTTTTCTTGAAACTACTTTCTTTAGTGTTTGTACTTTATTTACTATCAAGAAGTAAAGACTTAGAGCCCATGCTAAGTGCTGAGGATACAGAAATGGAAAATCTATAGCGTTCAGCATTCAGGAGCTGAATCTGGTGGAGGAGAATTACAAATAGCTTTGAGATAGGGCACAATGAAATGAGATCTTCATAAAGGAACAAGCTGCAGGTTGTGGGAGTTCATTCTAGGGACTCAGAAAAGAACAGAGGAGTTTGGATTGGGCCTTGAATGGCCTTGAATGCTGGCCTTTTCAAGGAGGCAGATTGCCACTTAAGATAGACATTCTTAAAAACCACTGTTGCCAGAAGTCAGAGTGGATTGTCACTGAAAGTAGCATAGGAATGTCTGAGGAGAGATACATAGGACATTCATGCATTGAATGGGAGGCAAGTTAGACTTAGTGGTCCTGGATTACATCTTCCAGCCTGAGAGTCGGGGTAATTCCTCAGTGTTGAAAGTACTACTACTAGCAGTCCTTGCCTGTTTTATGTTTTTTTTTTTTTAATTTTGTTTGTTTGTTTTTAGTTTGATGTCCTTTTTCATTTTCCCAGCTCCTATATGTGCAATATTTGTCTTCTTTTTTTTTCTTTTTTAATAATATTTTATTTATTTATTTATTTGAGAGAGACAGACAGACAGAGGAAAAGGAAGAGAGAACGGGCATGCCAATGCCTCCAGCCACTGCAAACGAACTCCAGACACATGTGCCCCCTTGGGCATCCAGCTTACGTGGGTCCTGGGGAATTGAACTGGGGTCCTTAGGCTTTGTGGGCAAATACCTTAACTGCTAAGCCATTTCCCCAGCCCATCTAGTCTTATATTTACCCTTAATGTTGACAAAATATTAAAAGCTCTCACCACATGCTCATTACAAAGTGGATATTTGTCTTCTTGAGTCTGGCTTATTTTGCTTATTATGATGATTTCTTGTTCCACCCATTTTCTTGTAAAAAAAAAACAAAACAAAACACAGTTTCTTTCCTCTTTATGGCCGAATAGGAGTCCATTGCTTATTTAGACTGCAATTTCTTTTTATTTTTAAGTAAGAATATACTTTGTATGGATACATCATGTGTTGATACTCTTTTTTTCCCTCCTTCCTGCCCCTTGTCCACAAGGGGGTCCTCCTCTGTGGGGTTGCTGGTATTTCCCATGAGGTTGTGGGTTATGTGTTGTGGGATCAGCAGTCAGTTATTGGGGGTAGGCAGTGCTTCTGGGCATGACATATGAACCTGCGACTCTTACAATCTTTCGGCCCCCTCTTCCTCAAAATTCCCTGAGCCCTGGAGGGTGAGTTTTAAGTCTACTTCAGTGATGAGCACTTAGGAGCCTCTGGATCTCTGCTTTGGTAAATGTTGAGTATCCCCAGGCTCTGTTTCCTTCACCCTGGCACTGATTATCAGGTTCAACATGGAAGCGCACTCTTGCTCATCTCTCTGATTCCTCTGTGGTTTGGCCTTGGGTCTCACTACTTTCTGAAAAAGAAAAATAGATTCTCCAAGGGAGAGTGAAGTCAGCATAGTTTAAACGGGATAAGCATTATTAATTTAGGGAGAATTTGATGGATGCAGCCCCTCTTTTAGCCAAAGAGTAGTGGGAGCTTGACATTGGAGAGCATAATCTTTGTCTCCATAGGATTCTAACCTGGTTCCCAGTTCCAGATATCGGTTCCTTTCCACTGAGTAGATCTCTTAGTTGATCAGAAAGCCACTGGTTACCAACTAAGGCTGTGTGATACCGTTGTACTGGCATTTACTTCTTGTCAGGCTGGTTGTTTATGAGTAGCTTAGACCCCTGTTTACTCACATCATTGGTCACTTTTCCCCAGTAGCTCATGTGCTTTCCAGCACTAGACCGTCTGTCTGGGGACTGGATGTCTTCCAGATTCCAGTCAGGGCTCTCCATGTTCTGTGCCAGCAGCATGTAGTGTCTCCAGCAGTAAGGTCTTACCTTTTACCTCAGGTGATTAATTAAGCACTTTGACAGAAGCCTATCTTTTTTGTTTTAGGGCTAACTTACACTGTAATTTCCTTATTCATCCATCTACTGATGGATACCTAGACTGTTTCACCAATTAAGAAATAAATTAAAGATAAACTGCTACAAGCTAAATTTACCTGTTTTATATTTGGAGTATATATTTATGTTTGTATTATATTTCTTAATACTTATATTTTCTATCTCTTTGCCTATCATCTATAAAGCTGTCCTCATGAATTGTAAATTCCTCTGAAGAGCTTTTTTTTTTTTTTTTTTTTTTTTTGTATTTTCAAGGTAAGGTCTCACTCTAGCCCAGGCTGACCTGAAACATTGTCGCTCCAGACTGGCTCTGAACTCACAGTGATCCTCCTACCTCTGCCTCCCACAAGCTGGGATTAAAGTTGTGCACCACCACACCTGGCTGAAGAAATGCTTTTCTGGGTCAAGGTAAAACAAGCACATCTCTATCTGTCAATGAGAAATTCTAGGTTAGTGTGTTTATAATCTTACTGTTGAGTATTTCAACCAAATGTACTTGAGATGGATTTGAGGACCCTATAGTTGATCCAAGATGGCTTGGCTTCTTTCTTCTTCTTTTTTTAAACATTTTATTTACATATTTTATTTATTTATTTGAGACAGGGAGAGAGAGGGAGAGAGAGAGATATATACAGAAAGTATGTGAGAACGGGCAAACGAGGGCCTCCAACCACTGCAAACAAACGCCAGACGCATGCGCCACCATGTGCATCTGGCTTACATGGGACCTGGAGAATAGAACCTGGGTCCTTAGACTTCGCAGGCATATGCCTTAACTGCTAAGCCATCTCTCCAGCCCACTTATTTCTTCTTAAAAGTGACATATATAAAGGTGGGCTTGAAAATTTGCTTTCCAGCAAGCTTCATCTTTCTTTGGAAGATGTGATCAGAAGTGCAATCACTTGTGAAATCTTTTTGGATTTCATGTATGAAATGTCTTCTCTATTATACTGACAACATTGCACAAGGATACATCCTTTGTGCGTTATTTTATTCATGTGGTTTGTGGACCCTGGGGATTTATGAACTAACCTATTCTTCCCTTAGTGACCTTGAAAATGTGAGAAACTTGCAGTCCACAGTGAGAGAGCCTATCTCTATTCGGAGGAACATGTAAATCTGGTTCCATCTTCCCTCTTTAAAGGACACTGGGCTCTTCCTATTTCTAGGAGATATAGTTTCTTCTTCCTGCTATTTAAGTTGCAACTTGGGTTCTGGCTCCAACTTCCTTTACAGGTGGCCTACAGATCCCTAGCTTTTCAGTTCCACTTCTTCTGCTATGAACAATATTCTCTTAGGCTTGGTGCCATCTTTTGATAGTTCCTTAAAGTTGAATAACTGTGGGTGGACAATGTGGTCCATGCTTGGCCTGTAATCATTGCCCTGGTTGGCAGAGATGGTATGGTTGGGGCAAGAAATTGAGAGTTCAATGTCTATCTGGACTACATATGGCAGTAAGCCTGAGTTATACAATAATGTTTTTCTTTTTAATTGTGAGTCTCATGTATCCCAGGATGGCCTCTAGCTCACTATGTAGTTGAAGTTGGCCATGAATTCCTAATCCTCCTGCCTCTACCCTCAAACTTCTGGGGTTATAATCATGTGCCACCATGCCTAGGTAAGAGTGAGTAGATTTTGAGGGAGTATTTTATAGCAGAGAACATTATTTGCAAACAGATTAAAGTAATACTGCAGTAATATTTGTAGGTCAAAAAGGAGAACATCGAGTGGGTCTTAAAGGCAATATTTCTCACCAGCAACAAAAGTATGAAATAGTTGGCATCCTAAACTCTTTGTCTGGTTTCTTCTTCATCATCACTTCTTCCCCTTCTTTTAAAAAGTGATTTGGGGAAGCCGGGCATGGTGGTGCACTCCTTTAATCCCAGCACTCGGGAGGCAGAGGTCGGAGGATCGCCATGAGTTCGAGGCCACCCTGAGACTACATAGTGAATTCCAGGTCAGCCTGAGCTAGAGTGAAACCCTACCGCGAACCCCCCTCCCCCCCAAAAAAGTGATTTGGGGAATGGAAAGATGGTCCAGCACTTAAGGCACTTGCACGCAAAGCCTAATGACTGGGGTTCGATTTCCTAGTATCCATGTAAACCAGATGCACAAAGTGGTACATGCATCTGGAATTCATTTACACCAGCTAGAGAGCCTGGTGTTCCCATTCTCTGTCTCTCTCTCTCTTCTCTCTCCTTGCAAATAAATAAAAATATTTTAAAAGTTATGCATAACACTATATTTTGTCAATAGTTGTATTCTTACAAACAATTGTATATGATTTACCAAGCTCAAACTTTAAAATAGAACATTAAGACCTAGAAAATGTACTGGGAAGTTGGAGCATAATCTGTATTCTCAAAAATATTGCAGACTCAAAATTAATCCAATAAGATGTATAGGTGTGTGTGTGTGTGTGTGTGTGTGTGTGTGTGTGTGTGCGCGCGCTAAGGAAGAAGGAGTTCACAAAAAACCAACCAACCACCATGACTTGCTGGGCTCAGCACTGACCAAATAATGAGAGGGCAAATCAACATAAGAGGTAAGAGCAGGGGCTGAGCAAGCAGTGACTGGCCACGCACACTTATAATTCCAGGGTTGAGGAGGTTGAGGCAAGAGGATCACTGAAAGTGTGAGGCCAGCCTGGGCTACATAGTGGGTTCTATGCTCGCTTGGGCTACAGTATGTGACTGTCTCATACAAAGAAACAGAAAAGAAAAGCTTTGTCACCACAAACATCCATGGAAGTAAAGAGTGGGGCTGCCGAGAGGCAGAGGGAGGCGGGGCCTGCCAGCGCATCAGCTGGTCAGTTAGACCTGCTCTTGGGTCTTCTGGATTGGTTGCAGTCAGTCCCTGCAGGGAGCCAGATGTCTTTTCGGCACAATTTGCCTATTTCATTTTATTATTTATTGTTTTTCCTTCTGATTCTCATTTTAGAGCCTTTGACCTGATAGCTGATTTAACTAGGGTTGAATTTTTTTGGTCACTAAACCAGGAGCTCCCCAAAGGATCTGTGTGCCTCTCTTCAGGGTGGGCATGTGTGGGTGGACTGAGCAGAGCATGCAGGAGCATCTTTCTCTGGCAGAAAGCTCGGAGAATCTAATAACCCTCTTACAGGAAAAACCAAAGAAGACAGCACAAAAATTTCTAGCCAACTCAGACCTAGACACTTTGTCATACTTCTTCCAAGGCTATGGGAAAGATAAATGGTGACTGGCCACAAGGTACACTGTAAAAGGCAATAGGTTTGCTCAAAAGTTGCTTTGAAAGATTTTTTTTTGTCTTGGATAATAAGTGTCCTACTAAAATACAGGCTATATGCAAATAAAGTCATTTCTGTTTCTAGAAATGTTTATAAGCACCACAAATACATTTCAATTGATAAAGGGAGCGGTGGGTAAATATGTGTAGTCAAATTCTTCCTGCTCACTACCTACATATACATATTTTTCTAGTACATTGCTCAATTGTGAAATCTGGGGGGGGGGACATGCAATAAACATTTTTTTGCAACAAATTTTAGTAAAATATCTGTAAAAAGACCAAATATACCAATGTTGAATATTACAATGTATTTGATTAATTTTTTTCTTCTTTTAATACAAAATTGTCAGATAATCTTGTCCTGCAAAAATACTACATTTTAAAATTCAGTGTGGTGCTATCAGGCACCCCCGGTCTCTTCGAGTTATAACTGGTACCGAGCTCGTGCTGCTTGTCAAAATTTAATGAGAGGGCCCGTTCTAAAATAATTGAATTTTCATATCAGAATGAACCAGGATTACTCAGACAATAAAATTGCTGAGTCCTGTACTGTTACCGGCAAATACCTTTTGCTTTGCTCATGAAATCAGTATGTAAATGTTCAGGGTTTGTATTTAAGGCATCTTAGGCATTTGGAGTTGTAGTACTAGCAATAATTTCAAATGGTGCCGGTGATAAGTAGCTGGTTTTTTATAATGCTCAAAGTGTAATTTGTTTGGTGAATCAGGATAAGCATTTGGTTTATATTTTATATAAATGTTAATGCATTTGCAGTTTAATTATGTTTCTTAACTTTTAGCATTTCTGAAGTCAAATTTGAGGACTAGTCCATCAGATTGTCTTGCTTTCATAACATTCTGAAAAATGGGAGCACCCCCACACAGTGAGTTTAAAAGTAAGAGGTGCCTGGGAAGTTGGTGATGGTATGTTTTGGAAGCTGGGAGCACTGATAATGAAGCCAGAGAAATAGCATGCCTTAGGTGTGCCCTCCCCCAGCGTGTGGAGCTCTCTGAGACAGTTTTCCACCTGAAAGCCCTCCATCAACAGGAAGGAAGACACCTCCAGGGAGTGGCTAATTTATTTCTTTTATGAGAGCTGAGTTGGAGAGGAACTATTGAATAAAGGAGTATAATTTTAAAAAATTAACAAGGGTTCCTATACCACTGCTATGATTGCAGGTACCAGAAGAGAAAAAGAGCTCTTCCTAGTGTGGTAGAGAAAGTTGGTTTAAAAGATGTTATTTTCCATGATCTTATTTTTAAAATGATTTGCAGATTATTAGCCTTGAAGCAAATGTGTTCTCAATCAAAGTTAGCTCTGTAATTTGTCAGAAATAGCAATACTTGTCAAAATGACGATGCTTTTCTCTCCACTTCTCCTTCATGACACGGCTTGGTTTGGTTGAGAGTACTGAATGTAGTAGCCTTAGAGGGAGAAGACAGCCTTTACTGGTTTTGCATTATAGAGCACACGGTGGCTAAATCACACCTCATGGGCCAAATTCAGCCTACTGGCTGTTCTCTTAAATAAAGCTTCATTGGAACACAGTGTCACTCATTCACTCATTCCTTGTGAACTCTGGGGAGCACAGGCATAGTTGAGTTGCAACAGACATTATGCCCTGAAAAATCCTAAATATCTGTTATCCAGTCATTGATTCATAGAAAGCCTTGAGCTGACGTCTTCCTGATTTATATTGCTGGTCGTGGCTGTGATCATAGTTACATACAGAGCACCGACACTTCTGAGCGCTTTGCAATTAGACACTCATTTAATCCTCATAGCAACCCCTTATTACAGCATTGGTACTATCCCTATTCTACATGCGAACACAAGGAAACCCAGAGAAGGTAAGTCACATACTCATTCTCGTTTGACTTGTAAGTGGCACAAACAGAAAGTCTAGCTTAAGAATTTGTTGTTTTTTTAAGCAACTGTTTGTTATAATTTTTTCAAGCATACATATAAATTAAGGAAGGTGTAAAATGAATAACTACTCATCATTCAGTTTCACTAATTAATAAGGAAATGAAATTTGTATTTCATCCATTCTTCTTCTTATCAAGTTTCCAAATATTTTAGGTATGTAGAGCCAACCTCATGTCATTGCATCTGCAGATACTTGACTACCTAGTGCCATTGTATAATGTCATTATGGTATGGAAGAAAATTCACAATAATTCTGTAGTATCATCTTATATCAGTCTACATTAAAATTTTTCTGATGGTGTTAAGGTTTTTTTTGGATCACTTGTTTGTTTAAATCAGAATTTAAGCCAGTTTGACCCATTGCATTTGGAAATTATGCGACTACATTTTTCTTAATAACCCATTCCTTACTTCCTTTATTCCTGCCACTTATTATTGAAGAAACTGATGCATGTAACCTATAGAATGTCTCACCTCAATATTGTTTTCTTTTGGTGCAATTTAGTCCCTCTCTTTCAAGTTTTTCTCTTATGCTTATAGATAGGTCTACATGGTTGAGAAATGTGTGTGTGTGTGTGTGTGTGTGTGTATGCGCATGTGTGTGTGTGTGTGTGTGTGTATGCCTTTGTCACACTTCTTTTTCTTGGTGACTACTGTGGACTTCTGTAATGTCACATCAAGAGGCACATATGGTTGGGTTATCATCACTGATGTTATGAGAAGTTTTATTGTCAATACTTGGGCTCAGTAGCGTCAACAAATTAGGCTTGTCCCACCGATGTTCCAGTGGGCTGGAGGAATGGCTTAGCAGTTAAGGGACTTGCCTGAAAAGCCTAAGGACCTGTTCCAATTTTCAGAACCCACTTAAGCCAGATGCACAATCAAGCAAGGTAACACATGTGCATAAGATGGCCCATGGACCTGGAGTTTGATTGCAGTGGCAGAGGCTCTAACACACCAATTCTCTCTCTCTGTTTTCCTTTCTCTCTCATTCTTTCTCTCATAGAGGCATGTGCCACTACACCTAGCAAATAATAATAATAATAATAGTAAAAAAAGAAGAGATTTATTCAATGTTGCTACACTGGTAAGAGGGACAATTAAAGGGTCCAGTGATCTCCAAGTCCATCATAGGGGATACTGACATAAGTTTTAGGATTTTCTCTTTTCTTTTTTACAATTTTTTTTTTGTTTATTTGCAAGCAGAGAGAGATAAAGAGAAGACAGACAGACAGAGAGAATGGGCATGCAGGGCCTCCAGAACCTGAAAATGAACTTCAGATGCATATACCACTTTGTGCATCTGGCTTTACATGGGTACTGGGGAATCGAACCCCAGTTGTTAGGCTTTGCAGGCAATCACCTTAACTACTAAGCAATCTCTCCAAGTTCTCCAGCCTGTCTTTTGTTTTCTCCCTCTCTCCCTTCCTTCTTTCTTTTCTTCCTTCTTTCCTTCCTTCCTTCCTTTCATTCCTTTCTTTCTTCTTTCTTTTTTTCTTTTTGAAACAGGGTCTTACTCTAGCCCAGAATGACATGGAACTCACTATGTAGTCCAGGCTGGACTTGAACTCACAGCAATCCTCTTACCTCAGCCTTCTTAATGGTAGGATTAAAGGTGTTAGCCATAATGCACAGCAAAATTTAGGTTTTAATAGACAGGAAGAAAGGCTGGGAAGCCCTAGGTTTTACCTCCAGCACAGAATAAAACTGAGCTTGGTGACATAAATCTGTAATCCCAGTATTTAGGAGTTGTAGTCAGGAAGATCAAATATTTAAGCTTATTTTCAGCTACTTAGCAAGTTGAAAGTTTGAGACCATTATCAAAAGAAAAAAATATATAGTGGGCAAGAGATATGCATAAATAAGCAGTCCTGGTCAAGGTGTGGTCCCACCCCATCACTGACGCCTCATTATCTGGGCTCCATTTTGTCTCTCAAGGTAGTCTGATTAAAGTTGTCAGGACTGTGAAATCTCTTCCTGGGAGGCAACTACCTTCTGTGGGTGGCACCAGAGTTTCAGCCTTTCCTTTCTCCCAGCACGGGATTCTTGGTGAAATTCTAGTTCTTTGGCCCATTGTTTCAGTAGTCTTGATAGTCGAAGAGAAGGGCCCAAGTTTCTCTTTGGAATATCTCCTCTTTCCTCAATGGGTTCAGCTGAGATGTCATAATGGCTTTGTCATTAATTAATTACTAATAATTTTCCAGATCCATTCTTTGGTTGTGGATTACAAATAGGTGATTTAAAACAAATTCTGTTTTTATTGGTTGTAATTCTATGAAGAGTTTTCCTCTTCAATTATTTGTTCAACCCAACATGTATTTTTTAGGAGTCACAGAATATTTAATTATTTTTGAGCAAATATTCATTACAGTGCCTTAGCAACTTTCAGTAATAACCAATGATAATATAATTAATAACTAGTGAAAATTGAAATTAAAAGAATTATTTTAATTATTACAGAGAGACAGGCAAAGAGAGAGAAAGAGACCGAGAGAGAGAGAAAGATAGAGAGAAAAAGAGAAAAAACAGGCATACCAGGGCCTTCAGCCAATGCAAACAAATTCCAAAAATATGCTCTACTTTGTGCATCTGGTTTATGTGGGTCCTGGGATGTTGAACCTGGGTGCTTTGGTTTTACAGGCAAACATATCAACCACTAAGCCATCTCCCCAGCCTGAAGATTGAAAATTTTAGTATTTAAAAATTGCAAATTTTTAATTTGAAATTGAAAATTTAGTATTTGAAAATTGAAGTATTTTTATTTAATAGATTTTTAATTTTTAATTTGAAACTGAAAATTCAGTATTTGAAAATTGAAGTATTTTTATTTAATAGATTGTAAGAATTGTTTTGATACTGTCCTACTTTAGTTCTATAGGAGCTGTACGTTCAAACTTAACAAAGTGTGCATGCTTTCTGGAACGAGTTATCCCTGAGCCATTGTGAACATTGCATCTCTCAGAATGAGAATCAACTATTTGTCCAGGCAGATTTTTTTTTTCTTTTGGCTGGGAAATGTTACTTAGAACTCCACTCTAAGATATTCTGGTTTCTCATTGCTATTGAGTGGTCACTCTATCTAGACTTTGCAGGACAGAGAGCTAGGTATATTTAGCTTCATGTATTTAAATAAATGATAAATAATAAATTTATAATAAAATATGAATCAATTTTCCTACTTCTAAATAATTATAAATTTCAGAATATTTACTTTTGATTTTATATTTGTCTCTTTTTATTATGTTGATAATATATTTATTTGTTTTACAATTTAGTTATGGTCATTAAAAATAACAATACTATTATTAAAAGTGTACATCTTATATCCACTAAACTATGCTGAATGGCTTCTTAGTAGCATAGAAATAATAAGTCAGGTCTGCCTGAAGATTCTCAACAGAGTAGGTGATCTGTTACAATCCACTAGTCAGATCAAATCAGTATTTCTCCAGATAGTTTCTAGAATGAGTCATAAGGCTAGATGTGTCAGGTAGAAGACTGAGACATAGCTCCCCAAATTGTTACCTTCAGCAGCTTGACGAGTTCCTCTAACCTTTTAGCAACCTCAATTCAGGCCAAACCTAGGACTCATAGCTTCAACTCTGAAAAGAATTTCAGGAGGAACTGGTATGAAACATTATTGGAGATTTTATTGAAGATATTTTAATACAGCCTTGAGCATGAGGGTTAGGAGAAAGGGCACTCAGAAAGAGAATGAAGGCACACCTGAGAGTACAGGTGTGGAATTTTACATATGTTTACTCAGAAGGTCCCAGTTCTAAGTTTCTCTCTAAAGTTTTGACTCACAAGTTATGATCATGTTTTGATATAAGAGTATATGCTCTTGGGCTTGGGAAATGGGTAAGTGGTTAAAGGCACTTGTTTGCAATGCCTCATGGCCCAGGTTTGATTCCCCAATAAACACATAGAGCCAGATGCACAAAGTGGTACATATGTCTGAAGTTTATTTGCAGAGACAGGAATCCCTAGCATATTCTCTCTCTATTTCTCTCTCTCTCTCTCTCTCTCTCGTTCTCTTAAGTGAAATATTTTTTTAAAAGGAGTGTATTCTCTTGTACATTCTGTAAAGCAACCAACCATCACACAAAAAGCTAAAGTTAAGGATATTATAGGATAATACAGACACATAGTATATAGCTTTCTGGTATCTTCTTCTTTTTTTTTTTTTCTTTTCTTTATTAGTCAGTTTTGTATTCAGCAAATACAGTCAGTTTGGTACCGTTATTAGGCTCATCCGTGACCTACCCCCTCCCCTTGGCCCCTCCTTGTTGAGGTATACGGGTCATGCATTGTGGAGTTAGCCCACAGTTATGGGTAAGCTAAATGTCTCTGCATATCATGACCCAACATGTGACTCTGACAATCTTTCTGCCCCCTCTTCTGCAAAATTTCCCTGAGCCATGTTGGGTTCATTTTTGGTCTGCTTCAGTGATGAGGTGTTGGGGGCCTCTGAGGCTCTGGCTCTCTGATTTGGTAGGAGTTGATTTTTCTCAGGTATCTTCTTATATGCCACCTCATTTGATCTTCATATCTCTGCTAGCTGATATTATCTATGTTATCTGTGCTTTCCAAATGAAGATCAAGAGGAGTCAAGTATTTTACCGAAAGTCACGAAACTAGAAAAATGGCAGAGTAAGGGTCCAAACTACATTCCTACTCATAACCAAGCATTCTTTAAGTATGTAACTGTACTCGCCCTGTCCTAGGATGTCTAGAGCCCAGTAGTGAAGGTCCTCTTTTAAGCTTCTCTCAGGAATGGCCAAAGGCCAAGGAAGATTCTCTTGTGAAGGGAAAAATACGCTTTCCCTTCAGTAGCTCTTCAATGGTCAAATCCAAAGCACTCAACATGGAATTTATAGATGAAGATTTCGACTCATTGCACAAATGGCAGTTACTTAGCCAGGAAGCAGAAGCTTTTCAATTGTTCCTATTCATACTAAACAATGACATTTATAAATTTACAGATGGATTTATTTCATCTGTAGCTCCACTGAGCTCATTAAACCTCAGGGAAATGTAGAGACTAAGCACAAAATGTGTCATGTACATGAAGGGAGAGTATCTCTACCAACTTCAAAATGTCTGAGTTTGAGCTCAAGAGAAGAATCATGGAATGTTTGAGGGTCTGACAAGGCCATTCTGTGTCTATAGTTTAAGTACATTGAGGGGGCAATAAGAATGTTTCTATCATGTGTGCTTACCTGCTTATATGAGAACTCACATTGGAGGACAAGAATTATTCCTTTAACAGTACAGGACCTCTCATCCTCAACACTCTCAGGAGATCTGGAATCATAATTGTTGGGTTCAAAACTTGACTTTAGGGCTGGAGAGATGGCTTAGCAGTTAAACGCTTGCCTGTGAAGCCTAAGGACCCCCGTTCAAGGCTCGATTCCCCAGGACCCATGTTAGCCAGATGCACAAGGGGGCGCAAGTGTCTGGAGTTCGTTTGCAGAGGTTGGAGGCCCTGGCACACCCATTCTCTCTCTTTCTCTCTGCCTTTTTCTCTCTGTGTCACTCTCAAATAAATAAAAATAAACAAAAATACATTTAAAAAAAAACTTGACTTTACTGATGTACAACCTTGGGAAAATGAGTTGCTCTTTCTGTGCCTCTAATTTCTTACCTGCCCAATGGAAACAGGAAGAGTATGTCACTTATGTAGCTGTGACTGTCACAGATATAATGCAATGCTCAGCACAGAGTCTGGTGAAGAAGATAGTGTTCTTCAGTGCCAAATTCCATCTTTGATCATGAATGTAATTGTTATTGATTACTGTCATTATCATCTTATTCATCAACATATAATAAATATAACCTGGTATAACATACCTGTGGTAGGTTGCATGGGAATGGTCCTCCATAGCCTCATGTGTTTGGGATTAAACCTCATAGTCTATCCTCAGCTGGTGGCAATTTGGGAAGCAGAGCCTTGCTGGAGGATGTGTGTTACTTTCAGTGTGCCTTCGGGTATCATAGGCCAAGTCCACCTTGCCAGAGCTAGCTCACTCTTGTTTTCCCAGATGTTGTAGCAAGATGTGATGCCCAGCTTCTGCTTTGCCATGCTTTTGCCACCATGATGTAACTTCCACTCAAGACCGTGAGCCTGAAATAAACCCTTTCCTCCCATTAGCTGCTTATGGTTGGGTGTTTTGTGCAAGCCATGAGGAAGGTAACTGCAATAATATTGCAAATAATGTAGTAATGTAATGTAATAATTACAAAGCCAAAGAGCAACATAAATCACAAGTAATAGTTGGATTTGCACTCTCCTATCTTCATCATCTTCATGAAAAAGTGTGATCACAACCTTACATATGGATATTAGGCAAAACTGCTCCCATTACTCTCTCTCTCTCTCTCTTATAGAGAATGGGCACGCCAGGGCCTCTAGCCACTGCAAACAAACTCCAGATGTATGTGCATCTGGCTTACATGGGTACTGGGGAATCAAATCTGTCTTTAGGCTTCACAGGCAAGCACCTTAGCTGCTAAGCCATCTATCCAGCTCCCATTCATCCTCTTAAAGAAGCCCCCATATTAGGCTCTCTGCTCCTTTCCTCCAGGGCTTCAACATTATACTAATTGTCCTCTTCCATATTCTTTTGAAGTAACCACTCCCTCCAATTATTTTTCAACTCTTCCTTGTTTGAACCACCCAGAAATCTTATGTTTTTACCATTGCACTGAAAGTATTATGGTCAAGACTAACAACTTTCATGTAAGTACAGACAATTTTCACTTGTCTGATTTGTTATGTTTTTCATCTATAGAAGAATCAAGCAACATTTGGTATTCTTCCAGATTTGCCTACTGACACATTGGCTGCTCATCTTTCCATCCCTTTAATTTGTTTCTGGCTGTGAAATGTTGGGTTGTCCTGTATCCACTCCTCTCTTCTCTCTATTTGTGTACTTATTTTTTTTCCTTTCTTCCTTCTCCTCTTCTCCTTTCTCATAGTCCAGGCTCATGTTGAACTTGCTATATAGCTGAGGGTAACTTTAAACTCCTGTTTTTTTTTTTTTTTTTTTCCTGCTACCTTCTGAGTGCTGGGGTAACAGGTATGCACCACAATACTTGGATGCACATACACTATTTCAATGACCTAATTCAGTCCTTGACTTTAAATATTGTCAAGTCTCCTTTCTGATTGATATTCAAAGACTCATGTGGTTATTAAAATCCTGATGTGTTGTGGGGTATGTTATCATCCAGGCATTCTAGTCACACCTGTGTCTCTTACTTTTAATAATATCCTTTATCTTCTACTTTATTGGAGGATCCAAGCCCCTCATATATCTCTTTCACAGTTTCTTGATGAGCCTGTGTTCTCAAAACTTACTGATGACCTCCAACTTAATCAAATGCTTTGGTCATGTATATTTTGTTTATGTCATCAAAAGTGGCATGCATTATTTTCTTTTCAGGATGGTTAAGATGGTGGTAGTAGTACATGGGAAAACACTATAAAGTCATCCAGCACTCAGTCCTCTAGATAATAAGTTTATGGATAATACTAGTAAATATATATAGTTAGTAAAATAAATGAAACCAAAAGTGGCCATTTGTTTATTCATAAGCACTGATCACTTTGGAATGGTTACTGTCTGTTGGGGGAGACTCAAATGTGAAGCAGATATATATTAGGAGGCAAAGCCATATACATGAGTAATATAGAGAGTGATTGAAAATACCATCATAGCACCCAGACAAACAAGGGTTTGACCCTTCTTTCTTTCTTCTTACCCTGGACAGGCAATTTCCCATCTCTGAGTCTCATTTTTTCCGCCTATAAACTGAAGAGGATGACAGTATCGACCTCATAGAGTCTCTGTAACAATTAAGCAGATGTGATCAAAGAACATGATATACTTGCATGAAAATGTCTTCATGAAACCCACTGCAATGTACATTTAGTACACATCAATAGAAAATTTATATGGGGGCTGGAGAGATGGCTTAGCGGTTAAGCGCTTGCCTGTGAAGCCTAAAGACCCCGGTTCGAGGCTCAATTCCCCAGGACCCACGTTAGCCAGATGCACAAGGGAGCACACACATCTGGAGTTCGTTTACAGAGGCTGGAAGCTCTGGAGCGCCCATTCTCTCTCTCTCTCTCTCTCTCTCTCTCTCTCTCTCTCTCTGCCTCCTTCTCTCTGTCACTCTCAAATAAATAAATAAACAACAAAAAAAATTTACAAAAAAAAAGAAAATTTATATGGGAAAAATTAAATGACCTACTATGTGTGGAAACTAAGAGCACATAAGAACTAGATGAAGTGTAGCTGCTATTACCTTTAGGAGACACTCTGTCATGTCCCACCTCTTCTACATTGAGCCAGTGTTGCAGTTAGCTTCCCACGGCTGGTATAAAGCACCTGACTCAAAGCAGCTTGTGGGGAAAAGGTATATTTTGCCTTATAGAGTTGAGGGGAAGCTCCATGATAGCTAAGGAAAACAGGGCACGAGCAGAGGCTGGATATCACCTTCTTGCCAAAATCAGGTGGATAACAGCAGCAGGAGAGTATGTCAAATACTGGCATGGGGAAGCTGGCTATAACACCCATAAGCCCACCCCTAACAAAACACCTCCTCCAGTAAGGATCCAATTTCCAAATTGCCATAAGCTAGAGATAAAGCATTCAGAACACATAAGTTTATAGGTGCAACCTGAATCAAACCACCACACCCAGGTATTGTAGTCAGTCTCTAGATCTTCAGGTTTTCATAGAGTTTGAGCTTTTCCTTCTATCCTCAGATCCTTGTATTCTTTTGATTAGAATTGTGCTTTTCAATATGATGGACACAAGCTCCCTGAAATAAAACTGATCCTAATTGAAGAACTTAATATGCCAAAGAAAAGAACTGTAAAAGGACTAGGGAGATGACTTAATGAAATGTTTGCTGTAGAAACATGGGGACCTGGATATAGTAGCATGTGTATGTAAATCCATAACCGAGGAGCCAGAGATAGGAGAATGCCTCGGGCTTGCTGGATAGCTAGTTTAGATGAGTTAGTGAGCTCTACGTTCAATGAGAGACACTGCCTCAAAAAGTAAGGTGGAGGGGACAGTTAAAGGCACTTGATGGCAAAGCCTGCCAGCCTCGTTTTAATTCCCCAGTATCCGCGTAAAGCCAGACACAAAGTGATGCATCTAGAGTTTGTTTCCAATGGCAAAAGGCACTGGTACACCCAAACACACACACACTTTGGGATTTAGTATGACTATATCCTTCTATATATTTCTCTTTTCTTTCTTTCTTTCTTTCTTTTCTTTCTTTTTTTTTTTTCCGAGGTAGGGTCTCACTCTAGACCGGGTTGACTTGGAATTCACTATGTAGTCTCAGGGTGGCCTCAAACTCACGGCGCTCCTCCTACTTCGGCCTCCTGAGTGGTGGGATTAAAGGCATGCACGACCACGCCCAGCATCCTTCTATATATTTCTAGATCTACTATTAATATTCCTTTTTTTGTCTTGCTCTTTGATATAAGCAGATAGGATTTTGACCCATTCTTTCTGGTCTGCTCTGTGACTACTCCTCTAAATTATGGTCATTTTTCATAGCCCCCTTTCTTCTGTGTACCTAACAGGCAATGAAGAAGGCCAGTGGCCACTACTTTGCTACTAGATTTTCCTCACTGTTGTGAGGAACTATGGTCTCCTCATAGTTTTTAGTTTAGCCCTTTGTTTCAGCATTGCAAACATTGGTTTCTAGTATGATTATTTATAGGTATTTGTCCACTACTCTATTGTGAACTCATTGAGGGCCCAGACCATTTCTAACATCTCTCTACTCATAGGTAAACAGGATAGTATCTAGCAAAAACAAAACAAAAAATAAAAACTGTGTTGTTAAGTACTGCAGATCCATACAAACCATCCTCAGGCTCCTTCCTTCTGCCAGTTACCTTCACCAGTCATGCTCTATGACTTCTAGTTTCCTTGTGGTATTTTACCCCTGGCTATTGCTTCCCTTGCTTGCAACCAAGCTCTCATTGTAACTAGTGGAAGACTTCGACACTCTGTGGTGTAATCGGCCTCAGCTGTCTCTATGGTGTAATTTGCCTCAGCTGGAGATAGCAGGTCCAGCAGCAGCTCTGGTATGCAGCCTGAGGGGTGGGTGTCACAGAGGGTTAGCCAGTCTCCCTTGAGGGATAGCTGGCTGTATGACCAAGATGTAGAGAGAAACATGAGGCCATTTCCTGCCTTGGTTGCAGGGATTTTCCAAATCTGCCTTGTGACTGGCATCCTTCCAACTTCATAGGTGATACTGCCACGCTATTTGTGGTGAGTAAATGATGCACAGAAAGCAGAGTGGGTAGATTGTGGTAGATGTGAGTTTCCTAGCAACACTATTAACTATGCTGGACCACCATTCAGTCAGTTTTGCCTCCTGTGGCCTGATACCATGGTGACACCACATTCTCTCTGGCCACTCCATAAACCTTGCACTTACTGTTCTGTCTTCAGAGGGACTGGGGAGAAAAATCACTTAGCAATGTGCTGCTAAGATGCTAAAATGGATGGCAACTTTCTGCTTTCTTCGCTTTTCCCCTGAGGCCTCTGACCATGTACTCTGTATGACTTATGTCCTGGGGATGGACAGACTTGTAATCATTTTGCCTTACAAATACAGAACCTTTGCTAAAGTATCTCATGTCTCTGACCATGATGACTGAGAATAAAAACTTTTTAAACTGATGAAAATGGTGGAGTATTTGTTTGACTTAGATAATATCATTTTTAAAATCAGTGTAGACCCTATTGAAGTCCTTATGCAATGTTCCAAGAAGCGTCCAGGCATGTTTGGTATGTACATGTGAATAACTCGTAAAGACCTTGTTCAATCTGCTATTTATTTACTCATTCATTCATTCATTCTTATTTTATTTTATTTTATTTTATTTTTGTATTCTGGTCTCAAACCAGCTGCTGAAGTGATTCACAGCTGAAGTGCTCTCAGATCTTCACTACCCACTCTAACACAACCTTTTGAGGCCACCAAAGCTATAACTCATACTACTGCTCTTCTCTCGTTGCAGAGGCTTTAATCTCTTCCTTACCACTCCTCTGCCTCTCTCCCTTACTCTTTCCCTCCACCTCATTCTCTTCTTCTTTTCATTATGTTTTCCCTATGGCTCCAAGATGCAGGCTTGGGACAGTCTAAGTGATAAAGTCAGTGATGGTCTTAGAATACTGTTCCTCTGTTTTCTTCCAAACTGGCCTACTAAACTTGGACCAAATTTAAGGCCACAGAACCCTTTATAATGGAAGAGCTCTTTTCCTAAGTGACTGCGTAGTCTCTCAAGTTAAGGTGGCATTGTTTGGAAAGAGTCCTTAGAATAGACTTTAAGAGGACATGAGTCAATAAAGCAGGGATCTCTGTAGTGGGAGGTTTGCTGCCTGCTTCCTTCCCAGCTTCCAAAGTTGGGTTTTCCCTGTAGTTTAAGGTATGTCGTCAGTAGTTTTCTATTTGAAGCTGAAACCCAGTCCACAAAAACTTGGTCCTAGATTTTTGTCTTCGGTAGCCATACAACAGAAATAGAAAATTTCCCTTTCATAATAGCCCTTAGGCTATTTGACAGATTATCTTTCTAAGTATTCTCTCTTCCTCTTTTTTCCTTCTTTCTCCCTTCCATCCTTCTTCTCCCTCCATTTGGTTTTTGTCAGGTAGGAATTCACTCTAGCCCAGACTGACCTGGAATTAATTTTGTAGCTCCTGGGTGGCCCCCAACTCATGACTTGCTCATAGGTTTTCAGTTTTCTTGGATCAAACATTTAGGAGTGGAATTAAGTTTTATGATATTGATGTGTTTAACTTAAATAAAGTACCAAATAATTTCAAAATGATTAGAAACAATCATTTTCACTGTTAGTTATGAGAAGACTAGTCATTCCATCTGCTAATCATAGTCATTCTTGAGTCTGTACTGATAACTCATTGTGTTTTATAATTATTTATTTGTGTGTGTGCATGGGCATGCCATGGTATCTTACTAATGCAAATGAACACCTGTCCAGCTTTACATGGTTATCTGGGGAATTGAACCTGGGCCAACAGGCTTTGCAAGCAAGCACTGTTAACCACTGAACTATTTTCCCAGCCCCCTTCTTTTCTTACTTCTTTTTGGTGCTAGGGATTGAATCCAAGGTCTTGAATATGTAAAGCATACATTTTAACACTGAGCTATACACCCAGTTCTGATGTTAGTGTATTCAATTCTCTGTTTTCTCGGGTTTCTACATAAACAGTCCTTGGTCTGCCAATTATTTCTTTCAATTGTCTTATTCCAATGATTGGAATAACCCAAACAATTTTTGAATAAAAGTGGTATGGAACATAGCTCCTTATCTTAATACTGTTATTAAGACATCCATATTCAATAGTTTGGTGTTAAACTTGCTGTTAAATGTAGGACTTTATTTTTATTTAAAATTTTATTAGCATACAAAAATTATGTTTCTTCATAGTGTTTCCAAACTAGTGTTTTTTCTTTGTTTCTCACTGCTTCTCTTTCCCTTCCCATCCCCATGTTCTCTACCCACCCTAGCCATGCTTCTGCTTCAATGTTACATGAGTCCTTTTGCCCATCCCATGCTTTCTCAATACCACTTCCCTCTTTTCCATGTAGGACTTCTTTGAAATTGTTTCCTTCATTAAAAAAAAAAATCACTAAAGGGTGTTTAATTTTACCAAATGATGTTTTACATTGATTGAGAGGACCATATGTGCTTTCTCTATTGTGGTGGTAAATTATATTGTCTAATTATTGAAGATTAAGCCAATCTTCCATTCCTCATATCAATTAGTTATTAAGTGTTATGTTTTAAATGTATTCTTGAACTCAGTATGTCATAAGTCAGCATACCATTTTGCTGTAAAGAAACAGATGTGAAATCTTTTTACATTTACTCTCTGTGTGGTCTCAGGAAAAGGAAAGCAGCAATAGATCATGCATAAGAAGTAGTTATCACAGCGTTCCGTGAATTTTTTTTGAAACAAAGTGCCATGTAGTCCAAGCTGGCATCACACTTACTGTGTAGCTGAGAATGTCTTTGAACTGCTAATTCTCCCTGCTTCTGCTTCCACAGGGCTGAGGTTACAGGAGTGAGCCACAAAGTCTAGCATAAAACTTAATTTTCCCCAGTTCATTTATGAATTAATGGGAAGAATACAATATAATGAGGCCATAATTAAACCTATTACAGGTCATACTAGTTTAAAAAATTCACAATGTTAAAGATGTATTTTGTGTCAAAGCTATAGCTCTGTGGTAGAAATTTTCCCTGCCTTCATGCCGTTAATTTTATCCTTAGCACTGCAAAATTCTTTTAAAATAGTTCTTTTGCTGACATCTGTCTTGCATAGTTTATGATGATACGTTTATATTTATCCTTATCTTTGCTCCTCTTTTATTTTTTATGGCTGTTTTTAATGCATTTTTCTTTATCACTCTTTTTGAGGAATCATATTATGTTATGCTTAATATAGTTTTGTGTTTATTTTACTTAAACTTTTTGACCATATGGGATCTGTGGATTTAGTTTTTATTAAACTTGAAAAATTTTGGGATATATATTTTTTCAAATATTTTTCTACACTGAAGCTTTCTGGAACTATAATTAAATATATGTTACAATTACTTGATTCTACTTATTATTTATTCCATCTTATTTCAGATAGTTTCTATTGCCATGTTTTCAAATTCAAAAAATTCTTCCTTAAGGTATCTAATTGGCTATGAATTCCAGCAAGTGTAATTAAGATATTTTTCTTCTCATGACACTGCATTTGATTCTTTAGCATAACTACTCTCTTTGCAATATGCATGGCATTCATTAAATTCTTGAAGAGCATGATAATAGCTGTGACACAAATAAAACATGATTGCATTGTTATAGTGAAATTACATAATATGTGCATATATAAATATGTGAAAATAGGAAACTCTTCTCAAAATTTTCTTGTTCCTGCTGTCTCACTTCATCTTTCCTTATCCAGAGGTTACTAAGTTAATAGTCACATTTTGGTGTTAATATCTAAAATGTTTTAATATACATACACACATGCATGCATGTATACACACACATTTTCTCAGCCAGATATATATTTATACGAGATACTGTCTGAATGGTTGTGACCTCTGCCAGAAATTCCTATGTGAGAACCTAATCCCTAATGGATTACACAAATTTATTAAGAGGTGTGGCTTTGGGGGAGTAACTACTTCATGAACTTGAAGGACTTTATAGTAGAGTCTTCTTGGGCTGGAGAGATTGTTCAGTGGTAAAGAGCATTTCCTACGTAAGCATGGGGATCTGAAAGACTACTCAAGTTAACCCACAGGACCTACATAAACAACCTGATATGGCCCTGCACATCTGTAACCCCAGTCCTGTAGGGGAGAAGGGACTGAGGAATCACCAAGGTTTATGAAAAAACTATAAGCTCTGGAATCAATAAGAGATTCTAACTTTACTAAAAACGGACAGAACGATACTGAACGGGGCTTCTGCAGGCAAGCGCACTCTGTCAAAGGAGAGTGCCTGGGATGCTACATGGGCACACACGTGAATACACCACACACATACATACATGCATTATAAACAAGAGGCTTCTTCCCTTCTACTGTATGATGATACAGGAAGAAAACACCATCAATGAAGAGCAGATTCTGAATCTGTCAGTGCCTTGATCTTGGATTTTTTAACATTCACACTGTGAAAAATCAATTTCTCCAGTTTATAAGTCACCTTTTGTACAATATTTTGTTATAGTAGCCAAAACAGACTAAAATACCTTCAACTGAGATAGGGAAGACTTTGTAAAGAACATATTTTGGAAGGATCAGTAGTTATATATTTTTAACATATTACATGGGAGATAACTATTATGCATGCAATGAGAACTGTTATCTATATAAAGAAGAGTTTAGGCAAAAATATGAATTCACTGTGCAGTCTTAGGCCGGCCTCAAACTCACAGTGATCATCCAAACTCAGCCTACCAAGTGCTGGGATTAAGGGCAAGTGCCATCACATGCAGCAAAGAGAGGGGGAGAGGCAGGAAGAAAGGGAGATAAAGAGAGTGAAAGAAAGAGAGAGAAAGAGAGAATTGGCCTCCAGCCAATGTAAATGAACTCCACATATATGTGCCACTTTGTGTAATTGGCTTTATGTGGGTACTGGGAAATCAAACTTGGATTATTAAGCTTTATGTTCAAGGGCTTTAAATCATCTCTATAGCCCAGGAGCGACTAGATGATGTCAAGTGTATATAAGAAGAGATAATAGTAAAAGTTTGAGACCTGTAACATTACATGGTTAGAGTTCTGGAAAATCATGAGCCAGTAAAGGCAAATGAGAAGGTGCTACTTTTTTTTTTTTTTACTTAGATAGTGCATGAGTTACTTTTCCATTGCTCAGACAAAATGACTGGCAAAAATCAGTTTTAATGAGAAAGGGTTTATTTTAGCTTACAGTTCCAGGTTACAGTCCATCATGGCAGAGAAGTTATGACAGCAGGTCCTGGTTACATATAATCCAACAGTGATGAAGTAGAACAGAGTGGTGAGTGCTGCTGCTTAGCCAGCTCTCTTCTATTTATTAATTAATTTGTTGTTTATTTATTTTAGTTTCATTCAACCTCAGACTGATCTGAAAGTCGCTCTGTAGCCCAAGCTGTCCTTGAACTCTCAGCAATCCTCATACCTCAGCCCCACCCCCTCCACCCCCTCCCCAGTGCTGGGACTAAAGGCATGTCCCACTACATGTGGCTATTCTCTCCTTTTTATGTAGACTGGGATCCCAGCCCATGGAATGGTGCCATCCACAGTTAATGTGGGTCTTCCCATCTCAATCAGCCTGTTCAAAACCATCATTTATAGGAATGACCAGAGGTTAACCTAATGAAGATAATCCCTCACAAATGGTTCTAGGTCCTTTCAAGTTGGCCATCAATATAAATCATCACAAGTCCACCCCTTGTCAACTTGGTTCCAAAACCTCTCATGTTTAACTTACAATTGTAAACCCCTTGTGACAGATTGATGGCCATTTCACAGCAAAATGCATTAAATAAAACTTCTACAGTCCTCACTCTTTAACAGTTTCAACACAATGTCAGAGTAGAGTTTCTTCTGACATTCAGACAAGGTGTTAACTGTGAGCTCCTATAACATCAAAAAACAAGTTATATTCTTCCAGGCTGCAAAGATGGCGCAGTGAATAAAACATTTGCCTGCAAAGCCTAAAAAAACTGAGTTTGATTCCCCAGTACCCATGTAAAGCCAGATGTACAAAGTGGTGCATGCACCTGGAGTGCGTTTGTAGTGGCTAGAGGCCCTGGCACCTCCATTTGTTCTCTCTCTCCTTGCAAATAAGTCAAAATTAAAAAAAAAAATTATAAAAGTTACATACTTCCAACATGCATTGTCACAAAGTAAACATTCCAGATCCAAACAGGAAGAATTGGAGCATAGCAAGGAATAATCAGATTAAAGCAAGACCAAAACTCAATTGGGTAAACTCCTAATCTTACAGCTCCAAGTCTGTCATCTGAGAGTTATGATGGGATCATCTGGGCTCCAAAGGGCTTAGGTAGTTTCACTCATCTAACTGTGTATCACTTGGGGAAGCTCCACTCCAAATCTCCAGATTTTCTGGGTGGACAAACTATGGTCTGCTCTTCCCAACCTTCTAGCATCTCCACTGCAATGTAGGGTTCACATCTATAGCTTCACACACTGACTTTACAGGACCTCCTTGCAGGAATTCTGACCCTGCCTCACATTGCATATCCCCTGTAGTCCTCTCAAACTGTGGTGAAATAGTCCATGACTCACACAATCTTTGTTGTTTTTCTGTTATTCTTCCAAGGCCAGTGCCATGTGGGTTACGCTGCCAAGTTCTGCTGTCAGTTCAGGATTTAGCCTGGTGCGCATGGAACACAGCTATCGCAGTCTCTGTATGCTGACTTCAGGGAGCAGACATTTCCTTCAGCAGTCTTTGTTGAAGCCCTTTTCTTTTCAAAATAATTTACATTCTTCCTTTAGCTTTCAATTGGTTGGATCTTGTTCTCAGAGCATCTTTCCTATTGTCCCAGTACAGCATAATAGATTTCCTTTTTATGGTGGTCATCTCGTTAACAATACAGCAGTAACTACTGCATTCTCTGGAACTGGGACTCTAATCTTTTTTTCTGTGTCAAACTTTGTATTTTTCATATCTTCTGATCCATATTTGTTTCTTTGTAAAAAATATTTTTTATTTTGTTTTTTATTTGAGAGAGAGAGAGAGAGAGAGAGACAGACATACATAAACATAGACAAAGAGAGTGTATGAGTGTGCCAGGGCTTCTTGCCACTGCAAACAAAATCCAGATGCATGCACCAGTCTGTACATCTGGCTTTACCTGGGTACTGGGAGATTGAACCTGGGCTGAAAGCCTTTGTAAGCAAGCAGTTCTAGCCACTGAGCCATCTCCATAGCCCCCGTGCAGTATTTTCCTCTTTCTCGTTGTAGATCAAAATCAGAGCAGAAAAGAGAAACTGATTTTATGCATTGAGATTTTCTCTGCCAAATACATTACATTAGTTCATTACTTTTACATTCAATTTGCCCAAGTTCCCAGGACATGAACAGAATACAGCCAGTTTCTTTGCCAGAATATCACATGAACTGCTACTAGCCCGGTTCCCAATAAAGTCCCTTTCTTTCCCTCTGGAACCCAATGAGTCAATCCTCCACATTTAACATTTCTCTTGGCCTTCAGGTTTTCCAAACTGCCTCCAGAATAGCACAGCTCTCTGCAAGCTCCACTTGCAGCATTGTATTTTTTTTTTTTTTTAGTCCAAAGTTCCAAACTCTTCCACATTCCTCCTGCAAACTAGTTCTAAAAGATTGAGAACCACATGATCCAGTTTATTGTGGCAACAACCTTACTTTTTGGTACCAATTTCCTGTATCAGTTACTTTCTGGTTTCAGGGACAAAAATCCCCTACCAGAAGCATCTCAGGGAAGAAAGAGTTTATTTTATCTTATAGTTCCATGGGGAAGTCCACCATGGTGGGGATACTCAGTGTGGCAGGCCACAAAGCCAGCATCATCCCTTCACATCAACAAGGAGGAAGTAGAGAGAGAGGAATGGTGGTGTTCACCTAGTTCTCTCCTTTTTATATAGCTCAGGATCCCAGCCCAGGGAAAGGTGCTTCCCACCTTAATAAAGCCATTCAAAAAAACTCCTCATAGGCATGCCTAGAAGCTAACCTAATTAATTAAATTAATCACCTACAGAGGATTCTTGGTCCTACTACATTCCTAAGTAATGTGACAAGTGATATTTGGCCATTGGGATTAACAATATGGATACTGAGAGTTAATTTAGGAAAACCAATTTCAATGGTATGGTAGGTTGAAAGCCTAAAGTTAAATAAGTTGAAGAGATAATACAGAAGGAGAGAGATTAGAAACAGTAAGTATAATTACCATCAAATAAATTTGCTATAAAAATAGAACTGGGGATGTAACTTAAAGTTAATGTGACACTGAAAACCTTTTTTATAATGCCAGAAAGCAAAATACATTTGAATGTTGATGACAATGATCAAGTAAAAAGAGAAAATTGATACCCAGAGGTGAATGTGTTTGAAAGACAGTGATGCTTAGAGATTAAGGAGATTAAAAGTATAATTGTGGAGGTGGCACAATTGTTGGTATATTATTGTACATGTACACAGGCATTTCTTTAAGATAGGTATGTGGGAGTAGAATTGGTAGATCAAAGGGTATGAATTAAATTCCTTAATAGCTTTCCACAAAGGGTTTATCAATTTATAGTCTCAACTATATTTAGCAGAATGCTATTTTCACCCTATAAGTACTAATAACTATTATTATCCTTAAAACGGTTTCCCCCTTTGATATATCAGATATACTGAATTGTTAACATTTTCATTTATTACTAGCATTTTCATCATAATTTCATATACTTTTGGCCGTTTATATTTCTTTTCCAAATTATCCAATCAATCTTTGTCTTATTTTTTGTGAGTTCTTTATATCTTTCACTATAGTTTTAAACTTGACTTTTATGGTACCAAATTGTCCAGGATTATTTTTTTAGGTAGAATACACAGATTTAGCTATCATTCATTCTGGCATTTTCAAATCATATTTTGTTTTGTTGATTCCCATCTTTCCCACCCTTTCCCCACAATTCCCTGTGTATGACATGTATCCTTTTGCTCTTTCTTCCCCTCCTCTTCCAGCTCACCTCTTTATATACACTTCTGGTTCTGGCTCTATCTCATAGGTTTAATTCACCTTTGCTCCCCTATATGTGCATACTTATTGGTATTATAAGCTAAGAGCCACATATCTGAGAGCTTTCAGACTTTGTCTTTCTGGGCTTGGATAACCTTGCTTAATATAATTTTTCAAAGCACCTCTATTTTCCTGCAAATTTCATTTTTCTATATTGATGAAAAGAATTTTATCATGTATATGTACCACATTTTTACTATCCATTGATCTGTTGATGTCATCTTGGCTAATTCCCATTATTAGCTATTGTAAATAGAGCTGCAATAAACATGAATGTACAAGTATCACTGTAGTAGAGTATGGAGTCTTTAGGGATTATGCCCATGAGTGGAATAGCTGGCTTAAATGGGAGATTTATTTCTAAATTTTTGGAAAACCTGCATACTGTACTAGTGTGCACTCTCACCAACAGTTATTTGTTATCTGTTGACGGTTTGATGACAGCCATTCTGACCTGTCTGAGAAGGAATCTCAAAGTTCTAATTTGCATCTCCCTGAGGGCTAAAGATACTAAACATCTTTTTAGAAGTTTATTGGCTATTTACATTTGTTCCATTAAAAACTCTCTGTTCAGCCTGGTATATGCCACTAATCCCAGCATTGGGGAGGCAGAGGTAGGAGGATCACCATGAATTCGAGGCCACCCTGAGACTCCATAGTGAATGCCAGGTGAGACCCTACCTCGAAAAACCAAAAAAAAAAAAAAAAAAAAAAAGAGAGAGCTTTCTGTTCATTTCCCTATCTCATTTTTGGACTGGACCGATTTTTTTGGGTTACTTTTTTGTATATTCTAGATGTTAAATCTCTATCACGTTATAGCCAGAAAAGATGTTTTCTCATTTTATAAGTTGTTTACTGATTCTGTTTGATTTTCTTAGCTGTACAATAGCTTCTTAATTTCATGAGATCCCAATGGTGGAGTGTGAAGTCATAATCAGAAACTCTTTTCCTATGCCTATATCTTGAAGTGTTCTCCTTACTTTCGGTTCTAGTCATTTCTAATTCATTGATTTCTGCCCATATCTTGATTACTACTTTCTGTCTCATACTTTTAGGTATGAATTATTATTATTTTGCCAATAACTTCAGGTTGATTGTTATTCATTTGAGATCTTTTTTCCTCAATTTTATTAACATTTTACATGATTATAAAAAATACTCCATGGTAATACCCTTCCTTCCCCCCCCCTTTCCCCTTTGAAATTCCATTCTCCATCATATCCCCTCCCCTTCTCAATCAGTCTCTCTTTTATTTTGATGTCATGATCTTTTACTCCTCTTATGATGGTCTTGTGTAGGTAGTGTCAGGCACTATGAGGTCATGGATATCCAGGCCATTTTATGTCTGGAGGGAACACGTTGTAAGGAGTCCTACCCTTCCTTTGGCTGTTACATTCTTTCTGCCACCTCTTCCGCATTAGACCCTGAGCCTTGGAAGCTGTGATCGAGATGTTACTCAGTACTCCAGTCACTTCTTTCCAGCACTATGATACCTTCTGAGTTGTCCCAAGGTCACTGCAATCTGAAAAGAGAAGATTTTCTACCCAAAGTGAGAGTAGCATTAGTATAAGGGTATGAATATTAAGAGAAGTGCTTACTGGGCAGTTTGATAAGCATAGTATATACTTTTTTCCAGACATCAGCAGATGTTACACCCCTAGGGCTCATGACTACCCCTGTTTTTAAGTTTTCAGTATCAGGGATGTATTCCCTCCCACGGAAGTGGCCCTCCAGTCCAATTGGAGGGCAGTTGGTTTCCACCATGACAGATGTGCCACTATTCCACCCGTTGGCTCATTTGGCCTGGCTGGTCAATTATAAGGCTTGCAGTGTCCACTGTTGAGTATGTTCACTGGTGGTATCTCTTTCTCCCATTGAACTACATGTAGAATGGCTTCTTCCAGCTTTCCCTCAGCTGGTCTACATGGAGGAGGTTATCAGCTCAGTTCTAGAAGGATTTCTCAGTGGTCTTTTGCAGTACAAGATCTTTGTAATTTCATGAGGTCTCAGTGGTTAATCTGTGGTTTTATTGCCTGAGCAATTGGGGTTATATTCAGAAAGTCTTTGCCAAGACCAATATGTTGAAGGGTTTCCCCTACTTTTTCCTCTAGCAATTTCAGAGTTTCAGGTCTGATGTTAAGGTCTTTAGTCCATTTGGACACAGGTTTTGGTATGTTATATTTTCATTCTCATTCAATTTTAAGAGTTTTATTTCATTCTTGAGTTTTTCATTGACCCATTCATTGTTCAATAGTGTGTTGTATTGTTGAATCGCCAGGAGTTTCTGTATTTTCTGTTGTTTCTATTGTTCATTCCTAGTTTTATTGCATTGGGGTAAGATATAATACAAAAGTTAGGTTACTTTTCTTAAAGTTATGGATATTTGACTTGTGTCCCAACATATGGTGTATTTTAAAGAAGGTTCCATGAGCTGCTTAGGGGAATGTATATTCTGTGGTGTTTGGATGGAATGTTCTGTAAATGTCTGTTAATTATATTTGATATATGGTATTGCTTAGCACCATTGTTTCTCTGTTTATTTGCTGTGTAATGATCTACCTATTGATCATAATGTTGAATTAAAGTCACCCACTATTACTATGCTGATATTTACTTCTGATTTTATGTCTAGTAGCTTTTTCTTTATAAAGTTGAGTACACTTTTGTTTGGTGTATATATGTTTATGATTATAATACTCTTTTGTTGAGCTGTTCTCTTGATGAGTATAACATGCCTTATGATTATTTTAACACATTTTTATTTATTTATCCATCATTTATTTTCAAGCAGAGAGAGATAGAGACAAGAAAGACAAACAGAGACAATGGGAGTGTCAGGGATTCTAGCCACTGCAAATGAACTCCATATGCATGTACCACCTTGTGCATCTGGCTTTAGGTGGGTATCGGGGAAATTGAACTGGGTGGACAGGGAAATGGGTACAGAGCATTTAAAGGGGCATGATTCCCAGTCTGGGCATGTCTGAAGATTGGGGAGGGGAGGGCAGAAGAGTACTTATAAATGTGATGGAACAGGCATGGGTGGGGAGAGAGGGTGCACTGACATGGAAGCTGAGCCTCCTACTCAATGCTTGGGAAGTCTCCATATAGGTCTGGGACAGACTGCTCTGAAATGCAACCAGCTTAGTGAGGGCCCAGTCTAGTTGTCCCTCTAACCTCAATTGTTTTCTAAAATGCTCATACTCATATCATTTCCCATTCTTAGCAACAATGTACTAGGGATTCATTGATACACATCCATGCCTACACTTAGTACACTAGGTCTCTAACTTCAGGAATTCTAACAAATTATTTGGGGCATCTCATTGTAGTTTTAGTTTGTACTTTCCTTATGACAAATTAGGTTAAGCATCTACTCAGGTGATTATTTGTTACTGCATATGTGTTTTTATGTGTTGAAATCATTTTTATAGAGTTGATTTATTCCTTGTTATTGGGAACTAAGAATTTTTATAGTATCTTAGTTTAATTTCTTTCTTTCTTTCTTTCTTTCTTTCTTTCTTTCTTTCTTTCTTTCTGTCTGTCTGTCTGTCTGTGTGTTAATGTGGATTTGTGTATGTGGAAGCCAGAGAAAGATGTTTGATATCTTCCTTGATTGCAGCACACCTTACTTACTGAGGCAGGTTATTTCATTTGAGCCCAGAGCTTGCCAATGCAGCTAGTCTAGCTAGCCAGCTTGTCTGGTGGATACCCTGCCCCCATCTCCCAAGTGTTATGATAACAGGCACACTGTCACACCCACCTGGAATTTACATGGGTGCTGGAGATCTGATCTTAGGTCCTCATGCTTATACAGCAAGCTCTCTATTTCACTGAGACATCTCCCCAGCCCAAGTTAAATTTCTATATCAGATATGTGACTTATAAATATTTATTCCAAGACTGGCTTTTCGGCAGATCAAATACATCTTTTTTGCTTATTACTAAAGATTTCCAAGAGGAAGATTGTATTGTGTCTTTTAACTACCCTTTTTTCCATGTAGAGTTTGAACCACACAAAATTAAACATTTATTTATGAAGTACTATTCTGTGTATTAGCCCCTAAATACTATATAATCTCTAAAAAAGTTTAAAAATATATATTTCTAAAATATCTATAATTTCTATATAGTAAAAACCTTCAAAATTCTTTCTGTAGTTTTTGAAATATATAGTTTAGTTTCATTATTAATATTTATTGTACTGAACAGTAACACAGCAGAATTTTTACCTGACTATAATTTAATACTTGGTGATCAATCTTTTCCCATCCCTCCTTTTTTCCAACTTTCTCCAGCCTCTGGTAATCAATACCCTCCTCTCAACTTCTATGAGATTGACTTTTAAAAATGTAATACATGAGACAATACAGTACTTAATCTTTTTGTGTCTACCTTATTTCGCTTAACATTGTAAACTCTAATTCCACCTATGTTGTGACATGTGTGCAGAATTTCATCTTTTTAAAATTTTTTTGTTCTTTTTTATTTATTTATTTGAGAGCCACAGACAGAGAAAGAGGCAGATAGAGAGAGAGAGAGAGAATGGGCGCCCTAGGGCCTCCAGCCACTGCAAACGAACTCCAGACGCATGTGCCCCCTTGTGCATCTGGCTAAAGTGGGTCCTGGGGAATCAGGCCTCAAACCAGGGTCCTCAGGCCTCACAGGCAAGTGCTTTTCCGCTAAGCCATCTCTCCAGTCCAGAATTTCATCTTTTACAGTTGAATAACATTCCATTTTGCATGTATACTGCACTTTATCCATTAATCAGTTGATGAAGACTTAGATTACTTCCATTTTGTGGCCTTGAGAAATTGTAGTACAATGAATAGAAGAGTGAAGTTGTTGCCTAAATATCTTGATTTTATTTCCTTTGTACATCCAGTAGTGAGATATATATTATAAGGTGGATTAAAATACTTTTAGGGGGCTAGAGAGATGATTTAACAGTTAAGACGCTTGCTGCAAAGCATAAGGACCCATGTTCAACTCTCCAAATCCCACGTAAGCCAGACACACAAGGTGATAAAAGTGTGTAAGGTCGCACATGTGCACAAGGTGGCACACATCTGGAGTTTGAGTACAGTGGTTGGAGGCCCTGGCTCACCAATTTTCTCTCTCTCACACTTGCTCTCTTGCATAAAAAATGGCCAGTCTGTTGGGACTTCCTCAATAATTTTTTTTTGGGGGGGGGCGCTGGAGAAATGGCTCAGTGGCTAAAAGAACTTGATTATAAATCCTGATGGCCCAGGATCAATTCCCCAGTACCCACATAAAGCCAGATACACAAGGTGGTACATGCATTTGGAGTTTGTTTGCAGTGGCAGAAGGCCCTGGCATGCCCATACACACACACACACACTCTCTCTCTTTGTGCTTTTTTCTCTCTGTCTCTCTCTCTCTCTCTCTCATAAATAAATAAGAATATTATGTATGTCCCTATGAAAGATTTTCCTTTGGTGGATCTCATGGTTGGTTTGAGTTTAAGGATCTACTGCTTATGACTCTTCTGTTGCATGCCTTTATTTTCAAGGTTGGAACTATTATTTTTGTATATTAAATGGTTATTTGTGATTGTTAATTGGTCATGGTAGAAAAGAAATGATTCTTGAAGACTGATGACTTTGTACATTTGATGTATAGAGTATATCTGATGTTTCCTCTCGTCATGGGACAAGATTTGTGGAAGCATACCTTTTGATGAAATACCCTCAGACTCAAGGCCCATGAATTTCCCAGCACTGACTTTCCTTGTTCATGATTTTATGTGTGGGAAGTTGTCACTGAGACAGAACACTGTGTTCAACTTTGGTAGCACTGCAGGCCCATAGAGAGAAACTCCACAGGCCAGAAACAAGATGATTGGGGGAAAAGATCTGTAGCCTTGTTCAACTGTGAGGCGAAGAAAGCTTTTGTGCACATGGCATGGTTTCAAGGTCATCTTGTAATGCCACCAGTCATTCTCCCCTCTTCCACTAAGAAAGAACTTCTTTCAAATTTGAGGACATTAGAGGAGAGTGTTCCTATGTTAGAGACCCTTATCCAGCTTCTCACATCTTTCACCTGAAAATTCAAAGACCCCTTCTTCTCACTGTGGCATACCTCTTCTCTTTATCCCCATGGGGGGAAAAACAGTCTGTGGATAGAATCATCTCTTCTTTTACTATAAATATTCAATTTGTTCCCTCCTATCCATGCCCCATGGCTGCTCTCTTCTTGGGTCACCTCAGCTTGCTAGTTCAGTAGCCTCTGAGGGAAGGCCCAGAGATTTGTGTTGCTGCAATTTCTGCTCTGAAATATGATTTTTAACTACAATTCATCAGGGATGGATTATAGCATCCATTTACAGGAATGCAAACCTAAATCTGTTGCCCATACCCCATAGTGCTAGCGCTGAATATAACTGTTTCATGATGTATCGCTATAGAGAATCAGCAATCAGAGAAAGAAATGACTATATTAAGAACAGACACACACACACACACACACACACACACACACACACACACACACATGCAGGTGCTGTGTTTTGATTTATTCTAAATCTTTGGCCCCTGACAGTGGCTCATTCAGATAGCTATTTTATATCTCTCTTTATGTGCAGTCACATTTCAGTCTTGAATTTTCCTAATATCACTTAATTCACTTCCCTTTTAAAAGGTATTTTGTAATAATTTGTCATTTATATGTAAACTTGTGACCTTTTCTTGTTTGTCATAAAAGAATGCTCATTGGTATGTATCAGCTGAAATAGGTTTTTTTAAACCATTCTACTAAGAGGTAAAGAGTTACTAATATGGTCTCTTAGCCCTAAAAGATTTCAATACTTCTTTGCTTATCTTTGATCAACTTTGTTATAGAACTCTAATTATATAAAAAATGTAACTATCATAATGTCAACCACATTTAACCTTCTTGATATCCCATGATTCTTTGCACTAAGGGCGTAAGGCCAGGTCTTTGGTGACTGCTTGATAACTGAATGAGTGATTATTCTCCTTGTTAATAGACAATGATATAGAAAACTCTTCCATATGTACAGAATATTAATGAGAAGCTGCACAAGCTGAGATAAGACTATAAGATGCTGCAAGCAATCACTTATAAGAACATTATAAAAATATTACTCGTCAGGGATGTTGCCAGACAAGGGGTCTGTGTGTGACGAATGAGGAAGAAAAAGACGAGACACACTTAACCACACGAATGAGCGAAATATTCCCAAGTAAAAAAAATGTATATTTCTTCCATGGTTTCTAATGTTTTGTTTCCCACTTAATTATTATTTAAACAAACTTTATGAGACAGCATCAGATTTTTGAAATGTGGAAGAAAAAATCCATGCGTCATTGTCTATTCCATTAATGTTTGCTGGGCCAGGTAGAGTGTGTCACACATTTATCTTTCCTAAAAAATGACAGAAAGAAAATTGCAAAAGAAATTTCAATGAACCCAAAGAAACTTTCCTAGTTCTATATGATAATACTACAGTATTTTCCCCAATTTTGTTTGATCTTCAGAGTATTATCTCTAGATGGAAAAGTTAGGAAAACCATTCTTCCAGTCTACACTGTTGAATAATGTACTGCAAAGGGAGGGGTACTCAGTGGTTATGGCTCCATAAATAGCCTCTCTTGAGTGGGATCTCCTGTTAGACTCATGGAATGTCACAGCCGCCAGGAGCTGACAGATCATCTATGCCAGTTTTCCCTAACTGGGTAATCCAGGGGCCATTGTTAACAGCAGAAAAAATATCTTACTGATCTGCGGCATCAACTTAAATTATATTTAGGATGCTATAAAACAATGTACAAGAATATAATGGGAAACATGATAGTGTAATATTAATGCATAATGTAATATATATGTATTATCAACATTAAATTAGGTATAAAGTATACTTAGATCATGTGTGATTAACCTCTTCTTTCCTTGGTTTTTAATTAACGAAGGAAATCTTGTATATAAGGACTTTGTTCCATGGGAGCACATTTTTTGTTACAATACTTTTATCTTTGTTTTTGGTCTGGCTTTTCACAATTACAACACTCAACTTGTTTTTCATTCATTCAGCTATTAACACAAACACAGAAGTGAATAGAGAAATAATTTGGAAGTATTTGATTATAAGCATACACTTTTGGGAAAGCTTAAATAAATCACCATAAAATGTAAACAAACTAGAATATTTATTTTTATTATTATATTTATATATTATTAAATAATTTATATTATTTATTTTTTTATTTGAGAGAGAGAACGAGTCAGATTGAGGCAGAGAAAGAATGGGCATGCCAGGGCTTCCAGCCACTGCAAATTACCTCCAGACGCATGAGCCACCTTGTGCATCTGGCTTATGTGGGTACTGGGGAAACAAACTTGGGTCCTTTGGCTTTGCCAGAAAGCACCTTAACCACTAAGCAATCTCTCCAACCCCAAACTAGAATATTTCTAATAACAATGGAAAAATAATCTTTCCCCTAATATATCTTTAGAGTACATGTTTGAAAAACAACAACTTAGACCAAGTGTCTCCTTCTGGAAAAGGAAAGTCATTAATGAAGGCTGTTAACAATCCTGAAGTAGAATCCAGACCCGCAGCTTGTTTCTCATCTCTTAGTACAGTAAATATTCTAAACAGCCAAGCTGATTTGATTTGTATGTTTTCAATTGATCCCACATTGGTACTTTTTTTTTATATCTCTGAGGACATGGGAATTTTATCTATATACCATTAGCTGTTTTTTTTTTTTAATTTGAAATACTTGCTGTGACATCACATCATATTTCATGTCGGTGCCATAAGTGTGTAACATATCAACAATTGGAGTTAAAGCTCTTTTTCCTGCTCCCTGGGTTGCTGCGACCATTTGGATCTAAACCTGTGTTGTGAATTTAGATAGTTGGAGCAATAATAACTCTTCAAATTGGTAAATAGCTTTAGATGCTTTTACTTCAGTATCATTGCCTTGATTTCAAATTTACAGGTTCTTCATAATGATTTGTTACATTGAGCTCCTAAATTCTACTTCTGGGGAAAGCTCCTAATGTTCATCAGATGAGCAATTAACCACACTGTTTTCCTGGACCTCATTTTCCTCAAATGTATGATGAATCAGTGGATGAAATGATCACTGACTTTCCAGTTCTTTTGTTAGGACTGTTAAAAGTTAGCAGTTTGGGGCTGGAGAGATTGCTTAGTGGTTAAGATGCTTGCCTGCAAAGCCAAAGGACCAATTTGAATTTCCCAGGACCCATATAAACCAGATGCACAAGGGGACACATGTGTCTGGAGTTCTTTGCAGCAACTAGAGACTCTGTCGTTCCTTCCCCCCCCCAAATAAATAAAAATAAAATATCTTTTAAAAAGTTATCAGTTTCATATTATTTCCTCTTATAAATTATATCCAAGTTTTCACTAAACTACGTATAATCAGACAACATTCAGTTTGCGCAGAACCATTTTTGGTGTCCTAAATTTCAGAGAGACATGAAGTGTGACATGCTACATCATAAGGTACATTGATATCCTAACTGATATCCTTTCTGGTTTCCAATTTTACTTGATATACTTTTTATTTTATTTGTACTTTCAGATGTTATTTAAATATTTGAGGAAAGTGTCATGTTGTACATGTGAAAATACAGTGGTTAATGCAATAGTATTTTGCTGATGCTGCCATTGGATGAATTTTGCAGGGATGTCAATATGACATCATGAAAGAAGGATAGTATTTGGAAGGCCAATAGGTAAAGGTGGAGAATATTCTTCATTGGGAATATGTTGATGGGATCAACCCAGAATGTTCATGTAACTCTAAAGAGCAAGAGAGTGGTGGGGAGTGCAGAGAAATGAAGCAAGACTTTCCGAGAAAGGCAAGGGTGTAAAATCCTTCAACAATAAGCAGACAAAAAAAGGACTCATGAGGGTCTTCTGCCTCCTATGTACAGATGTTCTTAGCTGAGCATGAAGTGGTGTGCCCTTGTCCTGTGCATGTCAGATCACTTGGTTTTGTCCATTCTTTGGGTATGATGTGCTCTTTCTCTCTTCTAAACCCCTCTCAGTACTTTGTTTACCTTTTGGACTTTTTTGAGTGACTAAAAGACTCACTTAAGGGCTAAAAGAGGGTCTACATATATTACATTCTCTCTAGAAAAAAAAAGACAAGAGTTATCCCATTTATCTGGTGCTAACTTTACTCTCCATTGGAGAATTTGCTTCTCTTTCTTTCTTTCTTTTTTTTTTTTTTGGTTTTTCGAGGTAGGGTCTCACTCTAGCCCAGGCTGACCTGGAATTCACTATGGAGTCTCAGGGTGGCCTCGAACTCATGGCGATCCTCCTACCTCTGCCTCCCGAGTGCTGGGATTAAAGGCGTGCGCCACCACGCCCGGCTGCTTCTCTTTCTCAGATAGGCACAGATCCTAAGGAGAGAACCACCCCATCATACCTCAAAAGGGCCCCAGCTGAAACTAAGAATAATTGGGGAAACAAGCAAGAGTACTCTTTTCTTGGTGAACCTGGTACCAGCACAAGGGTGAAGGAGATCAACACAGAGAACAATCAATTCCTACCAAACCAAATATCCAGAGACACAGAGGCTCCCAAGATGTCATCACTGAAGCAGACCTAAAATGAACCCAACATGGCTCAGGGAAATTTGTAGAAGAGGGGGCGGAAAGATTGTAAGAGCAACATGTTGGGTCATGATACACAGAGTCATTGCCTCCTATTCATAACTGATGGCTAACCCCACAATGCATGACCCATATTCCACAACAAGGAGGGTCCCTGTGGAGGGGGGAAGTCAGGGAGGAGGCTAACAATGGTACCAACTTGACTGTATTCAGTGAGTACAAAACTAATATAAAAAATAAATAAATAAAGACTCCCTTAAGCTTCTGTTTCCTCATGTGTAAAATGAGGCCATGGAACAGGATTGGGTGTCCATGATGTTCTCTCTCTCTCTCTCTCCCTTTCCCTCCCCACTTTCTCTCTCTAACATATCCCATGCATGGCAAAATATCATCAGTGAAGTATCTCATAGTAGTGATTGTCTATTTCTGTGATTGTGAGAAGATGTGTTTAGTTTGGGAAAATAAATCTTACAATGATACTTATACCAACTTAACTTTGAAATCATTACCCTTAAAACTCCTCACAGATTTTTCATAGACCTTATATTCTTATTTATAGATATAGCTCATGAAAATAATCAGTTTTGGACCTTTAGAAAATTATAGGAAGAAAACACACAGACAGACAGACAGACAGACACACACACACACACATATGTATTTGCAGTTGTGACCATTTTGACTGAAAGTAATGCTATCCAATTAAAGTGGCTGAAATAATAAGGAAATTTTATTATCTCTTACCCAGAGTTTATACTGGCTTGAAGATTACTTACTTTATTTACTCAATAGTGCCATCACATTAAGTTAAAAAAAAGACTCTATTTTTCTGTCCTCGAAAGTATCACCTTCTTGATTTCAAGATAGTTGCAGCAGCTCCAGACATCACACACACACACACACACACACACACACACACGCGCGCGCGCGCGCGCGCGCGCGATGTCATCTGAAAAGTAAGAGAGGCATTTTTTCTTCTTTTTTATATTATGGAGGAAAACCTTCTATAGCCAACTTCTTGCAGCTTCTATTGGTCAGATAAGTGATAGGTACATAGTCCCTTCTTGGCTGCAAGAGAGGATAAAAATGTGGATATCTGGCAGATCCAGCTTCTAAAATAGGAGATAGTTCTGCCTGAATAAGAGTAAAGGGGGAGGGGAAGATGTTGGAAAAGCAACTAATAGTGCCTGCCACATATGTCCTTTTTCCAGCACCCATCTTAAGACCTCCCTTCCTTTATGTAGCTGCTGGCTAATTAAAGCTAAGTATTTAGCATAAATCAGGGCTTTTGTGAATTATCTGTATAATTAGGGTCATTGTAAGCATGGGGCCCTTATTTTATTTCACCTAAAAGTTAAATGGTAAATAGTCTTCCATTGCCCAAAATGAGCTTCTCTGATGCTGAAACCGGATGTCATTTTTTTTGAATTGGGCTTTAGGAAAATACCTTAAAATGTACATGGAATGTGATAAAGAGCAGCTTAAATTCTCCACCAGCTACCAGAAATAAGACCAGATTAAAGGGGTACGTGAATATTTAATGCAAAATTAGGAATCTGTTGCTAAAAATCAGCAAAGAGTTTAGAGCTATGACCAAGAATAAATTGTGAAATATCAGCTTCCTTCTTTGCTACAACACTGACCTAAAGAAGCTTTTCTGTTTCCCCAGCAACCTCGCACGGCATTAGCTTGCTTCCCTCCGAGTAAATTAAATGTGATTTTCAAGTACTACACTTCATTATTTCAGAAATCACAATACCTTGCAGAAATAAGAACATTTCATAAATCATATTGGAGTTTATTTTAAAGGCAGAGCAGAGAAAGTATTTATTTGGATTTTTTTTTCTTTTAAATCCACTAAATTTTCCAGTGCTTATAAATTATCTCCATGATGAGGTGGCAAATGAGACACAGAATGGTTCATTTGCTTAAAATGCATTAGTGATTGCCCAATCACATTTTGAACAAAGAGAATAGGTAGCAGGGATGTGAGATAGATAAGAGCCCCATCTCAAAATGAACTACCTAAGTTTACAATCAAAAGCTTCAGACAATAAATGATATTATCAACTATCCTTTTTTCCAAAGTTCTTGGATTTATGCATCTGATAATTTGTTAACAATGTTTCTCCATACTTGTGTGCATAATATGTGTGTATTACACAAATGAGCACATACCCACATGTACATATTCCATGCTGTGTTGTATCCCAAATGATTGTTGGAACATATCACTTATCTCCATCCACATCATTTTGGGTGATTATAAAAGACCTTGAAATGAAAATTAATTTTGTTGGTCAACTGATTTTGTGGCAAGTTTTTAAAGGGCTTTTAGGTTTACCCATGGTAATGTCATATTACTTAGTCTCAGACTGCCTCACATAATAGCTACCCATGTAAGTGATTGTCTCCTTTATGAGAGTGTGAGTAATTTGAGTTTGTTTTATTTATGCTTCACCTCATGTGAAGGAAGTCATCAATCATGGTTCTTTTTATATAAAAATATTTATTTGCATGCACGTGTGTGTGTGTGCACATGCACACATGCACACCAGGGTCTTTCCACAACAAATGAAGAACAGATAGATGCACAACTTTCTATCTGGCTTTACATGGATTCTGGGAAACTAACCCAGGCAGGCACACTTTGCAAGCAAGCACCGTAAAATACTGATCCATCTCCCCAGCCTTAATAATGGTTCTTTAATCAAATTGGCTAATATGTGCACGGAGTTGACTTGTTGTTTTTTTAAAAATAATATTTTATTTATTTATTTATTTGAGAGAGAGAGAGAGAATGGGCACACCAGGGCCTCTAGCCACTGGAAACAAACTCCAGACACATGTACCACCTTAACCATTGAACCATCTCTCCAGCCCTTGATTTTTTTTTATAGGAGCAGTTTCTAAGCACAGTTTTGTCACTCCCAAGAGTGTGTATATACCATGATTCATATAAAAATCAAGAAGAAAACACTAAAATTTATGTCCATTTTCATCATAACAATCAACCAATGGATCAATAAATAAATGTAGTTTGCTAATAGATTCTGCATAAAATTTAATGCATATGATTAAATATGTACATAAGAAACGTATATGGTCAACTTTCAAAGATGTGTATGTATGTGTGCTTGTACATATGTGTGTGAAGGGACACATGTATGCAAAGGTTAGAGGATGACCTTGGGTGTCAGTCTACTGCATGATTTTTCCTCTCTGTTCACTTGAAACAATGTTCTACCTCTCAACTCCTGGCTGGCATATACCTCCTGTAGCTGACAGATTCAGGTTCGCTGAGATGAACTTCCAGACCAGGCACACTTATGGAGGAAGGGATATTTATTGAAGCTTACAGATCCAGGGGAAGTTCCATAAATGGCAGAAGAAGCTGTCCTGCCTTCACAGGACCAAGCAGAGAGAGAGAGAGAACTAAAAGCCAAAAAGCCAAAAGCCACACAACACACTTCAGGAACTCCAGCTAGGCACACATTGCATATCTTTATTTTTTTAAATTTACTATTTTTATATCACTTTTTTTCTTTATTAGTTAGTTTTGTATTCAGCAAATACAGTCAGTTTGGTACCATTATTAGGCTCATCCGTGACCTACCCCCTCCCCTTGGCCCCTCCTTGTTGAGGTATATGGGTCATGCATTGTGGAGTTAGCCCACAGTTATGGGTAAGATAAATGTCTCTGCATATCATGACCCAACATGTGGCTCTGACATTCTTTCCGCCCCCTCTTCCGCAAAATTTCCCTGAGCCATGCGCATCTTTAGATTGAAATCTGAAACCCACCACCACACCTTAAGATCCACCCAGTGACATTGCCTCCAGCCAGGTGGCTAAAGATGCAAACTACAAACAAATAAACAACTGAATATATTGGGGGCCATCTATTCTATTCAAACCACCACACCTCCTCATTTAGGCAGTTTATGCTTCACCTGGTACACCTTTTCAGTAGTGTAGTGGTTGGCACATAAAAAATTTTTCTTTAGGGCTGGAGAGATGGCTTAGCGGTTAAGCGCTTGCCTGTGAAGCGTAAGGACCCTGGTTCGAGGCCCGACTCCCCAGGACCCACGTTAGCCAGATGCACAAGGGGGCGCACGCGTCTGGAGTTCGTTTGCAGTGGCTGGAGGCCCTGGCGCGCCCATTCTCTCTCCCTCTCTCTATCTGCCTCTTTCTCTCTCTGTCTGTTACTCTCAAATAAATAAATAAATAAAAATAACAACAACAAAAAAATTAAAAAAAATTTTTTTCTTTAAAGTATGCAAGAGCATGTGGGGCTATGAGGATAGTAGTTCCACTCACAGAGCCACATTAGTGTTCAGTAATTGTGCTTGGTTTCCTAAATGTAGAGAAATACTGAGTGTGAGCTCCTTATCACTTACATGTTTTGGGATGTTTTGAATGTTTTTATCTCTTCAAGTGTGTTGTTAGTTGTTGTTCACAGAGCATCCAAGAAACTCCTCTGGTGAAACATGCTTCTGCCTACTTGTGAACTATTATTGAAACCCTATGGAGCATGTCAAAATTGAATTCACAGAGGAGAGAGATCTTTTCTTTCTGGGATAATAAGGGAAGACTTTGTAGACAGCTTAACTAGCACTTGAAACCAGTTGCACAGATACAGTATGGAAGAAATGTGCTTAGTATTAAGCCATGTGAAAAGCAGAGCCAGGATTTTAGTCACAAGTAAGTGCATTCATTTAATCTATGCATTAGATCTTTACCAGAATTCTCTATGTGTGGTACTAGACATAGGGAACTAAATAAGGTTTGGTCATGCCTGGAGATGCTGACAATTTAGCTGAAGAAGATATGCTAATAGATATCTGGTAGAACCAAGAAACTAATCAGGGTGTGGCAGCACGTACCTGTGATCCAATACTTGGGAGTTGGAGGGAGAAGGATCAGGATTTCAAGGCCAGCCTTAGCTACACTGGTTGTATGGGCCAGCCTAGCTGCATGAGACCCTTTTCCAACAAAACCAAGCAAAGCAAAGCAGAATTACCAGTAACAATAAAACTGTGAAACTTTCAATGGATAACATGGAAGGCTTGGAATAGAGAGCTCAAGGAAATACACAGAGAGAAATGAGTCTGGGGCCATGGTTAGACGTCCAAGTATAATGATAAAAAATAATATACAACATTTTAAGAAACTTACACTTAATTATACATGAATCAAGAATGCAAGATGTGATTGCCCAAGAATTCATTCTATTTTCACCTTTTAAAAGTGCTATTAGTGGGCTGGAGAGATGGCTTAGCGGTTAAGCGCTTGCCTGTGAAGCCTAAGGACCCCGGTTCGAGGCTCGATTCCCCAGGACCCATGTTAGCCAGATGCACAAGGGAGCGCACGCGTCTGGAGTTCGTTTGCAGTGGCTGGAGGCCCTGGCATGCCCATTCTCTCCCACCCCCTCTCTCTCCTCTCTGTCTGTCACTCTCAAATAAATAAAAATAAAAAAGTGCTATTAGTGGCTTGAGAATTTAGTTAAGTTATATAGCACTACTTGCTTAGAATGTGAAGGCCATTGGTTCCATCCCAGACACAGAAATATTTTATAAGTAAATAGATAACACAAAAGTACTATTGATTACATCTTGTATCATTGACCCGGAATAATTTTTTGTTAGAAAATATAAGGTGTTCTGCACAAAATGTATGCTGTTACTTCTAAATTGCACGTCTATTAAACTATAACTTACTCATGAACCTCAGTATCTAGGAAACATATTGATTTGACATTAGGCTATATTAACTGAAGTAGATGCAGTGCACACACTAGGGTAATGTAATGATAGAGATATTTGTGATTACGATGAGCACAGTGTATCTATGTGCATTTCTGTTTGTTTTTATGTTAGAGAGAGAGAGAGAGAATTGGCATGCCAGGTCCTTCAGCCACTGAAATTAAACTCTCGACACTTGTGCCACCTAGTGGGCATGAATGACCTTGGGCTTGCCTCACTGTTGTGTGTCTAGCTTATGTGGGATCTGGAGAATTGAACATGGGTCCTTAGGCTTCACAGGAAAGCACCATATCCTCTAATCCATATCTCCAGCCCTGGTTTATTTTTTAAAGACTTTTATTGATTTATTTGCAAGGAGAGAGAGAGAGAGAGAATGGGTGTGCCAGGGCCTCTAGCCACTGTAAACCAACTCCAAATGTATGTGCTATTTTGTGCATATGGCTTTATGTGGTACTGGGGAATTAAATCCAAGTCATTAGGCTTTGAAGGCAAATGCGTTAACCACTAAGCAGTCTCTGCAGTATCTCTGTTTATTTCAAAAGGAACATTTAGATAAGCAGTGTGTCAGGAGAAAAGCAACTAGGCTAGAAGTTTTCACCATCCCCAGATGAAATACAAGGATGATGTGCTCCTGTTTTCTCCACACTTCACCTTTTCCCAACACTATGAAATCCTGGCTTTGCCTGACTTTCTGACCAATTTCTTCCATTTCAAGATGCTAAGAATGCTGTTCCTTGCTACATGCCTAGCATCAAGCTCAGTGTTTGTCATATATTTGAATTTAGCATATTCTGAATGAGAGAATGGGTGAAAAGGAAGCTATTGGTTAGGAATGAAATGAAGAGAGAATATTGTTGAAACTTGGGAATCCTAAGAGAAATGGCAATAACTGCTAGCGAGGCAGCATGGTCTCCATGTGTATCTACTCTTGGCAGCTAAGAACAATAAATAGTTTACTCACTGTACCAGTGTGATCTTATTTGGGATGATCTGATGTGAAACTATGGTCAGTTGGTCCTGGAGAAATTTCATATGGACACATAGCAGCAAAGCTTGTATATAACATAAAGAGGCTTAACAAAACTCCCATAGTCTTATTTGTGGACCCCAAGTTAAAAATCTAATTTTATGTTAGCTTAGGAGTAGTGAGTGTCATGTGAGAAAACGCAAGGGTGGGTGAAGAAACCCATTGTTCAGATGAAGAAAATGAAGCTGAGACATAAAATCACTTGTACAAGGTCAAACACCTGAGAAATGTGTCTAGATGTGTGTGGCTGTGGACTCCAGTGGTCCCACAGTGTATCACTGTGACTTCTGTGTCACAAGAAATACCTAGGCTGTTACCACTTGGCAGGGTCATAGGGATAACATGAGAATTGAAAGGGTGATATGAAGTACTTGATGTATGTATGAAATGCTTTATAAATAATCAAATGTTGTATGCATGTTTTTTTTTTTTTTGTTGTTGTTTTTTTTTGGTCAGAAAGATTGCTCGGCCTAGTAGGTAAGGAGATTGACCAACTGACAAACAGTCTATATTTGAATCGCAGGTTTGGCACTTAGCTAATATGTAGGCTTGTGCAAGCTTATTAGCTTCTTTAAGTCTCAGTTTCTTCCTCTGTAAGATGATAATAATAATAATACCTCATGTATAGTGAAAGCCTAATATAAGATAGTATGTATGCAATACTTAGAACTAACCCTACTTGGTACTTGGTAAACACCTGTGGTAGTTTCAATGTGAATGTATGTCCACAATAGCCTGAGGGTTTTTTTTAAATATTTTTTTTATTTATTTGAGAGAGAGAGAGAAAGAAGAGGGAGAGAGAGAGAGAGAGGGAGAGAGAGAGAGAGAGAGAGAGAGAGAGAGAGAGAGAGAGAGAGAGAATGTGCACGCCAGGGCCTCCAGCCACTGCAAACAAACTCCAGATGCATGTGCCACCTTGTGCATCTGGCTAACGTGGGTCCTGGAGAACCAAACCGGGGTCCTTAGGCTTTGCAGGAAAGTGCCTTAACCACTAAGCCATTTCCTCAGCCCCCTGAGGTATTTTTGATTAAGCTTGTAACTTCAGTTTCTGGCAGCCTGCTGCAGATTATGTAAACTAGGGACAGATCTTCAGTACCGTCCTAGTAGGTGTATTGAGAGTCGTTTGATCTCTGGCTGTTCATGTTTGCTGGCTGTTTTGTAGATTGTTTTCTCTTCTTAGCTCTATGGAAATGAGCCAGCCTCCTCTACCATGGATGTTGTTTCTGCTGGACTCTATAGGCCTGAGATAAACCTTTTCTTCCCAAAAGCTGCTTCTGGTTGGATGTTTGTCCAGCAACATGAAGGTAACTGCAACAGTACCAAATAAACTTCCATTGTTTTCAATAAATGATAGTGTTGTTATAATTATTATTGTGATTACTTGAAGTGACTTTTATTTAAATTCATCTCTATGGAGAGAATCCTGGCCCTCATGATCAGTCCTGGGATGGTAAATGAATATGCTGTTTCAACCCCATGCCACAGTGGGTATTGGCCTATTTAGATTTTGCTATTTCTTTTAAGAAGAGAAATGTGAATAAAATAATGAATATATTGATTAGAGTTTCATTGTTTGGTTGACAACAAAGCTTATATTTGATATTTGTACTTTTACAGTATAGTAATATATCCATGATTTGCTCACCATAAAACAGGCTCAAGAAAGAGAGAATAGACAATACAGATCTCTTAAGAATGGAGGTTCCTTCATGCAAATGACCAGAATTAAACATATGCATGTATAGGGCTAGAGTGATGGCTCAAGTGGTTAAAGGCACTTTCTTGTAATGCCTCGTGGACCTGGTTTGATTCCCTAGCACCTATACAAAGCCAGATGCACAAAGTTTTGCATCTATCTGGATTATATTTGCAGAGGTTGGAAGCCTTGGCATGCCCAATCTCTCTCTCTTAAATGAATAAATAAAAAAAATACATTTGTAGAAGACATGGAGGTATATGTAGCATAAGTAAAATTCTCATTTGGGGAATAGTAGGCATCAGAATAGATAAAGAGTGGGGTAATATAGCCTGGTGTTGCACACACTTATAATCCCAACCCTGGGGAGGCAGGAGGATTGCGATAATTACCACCATTTTGAAGCTAGCTTATGTTACATAGTGAATTCCAGACCACCAGGAATAAATAAAACAACCCTGCCTCAAGCAGCTATGAAATAATAATAATAAAATCAAAATAAGAATGAGGTAAGAACTATTGTCTTGATAAAGGTATGCTTTACTTACTTTTTCTGTTGCTGTGATAAAATACCTTTACAAGAGCAAGTTAAGGAAGGAAGAGTTTATTTTTGCTCACAGTTTGAGGTTATGGCCCACCACGGTGGGCAAATCATGAAATCAGGGCTTGTGGCAGCTGGTCACATTCAGTCCACAGTGAGGAAGTAGAGAGTGATGAATGCTTGTGTTTAGCTGGCTTCCTCCTGTTTATCCAGTTCAGGACCCCAGTATGTAAGGCATGTGGGTCTTTCCACTTAAATTAACCGAATCTCCATAATCCCTCAAAGGCATGGCCAGAGGTTCATTTCCAAAGTGATTCTAGGTCCTGTTAAATTGATTATTTATAAACCGTCACAACATCTACACCTTCTGACTTCCTATAGTATAATAAAAACAGCTTTCAATATCTCTATGTTATCTACACCAATACATAACTGCAAAGTTTCTTACTTGGCTGATAGTTGTTGGATTAAGAAAGACAGTTGACAAATATGCCCCTACTACATTTGAATGACATCCCTGAAATGTAAAGCAAGCATATATTTATAAAATAACCCCAGGCAGGTTTACTCTATCACATTTTTCTTTTTTGAGACAGGGTTTTACTCCAGCCCAGGCTGACCTGCCACTCACTGTGTAGCCCAGACTGTCCTCAAACTCGTAGTGATCCTCTTACCTCAGCCTCCACATTGCTGGAATTATAGGTGTCTACTACCATGCCTGGCTGGGTTTCTGTCACTTTCTCCCATAATCTATCTGATTACTTTTCATTTAACCCAATAAAAGCAGCTGGAACATGTGTGGTACCTTTAATTCTTTAATTTCAACTCACTCTATATGTCTTTGCATTGTTATGTTTAGACAAAATCCATTTGGCTTAAGTTTTAGCAATATATTTTTATTTTATTGACAATTATACATGAACATACTTTAATTTGATCCTTTCCCAATACCTACTTTTGTCCACTTTCCCCCATCCACTGAGTCACTTACTTTTTTCTAATTAGCTCCTCTTCTATTTTGATATTTAGCTACTTTCCTCCTCTATCATCTATATCTAAATTTTGATGGGCTTAATATTGTGCAGGTCTTGTGCATGTAGCAACAGCCTCTGTGAGGTCATGAATGCAAATGCCCCTTCATGTCTAGAAGACAGTGTTCCAAAACACTCCTCCCCACCCCCTGGCTCTGACATTCTTTCTATCTCTGCTAAAAGGCACCCTGAGCCTTGGAAAATGTGGTAGAGATATCTTATGTAGCACTGAGCCCTCAACTGTCACTTCTCAGCCCTTTGAGGAGTTTTGTCTCCCCACTAGTCACTACCATCTACAAATAGAAGGTTCTCTGACCAAAGGTGAGAGCAGCACTAACCTATGGACATAAGCATAAATATTTAGAGGGTATTTTAATGGGCACAACATATCCATTTAGCCAAGTATTTAGTAGCTTTCCTCCTAGGGCTCATGACTTTCCCAGCCATAGGCTTTAGACTAGGTTTTCAGTACCAGGTATGAATTCCCTCCCATGGAGCAGGTCTCAGATCCAATCAGAGAGCAGATGGTTATTTAATTTTGTAAGACTTGAAAGCAAGTCTTTCAGGCTTTGAATAACACAAACTACCAATCAAGTTTATCATTTGATATTTAACGGCTTTTTTTTCTTTCCAGACTAAATTTACTTTTCTAGCTCTTGCAAGGGAAATAATTGAAAGTTTTAAAAAAATGTTTGTTTTTAAGACCTGGTCTTACTATGTAGCCCAGGCTGGCTTGGAACTTTCTTTATAGATGAGGCTGACCTTGAAGTTGTGGCAGTTCTCCTGCTTTGACTTTCTGAGTGCTGGGATTACAAGTGTGAGCCAAAAGACCTAGCTCCTCATTCATATTTTTATAAAGGCAAACAACTAGGGTGAAGATCTATAACTTTAGAAGAGCTGGCTCTTAAGGCAATCACATAGTTCTTATATTTGTATATGATTGGATAGCTGAGGTAACTAAGAGGAAGAAATATCCCATAATTACCTCAGATACTGGGTTTAAAGTATTGCTTACTTTTCTCCTTGTATGGAATTATCCAAGCTTTCCTTGGTGAAGGACAAGTTTGCTTTTTCTCAGCTATAAAGTGAAGTTCTCAACTATGCTCTGCGAATTCAGTTTTTCTTGGCTTTATTTCAATATTTCCCTTTATAGGGAGAAATACCAGAGAAACTCAAATTAACTGGCTATGTTTCTAGGAATAAATATGCTTTTTAGCAGCCCTTAAGATTTTCAAACATCCTGTACAAGTGATGAGTTATAGTGTAAGGTACTAGGGGTCCTGTTTGATTTTAGGGGGATGTATTTCTTGTTACAGAAAGGTGGAAGCTATTTAGAAGTAAAAGTACCTGACTTTGCCTGCTCTCAGATGTTTCTCTGTCTCTTCAGATTTCTGAATAGTGTCGTTTGGTTTTGCATCACAAAAGCAAGTCAAAGTTGGAAATTCATAGTAAAGATTAACATATGCATTTCTTCCTGCCATTACTTATACATAGTCACCCAAGCACTGAGCTTAATGAATCAGACAAGAAGCAAATGTTGCAGTTAATATAGTATACATACTCTATATTAAGAAAACAGCTAGCTACCTAATAGGCAGTAGCTTGGAGACAGCTCTCAGTCCACACTAATGTAATGTTGTGAAGGACTATTTAGCATAAAGAGAGGACTACTACTAAGGAGATTTTAGCACTGCAGAGGTATTCTCTGCTATTGTCATTTGCAATTATTTCTTTTTAAAAAGGATTGTACTTTTTCAATACAAAGATGACAGTATTCCAGAAATGTATTGATTGATAGTATTAAAAATAAGGTCCTCTATTTTTGCATAGAATAACTGGTGAATAGATGAGCACTCAGTGATGAATGGGCCTCGTACTTGTTGAGTAGAATGGTGTTTTTATTACCTAGACTTATTTAATTTTTCTGTCTCTGTTGAAATCATCAAGTAGCACAATCATGATCATATTCTTCTCCTACTGTCTTTTTAAATTCAGTATGTCGTGGGTGTCTTTTTAAATTCAGTCTGTCCTGTCATGGTTTGTCTTTTAGGAGAACATCAAAACACTGCAAGGTGATGGCAGCCATGCCTAATCTCCTTTTAGAGAATCCAGATAGACACATAGGCTGTGCTTTCCTTTCTCGCCTCGTTGAGAAAGTCGTTGAGTGCTTTGGTTACAGAGCAAGGGATCTTGAGTTGTGCACATTGGGAATTCAGTTGAATTCACTGCAGCTTCACAACTAGCTGAACTTCTGGAGCTTCAGGAGAGTAGTGGGTTAGGTCCTAGATGGTTTGGACTTCTGAGGGATGAGGAAGATCCTCATATAGGTTTTTATCCTTTCCACCGCCAACCAGCTTCCCAAATCTAGTGTTGTGAACAAGAATGCTTCTTCCCATCTTCAGAAAAATAGGCTTGCCACTTGCTGAGAAAGAGATAGAGTTGGGAGGAGTTACTTAGAAGTTAAGACCACCCAAGTGTAATATGTATATTGGGGGAGGAAGGTGTGGGGGAAATTCAGGAACTTTAGAGTGTTAACAGCCATTTCCTCATCACAGGTGATATGGAAAGTGGCTGAGCTCTCAGATACTTACTACCTCTCTGAGCTCACTATTTCACAGGGATATGGCAAATATCTGATCCAACAAGAAAATGAAAAGAGTTTTCCAAGGATCACAAAAAATTAAATGAGTATTACATATTTGTTTGAGTTTAGGCCTGGAAATATAGATTTAAGCTATCAACTGAATATGAGAATGAAAACATGGGTAGAGACAAGAGTTATGAGGTGCTTTTTTCTTTTTCTAAAGAATTTATTTATATTTTTTTATTTATTAGAGACATGGAGAGATAGATAGATAGATAGATGATTGATAGATAGATAGATAGATAGGAAGAGAATGGGCACATCAGGGCCTTTAGCCACTGCAAATGAACTCCAGATGCATGTGCTACCATGTGTATCTGGCTTACGTGGGTCTTGGAGAATTGAGCCTGGGTTCTTAGGTTTCACAGGCATGCACTTGAACTGCTATTTTCATTGAGAATTTTAATACATGGGCACACTGGAATCTAATCAGAATCTCTTCCCATTCCACTGAAGCCCCAACCCTTTCCAAGTAGTTCTTCTATTTTGATGACTCTTTTTGCCCTCTGACATCATCTATGTCAACTTTTTTTTTGAGGCAGGCTCTCACTCTAGCCCAGGCTGACCAAGAACTCACTCTGTAGCCCAGCCTGGCTTGGAATTCACAGTGATCCTCCTAGGTCAGCCTCCATCGTGCAGGGATTATAGGTGTGACAGACACCATGTCCAGTTGTTTTATGAGGTTGTTATGTCAACTTAACTTTTCAATGACTGGATGTTGTCAACCCAGGTTTTCTCATAGCAAGTTTTTCCCCTTGTTATTGACTTTCCTTAACAGTCTCCTCTTGATGATGAAATTTGGACCTTCCTTACACAGTCAGCATCCCCACAGGAAACATTTTCCCATTAGCTTTATTTACTGTTACTTGCTTTAAAGAGACTGGTATTCAGCCATGCCTCACTGTTCATTTCTTGTATAGGGCATCTCTTCCCAAAGTTAGGCTGAGAAACCAGCCAGTCTCACTAGTCTTGTTTCCCCTGGCGTCTCAGGGATGCCATGCAGCTGATGAGGAGGCAGGTGTGTCTCCTAGGCGCCCAGATAGAGAGGAAGAATGAAGATGAGACAAGAGACTGAAAAGTCACTTCCAAAGTCCTACATGTTGAATATTGGCTTCTCCTTATTTGAGAGGTTAATCCTACAAATTTTAGTGATGATTTTCAGTGTGTCAAATAAATGGGAGGGAGTGTAAAAGTTGCTGAACAATACAAATTACACCTAGACTAAATGATTAATCATACATAACTTGAAACAGTCACTTCACCTCAAGCTGGGCTTTCATCACATGGCACACAATGATCTGTTTGTCATTTTAATGTTAGCTTTCAGAAACATCATAAATTCACAATGTCAACTAAGTATTTAAAATTGCCAAGCATGGGGATTCACAGTCGTCTGTATGACAAAACACGACAAAACAAAACCTGGGACACGCTAGTGAATAGCAATAAAGGCTATAGCTCTAAGTATAGATACATAGAAACACGTTAAAAGGAATAGCTGCTTTATTCCCTGTCATTTTTACATACTATGAAGATTTGAGTGGTATTATTTGGCAAGCAGTATTATTTGTAGGCAGGTGTTAGACCTGTAATTATCATAAAGAGTCTATGAGGAGGATGACCACATGATACGAATTTATCTTTATTCTAATATAGTTTCCAGAGTTTTTTTTTCTGACAAATTACACTACACTTTATGGAAATGTAACATTTTGTATGAATGGAAAGGATATGCCTAGTTGCATGCTAATGAGGGATACAAAGTAGCCTCACTCTTATTTGCAACTGGCCCAGACCTTTCCATTAGCAAATTAAAATCTGTTCAAATTTATTTACTAATATATTAGGAGAAGCTTCAGGCTAACCCCTTGACCTGTATTATATAGCAAACAACTGTAGCAGTGAAAATAATTAATAGCATGTAATGCACCTCCTGTTTATTTCTTCTTCATGCCCAGGGGTCAGCTGTATAGTGGGTTTGCCATCTGCATTTGGTTCCAAGGGTATATTTACTTAAAAATTATCAATTACAGTTTTAAATAGCTTTCCTTAATTGCAGTCTTCTTACTCAAGTGTGATACGTAGCATATATGTGTTTTGTATTTATTTGTATATTATATCACCTGCTTCTGAGAGAAACCTATTCATTTGAAAATAATGTCTCCTGAAGCCTGTTATGTTGTTTGTGTTTACTGCTTAATCCCATAAGCTATGGCTTTATTCCTCCCCACCATATCAATATTGAACCAATTAGGGTCCTCTGTCTATATCTGGGAGAATCCTCTCAATTATTATCATGAAGTTGCATCATAGAGAGTGTGGGTTGTGAAAGGGCCTACAATTTGTAATATGAAAGTCAAGGTTTATGAGACTCCCCAGGGGTAGGCTAGCTGACTAGGTTTTGCTGACCTCTACTGTCTGCTTTAAAAGGCAGTGACAGTTTTAGTGGTGGCACAGTTTGGAGTCATTATTGAGTGCCCATTCTAATGATGAAGTTATCACACTTTAAAAAAATGTGTGGAGTGGAGGCAAATTTGGGTTTGTGCGTGCCAAGGTGTGGAAGTCAGAAGCCAACCTTGGAGCATTGATTATTGCCTCTATGTCTTTTGTTTTTAAAAATATTTTATTTATTCATTTCAGAGAAAGAGGCTAACAGAGAGAGTAAGTATGGGCATGCCAGGGCCTCCTGCCACTGCAAAAAAACCCTCCAGATGTAAGCTCCACTTTATGCATCCAGATTCACCTAAGTACTGGGGAATTGATCCAGGGCAATCAGGCTTTGCAAGCAAGCACCTTTCATTGCTGAGCCATCTCTCCAGCTTCCCCATGTCTTTTTTTGAGAAAGGGTCTTTCTTGTTCTTTGATGCTGGAAGAGCCTGTGTCTTGTGAGCTTGGGGATTCTCCTGGCTCCATCTCCCATTGCTGGGATTATAGACACGTGCACCACTTTGCATCTAGTTTTATATGGCTGCTGGTGTTTGAACTCTGGCTAGCAGGTTTGGAGACCAGGTACTTTAATTTCTGCATCATCACTCAGGTCCCTGTATTCATAACTTTTGAGAAATGGCACAGAAAAACTCCAATTTTGGTGGCAAGTGTACCCAGGTAGTGCCAGAAGGACAGTCTGTACCTGTCTCATCCAGGAGCCAAGCTTATGAACCTTCACAGATAAAATTCCCAACTTGATGTCACGAATGTTCACACTATTCTGTTATAATATGCTATTGAAAAAGATCATTGTTAGAAAATTTCCCAGTGCACCCAAGGTTCAAAATAATATGTGTTGGGGTTGTTTTATGATGAGAAATTCCTCTAGTAAAAGTAAAATGTGAAGAAAGGGGACAGAAATGGAATTTGTGCTTGTGGGGGTGGTTTGTACCACAGAACAGCTGGGTGTGTGGAGATTTTGACCTCTGCTTGACAGATGTGGGCAGTCCATTTCTTTATGTTTACACACACAGGAAACTAGAGACTCCTTTAGTTCTTAAATCTCCAGGTGCAGTTTTCTCTGGCTGTAGACTACCTGCCCATGCACCTCAGAAACAATGGTAAGTTGGTGTGACTAAAGCACAAGGCCAGTTTCTGGATGAATTCCATGAGCATCTTTTATATCAGTATCCCTGCATCCTACTTGTCAAAAAGTTGGGCCAAGAAGGGTTGTTCTTTGTCTTGGCTGTGTGAAAGTAATCCTGGAATTAGATGAAGACAGGTGTAGCTCTATTTCCTGCTCCTGCCTAATTCAGGCTACGCAGGTGCCTTGGATCACAGCAGTACTTTCTGTCACTGTAGTTAGTTGAGGTCCATGAGGTCTCTCCAATAAGCTAGAGGTGAAGGCTGCAGTTATTTGCCCAGTTCCCAGATAACAAACAGCTATGGACGTTAAGTGATACAATATAAGCCAGTGGACCGATATATGGCAGGAGTCAAATGGAACCAGAACTTCAAACTTCAAAGGCTTCAGGAAACAGCATAAACAGTCCTGGAAGAACTCTCCAGCCAGAAATCCTCGTGAAATGCACATCACGTGCAGCACTGTCTTTTCCCTTGGAATCCTTAGCCCTGCCCCCTTGCTCACCCCCTTTTGTGTAACCTTCCAGCTCCTGCCCCGACTTTCCAGCCAATGCCTTTACTATGTTTCCTGTTCCTCCTGTGGTGTCTCTCTCTCTCTGTCTCTCTCTCTCTCACCCACACACACACCTGTTTTTGAGACAGGGTCTTATGTATCCAGGGATGGCCTCAAATTTGCTATGTATTCCAGAATGACCTTGAACTTCTGACCCTCCTACTTCCACTTCCCCAGTGCTGATATTACAGGAATGTACCACCATGCCTGCTATATGCAGTGCCGAGGACTGACCTTAGGGCCTCACACATGCTATGCAAGCCCTCTGTCAACTGAGCTACATTCCCAGCCTTCTTATTTTTGTGGGTTTTTGAGACCAGGTCTCAGTCTAACCCATACTGACCTGAGACTTGCAGGGACTACAGATATGTGTCACCATGCTCAACTACACAAAGCATAAGATGTTCCCTTCCAGATTTGGATCTTAGATCTCTTCGGAATTGGAAAAGACTTGCATATCTTGCGAGAAATGAATCTTTTGGTAATTGAGCAAACTGTTGAGCTCATGCAGTAAATGAAATTGCTCTGACCTGTAAGATTTCCCTTTCTTCCCTTAAACGGCTCTGACCTTCCTCCCTGTGCAAAGGAATATGTTCTGCACTGAGAAGTGCCGTGGGAATGCGGATGGAGTGGTGGTGACTTGCTTTGCAGTCATAAACGGGGGCACTATTCATAGTTCACTTGTTCTTATTCTAGGGGTTACGATGGAAATTTGCTACTGAATTGAGGGCTGGAGTTGTAGCTCAGTTGGTAGAGTGCTTGACTAGACTGCACAAAGCTCTGGGTTGCCTCTCCAGCACCATATAAACTGGACTTGGTAGCTCATGCTTTTAATCCCAGAACTTGGGGGGTTAAGGCAAGAGGATGAGAAGTTCAAGGTCATGCTTGGATATACAGTGAGTTCAAGGTAAGACTGAGATATATTAGGACCTGTCTCAAAAAAAAAAAAAAAAAAAAAGCCAGAAAGAACGAGAGAGAAAAAAAGAGAAATTTAACATGAATTGAATTAATCTTAAGAATGTAAATATATTGTACCTATTTAAATGTATATAAAGATTGCTCTGATTAAATATGAATTGATTTTATTTATATACTTAAAATATTTTTATTACTTATTTTCAAGGAGAGAGAGAGAAAAAGGAAGAGAGAGAGAGTGGGGTGGAATGGGAAGGCCAGAGCCTCTTGCCACTGCAAACAAACTCCAGATACATGAAACACTTTGAGCATCTGGCTTTATGTGGGTATTGGAGAATTGAACCCAGACTATCAGGCTTTCCAAGTAAGTGCCTTTAAACTCTGAGCCATCTCTCTAGCCCATAAATTGATTTTTAAAATATTAATTGAATTTATACTAGCAGTTTCTAAATAAAAGCTATTATTATTTGCAAGTAAGTGAAACATGTCAGTGTTAAAATAAACATCTAATGAAATATGTGGCTGTATAGCAAAGAAAATAAAGGAAAGAATAAAAGAAATGAAGAGGGGATGGAGAAATGTTTCAGTGGTCAAATGTGCTTGCTTGCAAACGCTGCTGCCTTAGGTTCAATTCCTCAGAATGCACATAAAGCCAGATGCAAAAGTAGTGCCTGTATCTGGTTCATTTGCAGTTGCAAGAGAACCTGAGATGTCCATACGTACATATATACACATGCACACATGAGATAACTAACTAATAAATATTAATAAAAGAAGTGTAGAAAAAGAATGAAAGCACTGAACTGAAATTCAGACTCCCCAGTTTCTAATGGTACCTTAACTATAAATATCTGAATCTATTATATACTATGTGATTTGGAGCAAATAAATTATTCCCTAGACTTTTATTGTCCTAGTATGAATAAAGCTTCATTTGTTACTGAACATTTATTGAGATTCCATTGTACTGTTACATGTAGCTAAAATATATTCTGAACTTATGTCAATCATTATTAAACACTCACAATTACCCTGAGATATAGGTATTATTATCTCTTTTTAAAAATTATTTATTAGACAGAAAGAGAGAGAGAATAGGCATGCCAGGGCCTCCAGCCACTGCAAATGAACTCCAGATGCGTGTACTACCTTGTGCATCTTGTTTACATGGGTTTTAGAGAATCAATCCTTGGTCCTTAGGCTTGGCAGGCAAACACCTTAACTGCTAAGCCATCTCTTCAGCCCCTTATTATATCTTTTATACCAAAAAGGGAACTGAGGCACATAGTAACAAGTATTTGTTCTTACCTATTATTACAAAACATTTTGGGGGCTGGAGAGATGGCTTAGTGATTAAGGCACTTGCCTGTGAAGAATGCATGTTTGAATCTCCAAGTCCACATAAGCCAGACACAAAGTGATCCAAGGGTGCAATGTCACATATTCGCCACAAGGAGGCAGACATGTCTGGAGTTTTTTCACAGCAGCTAAAAGGCCCTGGTGGGCCCATTCTCTCTCTCTTTCTCTCAAAAATAAAATAATAATAAAATAAAATAGAAACATTTCTGTAAAAATACCTTTTATCTAGAGTTTTTTATGGAATGTATTTGGGGTTCCAATTCATTTTATTTTTCCAAGTTATGTTGATTCCCTAGCTGGTAGTTACCGAGTTCTGTCATCAATTATTTAAAATAAAAACTTTATTACATACAGGTCTTGATATGAACAACTCCTGCTTTTGGAAAACATTCTGGTTCACTGATCTATATAACTACTCCTGTGGTCTTTCACCTCCTATGCTTTAAAATGTTTTGATATTTTTATAGGGCCTAGAACTTTATTTTTCTTAATGTTTTCTGAAGTTTAAAAAAAGTTGATCATTTGCTTTTCTCAATGAGTGATTAGACTAATATTTGCAAGTATTAGAGGGAAAGAGGTTACGATATAGTGAGCTAATGATTTCAGAGCATAATATATTCATTCATTTATCCTTTTCACCTTTCATTTTGTGTGAGTTATTAAGTGCTACAGTTGCGATCTGGAATCATCCCCAAACGTCCATGTGTTACAGGCTTGGGGTCCAGCGTTAAGCTATTGTAAGAACTTGGAACCCTTAAAAGATGGATTCAAGGGCTGGAGATATGGCTTAGCAGTTAAGCACTTGCCTAGCTAGCCAAAGGACCCAGGTTTGATTCTCCAGGTGCCACGTGAGTCAGATGCACAAAGTGGCGCATGCGTCTGGAGTTTGTTTGCAGTGGCTAGATAGAGAACCTGACATACCCATGTTCTTTCTCTCTCTCTCTTGCAAATAAATAAGAATAAAATATTTTTTAAAAGATGGAGCCTGTTGGAAGGCTTTTTTGATTATTGGAGGGACGCCTTTGAAGGAGAGGGTGGGATCTCAGGCCCTTCAATCTTCTCTCTTCATATATAGACCATAAATGAATGACTTTGGTCCACCACATGCTGCCACCGCTTCACCACAGGCCCCAAAACAAGGAAGCTAATTGACCGTAGATAGAGAACTCCAGAATGTTGAGTCAAACTTAACATTTCTACTTAGTAAGTGGATTATCTTTCTCGGGCATTTACTATAGCAAGAGAACAATGACAAACACAGTACGTGGCAGTGGGATATTTCAGTTATCATTACTATTGTGAAAGGATAAAGCTAGTTTTTGAATGATAGATAAATATTTGGGCAAGAGAAGACTTAGTGAGTGTAAAAAGGTTGCATCTCGGAGAAGGTAAGGGTTAATTAGTGGGCAGGAAAAAATGTATTTATCTCCAGGATACATTTTGCTGGTAGCACCAGCCTGACTATCTTATAGGGCAATTATGAAGGTTCTTGAAATGTGTGAAATATGAAATGAGTCTTCCAGTCTAATGCAAAATAAGTAGAATTATTAATTAAGAACTGTGTTAGATGAACACATTCTGACACCTTGTGGTCATTTAGGGGCATGTGCAATGTTGTAATTTCAGTGGTTAAGCTGAGAGTATGGATTGTTCACACATGAGGAACCTGAGGCCCAGAAAGTAAAGGACTCTGCCAACACACACACACACACACACACACACACACACACACACACACATGCTTAGCAGCCTAGCTTGGCTCTGTGTTTTTGGCTTTTTCTTTTTCTTGTGTCATTTATCACATCTTTAATTTTTCAATTACAGAAAAAAGAACTAAAAGAAATTGGCAATAATTTTAGGTCTTAAAGAATCACCCACAATGCATGACCCGTATACCTCAACAAGGAGGGGCCAAGGGGAGGGGGTAGGTCACGGATGAGCCTAATAATGGTACCAAACTGACTGTATTTGCTGAATACAGAACTGACTAATAAAGAAAAAAGAAAAAAAAAGAATCACCCGTGTAAACTTTTATATTTATGAGGTATTTAAATCACATTTCTGTGTATTGGGGGGGATGGTTGTCTTTGTAGATGGAAGGAAGGTGCATGTAGGCTAATTTCTGGGTATTCCTAACACCAGCCCAATTATGAGATCAGTGTGGTGCATCTACATCAGTCTGAGTATCTGGGCTGAAGAATGTTTTCCAAGCTCTTTTCAGGTTTTTCCTAACAGTCCAAGGAAACCCGTATCATCCATGAATGGATATGCCTTAGTATACTTGCTTCAGTCATTGGAAATATGTGTCTGCCTCAATGTTTTGGTAGACAAACAGACAAGCTGGGGTCATTGGTCAACTCTTGTCTCTTCAGATAATCATCTGTGAGCTATAGTCTCTTGACCATTGCAGCAGCTGCTCTATAGTGCTTATAGGATGACCTGTAAGTAAGCCTACCTACTAAAGTTGTTTTTGTGGTCACAACTGGTCCTCATATTCTCTTTCCTGCAGGATCCCTAGAATCCATTCGAAATTCTCCTCACCCCAAGTTGTCCCTTCAGTAGGACTGGGTAGCTTCCTGGCAGTGCTATACAAAGTTTCCTCCTTCTATGGCCTGAAACCTTCTGAGTCAAGGGTGGCTCTACTTCCTCATTCACAGACGAGACAAGAAGGGAGTGCCAAGAGGGACCAAAGTAGAGGATCCAGAACCACATCGAAGGCTTTGGTACATGCACCACATTTATCACGGTGGTACACCATATCCTTTCGGAGGATTGCCTCCAAGCTGTGCTCTTAGGATGCCATTTGAGCACTCAGAGTCTGGTAGCTTTTGGATGATATGGTATATCGTATTCTCAATAGATCCTGTGGTTATAGATTCACTCACACATGCTAATGGTGAATCTGGCTTTCTAGTTGCAAGCTATATTTGGTGGTTTGGGTCAGGTGTCCCCCATGGACATATGTGTTTTCAATGCTTGATCCCCAGTTGATGACAATTGGGAATTGGAGCCTACTGGAGAAGGTGCTGTTGGGGGCAGGCTTATGGGTGTTTTAGCCAGCTTCACCTTGCCAGTGTTTGGCACACCCTCCTGCTGTCCATCTGATGACGGACAGGAGGTGATGGCTAGTCTCTGCTCATGCCACAGTTTCCCTTGCCATCATGGAGCTTCCCTTTGACTCTGTAAGCCTAAATAAACCCTTTAATTCCCATCAGCTGCTTTTGGTAAGGTGTTCTATGCCAGAGACAAAAAGCTGATTGCAACACTATACCACAAAGAACTTCATGACTGAATTCCATAAGGTTCAGGATAGTAGCGATGGCTGAGATTCTGTTATTGAGCAAGAAACTCCATCTATCTATATACCCTGTTTGTGTGTATCACTGACCTATCCAGGATGAAATAGCCAATTATAGTATAGTCAACTTGAACCAACTAGCCAGTGGGTTTATAAAAAACATTACAGTATCAGTAGTTGGTCCCTGTTGCTAGAAGTTTGGAAATTTAGAGACAATAGCTAATTTGGCCTTGGTAAATGGAACTCATGCTGTTGGGCCTGTTTGCAGCTGCTGTGTTTGCTGAGTTAGTTTTCCTACTTGCTAACAGAGGCTGCATGGTAAATTTTTAAAGAAGGATGCCTTCTAATTTTGTTGTTCTTTTCAAGATTGCTTTGCATATTTATCTAAATTTTAGAGTCTGCTTGTTAATTTATGTTTAAAATAAATCCACTAAAATTTTGATAGGAAATATATTAATGATGAATCAATTTGGGAAGATTTTCCATTGAAAATTTCTCCACTTGTTTCAGTCTGTAATTTCTCTCAGTATTGTTTGATAACTTTCAATGTTCATGTCTTGAATTTGTACCTGTTTACATCTTGAGTGATCTTTTATGATCATGAAAGGGTACTGGATTAATTTCAAGTATTCAATGTGTCGATTGGGATCATTTTTCTTTATGCAATTAATATGAGGCCTTATTAGATTGGCTAGTTTTTGTATTTATACACAACTTTGCATTTCTGAAACAAGCCTCAGTGTCTTGGGTGTACAGTGCTTTTTGTATATTTCAGGTTCAGTTTGGGGGTATTTTGTTGAAGTTTTTTACATCTTTATTCCTAAATAATATGTGCTTATGGTATTGTAAGATGGGCCTCATAGAATGTATTAGAAAATATTTCCTCTTCTAGTTCTTGAAATACTTTGTACAGAAATGCTAATTCTTTAGTATTTGGTAAAATTCCCAACTGAACTAATCTGCCCGAACTGTTCTTGATGGACTTGGCAATTACTCCTACAGTCTCTTTTCTGATTACTGGCCCATTTAGACTTTGTTAGTCATTCTTTAGCCCATTGTAGAGGTTTACATCTTTTAGGAGTTTTGCATTTAAATTTTATTTTTCTTTATAAACCTCCTATGTGGTAGCCACAGCTGGAGCCTGGTTCTCCTCCCTGACACTATGGCGTGGGTTTTCACAAGATGGTGAGGAGTCAATTCCTGGTAGGGAGACTTGGTGAACACAGTCTCTTTCCAGAGGTTGGAGGTCAGGTAGCTGTAGGTCTTGGAGATGGCATCCAGGGTGGCAGTGCAGCCCCTGGCTGAAGTTTTGCACAGAGCCACAGCCGCCCGTCACCCTACAGGAGACTGTGTGGGGCTTGCTGGGGGAACAAGTAGCCTCTCCGGACAGGCACAATGGAGAGCTTGACCAAGATATGGCCCCTCAGATGGCAGGGGCTACCTCTTTGGGGCACTTAACAGGCCAGCATGATCGTTGTAGTCTCCAATGGTGACCAAAGCCTTGAACTTGGTCCGCTGGCCAGCACGAGTCTGTGTCTACACTGGCATGATCTTCAAAACATCATCCTCAAGGGGAACCCCCAAGAAGAAGTCAGTAATCTCAGACTCCCTGATGGGCAGGGAGAACAGACAGATCTCCAGAGACTTGATCTTCATGTCCTTGACCAGGCTGCCCAGCTTGGTGACAAGAATCCACTCCTTGTCCTTGCCTTTCCTCAGCCTTTGGCTTGACCATGGCTATGGTCGCACACACCATCCTGGCCCTAGACTGCTGCTGAAAACTACCAGGTCTGGGTCCCAGGTTGTCCAGACCCTCCCCTTGGACTAACGTCACCCACCATTTGGTGTTTTCCTGAGGAAGAAGCCTGTTGTTGATTTCTAATTTACTTCCATCTTGATTGGAGAATGTCACCCTCTTCTCAATGTATGACATGAAATGAAGCTTCATTTACAAAGCAGTTCTTGAGGTAAAGTTAAAGGATGAGGAGTAGCCAAGTAGGTATTAGGGTTACCAAAGAGTGATGATACCTATTCTTCCTTTCCAGTGCAGGGATCCCTCAATTATTTCTTGCAGGGCTATTTTGGTGATTTCACTCATTTTCTGTTTATCTGACAAAGACTTTATTTCTCCTTCAGTTTTGAAGGATCATTTTGATGGATATTGTATTCTTTCAGGAGCATACCTCTGTCTTCCTGTTATCTTCTGGTCTATAAGATCTCTGCTGACAAATCTGTGTTTGATGGGCCATCCCATGCATGTGAGTTAATATTTTTTTCTGTTTTAGCACTCTGTCTTTTTTTGTTTTATAGGTAGGGTCTCATGTATCTCAAGATGACCTTGAACTTACTGTATAGCCAATGATGTTCTTGCACCTCTGTTACTCTTGCTTCCATCTTTCAAGTGCTAGGATTACAGGTATGTACCACCATGACCATTTTTATGTAGTGCTGGGTATGCATGCCAGGCAAGCATTCTGCCAACTGAGGTATATCCTCAGCCCTGTCATGTACACTTGATATTTTGTATACAATGTACCTGGTGAAGTCATGTCTTAATTGAACCTGGCTAAAGTCATTTGTGATTCTAAAATGTAGATTTTCCTATCACTTTGATGATTTGGAAGTATTTTAGCTTTTATTTAATAAAATAGGTTTTCAATATCTTCCTCCCTTTATTTAACTTCTGGAATTCCCACAATAAAGTTTTATTTTTAAAAAGTTATAACTTTTTATTGCTATTTTTCATTTGATATTTAATTATAACCACGTCTTCCTTAATTCTTTAGTGCTTCTTTACTCATAAAAATATTTAAAATAGCTTTGAAGCTCTTTTCAACTTCTTGGTTCAGAAAGCCATTTTCTGTTTTTTTTTTTTTTCATTTTTTTCTTTATTAGTTAGTTTTGTATTCAGCAAATACAGTCAGTTTGGTACCATTATTAGGCCCATCCGTGACCTACCCCCTCCCCTTGGCCCCTCCTTGTTGAGGTATATGGGTCATGCATTGTGGAGTTAGCCCACAGTTATGGGTAAGATAAATGTCTCTGCATATCATGACCCAACATGTGGTTCTGACATTCTTTCTGCCCCCTCTTCCCCAAAATTTCCCTGAGCCATGTTGGGTTCATTTTTGGTCTGCTTCAGTGATGAGGTGTTGGGGGCCTCTGAGGCTCTGGCTCTCTGATTTGGTAGGAGTTGATTTTTCTCTGTGTTGATCTCCTTCCCCCTTGTGCTGGTATCCGGTTCATCAAGAAAACAGCACCCTTGCTTGTTTTGTCAATTTTTCTTAGTTTCAGCCGGGGCCCTTTTGAGGTATGATGGGGTGGCTCTCTCCTTAGGATCTACATCTATCTGAAAAAGAGAAGCAAATTCTCCAACGGAGAGTAAGTTAGCACCAGGACAAATGAGATAACCCTTACTTTTTTTTTTATAGAGAATTTAATAGGTGTAGGCCCCCTGAGGTATTTTTGATTAAGCTTGGAACTTCAGTTTCTGGCAGCCTGCTGCAGATTATGTAAACTAGGGACACATCTTCAGTACCACCCTTTCTTTTCTTTGTAATATTTGTGTGTGTGTGTGTGTGTGTGTATGTGTGTGTGTCTGTGTGTGTGTGAGAGAGAGAGAGAATGAGAGAGAGAGAGAGAGAGAGAGAATGGGCACATCAGGTCCTCCAGCCACTGCAAACAAACTTCATATGCATGCACCACTTTGTGCATCTGGCTCTATGTGGGTTATGAGGAATTGAACACAGTCCATTAGACTTTGAAAGTGCCTTTAACTGCTTAGCCATCTCTCTAGCCCATAGAACCATTTTCTATTTGATTATATTTGTTTCTAATTGCAACGATTCAAATAAGTTAATATGAAATTTTTCTTTCTATATTTTCTGTAAAGTTTAGTTAGAATCCAGGCATTTTTTGGTGATACTTTTTAATTTATTATTTTTTTTCCTTTTGGTTTGTTTAGGAACTTGCTTGAGCAGATTTTATTAAAGAAGCTGTCTTCACCACAGTGTCTCTACTCATTTTTTAAAACTCCTGTTCATTTTAAACCTAGTTTTCCAAGAGTTATATCTAGATCAATAAGCATGTAGCTCACCCAAGAAAACAAGTGTAGCTAGTAATTTTCCAGTCTTGCAATGGATGAGGATTGCTTTCAAAATTTAGACAGGTGGGCTAGAGAGATGGCTTAGCAGTTAAAGTGTTTGCCTGCAAAGCCAAAAGACCCAGGTTCTTTTCCCCAGTATCTACATAAGCCAGATGCACAAGGTGGCACATGGATCTGGAGTTTGTTTGCAGCAGCTGGAGGCTCTGGAGCACCCCACCTCTCTCTCTCTCTCTCTCTATTTGTGTGTGTTTGTGTGTGTGTGCCTCTTTGTATCTGCGCCTTTCTCATAAATAAATAAATAAATAAAGTTAATAAATACAATAAAACAGGTTAGAAGTGTATCCCAACTTTTATTTTCTGACAGATATTTCCTGTCTTCAGCACTTATATTCAAGGCCTTATGTGGAATCATAACAGTAGTAGATCTCTGGAGTCTTTTTCGGTTTCTTCTGAGTGCAAGCTGTTTTGCTTATGCACATAGCCTTCTTGAACACCAGAGATAGCTGGAAGCATATCAAGGCCCATCGTGCCTATCTTGTTTCCCTGTTAAATCCATGCTGGTGTGTTGCTAGCCCCAGGTAGTCTCGTAGCCTCTAGCAGCTGTGATATTGGTCTTCGCTGATTGCTTGCCACTAAAAACTGGTATTTTTGACCATGTTTCTTGGTTTAGGGCTTTGTTTTTGATCCACTCCAAATCAAGTCTACCTTCTGGCAGCAAAGCAGCTGGATTTCACAGTTTTTCCTACTGTGTTAGAATTACTGTGACAGAAGATGGGGGAGGGGTATGTGACAGATTGGCTCCAGAGTCTGCCACTGTTCTCATCAATGTCGGTACTTTTTTATGTGAATGGTTGTTAGTCTGTGGTGTCTCTCACTGAACCCGGTGTTTACCATTTCACTTAGACTAGCTAGCCAGCAAGCCCCAGGGGTCCTCCTGTCTCTGCCACCCCTGCTCTTGGATTACAGGCATATGTCATTATGCCTGACCTTTTCTATAGGTGCTAGGGGTCTGAATTCAGACCCTCATGAGTGTGTGGCAAGTGCTTTACCAACTGAAGCTGTCGCCCCAGATCCCAGTTGACTTTGCACTTGCCAGATGACTTCTGTGTTCTATCATAGTTTTACCTTAGTTTTTGGTCTGGTAGCCAGTAAAGAAGGTTCGAGTCACTCCTTAGGGGTACATCTGCCTTCTAGCAGGGGAAGAGCCTCTGCAGCACCTTCTAAGCACACCAGAAATATTCGAAAGGTGGGACCCTTACGCAATCCAGGGGTGTTTATGTTGGTGTCTGCTGTCAAGCCAGCATCTCCAGGGACTTCATTTAGATGTCACTGAGTTCACTGTACTGTTTTCTCACACAAGGGCCCTAAGCTTCACATAGCTGATCTTGCCTACTCTAATGGGTCTTTAATTGTATTTGTTCTTAACTGCAGGAGATAAAGGTCTCCTTTGTAAACTCCCACCAACTTGTTCTCACATCTAGCCATTAAGTGCTTGATAGAGGCCCATAGTCTCTCTGGGTGTCAGAATCATTTGCCAACAATCAGCAGACTCTTCTGTTTTGTTATAGAGATTAACACACTTATGTTTGACAAATGCCTAAATCACCCTAACTACAACAGAATTCTCCTCCACTAGAATATTTCCCAGGTCATCACTGGGGAAATCCTTAGCAACTGAGTCATTGCTTTGAGCCAAAGACTGTGTCCCAGCTGCTAACCAGGAAGGCGATCACTTCCCCCTCTGGACAGTGAGCCAGTACAAAACACCCATCTTACTACCTGTTATTTCAGACCACTCTTGGTACTTGTGAAAGTACAGATCTCTATGAAACAGATGTCCAAATGAAATAAGACACACATGAGAGGTATTGGGGAATGCCTAGAAACAAAAAAATGTACAGGGTGCCAAAGGAGGAGAAAGATCAAGATGCAGTTGATGAGGGAGGGAGAGAGAGAGAGAGAGAGAGAGAGAGAGAGAGCAGAAGGAAGGGAGGTAGGGAGGAGAGAGAGCCAGAGTGAGAAGCTCTTTTGGCATGTGTGTGGTGTAGTATGTGTGATGTGTGCAGATGTGCTTTCACCATGCACATGTGGACAGAGGCTGGAGGAGAATGTGGTGCATCCACAACCCACAGTAAACACTATGTATGGTCACACATGCCTATAACCCCAGTCCATGGGGGACAGAGACCAGAGAATCATCGGGGCTCATTGACTGATATCAGCTCTGGACTGAGGAAGACCCTATTTCTGTGATGGCAGCATATGGTGCCTTCAGCAGGCGGATAATCAAGTACTTTGAAAAAAGCCTGTCTTGTTTTGGGGATCTGGTAGGTGTCTCTGATCAGCAGCTAATTTTGAGTAGCAACTGATTTCTTGTACTGGGAGTTATGGGCCAGAGCCATTTTTTTTTTTTAAGGTTAGGCTTCATCCCATCCTCTCCAGAACCATTCTTGTCAGGTGCTCCCCCCGTACTTCTGCTGAGGGTTAAATCTTTTAGTCTACCTTCAAGGATAAAGATTTCTATGGCACAAGTTCATTTTGGGTTTAGTTTTGTGTTTATTTCTCCCCAATCTCCAGAATACTTATGTGACAGGTGATAGGCATGTGTCTAAAATAGTGAATTTTCCCCCCACTGAGACCAAATGTTTTGCCTAAGATTCCCTGAGGTTGTTTGTACAAGGATGTACCTAAGTAGGTATACATTATGTGTTTCTATCAAATGGAGGCAGTTGACACTGGGGGAATAGGTGTCTTCTGTGATACACCAGAAGGAAGAGCACATCAATATAGTGGGTTAAAAGAAGCGTTCTGTGTATGAAAATAGTTTGTCCACAGAACTCTGTTTCAGATATAGCAATTTTTCTGCAAAATGAAGCAAGCAACTTAGGAAGCATTTTACCCTTCAGTATAATTTGGTGAAAGCTAATCTCATTCTGTAGCTGTGGCCTTAAATAGTAATCCTTACTACCTTTCAGTGTAATAATTCCCATTTAGCCTTCATGTAATCTTAGATCTGACAATCTGGAAGATTTTGTAAGTGTAAGGAATTTTTGGTACCATCCCAGTTTCTGTGGACACATCCTTATGTTCCTAGTTGTCTTCATCCACTACTAATAATGCCAATTTACCATTTTATACCGTTGAAGTCTTTCTTCAGACTCTTTTAGATGAATATACATACATATATATATATATATATATATATATATATATATATATATGAATTTTATATGGGAGCCATCTTGTCTTTATCATGTTGTATCTTACTGGACAGATGGGAATTATATATGTGAGTCTTTGATGTGTGGCCGTCCTTGGGGGAGGAAGGCAGAAATGATTTTTAAACTATTACAGTCAGTTTTCAAAATTTCTGTATCAATAAAAGAGTTAGAAATGGCTCTCATAATCCCAGAGTAGATCATCCAACTATTGGTTTTGTTTGATTGGAAATGGATAATGGAACGTTGTTCTTTTCCATAACATACTGACTTCTTTACTACTATTTGATTTATATAATGAAAACGAATTTTAGCAATTGCCAGTATGAGAATAGACAGGGCACTTCAGAAACATATTTGCTAGTGGAAAGCATTTAGCCTGTACTAAGCACTGTTAAAGATACTCAAGAAATCAAGTAAACCAAATATGAAAACCATGAGAGGTCATATTAGTTCAACTACTTAACTGAGTACTGAATGGTCTGCACATATTTCAGTTAAACTTTACAAAATAACTTTGGAAACTTTATGCTTATGCTGATGTTTTTAAGTATTTATGAAACACAAGAAAATATACCATGTAAATACTTAAATTATAGTAAATATGGTTAACTCACATATCTAGATAACCTAGAAATAAACTGTGGTGTTTTGATTCAGGTGTCCCCCATAAACTTAGGTGTTCTGGATGCTAGGTTCCCCAGCTAATGGCAATTGGAAATTAAAACCTCCTGGAGGTGGTATATTGTTGGGAATGGGCTTATGGGCATTAAAGCCAGCTTCCCATTTGCTAGTGTTTGGCACAGTCTCCTGTTCCTGTTGCCTACCTTATGTGGGCCAGGGGGTGATGTCCACCCTCTGCTCATGTCATTGTTTTCCCCTGCCATCGTGGAGCTTCCCCTCGAGCCTGTAAGCCAAAATAAACTTCTTCTTTCTATAAGCTGCTCTTTGTTGGGTGATTTCTACCAGCAATGTGAACCTGACTGCAACACAAATATTTTGGAATTTTTTTTTTTTTGCTCAATAATAAGATGCTGTTGATTTTCTTTACGATCTCAATTTATCTGTACTTGTTTATTTGAAGGTGATGCTGAAGTGGCTATGTAAAAATAAACTTATATGGCAATATATTCATTTTGATCTATGAAGATTTAGTAGAAGTGATAGATTTATACTTCTTTAAACATGATTTTGAATGCTGGAGTATAGTGATCATATATATGTAGGTTGTGGTCAGATTTCAGTTGTGTTCTTCCTGGTAATAATATGCTACATCATGGCTCACTTTGTCTAATCCTAAGTTCAAATTGATGCTATCCCCAGAAAGAAACTTAATCTTGACAACAAGCTTTATATATATGCAAACAGAGTGACTAGATGCCAAAACAAAATGTTTCTAAGTTGGAGCTGATAAAAAGAAATAAGCATACTTTTATTCTCTTTACTGTTGAATCTTCAACTAGAACAGTATAATTGTTTCAAGTTACCATACATTAGATGGAATGCTGGAAGGAAAGCCAATATGTAATAACAGTGGATTACACTTTTTTCACACATTTTTTCACCAAATACCTTTTGTATCATTCCATAGGTATATTGGTTTGTGTGTTTATAATGGGCTGTGTCAAACAAGTACAGAAAATGTTTGGTATTACTATGTAAGTAATAGATGTGCTTATCATACAATTCCTCCACTTTTTCAGTATATTTGAAAAGTTTCATTAAATAATGCTATGGGGGGGGCATAGTGGCACACGCCTTTAATACCAGCACTTGGGAGGCAGAGGTAGGAGGATCGCCGTGAGTTTGAGGCCACCGTGAGAATACAGAACAGAGTGAATTCAAGGTCAGCCTGGACTAGAGTGAAACCCTACCTTGAAAAACCAAAAAAAAAAAAAAAAAAGTAAATAAAAAATAAAAAGCTACAGGGGCTGTATAGGTGGCTTAGTGGTTCAGGTGCTTGCTTGCAAAGCCTAAGGACCCATCTTTGCTTCCCCAGTACCCACAGAGACCAGATGCACAAGGTGATGGTGCATGCTTCTGGAGTTCATTTGCAGTTGCTAGAGGCCCTGTTACACCCATTCTCTCACTACCTGCCTTCCTCTCTCTCTCTCAAACAAATAAATAAAACATTTTAAAAATGCTACAAAACCTTCCACAACCAAATAATGGTTCAGAAAGGCATGAGAACTGGCCAGGAGTTGCAAGGTGGAGTTAATTGGGGAAGGGACATTTGGGTGGAGCTTTGAGGAAGCAAGCCTTGCTGGAATGTATTCAAGATAGAAGGGACAGAAAGTCGTGAATACAAGTTTTGGCAGCTCTTTTGAGAATCCTTACTCTAAAGGGACAAGAATTTTGCTATAAATGGGAACATATTGAGAGGGTCTAGGGGAACATGTTAGAGAAGAAAATAAAAGAGGTTTAGTTCTGTGCTGGGACCTTCAGCAAGACAAAAATTTTGGAGCAGGCACATGATAAAAATTTCATCATTGAACATTAGAAAGGTAAATGAGTCCATAATTTTTTCATAGATGAGGATGGCTGCAGAGCAGTGACTTAAGTCTTTAGAGTAGGTATCTAGTGAACACATTAAATAGAAAGAAAAAGGGTCCTTTTTAAGAATGAAGACAGCTGCAACTCAGTGGTTTTTCTGGCTCAAAGAGCTGGTAAACTAATGGTCTTATAGGATCCTAGGAGGGAAAGCCAAGACTGTATGTGTGTGCGTGCGAGTGTGTGTGTGCATGTGTATGTTGAGACAAGAACTTGCTATGTAGCCCAGGATGGTCTAAAACTTGCTACAGTTATCCATGGCTGATACTGAACTGATGATCACTTTTAATGTGTCCTTCAAGATGGAATACGTTACTTGTTAATGCATTCAGTCTGTGCAGAGGGTATACCTTTCACAACTTTGCAAAAGGTCTCTGGGGAGGCTACTGGTGGTCACACTGATGTCTTCTGGAGTCAGGTGGCATGATGCTTTTCACAACTGTTGTGAGTTACCTACCTACTCTTTCATGGTATTAGACTTCCTATGATGTTCCAAAAATTATATGGAAATGCCAGAAGTAAGGATCCCACTTAGAAGGCTGTGGGAGATGGACTTGAGTTCAAATTCACAGAAACCATATAATTCTGGGTATGGTGATGTGTGCATATAATCCCAATACTGGGGACATGGAGACAGGAGGATAACTAGGACTTTACTGACTAGCTAGTCTAGCTGACTCAGTGAGCACTAGGTTCAGTGCAGGAGACCCTGTCTCAAAAAATAAGATGGGAAATAATTAAGGGAGATACCTGATTTAGACCTCTGCTTTCCACATGCACCCATGTACACACACACACACACACACACATCATACATAAAAAGAAAACTGGGCTGGAGAGATGGCTTAGCGGTTAAGCGCTTGCCTGTGAAGCCTAAGGACCCCGGTTCAAGGCTCGATTCCCCAGGACCCACGTTAGCCAGATGCACAAGAGGGCACACGCATCTGGAGTTCGTTTGCAGTGGCTGGAAGCCCTGGCGTGCCCATTCTCTCTCTCTCTCTCTATCTGCCTCTCTCTGTCTCTGTCACTCTCAAATAAATAAATAAAAATGAACAAAAAAAAAAGAAAAGAAAACTAATTCAGGTAAGCTACACTATAAGAAGCACGCATAAAAGGGCTTAGGGTATCATTCAGTTGTAGAGTGTATGCTTAGTGTATGTGAAGCCCAAAGTTCAATACCTAGTAGCCCTTGCCTTCTCCCTGCCCCCTGAAGAAAGGAAGCAACAACAGTAAATAGAGGAGGCAATTTAATATAAAGAGTAGGGATTCTGTGCACCTTTATTTATTTGTTGTTTTTTGAGCAAGCTACTCTCTGGACCTCAGTTTTCTTATCTGTCAAATAGAAATAATGTTCTATTTACATCAATATGACACAAATACCTGACAGACACAACTTAGATGAGGAATGAATTATTTAGGCTTACAATTTCACAGGGTTAACTTGATCTCACTTCATGGTTGTAGGAACATGTGGTGGAGTGTACTTACATCATGGGATAGAACCAGGGACTGGGCAATAACCTTAAAAAGTCAATCCCTAGTCATCAACTTCCATCAGGAAGATCCCACCTCTGACTGAAACCCCAGTAGCCCAGGGAACTATACAAATGCTCAAGCACTAAGATTTCATGAAACTCAAACGCTATTGTACAGCTAAGAAAATAAAAAAGAGAGTTAATAGACAACTTATAGAATGGATGAAAATCTTTGCCAGCTATACATCTGACAGAGGTATAATATCTAGAATATACAAAGAACTCAAAAAACTAACCAATAGCAATAAAAAGTCAAGCAACCAAGTCCAGAAATGGAGTAGGGAACTGAGCAGAAAGGTCTCAAAGGAAGAAATACAAATGGCCAATAAACATCAAAAAGTTATACAATGTCTCTAATATGAAGGAAATGCAAATTAAAATGACTTCGAGATTCCATCTCACTCTAATCAGAATGGATATCATCAAAAGATCAAATGAGGGGCTGGAGAGATAGCTTAACAGTTAAGGTGCTTGCCTGCAAAGCCTAAAGACCCATGTTCCATCTCTCTTCAGATCCCATGTAAGCAAGATGCACAAAGGTGAGGCAAGTACAAAGTCACACATGTCCATTAGGAGGCACAAGTATATGGAGTTTAATTGCAGTGGCTGAGGCCCTGGTGTGCCAAGTCTCTCCCTCTCTCGCTCTCTTTAAAAAAGAAATAATCAAATGACAAGCTGGGTGTGGTGTCACATACCTTTAATACCAGAATTTGGGAGGCAGAGGTAAGAGGAGCACAGTGAGTTCAAGGCCACCCTGAGAAGACTACATAGTGAATTCCAGGTCAGCCTGGGCTAGAGTGAGAACCTACGTTGAAAAACCAAAAATAAATAAATAAATAAACAAACAAACAAATTAAAAATTAAAAAGAAAAAGAAAATCTGGGCGTGGTGGCACTCAGGAGACAGAGGTAGGTGGATTGCCAAGAATTTGAGACCACCCTGAGACTACACAGCAATTTCCAGGTCAGCCTGAGCTAGAGTGAGACCCTACCTCAAAAAATCAAAAAATAAAATAAAATAAAATAAAAGCAAAAATAAATAAAATGATAACTGTTGCGTCAGGTTCACATTGCTGGTAGAAATCACCCAACCAAGAGCAGCTTGAAGGAAAAAGAGGTTTATTTTGGCTTACAGGAAGCTCCACGATGGCAGGGCCAAATGATGGCATGAGCAGAGGGTGGACATCACCCACAGCTCATATAGAGTGGACAATAGAAACAGGAGAGTGTGGGCTGGGGAGATGGCTTAGCGGTTAGGCGCTTGCCTGCGAAGCCTAAGGACCCCGGTTCAAGGCTCAATTCCCCAGGACCCACGTTAGCCAGATGCACAAGGGGGCGCACACATCTGGAGTTCGTTTACAGAGGCTGGAAGCTCTGGCGCGCCCATTCTCTCTCTCTCTCTCCTTCTCTCTGTTCTCTCAAATAAATAAATAAACCAAAAAAAGTTTTTTTAAATAAAAAAAAAAGAAACAGGAGAGTGTGCCAAACACTGGCAAGGGGAAATTGGCTAAAACACCCATAAGCCCACCCCCAACAATACACTCCCTCCAGGAAGCATTAATTCCCAAATCTCCATCGGCTGGGAACCTAGCATTCATTTTTACAGATGGCAGTGAATACTGCGGAGACCTAAGACTCATTAGTGTGACAAGAAAAGAAAACCAACTACCTAGCACTACATGAGTTATCTCTATCACATCTGCGTGGCCCATTACAGAAGAAATGGAAGATTAAATTGGTTCTCACTGGTAGCCTGAAACCCTCCACCAGGGAAATGGCAGTAGAGGCTGAAGAGACTCAAAACTCATCAAAGCAGAGAGTCAGAGGCTGCTGAGAGCTCAGTGCTAAAGGAGACTCATGACTAGCCCCCAAAGGTTCAGGGACATTGCAGAAGAGGGAATAAAAAAGATTGCCAGAGTCACAGGGTGGGAAGGAGTATCATGAGGTATTGTCCAACCCAACACAGAGACTAACTGGTGCATTCATAACCCCACACTGAATACCAATACTACCAGTGAGGAGGGCCTTCAGTGGAATGAGGGTGGGGGAGGGGAACTTTAGACTATAACCCAATGGGAATATGACCAATATACAACAGGTTCATATAATAAGGTTTTCAATTAATAAAAATTAAAAAAAATTAATATCCCTATCTTGAGTTGGAGAGTTGGGTTAGCAGTTATGGCGCTTGCCTGTGATGCCTAAGAACTCCTATTCAAGTCCTCCAGATTCCACATACAGCCAGACACAAGTGTCTTAAGCATGCAATGCCTCACATGCCCACAAGGGGCCCCACATACGTGGAGTTCATTCACAGAGGTTGAAAGGCCCTGGTGCACCCATTCTCTCTGTCTCTGTCTCTCTCTCTGTCAAACAGAATTCCCTATTTTAGAAATATGTGGCAGTAAATAAACAGCAAAATAATCCCCATTTTCTGACATGTTTCTGTCCTGTCCTGGCATTTATTATACGGAGCAGCTGTTGATTATTTTCTTCCTTCTTTTCCACCTAAGTGCATGCTCCCACCCTGTAGGAGACTTGATTCACACAGATCTGAGGCCATAGGGCTATATTTTCAGTTGTAAACTAGAAGCCAGCAGAGATGATCACTTTACGGTGGACACTGATGGAAATGAGCCCTGGTTTTTACTATGAACAGTGAGTATTGCCGCTGTGGCAGAGACACATCAGTGAGGCAGTGACAATGAGTTACAAGGCAGTGCAATGAAGTAACACTGGCAACCTTGAAAATACCTATATAGGGCTGGAGAGATGGTGTAGAGGTTAAGGCATTTGCCTTGGAAGCCTAAGGACCCAGGTTCTATCTCTCTCCAGATCCCACATAAGTTAGACACTCAAAGGTGATGCAAGTGCAAGCATCTGGAGTTGGATTGCAGTGGCCGAGGTCCTGGTGTGCCAATTCTCTCTATATCTCAATCTCAATCTCTCTCTCCCTCTCAGTCTCTCTCTCTCTCTTAAAAAAAAGAAAACACCAGGTTGGAGAGATGGCTTAGTGGTTAAGGGGCTTGCCTGCAAAGCCAAAGGACCCAGCTTCAATTTGCCAAGGCCCACATAAGCCAGATGTTCAAGGTGGTGCAAGCATCTGGAGTTTGTTTACAGGGCTAGAGGTCCTCAAGCACCCATGATCTCGCTCTCAAATAAGTAAACAAAATAAAGCTTACTGCTGCTGAAGATGATAGGGAGGAGGAAACTCCAGGGGGAAAAACCTGTCTGAGATAATCCAAGCAAAAATGCACAAAATTCTAACCAGAAAGGAAAAGACTCCTAATGTTTAGTACCAAGAAAATGACAAGAAAATTTAAAACACCAAAGGAACCCAGTTCTGTGGAACACATTAAAGCAAAATGCAAGCAAGGGGCAAAAAGGAGATTCTATTCCCAAAGTGGAACCCACGTTCATTTATTTAAAGAAGCATTTCCCAATGACTGACCAGGAGGCTATTCAGGATCTTGCTATGGAAAAAGTCTCTTTAAGAAAATAGCTCAGGAAGCCGGGCGTGGTGGCGCACACCTTTAATCCCAGCACTCGGGAGGCAGAGGTAGGAGGATCACCGTGAGTTCCATGCCACCCTGAGACTCCATAGTGAATTCCAGGTCAGCCTGGGGTAGAGTGAGACCCTACCTCAAAAAACCAAAAAAAAAAAAAAAAAAAAGAAAATAGCTCAGGAGCTGGAGACATGGCTTAGCAGTTAAGGCACTTGCCTCCTAAGCCTAAGGAATCATGTTCAACTCTCGAGGTCCCACATAAGCCAGACTCACATGGTGACTCAAGCACACAAAGTTACACATGAGCACAAGGTGGCACATGTGTCTGGAGTTCGATTGCAGTGGCTGATGGCCCTGACATCAATTCTCTCTCCGTCTCTGTCTCTCTCTAAATCTCTCTGTCTTTCTCTTGCATGCATACATTTTCTCTCATGAAAAAAGGAAAGAAAATAGCTCGAGGAACATTGCAGAGGAGGTAGTGAAAAGAATGAGTGCTTCTCTCACTGCCAGCCAGAAAAAGCTTCTCTATGGAGATGACAGTACACACCTAGGAGATACAAAACTCAACAAAGCTGAAAATAAGAGGCTAGTGAGAGCTAGGCACTAAATGAGACATCTGTAATATGCCCTACAAGGCCCAGGGACCATTATTAAAGATGAAAGGGGGTATAGAGAAAGTAAGAGCCACAATGTGGGAAGGAGAACTTGGGGCACTGCCATTCCGACATGAAGTTATCAATGCATTTATGACCTCACAGTGGTTGTTATTCCACCAAGACCTGCACAATTCTGAGCCTAGAAACATTTTGACGTAGAGAATGGAGATGGGCAAAAAGAATGAGACATCCAAACAGAAGGACTTACTTGGAGAGAGGAGGGTGCTCCATGGAATAGTGGTGGGTCAGGGGGAATAAAAGTGGGTAATGGGAGGGGAATATGTTCAAATTATAGTACGTTAATATATTAAAATTCTCAATAAAATTTTTTAGGGTTCCAGGTAAGATGGCAGAGTATGAGCCATGTTTGAGAGAGGAGCATAGTTTATGAAGCAGGGTTCAGGGAAACTACTTCCCAGCACAACTGCCAATGTCAACTCCATGATTGATGGGTTGACAAACCCTCTCTCCATCATCAAGATCCTTCCATAATCAGACTGTGCACACTGTGGCATCTGTGGACCTGCAATTGCTCTGTAAGCCTAGGACAAAAGCACTCTGCAAAGTAAACCTCAATGCTTCCGCCAGTGATAGCCCAAGCAAATGCACCACCAGCAGCTTTCAATCACGAAGGAATGCCCAGTGACTACCACTCTGGGTCTACCCACAACAGTTGACAGTATAGCCACAATACTCCCTGGGTTTTCCATTACCATCTCCCAGGATCTGCTCCTGACAATGCAGCTTCAGCCATCCCACCACATGGACTAAACCAACTGTCTCCATGAGTGGACTTCACAGCGATGCAACTCATCTTTGCAACTCCAGGGTATCTGGAGAATAAGACCGTGGTTGGTGAAAGTTAATCACAGGGTAAGTGCAAGAGAGTATCTACAGATCTGAGGCTAGGAAACCTTAACTGGACTATCTAAGCCAGAGAAAGCAATCCTCCTCTCCACTTTCATCTCAGGGGAACCCAGAATCACCAGCACACTAAGGTACACAAGTAGGCAGGACTGCCCCATTCCTCCAGCACCTGAACCACAGAATGCTCTGCCTGTGGGATGGTTAATCCTGCCCATGCAGTATCACCAGGTCAGGAAAGAGAAAGGTAACATTGACAGAGGTACTTCTCATCTGAAAGGTCACACAAACTTTATTTGATGGAGCTGCTGTGTGTGGTAGCCCTCTCCTAGCTCTGTAATTGTATACTACCTATAGTCATAGGGGAGGAGGTAATCACATCATTTCACTAAGAGGAAATATTAGCATTTTTATCTACTATTACAGGTTACGGCTCACTTTCCTTTAGTTGTTATTATTCTTGTTTATTTGATTTTTTTCTTTCTTGTTTTTTATGGTTTACTCTTTTTCATTTGTTATTTCTTTGATTTTGTTGCTCATATTGTTTTTCTTTCATTTTTATTTCAAAGTCTTAATAGTTTAATCTCTAGTTGTTTAATATTTTATTAATACTTGCAATTTTGTATATTAATTGTTAAGCTATGGTATTTACACCTTTGTCAAATATCCATTGTAAAGAATTATGCTGGGCTGGAGAGATGGCTTAGCAGTTAAGGCACCTGCCTGCCAAGCCAAAGGACTTTGGTTTGATTCCCCAGGACCCATGTAGTCTAGGTGCACAAGGGGGCACATGCATCTGGAGTTTGTTTGCGGTGGCTAGGGGCCCTGGTGTGCCCATTCTCTCTCTCTCTTTCAAATAAATAAATAAAATAAAAATATTAAAAAAGAATTATCTTGCCAGGTGTGGTGGCACACACCCTTAATCCCAGCAATTGGGAGACAGAGGTAGGAGGATCACCATGAGTTTCAGGTCACCCTGAAACTACATCGTGAATTCTGGATCAGAGTGAGACCCTACCTCGGAAAAAAAAAAAAAAAAGATCTTTAATAGCTGGCTCTTACTTTTCTACATCCACAAGGACCTACTTCTCAACATATATATATTACAATAATATGCATCCTACCTCACATAACATCCAACCCATAGACTTACTTCACCCCCCTTTCTTCCTCCCTCATTCCTTCCCCATTTCACTACCCAAATACTACTACTCTTTGCTCTAAAAACATGATAAATCATACTTTATTCCAAACATTTCAATCTCTGTATCCTAAATGGAACACAAGTGTAATGCAACAGAGTCTCCTATAGCTAGGCAAATACCAGCGTTTCCTTGTTCAACTTGTAGGTAGGATAGGAGACACGGAAGATCTGTCTTTAGATTGAGTATAGAGGTAGAAGAGTTGTATTTTACTGAAAGAGATTAGTTATACTAGTAAAAATGGAGGAAGATGTCATTTGAATGTGGAAGTGGAATATGAAAAGACCTGGAAATTTGAGTTACATTTAGTAGAGCTATTGGAAATAGTTTAAACAATTTTAGACAATATCAGTTTTATTTCATCCTTGTAACAATTCAATATGTCACAAACATTAGTGGCATGATCCATATTTTGTAAGTGAAGTTATAGATGTTTGATGAGGTACCTTGATTGTATAATGTTATATACTCAAACTCTATACATCTTCAACAATTATTGTAAATACTATTTATTTATATCTCTATTTCAGACCTCTGCTATAAGGTTATATCCAACCTCCTTAAATAATACATTTAATAGACTCATAACTTCAACTTTTCCAAATGGAACTTCTGATCCATATTTTCTCCTACAAATCTATCCCTCTTTCCCTATCAGTTATTTGGCACTATCATCTACTTGCCTGTTAATGTCCATAAACTAATAGTCATCCTAGATTCCCTTTATCTTTATTAAAGCAATAATATCGTATTGACTCCACCTTTAAAATATGTCCTGAAGTTCAACTGTAGTCTCTACCTCTTTTCCTTCCACCTGAATCGAGCTATCAGCATTTTCTGCTTAGGCCCTTATAAAAGGCTCTTTACAATTCTCCCATCTTCTAAACTGGTCACACTACAATCACTCTCAACAGAGCTGACAGTACAATTTTAAAATGGGTTATGCTATTTCCTTGCTAAAGACCCTGCAATAGCTTTGTACTGCAATTAAACATTCAGGTTCATTTCTATTGCTAATAGAGCCTTACACAATCTGGTCCTTCTTGGCCTTTTTTTACTTTATTCATTTATTTATGTGGTTTTTTGAGGCAGGGTCTCACTGTAGCCCAGGCTGACCTGAAATTCACTATATAGTCTCAGGGTGGCCTCAAGCTCACATTGATCCTCCTACCTCTGCCTCCCAAATGCTGGGATTAAAGACTGTGCCACCATGGCTGGTTTCTTTTTGACTTTAATTATTTTTATTTCTTCATTTAACAGAGTGAGAAATAGAGAGAGAGAGAGAGAGAATGGGCACTCCAAGGCTTCCAGCAACTGCAAATGAACTCCAGACACATGTGTCACATTATGCATCTGTCTTACATGGGTCCTGGGGAATTGATCCTGGATCCTTTGGCTTTGCAGACAAGTGCCCTAACTGCTAAGCCATCACTATAGGCCTCTTTTTGACTTTATAAACTACTATTTCGATGTCTTGGTCCCCAACATAACATGTTAATACGTATTGGTTTGCTTCTTGTTATTCATATCTCACCTTGAATGTCAGTCTCACAAAATCATTTTGATCATCACTTAGTGTGATCTATTATATTAGTCTGCTTTATTTAATTTATAGGATTAATCACTAACTTATATTGTTTATTTTATTCCTTGCCATTGGTCTGTACATTAACTGTACTTTAAGCTCATAATGTAAACTCAAAGGCATGGACTTTGTCCTATTTACTTTTGTATGTCAGCAACAGTGTAATGTCTGTATAGTGTCCACAAGTTGTGCTGGGTGACAGAAGTAACAACACTAGCTGGTCCATTCTGCCTTCCTCAGCAATTAATGCTTATATGAAAAAAAGATCTCAAATATTTTTTCCAATGATGCATCTCAAGCATTTGTAAAAACAAACCAGTCAAAATCAGTAATATTTGAAAGGAGCAAAAAATCAGAGAATAAATAAAATGTTGGATAAAAATAATTATACAAGGTATCAGTGAAACAAAGAGTTGGCTCTTTGAAAAGGTAAACAAAATTGACAAGCTTTTTGCTAGGCTAACCAAAAGAGAGAGACAGAGAGAGCCCTCCTCCAAAAAAAGAGATGAAAAAGAAACACTATATCATGCTACAGAGTGAACCCAAGGCCAACCTGAGAAAATCAGGAAGGCACTAATTCGTATTTATAAAATAAAAATTGATTACAGATTGTCATAGTCAGCTTCACATTGCAGGGATGAACTTCCAAACCAGGCACATTGTGTGGGAGGACTGGGATTGATTTGGAGCTTATAGATCCAGGGGAAATTCCATAATGGTGGAAGAAGCTAGCCCCTTTTCACGGATCCACACAGAGAGAAAAAACATCAGCAGCAACACAAGCAGGAGCAAAACTCTGGTAGCCAAACAGCAGTAAACCCAGGCAGAGAGCACTCTGCATACCTAACACTGGAGTTCAGAACCACACCCCAAGCAAAGGACTGTCTCCTAGGGGCAGAAGTTGCACACTCAATTTTAATAACACCTGAGTCTATGGAGGGGACATAGATTCAAACTGCCGCGGAGATATTGCTCAGTGGTAGTGTACTTTGGTAGCACATATACTAGCCTGGGTTCAATCCCCAATGTGGAAAGAAAGTAAGCAATAGATACCACTGAAATTCAGAGGATCATAAAGAACATTTTGGAAATTTATATGGAAATAAATTGGAAAATATAAATGGAAAATAATTTGGCAAATTTCTGGACATATATATGACCTACAAATATTAAACCAAGAGGTACAAATAGATTAATAAAAGCCATGGGACTAAATCAGTAAAACAATGATTTCTAGCAAAGTCTTTGCATAGATAATTCATTACTGAAAATTGCTAAATATTTAAGGAAGAGCAAAAATACAACTCAAACTATTCCATAAAAAGAAACAGAAGGAATCCTTCCAAAACATTCAATGACATCATTATTAATTACGCCGCTTAAAAGTACGTGATTGGGCCAGGCTCACATGGTGGTACACACCTTTAATTCGGGAGGCAGGGTGTGGTGGTTTGAATAGAATAGATGGCCCCCATTATATTCAGTTGTTTGTTTGTAGATTGCATCTGCAGCTACCTGGCTGGAGTCAGTCAGTGCCATTGTGTGGATCTTAAGGTGTGATGGTGGGTTTCAGATTTCAATCTAAAGATATGCAAAGTGTGCCTAGCTGGAGTTCCTGAAGTGTGCTGTGGCTTTTGGCTTTAGGCTTGTGCTTCTCTCTCTCTCTGCTTGGGCCTGTGAAGGCAGGCCAGCTTCTTCTGCCATTTATGGAACTTCCCCTGGATCTGGAGGCTTCAATAAATATCCCTTCCTCCATAACTGTGCCTGGTTTGGAAGTTCATCTCAGTGAACCTGAATCTGTTTGTTACACAGGGGTAAGAAGATCTCTGTGAATTTGAGGCCAGCCTGAGGCTATACAGTGAATTCCAGGCCAGCCTGGGCTAGAACGAGATCCTACCTCAACAAAAAGTGAATGATTGGGATGGCAAATGTATGGTCTTTGGGAATTCAAGAATATATGATGCTCATAAAACATGACCAAGCCTGAGAATCATGGACGGTTCCACATATTCAAATCAAGAAATATAAAATACACTTAAGCAGACTTAATGACAGAAATCACAAGATATTCTCACTAGACACAGAAATAGCATTTAACAATGTTCAACATGGCTTGACGATAAATGTCCTGAGGAAACTAGGAATAGAAGGAATGAATTTTAATAAAGCTTATATGCATCTAACCTATAGCCAACATTATAATGTTGGCTATAAGTATAACTTATAATAAATATAACTTAGTATACTAAGTGGGGGAAAAAACTAAGAACATTTCCTATAAAATCTGGAATGTGATAAGTATACCCACTCTCATCAGTCTCACTCCACATGGTACTCAAAGTCTTGTAATAACAAAGAAAAGAAAGAAAAGGGACACAAAGGGACAAGACATATCATCTCTATTTGCTGATGACATTATCCTATACTGCAAAGATACCAATAGAAAACTCCAAGATCTGGGCTGGAGAGATGGCTTAGCGGTTAAGTGCTTGCCTATGAAGCCTAAGGACCCCGGTTTGAGGCTCAGTTCCCCAGGACCCACATTAGCCAGATGCACAAGGGGGCGCACGCGTCTGGAGTTCGTTTACAGAGGCTGGAAGCTCTGGCGCACCCATTCTCTCTCTCTCTCTCTCTCTCTCTGCCTCCTTCTCTCTGTCGCTCTCAAATAAATAAATAAACAAAAAAATTTTTTTTAAATAAAAAAAAAGAAAACTCCAAGATCTGATAAATAACTTTCAGCAAAGTAACAGGATACAAAGTCAGCATACAAAACTGGGTAGCTTTCCTACATATCAAAAAAGAACTTGCCACAAAAATTAAGAAAAATATACCATTCATAATAGGTTTTAAAAAAACTTTAAGACTAAACATAACTGAGGGAGATGAAACACTTCTACAGAGGAAATGTTAAGACATTGAAAAAATTGAAGACCCCCATTAGAAGATGGAAAGACCTTTCCTATATTTGGATTTGCAGAACTAATTTTGCAAAATGACCATATAGCAAAAAGTGTTCTATAGATTCAGCACAATCCTGATAAAGGTTCTAATGCCATTCTTCATGTAATTTGAAAAACTAATCCTAAAATTAGTATGAAAGAAAAAATACACCCCTGAATAGCCAAAGAAATCCTAAGCAGAAAGAACAATGTACTTTAGAGACACAGTGACAGGAGAGCATGAGACACTGGTACAAAACAGACTTGTATACCAATGGTGTTGAATAGAGGACCTGTAAATAAATTCACACAGCTACAGTCATTTTTTTTTTTTTTTTGAGGCAATGTCTCACTCTAGTCTAGGCTGACTTGGAATTTATTATGTAGTTTCAGAGTGGCCTCAAACTCACAGTGGTCCTCCTAGTTCTGCCTCCTTAGCGCTAGAATTAAAGGCATGACCCACACTTTGCGAGAGAGAGAGAGAGAGAGAGAGAAAGAATGGGTGCTCCAGGGCTTCCAACCACTAAAAACAAACTTGAGACGCATATGTCACCTTGTTCATCTGGCTTTATGTGGGTACTAGGGAATCAAACGTCAGTCTTTAGGCTTTGTAGGCAAATGCCCTAAGTGGTGAGCCATCTCTCCAGCCCTAGTCATCTGTCTTTTAAACAAAGTTTCAAAAACATACATTGTGTGTGTTTGAGGGGGGGAACAGGCTCTTCAACAAAGATGATGGGAAAACTGGATATCCACATGCAGAATAATGGGATTACATACATATCTTTCACTCCATGGAAAAATCAATAAAAATGGATCAAAGACCTGAATATAAAGCCTAAAATATTTAAAGTTGCTAGAGAAAATATAGATAAAATTTTCAAAATATAACTATAGACAAGAACTTTCTGTAACTGACTCTAGTAGCACAAGAAAAATTCCAAGGTTATTACCTAGGATTACATGAAATTAAAAGGTTTCTGAACAGCAAAGGAAATAATTACCAAAGTGAGGAGACAGCATGGATAATGAGAAAATATTTTCCAAGTATACTTCAGATATGGGATTAATATCTAGAATATATAAAGAACTGAGAAAAGTAAAAATGACAAAAAATAAATCTCCCAATCAATAAATGAGTTATTGAACTGACTATACAGTTCTCAAATAATGAAAGACAAATATCCAATAAATACTTGAGAAAATGTTCCTTATCCATAAGGGAAATGCAAATTAACAAAACTTTGATATTGAATTTTACCCTAGTCAGAATAGCTAATATCAAGAAAAAAAAAATGGAAACAAATTTTGTCCAGGATGTGTAGACAGAGAAGCCCTTATTGATTGTTTGAAGAAATATAAACTGGCACAGCCACTATGGAAATTAATATAGATGTTTCTGGAAGAATAAATAGAGAAGCTTACAAAATGCAGAGTATTCTATAGCAGTTTTCTTTAAAAATAAAAAAATATAACTAATATATATTCTACTATACTACTCTGGGGTGGATATTCAAAGGAAATTAAGTCACCATAAAGAATTGCCTGCATAACCATGTTTATAGTGGTAGTATTCACAATAGTTTAGATATGGAATCAGCCTAGTTAGTTGTTCAATAAGAGAAAAAAGTTGATAATGAACATATGGTGTATGTGGTGGTTTGAATGTGATCCCAGTATAGTCTCCTGTGCTTTGAATGCATGGTTCCCAGCTGGAAGCAATTTGGGATGTGGAGCTTTCTGGAGAATATGTGTCACTGGGGAAGGGCTTTGGGGTGTTATGTCCGAGGTATCCCTTTTCTAGAGAACAGCTTATTGTTGCTGCTACCTACCAGCTGCTATGGCAAGATATGATACCTAGTCTCTGCTCTACCATCCTTTCCCTGCCATGACAAAGCTTTCCCTCAAGACTGCAAGATACAATAAATCCTTTCTTCCCACTATCTGCTTTTGGTTTAGTGTTTTGTCCCTGCAACACAAAGGCAATACATCAGTATACACAATTACTTTCTATCAAGCCAGAAAGAAAAATGGAATGCTGTGTTTACCATTAAAATTGACGGAATTGGGGGATAGTGGTTTTAAAAAATAACCCAAACATAAAAAGACAAATGATAGATGTTTCTCTCATTTGTGGATCCACAAAAATAAAAAGGTGTCCTGAAATTAGAGGGAGTATTAGGTATTGGGAGAGTGCCTATTAAAGGAATGAGACTGGGGAGGGCATTAGAAGGTAGAAGGGTGGGTGTACATCTGCATGTATGGAAATGCCACAGTGAAACAGATCAAATTCTATAATTAATATGTTCACAGTTATAATACAATATTAAATAAATTGCATAGTTTCAGACTAAGTAAAGAGTTCTAGTAATGGATGATTTGTACATTTAGTATTTATTTGAAATCCTCCAGTCATGGAAAATCATAATTTCCCCACTAGATGGCGCATAATCTTCATCATCCAATTGGTCAGTATAAAAGTTTTCTCTCAGGGATAACAAACTTGCTTGTCATTAATTTTGATTCGTATATGCATTTTACCATTATAATTATTGTGAAATTGTTTTTTCTCAAAATATTTTCTATGTTATTTCCAAGATTTATTTCCTAATAATATTTTTCATGCAGAATACTTTAAGGTCACAGAAATGTACAAAGAATAATACTATGAATATCTGCATGTTCTTGACTTAGACTTATCTATTGTTAACTGTCACCATGTTGTTTTTCTAAAGCATTCAGGAATAGCTTCTGGACATGAGGGCCTTTTCTTTTCTAGTAGATCATTGTATGTTTTATCAGAATAAGTCCATCTTCATATATTATCATATCATTAAATTCTTACATTGATCCACTATTATCTATAGTCTATGTTTATATGTCTTTAGCTGTGTATAGAATGTCTTTTAGAGCTGTTTTATTTTCTGCTTACTATTTAACCAAGGACAACATGTCGTATTCAATTGTCTTATCTTTCTCGTCTTTAATCTAGAACAGTTTTCTGCACATCCTCCTTTAAGATTTGACAATGACATTTTGAAAATTTCATGTGGGTTCACCACCTGTGCCTATCTATCTATGTCTTCATGATTAGATTCAGAATAGATATGTTTGGCTTTCCATTCCATCTCATTAGGAGGCTCACTTCAATTTGTACTATTATTGATGACATGAAGTTTAATCAACTAAGTTGATGCATGCCATAGCTCTCCATGTAAAATGTGTCCCTAATTCACATTTACTCAGAACCTCTGTTCCCCATAATTTCTCCCAACACGTTTGGTATGGAGTGATGAAACCTGGCAAATTCAATTATCACATTGAGATTTTTTAAGTGCTTGAATTCAGCCAATCTTTATATAGAAACTTATTCATTTTTGTTTCATTTTGAGTTTGAGACAGTTACACTCTAGTCAAGACTGACCTAGAACTCACTCTGTAGCCAAGGGTGGGCTCAAACTCACAGAAATTCTCCTATCTTAGCCTTTTAAGTGCTGAGATTACAGGCATGAACCTCTCTATCACCAGTCTTTTAGTATCACTTTCAACTCATGAATTATTTTATTCAATTTTTTCTAATTGTCCACCAGCCTTCTTTTTCTTCTTCTACTGCTGCTGTGGTTCCTCCTCCTCTGCCTCCTCCTTCTTATTATCAGTTTTTCCAGGCAGGGTCTCACTCTACCCAGGCTGACCTGGAATTCACTATGTAGTCTCAGGCTGGCCTTGAACTCACAGAGATTCTCCTACCTCTGCCTCCCAAGTGCTGTGATTAAAGGCATGTGCCACATGCCCAGCCCACTCTTATTATTTCTGATGATGAATCCAACTAAATTTCTTAGTGTGGAAGCACACATCTGCAATCCCAATCCCTGGGGGCTACAGGCAAGAGGATTATGAGTTTGAGGGCAGTTTGGATTATATAGTGAGCTCCTGACTCACTCCTTATCCCAACTCAATTAAATGTAAATAGTGGAAAAAGCCTTTTCAGCCTGTCTTAGGCCTTCTTGCTATGTGTCCATCATTCTTTGAGTGACTCCATACTTTCCCATGTAAGATGTTTCAAGCTTACTTTGTATTTTTCCTGTGCCCAATTTAGGATCATCTATTTCCTCAACAATACTATTCTTTTTGTGGGGAATAGTATTTATAAACCAATATCTGGACTTTCAATATACTTATTATTACTGGTGTAATTTTGAAAGATCATACTAATACTTACAGTTCTAATCTGTGCCCACAGCTGTTGAGGAGTACTCTTCACTTTGTAAGCTTCTCTATTTATTCTTCCATAATAAGAACTCTGCTTCTAAAAAGAGTTATTCTATTTACTCATTTGCTCTAGCCTTAAAGTACATATGAACATGAGATACATGACTGTGTGCATATGTCCTATAGTATGCAGTTTTAATATTTTATTTATTTGAGAGAGAGAGAGTGACTGAGTATGGGTGCACCAGGGCCTCCTACCACTTCAAATGAACTCCACATTCATGTACCACTTTGTCCATCTGGCTTTATGTGGGCACTGTGGAATCTAACCACAGCCATCAGGCTTTGCAAGCAAGTGCTTTTAATTGTGAAGCCATCTCTCCAACCACAAGTATGCAATTTTAAATTTTATATCTCCAGTAACAGTGCCAACAACAAATAGTATATTTATGTTTTTGGATAAGAGCAGAACTAAATGGTGTTTTTTTTTTAATGAAGCTACCTGGTTTTACTCCAGCCCTACTAATAAAGAATATTTGGAAATAGGCCCCAGAAAGTCTCATCTTAAAAAATTAACACCCTAGGTGACTGTGTAGAAAGTTCATGTCTGAGACATGATGATGCAGTTATTGTAATCATGGAACGTAAACAAGAAAGCCTGGCATTGTTGTTCTGTAACTTCGTCTCTGCAGTTTCATTGTCTCTGTGGTGGTGATGTTGTGATGCTAATACTTACTTCATCACTGGTATTCAGATCCTTGGCATGTGCACAGGAAATGGGACTGATCTCTGTTTGTTTCTTTTAAAACAACAAAGTGCTTTCTTTTTTAACACATAAGAGTAACATATGAGTAGAAGGGTGAGAATGTGGGGAAAAGGCAAAGCTACAATTTCCCAGGAAACCATTTCCAACATTTTTCAAAACCCTATTATATGTAGAGAAAGGATCGATCTAGCATGGAGAGATATTTGGAAGGTGTTAGGTAACAGACCATAACAGGTGTGCATTATCTACTCATATCTCATTTCTTAAAATTCACTCATCAGTCTCACCTTATAATAGGAGAAATTGTAAAATACAATATTGTCAAGTGTCCAAAAGGTATAGGAAGTAAAGATTAAGAAAACATTATATTTTATCTGTTACATACATGTTAATTAGATTGGGCCATTTTACTAAGCATCTTTAATGACATGAACATCGTTTTCTGATCCTTTCTTTTTAAATTAAAATATGTATGCATGTATGTGGCAGGTTGAGAGAGAGAGAATGGGCATACCAGGGCCTCTAGCCACTGCAATGAATAAAATCCAGACACACTGTGCCACCTTGTGCATCTGGTTTTATGTGGGTACTGGGAAATCAAACTAGGGTCCTTAGGCTTTGCAGGCAAGTACCTTAACTGCTGAGCCATCTGTCCAGCCTGTCTAATGCATTCTAATAGGAGCTAATTAAACAGCCAGGATAGTCAGAGTATAATCTCAAATTAAAATAATGAAGTCATCATTTATAAAATAATACATATTCAAATAATGATATAAAATAGAAAATATATGTGAAAAAAAGATAAAAATAATTCAAATACATTGCACTACTCTGTAAACAATTGCTTCTGAATTTTACATGATTTAATCTCTAAGACATAGATGATACTACATAGTGGGAGATGACCTGCTGTGAAGTTCATAGAATATAAATCAGTAAATATTATATTATGCAATTAAAAATATTTTATAATCTACACTATATTGAAATACTACAGGAAAAAGGCAAATCACATACAATTTCATGTATAAACTAATTACTATTTATTTATGCTGGTAATAAAATTTATAATATTTATTTGCTCCAGGGAATCATGGAAAACATGATCACATATGCCTACCTGAGCCTCCATTTGTCAGATGATACTTTTTACTCTTTCATAAATGATTATTCTAATAATTTACAATAAATTGATGTAATGAAAAATACTCATTACTTCTGTGAACCTAGATGCATTTATCTTTAAACTCTGGTAATTATCATAATGCTTTTATTCCCAATGATCTTTTTTCTTTTGGTTTTCATGACTTATATTTCTATGATTTCTATTAAATAGGATGTTTGTGTCTGAAATAGATTTATTTTCAGTCCTTTATTCTTGTTTTGGGTAATTCAATTTTTCTTTTTCAAAAATGACAACTTCATATGTATTTAGTTTTGATTGATGTTCTTCTACCCACTCTGTCTTTTGTTTAATGTAAAAAAAATTGAAGTAGCTTGTCAGATATTTCTTTTTTAATGTTTTATTTTTATTTATTTATTTATTTGAAAGAGAAAGGGAGAGAGAGAGAGAGAATAGATACGCCAGGTCCTCCAGCCACTCCAAACGAACTCCAGATGCATGCGCCCCCTTGTGCATCTGGCTAACGTGGGTCCTGAGGAATTGAATCTGGGTCCTTTAACTGTGCAGGCAAATGCCTTAACCCCTAAGCCATCCCTCCAGCTCTGTCAGATATTTCTTATCTGAAAAAAACAAATTAAGAAATAGTTCATGTAATGTTGTGATAGGTAGTCATTTGTAAATCAACGAATTTGTTAAAATGAGACAAAAATATAAAATCTGGGACAGGAGAGATGGATTAGCAGTTGGGGCACTTGCCTGCAAAGACAAAGGTCCTAGGTTTGAGTCCCCAACACCCACTTAAAAGCCAGATGCACAAGGTGGCGCATGCATCTGGAGTTCGTGGCTGGAAGCTCTGGTGCACCCATTCTCTCTATATCTGCCTCTTTCTCTCACAAAATGAATAAATAAAATATTTAAAAATATAAAAGCTACATTTTAAAAGTAAGTGCACATCATCGAGATGTACAAATTATATATTTCTATGTGCAAAATTAAATATATATTCCTTTATTTCCTCTGTCTATTGGCAGTTCATTATTTTGTGGGGCAATCATGTAAGAAATGTATTTATAAATGTTATCAAAAGTCAATGAAATAGCCAGGCATGGTGGCACACTCCTTTAATACCAGCACTCGGGAGGTAGAGGTAGTGGGATCACAGTGAGTTCAAGGCCACCCTGAAACTGAATTCCAAGTCAGCCTGGGCTTGAGTGAGACTACCTTTTAAAAAAAAGTGAATAAAAGAAGAGGAAGTTAGTCCAAAGTACCTCTATTTTTGCAGCTTGTGTGAATAGATCATATAATGTTAGAAAGGAGATGAACTATGTTTTGTTCATTTTTTTAAATTTTTTTATTTTTTATTTATTTGAGAGTGACAGAGAGAGAGAGAGAGAGAGAGAAAGAGGCAGAGAGCAAGAGAGAGAATGAGCTCGCCAGGGCTTCCAGCCACTGCAAACGAACTCCAGACGCATGCGCCCCCTTGTGCATCTGGCTAACGTGGGTCCTGGGGAATCGAGCCTCGAACCGGGGTCCTTAGGCTTCACAGGCAAGCGCTTAACCGCTAAGCCATCTCTCCAGCCCTGTTTTGTTCATTTTTATAATTTCTGTTTCCAGCAGTCTCAAATATGGTGTGACTCCAAATATTTGTAGGGTAAATGAGTGTTCTCTCTCTTGGTTTTATTGTAGGCATATATACATAACATGAAATGTATCCTTTTAACTACATGTACAGTTCAAAGGCAATAAGGACTTTCGCACTGCAGCAGGCACCTCTTGCTAGCATTACTCCAAGAGAGGGGGACTATTTTCTGTTTTTCACTATGGAATGCCATCTGAACCAGGAATTTCTCTCCAGATAGCTTGTTATTGAATTCTTGACTTTCCTTTTTACTTACCTGGGGGAAATGTATGTTGATCAACAGACTAGTGATATCCCTCATCAAAGACTAGCCCTTGTCTATGTTCCCTGAAGCCTAGTAGGACTACTGCAGAAAAAAAAATATATATATATATATATACTAATTTGAGATTGTTGCTAGGAGACGGAAGAGTCAAAAGCCCACGGTGTTGTAGGGGTTCCCCTGGAAACTAAGGTGGTTTAAGTATGCTCCACATCAGATGTTTAATGGGTAAAATCTGTCTTTTGGAGAGCACATGTATTTTAGCAGTAATGTTTAGTATTATTTTATGTTTTGCCAGGATTTTGGAGAATAAGCTCAAGGCATTTCATTTCGTTCTAGTGGGTTAATCCCTTCTTCACAGCACAGCTCATTTCAAGTGGCAGTTGCACTGCGGCGTTCCCTCCCACTCCTTCAGTGCCAGGCGAGACAGAGCCAGCCTCGGAGCCAGCGGCCACGCAGCACGTAACTGGTAAGTAGCTGAGGAAGCTCCCATCTCATAGTTGTCAGGGCTCCGCTTCCCAAGGCAAGTGACAGTTTTGATGGAATAGACTAACACAGAACTAAGGAGGAATTTCTCCAGGCAGTGGCACTGGGAAAATGAATTCGATACTAAGTACTTTGTGCTCACATTGTCAGTTTTAAGGCTTGCTTCGTAAATGATGACTGAGTTGCTACAGAACCTTTCCCTTCTGACCGGTAAGATGTGTCCCCAAGTAAGATGTACTGAAGACATTACACAAGTGGTATCTCAGCTTTACGATGTTTGAATTAGACTTGTTTCCAGATCCACTTTCCTTTCTCCGTGTGTGGAGAGCATGAGGAGAATGTTTTGCAATGAAGGGAAAGACACTAGACCCCACTTTTTTTGTAATTAAGAAAATTGTGTGACATATCTGTGTGGGAAAGAAAATGACGAAGAGTGCAGCAAGTAATATTATTAATATGGATTGCTTCATATGAGAGCAGTACTAGGTGTGTTGACTAGGAAAGATGAAAATTTGGTTGTAGGTTGAAAGATCATGACAAACAAATAACAGACATTTTGAGTATTCCTTCGTTTGCTAATTTATTCGTGTTCTTTCTGTCAATTTGTTCTCAGTACTTCCTTTATTGAAAAGGAATGTGAGAATTTAGCAGATTCCTATGGATACAGCTCTTCAGTTTGTTTCTGAATGTGACTGAAAATGTGTATGCTCTTGTTGGTTGGTTTCTACAAAAAAATCAACAAAACAAAAATAGACAAATAGGTAAAGTGGCGTATTTATTTATTACTTTATTGATGAACAGACGTGAAAGAGAAAAATAAACTGGTTTTTGAGTTAGATGACAAAACAGAGATCAAAGAAGAAAGTGACGATGTTAGAAAGTCCGAAGGTAAGCCATTTCCTAAGTTGAACATGTCTGCTGGGGGCATGTTTTGCAGAGGAAAGGGAGAGAGCATGTTGAAGGTAGAGGGAGGGGTGTCAGCCGAGCACTGCGGCAAAGAGTGACTGACGCATCCAAGGACATGTGACCATTCTCCCGTGTAGTGAAGAAAAATTTCCATGACTCCATCTTGTATGAGAAATTCTATACATACTAACATGCAAATGATGCTATAATCATGCTGTGCTCGATAATGAGTCCACTGCATGTGATCTTCCCCTGTACCACATTGGGGTTTACTCTTGGCTTGTTGTCTTTGTTCCTAGACTTTCTGCTCTGCATGCTTGGTGCTTATATGCTTAGTAAAGGAGCTCATGAAAAAGCTTGCTTTATTATAAAACTATAAATGTAATGGCTATCATAAAAATTTGGAAAGATCTAAAGATTACTATAAAGAAAATCCACAATGCCACAACCCAGACATAAATACTGTCAGTCTCTATTCTCTGAATCTATACACATTTATGTATAAAAATATATTTTATAGAAATAAAGATCATATGTACAGTTTTATTCAAGAAGTAGGACTTCCTATATTTTAAAATATCCCACAGGAATGTGTTTTCAGGATATAGAATTTTCTATCATATAGGAATCTTGCTGAATACATAATTAATAAGTATATATATGTTTCTATTTGTGTAATTATAAGTGATTTAAAGAATATCTTCCCATATAAATCTCTGTGTGCTTTTTTGTTTTATTTCTCCCTAGGATAAATTAATAGACATGGAATTCCTGGATCAAATGGTATGAATCACTTTAAGGTTTCTCTCTCTGTCCCAAAATATATTCCTTAATTTAAATTTCATATGTGGTAAAAATATTATTTTCCAGTCACTGTTTCCCTTTTTATTTTTATTATTTGATGTTTTTGACATTATACAGCTTTGTACTTTTATATATCTACATCTGTCAATTGACAATTTTTGTGACTTGAAGTATTCTGTGCATATATGTATATATAATTACCTGTATTTTTCCTAGTAACTTAATTCCTTTATTTTTGCAATTAACTCTTTAATCCAGCTGGAATTCATTTTGATGTACACTATAAAGTAGGATCAAATTTTGTGTGTTTTTTCCCCAAATAGATCATCAAGTGTTCAGCATTGCTTATTGAATAACCCCACCTTCCTCTACTAATGTGCAATCTCAACAGCTGTTTTACCATTAGATCGGGTGTAGCTTTCCACAGGTCGGCCATCTTCTCTCTACCCAAGATGGCTAAATTCCACAGTAGTACTCAGATCTTGCCAGATTTGGGAGCCTGCTAAAGCATTATGTTTGTACTTTTGCGTTTCAAGCAATTGTGTGCTTAAAATGAAATATCCCAGGGGTTAATGTTAGTCCTTCAAACCTGTTTTTTTTTTTTTTTTTATTTTTATTCTTCAGGCACTCAGAGAATTAAAAATGACTGTGATCAGTTCCTGGGATTTTCTAGAATGGAATAAGAGGGAGCTGTATGAGGGGCAGAAACATTGGTCAGCATGTGATGTGATCTAGGGCTGTAAAAGATGGAAGGTGAGCCTCAATACACGCCACCACTGTTACCAACCCAGTAGTCCCAATGGTCCACGTCTTTCACTGCAAGTAGATGGGTCAGGACAGAAAACATGGTCTTTTAGTAGCAGATGGGTTAAATATTGCTCACAGAACTATTTGACAAAATTTACTTGCTGTTTTCCGTTTTGAACCCCCTGCTCTAACACAGCCTTCTTTTCTTCTGACTTCTATCCCTGGCTGTTGGCCTTTTCTAATTAGGGAAGGTAGAGGGGGCTGAGGCGGTGACTGGGTAGCTGCCTTCCCTGCTGTTACTGCAAGGGACCCTTTTGGCTCATAGACACAGCCCCAGTCATTTCCCTTGCTTGCGGCATTAGGCTGTGATTTGTTTATGACTGGAGTCTGGTTTCCCTGGCAACAGAAGCTCGCCTGGGCTTGCGCAATGGCTCTACTGCAGTAGCAGAATGCGGTTGTGGGGGCTGTGGAAGGGATCTTAGGGGAAGCAGTGGCTGGAGGAGTTATTGCACAGACATGACGTCAGCTATTTTTTCTGTACTAAACTGCCATGGTGGTTGCATACAGAGCATTGCATATTAAATCTTAAATCTTAAATATTAAATATTGCATTTTAAATATTCAGGAAGTTTTGAACCTTTTACTATTTTTTTCTTGCAATATAACTGGGCTCCATATTTTCGCCAGTGACCATGACTTCTGTCCAATGATTAAGACCCCAAATAGCTACAGGGCCTATGGGAATCCTTATAATTTGGGCAAAGACTGCCTGGTTTCAAATCTCCACCACTTTCTAGTTACAGAAACATGACATATTCAACCTTCTCGTGCCTCAGTTTCCTCAGATGTAAAATTAGAAAAATAGCACCTTTAGAAAAGTGGTACATTCTAACCATTAACAAGTAATCATCTCTTGTTCTTTGTAGATGTTAAGAGAGGCTTGCCTGAAAACAGACTTGTGCCTGCCCTATAGGACTCATCCTAATGCCCTCCCTGATCAAATTACACAAGCATGCACTTACCCCTTTGGCATGTAGACTCTTGTGACATTGGTACAGACTTTAGCTGCAGCACAAAGTCATCCCATAGCACATGGACAGTAAAAAGACATCCCAGATCACATGAACTTACTGCATCATTGCACGTGGGTTTTCCTCAATACACACTCCTCTAAAAGACATTTATCTTCTTCATATGACAACAGACTCACTCCACCTTAGTCTGCCTATGACACAGAGATAATTCCAACACTACAGCCTGTCTTCATGTCATAAGGATCTTTTCCAGAACACACAGAGCTCACATACTTAATGTATAAAATACATAGTCTCCCCACACAATATATGCTTCTCCCACTATACAGATACTCCTCATATTACAAAAATCCTCTTCACAGCAAGATGCCACACAGCAGAAACAGTTCCCATATCATGCACAATTCTTCCCATGCATGCCTCACTCACTAAAACCCCTAGCTGATACACTTCCCGTGCCACACAGATTCCTTCATGTCACACCAATATATTTAAAAGTACATATCCTTGATTCTACAGCACATAGACTCTCCTCACATCATAGAAACTTTTACCATAGCACACAGACTCTAGAGTGCCTAAAGTCTCTCTATAAAACACAGACCTCTGCCCCTGCACCTGAACACAGATTTGTGACACAGCTCAAATTTCCATGCCATGACACAAACTCTCACAGGTAAGTACCACAAAACAAATACCATCCCAATGGGACACAGACTTGTCTCACATTATACACACATTCTCTATACTATGCATATTCAACTCATGAAACATAGACTAAATCCATAGCACAGAGACACTCTTGGAGGCAATCAGACATGCTTACTCCCCCACACATAGATATAACACTACACTCCTAAACACATATATCAAGCCTTGTTGCATAGGATTAAAGCAATGCACAAACTTATCTTACAATGTACCAATTAGACTCATAGCAAGCATGCTAACTATACAATGTAACACTTGCCTCACAGATACTCATTTATCTTACAACATCTGGATCTTTTCCCAGACTTGAAGAGTTATTATACAACTTACACTATAGCCCTACATCACCAAAATGTCTCCAAATTCCTCATACAAACTCTGTGATCAATAGATATAACAAGCTACAGCATGGCATCACAGTAAACAAATTTGGTAGTACCTCAAACATATTTGCTCAGCAGCAGACATACTTATGCTGTAGCACCACTCCATCTTTCTCTAAAGTGCTTATGCTCCTCTCAGCACACAATTCGTGGTGACCCACAGTATGAGTGAGAACAGGATCTTCATTCATCCCACTGCAGAGAGGCAATCTACAACATGCGAATAAATCTCAAAGCACAACACTGCACACTCATAGTACTCAGAATTATGTCACACATGCATTTGCCATACAGCTTAATATCCCAAAACCTGTACTTCCTACAGTGCATTACACATTGTGAGCACATGCTTTAAACACTCAGAACTATTTGCTACGTGACTGTCAGATTTACAACAAAGTACATGGGGCTACAGAACATGATACACCCAACCATTCACAAACTCCAACATATACAGAATTTTCCATCAAAACCCATACTTTCCTCCCATCTCATTCAAATGCTGAAGTCCTTCAGAACACAGACTTGGTCCATAATATATACAACCACAACATTTGCATAAGCATTAAAATATGTAGGCATGCCTGTGAATGCATACCTTTGTTCCACAATGTGCAGAATTTCATTGTAATACTTACTCTACCATGAAAGTAAGCATTTCTCATTGTGCAAATATGTAATATACATATCACCCTCAATTTACAAAGATGTACATCATAGAGGACAGGCATGCATTACCATACTATTGAGCTACAGCTCTGAACTACAGAAGAACCCAGCTTGTGTAATGATTAAGAGCAAGACCTCTGGATCCAGACCATCAGAATTTGACTCTATATTCCATACCTTGCTAACTGCATCACCATCGGTAAGTATATTTCTTTTCTTTTTTTTTAGTTTGCTCATCTGTAAAAAAAAAAAAAAAAAAAAAAAAAAAGGAAAAACAAGAAAGCATTGGTATTTACTTTGCAAATTTATTAATTAAAATGAAATGATATTTTAAGTGCATAGTACAGTGTCTAGTACCTAGGAACTATTAAAGTTGTTAATTTATGTAACAATCACACACAACCCTCCTTCCCCCACCATTATTTCTTTTTTTTTTTTTTTTTTGGTTTTCCAAGGTAGGGTTTCACTCTAGCCCAGGCTGACCTGGAATTCACTCTGTAGTCTCAGGGTGGCCTTGAACTCACGGCAATCCTCCTACATCTGCCTCCCGAGTGCTGGGATTAAAGGCGTGCGCCACCATGCCTGGCTTCCCACCATTATTTCTAACATAGAAAGCTCCTAACCCAAATACCTACAATCATCTGCAAAACAGATTCACCATGAAGTATGTAGACTACAAATATTCAACTCCACACAGACAATGCACCATAATACCTACACATACTGCAGAGCCCAGGCAGCACCCTAAATAGATGCCACTCACAACATAAAGGATTGCAATGACATTAAGTAATTGGCCCAATACTGCACATGTTCTCAAAATGCGTTTATGAATATACTGATCCTAACACACAAGATTTGTGATGCCACAACACTGAGATGTAGGTTGAGCACATAAAAATGCTGAGCAAGAGTTTGGATGTAGCTCATTTGATAGTGTGCTTTCCTAGCACACACAGCCCTGCATTCCATCTGAGGAATGTGTAAACTGGGCGTCTTGGTACATTCCTGTAACATTAGCACTTGGGAAATGGAGACAGAATAATCAGAAGTTCAAGATCATTTGTGGCTACATAATGAGTTTAGTACCAAACTGAGATACATGAGACCCTATTAAAAAAAAAAAAAAGAAAGAAAGGAAGGAAGTGAAGAAAAGAAGCAAAGAAGAAATCAAGGAAGAAATATTTAGCAAAATACACATATGATTCATGGATTCAATCTCAGTCATACTGATAAAGCATCACTCTAAGAGACACAGACTAGCACAGGAGATCCAGATCTGCTGTACAGCACCCACACTGCCCTTGAAAACCAGGAATGGCACATCTTATTTAAACATGGCCAATCAGCTAGACTTGCCTGGCAACCTGCATTTGTTCCATAGTATATCGTAATGTCCCATAGCCAAAAGACTCCTCATACCCACAGACTGGCCACAAGAACAATTCTTTTTGAAATTAGAACACTAAGACTTGCCTCACAGCACATAGAAACTGGGCAAAGCACACAAAACCCCACATCACACTAGTATGTGTTACCCATAATATCCTGACTTGCCCCATAATACCCAGACTTACTCTGTAAGACCTCACCACAGAAATAATGAACAGCTGTTCTCTTAAATCCATGAATTAATCCCAAACTCACATATTGTCTCTACAGTAAAAATACTACCTCTACAGATCATATAAATACTGAGCAGCACATACGTGTATAAAACAAACCACACCTAGTAAATAGGAAGGAGAACCAGCCCAGGTGCCTATCAACAAGTGACTGAACCATGAAAATGTAGTACATACACAATGGAAGTTTACTCAGCAGTAAAAAAAAGTTGTTTTTTCAGGAAAATGGATGGCTATGGAAAGAATTTTAGTAAGTGGGGTGACCAAACTCAGAAAATCCCAAACAACATTTTTCTCATATGTCTTATAACTTGTAATATTTATATGTTTGTATATAAAAGAGCACACACTTGGTAAAACTCAAAACCTAGAAAAGTGGCCAAGCACAGATAAAAAAAAGACGACATGGGAGTGGGCAAGGAAAGGGCAAAGCAATATACATGGCAGGTAAATGAAAAAAATGGGGTAGGACACAAGAGAAGATAAGGGTTTGGGGGGAATTGAGCGGTTTTGGAGAATCAACTCGAACAAGTTGTGTTTGAAAATGCCATAAAATTGTTTATGCTAATGAAAATGTAAAATGAAATAAAAGAACCACCTTGTAATATACAGACACACAATGCAAGTCATATCCTCAAATGCAAAGTCTTCATCTCCTTCCCCTCAGCATAGTCTGTGAGGCATTTCTATGACATATCACACAATACAGACTTTTGCTGGATCAGAATGTGGCTCAGGGCAGAGAAAACTCATGCCACATGTGCAAGACCCTGAGTTCAATCCACAGCACTACAAAACAAAGCAAAACAGAACAAGAAAAATGGCAACAAACCAACAACAACAAAAAAGAGTCAAAAGCAAACCAACACTACCCACCCTCAAAAAAAAAAAAAAAAAACCTGAATTTGGTCTACAATGCACTTCATTCAACTTCCAAATTTATTCTCTAAAGCACAGCTTTTCACCCCCATACATAGTGTTATCCTGCAACGCAGAGACTTGCTACTAAGCAAATAATTACCTTTGACGTACTGCAATTACCAGATACACTTCCAAACACAGACATTCTCCATAGTACCAAGAAACACTTATCATTGATGGGTCTCACAATGCCTGGACGCTTTCATAACATTCACACTAATCAATCAATGCCTAATCCATTTTACTGCATCACACGTGCTTCATTATCTAAGACTCCCAGTATAGTCCATAGGAGCTTATCACAATACACAATTCTATGTCACAATGCTGAAATTCACAAAATACTAATACTTTCCACAGAATGCAGCCAGTATTATCCCAAGAGGTAGACGAAGATTTGCCACAAAAGGTAATCTTGCTCCACAATGCCACAGAAATACTTCACAAAGCATACAATGAGCCCACGATGAACTCGTTTCATGATGCCAGAACCACAACATGACTTACAGGCCATAGGAAAGTTGGACAATGTCAAACTCACTCTATGACCCACAACCCCACTCTACAACATACAATTAACCCACCTTGGAAAGAACAGGTCCCAAACATCCAGATTAATCCACAGTTTTGCTGGCCACACAACAGTTAGATACGCCTTACAATGTAAAATCTAGCTCCACAGCACATGGAACTTACGATAGACATGTGTACTCTACAACACACTTTCACAAACACAAAATTAAACTCTGATATACAGATTCACTTCACAAATCACACAGTTGTTCAGCAATATAAGTAATATCCCATAAAAATGTGCTATCCTCTCCCCAACACACACAGAATTTCTCTAGGACTCACAGTCTTGGTCCACAGAATCAATGCCTACTTCATATTGTACAGATATACCCCTCACTCATTATGCCTTTTCTAGCAGTTTTATCCCAAAAGGCACTCTTGACTCTTGGCTACCCAACCCCCTGTAGATAAAATCTACATCGTACATATTCACTCTAAAACAAAACCTTGGCAAACTAATAAAACTTCTTCAGCGCACAAAATATCTAGAGAACTCTTTGATACTCTTCACAGTCCCAGAATTACCACATTCCCTTTACATGCAGACTCACTCTGAAACACCTAGAATCAATTTACCATACAAAGACTAAGTCTATACAAGATCCTCTGTTCAATGTGCTGGCATGCTCCACAACATGTAAATTCCTGAAACACCAAGAATCTTATCACAACATCAACAAAGGGCCCACAACACACAAAACTGCATATGGAAACAATGCCCAACTAGCTTCAAAATGGGTAGTCTCACCCTGAAGCACAGAGATAGACTATCATGAAGACACTATGAGGGACAGGTGTATCCTACCACACACAAAGTAAGCTGTCATTCAACACAAAGGCTCACAACTCAAATATAATCAATTACACAATGGCATACCACATGACACATAGAACTGCATCTTAATTCAGATGGGACTGAGTGGTGCTATAGCACAAATACAGGCTCCGTCATACCCTAGAGCGTTGCCTAGTAACACAAACTCTCTTTACCACATCTAGAATCAGATCTATCTACAGACTCGCCCCATGAATGCCAAAACTGGACATAGCACCTTACCTGATAGAACTTACTTCTATAAAACTCCATATGCATGTCCCATAAAGCACAAATACAGTTGAAAGTACAAAGTTTGACCTTATCCCACAGATATTTTCTCTAGAATTTTTTTTTGGAATCAAGCCATAAATATCTTCACTTTATGACTCCAGGGCATATGCTACAATGTACAGATTTCAATGTATAGACCACAACATTTAGTCCTGCTTATAATGTGAGGACATATTCCATAGTCAGTAAAATCGCTCTAGCAGTGAGCTTGAGTGCATCTAGAAAATTGGACTCATACAAGTCACATAAGATGCTGTATCAAAAAGAAAGTCATAGGTGCTGGAGAGGTGGGTTGGTTGTTAAGACACTTGCCTGCAAATCCAAAAGGACCCAGGTTCAATTTTCCAGTACCACGTAAAGCCAGATGTACAAAATGTTGCATGTGTCTTGAGTTTGTTTACAGTAGCTAGAGGCCATGGCATATCCATTTTCTCTCTCTCTCTCTCTCTCTTTCTGTCCCTCCCCCTCTCATAAATAAATAAGTAAATATTGAAAAAAGAAACTCACAGTACTGCAAATAACTTCCTCAATTCACACTGATCTCAAACCAAATAATACACAGGACTACATAGCACACAGTTCATAGAGCCAGCATGTAATCCACAGACTTGGTATCCCTAAACTCTAGAGAGTCAGACCCCAGTACGAAGAGACTCTCTTTTTGACAGAAAGATTTTACTTTTACTTAACCACTTTCACACTCAACTTCACCTCACCAGACTTGCCCTGCCACATTTAGTCTTATATCCTCACACAGAGACATGTTGTTTAACCCAGTAAAGCATCTTGTAACATGCGGATTAACACCATGGACCTTAGACTCATGTCCTAGGCCCACACTCTGAGGCAAAGAAGAGCTATACACAGGAAGGGGAGATGTAATCCACAACACACACTGTGCATCAACTTGCCCCATATTTTTCATCTACTCCTTAGAATGCCCAGACTAGCTGAATGATCCTCAGTTGAAATCAGGTGCATTCAGGATGTATGACCATAGACATATCTCAATGCTCAGAAGGCCTTACAATACCTGGAAAGGTAGCAAGTTGTGTAAATGTACTCTGGAACATCCAGAGTCACATCACAAGGCAAAACTTAATCTCTTACATTGAGTCCCCAATACTTTGTTTTGGTCTTTATATACTGTCATTCATATGTTCACACAGTCACTTGAATATATATGTATATGCATAGTTGTGATTAAAACATACTCAAATAAACATGCCCATGGCCATGTATGCAACTTAAGTGTGCCTGTACCTTACAACATGTATGAAAGCACACATGTATAGTCATGCAAATTCATGTGGTGTAGATATAGAAATACACAAGGACATAGCTGTGCACATGCATACATTCACACTCTGACACAACAGTGATAGACTCACAGAGATTGCTCTATGCATCCTCACATAGTGGAATGTATATATCTAGAAGACATGTTCACATATACGAATGCACATTCACCCAATCTTATAACTACACTATATATCTAGACATCTAGAGCCAGATGCACAAAGGTATACGAGGGAAAGCTGATCTGTTCTCACAGGGACTGACTCAGCTGCACAGAGAAGCAGGTGACAATGCATGGATGTCCAGAAACACATAGATTCACAGATACGCAGGCACAGAGGCAGAAAAGTCCACACACCTGGGCCCATATTTGATCACACAAATATGGGCACAGAAACTTGTCCCGATGCAGAAATGCATTATAGCTTCATTATAGCTTTATAGACACACAGGTCCAACAATAGGTCTGCAGATATACATGAATCCCCACAGGTATGTTCCTCTACAAACACAGAGAGACAAAGATGCACACAGAAGCAGGCTTGTGTGTTGGTCTGTGCTCAGAGACATAGAACTTCCTTTAAAGTGTACAACATGCCTTCATAGGTACACATACATGCAAACATAGATGGTCATACTTGCCTACCACAGAAGCATGCACAAACCAAACTATGGCCAGAGCTATATAGAGCTATGTACCATAGGCACCCATCATCCCCATGTCTATTCAGTCCTCACATACACAGTATCATAAACATCTACACATGGACTTATTCAGAGAGCCTTCTGAAGACTTTAGTTTACATTCACATGGACTCTTAGTCACACATACACATGCTTGCATAAACACACAGATGGCCAATTAGGTGTATACATGCAGAGTGGATGAACACATGGATAAACACTTAAAATATTTATATTTATATGCATGTTCCTGGAATGTATATCACAAAATACAGAAAAACACATGCACAGATATGCACATCTAGCCGCCATTGAAATGCCACGCTTTGATGTTTACATGTCATCTATTGACATGAACTACAGAACGAAATCAGCATTTTCATCTCAGTCTATCAGTTGCTAGCTGAGCAATGTGGAACCATTTTCTTGCTTTCTGCCCTGTAACATGGAGGTGACCTCAGCACTCACCTTTCAGAGTTCTTGCAAGATTCAGTGAGATGAAAGGCTTACCCTCATGATTGGAATATTAATACATGCTGTTGCCACTGCTGTTATTTTTTACTTTGGTAGAGCCAAACTGCTTAGCTATATAGGATTTGATTTTTATGGTCAAACTTCATGGTTTTATCAGAGATATTGTTGCATCAGCTTTGCATTGCTGGTAGAAATCACCCAACTAAGAGCAGCTTATGGGAAAAATAGAGTTTTATTTTGGCTACAGCTGGAGAGAGAAGCTCCATGATGGCAGGGAAAATGATGACATGAGCAGAGGGTGGACATCACCCCCTGGCCAACATAAGGTGGACAATAGCAACAGGAGAGTGTGCCGAACACTGGCAAGGTGAAACTGGCTGTAACACCCATAAGCCTGGCCCCAACAATACGCTCCCTCCAGGAGGCATTAATTCTCAAATCTCCATCAGCTGGGAACCTAGCATTCAGAACAACTAAGTTTATGGGGGACACCTGAATCAAACCACCACAAACAGCTATATCAGCTAGCACTTTGTGTAAAAGTGCTAATAAAGATTCATTTATTAATATATTAAGGTGATTATATGATAATATATTGTTGTGTATTATATAGCTATAGAATTATTAATTATTATTATATTAATGAACACTTGTTCACAGACAAGGTAATTTCTGTTGTAAAATTTCAGTTTATGTACTGACAATTTTATACATGTATATAATGTAGTTTGGTTATAATGCCCTCCCACTACCTTATTTTGTTCTCCCTCCCCACCCATTTGCACTCCATATTTGCATATACAGGCAATGCTTCTCCTCTCAACACTTTAAGTGATATCTAGTTTACTTATATTTCCTCATGTGATATAAATGATACAGGATTCTTTTTAAATATAATTAGAACTGGCATCCATAAGGCCATTTCTTTTCTCTTTCACTCTCTCTCTTTTTCCGAGGTAAGGTCTCATTCTCTAGCCCAGGCTGACCTGGAATTCACTACGTAGTCTCAGGGTGGCCTCAAACTCACAGCAATCCACCTACCTCTGCCTCCTGAGTGCTAGGATTAAATGTGTGCACTACCACACCTGGCTCATGCTCATTTTCTTTTCTTTCTTTTTTTTAACTTTTAAATTTTATTTTTTAAACTTTTTATTGGCAATATACAATACATGGTGATTATAGTCATTTCTGAAAATCTCAGACATGATAAGGATTTGTTAATATCCCTAGCAAAAGGACATACCCCAGACATATGCTACTTGCTGTCATTGCTGTTTTTTATTACTGTCATTCTTTTCTTTTCTCCAGGAGATTGAGAGTGCAAAGGAATAGGAAGAGGCTTCATGCACAGGATGCATTTGCCATCTAGTGACCATACTGAGTAAGTACAGGATTTATGCCTTACGCTCTGCTGCCGCAAATACTTAAGCCACTGAACAGCTGTACGGCTGTCCCAGCAAATTAGGTAGATTACATCACACTAGAGTGGTATTTTCTACTATATTCTGAAATAAAAGTAGAAATGAAATTAAACTGTTCTTTAAAATTTTTACCGCCCCCATTTTTGCTTCTGGGCTTCACTTATAATGTGTTTTCTTTATTCATTTATTTTCTTGCAGTGGTATTCACACTTCTAACTATTCACCACCTTACATTATTTTGGAGAATTATCGACCTCACATATATTTCATCAAGTTAACATCTGAATTTATAAGTTCAAATATTTACAAAGTTATACTTTCCAGCCTGTTGTCAATACTTAGACCTTTGAATATTTCTTTCACATGAACATTCAATAAAATAAAATACAATATCATAGTGACTTGGTACTCAGCAATATTAAAATAAAAGACAAAAATCCTACAATGAGCAATGCCTTCCTTTGCAGTGAGAAATTCTATCCAATTTTAATCTCATTGAAATGACCATTCCACTCAATTTTCTTCTCTTAATCTATTAAAAATATTTTTCATGTTTAAGGGTATTTAGATTTGCCTCTGTAGCATATATCTTTACAGAAAGTATACAGCTATGGAAATAAGGTTTCTTGTGACTGCAAGCCTCTGATAATATTATGATTAAATTAACATTAACAGTAAACATTTTATCAGAAGAAAATAAAAATAATACATTTTGGTAAAAAAATCTGTAAAAATAAAAATTGTCTGGAAATGTATTTAAGTGAATATGAGTTTATTTTTCCAAAATCAGTTTATCTCTGAAGATGACAATTATTTCCAATGAAGCCCTTCCCCCCTTTTTTTTCTGTTGTGGCATTGGGCATTGAACTGAGGACCTCACACATTCCAGGCAAGTTCTCTAACCACTGAGAAACATCCCCAGCTTTATATTTCATTTTTTTGGGTATGAGAACTCAGGTAATTTTTTTCTCACTACTTGTTAGAAAATAAGTGAATGAGTGTCCAAGAGAGAGCTAAAAAATCACATAATGACATGTTATTGAAAATTACATTTTAGCCAGAAGTGGTGGTATGTACCTATGACCCCAGCACTTGGAAAAGGCAGAGGCAGCACTGTGAGCTTTAGATCAACCTGTGCTACATAGCAAGCCCTTATCTCAAAAAAATATTTTTTCCATTTAAATGCATTTTTTATTAACAACTTCCATGATTATAAACAATATTCCATGGTAATGCCCTCTCTCCCCCCACTTTCCCCTTTGAAACTCCATTCTCCATCATACCCCCTCCTCCTCTCAATCAGTCTCTCTTTTATTTCGATGTCATGACCTTTTCCTCCTAATATGATGGTCTTGTGTAGGTAGTGTCAGGCACTGCGATGTCATGGATATGCAGGCCATTTTGTGGCTGAAAGAGCACGTTGTAGGGAGTCCTACCCTTCCTTTGGCTCTTACATTCTTTCCGCCCCCTCTTCCGCAATGGACCCTGAGCCTTGGAAGGTGTGAGAGAGATATGCTGTGCTGAGCACTCTTGTCACTTCTTCCCAGCACTGTGATGCCTTCTGAGTCATCCCAAGGTCACTGCCATCTGAAAAGAGAAGGTTTTCTACCAAAAATGAGACTAGTGTTAATATATCAGTATGAGCATAAAGAGAAGGGCTTACTGGGCAGTTTGATGAGCATTTAGCCAGACAGCAGCAGACATTACACCCCCAGGACTCATGACTACCCGTGTTTTAAGTTTTCAGTATCAGGGATGTATTTCCTCCCGTGGAGCAGGCCTCCAGTCCAATTAGGGGGTAGTTGGTTTCCATCATGACAGACATGCTACTATTGCACTCATTGGCTCATTTGGCCTGGCTGCTCAAATATAAGGCTTGCAGTGTCCACTGTTGAGTATCTTCACCAGTGATTTCTCTCTCTCCCAGTGAACTGCATGCAAAAAGGCTTCTCCCAGCTTTCTGTCAGCTGGTCTACATGGAGGAGGTTATCAGTTTAGTTCCAGCAGGATTTCTCAGTGGTCTTGCAGCCCAAGTATGTAGAGTCTTACCATCTATTCCTGGTGGGAAACCAAGGGCCTCGGCAATGGCCTGTAATGTTTTGGGGGCATCAGGGACCTTCCTGGCCAACAACTCACTGGAAGATATCCCATCCCTTTCTAGTAACAATCTTACAGCTCCTGAGTGTTCCATTGTCCAAAAAAGTAGGTTTCCATATGATTTATTTATATGCTCTTAGGTTTTGATAAGCCCTCCCTCCACCTTTCCTTTACTCAGTCTCTTCCCCTGACCTCGCTTAGGCCTTTTCACCTCCATTAATCTATTCTTCTACTTACGTATATACAATACCATCCTATTAAGTACCCCCCTCCCTTCCTTTCTCTTCTCTTTATATCTCTTTTCTAGCTTACTGGTCTTTGCTACTGAGTTTTCTTCCTACTCACACAGAAGCCCAATCATCTGTAGCTAGGATCCACATATGAGAGAGAACATGTGATGTTTGACTTCCTGGGCCTGGGTTACCTCACTTAGTATAATCCTTTCCAGATCCATCCATTTTCCTGCAAATTTCATAACTTCATTTTTCTTTACTACTGAGTAGAACTCCATTGTATAAATGTGCTTTTTTTCAATTGAAAACATATTTTAGTGACTAGTATTTATAGCTTGAGTAAGTTAATACTTTTTTTTTAAGGGTGGAAGTGTGAATTTTTCATTTATTTGTAGGTGTTTGGTATCTATGGTAAACAAGGTGCTTTATAGTGAATAAAAAGAAAGCCATTAAACTGTTTCCTTGAGTTTAACCATGCAAATTAGAGAATCTGTAAATTGTATTTTTGATCCTTCATCCTTTCTTCAGCCCTCAATAAGGCTGATTCATAAAAAGTATTGAAAATATCTTCTAATATTTTCCCAAGAATATTTTAAAATTCCACAAGGACCTACAGGAAGACATTTGCTACCAATCTGAATGGATACAAGCATCACAGAAGGGAAAAATTCTCATCATGATAACTTGACTCCACACTTCCTTTTAAGCATGTTAAATGCACATCGCAGCAAAGCATGTTACAGCAAGTTAATACTTTTAAGCATGTAGGAGAAATGTGTTTTTCACAAAGATAACCTTTAGGAAAAAATATATATGAAATTTGAGCATCTAAAAGTACATTCTGTCATATTATCCCTCCTCATGTAATTCTTGGAAAGGATTCATGTATCATTAGCCATGATTACAGACCACTGTGCTGCACTATCTCCAGTTGCCTAGTGCCTCAGTAGTATAATGACATCACTGGAGTAATCAATTTATAAGTGTGCAGTGGCAGGAGGAGGTACCACTTCTAAATTTCTGACAAATTCTTCTATGACTAATGATGAACCCTAACCCTAACCCTAACCCTCACCCTAACTAAGTCTACTTGGCCAGTATGGGAGCTATTGTAGTCAGCTCCAACTCGTTCAGATGAACTTCAAGACAAGGCACAGTTTATGGGAGGAAGAAGGGATTTATTTGAAGCATGCAGATCCACTGGAAGTTCCATAATGGCAGAAGAAGCTGGCCCACATTCACAGGACCAAACAGAGAGATAAAAGCCCCAAGCCACCATCAGCACCACAAATAAGGATACTTCAGAAACTCCAGGTATTGCTCAGCCACTTGTATGTCTTAGGTTGGAATTCAGATGTGCCTGAGAGCTGGACCCTAGAATCCACCCACAGTGACACCTCCTCTAGCTAGGTGGCTTCAGATCTAAATCACAAACTTTAACATACTCCTGTATCTGTTGGAGGGGCATCCATTCAAACTACCACATTCTTCCTTTGGCCCCCAGTAGACTCATAATCATCCCACATTGTGAATTGTATTCAGTCCAAATTCAAAGGTCCTCACAGTCTTTACCAACTTAGATAGTTCCAAAGTCCTAAGTCTCATCTGAGATGTAAGATTCTCTCTTAACTGTGAGTCCTGTAAAATCAAAACAAGCTATATACTTTCAACATATAGAGCAGGGTAAACATTTCCAACTGTTATAAGCATTACAAAGATTAGAGCAATTAGAACAATTACAAAGATTAGAACAAGCAAACATCAAACTTCTGCAGTTTAAGTCCAATATAACCAGAGACTAACAGTCTCCACACTTTCCAATTCTGCCCCACCAGCTGGGCTGAGTAGCCAGGGAAAACTTCCACCCCAGGCTGACAGCACTCCATGGTAGACTTGTACAGTGCTGGTATATCTAAAACATCTTTAGGTCTCCATGCAAACCAAGATCCATCTTTCAAAGGCTCATCAGCATCAGGGTCATCAAGTCCTGCCTATATGCTGTGTCTCAGCAGCTATTCCTGGGAACATGTGTACTTTATGACAACTCCACACATTTTTCATGTTTTTGAAACAAATACCAGGTGTGCAGGACATAGTCATATTTTTAATCCAGGGATGAAATAAATCCTAACCTTGAAAAGCAGATTAATTTTCCAGTCAACTCTTTTCCAAAAGAGTTTGGTTTTCTATCATTTAGACTTTTGGGTGTGTGATCACCTTAGGCATCCTTTCCATTGTATCAGTGTAATGTAGTTGGGCCATTTTCCTTCCAAATGCTAATGTATATGACAATAGCAGCCTTAGCAACAAGTCTCAGTGTCAGTAATTTTAAACTTGTTTGAGTTTTCCCAACTTTTATCTTAAATCTCTCAGTCCCATATTTTTAGCCAAGCATATCAGTCCAATACAAATTTAATTTTGATCTGACTCTCTGGGACTGGGCAGCAGAATGCAGCCATTTCTTATGCCAGTCACCCAGTTTCAATACATTTCTCTCCCATCTTTTCTTCCCCTTAGAAAGTTCATAAACCAAACCTTCAAATACAATTTTCTTTGCACTTAGTATTTTCAAATACTTATCATAATAGTCCATAGAACTTGGCCTATGGCTCCAGGAGTCTTCAGTTGTAAGCACCAAGTTTCCCATTCCCGTAGCACACAAGTTCCAAAAAGCCAAAATCCACATAGTGAGATTCATCTTGCAACAACACTCCACTTCTGGGATGCATTCTGTTGTAGTCAGCCCCATGTTATTGGGATGAATGTCTAGACCAGATACAGTTTATGGGAGGAAGAAGGGTTTTATTTGGAGCTTTCAGATCCAGGGGAAGTTCCATAGTGGCAGAAGAAGCTGGCCCATTTTCACAGGTCCAAGCAGAGAGAGAAAAGCCCCAAGCCACCACTAGCAACACACAAGCACACTTCAAGAACTCCAGGCAAAGCTCAGGCACTTTGCATATCTTAGGTTGGAATTCAGATCTGCTTGAGGGCTGGACCCTAGAATCCACCCACAATGACACCTCCTTTAGCCAGGTGGCTGCAGATCTAAATCCCAAACTTTAATAAACTCCTGTATCTATTGTGGGGCATCCATTAAAACTACTCAAGGAGCCATCAGTCATATGCAGGTATGGGGTACTTGAAATATGGTGTGTATGAAAACATCACAAATAAACGTATAGTAGTTCATTAACATTTTATATTGCTTGCATGTTTAATGATAATATTTTGCTATATTTAGCTAAGTAAATAAAAGTAAAATTAATTTTACTTGGTTTTTAAACTTTTTGAAATGCCACAGCATTGAAACTTAAGGTGGCATATGTAGTTCACATCATGTATATTATATAATAACAGACCTTACAATTTCCTCTCAAAGGCTAAATATGAAAAAGATGATTTTTCTACTAGTCTAGTTCAGTATATAGGTATTCTAATGTAACCAATACTCGTTTTTTAGTGTTTGGGCTTCCATTTTGAATATTTCCTAGTTGTAAGTAGGAAAAAGTAAAAACAAAAACTAAGCATGACAATAGTCCATTAAGAACATTTTGAAAATAATCTTCATTTAGCACCCAGTAACTTGCCTAGTATGAAATTCAGGTTTCTTTCTTGGAATTCCAAATAAGGGACTGGTGCATTTGATTGAAGCACTGAATATTTCACCATCCTGGAGAGTTCTTTTATTACAATTCTAAGAAAAAATAAACTTTCAGAAAAATGTGATATCCAATTTTAATTTTATACTTGCTGACAGAGCTGTGTAAGACTTATTTAGACATATATCTATTATTTTCAAATTTTATTATTTATTTGTGTGCATTCATGAGTGTGCGTGTGAGTACAGGAACGTATGTGCAATGGAATATGGGTGGAGATCAGAGGATACCTTTCAGATCAGTCCTTGCCTGTTCTAATTTGAGGCAGGGTTTCTTGCTCTGGATTCTTGCTCTGCTGTTCTTGGCTGGGCTCTCTATAAGTTTCCCAGAAATTCTTCTGCCTCCACCTCCCATCTCACCATTAGTATCAATGTGCTGCGATGGAAGCTTGCCACAGCTTCCTGCTGGTGATCAAATATGTGCAGTTCAGCTTGTGCTGTGAGCACCTGATCTACTTCAGCCATCACCCTAGCCCCTAGATGTACATCTTTTAAAATTAACGTTGAGAATTTCATACACTTATATATTTCCATCATATTCACACCCCATTGTCCTCTTTTATTCCTCTCCCACTGGACCCCTTCCTCTTCCTAGATGATCTCCCTCCTACTTTCATACCTGTATTTTTTTTTTTTTTTACTCAATGAGTTTAATCAGGGCTGTGTGCATGACCATGGCTATGAGGTTGTTTAACCGAGCATGGGCAACTTAACAGTGGCTACCTCACTGAAGTAAGCATCTCTCCCCACCCCCAGCAACCATAAATTGTCTAAAGCTCCCCAGGAAGGGGCAGCGTATCTTGAGCCACCCACTCATGATGGAATGCTGGTGGGTCCAAACTTGTACAGATTTTGTGCAGATAGCAGCAGCTGCTTTGTATGTTCATGAATGGAATGGTCATGCCATGTACTGAGGAAGAAAGCATTCCACAACACCACTACCCTTCCTCTGGATCTTATATTTTTTCTGTCCCCTTTTCTGCAATGTTTTCTGAGCCGTGGAGAGGGTTATATAGATTTCTCTCTAGCACTGACTACTCCACAGTAATAGCATTTTGACCAGTTATGAGTCTGCAGTCACTGCAAAAAGAAGCTTCCCGGGCTGGAGAGATGGCTTAGCAGTTAAGCGCTTGCCTGTGAAGCCTAAGGACCCCGGTTCGAGGCTCGATTCCCCAGGACCCACGTTAGCCAGATGCACAAGGGGGCGCACGCATCTGGAGTTCATTTACAGAGGCTGGAAGCTCTGGTGCACCCATTCTCTCTCTCTCTCTCTCTCTCTCTCTCTCTCTGCCTCCTTCTCTCTGTCACTCTCAAATAAATAAATAAACCAACAAAAAAAAATTTTTTTTAAAAAAAGGAGCTTCCCTGAGGAAAATTGAGAGCAGCACTACTCTGTCAGCATAAACATAAATAGTTAGGAGGAATTTTGATGGGTACAACATATCAATTTAGTAAAAACAAAAATCAAAACAATAAAACAAAAACAACAGTAGTAGCTTCCGCACTAGGATCTGTGATTCCCCAGCCACACACTTGTGACCAGTTTTATAAACCATCTTCTCTAAAGCAGAAAGTGGGTTAGTTACCCCAACACAGTCATACCATTTCACTAGTGTACCAGTGGGCACATCTTTCCTGGAAAATCAGAAGTTGAGCACACAGGATGTGTGCATAAGACTGTTGGTAGTTTTTCTGTCCAGAAGCCTGCATAGTATCTTCTGGCATTTTGAAATCTAGCTAGCAGGGAAGAGGCTTTCAGTTCAGTTCCAGCTTAGTTTCTCTGTCCTACAGCTGAAACATGTGGTATCTTAAGCACTAGGTTTTTACCATCTAGTTATGGTGAGCAACTAAGAGCAGTGGCAATAGCCTGTATTGTTTTGGGGGCCTAAGGACACTCCATGATTAACAACTCATAGTAAGGTATCCCATGCCTGGAATTGTGATTTTTCTGGGATCAGCACTATCAAACCATGCAAGGTACCCTTGTGAAAACTCTTTCAAAATATTATTTTTAGATATTTTATTCATATATTTGTAAACAGAGAGAGATACATACACACATACATAAACACAGAGAAAAAGAGAGAGAGAGAGAGAGACAGACAGACAGACAGACAGAGAGTATGGGAACAGCAGGGCCTCTTGCCACTGCAAACGGATCCAGGTCATCAGACTTTGCAACCTTTAACCACTGAGAAATCTCTCCAGCCCCTTTAAAATTATTTTACTAGGTTAAAATAGCAGGTTTCCTTATGGCTTTTTCATAGTTACTTATTTGGAGTTGGCCCTGCTCCTATCCCCCTTTCTGCCATCCCATTTAATCCTTTCCACTCTCATTATTCCCTCTCTACTTTCTCTGTGTTTGTTATATATCATAACAGTAGCCATGACAAGTTTGAACATACACAGACAATAGCAACTCCCATTTATCTGTCTCCTGGCCCACTGCAACTGTAAGATGCAGTTTATTAGTTTAAAGTACATTATGATTTCATGGGTGTGAAAATATGAAAAAGTGCATCTTAGACGTGATTAAATACACTAATCCATTTGCTAAGGCAAAGGGTTTCTTGTAGGGCAGAAAGCCAAACTGTAAGTAAGGCCTGCCATCATGGGAATGTGGACAACAGTGAAAATACCTTTTCTGTGCATTGTATTTAGGAAAAAAAACCTAAAATGTAGCTCTTATTTAAAATGTCTTCTTAGACCTCTTAAGTAATATCACTTACTTAAGTAATATCAATAATGTTTGCTGCTTTTACTTATACGATCTGTATCGGATTCCTTGTTCATAAGTGGGAGTGCTCAAGAACCATGGGGATAGATGGAGCCATGGCTGGAGAAAGACTACATCTCCCCAGGATGAAAATGCTAGCATGTATGTTATAAGAATCACTTAGCATAATCTTGTGTGAACCTGTGCCTTCACTGGCTGTTTTTATTCTTCATATGTGGACTGACAAAGGTAGCTTGCTTTATTGTCGTGGTTTCGTTTAGTTTCACCACTAAAGTGTCCTTTCTTGACTAAAGGGTATAAGAGGAAATAATGAAGGTTGAGTTGCTTACCTCGTGCTGTTTTGCATAATATTTGAAAAGGTTGGCAAGACATACCAGTATTGCATCAGAAATATTTTAGCTTCAGCATCAATGAAATGGAAACCAGATTTGTTATCCAAGACTTGTAACACATCACTTTTCTAATAATACTCTGCATGATATAAGACATTTATAGGAGGTATCAAATCTAAAAGTTGTCCTGAATGAGATACATAAGGGAGCTGTCCCCACACTTAAACATCACACTAAAGCTTAGAGACTTTTTTCTGGTATGTGTAGGATGTGTGGTGTGGTGTATACACGTGTGTGTGCAGATGCATACTTCTCTCAAACAGGATAGCTCCACTGAATCCAAAACTGATCAGCAAGCCCAAAAATTCTCTTCTCTCTACTGCTTATGGGAATAGGGTTTCAGGTGGGCATGGGCACACCGAGCTTTTTACTTTTATTGCTTGGGTGCTGGGGAATCGTATGCGGGGCAACTCAGAGTGAATAGCCGTGAATTGGGCCATCATGCTTGTGTGGCAAGCTCTCTTACCCACTGAGCCGGCTCCTGAATACTCAGGGATTTCTGGATGATGAACTCCATGAGACTGCAACCTATTGCTTCAGAGTTTAGACAGGCTACATGGTTGGTTTAATCCTCTGCTATCATTATCTTGAAATTAACAATACATTTTATTAACAGAGCCCTGAATTTGAATATTATACTATGCCCCACAAATTATGTAGTGGATGCTATCCAAAAGGAGATACTTGTTACTGAATAATTAACTGAAGTTAAAAACTTAAATTTCAAACACTGATTCCATGCTGTCTGAACTCATAATTACTACTCATATGCTATTCTTGTCATTACTGCTATTAGTACTATATATTGTTAGGAACAGTACTTGCAGACGTGGTGAAAGGAATACTTTTATGTAATGGCACTTCATATTGAAGCCCTATTTGATTATTCTATCCCTGGGACATCTTCTTTGTCTCTAGTTTTCATTTATAAAATGTCAGTGACATTATAGTTGCTCTCTTTGACCCTAAATGAGGATAATTGTAAGGATCAAATTGAAATTTCCATAGATTTACTTTGAGATCTTGTAAGGGTGATACTGGTTTAAAGTACTATTTATTCCCATGCAATGCATAGCGTTTGGGTGACAGTCACCTGCCGAGGGCCCTGTACTGTTCCTTGGGTTCAACAGTGGGGTTACTGTGGACCAGGTAGTCTGGAAAATCCTACAGCTAGAAATCCCAAGAGCCCCCTCAGGGAACATCACTATTGTAAAAAGCTTTAAGACCAGGTATCATGGCATGCAGGCAGGACTAGAGGGTTGGGAAGAGAAAGGAGAAAGCACAGCTTGGGAAGTGAGGCCACAGGTCATAGTGGCCATGGGTGACAGCCACTTTACAGTGACATGGTAGTTTTTCTTATAACTATGAAGAATATTGAATTCAGAGTCACCGTTATCTAAGGCAAAGAACTCCTACTTCAGATGTGTGAGGGAGCCCAGTTTCTTGACGATAAAGAGGAACGGATACACAAGGGAGATTTTGAGAAAGAAAATATATGGATTTAAGGTTTTCAAAAGACCCCCAAGTATCTTACAAACATCTGCAGGGCTTTGTAGTAAAATTGAATGGAGAGGTTAAAAATAACACTTTTAGATGGCATGGTGGAGCACGCCTTTAATCCCAGCACCTAGGAGGCAGAGGTAGGAGGATTGCCATAAATTCAAGGCCAGTCTGAGAATACATAATGAATCCCAGGTCAGCCTGGGCTAGAGTGAGATCTTACCTCAAATTCCAACCCCCCCAAATATCTCTTTTAATGAAGCCACCAAAATGCTAGGAAGATAATTTCATCATGATGGCAATGCTTTCTGTTACTGATGGAGATGGCAATGAATGGCTTAGTTTATGTCATGTTGTCCCTTCTATATTGCTGACTTACTGGTGTCCTTCCTGTTCCTCAGCCCTGTTCATGCCTCAGGAATTGGCTTAATTTTACCTCACCATATTTTTATATTAGTAGGTAATTCTTGATCTATTTTGTTTGAATTTTACCTAAAGTAGGATTTTCTATGTAAACTGCTAATAGTGTACAAGAAATTTTGTTCATATTATATTGTAACTTATAATTATATAACAAATATATTTTTAAAATATATCATTTTTATTTATTTATTTAGTTAGTTAGTTGACAGAGGTAGAGAAAGAAAATGTATGGCCATGCCAAGGCCTCTAGCCACTGCAAACAAACTCCAGACGCATGCACCCCCTGTGCATTTGGCTAATGAGGGACCTGGGGAATTGAACCTGGGTCCTTTGGCTTTGTAGGAAAACACCTTAACATCCAAGCCATCCCTCCAGCCCTATATAGCAAATCTTATTAAAAGATTTTGTGCTGGGCTGGGGAGATGGCTCAGAGGTTAAAGGTGACTGCTTACAAAGCCTCCTGCCCTAGGTTCAATTCCACAGCCATACTCATAAAGCCAAATGTGCATCCATTTGTAGCAGTGGGAGACCTGGAGAGAGAGAGAGAGACAGAGAGACAGAGGGACAGAGAGAGAGAGAGAGAGAGAGAGAGAGAGAGCGCACACCAGGGCTTCCAGTCACTGCAAAAGAACTGCAGATGCATGTGCTATCTTAGGCACCTAGCTTATGTGGGTCCTGGGGAACTAAACCTGGGTCCTCTGGCTTTGCAGGCAAGTTCCTTAACTGCTATGCCATCTCTCCAGCCCCAATAGTTAAAATTTGAAGACAAATGAATTTCCTTTTGATAAAATCAGGATAATTAATGAAATGATTTGATATTTGATAGATTTGTATATTAAATCCAAGATACAAAAAGACAGGAAAGAAAATTTTTTTCTTGCATCCCACCTGGGAGACCTGAATAGACATCTTGCCTCTTTCTACTTACTATTTCCCCACTATTGAAACATGGGCTTCTTTTGCAAGTGAAGAATAAATGAACAATCTTAATGGGACATGTCAGAGGATGCATTTAAACAGAAGCTATACATCCTGGCACTTGTTCATATGCATGTAGGCCAAAAATTCCCACATATGTTATTTCTGCAAAATAAAAGCTGTTGGTGTGGTTTTGTGCTGGCCACTCAGTGAATATTGGGAAGAATGTTTATTTGGCAGAAGGTGATATATGGGATGATTTAAAATCGACATTTATGTCTGATAAGAAGATAGGTGCCCAATAATAGATCGTGTTGGTATTTATGTGTGATACAGACATACATAGGTAATAGAGGGGGAGTTGAGACAGCTTCTGGAAATCCAAACACTTGACATTATGGCTTAAAAATGACAGCTATAATGCTACCAGCTTCCACAACCTAGGATATTTTCATCCTCTCTCTTCTACTGTAATTTTACAGTGGCGAAAAAAGTCCTATTTACCCAGCACAGTAATTCATTATTTTGTTGTGTTTGACGTGTGCATAGTATATGCACATATATGTGCAGCCTGTCTACACACATGAAGAGGCCAGAGGAGAACGTTAGGTTAGGGTTAGGATTAGGTGTCTTCTTCTTTTTGCTCATCCACATGTTTCCTTGAGAAACAACCCAGAGTTGTTGCTTTGACCATTTTTATTTATTTTATCTTTTGGCCAACAAGCCCCAGTGAATCTCCAGTCTCCAATCCCCACACCTCTGGCAGGGTCTCAGGCCTTCATGTTTGTGCAGCAGGCACTCTTAACTGCTGAGCCATCTCCCAAGCCCCAACAGCAATGCATTTTACTTGCTCAACTATACACTACCCAGTATGCGTTGGATGTGAAATTCTACACAGAGTGAAAGACAGCCTCCCACGTCTATGATATCCTTGCAAAATAGTTAACTATTTGCTCAGAGGAAGCAAGATTGTTGCTATCAATGGGAACTGAGTAGAGTTAAATTAATGTGGAAATTTTTGCACCATATTATGAAGTTCAAAAGCAAATGACATACCTAGCAGTTGCACCAATAGACTCAGTGGAGGATTGTTTATGTTAGTGACAAAGACGCCTTTTCCCACAAGACAGTAGAGCTTCATTCTCTTTTTGTCTTTCTCTTGAGTTTGGAATTGATGAGTATTGTTATTTAATATAAAGAACTGAAAATACTGAAGATTACTAAAGCCTTTGCTCCTTGTGTGTGGTACAGCAGAGGATAGTATTGTAGGAGTAAACCTTCGTGAAAAGACTCTGTTTTCTGGCTAAAATGATAGAGGATGTTCAATTGCATATTTCTGTCCAAAAGGGGAGAGGCTTGCTGTGTTGTGTGGGAATGCAGAGTGTGAGGTTGATGGGGCGTGTTTGCATCTTCTTAGCTGTTTTGCACAAAAGTTTGTGTGCTAGGTTTAGGCAATAAAAAGACTATAGGTTGTAAACCAATAGCAAAGAGTCTGGACTCTGGTTTATGTCAGAGACATCCAGTGACCTAGCAACATGGCTTGGGGAGGACAAGTGATGGCCTAGAGCAGGAATTGAGAACTAGTTGGATGGGGGAAAACTCTGCAGATACTCATACATGGCTTTGGTCAAACCTAGCTGAGGATGGCAGGAGAGCTTTATCTGTTTACAATTTAATTTAATTTTTATTTGAGAGAGAGAGAGAGAAAAAAAAAAGGCACACCTGGGCCTTAAGCCACTGTAAACAAACTCTCCAGGTGCATGCGCCACCTTGTGCATCTGGCTTACATGGGTCCTGGGGAATCAAATCTGGGTCCTTTGGCTTTGCAGACAAGTGCCTTAGCCACTAAACCACCTCTCCAGCCAGAGAGCTTTTTCTAGCTACTTGTATCACTGACTGAAAGCACTACTACATTCCCAGGACAAATAATAGTTACCAGACATGGAACCTTAGAACCCTGGAGATGGGCACAGGAGGATCAGATGTTCAAGGTCATCCTGAGCTGAATAGTAAGCTTAAGGACAACTTGGCATACATTAGACCCTGTCTTCAAAACAACAAGAGAAGCCAGGCATGGTGGCACATGACTTTAATCCCAGCACTTGGGAGGCAGAGGTAGAAGGATCACTGTGAGTTCTAGGCCACCCTGAAACTACATAGTGAATTCCATGTCAGCCTGGGATAAAATGAGAGCCTACCTCAAAAAACAAACAAATGACAACAACAAAAACTAGAAAGAGTTACTAAACTTGTGAGTAAAGAAAGGTTGTAAACTAAGCAATGGCCTCATTTAGGAATGTTGGAAGTTTTCCAGTACTTCCTTTAGGGTGCCTATTGATACTGAAGATAAGAGAAAAAAGATGAGTTGAGTATTACTTATTTGAAACAATTGAATCTATGAGGTTTCTTTGTGTAATGGTTAGCATTCTGGACTCTGAAATAGCTAAATCTAATGTGCTTCAGATTTGAAATCTTTTTGAATTTTGGAATGTCTATGTAGACATTACTGTTGAGCATCACAAAGCTCAAAATTTGTAAATGTTACAGATTTCTCATTAGGGATGCTAACTCCAATTACTCCTAGAATTTCAATGAACCCTTAAATACTGGCTATATAATGTGAGTCTTATATTTTAAATGTGTAATTCTCCGTTAATGGTCTCTCCTGCCTCTGGCTCCACGCTTTCAGGACTGAGGAATTCTGTACTTCCTGAGGTAGCCTGTTTGGTCTCTGGCCATCTTTATTAGATAGACAGTTTATTGTTATATTGGATTGAAATCTACCTCCCTGAGTTAAAATTTTGAACATCTAATTGATTTGGAGACCTCTTTTAACCTTGTTTCCTCCTCGCATCAGTCCAAGCAGGCAGGGTACTTGATTCCTGGTGCAGTCTGACCACTCGTACCTTAGCTGAGAAGCATTCTCTACATCAGCTTTATGACACCTGTGGTCAGGCTGCATTATTGACTCACTCAGAATTTCTGGACAGTCTAAATTCCAGAACTTGGGATGTGGATGCAGGAGGATCAGACATTCAAGGTCTTCTTCTGGTATAGGTTGAAAGGTGCATTCTCTAAGAACTATAGGCATAGTCAGACCTTTGACAAAAAGTATTTCATTGATTGAGAATAAGCTTGTAATTACATGGAAAGGAACAAAGTGGAAAGTAGAAAGTATCTGCTGTGTCAGTTCTTTTATATAATGTCTTGCTTTGTTAGATTTTCTTTTTAAAGCTTATTTATTTATTTTATTTACGAGAGAGAGAGAGAGAGAGAGAGAGAGAGAGAGAGAGAATGGGCGCACCAGGGCCTCTCGCCACTGTGAATGAACTATAGATGCATACGTTACCATGTGCATTTGGCTTATGTGGGTTCTGAGGAGCCAAACCTGGGTCCTTAGTCTTTACAGGCAAGCTCCTTAACCACTAAGTCATATCTCCAGCTTTTATTTTTTATTTTAAAAATATTTTCATTTATTTATTTGCAAATTGAGAGATACAGAGAGAAGAGAGAGAGGGACAAAGAGAATGGGCGTGCCAGGGCCCTTATCCACTATAAACAAACTCTAGATGGATCTGGCTGTACATGAGTACTGGGGAATCAACCCCAGGTCATTAAGTTTTGCAGGCAGGCACCTTAACTGCTGAGCAATCCTTCCAACCTCTGTGTTCGTTTTGTTGAGAACTTTAGCATCATTTTGTACCATATAACCCTAGTCTAGTCGCTTATCTTTTCATGAGGTAACCAGAAATATGTGGAAAACATATAGGACTTAAGAGCTGTGTTAATCATATCCATTGCTCACAGCGAAGTGAGAATAAAAATGAAATTTCCTTTCACTCTTCATGACCGACAGTATTATGGAAATTCACTAGAAATACAAGAAAAGAACATCTGTTTGGTAACAAATACAGAATTTTGGTTTTTAATTTTTCTAGATTTTTAATTTTTAAAAATCCAGAAGTAGAAATTGTGTATATTTATTGGACATGATGTGAGTGCTGATACATGTTTGCATTGTGGAATGATTAAATAAAACTCACTAGCAAATGGATCCCCTTACATGCTTGTCTTTTGGGGGGTGAAAACATTTGAAATCAGCTCTTGGTAATTTTGAAATATACAGTTTTATAAGTAACTATGGCTTCCATGCAAGATCACTAAACTTACTCATCCTGTTTAACTGAAACTGCATCCTTTGCTCAACATCTCCACTTTTCCCCCTTTCCTCTATACTATAAATAGTAAGTTTCCTAAGTTCACAGGCTAAAAAGTGTTATGTATAATGTCTCTGATAACTAAATAGTAATCAACTGTAGAATGTGAATATGTGAATTGCAAGGTTCAGTTTTCTTCTCCTTGAATAACAGCATGCTCAGTGTGAAATTACTTTTTGAGACCATCACATTCCTGGTGGATTTATACAATTAGCCTTCACCGTGATGGCAACTCACTTAGAATTGTGTAATTAGCAGTCTGTAAGGGTCAAACTAGATCTCATGACAAGAATAATGTCTGAAAGTGGAGAAAGTAGCAGAGACTGTTTGGGATTGAGGAAGTTCGGCTGCAAGAGTATGCAGTGGTTGGGAGCAGCTGGTGAAGGCTTGCCTTGCATTGTGCTCTGTTCATGATTAGTATTCTGAACTCCTGCGTGGATGTTTACTGCATGTGCCCTCTGCCTTGCTCTTGGGATTGGCACTTCCAACTCTCCACCAGGCAACTGTGCTTGTCCCTGCACATACCTGCCCCACTTGCATGCCAGTTTCAAGTATGGGTCCTTCCTTTTACTCTATCTTTATTCTGTATTATATGGAATGCAAATATCTAATACACAGCTGAATTCCCCTTTAAATCGAAAGATAAACACATTTCCCATGCATTATCAAGATCTTCTACAATAAATGTGTAGGAGATTTCTCAGTATGAAAAATGAGAAATGTAAGCTGGGTGTGGAGGTGCACACTTTTAATTCCAGCACTCGGGAGACAGAGCTAGGAGGATCGCTGTGGGTTCGAGGCCACCTTGAGACTACATAGTGAGTACCAGGTAAGCCTGGGCCAGAGTGAGACCCTACCTCAAAAAACCAAATAATAATAATAATAAGAAGAAGAAGAAATGTAATGAAACTATTTAATTAAAGGTTAAGATGAGCTGAATTTTCTATTTTCCCCCACAATTTGGAATCCTTAGAATAATGAAGCCTCATAGCAATCAATCCTGGCCTTTGTTTTCATGCAATGCAGCATAGTTCTTGTGAGCATGGGAAGTCAGGTATATTGGCTTGGGTGTTTGCTCCTTCTTGATTGGCTGTTGCACAAGATGTCTATTCCTAGCCACTTTCACTAAGAGTTTCCTTCTTTTTTTAAGAGGCAGAATTGATCACTTGCAACAGAATTGTTCTGGCTCAGCCCTTAATGCCTTGGCCTGGAAGGTTACACCCATTACTGCTGTGGACTCTGCTATCCTCTCTGCCCAGTGATCTGGTTGAGAGAACAGAGTGTGCCATAGATGACCATGGCATATGCAGTGACCAGGAATTGTTGTGAGGTACTTGCTCAGATATTATATTTCAATTAGCTATGGCTAAAAGAATGCAAATTATTTTATTATAATTATTTTTTTTACAGAGGTTATAGTCTTAAGACCTGTCTCTCCATGTTTCACTTTCCCTGAGGGCTCTCCTCAGTGGACTTATTGGTGTTCACTCTTGGGTAATTAGGCTTCAGTCCATCTCCTTTGGGAAGGAGGGTTGTGCCTCAGAATATAATACAAAACTTTTTGACAGTGAGAATTCTTTTAAATTGTTTATGAGAGAGAGAGAGAGAGAGAGAGAAGGCACGTGGAGGCAAGAGGACAACTTTTGGGTGGATTCTCGCCTGTCCATCTCGTGTGAGGCTGGGTTTCTCCCTATGGGGTCTCTACCTGCTGTTCTTTGCTGCACTCATCACGAGGTTCTAAGACGTGCTCCTGGTTCTGCCTCCCATCTTGCTCTCAGTGTCAGTGTGCTGGGATTGCAGAAGCCCTCCACATCTTCTGGCTTTTTACATGGGGTCTGACAATCAAACTTGAGTACTTTAGCGTGAGCAGTGAGAGCTTTAACCACTGAACCATCTTCCTAGCCCCCTACATGCTGGATAACATGGAGCTAGGAAACTTTCGTGATACATTTACTTTCCCCAGCTTGTAACTAAACAAAGTGGCCAAATTTGTGAAATAGCAAATAATACAGGAAGAGGTATCACAGCTGGCAAAGCAATATAGGTTGATTTGAAAGCATATAGGTGTCAGGTAATGAGTGTGATATTGATTCCACCATGGGAGACTTGAGGACCCAGAATAGAAAAGCAATTTGTTTCAGTGAATTGGCCAGGCACCAAAGATGAGGGGGGAGGATACAGTGTGCAGCTTGAGCTCAGGGAAGAAGATGCAAGTTCTACAAATCATAGGTAACATAAAGTAGAAGGAAAGAGACTGACGGAAAGGGAAATAAAAGTAAAACTGTAACTAATTAGAAAGTATTTTAAGCTTGTCAGATGTTAAAGCATGTCCTAGGGGTCCATCAATGGATGAATGGATAAAGACAATGTGTCAAATACCCAAAGTGGAATAGCCTTTCTCCTTAAAAAGGAAGCAAATCCTAGCCAGGCGTGGTGGCGCATGCCTTTAATCCCAGCACTCAGGAGGCAGAGGTAGGAGGATCCCCATGAGTTTGAGGCCACCCTGAGACTCCATAGTGAATTCCAGGTCAGCCTGGGCTAGAGTGAGACCCTTCCTCAAAAAACAAAAAAAAAAAAAAAAAAAAAAAGAAGAAGAAGAAGAAGCAAATCCTATGATTGTAATAAAATACAGGGACCCGGAGAGCATTACATCAAGAAAAATGCTACCACAGAAACACAAACACTGCATGAGCTTGCACTTACATGTACAGTGTAAGAAAGTTGAACTCATGGCCATGGACATGGTGGTTACCAGATGTGGGAAGTTACTGGGTCAAAGGGCATAATTTGATTGGGAAGAATAAGTTCTGGTGATCTGTTGCACAACATAGTATGTTAATAACAATGTATTGTATATTTGAAAATTGCTAAGAGGCCATATTTAAGTGTTGTCATCAAAAAAGTATTAATATATGAGTTAATGGGTATATTAATTAGATTTCTTTAGTCATTTCACAATGCATACATATTTCAAACTATCTTGTGATACAGGATAAATGCATGTAATATTTTCATCAATTCTAAAAATAATTTCAAATGGATTTGCTAGAAGAGTATTTAATCTGGAAGATAACTACTGTGAGTCAACAATAAGATGTATGTTATGAAAAATAAGTCTGGCTAACCTCACCTGGCTTTCCAGTAGGGAGCATAAATTTTGAAGAGTCTTTCGTGTCTTTTAATGGATAGGAGAACGATATGCTGAGGTCAACTTTCAGAGGAAACAAGATTAGCTTTGTATTTAATGCAGGGTATTATGGGCTTCCTAAAAAGATTAAACTAAACCTTATTACATACAGTCCACTAATGCTTTTTAATGTAGCAGACATTTTTTTCTGCTTTTCATGTTTTTCATTGAAACCTGTACTTGTGAATATTATTAAATCTGTTGGGATTAAGGGCTTTTAGCATGCCTTGTTTGTAAAGCTTCATTATTCAGTTCTCAACAGGAACTAAAGAAAGCCCTCTACACATCTACCCCACCCTCCTTATTACAAGGGGGCTTAAGAAGGGCAAAGGGGAGCTGAAATTGCTTTAGGAGAGGAAGTTGGATAAAAGGAGAGAGATGTTTGCAAATGTTTCTTCACCTTTGCACAGCATTCCCTCATCCCTCTTCCTGTGTCCCTTGGTGATGCTTATTTTAGAGACAGGGCATGGAGTAACCTCTAAATCCTGACTGCAGCTGCTGATGTTCATCAGAACTCTCACCTTTCCTTCTGTTATCTATACCTTCATTTCTCAAACAATTCAAGTCATAGTGCTGTAGTAATAAGATGTGATAGCTCTTAAAATGTTGCCTGAAGCATATCTTTGAACGCTAACATTTTATCATGTCAGTGATTGGTATGTTTCCCTCTACAAGCATCTAAGCAGCTAAAAGGAGAAGTTGTTACTTCTTTATTTTAGTGTCTCTTGGAGAATCTAGCACAGTGACATGCACAGGGGTGCCTAGTCAGTGATCAAATGCACCACGACACAGTAAGTATGTTTGAAGTGGCTGATATCCATATGTTGATTGTTAGCAGAGTTGTGTGGTACAATAGTGATAGCAATGGAGAAATCAACACTAAGTGGAACAGAACTGTCTCGAGGTTAATACCAACAAAACATTGAGAGAAATAATTAAAGAAGCAGAAAGGACTCAAACACATTGACCCATAGCATCTCTATAGTATTCATGTTAGAGAAGCACATCTCTTTATTCAAGGTTTTTTTAGTGACCATGCTTTCCTGAGCATCAGGCAGGTGGCTATTTGTATTTAAGTGACCTTTACTGACTCTTGTTTCCCCAGAAAACAAACGATAGACTAAAGAAGCTACATGTCCAACCAGTGGCCTGTAACACCCCAGACATTCTTTTGTTTAATATAAGTCTGTTAATGAGGCATCTTATTGTTCCTACCAGATGTGTGGGTTGTTCCAGAAATCAATTACTCCATTCAGCTAGAAACCTCCTGAGTTAATTTGGCCCTTGAACCACTTCATTCTTTGTGTGTTGAAATTGATGGTTTAGGAAGCATCAAATAATCTGTTCAAAGCTAACTACAGAAAAAAAAATACGAATAAGGCAGAAATCAGTTATTTTTAGCATCAAATGAAAATCTTCTGACCTATTTTAATAGGTGACATAAATGTAAATAGCTGGTGACAATTTTTTGTCATATAGACTAGTAGAAGATCAATTCCTTGCCTTACTCATCAAGGGGAAATAATTTTTGCTAATCAAGAACATGGAAAGTTAGGATAGATGTCATCTTTTCAACTCCTAATCTCTTTCAGAAAAGTGAGAATAATATGGAGGGTGTGGTAGATGTGTAGAGGGCTATCTTAGATCCTGTAGAGAACTGAATAATGAACTAGAGTTCTTTGTGTTGTTACTAGTTATCCATATAGTCTTGGAAAAGTTTTCCATGTTCTTGCCTCAGCTTCCTTGCTAATAGATAAAGGAGTGTGTTGGACTAAATATCTATGAGATCTTCTAGCTCAGAGTATCTGCAATTCTATGAAACATTTTTGTCATCTTCCCTGCATATAGTGTCATTTCAGAGTGGCACTCAATAGGACTATGTAAACCATACACATTTAGGGCATATTCCTAAGGGAATACTGTCCTGGTGTTAGATTGTCTTCGTTTCCAGAGGTGTGTCTTCCAGTATCAAGGATGTGCTGAACATATTAAAATGTCTATAAATTTTAATCTAGTTCCCACATATGAAAGAAAATTCAGTATTTGTCTTTAAATCTGGCTAATCTCCCTTCACATAATGATTTCTAGTACACCTATTTTCTTGAAAATGGCATAGCTCCATTTCTCTTTATGACTGAATAAAACTCCATTGTACATACATTTTATTTATTCACTTTTATGCTGATGTGACCATTTGAGGCTCTTAGTTTCATGTGGCCATGCTAGTATATTCAAGACATTGCGCTATTACATTAAGACCAGGGATACACGCAGTCCTAAATTGGATAGTTGCTGAATGAATGGGGAATGCAGCACTGAAAGAGCCCTGACATTAGCCAATCATCAAGAGCAAAACAGCCTTCTCCTTATCTCTTGATTTTCTTTTTATTTTAAAAATCTTTTAGAAAATATTTTGTTTGCTTATTATCAGAGATAAATAGACATGTGCATAGACAGTATGGGAACACCAGGGCCTCTAGCTACTGCAAATGAACTTCAGATGCCTGCATCACTTTGTGTATCTGATCTTATGTGGATTTGAACCCAGCTTGTCAGGCTTTGCAAACAAGTATATTTAACCAGTGAGCCACCTCTCCATCCCTTCTTTTCTTTTAAAAATATTTTATTTTATTTATTTGCAAGGAAATAGGCGATAGATGATGATAGATGATAGATAGATAGATAGATAGATAGATAGATAGATAGATAGATAGATAGAGAGTGAGCATGCCAAAACCTCTTGTCACTGCATATGAACTCCAGATGCATGTACCACTTTGTTCACCTGGCTTACTTGGGTACTGGGGAATCAAACCCAGGTCAACAAGTACCTTTATCCACTGAACAATCTCCCCAGGCCATCTTGATTTTCTTAATGTCAACAAGACAGTGGACAATAAGGTAATTGCATGTTAGATATTGTGTCTTGTTTGAGTACCTAAAGATCAGCTTGCTGCATTGGATCTGTCTTCCCAGGGAGATGCTTGGCATTACTTTCTCTGCTTTCAGAAAGGAAAATGGGGCTCAAGTAGTGTTGTAATCTTGTTGATTAAGAAAATTATTTTTTACCAGAATTTTTTTGTTCCTTTTTTTTTTCTTTTTTGATGTAGTTGAGGAATATTCTTGGACTCCCAATAGAAACTAAGGAGTTGGGCTGGAGAGATGGCTTAGCAGTTAAGCGCTTGCCTTTGAAGCTTAAGGACCCTGGTTCAAGGCTTGATTCCCCAGGACCCATGTTAGCCATATGCACAAGGGGACACACGCATATGGAGTTTGTTTGCAGTGGCTGGAGGCCCTAGCACACCCATTCTCTCCCTCTCCCTCTCCCCGCCCTGCCTCTTTCCCTCTCTGTCTGTCACTCTCTAATAAATAAATGAAAATGAACAAAAAAATTAACAAAAAAGAAACTAAGGAGTTGAACATAGAAAATGCAATTTGGTTAGAATTGGACTGATATCTGAAATGGAACAAGCAACCATCAATTTCGTGTTTTTTTCACATTTTCTTGGCTCACCTTCATATTTGGAGGACCTCCCTCTCTGAGGACTGCCACCCTCATGTCATTCGCATGAGATTGGGCCCTTCCCCTAGGCCTGGGGTAAAGAAGAGACTTATTCTCTTCTGTTCTGAAAGTGCGTATGGTTGTCTTTGAGCTATGACCACCTGGCCAACTTCTGGGGATCACTAAGGTTGGTAAAGAATTTGGAGCTCATTTTATAAAATAACAAAAATCTCTTGGCTTTAAGTCAAACCTTTCTGAACTATATCATGGTATTCCAGTAAGTCACACAACTCTAGGTCCGTGGAAAAGAGGTGCAGAGTTACTATTCTGAGGAATGGCTAAATTTGGTGTCACCAACTGGGGAGCTAAAACCTCCTTAAGGCAATGGAGAGTTAGGTAAAAGTTCCAGGAAATGACATGATGTGTCCACAGTGCCATGAGACTCATCCTCTGCCCATGATCTTTGACTAAATACTAATTCCTGAGTCACAGATTAGGCTAAGGGTGTCTTTGTTGTCTAAATTATTTTTTGAGTGGCTCTTTCATTTTCTAGCTGTGTGCTGATGGGCAATCCACTTCTTTAAACTCCACTGGAAAAATAGAAATCATACTAGTGTCTACTACATGTAACTGTTGTGAGGATTTCATGAATTATATGAAATGAGGAAAGGTTTGAAGAATGAATAGCTGAATAAATTCATTAATTTTGGTGTGACAAGCACATAATTACCGAGGTATGAATCTGTCTGAAAGTATCATGGTTTAGAAAAGAACTAAGTGCAAAACTAAGTTTCTGTATCAAATAATTAGATGCAGTGTATCTTTACTTCTCTGATATTGTCACAAGTAAATGCCAAACATAGATCTAGAATAGGAGATAGCATCTTATGCCAATTGCCTCTGTGTCATACACTGGTCATGGTATACATGTGATCCTGAAGAGATATTTTAGAGCTTCAGAATGCACTCAAATATGAAAAATCATCAACATATAAAGTATGTGGAATTTATAGATAATATGAATTATGCTAAAGAAACTGCTGTCAAAATGGATATACATGTTTGATTGGTAATTAAGTATATGTTATTAATACATATACACATGAATGCTTGAAGGAAACATAATTTCCTGGATGTCTTATGTCACTTCTCTTGCCAAGTAGAATAAATGGAGATTGAGAGGCCCACCTTTTCTTTTAAGGACTACTGTAAGAGGCGATTCATATTAACTCAGCAAAGAAACATTACAGGAACCATGATTTAATTATTGTTTTCTATAATGTAAAGTTATAAAAGACAGCACCATGCTTTGTTACTCAGGACAGATTTTCTGAACATCATTATCATACAACAGTCACAACTGACATGACATTTAAATGAAACTTTGGACAGAAGAAAGTTAGAAAACTCTTGTATTTAGGGATAGTTGTAGCTATGGTAAATAAAAGTGACATGCTTTGAAGTTAGGTCAAGTGTAGAGTGATTCACCCCTGGCATGACTCAATGGAATGCCAATTAGAAAGCAAGATCACCTCCACAGCTTCTAATCCAATGAATCATTTTCTTTAGGCAGCTCTATCACAGGAGTTCCATGGAGGTAGTGGTCAGGGAAGAATAGGACATCTCACACATGTGGGGACAAAGCAGAAAAGGAACACAGGTGCAAGAAGAGTCTGGCTACACAGCTGGTCCAGCAGGTGCTAGGATGAGCTGGGTCACTAAGTCAGTTGGGAATTTCCCCTAACCTACGTGCCTGGCTAACATTTAAAAAAAAATCATTCAAAATGTCATTGGTTTATTTTCAATTGAGTTAACAGCTTTTCAAATCAACATGGAATTTTATAGCAATTAACTCTAATTACAAACCTTACAAACATTTTTAAGGCTAATTGCATGCCTAATTATTGTTCCTTCACTTTCATTTAATCTAAAAGAATTTAATGGTGCCATTTTGACAAGTGTTTATAAAACTGATAGCAAATGTTCTACTACTTAAATATTTCATACTCTCCCAGGATTTTTTTCCAATCTGCAAATGTCTATAAATGTTTGCAGTGACTTCTGATGTACATGCCAGTTGCACGCTCATTGTCACAACTATAATTATTTACAAGGGACCATCACATTGCCAAGGAAAAGTGTTTCTGACAATGTAATGACAAGGCCAATTAATCACTGAGAAGAAGAGAAGAACTGAGTCCATATCTTCTGATGGTGATTGGGGGCTTTGAGGCAGGCCACCAAGCAAGCTATTGATCTATTAATACCTACTCTATTGGGGTTTTCATGATTGCTTTTCTGCCATCAGGCTATCAAGGCTGTGTGTTTGGAGAGAAGAAAACCACCTAAAGACTAATTTGTTTAACTTAACAAGTTTAAATTATAAACTGATGTGAAATATGTGACGGATAGTAACAGTGAGGTAACTGAGTGTCATAATTATGCCACTTGGACGTAGATGTAGAGAACGAATCTCTGCAATTCAATTAACCAGCGCAGATAATATCTCTGATGCGATTTGTGGTAATGAAAGATAAGGTCAAGTCATATTCTTAAGAAATTTCAGCAAATGAGATACTTGTGAGGAATGTTTAATAGAATAGGGAGAAAGAACACAGAGGACATCGAAAAGGGTAGGGTCAAGTTGTAGTTCAGATTCTGATTTGCTGTGCAGCTTCTGTTTGCATGCTCTCTCAGAAGGATAAATTGGACATGTAATAGATATTCAGAAGTGTCCTCTTTTTCCTCTGCAAATCTGAATTATTCCATAAAGTTCCCAGTTCTGAAGATTGCTTCTTTCGGGGAAATTTTATCTTTATTTATTTAACTTACCAGTTGATGACATAGGAACTGACCCATGAATAATTTGTAGAGCCATATAATTTCCATGGTCTTTAAAAACCTTCCTACCATTCTGTTGTGACATAAGCATCTCAATGTAGTCCTCTTCTTCAGTAACAAGGCTCTATGATAATGGGATAGCTATCTTTCAGGATTGAAACCTAACAGGAAAAGAATGGAAGGCTTGGGATATGGTTGCTCTGGCAAATGAACACATGCAGTGATTGTATGAAATGAATGTTTTGCGTGAAAATATTTTTTCTTTAGAAAAAGTTTTCCATATTCCTGTCCCATTCTGTTAGAAAGAATTTATGCTTGTCTTCTCACGTCTATGGTGATAAAACGGAATCATGAACTGCCTCTCATGTTACAGTGATGGTTGCTTGTCTGCGTAGGAGGGAGTGGGAGACCCTGGAGACCACAACCCTTCCATTACACAGAGCTTCCTCTTAAACCCATCACAAAGGGGCGACATTCTTTGTGATAATTCTTTTATGTAGAAAATAATTATTGAGCCAGGAATTCTGGCACTTAAGGGGACCATAAAATACCTAAAACATAATTTCAAACAATTTTCGGGTGCTAAGTGTTTGGCAAGGCAACTAAGACCTATCTACTAGCACAACAAAAAATCATAAGTAGGAGCACATTGTTGGATTTCAGAGAAGGGAGGGATTTCTTCTGGTTGGAGGCATTTAGGAAGACCTCACTTGTCCATCCATCCATCCATTCAACAAGCATATGAAGAAATGACTATTTCAGGTTGGGAATATAGAAACAAAACACCATGTGCCCTCGAAAAGTTCATCTTCTAGGTGAAGGCAAAGACCCAGCTACTACCCTTACCCTGGGATTAGCTTAAATGCTGTAGATAACTGAGGTAAGTTTTGAGGGGCCTTGAAGTTACTGTTTTGGGGAAAACCAAGAAAGGAGACATGGTTGAAGCAGAGGTTGGTGAGCCTTCCTTTAGTGAGTTTATAGTCTAGTGACTGTGACCATCATATAGATAATGAACTCCATAGCAGGTATAATACTAAGTACCCCAAGGGAAATTCATGCAAAAGGCTGTGTGAAGAATTCAGGAGCAAGTGGAGCCCAGCTGTGGGCTATGGTAATGATTTACTAGTGGAAAATCTGGAGATGTGCTTTACAGAACTGGTAGAATTTCAGCAGAAAAGAAGACAAGGGAAGGAGTAAAGCAGAAGGAACAAAAGAATAGAGGCATGTTACCATTACTGTTGAGTGCTTGGAAGTAGCTACAATGAACTCTTCCGGACAGTGTCCCAGGCTGAGAAACGTATAAGATACTGCCATTGGACTGCAAGAAGAGTCATTGAACATCCCCGAGGAGACAGTGGGGAGGGGTATGTCTTTTCTTCTTCTCTCTGTGGCTTCTCTCTGTTCTGTGGGCTGGAGGCAACAGTAATTAAAAGTTAAGGCTCTGGTTTCAGACTATCTGGGTTCAGATGTGGTCCCACCACACACAATTATGACCTTGAACAAGTCTCTACGTCTGTGTTTGATAGGAATGACAGCATTCAGGTACCCCACAAACACAGTAAGTGACTATTGTTTTACTTTCTGTGTATGGATCCCTTAGAACAGTGGCTGCCATGAGAGCTGTGTCCATGGTTGTTGTTAAACAATAGTATACATTAGTATACATTTCAGCAATTTAAAGAAATTCCTGTGAACTTGTAGGGATTTATTTAGCATGGCCTAGTATGCCTGAGAAAAGGAGTGAACCTCGGGGGTTATTAAAATAATTAATATTTTCCTCTTTGTCCTATTATTATGGTATACCTGAGCCGAGGCCCTCTTTGCACAATTATTGTGGTATACCTGAGCTGAGCCCCACAATAGCCATATAAATAGGCAAGCCTCAACAGCTAGAAATGGTTCAGTGATGTTTGCAGTCAAGACGATAGGTACAATCAGTCTTTGGGTCTGGGTTCAATTCCATGCTAGACAGATACCCTTCATCCATGGCAGAAACTGCATCACCCACAGAGTTTAAAAACAGTAGGGTTCACCTGTGGTTTAACTAAGGCTATGCATGAAGCTGAACAAACTTTCCATTCCCTTTCCCCAGGTGCTGTAGTTTTCACACCTCTAATTCAAATTGAATATTCATGTGAAAGTACAGCTCTTTATGAGTCATACTGATGTGTTCCTTCAGAGAGCTTGTTCACAAGAAACAGAATCAGCCTGGGAACCATGATCTGTGGTGCTTTGGAAACTGTTTTCTGTCAACATGAGTCTCTGTGCACTTTAGGACACACTCAAATGCAAGTGCACTTAGCAGCTGACCCCAGCTTTGGCACACACAGACTGAGTGCCAAACAGCCCAGCCAGCAGCTCCAGACAGAGGCACCGGAGGAAGTGCTGGAAAAGCCCCAAGTCTCTGCTCACATGAACGTTAGCACAGTGAGCTCTAGCACAGCATCCTCCGAGGTCCTTTTGCAGATTCTCCATAACTTCCCGGAACATTCTGAGACATTACACAATTAAAGTAGATCTCCTTTTTTATTTTGAGTCTTCTGTGACTTACACTCCCAAAGCTCTGTGGGTCTGCTGCTTTTCTTCGTCTTTTTTGGAGAGGTAGAAGTAGACAATTAGATTTCATTATTGTAGGTCTTAATCAAAAGGTGATTTATACATCACAGGTGGCAGGTGTTCTGCTTGGAGTCATAGAACCTCCAAGGTTTAATTCTTGAGTATCCTTTGCCCAATTTATTTGTTTCTGTCAGAAAATGATTCTAAATGAACCTCATTTTGATAAACATTAATTATATCTTTACCTATGTTTGCTTCAGTAGGATTTTTTTTCTTGAAAGGGGATATTTCAGAAGCTTCATATTTATTTTAAAAAACAACTAAACATGGGAGTTTGCTAGAAAAATGTGCACTTGTGGCAAGTAGAGACTTTCACAAACATTCTTAGCATAGAATCACAGATGAAGACATGAGTGAAGCTAAGCTCATAGGGGTTATGTTCAGGTTAAAGATCATGGCACTGGATTTCGAGCCCTACCTTATGACCTTGAACATGCCAGCATTCAGATTAGTTTCTTCCTTTAAAACTATGGGGAAAATCTACTTGGCATACAACAACATTATGGTTAGATTCAATTAAAATATTGTATTTTGGGAAACGGTTTGTGAATTACGAAGTGCTGTTCAAATGCAAGGCACTGCTATTGTGACCATCACTGTGCAAGGTCCTAGTCAGGTTTGTTGGGATAAATAATGTACTCCAGTCTTTTCCCACTAGATGGCAGGTGACCCACTTAGTAAATTACTGACTGGGCATAAGATCTAAAAACTGCATTAAAGGCTGAAGTCATGAAAAGCAGAGACAATTAATAATGGTAAAATCAAATGTCAATAAAAAACCATTATTTTGTAGTTTACCAAAATTTTATATCTATGAAAATGTTTAATGAATTTGATTCTGACCAAAAAAAAAAAAAAAAAAAACATAAAAAAAACCAGCCAAGCAGAAAAGGAAAATCTAAGCCCACTCAGAGTGACCACATAACAAACAGAATTAAGTTCTATTTGTAACACCACATTACAGGTAATGGCTTCATCAATATCTGGGGTTGACAAAATGCTTCTGTTAAAGGTCAAATAGTAACTATTCCTAGATTGGCAGGTTACATGGTCTGTACTGAAATTATTCTTTGCTGGAGAAATAACAATATGAAAATGAGTGGGCATTACTGAATTATCATAAAACTGTGAATTTCAAAATTCACATTCTTCTTTTGGATTTTGATTATTTTAAAATGTAAAAACATTTTCTACATGTCTGATTTGACTGGCAGGTAGTATTTTACATATTTGTACATTAATGTTAAAGACTTACAAGTATTAGTTATCAGATTAGCAGTCCCTTCAATTAATATTTTGTGTGTAAATTTATAACTTTCATAGTGAATATGTCAGTGTATTTCTTTTTTAAATATCTTATTTTTATTTACTTATTTATTTGACAGAGAAAGTGGGAGAGAGAGAAAGAAGCAGAGAGAGAGAGAGAGAGAGAGAATGGGCACTCTGGGGCCTCCAGTCAATGCAAACAAACTCCAGACTTGTGCACCCCCTTGTGCATCTGGTTAACGTGGGTCTTGGGGAATCCAACCTGGGTCCTTTGGCTTTGTAGGCAAGTGCCTTAACTACTAAGCCATCCCTCCAGCCCATGTCAGTGCATTTCTATATTTTACATATATCAATTACTAAACATTATGTGTGTTTTTTTTTACCTGCCTCTATCGTGTAGTTTAAAACTATAGACCAAAAAATTCAAGTAATCATTGCATTTGTTCATAGAATTGTTAGGAGAAGTAGCACCCAGTTTAAATTTAAATTTCAGTTAAGTAAGGAAAATAATTTAGCATAACTGTATTCCAAATGTTGCACAGATATTCTTATGGTATACTTGCCTCCTTGGCTGTGCTTTGTTTTGCTTAATTGTGGGAGGATACATTTTAAGACCTCCTCCAAAGCATGCCTGAAACCATGAACAGTAGTGAACCTTATATATATATATATGACTTTTTCTATTCTTACTAGGTTATATCTTTTCCATGTTATCCAAGCATTTATGCAGTATGGCTGCAGGTTTTACAGTTTAGGATGATAGCAACATTAGCAAATATTTCTTTATTCTGACTGTTTTTTTAATTGTACAAAATAATGTCTTTCATTATGACACTTTGAATATCTCTGATCTTTGTTTCCTTCCCCTTCCACATTCATAATACTCTTCCATTTACTTTCATGTCCTTCCCTTCTCCTGTAGTTACCACATATCAGAGACAATGTGCGATTCTTGTTCTTGTGACACTGGCTTGTTTCATTTAACACAGTGATCTCCAGTTCCATCCATTTTCCTACTTTGTGGCATGGATTGCTCACACCATCTCCACAACTTCACTTAGGTTCATTCTTATTGTAGATGTGAGCAACCTCAACACACACATTTTTTCTTTCCTCACGTTTAGAGCTTTGATCTTTCACTTAAAGGAAGCACTGCATGGTTTCTCTTTGGAGAGTCTGAATTACCAGGGTCACTACTCTTATGCTTTGGGGTCATCACTGCGTGAAATAACAAAGGTAACTACTGAGTCACTTGATAAAGGGATGGTTCCTGCATTCCCTGGGAGGGATGGAGCAGGAAAGCACGAGATGTTGCCACACTATCAAGAAAAATGCAAAGTTGAAAAATTTATGAACTATGCCTGGAATTTTCCATTTAATAGTTTCAAACTGTGGTTCTTTGTAGGTAATTGAACCCATGGTCCATGGAGATTACAGAGGAATACTGTATTAATAAAAGTATTCACTGTTGATCTGAGATGCAGTTTTAAGTGGGTGACCTGAATTTTTATTTGCTAAATCTGACATTTGTTCTGTGCTTATAGGCTTTGCTTAATCCTTGTTTATTAAAGTCTTAAAAGCATTAAAAGGTCTGAAGACAGGACTCCTGAAGCAAAATATGGTTTCAGAATCTGGAGGAAATATGCATGTTCCCTGCACTGATTGCTCTTGGTATACTTTTCCCACTGGGGATGTCTTCAGGCACTTCAACATAATGTGGCTTAGCTGCTGACACTTCACACCCCTTTTCTTTTCTTTCTTTCCTCTTTTGTTTCTCTTTCTTTCTTTCTTCGTTTTTTTCTTTCTTTTTGGAAGCTGAGAAACAAAGCAACCTTTATTTTGTTGAAAGATAAACATGGCTGATCTGTACTAATCCTAACATTGAAAGAAATCAAACAACATCCAACACTTCTCATCTAAAAATTAATTATACCCTGTTCTAACTTTTCTGTTAATCAAGTCCATTTTCTAGGGGTCTAGTATTTTGTGCTGCTAGCCTCAGATGGACAACACTTATCAAATGCTTTGTAAGAAACCCAAAGAAATCTGTAAACATGTGTTTGCCCTTTTTTCTTGTAAAGCATTTACGAGAAATTGGAGGTCTTAATAAGGAGATTGGGTAGGAAGAGCAATCCAGTTCCCTCCTCCCCCAGGAGGCTTTTGTAGTGGGTGGGGTCGGCGGGGGGCCCTCATATCACCTCCCTCTCTAAACCCCATCTTTCTGTAAATCCTCTTCATACCTTTTGATGCAGATTATGAATGTGAATGTCACACACGATGAGGGGCAGGATGTGAGGCAGCCTGTTTCTTTTGTGTGTGCACGCGTCTAGGATTCGCTGAACGTCAACGCATTGCTGCTCTGTCTGATATTCTACCCTACTCTGTCTGATATTCCTTGCAGCTTTAACATTTGATTCTGTTTCCCTGCAGCCGATCAGATCAGTGGCTGACACTGCTGTTGTAAAACCCACAGACCCTGGCAGGGGCGGGGTGGCGGCTCGTCTCTGCAGCCTTGATTGGGACAGTTGATCGGGAGTGCCTCTGCCTGCCTATTTCAGGCAGGAGCGAGTTTCCTAGGTGGTGGTGGCTGTGGTGGTGGCGTAGTGGTGTGGGTGAGGAAGTGCCCTGGCACTCCCAAACCCGGTGGGAAGTGACAGCAAGGGGTCGTCCCGTCCTCGCTGGGGTCCAGCAGGGGGAGCCCGCCCCGCGCAGAGGGAGCTGAGCTGTGGGTTGCCGCTGGCGGATGCCGGATCGCCATGCTTGGGGGCAGTTCTTTCCATAAACAAGGACACTGCGGCCGCTTAAGCGCACTGCAGAGGAAACATCTTCCCCTGAGGGGAGCTGATCGGACCTCTGCGGTGGAGGGGAGATGGCAGGAGCCGCCTCAGCAGGTAAGCCCACAGCTTTCAAATATTCCCCTTTCATCGCGGTGTTTCCCCTCAGCCAGGGGCAGATTAACGAAGTCCTGCTCTGCGGGCTCTTATCCCGCCGGAGTCCACCTCCTTAGTCTTCACCTCCCCGTGGGGAGAAGGCGCTGCCCGGGCTTCTTAGCTTCGCTTCGGCTTTAGCTTGCTGGGCTGTACCCCTTCTCCAGCAGCAGTCTTCCCCAGTCCTGTCCCCCAAGGTCTCTTGCAAAACGCGGGACGGAACTGGGGCAAATAGAGCGAGGCACTTCTTGCACGCACCAAATTTTAGGAGGCACCAAGGCATGATCAAGATAAAGTTTGTCGTAGAATTTCTTAAAAATTTAAAGTTAATGCCAAACATTCTACGGAGGAAAAAAAAAACTGCTAAAACGTTAAAGACAGAATCCGATCTTGTACTTGAATGATTCGGCCACACCCTCATCCTCCCCCGCACCCCCCTTCCGCACACACCACATCACTCTGAAGCGAACCTCACTCCCCAGGTGCCTGGCTGGTCCTGGGCCTCTACAGATGGATCAGTTGCCCTTGGTGGCCAGGCCTTGGGCTTCCGTAGTGTACTGGCTTCCTCGGCTGTACGGCATGAAGCGGAGCCGGCTGCGTCGTCACCTTGTGTCTCCAGCAGTGCTTTACCGTCTGCGGAGTTTGCAGGAAGTTGGGTAAAGGCCTCAGGATCCCGAAATCTGCACTGGAACCCCAGTCCCCTCGGAAACAAGGCGGTAGGGGAGGCTGCGTTCCTTTACTTGGGACTTAGGAAACTATCTCGCGTTTGGCTTGGATATAAAAGCTTTAAAGGGACCATAAGTAACAGGAAGTAACTAGAAATTCTACAAAATAAGGCTGCCCCTGAGCGTAGGGTGTCTTATTCATCTCTAGCCTGTGGGAAGCATTTGGTGATACTCTACTATGACCCGACTTGACAGTGATACAATACCTGGTAATGAGGACCACAGAAATATACAGTACATTTCTCCCCCATCATACCTCATTTAACTATCCCAGCAAGTGACTGGACACTATTCGAGGTGCCAGAAGGCTTTCAATTCTCTGAATCCACTGGAGCAATTTTAGCAAATATGGAACTGTTTGTTGTCATTGTGGATAAGGGGAAATGATCAGAGGTATAGTAGCCTATCACTGGGAGATGGCACAGTGGTCTTTCAGGGTGATGACAGGATCCGTGCTTCGTTTTCTCTTGAGCATCCAATGAAAATCTTACAAGGAAGAGGAAATGAAGATGGGGGTGGGGGGAAATCTATGTATCTTTTCTTAAAAAGAAAAATCTCTGGAAGAGTTTGAATATGACCAATACCTTCAAAGGAGGAGAAGGGAAATTTCTGGAGCTCCTGCCTAATGTTTACTATGCTAAGAGCACTACCTCAACTTAAGCTAAAAGAGAAAAGAAAGTTGGTGAGACAATTCCTTAGCATTTTTAGGGCTCTCGGCTTTTGCTTTTCTTGTGGGCCCGTTTGGCACTTCTACACTGTGGCCACAAGAGGGCAGTGTTGCCTTGTAGACTAGTTTAATATGCGACGAATTTAGAGAGAAAAAAATACTGCCATCCAGTATAAAGTAGGAATCATTTTCCACACCATTTTAATGTAAAATAAATTATTATCATTATTAACTTATTGATTTCTATTTAGTTTATGACCCATTGAACCATAAAAGTAAAATGAAAATGTTTGACACCTGTTCTTGTCAAAGATTAAAATAGCCAAGTACAAACATCCAGGGTTGTAATAAATGTCACCACAAAAACCCTAAATTGTTTGGGACATAAATAGGAGTTTGCTCTACAAGGATGATGTTTAAAATTTCAAGAAACGTTAAAGTATGCCTTTCTGTTATTCATTAGGAAGAATGAAAGCTGGGCTGTGGATGTGAATTATCATCTGTTTTATGATTTCTATACAGATATCTCCAGTAAAATATGGTCTTAAATGCATTTGGAATTTAAGAAGCAAAAATATAAAAGGGTTATAATAAAATAACAAATAATATGTGTCATTTTGAGTAGCATTAAGATTGAAATCTGTTTATGTTTAGCTGATATTTGTGAAAACTTAAAGGGGTGGTAGGTCAATACTGAGTTGTTAAAATTTTTATTGTCAGTCATAGAAAATTCAGATTGGAGAGACTCAGTTTCTGCATTTTCTTATGAGTTATTCTGGGTTTTTTATTTTTAGTATGATTTTGGTTATTGTTATAGTACAAGTATTGTAAACTTTTCCATTTCTTTCTCTCTCTCTCTCATAATTTCAAGGTAGGGTCTCACTCTAGCCCACACTGACCTGGAACTCACCATATACTCCCAGGCTGGCCTCGAATTCACAGTGATCCTCCTACCTCTGCCTCCCTAGTGCTGGGATTAAAGGCGTGCGCCACTACACCTGACTCCATTTCTTCTTCTTTCTCCTCCTCCTGCTCCTCCACTACTACTACTACTAGTACTTCTTCTTCATCTTATTATTATTCTTTTGAGGCAAACACAACAGACTGGCCTTGTTTTATGAGAGAAAGAGAGAGAGAGAGAACTGGAGTGTCAGGACCTCCAGGCACTGTTATCAAACTCCAGAGTGTGCCACCTTGTGCACAGGTTCGACCTTGTGCATGCATTACCTTGTGCGTCTGGCTATCTGGCTTACCCGTGGGATCTGGGAAGTCAAAAGTGGGTCCTGAGCATTCACAGGCAAGCTCATTAAACACTAAGCCTTCTCTCCAGCCCTCTATTTGTTTTTTTGAGAGAATATCTCATGTAGCCCAGGCTACATTCAAACTCACTGTGTGGTGTAGAATGACCTTGAACTATTGATCCGTTTGTCTCTGCCTCTCAAGCTCTGGGATTACAGGTGTGTGTCACTATGCTGAGCATGTAAATCTTTTATAAGAGTGGAGGTCTCCTTTTTAATTTAACCAAGAGTTTCCTGTGTTGGGATGGTTGTGGAGCAGTTAAGAATTACAAGGGTAAATATAAAGGTCACTAGTAGTTAAGTGTGGAATGTGCACTATAATTGTGTGTGTGTGTGTGCATATAATTTATTTATTTATTTATTTATTTATTTATTTATTTATTTAAGAGAGAGACAGAGGAAGAGGCAGAAAGAATGAGCACTCCAGGGCCTCTAGCCACTGCAAACGAACTCCAGATGCATGTGCCACCTTGTGCATCTGGCTAACGTGGGGCCTGGGGAATTGAACCAGGGTCCTTTGGCTTTGCAGACAAACACCTTAACCACTAAGCCATTTCTCCAGCCCGAATTGTATATTTTTAAACACTTGTCTGGCATGCAGGAGGTCACAGATTCCAGCCCCAGGTGTAAAATAAACATAAACAACTAAACAAGCTTAAATTTGATTTTCATATTTAATAAATATGTGACTATGACAATGTTACCTGACCTCCGAGTCTCAGTTTCTCATCTATAAAATAAGGATAGTGTGACCTACACTGTGTGACTGTAGGGAATGTGAAGTGCCAGCCTCAGGAAGCAGTGTGAGCAAAGGTGCAAATCCTACTTATTGATTACAGGCTAGTAAGTAAATCACTATTTCTAGATAATCTTTTTTTATGCTTGAGAGAGTCTCTTGCTATGTTGGGACCCTCCTGCTTCTGCCACCTGAGTGCTGGGATTATACGCATGCACTATCACCTACCAGGCTACAGCACTATTTTCATAAGCACAATATAGTTCCCAGACAGGGCATTGACAGTCAGGTCAAGAAGTTTAGAATGACTAGGCATTAGGAAGACACTGTGGACTCTCTGCACAACAGAACATTAATGGAAGTACTATTTGATGGGGTAACAAGCTGTTGGCCTCAGGTATAGCAAAATCCATTGGGAGAGTATTGTAATAGTGCTAGGTTGAGGTAAGAACTTTACCTGAAGCTGCAGCACTGTGAGGACAGGTGGGTTGTAGGTAACAAGCAGGACAGCGGAAGTCCTTGGTAACTGCTGGCATGTAGGCACACTGGGGAAAGGCAAGACATTGAATACACATTAATCGGCTGCCCAGGAATATCTGTCCCTTGCAGCTTCGGGGGATTCTTGTACTTTTTTAAGACAGGCTGGTCTGAAACTTGCTATATAGCTTGGGCTGGCCTCAAATATACTGGGTGCAACAGGCTGGCCTAAAATTCACAACCCTTCTGCCTTTCCCTACAGATGGACAGTACCATACTTGGTTTTAATGGAATCTTCTGGATTGCATTCCTCACATTTGACATCTTTACTATTAGGTATCTCACAACTTCATGGGGGCAACCTTGTCCATTTTGTATACCTGTTGTTATTAAGAAAGTTCTTCCTAATATTGAACTCAACTCTTCCTCTCATTTCTACCTATCTGTATAAATTCTACACCTGCCCTTCAAGGCAATGGAGGAATTATCTCATAGCAGACTGGCAGTCACAGATGGAGCTCCTTTGGAGGACACAGTCCATGCTTTTGGCATATCACTATTTTTTCCACTAATGTGTTCTTCCTGTTTAACTCAAAAGCCTAGTGTAGGTATAAGTTCTCAGACAGTGCTTCGCTAGGAATCTCAGTAACTGGCTGAGAAAGAGCTGGTGTTGCTACGTGTTATTTCATCCCTGGGGATTTTGAGACCACTGTTTGTTGGACAGTAGCCACATGGCATGGGGCCAGGGGCCTGTACAGAGAAGGTGTGATTCCAGTTGTGGAAACTGAGATCTCTAAAGCAGAAAGTGACAAGAACAACGGCTAGAGCCAAGTAGAAACAATTGCCAGGAAATGTGCTTCTAGGTCTCCTTGGCACCCTGTGTCTTTTTTTTTTCACCTGTTGGCTCGGGCCTGGTGGGTGGTAGAAGCAAGGCTTCTCCAGAGTAGTTCAGTGTGACAGTGGCAAGTGCTGCTTCACCTTTACTGGATCTATCTAGAACATGTACTTTTCACGTGAGCACAGCGTATGATTCCAGCTATATCTTAGGTATGCTAGGTATGGAGATAGAAGAATGGACAAAACATGCAGCGCTCCTGCCTTCATTTAGGTTACTTATATTCTGAGTGGACAAAAGACAGTGAAAGCCACTAAATTGTATTGATAATCACTATAATGAAAACTAAAGTAGGGTAAATGCTTAGAAGTGGGACTGTGAATTTTAAAGGAAGCAGTTAGAGAAGGCTTTCCTGAGTAGGTGACTCTTGAACTGGAGTCATGTGAATGGATGCATTTATGTGGGGAAAATGTCCTGCTGAGGCAGAGGTGTCAATACTCCCTTGTGATATCAGGCCAGAGTGAACAGGATGTGAGGAGTGCTTGGAGAGTAAGATAGGGCTAAATGAATTGGGGCTTCATGTAGCCTCTAGTTGCTCCTTTAGTCTACATTTATATCAGTTTTAACAGATTTTCACATTTCTAAAGTAGTTAAAATGCCTTCTGTTTTAGTATGGCTTTCTGGAAGAGGTCCTTTAACTAAGTGCCCAAGGCTAAGGAAAACCGAATGACTGAAATCACCTCTTCACTGGCTGACTTGGCACTTGTAGAGGAGAAAGGGAAATGAAGCATTAGTGAGTGATGAGCCTGGGAAAGTAAGCAGCAAGCATCCTCATAAAGGGAGAGATGGACTATTCCTGTTCCGTAAGCCACTGGGACCCAGGGAGGTGTTCGAAAGTTGAAGAAGTAGCAGATTAGACCCCAGTGTTAAAAAGGTTCCTCTGGTTCCCAAAAGTCAGCTGAATGACATTTTTCTCTTATTACCACACACACCATGGGCACTTCAGTTTTGAGACAGGATTCCTCATGGAAACTTCACTGACAGTTAACATTTCTGGGTTTTACACTTTAAAATGTTAAATGATTCAGGAGGGCCCATAGTTTTTAAGCCCACCACTTGAGTGCGTGGGGGGGGGGAGGCGGCGTTTACGATTTTTGAAAGGGGAAATTAGAGCTCAGTAGGTTGTGTAAAAAATAAATCCCTTAAAACCCCAATGCCCTTTCAGTACAGAGGCTGCAATTAACTCAGTTCTGTTTGTCTATGCAAATCCTCTCAGGGTGTGGCATTTAAAAAATAGTCTTTGTTCCTTGGTGAAATGCTGAGTGGAAAAAATAGCTTCCCGCTGATGTGAGTGCTTGACAGTAGAATTCCAATTCCTGACTGGAGAGATCATCTTGCCAAGCTTTCTTCCTCCTTCCTAAGGACACTAGGGGTCCCTGGGCTCACAAGGATTAGAAAAGAGGCATTATACTCTCAGCTTTGCAGTTAATTGCACTTGGGGAAAACACCTTGAAACAAGTATACTTGATTACCTCATTATCTATTAACATCCTCAAAACATAGAGGCTCTTCATAGAATAACTTGCAGAACAGAAGCGAATACCGTAACATAGAAAGTCCCCAAACCCCCCCGCCCCAGGAGTTTAGTCTTCATGCTAACAGCTCTAGCATCTTACGATAATGTTGTTTCTTTAGCAAGGGCAGTGAATATATGGTAAATCTCTGACCCAAAGGGAATTTTCTGATGTGGAAAAGTATATTCTGTGATGTGTGAACTGATTGAATGTAGTCTAATCTGATGGGTTCATTTAATACATAGCAGTCATTCTCCCTTCCCATAGTGTCCAGCTTTTATGCTCCTAAAAGTCGGCTACATGCTTCCTTTTACAATTACCCATCTGCTGTGTGGCATCAAAAACAGTTACTAGTGTTATGAAGTTAAGAACTCAAACACTCCCTATATGAATAATTTTGTTTCTGGTAAAATTTATATATATCATATATATATAATATATGTATATATAATTTATATATATCTTATATACATCTTTTATTAGTAGAGAATGAGAAGTTTGGAGATAGACTCTTTACTTTTGGTTTTATTTAATTATCATTTATTTATTGGGCTAGATGTAGAAGCCTGGAACTTGTACATGCTAAATGAGTGCTCTACTACTGAGCTACACTACCAGTTCAGAATTCAAACTGCTTCAATTTTAGTAATCTGATGAGTTAGAATGAGTAAAATATTCCATAATGTCCCTCCACTGATCAATTCTTTAATTATAACTCTTCATCTTGGACTTACCCTGACTAGCCATTGATTCCCTTGCAACACTTCCAAAAATGTAGACAAGAAACATTGAATTGTTATTTCTTGCACATACATTTTTTTGAAAAAAAAATTTAAACCCACAGGCAAATAGACTAGGGCAATGAATGACCACCTACCAACCACATGAGTTTGACAGTGAATATTTTTCATAAAATAAATGATAGATAACTGGGCTAGAGAGATGTCTCAGAGGTTAAAATTCTTGCCTGCAATGCCTAATGTCTTGAGTTCAATTCCCCAGTACCCATATGAAGCCAGGTGCAAAGGATGTCACATGCATCTGGAGTTTGCTTTCAGTGGCTAGAGGCCCTGACACACCCATCTCTCTCTCTCTTTCTCTCTCTCGTTCTCCTTGCAAATAAACTAAGAAAAAATACAGATAACTGTGTGTGTGTGTGGGGGGGGGGTTAATTTGTTTCCAATCTCTTCACAAGAATGGGTATTTACTTATAGCACCACAATTTCACTATTGAAACAGTAGAGTCAAAAGTACTTACCAAATGATGATTAATGGCTCATTTGTGTCCAGATGTCTACAGTTCTTCCCAAACTGTGACTATTGTTTATTAATATTAATGAAAGCTTTATCAAAAGAACAAAGGTCTGAGAACTTGATACTGTTACTCAGCTGATGAGACTTGGGAGTAGAGACTGGCAAGAGGACAAAAGTTAAACCAATACTGTGTATAGTAATTTTTCATTTGGGAATGCTTCTTTCCCCAAACTCCACTACTCCTCTGAGGAACTGAAGCGTGAACTAGGATCATGTTGCTTCCCCAAGCTAGACACATGAAATAAAGCTCTGATGTTATTAGAATCCTTTTGTCTCAAACCAGAGTAAAAGAGTCATTAAGTGAGACTTCTAGACAGTTGTAAATGGGAGGTCATTTGCTCTCCTATTACAGAGTAATCCATACTTTCTTTAATGTCTTAATAATTATCAAAGAAGTATGATAATATTATAAGAAAATAAATGAACTTTTTTTTTTTGGTTTTCTGAGGTAGAATCTCACTCTAGCTCAGGCTGGCCTGGAAATTCACTATGTAGTCTCAGAGTGGCCTCGAACTCATGGCGATCCTCCTACCTCTGCCTCCCAAGTGCTGGGATTAAAGGTGTGTACCACTATGCCCGGCATAAAGGAACTTTTTAATCTTAGGGTAAGTTTTTACCAAACAAGGTATGAAACATTTCACAGTATAAATATCTAAAATATCTCAATGCCCAAATACAAAAGAAATAGAATCCACAAGAGATATTAAGGGAGGAGGCAAAAGAGGGGAAAATGAATACATGTGATATTATAGCAGAAATGGGTCTATTGGGCAGGAAAATGGATGCCAGGAAAATTCCTATAGGGTGGACAAAGAAGGAAGTGGGGGAAGGCTACCAATAAAAAAAGACATATGAAAATACCATGATACACAATTACTTTGAACGCTAACTTTGAACATTAATAAAAAGTATAAGACAAGTTTGGGAAATATTTACACCACATAGAATAATATCAACGTTTTCTAAAATGCTCTTCAGTAAGACAAAATTATGGAGTGGAGAAAGGATATGAATAGAAATTTAAAAACAGAGAAGTGATGTTAACTTTTTAAGTCAAACTGTCCTTTTTCCTGCTACAGTAGAAAAACCAGTAGATGAGAGTATAGTACAATTGAACAGTGAAGAAAATTTTGTATATGTATGTGTGTTATGTGTGTGTATATGTATGCATATTTGTATGTGTGTGGATACACATGTGCACCCAAGTATGCATGTAAATGTATGCACATGTGTATAGAAGCCAGAGGTGAAGATTGAGGGCCTTCCTGAGTCACTCTCCACCTCATTCTTTGAGACAGGGTCTCTCACTGAACCCAGAGATCACTGATTTCACTAGACTAGTGAACCAGTGAGCTCTAGGAATTCACCTGTCTCTGCATCCCCAGGAGTGGGATTACAGGTGCATGCCACCATGGCTGGATTTTATGTATGCTTTGGGGATTTCTTCTGAGAGAGCCGTCCCCTTAGCCCAAGAAGGAAAAGTTTACTTATGGGCCAACAGTAGACAATGTAGTGAGTCAAAACTCACATATCAACTTCAAAATTGCTTGAATCTGAGGAAGTTATAGATGCAGAATAAAAGAAATGAGGGTGAGGAATATTCTAATGAACAGAAAAAATATTCTTGTCTTTTCTGAGAATGGGTGGAGATTTTCCAAGAATTGTTTATTTTTAAAAAAGGATAGTTTTATTTATTTGCAAGCAGAAAGAAATAGAAGAGACAGAGAGAAAATGGGCATGTCATGGCTTCCAGCAGCTGCAAACAGACTCCAGATGCATGTACCACTTTGTGCATATGGCTTTATGAGGGTATTGAGGAACCAAATCTGGGTCATTAGGCTTTGAAGGCAAGTGAATTAACTGCTGAGTCATCTCTCCTGGCCCGAAGAATTTGTTTTATGCATTTTATGACTCGCTCTCAATATCACAGTAGCTATTGCCAACTGCCCTGCTACTGGGAGGTGTGCCATTTAGCATGTTTGTGGGAATTCTGTTGAGGCTTGGAGTTGTCTAGCAGTCATTCAGGCAGCCATTTTATTTTATTATTTTAAATATATATCTGTGTGTGTGTGTGTGTGTGTGTGTGTGTTTGTGTGTGTGTGTGAGAGAGAGAGGAGACAGACAGAATGAGAATAAGTGGGTGCACCAAGGCCTCTTGATACTGAAAATGAAGTCCAGACACATGTGCCACTCTCTGCATCTGGCTTTACATGAGTACTGGGAAATGAAACCTGAGCCAACCCAGACCAAAAGATTTTGGGAGAAATTACCTTTAACTACTGAGCCATCTTTCCAGGTCTTAGGCAGCCATTTTATATCCCACCAGTTTCACTTAGCTCACTTAAAGAGAGACTTCTTTCTTGCCCACAGTCATCCTTTACTGCAAAGATAAATATTAGGGGCAGAATAAAAGTACAGCCAGATCACTTAATCAGTATTGTGGATAACAGGAGCATTTGGCACAAATCCCAGAAGTTGATAATGTGCCCTGTTGGCCAGCACACAGGAGAACACTCACATCCACTGCTAGTGAGTATGCAGGTTGGTGTGACCATTGTCACAGCCATTTGGCATAGACAACTATTCCAGATTTCTGTCCTCATTACCCATCCTGACTTCCTTTTCTTTTTATGTCCGCTTTCTCCTAGATTCTGGGATCTGCGATTCTCCCCTCAGATTGATAGCCTGACTTCGACTTCGGAGTCCTACATAACCTCACAACTGCAAGTCATTCTCATGCAACATATGCGTTTATCTAGTCTGTGCCTTTGTGAAGTTTGTGAAAATGTACAAGTTAACGTTCTCGTCTTGTTGTTTGCTATGTCATACAAAAAGTGCAACATTTGGGCTTCCTGCTTCTCCTTTGTTCCTCTGCTTGCCACTTCCCCTGCAGCCATTGGTCATGTGTATGTGTTGCCATGCAGAACTGCTTAGCCCCATCTGTCTTAGGAATGCTATCATTTGGTTACTGGCATTATGAAATGATAAGATTTACCACTTGGTGATACTGAAACTTTCCATAACTATACATTTGCCTAAGTTAGGAGAAGAATGACCTCCCAGCAAAAGAGCAGGACAATGGAAAACAGAAGTGCAAGAAGAGTGAAACAGGCAAGAAAGGTAATGCCAAGAGCAAACGAAACCAGAAGTTGTGAAATGTGTGATAAGAGTAAAAGCAAGAACTCCACAGGGCATTTTTGGTGTATATGAATCTTCAATTTGGGCAATAAAGGAAAATGAGAGGGTTGAATATATGGCTTAGCAGTAAAGGCACTTGCCTGTGCAGACTAAGGATCCATGTTCTATTCCCCAGTACCCATGTACGCCAGATGCACATGGTGGCACATTTGTTTAGACTTAGTTTACTAGAGGCTGTGGCACACCCATTCTCTCTCTCTCTCTACTTCTCTCTCTCTCTCCCTCTGTCACTCTAAAATAAATAAATAAAATACTTAAAAAAATGAAGGAGCAGTTAGGGCCAGTACATTGAAGAGCCCATGAATTCAGTGGGGAAATCATGCATTACTTCAAATGACAACATAGAGAAAATGGAAAGAGATTTGCTCTGTGCTTTTGAAAGAGAGAAGGTTGAGTAGGCTTAATTCATGTATAATCATCTATGAGTAGGCACCACAAAAATAAAAGTTTACCTTTCCATCTGGATAAAAATTTATAATAGCCATTGCAATTAATAGATGGTTGGATAGGCTTATAAAACATCTGGCCTGCATGAAAAGAAATGGCAGGCAGAGGAGACAGCTCAGGAAACTACTGACCTTTATGTTCAGGGTATGTCCTTCACCCCAGATCGTATCCACTCCTTCAACCCCTACATCACATGTAGGAGTACTAAAAATTACCCAGGATATGCTATACTCAGTTCCATGAATGTAGCTTGGCAAAATTTCCCCACCTGTAATATCTTAACCATAGTAGAAGCATAAGCGAGAGACTCAAATTTTAGTGGTCTCTGGAAGAAAGTTGGGAATTGAGGTAATGATTGATTTTGACTACTTTTTTTTCCAGTTGCAGAAGAAATTGAAAATGTGCGTCATCTGCAAAACCTCTGGGTCAGGTTAAGTGATGTTTTTGAACTCTTATACTCTTACCCTGAGAGGGTACTTGAGAAATATTTACAGACAGGATCACATCAACTGATCAAAGAAGCCACTATATGGTAGCGTACAAAGTAAAAGAAAATTTGAAGTGCCTACTCCACAAACCCGGTTATTATGATGACTGTGAAGACACACATCCTTCAGTGGAATACATACTGACCTTCATACAAGGCTCATTACTGACAGCACCGTAAGAGCACATCAAACTGTGGCCACTGAGATATTTCTCTCTGCTTACTTTTCAGGGGAGAAGGAATCTGGACCATTCATCTTGTCATTGAAACCTGTTCTACAAACAGTGCCACACACACAGCCAAGCACTGGGATTCACACTGCGATGGTTCTGATGATGTGATCATCCACGTGCTGAGGGAAGACAATGGAGCAGAAGACAGAGCTTACTTCTCTGCAGATGAACTCCAGTTTCCTCTATTCTTTCCTTATCACTATTATCATGACCAGCATTTTCGTTGGTGCATTATCATCCTCACCAGGCGGTCAGAGAGAAATAGAAAGTAATTGCTGAATAACGACCATTGCTAATTTAAAATTGGTAAACTATCACTAAGTTTCACCAGCACCTTTGGGTTTTATTTCAGTGAACAAACCAATTGTCTTAGAATTTTACAATGCTCCCTTCTCTGTTTTACTTTCTTCCTACAAGGTCTTAAATTCCTGCAGTGCAGAGTCTATGAGCATTTCATGAATTCACTCTAGAACCTAGTGAGGAGGCTATTACCTTTGATTTTACAATTTGGTTTTGTCCCCTTGATCCTGAAATTTAATTTTATTCAAGCCTAAGTTCCTCTCTTGCCAGCAGGAGCTAGTTTGTCTCAGGTTTACTCATTTTACAGCACTCAGTCAGTTCTGACAGTCAGTGCATTTGTGATGAATTCCTGGGTTTATTTTAGAAACCAGTGAAGGAGAAAGATGCAGTAGAGTTCATTCATTTTGATAATTTCTTTCTCTTTTTGTATGTGGCCTTCCCAGTGGTTAGAGCAGTTAGATATCCTCCAGTAAAAGAATGCTGATCCTTCTTGCACCCTGACGGTAGTAGAGGATTCATTTTCAGGTTGAGTTTTTAATTGCTTTTATAATGTCATTACTTTCTTCATTTAACTCAATTGTTTTCCAGTTGTTTGAATTTTGAATGCTTGGTATTTAGAATGCAGATTTACCAAAGGGATAAAAATCACAAAGCTGGAAATAAGAGGCTCAGCCACCATTTAAGTAATTCCTGGCAAAGCATATGGTGACTTTATCTGTTCTTTTTTAGACACAGGCAAACATTCTCACCTACTACCTATCTTGGACTCTGTTGAATAGTTATTGTGAGGAACAGAGAGACAGGAATTCCAAATAACATTGTTGTTCCTTCTTTCTTAGCTGTTATCTGGGGCAGTACTCCAAGACCAGCAACATGATTACATGTACTAATGATGTATAAAATAACCGAATAGACAATCTTTGACATAAGGTTATCCAAAAGAGAAATGATATAGCCTAAAATGCATGAATGTAGCCTGAAATGGTAGAATTTATGTTCAGTAATGAAATAAATAATTTCTTTGAGCCACAATGCCAAAAAAATACACCAGAAAGTAAATTGTGTTTGTTTTATAGGAAACACGGAAGAAACAGGCTCAAATTGACATTAGGAGTGAAGGAATCCAGTAATTTCCTTCCAATCTGCAGGTCTAAATGATAGGCTGCCTATAGCTGAGTTTAAAATCATCAGGAAAAAGGGGAAAGATAGAAAAAAAGTGATAAAAACGCTTGTTTGGAGAATTGTGATTGAGATGACTAATATTTTCAACAGACTCGAAATAATCAGATGAGGGTTCAAAGCCCATTGTGAGGTGTGGTGAATTTAGTAACACCAGAGCACCAGCCAAGTTTACAATCCTTGTTCTAATTCACAGGTGACTATACACCAGAGCCATGAAGGGGAGATTTCAAACACAAATTTCTGTGACTTAGCCCAATACTTGCTGAGTCACCAATGGCTAATACTTGTATGTTTGGAAAGCTACTCAAGTGTAACTTTATATAGTCCTAGGTGCAGACCACTTCTCTGAGGTGAAACAAAATTAAGAGCGAAATATGACAAAGGAATGGTCCAGGGAACTAGGAAAGTGGGATTCAGTATTGTTCTGCCACTAGTTCAATGAATAGTTTTATTTAAGTCAATCCCCACTTTTTTTGTAGCTATCAAATGAGAGAATTATATCATATGATTGTTCATGTCCCTCTAATTCTGACATAGTTACCTTGGGAAAAAGTGCATCAATCTAATTGGTTGATTTAAGCGTACCTACACCCTTACACAGAGACCAAGATCAGCACTGTTAAATTGTGTTCCTGTTAGTTTTAAAACTTGTGCTTGTCTGGACTAGGGACATAGTTCAGTGATAGATCACATGCCTGCCATGGAAGAGGACATAGGTTCGACTCTTAGCACTATAAAAAATGTACTTGTGATTCAAATTTTAGTATATTTTATTCCCTCCCAGAAGAGAAAACTAGGTATCCATTCGATAGAATAAAAGGCAAACATAGTATGAACTTCAGAGAAGTCTGTGTGGTGAATATTTTAAGCTTCTATGAGTAATTTGCTTATTATTGCCTTGGCTGATGTTATTTCTCTTAGTTTGACCAGAATTAGAGAAATTAAATTTAAACAACTAGGCACCCAATATAAGATAATAAAATGAATAGTTAATCATTATATTTTTAATTATTGTAGGAGTGTCTAGGCTATTGCTTGATAGAAAGAAATATGTAACTAGGGCACAAGTCATTTTAAATAAAGTAGTGAAACACATCTAATTATTATTGAAGACAATACCTAGTTAAAAACAATCTCAGGAGTTTCATTGATGAGGGGAAATGAAACCTTTTCATTGGGTTGAGTTCAAAAGTAAGTCACAGGAGGTTGTGAAGGTTTGGTATTGGTTAAATGGTAGGATTAGAATTCAGTGGCAACACTGACATATAAATAGGCATTGTGATTTTTCTTTAAATCAGCAACAGTCCTACAGATTGAAAAGGTGACATTCAGTAGGTCTTAAACAGTTAGAGCTCAGAGAACCTTTCTGTTGCCCCAGGGTTTGGGTAAGTTCTTAAGCTTGTCATCCATAAGCTGAAAGATTGAAATTTTCTTCTTTATAGGCTTATTTAACAATGGTGACAAAATAAAAAAAAATAAATAAAAAGATCAAGGAAGGTGGGGGGAAAGGGAAGCCCAGCCTGCTGTAATGGGGAGCACATATTTGAATACTGGCACTTCGTTTTAAAATACCCATTTGCGGGCTGCAGGAATGGCTTAGCAGTTAAGGCATTTGCCTGCAAAGCCAAAGGACCCAGGGTCGATTCCCCAAGACCCACTTTAGCCAGATGCACAAGGGGGCACACGCATCTGGAGTTCATTTACAGTGGCTGGAGGCCCTGGCGAGCCCATTCTCTCTCTCTCCCTGTTTCTCTGACAAATAAATAAATAAATAAATAAATATTCTTTTGCTTAAAATCTTTTTAATCTCAAAATGCAGAGAACAATCTTTAAATTGTACATTTCAATCACATACCTGCCACCCCCTGAATGCTAATAAAGGGCTTCAACTGTGTGTGTGTGTGTGTGTGTGTGTGTGTGTGTGTAGTCTCAACACTGAGTGAATAATGCTTGTGATGTGAAATACATTGATCTTTGAACTTTACATAATATTATCATCTTTCCATAGTCTTTGATATTAGTATGTTATAAAATAAATATAAACTGTGAACAAAATGTACAAATTTTGATGAAGCATAAAATCAAGCAAAGAAGATGAAAGGGTAAAGATTTAGTTAGCATGAATAACATATGCTGAGAAATTAAAAACAAATGTATTATATTTGAGACATTGCCCTTGATCTTGCATTGCTAGTTAGCCCATCACTCTAAGTACCTAGAGGTGGTTCTTGACTACCTTGCAGTCATATGATGAGTATTATAATGAGGAAGACATGGAAATTCAAGGGAGAGCTTAGACATGGCTTCTTATCTGCTATGGGATGGGGATTTCTGCTCTTTGTTGAGTGGTGATTAGTTATGGCAGTATGATCCTTGGCATGTTGGAATTTAAGAAGTTAGCATGAAGACTAGATCTTGGCATCAGACAGACATTTTCAACTTCTGCCCCTGTCAATTATCAGCTATGTGACAATAGGCATGCTTATTAACTATCATGAACTTTCAAATCTGTAAAACGGGGTAAAAGTGCTTGCATGATTGCATGGCAATTGGAGATTATATGCAAGGCTTAGGACACTGCCTGGCACAGAGTTAGCGCTCAATAAATAATTGCTATTATTATTATTATTATTACAATATAAGAATTATTTAAGGATAACATGATAATTTACCCTTGTCAGCCAATTTTTTATGTTTAGTTTCCTTCAAAATAAGTTATGTGTGGTGGTTTATAAAAGAAAATAGTTAATTTTAATATTTTTCCTTTTTATTGATGGGGGACATCTGAGACAGTAATTTTATGTTCCTATTACTCTTTGACCTACAGTAATTTTTAATGCTGTATTTATAATGTGATTACCACTGCATGATGTTTATCTATATAATAAATAGAGGTAATGGATTTTTGACATGGATGTATTTCAGCTATCTTGAAAATAATTCATCTATGTGGTTCCACCTTAAGTTTAATTAAGTCACTCTGACATAGGAAACAAAGATAAATCTGCATAGAACCTACTTTGCATCTTGACCACCAGAGAGTCCTTTGAAAGAATTGTATAAATAAATCACAGTAATTTTATTAGGCAAGGAAGAGTCCTCAGAGCTGACTTCTGCACTTTACATTTTGTATTTTTGTTATGGAATTCAAGTATTTTAATATGGTGGTATGCAGAAAGTTAGGATTCCTCATAAATCTGGTATTATGTCTGTGGAATTACAGTTTTGTCCATGCCTTAAGTCAGTCCCCTCTACCATACTTAATGCAGTAGCCACATGCCAACTCTTGAAGCATTTTAACTTGAAGTATCTGGTATACCAGAATACATATATATATTAGTAAATTAGTAAAGATATATATACATATATATATATCTTTACTACTTAGCACCTTGCTGCATGTACAATTCTGTCACATACTTCCTTGTTCAAAAACATAAAATGCATTCTCATTGTCTCTTTATCTTACTGTTTGATTGATAAGTCCTGGGCCATTCCCAGTGTAGCTTACCAGGTTATCTACCCTATATCCTTTTCTATGCAACACATATGACAACCCCTGTCCTCAGAATGATGTAAGTAATAAGGACATTTTTCCTATAGCTCAAATTTGACCTCTTTGCTATTTAAACTTGTGGGTAGGAATAGAAATTTACACATATTTCCTAAAGCCAAGGGTACCTGGGAAAAGCCTACCAAACTATAATGTATTTCTTATTCCCCACTTCTATTTATGCCCAGTTTTCTTACTTATCTAGACTACTAAATTAGGGCCTCTTTGGCCCTCGGCTCCCTTGGCCGAGGCCCTGCATCAGTGCATTTAATTTTTATTTCTAATACAAGATTTCTTTTCTAGGCACCTAAAACAGTTGCCTAGAAGTCTGAAGTCCACCCTTAGGTTCTTGAAATCTTCATCTACTGATTATCATATCACATCAGAACTATATCACTTGGATTCTCCATGTTGTATCTCTTCTCTTGCAGGAGAATACTAGCCTTTATCTTAACCAAGAATTAGCATATAGAGTTTGATTTGGTAAACTAAGATTCTTGGGACAAATCCAACTTGAATGTTATGTTGTATAAATAGAATTTTATTGAATTTTATGTAGCCATCCCCATTAATTTCCTTATCCATACTGCAATATCAAAGTTGAGTAGCTGCAACAGAGATCACTAAATTTTAATTTGCAATATAGCACTTTTCATAACACATTTGCTGAACCTTGATCTAGAGTTGAATAATTTACCTAACCTAAATATTACTTATTCTTTGATATTTTCCAATTTCCATTTCTGCTGACCTATAAAAAACAAAAAGGCCAGTTCATTGAGACTGTGACAGTTCTAACCCATCCAAACAACTTGAACTTCCCTGTATTCTCTTTTCTTATCTTAAAATGTCCCTCCAGTGTGTTTTACTTTGAGTAGAAGGGATACAGTAAATGTAAAGAAGTCGCATGATTTTTTATTGTAATATCTCGCTCTATTATAGAAGTTTTTCAATATTTCCAATGTCTGTAAACATGAACTCTAGTATCTAAAAGATAAGGCCTTTCCATTCTTCAGTGTCTCTTACTCAAGTCTGTTAGCTTAGAATCACAAGATCACCAATGGCCAGACTTTCCCCTCATTAGAACACCCATGTCTTTCAGTCTTTGGCCCATAGCATCTCTGATGTTCATGTTTTCTAATCTTTCCAATATATTAAGGTTATTAAAATATAAGTCTTCCAATATTCCCATCACTACTTAAACCAAGTTTAATATTTTCTTTTCAAGTCTAGAGATCTGACTACCAAGTTTTCCATAGCCCCAGTCTTTCAACATTTCTTATATGCAAGGCTTCTATAGTTCAGGTACTCAATAGTGTCCAGGTCTAGCCTTTCTAATATATTCTAGTGTTTGCATTATTCAGCTTCCATATTGTCTAATCCCTCCTAAATCCTGATTTGGCAATATCTTTTTATTATGTTCTTCTTATGCCCAATCTTTAAACATCTCTTAGACCTTTGTTTTCCTACATTTAAGTGTTGTATTATCTCAAATTCCTGAATGATTAGGTCTCTTATCACCTAGTTCATTTCATATTTATATTTCTTAATGTCCAGGGTAGCCAAAATACTTGATTTCTAGCATCATATAAACTCATTTTTTTAAAATTATGTGTATTTTGACAGGAATCTCCAGATTTCCTACTTTATCCCAATATATGAAATTTCTGATTTTATGATTGATAAATGTCTAGGTCTTCTATTGTGCAACCCAGCATTGTTTAAATGTTCTAAGTTACAAGATTTGTAATGATCATATGACTTCCAGTGTATGGCTTCCAATACTCAATATCCCAATACTCAGGGCCTCCAAAGTCTCCAGTGTCTAAAGTATGCAATGTCTCCAATACCTATGACTTCCAATGTCTCCAATATCCTGTGCTTACAATGTTTCCAATGTCCAGGGTTTCCAGTGGTGCCAGTGTCAAGGTCTTCCAACATCTCCAGTTCTTCCAGCAATTGCAAGTCTTCCAACCACCTCAAGGTCTTCCAGACAATCCTGGCCTTCCAGAAAATCTGTCTTCCACATGACCATGTCTTCCAGAAATCCATGTCTTCCAAAACCTCCCAAGTCTTCCAATAAATCCAGTCTTCCACAAAATCCAGCTCTTCCAGGAGAATCCACGTCTTCCAGAAAATACATGTCTTCCTGTGATTTCAAGGTCTTCCAGCCAATCTACGTCTTCCAGGAAATAAATCTGTGTCTTCCACCAAATCCAAGTCTTCCAGAAAAATCCCAGGTCTTCCAGCTGATCAACGTCTTCCAGAAAGAAATCCAGGTCTTCCAGCCAATCCATGTCTTCCAGAAAATCTATGTCTTCCACCATATCTAGGTCTTCCAGTCAGTTGAAGTCTTCCAGTCAATCCAGGTCTTCCAATCAACCCAAGTCTTCCTGAAAAAAAATCCAGGTCTTCCAGCCAATCTACGCCTTCCACCAATTCAAGTCTTCCAGTCAACTCAGATCTTCCAATAAATCCACGTCTTCCAAAAATCTCCAGGTCTTCCAGCCAAGATATGTCTTCCTGAAGATGAACGTCTTCCAGAAAATCCATGCCTTCCTGGAACCACCCAGTCTTCCAGCATATCCATGTCTTCCAAATAATCCAGGTCTTCCGGACAATTCGGGTCTTCCTGAAAATCCACGTCTTCCAGGAAATCCTTGTCTTCCATCAAATCCATAGCTTCCGGGAAATCGAAGTCTTCCAGCTAATCCACATCTTCCAGGAATTCCATGTCTTCCAGAAAATCCAGGTCTTCCATGAAATCCATGTCGTCCAGTCTATCTACGTCTTCCAATGAAGCTATGTCTTCCAGAAAATCTATGTCTTCCAACAAATCCATGTCTTCCTACATCTCCAGGTCTTCCAGCATCTCCAGGGCTTCCAGCATCTGACTGTCTTCCAGCATCTCCTCATCTTCCACAATCTTCATGTCTTCCAACATCTTCAAGCCTTCCAACAACTACCAAGTCTTCCATCAGCGGGCTCAATATCCACGTTTTCCAATGTCTCCAGGGTACCAGTCTTCTGAAAGTTAGGTTTTCCAGTGTCTGCAATATTCAGGTATTAAAACATGTTTCATAGTCTATTTCTTCTAACCTTACCCCAGGTTTAGTCTTTTTCAAATCTACCTTGTCTCTGCCCAAGCTTTCTTATGTGCAGATCTTTCCACAGATGGATCTTTCAATTTAAGCATTCCTGCTTCTAGTAGAATTTTCTCCAAAAAATTTAATAAAGTATTACTTCTTACAGGTCAGATTTAATATACCAACAGTACTGCCATTTGAGTTTCTTTTGCTGCTAGGAAATGTCTATTTATTCTTTATAATTTTTAAAATTTGCATTCAGAAAAGAGCTTTATAGAATTGCCACTTTGAAAGTAAATTGTGCTTAACTGCAGGTGAAATTTTTCTTCTGATAAGAAAAATTCATGTTTAGAGAATATAATTTTAGAGTTACTATAGAGTACATTTATATATTTAACTATTTTAATAACAAATTTGTATTTGATATTATATGAATAACAACAACAATAATAATAATACCAATACATAGCATTTGCCATGTCCAGGCACTGTTCTAAGAACCTTGCATGCGTTAACTCATTTAATCTTCATAACAACCCATTGTGGTAGCCCTTATCACTATCCCTGTTTTACAGATGAAGAAACTGTCCCATACAGGTGAAATGCCTTGTCCAAAGGACACAACTAGTAATAAAAGTTGAGAATTGAACCCATTAAAGCAGGATTCCTTCCACCATGATATAGAATCTGTTGAAAAATTGTTATAAGACTCATGGGAGCTAAAGTTTGATTATTCCTATATTATATGTACACTATTATAAAGTCATATATGTGACTTTATAATATATATTTATATATATAATACATATATATATATATAATATATTAAATGTCTTGTTGTGTCCTGTCACTATCAGAACCTTATTTGTAACAGCTTCATTCCTCATTCAGCTACTAATATCCCCTTGCTCTGAAAATATTTCCTGATACTACTTTTACTTGTGATGGGCTGGAAGCAGGGAAGTACTGAGTTCAAGTACTCCATGCTTTGAATGACATTCATAGCTTCATGCTATGCAGATAGGTGCATGAAATTTAACTTTTCCCTCTACTTTAATCCCTTGTCACTATCACTATCTAGTCTGAGCCATTCTATCTAGACCACTTACCATTAGTTTGTTTTTGACCTCCAGGATCTACCTGCTTCTTCATATATCATTGGCCTGGGTTCCTGCTCACTGCTTTGTATCCAAGTAATGGTAACTACAACTTCTTAAATCTCAGAATGCTGAGATAGAGAGCTAATTGCTTGGTTCTCCCACTCTCAGCTCTCCTTGGGCACTTCTAGCAATATTGCTGATTATGACTCTGGTTGGTATGAACATATTGAAATTATAGTTAGGCAAGTGATCTCTAAAGATTTGTAATCACCTACATGGTAATACTTGAGATATCAATACCTTTTGAATCATAGTCTATAATGTACTATCATTCCATTTGTTCATCTGTCTGTTCATTTAACAAGTATTTATTGAGTGCCAATTGTGTGCCAGGCATGGTTTAATGAAGCTTAAAATCATATGGGGCTGCATATAATGTACAAATAATTTAGCAATTACTTATCAATTATGGTGAAGCAATGTAAGAAAAATAAGTATAGGTGTGAGAGGTAAGAAATGTAAGTTTAGATGCTGTGAGAGTTTTGAAAGAATAGTATTCCTGAGGAAGTGACATTCATAGTGATTCTGAAGGATCTAGGTCCTCATTTAGTTATCACAGAAAGCCTGTTACTTAGGTAATACATATGATTTGATATGAGATTTACCTAATGAGAGTATTGACAGTGAGAATGGGATTGTGGTGTTGTTTGGGCCTCGTTTTTTTCTTCAGTATTCCATTCTGCCTTAAACAAGGAATATCAAAAACTTGTAGTCTTTAATGAAATAGTTTTTGTTCAAAATATTGATCCAAGGAAATTGGTTACAATGTGAATAATACAAGCTGGGCATGTTGGTGCATGCCTGTAATCCTAGAATTCAAGCGAATAAGGTGAGGGGCATTGAGAGTTCAAGGCCAGCCTGGTGTTCACACCAAGACATTGTCTCAAAAACTGTAGATAATTCATACACAAAATGTTCTTCATATATTTACTGGCTATAGCATAAACAGAAAAAACCACAAGTCTATCTTTAAAGGAATTATGAAGTGCATAAAACATTATGTTATTAAAGTATATCTGGATTGTTAATTATATAATGTCAGTTAAAAATCAACATGATGATATAAAGTGTGTATGCAGCTATATACAAGTGACTAGACGTAAGTACATTGGAGATTGTTAACTGGTAATCATGGGTCAGGAAGATTATATATAACTTTACTTTCTTCTTTACATTCCTACTGTTCCCCCCAAAAGATTTTTTAAACAAAATTTATTCCTTTTAATGTGACAGTATCTTTGTTTAATAAAAGTAACCAGTTGTATAAAAATTCATTATTTATTCATTTTTAAATATACAGGTGATCATGTATATTACTGATGAAAATATTTCAAACTATAATGATGCACTGTGAAAAACTAAAATATCAAGTGATCTCAATATACAATGATAATCATTGTGCATAATTTAGCTAATGTTCTTCCCAACTCTTCAGCAAGTGTGTTTACTTCCTTTTGCAAAATGTACAAGTCTACTATTTAACCTCTCTGTTTCACTTAATAAATTGTGAGGAACTTCTGCATCAGTAACTTTGAATCTGTGTTATAACTTAATACATAATTTAAAGACTTGCTGTGATGAGCTTATATGTTGTACAAGTTGAGCAGAACACAAACTGTATACATAGTAAACCATTTGTATGAAAATTTGTTCAAATATTACTTTGAATAAATAACTAAAACTTATAATGGAGCTAAATGACATTAACATCATAATGGTTATCATAGAAAAAAATACACAAATAACCCAAAGAGGCTGGCTTAGCATTGAAGGTGCTTGCTTGCTAAACCTGCTGGCATGGGTTCATTTCCCCAGCTAAATATGTAAAGCCTGATGCAAAAGTTGGTGCAAGTGCCTGGTGTTCTGTTCACAGTGGCAAGAGGCCCTGGTGTGTGTGTGTGTGTGTGTGTGTGTGTACACATGCACATGTGAATGCACACGCACACATAAGTAAATGAATAACTAAAGTAAAAGCCCTAAAAAGGAAGTAGGAAGTAAATCATAGTATATTTACAGAACATACTATTATTTAGCTGTGATATGAATGTTCTAGTTACACAAAATAATATGTGTAGATTTTATTTTTAGAATGTGCAATAAGATACCAAGTCCCAAATGATTGCTCAGAATAGCATTCCATTTCATTCAGAAACAACAACAACTTAGGGCTATTTATATTTGATACACATGTTATATGAGTTATTTTTAAATAAAGTAATATTAATAAAAAAATCCCGGATATTCATCATCAGTATCTAGGAAAGAGGTTCAGAAGAGAGAAGGATCATAGAAATGGATTAAGACTATTAGTATTCTAGTGCTTAGGTCACTTGAGCTGGTGACTGCATGTCTACACATAGTAAAGTTGTATTACTGACTAATAGAATAATAATCTATTGAAATTTAATATAGGAATAAATTAATGAATAAATATAAAAGGGTTATGCATAGATGCATAGATTAGTGAGTGTGAACAGTCTAAGGGTAACTAACCTAATTCTATGCACTGGACTTTTTTGGGGGGCTGGGTATACATGTAATTTTTACCTGTTGTGCTCTTCATTGTGTAAGGTTTTTATCTTGAACATGGTTTATTTTCAAAAATTTTTTAAATGTGTAGGACTAAAGAGTTTGCTCAGTGGTTAAGGCATATGTCTGCAAAGCCTAATGACCTGGGTTTGATTCCCAGTACTCACTTAAAGCCAGATGCACAAAATGGTGCATACATCTGGAATTTTTTGCAGCATCCAGAAGCCCAGGTTTGCCCCTTCATTCTCTCTCTCCTTGGAAATAAATAAATACATAAAAATATGTGTAATTATTATGTTATCATGTTTAATGATATAAGAAAATGAGAAATTATATTCAGAAATAATCAAAAACTTATAGACAGATATGTTTAAAATATATAATAGGATGGGATACAATAATGTTGACATGAAAGCAATAATTACCTTTGTGTAATGAGATTTTGAATAGCTTTTTCCTATTGCCATAGACATATGCATATGCAAATATATATTTATTAGGTACATGTGTTCCAGGGTGCCTATTTTTATTACAAAATACATGCTTACTTTAGGTAGTAATATATAGAGTAAAAATTGAAAAATATCCTTCTCCTAATACCACTGTCCAAAGGTATCTGCTGTTTCATTTTTCTATCATTTGACTTAGAAATTTATTTATGGTACTATTTGCCAGAAAGATTATTTAACTGCACAAATAAACACACATTTCATTGTTATTTTATAGACTTTTGGTTTTCTTTCATACTTAGGTAGGATCTTGTACCCTAAAATTATTTTTAAAAACATATTTTCTTTTAATATTTTGTATGTTCTTATAACTTAATGCTTTACTCTGTCTAGAGTTGAGTTTTTTGTGTGTCTGTGTATGGTTAAAAGCAGAAAGTTAAATATACAGAAGACGCAGCTAGATTCTAAGTTATTTACTCAATGGAGTTACTGACCTAGAATTCCCTTTTTCTCATGAACTATATACGTAGGTTTCTTTTCTGTTCTATTGATAGTGTTTGACTATTACTGAGATTAGTTACTCATTAAAGGCTATATCCTTATGTTTTGAAATGTAATAGCAATGTTCTTCCTCTGATTCATTTTTTAAATTTTATTTATTTGAGAGAGTGAGAGAAGGAAAGAGGCAGACAGAGAGAGAGAGAGAGAGAGAGAGAATGGGCACACCAGGGCCTCCAGCCACTGCAAACGAACTCCACATGCATGCACCACCTTGTCCATCTGGCTTACACGGGTCCTAGAGAATCCAACTGAGGTCCTTTGGCTTTGCAGGCAAATGCCTTAACCACTAAGCCATTTCACCAGCCCCCTTTGTTTCATTTTTAAAAACAATTGTTTTGGTTGTTACTGTGCATTATTTTTTCTCAAATGTATGTATTTTATGTATAGAACATACACACAAATGTAGAATTTGCTTTTTCTAAATGAATTTATAGAATCTATTTCCATAAAAACATTTCTTCATAATACCTTACACCTTTTATGTCAAGAATTATCATGTTTATAAAAGTGAGTTGTGCATCTAGAAACATATTTTTCTGAATTCATGTAATTTTGTAGTAGTCCTTAATTACCTATGAAGCAATTGTTAGGCCTTTTTTTTTTTGCATTTGCTATCCTAATGAGAATCACACAAGATTTTAGTTATATGTATCTTATTTTTAATTGGTGCATAGTGTTTCTACATATTTGGAGGTGTCAAATGATAATTTTGTGCATATTTGTACAGTGTGTAATTCTCAAATCAGGGTCTACCTCCTCAAATAGTTAAAAAATATTTTATTTACAAGGAGAGAGAGAGAGAGGAGAATGAGAATTGGCATACCTTGGCCTCTACCAATGCAAACAAACTCTAGATGCATGTGCTACTTTGTGTATCTGGCATTATGTGGATACTGGAGAATCGAACCCAGGTTGTTAGGCTGTGTAGGCAAACTTCTTAACCACTGAGTCATCTCTCCATCCCACTTATTACTTTTCTATGTTGGGACACTTCAGATTCTTCACCTCTAGTTATTTTGAAATATATAACATACAATTGTAGACTATCATTACCCATACTACATACTAGAATTAAAGTAACTCTTATCTAATTGTATTTTATATTCAGTGTTCAACCTTTCTCAATCTTTCCCTCTTCCCTACTCTGTCCAGTTTCTGGTAACTACCATTCTACTCTCAACTTTGATGATATCAACTGTTCCAGAGCCCAGGCATGAGTGATACATATTAGTGATGTCATGTAACACTCATCTTTTTGTGCCTTACTTATTGCCTTTAAGTTAATGACATCCAGTGCCATCAGTATTGGAGCAAATGATAATACCTTCTTTATGGCTTAATAGTACTCCATTGGATATACATACCACATTTTGCTTATACATTCACCTGTTTTTAAACATATTAGTTGATGCTATAGCTGGTTATCATTGGTAGCATTGCAAAAACATTTTGAAAATTTGTTATTAAGTTGATCATTCTGAATTCCTCGATACATAGTCAAGTCAGTTTAAATAATAAAATATTTGATGTTTGTATCTTATTCTTTTATTTTAACCCATTGGTAAAGAATTTATGACTCTCATGACAGTGATATAAAAATACTTATTTGTTGTTTAATAAAGAGCAGACCACCACTTTTATTTTCACTGTAGTAGAAATACCTTATTGTTTCACTCTGAAATATACTTATCATTGTTGCTAAGGTATATTTCTTTTCAAGTTATGGAAATATCCTTCTGTTTCTGTTTGATTTGTAACTTTGTCAGGGAATTGTAAAATATATTATCAAAAAATGTTTTTGGTATCTGCCAAGATAATATGCTGATGATCATATGGTTGTTTTCTTTAATTAATGTAGTTCAACTATCTAATATTGAGTTACTTATTATTCATGGAATAAAATGGACATAGTAGTGGTTCCCTGATGTGTTATCATTTCATTTATGATATAAAACTATATTATCCTGTTTTTAAACATCAGAGCATATTGGGAAATAGATAAGATGGCTCAGGACAGTGACAACTGGGTTCCAGTCATTACTTGGCTGTCCTACACTCAAAAGTAAAACCATTCTCTCTCAAGGCTTGTTTGGGGCTAAAAAATTAAGTCTTCCTTTAATTTTTCTGTGATTTTTAGTCTATCTAAGTTTTCTACCTTCTCTGCAGATTTCCCAGTTTTCCTTTTGTAAACGTTTTATCTTCTTTAATCTAGGAATTTTTATTTTATTTGAGACAGTGTCTCATGTAGCCTGGGCTAGCCTTGTAGTATATAGCTGAGGATGACCTTGAATTTCTGATCCTTTTGTGTTCACTTCTCAAGTGCTTAGGCCACAGGTGTGTGCTAACATGCCCGGTCTATGCAATGCTGGGAAGGAGCCCACACTTTCATGAACAGTAGGCAAGCATGCTGCCAATAGAGCCACATCCTCACACACCACATGTTATTTTAGAAGTGTATTTACCTCAGCAAGTTAGGTTTTGTCTGGTGCTTTATTTTCTCTATTTATTTATTTGGTTTGTACTCGTAATATGTCATGTATTCAGAATGTATCCTGTATGTCCTATATGCGATGAATTTTTATAAACAGTCTACAAGCTATACAAACAGATGTATATTTTGTGTTATTTTAGTATTGTGTTTTACATATTAAACCAAATATTTCCATCATTGTTTGAATTTTCTGCTTTTTCTATTTTTGTTTAAATTTTCTGATGAATGTAAGCTCTTCTACTTCACTTTTAAGCTAATAATTATACTTCTATAACTTCATATTGCTTTATGTACTTTTGTAACTAAATTTCAAGGTGAACATATATCTTTATAATAAAAATAGATAAAAATATCCTCATCTAAGTATGTCTCGTGTTGATTCCTTTCTTGTTCTTCTCATCATGAAAATTTTAGACCCTCTAATGACTGAATTCTCAGTTCCTCACCACTATTCTATATTATGTTTATTGCTACCAGAGTAATCTCCTTAGGTATAACTTTTTTTCATAGCACTAAAAAACTTAAAATACCAATTTCCTAATTAAATCTAAACTTCACCACCTGAAATGCAAGTTGCCTATGACCTTCTACATAGCCATGTTTATTCTCAATGTGCCCATTTCTGGTCTACTCTGGTAGCCTTGGCTTCTTTACTACCTCATACGTCAGCATTTGTTCATTCCTATACTTCATTTGTTCTCTATATTTTATCTGTTTTCTCAGCATCCTCCCTAACTACTACATCTGGACATTTGCCTCAGATTTGTAAAAGATTCCATTCTAGTAGTTTTATATCAGGGAACACTTGAATTTTTGAATTTTGATCACAAAACTGAGGGGAAGACTTCATTTTTGACTCTGAAGCCTTCAAACATTTCCTATGTATTGATAAAGAGACATTTTGACCATATCATAAAACGATACACTACTTCTTCCCAAGTAACAGCTGTTTATCATCGCCTCAATTAACCCTTATCCTCAGTTTCTCATTTTGTGTACTCAACTAATCCTTACTTGCACATGAAAGCCAGTCTCTCACTTCCTTCAGAGGTGGTTGGGTTATGGCAGCATTTAATCCATGGCCTTGAGCTCCTCTGGAAGGTTCTAGAAGCTGCTCCAGTGCCAAGGCCTCATAAGACTCTGATCCCATTTTAATTAGAACAGCTCTTCCTTTCTTAGACTTGTGTTGGGAATGGGCCCAAGAACTCTAGGCACTATAAACCTTAAATTTTATTACCAATATTATGTATCTACAACATCCTTGTTCCAACAAAACAAGTCTTTATCATACTTTATGCTTTTACTTAATCCCCTATACTCTCTTCAATATGGCTATGGGCCCAAAGTGTTTAGCACAGGAATAACTGCAAGCACTTCTGTCCTCATGTCATGAAATTTTTTTTTGGAAAATACTTGATGTGAACCACTGTCTCTTTTCTAGATTAAAAGATTGTTGATAGCATGCCCTCTGCATTTGAGGTCTTCTATTTAATTTCATACCCATATTACTAAAAATTTATTCCTTTATTTATTTGCTCACCTGTGCGTGGGGGGGGGCATACCAGGGTCTTTTGCTGCTGCAAACAAATGCCTATCCAGCTCCATGTGAGTGATTGAGGAATTTAGCCCAGGCTGGCAGGCCCTGCAAGCAAACACGTTTAACCACTGACCCATCTCCCCATCCCAAGAGAAATTATTCAGAAAATATATTTTCTTAGTTACCACTGCTGTCTCCACATATTTTCCCTTATATACACTTTTCATTATTAGTGGATAAAAGACCTACCTTTTCACCCCTAAGGAGTTGTATAAACGCTGAGTTTTTCATATCTCAGCAAAACTTCCCTGGGTACCTAGTGTCTTTAGGGATATGCAACTGCATTTGTCCAAGCATGATGGAATCCAAATACAAGAAAAGTCACTGCTGCACCATCACAGTTCTCTGTGTGCCTTACATCTTTATTCAGAAAGAACCTACTTAATTAATGTGTCTCCATTTTGAACCAAGCTCAGTATCCAAAAGGTCCTGTCCTCATCAGCGCCATGAAAAACAAGGTATACCTCAAGAGCCCATGTGATAGCTTACTTCCAAGTTCCAAGTAGATGGAAGGTACACCTGTGCTGATTTAATATCCACATATGGATGGGTCTGATGACTTTATCTGATGATTGTTCACAGGCTTTCTCTGACCCTTAGTGGGCACTGGTCTCCAACTACCAGGGTTTATGCTTGTGGTCATATGTAATGACATAAAAAAACTTTTTTTCTTCATATTTTCCCCTTAAGTATCATCATGGAACTTTGGTCTTGCATAGGCCACTTCCAGATCACCATGATAATTTTTTTTTCTTTTTACTGATTATGAACTTTATTGTATGAAAAAAATCATGTGTTAATCATATTCCTACCAGGTTATACTTTTATAGTCCCTCTCCTCAGGTCCCATCCCACTGACAGCCCTCCTCATTGGGGTTATTTGTATTTACTATAGGGTTATGAATGCATCTGTCAGTCTCTGTAGGGGGAAAACAATGCCTCAGGATACACCTTCCTACCCTGTGACTCTTAAAATCTTTCCACCCCTTCTTCTGCAATGTTCCTGAGCCTGGATCGGTGTGTTATCAGTCTACTTTAATGTTGAGCTCTTTGTATCCTTTGATTGTATGATCTGATGAGTTCTGAATGTTCTCGGTGTGTATCACCATTTCCCTGGAGCTCGGTGTCAGGCTAGCAGTGACAGAAGTACTCATGTTTAAATTCCATTCCTCCGTAATGTCTCTTGGGCCCTGATAGATGTGACAGTAGTGTCTTATCTTGTGTAGGTAGTTGGCTGTCTTTTCTTATATTGATAGATCTTGATCCTCTGGGGATTTCGCTACCACCTGTTAAGAAATCACACACACACACACACATACACACACACACACACACACATTCTTCAACCAAGAGTGTTCAAATTTTGTAGACCTGTGGGAACCATTTTAACTTGGCTATTACATTACAACTTCCAGATCTCTGGGAAAGAACCCACATCTCTTCACAAGCACAAGATATTTCAAACCAATTTCAAGTACACCATTCTCTACAGACCTAAGTTTTTTTTTTTTTCTAAATAAAAATTCAAGAGTTTAAACTCGGGATGCTATGAATGGAAAGTATTTTAAATGGGTGTTTAGAGTAGAATAGTTAGCACAGGAGCTATCATTTACTTTTGTGATGGATCATAATTAATTTTTCTCCAAAGCACACCACAAGTTCACATTTTAAGTCATTATTTCACATGGTTTAATGAGAGTTTATATTAACTCAATCTCTCATTTATGGATGTTTTAATACAATTTCCCCTTTTTTCAACTGATTTCATTATACCATGCTATGTGCTATTGAGCCCTACTGTATGTTGCCCTGCTAATTTACTAGCCGCCATCTCCCCACATTTTTTCTCTATTAGCTTATGTTTCTTAAAAAAAGGCACATTCTGCATATTTCCAGATATTATCCATTACTAATTAGTATTCAAATCCAAATTATCTGTAAAGAAAAATCTCATCCTCCTTCAGGGAATGAAAAGGCATAGATCACTCAAAAAGGAGTATGTTTTCTGAAATGTCTCTTAATTGTTTCATTTTAAGGGAACTATTGTTCATTGTCTTAATTGCACCACAATAGATTTAAGGTTTAATTCCAGTTTCTTTCAAAAATATTTTATTTGAGAGAGAGATTGAGAAAGAAAGAAGAAAGAAAGAAAGAAAGAAAGAAGAGAAAGGGAGAGAGAGAGAGAGAGAGAAAAAAAAAGGGCATGCCACAGCCTCAAGCCACTGCAAACAAACTCCAGACACACATGAGACCTACGCATCTGACTTTATTTGGGTACTAGGGAATAGAACCTGGGTTCTTAGGTTTTGTAGGAAATTGATTTAACCACTGAGATATCTCTCCAGCCTTAACTCCAGTTTCTTAAGCACATTTGATGATAAATGCAGATTCTATCTAGGTGCTACAGTAGGTTATTTTTGTAAATGCCAATGAAGATATATGGACACATCAATTTCATAATTGTAAGACATTAGATTTTTTATCCAGAAATTTCAACTAAGATTCTTTTTGGACAGAACCCTAATCCACTGTTGGTGGGAATGGAAACCTGTCTTCCCTTATGGAAATCAGTATGGAGGTTTCTCAAAATCAAAACTTTGACCCCCTACATGACCTGGCTATACTACTCCTGGATATTTAACCAAAGAATTTCAAGTAAAAAAATCACAGAGGTATTTGTATATCAATAATTATTAAAGCATTATTCACAATAGTTAAGCTATTGAAAGAACCTAGATGTCTCACAACAGAAAAGTAGACAATTAAAACGCAGTATGAAATTATTTTTCAACTCTTCTTGTAACTGTGACCAAATTCCTGACAAGAATTAATGTGGGAAAGGAAAAGTTGAGTTTGGATCAGAATTTCAGCAGATATAGTCCGTCATAGGGGAGAGGTGGCCAGTCACATTGCATCCACCATTAGGAAGCAGAAGTTGATAAATGATGATATTCAGCTCACTTTTTCTCTTTTCTTCAGTCCTGGACCCTCTTCCATGGAATGAACGGTGCCATCCACAGTTAAGTTGTGTATCAGTTACTTTCTCATTGCTGGAACAAAATACCCAGGTGTAAACAGTTTATGGAAGGAATGAGGTAGAATTCAGCTTATAGTTTTCAAGGGGAAGTTTGATTATGATGAGAAAAGCATGGAAGGCTACAGTAGGAGACCCACATTATGCTCCCCAGGGTTGGGGAACAGAGTGAACAGTTAGTAGAGCTGGCTTATAATATTTCAAGGCCCGCTTCCTGTTACAGATTTCCTCCAGGAAGGCTCAATCTCATTAAGGTTCTACAACCTTCCTGAAAAGTTCCACATGAGCCAATAGGAGGCATTTTATATTCCAACTATCACAGGGTGGGTCCTCGCACCCAGTTAACTCAATCTAGAAACTCCTTCAAAGACATGACCAAAGGTTTGTTGTCTAGGTTTTTCTAGATCCTGTCAAGATGACAATCAACATTAACTATCACACTGTTATTAAAAATAATTAAGTTTTATATTTATAGGAAAATGGATGCAATTGGAGATAATGATTTTAAGCTATTAAGCCAGTCTCAGAAAGGCATATATCCCATGTTTTCCATTATTTGGGGTTCTTAGATTTTTTTTATAGTCACACAAAATCATGTATGTACATATTAAATAAAAGCAGGAGTGAAATTGTCTAGAGGAACTAAGATGATAAATGAGAGGGAAATGGGCAAGAAAAAATAGGATGAGGGGACAGGACAGGGGGTATGCTCAATGTGCAACATATACTTGTAAGAAAAAAATACAAACAACTTTTAGGTCAGAAGTGGTGGTCTGTGCTTCATTCCCAACACTTGGGAGATTGAGACAGAAAGATTGCAATCTGAGGCTAGCCTGAGTTCCATAATGAGATTTTGCATGTCAATGGGGGAGGAAGAAAGAGGAAGACATGACTGATGTGTGCTTATGTAAGTATATAATTTATTCACCATAAGCACAAACTCATAACACCAGATTAAGATGGCAAACTTCAATAGGAACTTTATGTTCAAATCTCACTATTTCAGTTCATGTTGTCTTCTGTGACAAAATGGCCTAAATATGGTGGCTTATAAACAACACAAATCTATCTTTCCTTGATGCTGATGTTAGGAATGTCAAGATCAAGGTAGATTTACATATGAGAGTCTACTTTTGATTCTGAGATGGCACACACTCTTGCGCAGTGGAAGGGTCAAGGCAGCTCATTGGCACCTCAATTATAAGGGTGATGGGGGCTCTGCTTTCATGACCTGACCACATATCAAAAGTCTCACCTCCAAATAATCACCTATTTTGCAGGGCACATCCCTGAATTAGTGAATAGTAACCCCTAGAACATTCCTATCCAGAGTTGGGCAGACAGCTTTTATGAGCAGAGCCTGAGAGGTGAGAAAGCTACCTCCTGGTACCCCAATCTCAGGAGTGGCTAGCTGCCTCAAGTAGTGGCCTGAGGATGAATGAAACTGAAAAGAAGTATAGTTTAAGGCATTAGTATCCCTGCTGTATCTGCTGCCACTGTGGCTCTGGCATTATTGGGGCTGTGGCCTCCTCCACATGCATGCACTAACTGGCACTTTTGTTGAAGACTGACAAAACAGCAATACATGAACAATTAGTACATTGAATGAGCAAAGGTAAGGGACCTTCAAACTTCCAACTTTGGATAATCCTCAAATGTTTGTGAAAGGAAGAGATTTAGGCAGCATGGCCTGCTGGATTCTGTTGACCCGAAACACACATACACTCTGAGCACAAGAGCAATCACATTAAGCTCACGTGTTACCTTCAACAGATCTGTGGGCCCTTAGTTACTAACCTCATTGTCTTTAACACTATGATCAGCACTTTTTATGCACCTATGTTTGTTCCAAGTCAAGAGTTCAACCAGGCCTCTAAGGAAAGGAACATAGAGCATATCTCCCCCCACCCCTCCACTTTTCCTTCAGATTTTTTTTTATTCAGAGCATATGTTGTATGGATACATCATGTGTTACTACCATCTTTTCCCTCCTCCCTGTCCCATTCTGCAGGGGGTCCTCCTCAGTGGGGTTACTGGTATTCCTCATGGGATTGTTATGTGTTACGGGAGCAGCAGTCAATTATTTGCGGGGAGGCAATGCTTCTGGGCATGATATCCCAACCTATGGCTCTTACAGTCTTTCTCCCCACTCTTCAACAAACTTCTACGAGTCTTTGTTTATGTCTACTTCAATGATGAGCTCTCAGGGGCCTCTGCATTGCTGCTTTGGTATGTGTTGTTCATCTTCAGCATCTGTCTCCTTCACCCTGGCACTGACTGTCAGGCTCTCCATGGAAGTGCTCGTCTCCCCACTTCCTCTGTGGTTTCACCTGGGCTTTGGCTGAGAAGTGAGGGATGGTTTATCTCCTCCAGTCTTGATACCTTCTGAAAAAGAAAAACAGATTCTTCAACAGAGAGTGAAGTCAGCATAGGTTAAATTGAATAACGGTTATTAATTTAGGGAGGTTTTGATAGATGTAACCCATCTTTTAGCCAAAGACTAGTGAACTAGTGGGATATTGACATTGGAGAACATAATCTTTGTCTCCATAGGATTCAGACATGGTTCCCAGTTCCATATATGGGCTCCTTTCCACTGAGTGGATCTCTTAGCCAATCAGAAAGCTATTGGTTACCCACCAAGTCTGTGTGCCACCATTACCCTGGTGTGTACATCTTGTCAGGCTGGCTGCTTCTGAGTAGCTTAGATCCCTGCTTGCTTACACTGTTGTTGGCCACTTTCCCCCAGGAACTCATGTAGTGCTTTCCAGAACTAGACAGGCTAACTGTCTGGGGACTGAATAGAGCATATGTTAAGATCAAGTCAGCATCTCTAAATATTGCTTGTCAGTATTGGTCATCTGTGCTCTTCAGAACTAAGGTACACCAAGGCAGTGAAAACCTAGTCATATTACTTTAAACATGTGGATTGCCTGGTTGTAAGATTATCTTTAAAGCAAGTTACAAAAAAAGAATTTAATATCTGACACCAATAATATCAAAATAAGTATTTGTAAGCTCCACCAGAAATATCCCCTGTTCTTTCCCATAGTTCATTCCTGTAGTTTGTTCTTATAGTGCATCAGCACAAATCACCTTGGTGGTCAGCTTCGTACCCATGATTATGGGGAACCAAATATTCATTCTCTAGCTCTTATCCTCTCTTTTCTTCCCCTATCACAAACCTGCCAATCCAGATAGTAGTGTTCTTTACACAGTTTCTTATAAAAATGAAGTAAAAAATAATTTAAAGTTTACTGTAAAGATTTGTTCCTCCTTTCATGGATTAACTCAATTTTGAGTTTACTGGTAGCTTAATGTTCACTCCAGAAGAAATACAGTCACTTATTTCTAGGTTACTTGGCTGTTAGAACCTGTATTACCTATTTCATTATAATAAACCGCTCCTCATTTCAATGGCATAAATCAATAACCCTTTATTTTCACCCATGAACCTGAGTCATCTGGGCATTGCTTCTCAGTTTGGATGAACTCACTATGTATCTGCAGTCAGCTATGGCACAGTGGGAATTTCTGTTGCTTTTGGCTGGGCTGTCTCTCACACATATTTTTGACTTTGCTGAGATAATCCAGGTCTTAACCATGTTGTACTCTTTTTGCATCTCAGTCAGGCTTGCCTACACTTGTTCTCTAGGCATGACAGTTTTAACAGGGGGAGGAGAAATGTTCATGGCTTCTTAAGGCCTTACGGATGGAACTGGCACATCCTTGCTTCTGCCATATTCAGTTGTCCAAAGCAAGACACAATGCCATGTCAGACTCAAGGTGTGAGGAAATAAACTCCATGCTTTCTGGGCAAGAATTGTGAGGTCACATTGCAGCAGGTGTGAATAGAAGGAGTCAATTAATGGTGGTCATCAACAGGGTTAACTTACCACAGTTCATCATCTGCCCCCAATTAACCTCATGTGTCTCACATGCAATGCACAGTGCTTCCTTCTCAAGAACTCAATCTATTCTTTATACAATGAACATAAGACAGGGCAAGACAACCACAATAAACCTTCAAATTCAAAAAGAAGGCTGCAAGGCCGATATTAGTCACTGGTGTATAACTCAAAGGTCTCAGATCAAAGAATTCAAGGGGCATATAGGCCCTTGATTACAATCTGGTTCTAATCCCAGGTCTCTTTGACACATATACATATACATATATAGAAATATCTTAAATATGGGCTGCTTAACTTTTCTGAGAATGAAAATGAGTAATCAAGATCAAAATAAAAGAGTCGGTGTTTGCTTTAGCCAATGCTATCAAAGCAAGCAGAACAAGGCAAATTGCTCCCAGTGAAACCACCATTCCTTGTGAAATTATTGGTAGTCAACAAATTCTGACATTGTGGAAGGACACAAATGTGTATGTCTATGTTCTTGATATGGTGCTCTCATGCCAATAAGATTTTAGTCTAGTGTCTAGGGGACATCTTTATCAGTACAGTCTCTCAGACATTTTGTGAGCTTTCTATTAATATAAGACTAAACTACACAAAATCCTCACTCACAAATACTTATAAAACGAACTTTGCAGACAATCTTACATTTACTTTGGATACTTCAGTTGACTGTGGGCTAATGTCCTTAAGATTCTTGGAGGCCTTTCTGCTTTACCTGCTACTGCCTTCATTCTTCCAGCAGTATTATCAAAGTGTCTTACAGCTATTTTTTCAAATTTTATTTGGTTTATTTATTTATTTGCAAGAGGGGAGAGAGAGGGAGAGAGAGAATGGGTATGCCAGAGCCTCTTGCCACTGCTAAGAAATCCGGTTGAATGTGCAGCTTTGTGCATCTGACTTATGTAGGTACTGGAGAATCAACTCTGGACCATCAGGCTTTGCAAGAAAGCATCTTTAATCACTCAGCAATCTCTCTAGCCCCACAGTTAAATTTTTGGTTATTTTGTAACTAAACGATGTCTTTTTGGGAATGTTGTCATTTGGATTGAGAAACCAGGAGGAAAAGTATTCATTTTTTACCACAGTAAATTTTACTTCTTTTATATACCCTTTAAATTTTGCTTATAAACTGGCTCATTTTTATATATACAGTTCCTTATCTTACACAGCTAGGAGCAACCAAGTGATATTTTCAAAGTTCCGCATGAAACTCTCTTTGGGCAAAGAGAAGAGTTCATTAAGAAGATGGTCCATCTTCTAAACTGCTATGTACTGACAGTTTTTCCAGTCATTTTACTACTCTGTAGAATAGGTTGTTACATCTAAACGAACTTCCTCACAACATTTTAGACTTTGTTATTAGTTTTCTAGCTTCTGCCTTTCACCACGTCTCAGACTGTGCAATACATTTATTTTCTATTTTATTAGCAGGAGTTCATTGTATATATTAACAAGGTTCAGTGTGATATTTCAAAACATGCATACACTGTGCAGTGATCAAATCCAGCTTTCCTTTTACATCCTCTTAAACTCTTGGTGAGCTCTAGTCATCACTGTTCTACATTAAGGTCAACCTTTCACCTATAAGAGAAATTCATTTAATGGTCTCCAGTTGTTTTATGATTTTACTGAAAAATGAAAGAATTCATCTTTTTCATTTATTTGCACTTGTGTGTAAGTCCATGTGTGAGCACCAGGGTGTCTCGCTGCTGCAAATGAATGCCTGCTCAGTTAGATGTGGGTAGTTGATGTCTGTGCTTTCACTCGTGGGTCAGGAGGGCATAGGTCAAATATGTATATTCAATTGGCTTTAGGCTGCCTTCTACTGGTCTCAGATGCGATTCTTGAACTCTGTGGCACACGTTCTCAATAGGCTGTCTTAGGTTTTTCTCAGGATATTCCAGAGAGGATTTCGAAATATGTTTAAGTTCTCCTAAGGCCTACAGATGGAGCCGGCACACCATCACTTCTTCCACATACTAGTGGCCCAGACAAGTCACAGAGTCAATTCATATTCAAGGCTAAGGGAGCCAACTTCACTTCCTGAATTGAGGCACTGCAAAATCATGTCACAGGGCATGTGTATTAACAGGCCTTCAAGGCAGTCAGGAAGACCATAAAATACTATTGAACATAGTTTCTCTCAAAATCCAGACAGGCTTGTCAGGCTCTGGACTGTGTGCTTTAACAGGGTCAGTATTTTTTTTTTTCTTAACTTTCCATTTAGAATGACCTCTTTCCTCCTCCATGAGTCCCCAGCGCAGGTCAGGTTCTATCTGCCCTCCAGTGGGGCTTCTACTTAGCATTGCGTTTCCAGGACTTGATTTTCTGTGAAGTTTCTCATTTTAGTCATAATGCATTCCTCCCCACTGCTCTTTTTACTTTATGCATACTTCTTTATATCTGTGAGGAAGAAGCTTGCTATGCAATTCATTTGCTATTAGCTGACCTCCTGTTCTATCTTTGCTTGCCTTTTTCATATATGCCTTTGTATAAAAGCCATTTTAAAATACCATGTTGGGAATTTTTTTCCCAACTCTGAAAGCTTTTTTCTCCCCACTTGTAACTTTTGGATCTCTTAAGAAGTATCTTTATTTAAAGAAAGGCAGAATGCTTTTCAACCTGTTACTGCCACCTACCCATGTATGCCTATCTAAGTAGCCATAGAAGCCAAGGCTTCAGGCCCACATTTTAACAAGATGCAGAAGGTAAAGGGGGAAAACCCTACCAAGGATTTCTAGCCATAGGCTGAAAGCCAGGAAATTAATATATTTTCAGCATCTTACCAGGTATTTTTATTACAACTAACTACTAGCCAGCACCATGACCTCATTGCTAAAAACAGAAAATCATGTCAAAGACACAGTAGTTGGTTGTTTAATGCTTTAGGCTGAATTGTCTCAAGATCATTATTTATCTGTGTAGAAATTACCTTTATTCTGTAGAATATATTTTCTTCTGAAATATTTTTCCTTGAACTTAAAATAGAAATAATTTATAATATACTTGTACAAATCACAATACGCCAAGTCTATGCCTTTTAGATAATTATTTATATTGTGTGTAGTGTGCATGCCTATGTGTATGCATGTTCATTTGTGTGTTGGCTTACATGTGTTTATGCATGTATGAGTATGTTCATGTGGAGGCAAAGTATCTTCCTTAGTCACTCTCCATCTTTTCTGTTTACTTCTTTTTACTTTTTTTTTTTTTGAGACAGGGACTAACATTGAACCTAAAGCCCACTAATTCACCCAGACTAGCTTTCCAGTAAGCCCCAGAGATCCTTTTGTCTCCACCTCTCACAGCGCTGGGGCAACAGAAATACATGGCATGCCTATCTATTTACATGTGTGCTGTGGATTTGAACTAAGGTTCCCATGCTTACACAGCAAGAACATTACTAGTTGAGCCATGTGTCCAGCCCTCAGACTATTTTTGTATAAGCCAATTAATTTTCTTTATTTTTATTTATTTATTTATTTGAGAGTGACAGACAGAGAGAGAAAGAGGGAGAGAGAGAGAGAGAGAGACAGAGAGAGAGAGAGAGAGAGAAAATGGGAGCACCAGGGCTTCCAGCCACTGCAAACGAACTCCAGACATGTGCGCCCCCTTGTGCATCTAGAAACGTGGGTCCTGGGGAATAGAGCCTTGAACCGGGGTCCTTAGCCTTCACAGGTAAGTGCTTAATTGCTAAGCCATCTCTCCAGTCCCCAATTAGTTTTCATAAAGCAGAATATTCATGATCTCTTAACTACATTTTTTCCTTTCAATTAAAATATTCATTGACTGTACTCTCACTCACTCTTTCTCTCTTCTACATCTTATACCCATTTTTTTTTTCTTATTGAGTACAACTGATTCCATTTAAGGGAATAGTTGATTTCTATTACAACATGGCCTCAATTCCCCCAAGGAAAATTCCACCATGATATAACACTCTCATGCCTTGGACTATTGAGTTTCTACACAGTTCATCCCAGATCATTATATGTTCTCTTATTTTGCCGTCAATCCTGTGGTAGTTTGAATAGATGCCCCCTAATAGATTCAAGAGTTTATGAAACTTCTTGGATTTCCAGCCACCTGGCTGGAGGAGGTATCACAGGGCAGATCTTAGGGTCCAGCACTAAGGTGTGGTAGTGGATTTGAAATTCCAGTCTAAAGATATGCGAAGTGCCTGAGTTCCTCCTGGAGTTCCTGAGATGGGCTGTGTGGTGTGACTTTTGGGTTTTGGCTTTTTCTTTTTCAGCTTGGTCCTTTAAGAGGGGCCAACTTCTGCCATTATGTAACTTCCCCTGGATCTGCAAGCTTCAATAAATATCCCTTCCTCCATAACTGTGCCTGGTTTGGAAGTTCATCTCAGCCACCTGGAGGTTATCTACCACACATCCTTTCTTCCTAAATATGATAGGAGTAGTTGTGAGGATCTTAAGGTCAATCCCACTTAAAATAAAAAAGACAGAGTTTCTAGGTCATGTTGTTGGCCTCAAACTTCCTGGGTAGCTAAGGATGATCTTGAACTTCTGATCCTCCTACCTCCATGCCTCAAGTACTGGGATTACATGCATGCACCACTATACCAAGTTTTTGTGGTACTGAGGATGCAGCTCTGGAATTGATGCATGCTTTGCAGGCACTCTACCCATTGAGTCATTTCCCAAGCCCTAACCAGTCACACTTCTAATATCATTTACAGAATTTCAGATGCATTAATTGGTAGAAAGAAACTACTCATACAAAAGCACTATGTTCATACACACACACACCCACACACACACACACAGTAATATTAGCTATATGAGTCCATTTTCTGCTACTATATTGAAACAAATGAAAAAGAAGTTTATTTAGAGCCTAGTGTCTGAGATGGCAGGCATGGTGGCAATATCTTCTTGGCTCTGGTGAGGGCTTCTGGGCTATATGATACATGACATTGTGGTGAATTTGTGCAAAAGGAGATGATCGCAGGAGGCAAGAGGCAAGAGAGGGATCAATCTTACTTTTTAAAAATTTTTAAATAACAGCCTATTTTCTTTCCTAATAGATCCAGGCCATTCCATGACAGATGCATCGATTCATGCATGAAGGTGGAGCCCCCAAGGCTCTAGTTGTCTTCCATTGGGCTCCTCCTCTTGAAATTGACACAACATTGACACCATGGCACCAGGAACCAAGATTCTAGCACATGACATTTTGGAGGATACACTAAACCATATCCAAGTCATAGCAGTTAAGGCACTGATTAATTTAAACAAAAACACAGAATCTTACTGGATTCAAGGTAGACACTCAAACTAGAGACAGAATGCAGTCCACATCCATTTATCTTCTGCTGGTTCCTAGAATCTTTTAAAGGAGTACAGTTGTCATTAACATTGTTCTCACAGGAAAGAATAATGCCAGACATAAGATGCTTAACTTTGCCTATCCTTTCATTCATGAAAATCATATTGCAATTCAAAAAGAGAAGTGATGTGGGTTGAATTGATTCATATGTTGAAACCTTAACCGCAGAGCCTCTGAATGTGACTGTATTTTAAAATATGGATTTTAAAGATATAATTAAATTAAAATGAGACAATAATAATTGCCCTGTATCCAATGTGTGGTGTCATTAAAAGAAGAGATTAGGATACACAGAGAAACATCAAGGGCATGCACACAAAGGAAATACCATGGAGGACACAGCAAAAGAGGGTCTCATAAGCCAGGCATGACAGTGTACACCTGTGATATCAGCACTTTGAAGGATGAGGCAGAAAATAAGAGTATCACAAGTTTCATGACTTCCTGGACTATATAACAAGAGCCAGTTTTTTTGTTTGTTTGTTTTTGTTTTTAAGGAAGAAGAAAGGGATGTTGTCAGGATAGCCAAGGACAGAGATCTTAGAAGAAACCAAATCTGCTGATATCTACCCTCCAAAACTGTGAGAAAATAAAATCTTATTGTTTAGATACATAGTCTGTGCTAATTTGTTATGATAACTCTAGAAATTATAGAGTGTGTGTGTGTGTGTGTGTGTGTGTGTGTGTGTGCACGTGCACATGTGCAAATGTCTTTATGGACACATGCTTGCCATGGTGTGCATGAGTACAGAAGTCAGAGACAACCTGAGGGTGTCAGTCCTTGCCTCACACATTGTTTGAGTCAGGTCTCTCTTGCTTTGTGTTGGAATTACAGGTGCATGCACTACTTTGCATTTAGTTTTTTATGAGGATTTTAGAGATTTTAACTCTACTACTCAGGTTTGCACAAGTGCTTTTAATATCAAGCCATCTCTCCAGTCCCAGTTATACAAATAAATCTACAAACTTTCATTTAAGTGAGTATTTTTTTTAGTAGAATCTGAGTCTCTACATGGTGATAGTTGTTTGGTATACCCAAGGTCCATTTCTCTACAATGATATCATTGTGTTTTAGCTTCAAAATTGTTTCCCCAATTCCTAACAAATCTCTATTATGGATGGAGAATCCAATGGCAGCAATGCAATAAAATGTTCATACCTTCTGTCTGAAAATTTATACATTATTTGCCTTTATCATTATAATTTAGAAAACATGAGCATCTGCTATAGTCAGCTCCACATTGCTGGGATGAACACCCAACCAGACACAGTTATTTCAGCTTACATATCCAGGGGAAGTTCCATCAATAGTAGCAGAAGCTGACCTCCCTTCATAGATCTGAGCAGAGAGAAACCACAAAACAGCCAGGACCACAAGCAAGCACAAACCACCAGAACTCAAACTGCTCTCGCTATACCTTTGGGCTGGAATTCAGAACAGCCCTAGTGACACCTCCTCCAGCAAGCTTCTGGACACAAGCAGGAAGCTTAACCTCAATCAAAAATACTGGAGGCTCTGGGGAACATACATTAATATTCAAACCACCATATGACAGTTGGCCTTTTATGTACAAAAGTGCATGAAATTATTGTGCCCTAAGTTAATGATTTAATAAATTTACAATTCTGTGGATGAGCTCAGTTGGGCAGCATTTCTGCTAATCTACTGTCACTCATGTGCCTCGGGTTCATTGCAGTGAATGACCTCACATGTCTAGAGATTTGCTGAGTGTCATATAGAGCAGGCTAGGCTTAGTTACATGGAAATCAAGGGTTTACAAGAGAGTAAGAGAGTAATCTTGACTTGGAAATGCTTTCCAGGCTTCTGCCTGCTGCTCATCTCCTGACAATCCATTGGCTATCATAAATTGCATAAGGTGCATGGAGTAGAGAACTAGAGTTTACTTGATGGCAGAATATGGAATATCACTGCCAAGGCAAACAAACAAGAAAGGGGAAAATGTGTGACCATTTTTACAACCTATCTCATTCTTCTTCCACATTTCATCCCCTAATTCTACCTCCATCCAAACTGACCTCATTTTCCTGCAGAAATGACAGGCATGCTCTCATCTCAAGGCCCTTACACATGCTGCTCTTCTTGTCCAGAATGCTTTTCTTTTCCTTCATTATATCCGTGTATCTAGCTCCCATGGTGACTTTAAATCCATGAGCTCAGTTGGGCAACTATCATGGTATTGTCTGGAATCATTCAGTCATTGGTTTCACCTGGTAGACCAACTGAGAGCTAGGAAGGCCTTCAATATAATAGCTTGTATCTGTTCTCCATGACTTTAAACCCAGGATACTAGTCTGGGCTTGTTCACACAGTCGTCATGGTGTTCTAAGACAGCATGGGATCATGTAAGTTCTGTTAAGACAAAACTTGGGACTAGCACAGTGTTACTTCTATCACATTTTATTGGACAGAATAAGAAAGAAGGGCAGTCTGGATCCAAATGATAGGTAAACAGATTCTGTTTTCTATGAGAGGAGCTGTGATCATTGGAAAGGGGATGATGGTTAATGTAGGAGAATAATTATAGTTTTTCTTGTAAGCCACAAACTGTACTTTATCACCTTCTAGCATTTTGCTTCTCAGCATTAGTCTTTACTCAAGAAAGTGTGATTTCTGCTACTCCTTTAATTATTTTTCCCAGCTCTCCTTTCTATTTTCATCATTTAGAATTCCTATTTGACATACTGAATTGCCTATAATTCTCTGTATTTCACCAACTTTTCTTTCTTCACATTCCTCGCATTCCCTTCACAACATTCTGAAGGCATACTTTAATGTTATCATCTAAACTTCTAATTTGATTTCCAGCTGTGTTGCTTTTGCTATTTAGATCTTCTTTGGAGGGAGTTTTCCTTTTGTAGTTTTGGAACTGTATTTATAATTAGATATTATGCTCTCCTCAAACCATTTCCATTTACAATGACACCTTTTCTCAGAGTTTTCTGTTTTATTCTTTCACAGACACAATATTCTCTTGTGTCTTTCAGAGGATTTATTTTCTAAAGCTTTTTTCAATTTCCTGCATTAATCCTTTGCGGTCAGTTCCTTTCCAGTGTTTCATCACTTTTGATACTGCTCATTGCCTTCAGGTGATGGGCAATGTTTTATTATCAGTTTGCCTCTTCTGAGTTGCTCAAATTGATCACCAATGACTGAAATATCAACATTAGTCATACTATTATCACATAACACCAAGTTGTCTATTACAGAAATAAATCAGTAGAAAGCTCATAGCATAGAAATGTGTCATATCTGACCTTTTGGTTTTAAAAAGGGAGTTGCTGTTTGAGAGCTACTTTGTTTTGTGTGCATGGCATCTTAGTGGTCATGACAGTTTTCCTGATTAGCAGTTACCAAGCTCTTGCTGACCCTCACCTACAGCTTCCTTAAGCATACTTTTATAAGTGTTTTCTGTCTGAATCACTAGATGAATCTCATGTATTTTATGTCACGTATATTCTTCACTAGGTGACTATAAATGTGCTTTCCAAATTTAGTGAAAATCCATCCAGCCATTTTCCTTTGCTATCAATAAAAATGGCACAGTTATATTTATAATTTGAAATAATTGAAAAGCTGGTTTAAAATGTTTGAGTAAATTATATAGAATATATAACACATGATATATGTGCAGTGAAAGCTCACACCATTATACTATCTGAATTTTCTAAGCACATATGTAAATTTCATAAAGTGTTATTTGCCTGGTGTCAAAGGGGTTTGCTGTGATGGGACAAACATAAATCCTCATTTGCATGTGGATCTTGCTAGGATTGGTGTCAACACTCCTCTGTCTATGTGAACAGGATGTTCCGTTAACTTGACTCTGAGATACACTCATGTGCCAACTCCCCTGTTGTTACATCCGACCCCATCCCAAAAAGATTTCTTTCTTAAATCTCTGTTCTTTAAGTTTGTCTTTAGTTGGTTTTATGTGATCTCTCTCTCTCTCTCTCTTTCTCTCTCTCTCTTCAAAGAACAACCTTTGGGGTTATTTTTTTCCATGGCTCCTAAGGATTATCTCAGGTTTTCATGTTTGGCAGGCAAGCACTTTACTAAGCGATCTTCCCAGCCTGCCATAAAAGTTTCATTTGGGTGGTCTTCTCTTACCTACTTTTAACTGTTTGGGATGAACTAGTAATTAAAATAAAGGGGCAGCAGAGGCATCAAGAGTGTCAATGACAGTGGAGTCATAAGACCAGCAGCCAACAGCAGCAGCAGAAGCAGCAAAATCTGGGAAAAAGGAGCAATAGCTACACACTGAATGTTGGCAACTGTGACACTGGCCATGGTAACAAGAGGTAGCTGATCAGTTTGAAAGAATGTCCAGGGCAGGAATGGGAGAACAGCAGAAATTGAGTGGACAGAGATCTGTGCCTGGAGGACAGCAGGACAAAGAGCTAGACAAGAGAAATGGCAGGTTCTGGTTTGCTAGATGAGCTCAGAATCTGAGCCACTGGGGCCTGGACGCTGTGACACTGATGGCTGATAAGAGCTAAGGAATTCTAACTTCCTAAGCCTACATAACAACAGCTGTAACTCTTGCAGAAGTAAGGCTCCCACTAGCAAAAGAGGTTTACACAAGATCTGTACCAGTCGAGAGCTCCACCTGCTGCTGCTCCAGCCTGCCTGCTCTGGCTGCACACTGCAGTCAAAGGTGAGGGAGTCCATAGATGCTGCAGACCAGCATTTGGAAAGCTACTCATGACTTCTATTCTGGGATAGCAAAAGGATCTCAGTCACTTCATTGGTAACAAAAGAGCCGGAGTATAAGATAAGCCTCATCACCTCTCGGTGCCATTACAGTGCTCAGTACCTTTTAATATCAGTTTACAAGGGGACAAATATTTAAACCATAGCAGTTGAAGTTACTCAGATTTGGCTCCTAAAACAAAACAAAGCATAATAAAAAGAAAACAATGAGCCCAGATAGATTCAGCCAATTACATGAACAGCAAAAGCAAGATCAATATAATATCCGCTCTCTGTTTTGCTTTGCTCTCAGGACACCAGAGTGAACAGTGCCAGACGACAGGCCATGGCAATGGTGGTGTACCCTATTGCTTAGGATCCAACTACAAATCTTAGTTAAATAGTTTTATAGCTTCAGAAGACCATGATGCAATCTATAACCCATATTTGGTAAAAGAAAATAATGTCATGTAAATGTCAAGTCTCCCAGAGTGGATTTCCTTTCATTGAAATATGGATATTTGATACATGAAATGCTTATATAAGCTAATAGCTATAAATGTTGACAATTATAAATGGAATTTTTTTCAATAAAACCAAGCCATGATTATGATTTGCTTAAGGATAAAACCATCAGAATTAGCAAAATTCATATAAGAATATTTTAAAATATTTTATTTATTTATTTGATAGAGAAAGAAGCAGATAGAGAAATGGGCATGCCAGGACCTCCAGCCACTGCAAACAAACTCCAGATGCATGTGCCACCTTGTGCATCTGACTTTATGTGGGTACTAAGGAATCGAACCTGGGTCCTTTGGTTTTTTTTAAGCAAGTGCCTTAACCGCTATGCCATCTCTCTAGTCCCATATAAGAATATTTTAATGAAGGTCAGATGCAAACAGGCACTGACTCCCTTCCCAAATTTGGGAAAACACTAGGCAACAATCTAGAAGACTTGTGACTCTAAGACTAGCTCATTGTTCTGAGCTTCCATTTCCTTGCTGTTGAGTTGTGGGGATTTGACTGCATGGTCTGGGGACATCTTAGTTCTGGAATACTGAATATGAGAATTTCTGATAGTTATTCAGAACAGAAACATTTATTAATACTACCTACTACTACTCTTGCTCTGGTAAACCCCCCCCCCACCCTACCAGAAGTATTGAGAGTCGACCTCAACTCATAGGAGGGATTGTTTGATTTGTACAGATCATGCTCAATCCAATCTCGATCACTGCTTTTTAAAAATAATATTTCATTTACTTATTTTTTCTTTTGAGAGAAGTGGGGATGTGCATGCCAGGGCCTCAGCCACTGCAAACGAACTCCAGACACATACGCCACCTTATGCATCTGGCTTATGTGGGTCCTAGGGAATAGAACTTTGGTCCTTTGGCTTTGCCGGCAAGTGCTTTAACTGCCAAGCCATCTCTCCAGCCCTCAATCACTGCTTTTTGAGGCAGTGATGGTTGCTTTACTTCAAACAGATAATTGTGTGTATAATGGAATTTTAAAGGGAATCAAATGGATGAATTTGTTATTGGATGTTTCATGTTTTAAAATGTTAACTTACTGTTTCTTTTCTAATCTATGATCACTATAAAAATTAAATGGAAGCCGGGCGAGGTGGCACACGCCTTTAATCCCAGCACTTGGGAGGCAGAGGTAGGAGGATTGCTGAGTTCAAGGACACACTGAGACTACATAGTGAGTTCCAGGTCAGCCTGGGCTACAATGAGACAATACGTTGAACCCCCCCCCCCCCAAAAAAAAAAAACCATTAAATGGCTGGGCATGATGGTGCACACCTTTAATCCCAGCATTCGGGAGGCAGAGGTAGGGGGATTGTTGTGAATTCAAGATCAGCCTGAGACTATACAGTAAATTCCAGGTCAGTCTGGGCTAGAAGGAGACCCTACCTTGAAAAACAAAAATTAAATGTAAATCTGCAAATTTCTTTTAAAGAAGTACTCTATTTTTTTAATTTTTATTTATTTATTTGCAAGTACAGAGTGAGAGAGATAAAGAGAAGAGAGACAGAGAGAGAATGGGTGCACCAGGACCTGTAGCCACTACAAATGAACTCCAGACACATGTGCCCCTTGTGCATCTGGTTTACGTGGGTACTAGGAAAACTGAACCTGGGTCCTTTGGTTTTGCAGGCAAATGCCTTCACCACTAAGCCATCTCTCCAGCCCAAGAAGTACTCTAAATTTTTATCTTTCTTTTGAGTAAATGAATGTTATAAGGGATCCCTGGATATTGGAATATTGATTCACAACCCTTATTTTTTAGAAATGTTTTAAAACCCTGTAAGGCCACTTATTTGTATTTTACTTTAATTGGTAAAGGAATTAAGAAGCAATTTCTAGCTTTACATTTCATTGCTTTAGGCTGGTTTTCATGTTTAATTCTTAGGCTGCATAAGTTCTTAATAACTTAATATTAAGGAATAAAGCTAAAAAGATGCAGACAATCTAATATGAGAAATCATAATTACAATTAAACTATAATTTTAATGAGTTATTAGAATGAGATCCTTTAAACTGTTAGTATAAAGAATAAAATTGCCCCTTAGGCTTCTTCTTTCAGTAGGTTTAGTTCATTTGACTAAAGATATTGCTTTTGAATATGTAAAAGACATTAATATTGTTACAATTGAGAGAGAGAAAGAGAGAGAGAGAGAGACAGCATCATATTGTGTTTTTTTGTTTTTGTTTTTGTTTCGGTTTTGGTTTTTCGAGGTAGGGCTTCACTCTAGCCCAGACTGACCTGTAATTCACTATGTAGTCTCAGGGTGGCCTCAAACTCACAGTAAGTTTTGTGAGTTAATAACATCAATGATACCAAGAAACAGTTTCCCACATATCAGAATTCTAGTGCACTAAAGCACCTAATTTATTTTGTTGGTATAAGTGCCATTATTAGTATGGATATTTTCCAAGGTCATATATATTTAAGTTCCTTATAAGACACATTGGAAGCAAGTTTAGAAGACAGAGAAGCTGCTGGTAGAGAGAGACAGAGACTCATGACTAGGTTTGTATTCGTAACAAGAGAACAATTGTTGTCTCAGGGAAAATCCTTTTCTTACTATGTTCCTCAGTTTCCTTACTTACAGCATATGTAGATCAGACCAGAGACCTTTTAGGGTTTCTCAAATTATGGTTGGTCTCATGTGCACTGCTGGACAACAATTTTCAAGTGATGGGGTTTAAAAAAAAAACCCTAAAATCCTGTGTTGTTACTCTGTAGTAAGCAGGTAGCACAAAATTCCACAGACTAACAATTTGAATGCACCCAGGAAAACCCACATTTTGTTTGTAACATAGAGTCCCATATGCCAGATACTGCTCCAGGTAATTCACAAATATAGTACATGTACTTCAGAATAATCCTGTAGATAGATAGCTTTGGCCTGAATCTAAAAATGTCCTCCTGAAAGTTAGTGTGTTAAAAGCTTGGTTGCTAATGGGCTCTTGAGAAGTGATTGGCTCATAGGGTACTAACCTGTGAATTCATAGCTTAATGGATTATTTGGTAGTGAAGCCTGGTTGGAAGATGGAAACGTCTGTCCCTTGCCCCTTCTTTTTTTTACGCATTAAATTATATATTTTTATTTGAAATGTTACTAATAATTTCTGGAACATAAATAATCTGAAGGAAAACTTTGGAAAAATTGCTTTTATAGCTCATGAAATATAGCCCTTGCCCCTTCTTGTAGTGTTTTATTGCTTTATGGCCTCCATGAAGTGGGCAGCTCTCTTCTGCCATGCACTATCTGCTATGAACACTGGGCCTCTCTTCACAGCCCTAGAAACAATGAAGTTAAATGACCATGAACTGAAACTTCCAAAACTACGGTGCAAATAGGTCTTTCCTTATTTTAAGATATTTTTATTGAATTTTTGTTATGGTGACACAAAGTAATGAGGACAGACATGATATAGATAGATAGATAGATAGATAGATAGATAGATAGATAGATAGATAGAGAGCTATAGATATATATTTACATCTCTTTTTACATCAACATCTATATAACTATCACTATAGACACTTATAATGAGACACTGATGCTCCATCATCTCAGAGCCTAGTGTTTTTAGGCAGACATTCTATTACTGAGTTATACCCCTGTTAATCTATATGACTTTTGCCCACAGTGCTGAGGATAAGAACAGAGAGACCTTGTGTTAGGCAAGCATTCTACTGTTGAACCATACCAAGCCCATCAAATGATATATTTTTCAAATATTTATTTATTTGTAGGGTGGAGATTGACAATGGACATGTCAGGACCTCCTGCAAATGAACTCCAGAAAAGGGTGTGCCACTTTATGAATCTGGCTTTACATGGGAACTGGGTAATCAATCCCAGGCCAATAGTCTTTGTAAAGAAGTGTGTTTAACCACTGAACTCTCCAATGACATTTTTTAAGTTCCTGATGGTATAGATAGAAACTCAAGGTGTCAAGATGTCAATTTGTGAAAAGACACCCAGCTAGTGAGTGGTAGTGTTTGGATTTAATTTTAGGGATTGTGGCTCCAGAATCCTTGCTTTTACTGTTATCCTATGCCATTTACGTATTAGGAGAATGATTAAAGGTTTCTGAAACTTGACATTTATAAATGAAAGTCAGTACACCGCATAGGCTTACTGTAGCTTCAAATTCAATACTGCAGGGTTCCCACACCAACTGCTGGAGTGGTCAAGGTTCACATATTTATTCTTTCAGTTTCAATTTATTCTTGCAGTTACTCAGAGGTTATTTTAAGAACATCCTATAGGAGAAGATGTACTAAGGAGGTAGGTTATTAGAGAACATCATATTTAAACTTCTTGAAAACAGCACAGCCCATTTTGAAATTTAAATTCTAATTATCATGAAAAAATGAAATCGTTCTGCTTATGCTTCTTTTTTCTAATCATTTTAAAGGCCCAGACAAAATTTCTTAGTTTCTATAGCAAATTTTGTAGTTGCTATGAGGCTGCATGTCTTAGATTTCAGATGTGATACAGTTAGAAATAAAATATTGGTGTACCCAGAAAGTCTCAAAATAGAACAATTTCCATGACAACTTGTTCAGTTTTCTTTAATGAAACGTTTGCACAGTTCATATACAGAATCCACATTCTGTTGTTTGGCTTCAGTATAATAGTTTGTTTATTAGATGTCATATATTTTAATGCTGGTACCAGACGCTGATATTTTTAGATATAGTAAAATGTTATTATTTGATTCTAAAGTAAACCAGAAAGAAATTAGGCCATTGGTCTTCTCATCAACAATTATATATACAAATATCACCTTTTCTATAGTATGTCCATTGAAAGAGTCAACAACAAATACCTATTAAGCCCCAAGTACCAGCAGACATGCAATGTAGTATGCCATATGGGAACTTGGGACTTAAGGAAGTGCTATCCTTTTGGGGACAGATGATATGTATGTGAAATGAGACACAGAAATACCTAAGCCCAAATGTAAAAGCTTCCAGATTATGCACTTCTTGGGAGTGCTCAGGCTAGCACTCTCCTTCTCTTTACATGCTATATCAGCAGGGGAGAGAATGGAGGCTATGTATACTCCACCAGGATGAAAGCATTAGGTGACACAGGAGTTCAGAGGAGTGAGCAGTTTCTGAAGGTGAGATGCTTGAGAATGGTTTCAGAGAGGAGGTAACACTTTGATTTGGTGTGTGTGTGTGTGTGTGTATGTGTGTACCCAAAGCTATGGCATGTGCTATATTATTCAGTAGTCAGAGTTGGCCAGAGAAAAAGGAGTGATAGTGCAATAGTGCACACACACACACACACACACACACACACACACACACACACATGCAGAGAGAGAGACAGAGAGAAAGAGAGAGAGAGAGAGATTGAATCAGGAGATTTCTCATAGGAATTGACTCACATGATTATGAATGGTAAGAAGTTCCACAAACCGCTATCTGAAAGCTGAAGAACTAGGAAAGCCTGTAGTGTACTTTTTTTGGTATGCATGATATGTGTATGCCTATGGGGTGGTGTATGCACATGTGGGTATATGTGGGAAGGCCAGAGGAACATGTCATGTGTCCTACTCTATTCTTTGATCTTATTTCCTTGAGGCAAAGTCTCTTACGGAGACTGGAGCTTGCCATATTTTCAGTGACCCCAAGCCAGTCTCCAATCTCTCCCCACCCACCCTCAGCACTGGGGATCCACATAAGCAATGCCCACTTTCGGCTTTTTACTTGGGTGCTAGGTATTGAACTCAGGTCCTCCTACTTTCCCAGCAAGCACTCTTATCCATGGAGCCATCTCTGTAGCGGAGCCTGTAGTCAAAATAGCTGGTAACAAGGCCAGCTGATGAGATAATGGTGACTTCAAGTCTACATCTGCAGCTTTGAGAAATGAATTGTTCAAGGGCAAAGGAGGACAGAGGTCCAACTTCAAGAGAAAGAAAATGCATGCTTCCTCCACTTGTTTGTTGGATTCTGGCCTTCAGTGTTTCACGTGATGATCCCTTCCCAATTTTCTTAACTTAATCTATCAATTAACATACTTATATCTTTTTTCAGTTTATTTATTTATGAGAGAGAGAGCTAGATAGAAAGATAATGAGAATGGGTGCTCCAGGTCCTCTAGCCACTGTAAACAAAATCCAGACACATGTGCCACTTTGTGCATCTGGCTTATGTGGGTCCTGGAGAATGGAACCTGGGTTCTTACGATTTTCCGGCAAGTGACTGAACCTCTTTTTAAAACACCATTACAGAAACTTCCAGAAATGACAATTCTGCTTATGGGCACCCTTTTGTCAGGTCATGTTTACATATAAATTTATCTTCATACTGGTTTAAACTATTTTAAGACAGACATATCATGCTACTGTTTATAATCTTTTAAAAATATTTTATTTAGCTTTTGCAAAGAGAGAGAGAATGGACCTGCCAAAGTGAAAGAGAGAGAGGGAGAGAGAGAGAATGAGAATGAATGGACATGTCAGGGCCTCATGCCACTGCAAACAAACTCCAGATGCATGTGTCAGTTTGCGCATCTGACTTTATGTGAGTACTGGGGAATTGAACCCAGGTCATAAGGCTTTGAAACCAAGAATCTTTAAATGCTGATTCATCTCTCCAGCCCCCTACAACCTTTAAAACACTTCTCCATTAGCAACCTGGGGAATATCTATTGTCCTCCATAAGACCTACCCAATTTTCCATGATCTTGCCTCCACCTACCTTGCTAGCTTCATACCCTTCTCTCTCCCACATTTGTTCTGCCCTAATCACTCTGGCTCCCTCTTTGTTGAACATGTAAGTACAGTTCTACCCTTGGGGTCTTCTAACTTGCTGCTCTATTTGGCACCCTCTGTCCTCTCAGGGGTGACTCTTCATTATATAGCTTTCAAGTCAAGCAGCACTTCCTCCTCAGTGAATCTTTCCCTGGCCACTGCAGTAAATCAGTCCACTACCCCATGTGCCGTCTTTAGAGTATGCACCAATGGCTAGCATTATATATAATCCATTTATGATGTGCATGTTTGTTGTCATCGCTCCTTCTCTGAAGATGGACAGTGACTGCTGACTGCCATTAAGGGGGTTCAATTGAAGCAATAGAAGGCAATTTAAAATGACTTAGAGCTTAAGGAGATTTTATTACTGCATAATACACACAATACAGGGGCCCAGTTAAAGAACTGATTATAGTACCATTTTAGTAATACTAATAAGGATTCAGGTCTGCACTCCCTATCCATTTGACCTCAGGCATATCCACTTATCTCAGAAAGATGGCTTCCATGAATTTTATAATAGTAGCCTGTAAGGTGCCACAGAAAACCTGAGAAGAGAAAATCCTGTCCTTAAGCCTCTTTTTAAGGGTGAAGAAGTATTTCCCAGAAGCCACTCAGTATTCTTCCCCTCACATTTCACTGGCCAGTAAATCTGTTAATTAACCTATGATACAAGGCACATATATCAGTGAAGATAAGCAAACGAGTCCTTGCTCTTGCATAATCCTGTTTACTGAATTTTCTAAGAGTACACCCTTCCTCCATAACCTATTTCACAACAAATGCAGATAACAAATACATGTAGCATGAAGTCAATAGTTCACCTTTCAGGTTGGGGAGAGGACCTTCCAGTTTAAAATGCTTGCATGGAAAGCCTGCTGGCCTCTCATTTAATGCCAGACCCCCAAAGTGGTGCAAACCTCTGGCATATTGTTTGCAGTACAAGGGGCCCTGTTGTGCAGCCTTCACACACATATACATAGAAAATAAGATACAAATAAAGATCTCATCTTTATTGTTTTTGGAAGTGTCTTTGATTAATGTAGCCTCATGTATGTTAGTGAACTGGGCTTGCTAATAAGGTATCCCTAAAATAGATAGATTTACTCACTTGGCTACATTATCACTAAGCCAAGAAAGCTTCCCTACCCTGTAAGATCAGAGAACACTAGAAGGCAGGAACAGGAGGTCAGAACTGCCTTTGGTCACTCTGCATTTATCAATTAGATAAGTCACTTCACTTACAACAGAGCTACGTGAATTATCACTGTGTTTTTTTTCCATTAGTGATGTAGGTGGACCACAATGTCTCTTATTCAGCCTAATTTGGCTTGGACACTATTGATTTAGCATCGCTTTGTAGAAAAGCTTCTTACATACTTCTATACCTAAATCCAAAGTGCACCCATGAATGTTGTAAGTATAACTTTTTTCATGTGTATATGCATATTACATATAAAGTGCCTGGCTCTTCTTGTCCCTCTACTCTCTGTTGCAACTAGTCCTGTTATGTCTGAAGCTTGCTTCCATGATGGGCACTCTGTTAACTATAGCTTCTGAAGTGGTAGACTCAGAGGGTCTGCCTAAATTATAATGAAGAAAAACCAAGACTTCAGATCCTGACAAATCAGTATCAGTTTTAGGTCCAAGATGGGATTTGGAACTATAAACAGCACAAGTCACAAGAACCAAAGCACTTAGGACACTGAATAAAAATAACTTGCCAAACCAGATTCATATACTGAATTAATGTTGGGATGCTCCAATATTATGTATCAGGTGAAGGGGCCTGACTGAGGATGAAAACAGAGCTTTGCATGGTCAAAATAACAGCTGCATTTATCACAGGATTTATGAAATCCTAGAAGGAATGGTCCATTCTTCTACACTTCCTTGTATTACCTGTTTCTTTAGGGTTCATATACTGTGGATTGTATAGAACAGGCTTCTAAGTGGATTTCGTGACTATGGTGAAAGCTTCAAGGCAGGTTTCTGAGTTGGCAGTGTTAGAACTTTTCTTAAGTTGAGATCAAGAATTGTGGGTGAAAGTGTGAGAGTGTTCTTTCCATGGGCCTCTACCCATGTTAAGGCTTGGAAATGAGGCCTCACATTTTTGACAGTTATTTTATATCACAAGAAAATTCCATGCTAGTTTAGTTTGTAAGGAGTATTCATAACTTTCCACCTTACAGTATTTCCATTGAAACTATTCATTCAGGTTTGTGAAGCTACCTATAGAATTGTTTGTAATATCATTCCTGCATAGCCAAATGTTCTTGTTGAAATATTACTACACAGAAATGTCAAGAAATGAGCCTTTGATAAAGATTGTGGTTTTTCAGAATGGCACAAGGAAATGAATTTGTTATTTAGGGTATCCTTTCCAAGGGACATCTTGTTCTAAAGTTTAATGTTAACATTGAGGGAGGTAAGTGCACGAGACTTACATGTACTTTACTTTCTGTAAATTTTATTTTTTTTTAATTTTCATTGACGAAAAATAAGACAAAATTAAGAAAGTGGTAACATTTTAATTTCATTTCCTTCTTCAATAAATAGTATAATAACTATCTGGCTCCACAGGGAAGAATATAATTGAAATACTGAATTCATTTCTTTGAGACAGAAATAGTAAGAAGAGCATACTCTGACACCTTGGCTGCTTTTGAGAATCCCTGGGAGACTAGATGTGTTGAAGTGGCAGTGTCACATTTTTCTTGGAAACAAACATCTCTCTCCTATTATTTCTTTGTGGAAAGCTATTTATTTCCACCTTAGTTTAAGTTTCATGTTTCTACATCTAACTAATACAAGAGCATCTTTGAGGCCTCTTCAGAAGCTTTGCATGCATAATGGAGTTTAAAACACAATATATTCTGCTTTGAAAAAGAATACAGTCCTCTGATGAAGCAGAAACACTTTAAGAAGCCAGAAGTGATTCACCTTGGGGTATAGCAGAATAGGAATAGGTAGGTCCAAGACAGAAAAGAGTCATGATTATGAGCTGATGATATTAATGCTGTGCCTCCAACACTGCCCTACTAATTCTTTAGTAAGTATACTTGTGATAACCACTATCACAAGACTATTAGTCCACATGCCATTCTGTGCTGTGATTTTTTTTATACATACCCTCATCTGTGAAGTGCAAGTTTTTCAGACATGATCCATGTTTCATTCATTTCTCTATTCCCTGCAGTGTCAAACTTGGGGCTGGTCCCAATGTAGTTGCTTATAAACATCTGCTGTTTTCTAGAGGAAAAATGAAATTGTGCTTAGTATTATTAAATCCAGTTAGATTTGTGAAATTCCCATCTCCACATTAAAACACAGGCCTTTAAAATTCATTCCATGTTTTTTTTTTCCTTGTACATACATGTTCTTAACCTCAACTATTGGCTTCCATCCTATTGCTAAAACTGTATGTGCTCTAAGGAAAGATGCATGATTGAAAACCTTTCATCTGCTATCTTCTCTCTGCATTAGAATGATATTTGAAAACAATAGTAAGATAGGTGCTGTTTAGGTCTTCTAGGTCCTTTTTGTATGGTATTTATGCTCTGGACATAACATGATACCATCTTCAAGCCGAGAATGCTTTGGTTTAGTAACCATGGAAACGTTGGGGCCAAACAACACTGTGGTAGATAGGTCTATGACCATGGTAATGGAGTTATTGACACACCCTCACAGACTGAGGAAGGTTTGATCATAAGACCCTCACCTGGGATTCCGGCTATTGTTCCCTTCTGCTCCTCTACACCGACTCGCCACCCCCACCACAGATGTAAGTGTCTTAAGAGATGCTAGTTTATATAAGTGAAAGGTTAGCTAGTAGTCCATGACACAACTTTCTTGAGGTCACCATCCAAGATAGGGTGGGGTTTTGTGGTGCTGCAGCTGCCTCTGAGTCACCCCATGCTCCTGAAAGTAGTCCTTCACCGGTGCTCTGCAAGTAACCTCAATCAGCTCATTGGATCACCAAGTTGGACTTAGGTGTAACCACACATTGCTTTGTTGCCTATGTCCTACTTGGGGTGAATAGATGTATGTGCACATCTCCTCAGGGAAAAAGCTTTCATGTAACAGTCCTCTATGAGATCAAAGAATGAAATCAGTCAGTCCTCAGGTCATTCTGTTTCCCAAATTCCCTCTGGCCCAAAATGCTCCAGGCTGCTGAGTTTTGGGGCCTGACCTCTACTCTTGCTAATGCTTATAAAAATGATTTCACTCAAATTCTATTTTGTGGCTTTCTGAAGGGATTATCTGCCATACCTTACAAAAGTTTTTCCATATTTTTTAATACAAAGACACATACTGGGGATGAAGGCATGAGTAATATTTTATGTGTCCCAATAGCACAAGAGTGACAGGTTTAAAAATGTGTATTTTGGGCAGCATAATAGCAAACAGAGGCTGCCTGATATAAGCCAGTGTGAGGCTGTTTTCCTGATAACCACTTTTTTTTTTTAAACTATTCTTCTTCTGGCATGATTGTCAGTGTACAGTACCAGGAGATCACTGCTCATCTTGATAGTTTTCCTTAGCTATCTATTGAATACTAGTGGAAATTACAATTCCAGATAGATGGTGCTTGCAAAGCATATATTCAGTAACTTGGATAGCCAAATGAGAATATCCGTCTCATATGAAGAATCCTGCCACTTCTCAAAATATGTTCAAAATTCTTATAACTTTACTATAAAATACACGCTCAGCTGAGTACACTATTATTTACTTTCAAATGCATATCAGACTGAGAGCCATCACCCAATTCAGCAGATTTGGTTAAGTCACTTTAAAATATTTCAGCAATGAAAAATGTGCTGGTAGAGTGAAGCGTTGCCACCATTGAGGAGAAACAAATGAACCTATGAAGGAGCCCTTCTGAAGGTTCATCGAAATGAGTGACAAACATGCCTGCAGTTCTGGAAGCATCACAGGAATAACTGCATGGCTTCCTTCAAAGATGAATTGAAGGCAACAGCAATCATCTCCGAAATTGAATGTCAGAGAAGAATGAACCTCACACACTAGGAAAACTGAAGTGTGACCTGTGTAACTAGTTTATTGACCAGGCTGCATTTGGTGGAGTGAAATCCAGAAAACACTTTAATTTCCTACTATAGTTACTTCCAAGCTGTCTCTATAAGATCTCTCTTCCGACTTATGGACAGACTCTCAAGCAGACTCCCTTACCATATGTTACTTCCAGTTTTATTTTAAATATTTTTATTTATTTATTTTCAGGCAGAGATAGAAGAGAGACAGAAATAATGGGTGCACCCGGTCCTCTAGCCACTGCCAACAGACTCCAAATGCATGCATGTGACACTTTGTGCATCTGGCTTTACGTGGGTACTGGGGAATCGAACTGGGGTCCCTAGGCTCTGCAGACAAGGATGTTAACTGCTGGACCTCTCCAGCCCCAGTTGCTTCCAGTTTTAAGCGAACAATCTTTGACAAAAGCAGACAAATAGCTGAACTTGGGCTTCTTTAATTTCAAGCTTCTTTGCTAACATTTGGCACTGGACACATGCAGAGGTATCCAGCAGGATAGGGAGAAATATTGAGGATTATGATCCCAAGAAGAAGAATTTGATTTGGGGATTAGTAAGCAGGTGACTTATTGGAGCCTGCTTTTGGGATCAACATCTGTGGATAGGAAAAAAAGTTGAGAAGCAAAATTGAGTAGAGATAAATGAATTTCAAGTCTTGGCCAACCCTTGGAGATGGGCCTTTGAGTGATGTTCAGTTGTGTAGAGGAGTCACGTCTTTACTCCTGGCAGTCATGAGTCACTGGATGAAGGTCACATTTCATGAAAAGACATATGATTCTGGGTCAGGTGTCTTTTGTTGCATAAGGTAATCCCCACATAAGGCAGTTATACTGTTAGTCTCTTGAATGCCTCCCTTCCCCCAAGGTGCACATGTTACAGATTTGATCCTCAAGGTGTGGCTATTGGCAGTTGTAGCAATGGGTAAGGTGTGAGGCTAATGGGAAGGCATTAGGTCATTGAAAGCATGTCCTTGATGGAGACTGTGAGACCATGCCTCTTCTTATTTGCTACCTGATTTATAATGTTAGTGTTTGGCTACACCACACATTCCAGCCATGATAGAATCCCAAAGCAGTGAGCTACTCAATCATAGGCGGCAACCTCCAGAATTGGGGGGCCAAAATAAACTTTATCTCTTTGTAAGTTGGTAATTCATATACAATTGTTATATTAATGAAATGATGACTTATACTGAATGGGAGCTAAAGATTGTCAACTTAGCAGGACAGAGAGCATAGGACAGTAAGTCTTTCATTCCTAAATGAGGAACTGGGAAACACATCAAATAGTCTTTTCTTAATTTCTAACACACCTTGGCCTCCTCCTTTTCCAATCATTAATGATATATCTGGCTTAAATCGAATCTTCCAATATGTAATGGAAAGAAGTAAATAGGTAAGACTTTACATGTCTGCTACAGAGTTAATATGGCATTGCACAATCTTGGTCTAAGTTGCGCTCTGGTGCTAACTCGCTCTCTCTCTCTCTTATAAAGTGTTTTCATGTTTTCCCTGGACACATCTCTCTATGAGGAAAGCACACTGTACCATCTCCATTACAGGTGATACACCCTTGGAACTGATGCTAGCTACCTCTACTCCACTTCTCATGCTCCTGGCAGTACAACTGACAGGGACTTTCCTTTGAGCTATATCTCTCCTGATAGGCAGATTTCTTGAGATGGGCATTTCAGGAAGACTCACACCCATTATTCTTCATCAGTCCTTATTGTTGCCCATGGGAAACTCTTTCTTACTGCGTTAGTTACTTGTACATCACTATGATGAAATGCATGTGAGAAAGAACTGATAAGAGGCAGGATTTTGGTTTGCAGTTCCAGAGGGTTCAGACTATAGTTGCTTGTGCTTATTCACTTGGAGAGAACATCATGGAGTCAGAAGTACGCAGCAGAGTTTTCTTCACGTCTTGGCTGACAAGAAGGAAAGCAGAGGAGAGAGAGAGCAAGACAGCGAGCAGGAAGGGGCCATGGCAAGATGCAGGATTACAAAATGTAGCCCCAAGGGAACACCTCCAGCAACCAGAAATCCACTTCCTCCAACCAAGTTCCACCTCCTACCTTTCACACCCTTCCAATAATTCCATCATATCATAAATTCTCCAAGGTATTAATCCATTGGATAGGCCCGACCCATCATTTTCTAGTTGATTCTGGAATCCTTATCTCAAGTTCCTCCAGAGGTGTGCTTCATTAGTCCCCTAAACATGTCCTAATCCAGTGAAGATAACAATCAAAAGTAACAATTTTCTTGTCAATTTTGCACACAAACATAGCTTCTTAAATCATAACATTTTATGCCTACCCCCCAAATGTTTATATCCATCTAAAATGTATTTAGTATAACTTAAAGTCACCATAATTTTAAGTCTCAACATTATTCAAAAGTCTAAGTTCAGTCTTCTCTGAGACTCATGACAAACTCTTAGAGGTTGGTTCATGTAAAAATTAAATAATTTATATATCTAACATACAATGATAATTTCCAAAAGAAGGAATGGAGAAATAGGAAGCAAAAAGATTAGGATAAAACAAGATTGAAATAAGGGCTGGAGAGATGGTTCAGCCCTTAAAGGGCTTACTTACAAAGCCTGATGGCCTGGGTCCAATTTCCCAGCACATACATAAAGTCAGATGCACAAAGTGGTGCATGTGTCTGGAATTCGTTTGTAGTTGCAGGAGGTCCTAACATGCCCATTCTCTCTCTCTTTCTCTCTCTCTCTCTCTCTCAAATGAATAAATAAATAAAATATTTTAAAACAAAACACAACAAAAAGGCAGAAATATCCCATGGCAAGCACTAAACTTTGTAGCTCCATGACCAGCATCAGAGGCATGTGGTGGCAGGATGTAAGCTCCAAAGGGCTTGGTATCCACCAAATTCTGGCCATGCCAGACATTGTACCTATAGCCATCCTATAAGCTGATCCTTCATTTTTATTCCTAAGTGATAGCATGAACCAATTTTGATGATATCTACCCTTCAGGTGCTACAAAATAAACTTTCTGAGTACTGGTCAGTATGATTAGAGTAATAAAAGGTTTCCTTTTCAATAGCCAATTATATACCCAACTTTAATGAGCTGTCAATTAAGTGAAATTTTGAGGTGACCATGTTATCTTTAGTAAATATCTTTTATTAGCTTACATTCACTGTACAAAGCAATAAGTTTCATTTTGACATTTCTTTTTTATGTTTCATACATATATATAGTATTTTGATCACATATATCGCCCATTACCCTCCTTTTCCCCCCCTTTGTCCTACAGTATTTCTTCTCATCACTTACTAGTAGCAACACCACAGAAGAGAATGGCTTTCCCTCTCCTGGCAATCATTAGCTGGCATTAGAGCCTCAGGAGGGGGATGGCCTCCCAAAAAACTTCCCTACCCAACAACAGAATGTTGACCGCTCCCATGTTATTCAGGTCTTCAGAAAACATCCACAGCTATTGTGATATCATGAATGCAAGGGCTTAATCATGTCTAGATGACAGAGCTCCACAGTGCTCCTCTTCATACTCCAGCTCTTGTATTATTTCTTTCATATCATCCATGATGTCTCCTGAGCCCCTGAAGAAGTTGATGTATGTCACATGTAGGACTGAGCATTCATTAGTCATTATTACATTTCTATACATACAAATACTATACTCTGATCACCACTCTCTCTATAACTCATTATTATTTTTATTTTCTAGCAATATGTATAATTTCAAAACCACATATTTTTTTGATTTTTCAAGGTAGAGTTTCACTGTAGCCCAGGCTGATCTGGAATCCACTATGTAGTGTCATGGTGACCTTGAATTCACAGTGATCTGACACCCAAGTGCTGGGATTAAAGACATGTGGCACCACACCTGGATTTTAAAACCACAGATTTGGGCTGGAGGGATGGCTTAGTAGTTAAGGTGCTTACCTACAGAGACAAAGGATCCAGGTTCAATTCTCCAGGACCCACATAAACCAGATGCACAAGGTGATGCATGTGTCTGGAGTTTGTTGAAGTTGCTGAAAGCCCTGACATGCCCATTCTCTTTCTCTCTCTCCCTTTCTTAAAAGTAAAATATTTTTAGAAAAATACAATTTTTTTGGTGGCAGACTTAGTTGATGGAAAGCCATTTGAAAGCTGGGAAGGCTTTCCAAGGGCCACAGAGACTATAAGGGTATTGGAGCAAAGGATGGGAGGAATTACAATACTTTGAGGCCAATCTTCTATTGCTGTATTTTGTCCTCTCCCACATTCCTAATATCCTCACTTTTATTTTACTATCCTCCATCCCCCACATACACCTAGATTCCTCCAATAACCACCCAAAATAACAAGACCATCTTCTCTTAGAGGTGCTCTTCAGTACAGGTAGTAGCTCCTGCATGCTGCATTTAGAGAAATGTGGATAAAGCTGTAGGCTCAACATGAGGCTAGCAGAAAAACTTTTACTCAGCCATGCTTTTCCAGTAGAAAGTCTATGATAGCCTGGCTTTGCATATGTGTGAAGTAGGTGACACCCTAACCAGGTGAATTTCTTGCCTCTGAAAGTAGTCCTAGGAAATTGACATGATCAAAGATGTCAGTATATTTTCAGTGGCATCTTTTGTTGATGGGGATGGGTTGGTAGTATTTAGGAATATATGTCATAATTCTAGTAGTCCAAAGTTTTAACAAATTCTTGCCATAGGAGAATGAACAAGCTCTGCAGCATCTCAAGATCTAATGGTGTGTTTTGGACAAAGTCACATGACTTCCTGGAAAATCATTTTCTTAATCTATAAAAGTGAATACTAGTAGCTCCACTAGTCTCATTGGGCTATTTTGAATAATATGAATAATAGTAGTGCTGTTAGTTTCACGAAATGTTTGCAGTATCAAATGTAATGACATGTGTGAAAGTAATATAGTAGAAATTCAAAAATATCATTGTGTTGTTGACAGCATTTGAATGTACTCTGTACTTAAGATGAAAAATAAGCCCCGTATTTGTTATTTTACATTTTATTTATGTTATTCTAGATGAAATATAAAATCCTTGATGGTAACATACATATACAAATCCTGGTAAAATTGAAATAAAATTCTTTAAATAGGGTAATCTTTCAGGAAAGTGTAGAAGTTGCACATGGGAACTTATAGTGTGATTTGTAATGAATAAGGCCCTGCATTAGCTTTAGAATTTTCTTATTTGAAACAGTGCTCCAGGAAACATAATTTGAAACCATTTCAATGTCAGTAAATTAGGGGGTCCAGGTGATTAAATATAATGTACGGATATTAAAAGCTGCAGGGATGAAGGCTAAGAACATTATTCTCATTGTGATTAAGAATCGCTACAGTCTTTTTTGCTAGACTAGTAGATGTTAATGGAAACTATACACTTTAATATATGTATTTCTGAAAGCTCAGTACTGGATCATAAGTGAGGAAAAAAATGACAGATTTTGATATCTTTAAGAGGACTGAGTGCATTTTCTTGCCTTTAAAGTAAGTTCTACTGAAAACTATGTTGTAGAAGGTGTTATAAAATATTTGAGATTTGGAGCTGTTCTAAGATTCCCTTGTGGCTACCTTAAACTAAAATTTAACACTTTTATTGAGTGTTTATTGCAGCTTAAGCAACAGAAATGAAGAAGGGGAAACAACTCACAAAGGAATGAGGTGTCAGTATTTAGAGGTTGTCTCAGTCTAGGGAAAGTACTTGGGAACTTCATTCAACATAAGAATCAACCAAACAGATGTGAAACAAAAACAGCTTTTCAGCCCTTGCTTACAGAGCTTCAGATTTCATAGTGCTAACATCAAACCTGAGTCTGAATTGCTACTAAGAACAATAGGCAATTCAGATGCTTAGTCCTAAAATACACTAGCCCGTAGGAACAAAAGATAATGTACAAAGAACTGGATTCACAATGGAGTTATAGAGCCTAATGAGAATAGAGAGGATGGGAGGGTGTTAGATCAAAGATGTGATCATAATCTATTGAAATCTATATAAAGGAGTATGGTTTGAGTTGAGTAATAGGGAGTGGGTAAGACTGTCACATGTGTATGTGGTGAGCTGTACATGGGGATAATTGGACAGGAGTTAGTAAAATGCTTGTACATGGATTGTTAGTAATGAAATGCTCACATACATTGAGCAATGGCAATTAGATTGATATAGCTGGATTATAAAATTGTTTTTTACAATTGCAGGGGGGAAATGCTGAGTACACAAAAAATTTATACAGAAAACTCTAAACTCTTAATCAAATGACAGGGTCTTTGGTTCGTGATTGAGTTTCCAGAACTATAAAAAGTAAATCATGTCATTTAAAAACAACTTTATCAAAGTAGTTTTTTTGGGGGGTTATTTTTTATTTTTTTATTAACAACTTGCATAATGATAGACAATAACCTGTGGTAATTTTTGATAGTAACCTAAATAGACTAAGATGGAAATTGGTACTGAGCAATGAGAGTGCTGATGTAGCAAATGCCTAAAGATGTGGCAGATCTGGTTAGAAAAATCCTATATTTCCATGAGATAAGAAAGAGCCATTCTGTTGGGAGCTTCGAAAGAAAATAAGAGATCTGTAGAAAACCCTCAGTGCTCTTAGAAAATACGCAAGCAAAATTGTTATAGAAATTTGGGCAAAAAATATTTCCAATGAGCTCTCTGAAATGAGAGGTGTTATTGGGAACTTGGGGAAAGAAGACCCTCATTAAAAACAAAAGATTTGGCCAAATGGTGGTCCTATTCTAGTGTTTTGTGGGAGATTGGACTTGCAACCAATGAAATTAAATAGCTAAAGCTATCTCTAAGCAATTTGTTGAAGGGCCAGTTTGGCTCTTTCTGACTGCTTCTAATAAAATCCAAGAAAAAAAATATGACCTAAGGAATTATAACGCAAAATGGAAGCAGAGAAAGAGTAGAAAAACTCTCAACCTATAAAATTTTCAAATGAAAGTGAATTACTATGTTGGGAAGAGAATACTGTGGTGTGTCCAAGAGTCTTCTGATTAGGAGACTAGACTGGGTGTGAATTTTGAAGTTAATCAGCCGTTCCAACAGTTAAAGTGTGAGGGAGACAGGAAGGAACTAAGGTAAGATTTTAGACTTCTTTGATTTGATTGGAGTTATTTGGATTAGGCCATGTCATATTCATTATTATTTCTTTCAGTGTTTTTTATTGTGCCAGAATCTCATTGTATTGCCTGGGCTAGACTTAAACTCTTGGACTCAAGTGATCCTTTTGCCTCAGCTTCCAAAGTGGCTGGTGCTACAGGCATCTGCTACTATTTTTGCCTACAGTAACTAGCATATTAGATTTTTACCCATCTAGAATAGAGGATAGCTAAATATACAAATATAATCCTTGGTCTTGTGGGAATGTCCTTTGCCTTGAAAAAAAGCCTGTAAAGAATGAACACAAGTGCAGTGAGAGTGTAGCCCTGTAAAGATGTTTGCAATCACATTAATGCAAATTAGTTAACTTTAAGTCAAGTTTTTCTTTAAGTTCCCAAGTTTAACTTTAAATCCTGTTATTTTATTTATAAATCTCGCACATTTTTAATGTATTTATTTGAGAGACAGAGCGTCAGATAGAGAGTGGGTGTGCCAAGGCCTCTAGCCACTGCAAACGAACTCCAGATGCATGTGCCACCTTCTGTATCTGGCTTACATGGGTACTGTGGAATTGAAACTGGGTCCTTATGCTTTGCAGGCAAGTGCCTTAACTGCTAAGCCATCTCTCCAGCTCATCCTAGTACATTTAAAAAATATTGTATTTCTTTATTTGCAAACAGAGTGAGAGGGAGGGAGAGAGAGAGAGAGTGAAAGAGAGAGAGAGTGGCAGAGGAAGGAGTATGTCCACACCAAGGCCTCCTGCTACTACAAATGAACTCCAGGTGCATATGCCACTTTGTTCATCTGGATTTATATGGGTACTGGGGAATTTAACATAGACTGTCAATCTTTGCAAGCAAGCACCTTTAACCATTGACCAATCTCCCTAGTCCAAATCTAGTATTCTGTATAAACCCCTTTCACTTATTCTTTGATTAACTCAATAGATTTTCCCTAATATTTATGCTGAACACATTTAGAAATTTAATTAATTTAATTTAATTTAATAACTAAATATTGTAAATGCTTACATAGCAGTCTTGCAAACTTAATGATCAAAATGGCTTCAGGCCTATAGTAATGCTTATAAATCTAATTAACCATATTATAACAGTAATAAGTCATATTCTGATATATAAACTTACCTAAATAACCCTATTGCCTTCAGTAGTTTACTGATAATTAAGCAGTTTAAATTAAGATTATAATGTTAGAATCTCTAATTTGGAATGTTTTGAATACTTTATAGCATAAAAGCATACAAAGTGGCTCATAATAGCAAAATGTATTTCTACAATGAAGTCAATCATTACTAAAGGGTTGATTTGTGTTGATATTTGTGTACTAATTTCTTTGGGTTATGGACTTTTTTGTTTGCTAGGTTTAGCTAATAACTGTACAAGGCTGCCTGTTAAGCTTGAATTTCAAATGAATAATGGATAACATTTTAGCAAATAATACTTAAATTTAACTAGATGTCCTATATGTATCCAGCACCCTTAGCAGGTTTGTAATATCCCTCTAGGAGAATAGAGGTGTCATCATTAGCAGCTGTGCTTACTGAGTCAAAGATTTAAGACACTAATATGGCTACAGATTAGCATCTTGGTCAGAAATTAAAGGCTTCACTGCTATTTCCTGTGTTATTTTACCCATCAAGACTTGCTGTACTGAAGTATTTCTTATTACCTGAGTCATTGTCAATGACAACTTCATATTTCATGCCTTTTAAGTAGGATATATTTTCAGCCCTAGGCATTGTGGATTACTTGGGTTTGTCTATTATATCATGTTTCATCATGATAAAATACTGTGAGGGGTTTCGTGTTTTTATCATATCATTTGAGATGATAGAGCTATATGATTTGAGGATCCTGGGAAAATGGTTCAGTGGGTAAACTGCTTGCCACACAAGGACGAGGACCCCAGTTCAAGCCTCAGCACCCACCTGAAATGCCAGGAGTAGTGGGGAGCACCTGTTACCCTAGTCATGGGGAAGCAAAGATAGGGCAATCCATGTAGCTTGCTGGCCAGTTAGTTAGTCTGGTCAAATCAGCAAACTTTAGATTCAAGTAAGAGACCCTGTCTTATAAAAATAATGTGGACAAGTCATAGAAGAAAACACACATGACATCAGCCTTTGGCCTCCACACAGACAAACACACACAGGCACACACTCCTGTGTAAGCATAGTTGATGTACCCATACACATATGACCATCCTTTCACACCACACATATACACATCTAGCAAAACAAAAGACAATTGTTTGGTTTGAGGTGATAGACTTCTATATTACCTCTGTCTCTTCCATCCCAAATCTGAACATAAAGATTATGTGTCACTGAAATAATTTGCTATCTTTTCTTCTAAGAGCAATGGGAGCCATTGAAGAGTTTAGGCAACATGACAAGGCTTTTTTTTTCTTCAAAAAATCAGTCTAATTGTTACATCGAGAATACAGGAACACTAGAGACCATTTAGAAAGCTTTTGTGATCCAGGAACTGAGAGATGATGATGCTCATGGCCGATGCTAATAGAAATAAAGGAAACAGCAAATTGGAGCTATAGCAATAGGAATAATCAATGGGACATTTTGATGGATTGAATGCAGGCAGTAAGAAAGTAGGGAAGTATCTACAACAACATGAATGTGTCTGATGCGAGTAACTGGATGAATTTTGGCACACTTTCTTAGATGAGAAACAAAGGGTGATAATAAAAGCAGTTTGATTAAAAATACTTATTTTGTTGTTTTAGTTTTAGAAAAGGAAAAAAGGCTGAAAAAAGAATAAGTTCAACTGAGATGCATGCAGGCACATAAGGAAATCTATGCAGCAAACATTTCAGCTATCTATAGTGTACTAGTCAGGGTTCTCTAGAGGAACAGAACTACTAGAATGAATTATTTTAAAAGGGAATTTATTGGATTAGCTTATGGTAGTCCAATAGCAGTTGTAGGCCTGAGAATCAAGGAACCTGGTAGCTGCTCAGTGCAAGTGGCCAGATGCCTCAGCAGTCCCAATCTGGCACTGAAGGCCTGGAGGCTTCCTGAGGAGCCACTGGGTTTCAATCCACGTGGGCCTTCAGTTGACGCTGGTCTTCAGTCTGCCCTGGTCTTCAATCCACGCTGTAATGCATCAAGCAGCTCCAGCAGCCAAGTGGGAAAAATAAGGGCTCTTTTCACCCAGAGCTTCCTTATATGAAGTCCCCCTCTGAGAGGGGCTGCCCGCTTGCTCTGGGGGAAGGGCTCACCCTGGGGGAAGGACTTCTTCCTTTAGTTTATCCTTCCTGGATGCAACCTCGGAGACCCACCCGAAAGGGATTTCTGTGGATTGCTAAACAGATCAAGTTTACAACTCCTTAACTATCACAAGTCCACCCCTTGTCAACTTGGCACCAAATCATATCTCCTTACATCATACTTAATTTTCAAATGAAAACAGTAACAAGCTCATAATTCCACCTAACATGGTATAACTATCCCACGTGCAACCGGAACTGCAAAATCTTCCCCCCAACACAAATCTTAGCCGCTAATATGATAGGTCTAATATAAATTCAACAAAAGTTAGCTAGTGATATAATCTTAATATTGGTGTAGATAAGTACAAACACTCTGTATCAAGGTAGGACAGAAACATTGAAGTTACAATCCTCATCTCTGTAACTGGTCACGTGGCCTTAGTTGGTATTTGTAACTGCCTTCTTCTACTACCCACTCTGTATTTCCTCCACCTTCATCAAGCAGGTCTTGGTTCTTTACCTGGAGGGGTGACCCATACCTTCATTCCTGAAGGATCTGGGCCATTTATCACATTACTTCTATTGAGTTGTTGCAATCACCCATTGACTTTGGTAACAGGGCATGGTAACACTAAGAGATACCCTAAAGGATCTTCTGCAATCCAGACATACTCTTCCTTACCTCCATTGTGGAGGAGCAGTCCAATTTCCCTCTGGCAATCTAGATCAATCACCCCTGCTATCACTGTAACTTCTTTCTCAGCTTGTTCACTCAAGGGCATTAGGAGCCCAAAGTGACCAGGAAGAAGTCTTAGCTTCCAGTTCAATTGAATGTTGTACGAGTCTCCTAGCAAAAGCACTGACCCCTCTGGAACCAAGACCTGTAGGCCAGCGGAGAGTAAGGTTGCGGGATGAGGAAGCAAAAATTTAGTTAATGGGTCATTTGTGTAAGTGGGACCATTCCCATTTCCACCCCTTGATTCCTGGACCCGTGAATCAAGGCTATAGGAGAAACAGTACCATATATAGGATGCTGATTCAGAGCATATACAGCCTGCTGGAGGACACTCCCCCAGCCCTCCAAGCTATTGCCACCTAGTTGGCATTGTAGCTATTCCTTTAAAAGGCCATTCCACAGTTCTATCAAGCCAGCTGCTTCAGGATGGTGGGGCGCATGGTAAGACCAGTGAATTCCATGATCATGAGCCCACTGCCATAATTATTTGGCTGTGAAGTGAGTTCCTTGGTCAGAAGCAATGCTGTGTGGAATGCCATGATGGTGGGTAAGGCATTCTGTAAGCCCACGGATGGTAGTTTTGGCAGAAGCACTATGTGCAGGAAAGGCAAATGCATACCCAGAATAAGTGTCTATTCCAGTAAGGACAAGACATTGCCCTTTTCGTGATGGAAGTGGTCCAATGTAGTCAACGTGCCACCAGATTGCTGGCTGGTCACCCCGAGGAATACCACCATATCTGGGGCTCAGAGTTGGTCTCTGCTGCTCGCAAATTTGGCACTCAGCAGGAGCTATAGCCAGGTCAGCATTAGTTAATGGAAGTCCATGTTTTTGAGCCCATGCATAGCCCACATCTCTGCATCATGGCCACTTTCTTCATGGGCCCATGGGCCCATTGGGCAATGACAGGGGTGGCTGAGGAAAGAGGTTGACCATGATCCACAGAATGGGTCAGCTTATCTACTTGATTCTTAAAGTCATTCTCCAATGAGGTCACCTTCTGATGGGGATTAACATGGGACACAAGTATCATTATATCCTTTGCCCATTCAGAGAGCTCTATCCACATACACCTTCCCCAAATGTCCTTCTCACCAATTTTCCAATTGTGCTCCTTCCAAGTCCCAGACCATCCAGCCAAACCATTGGCCACAGCCCATGAATCAGTGTAAAACCACACATCTGGCCATTTTTTTCCAAACAAAATGCACACCCATGTGCACTGCTTGAAGTTCTGCCCATTGTGAAGACTTTCCTTCACCACAATCCTTCAGAGTTGTCCCAGAAAAGGGCTGTAATGCTGTAGCTGTCCACTTCTGGGTGGTGCCTTCCTAATGTGCTGAACCATCTGTAAACCATGCCCTAGTCCTCTCGTCCTCAGTCAATTGATCATAGGGCACACTCCATGATGCCATAGGTGCATGCTTGGAGACAGAAGGCATTGCAACAGGAGTAGCAGGCATTTGGGCAACTTCCTCATGTAACTTACTTGAACCTTCAGGGCCTGATAGAGCCCAATCATGTATATGCCACATCCACTTAATGATGGACTGCTGCTGTACATGTCCAACTTTATGGCCTGGTGGGTCAGATAACACCCAGCTCATAATGGGCAGCTCAGGTAGCATAGTAACTTGATTGGCCACTTGTCAAATGTTCAGTTTCCACTAAGGCCTATTAGCAGGCCAAGAGCTGTCTCTCAAATGAAATAATTGTCTGCAGATGATGACAGGGCCTTGCTCCAAAATCCCAAGGGCCTCCACTGTGATTCACCTATGGGGCCTTCCCAAGGCTTCAAACAGCATCCCTCTCTGCCACTGAAACCTCAAGTACCATCAGATCTGCTGAATCATATGGCCCAAGGTGCAGAGCAGGCTGCACAGCAGCCTGGACCTGTTGAAGATCCTTCTCTTGTTCTGGGCCCCACTGAAAACTAGTAGCTTTCCAAGTCACTTGGTATATGGGGTGGAGTAAGATACCCAAGTGAGGAATATGCTGTCCCCAAAATCCAAATTAGGCCAACTATATGAGGTTCTTTTTTCTTAGTTGTTGGAGGGGCCAAATGCAACAAATTATCCTTCACCTTAGAAGGAATATCTGCATGCCCCACACCACTGAACTCCTAGATATTTCACAGAAGTGGAAGGTCCTTGAATTTTGGATGGATTTATTTCCCATCCCCTGATGCGCATATGCTGTACCTGCAACACCAGAGTGGTTGCCACCCCTTGCTCATTTGTTCCAATTAGCATTATGTCATCTATATAACGGACCCACGTGATACCTTGTGGAAGGGACAGGCGATCAAGGTCCCTGTGAACTAAGCTATGACACAGGGCTAGAGAGTTAATATAACCTTGAGGTAAAACAGTAAAGGTGTATTGCTGACCTTGCCAGCTGAAGGTAAATTGCTTCTGGTGGTCCTTATCGACAGGTATGGAGAAGAAAGCAATGGTAAGATCAATAGCTGCATACCAGGTACCAGGAGATGTGTTAATCTAATGAAACCATATCTGGTACAGCAGCTGAAATTGGAGTCACCACCGGATTAAGTTTCCAATAATCCACTGTCATTCTCCATGATTCACCTGTCTTCTGAACAGGCCAAATAGGAGTGTCCTTTATAGTGGCATTAATTTCTGAAATTCTCCCAGGGATGCGATACTGCTTTTGATTCACTATTTTCCCCAGTGGTTGGAGCCTCAATGGCTTCCATTTGGCCTTTCCAATCATAATAGCCCTCAGTCCACAAGTCAGGGAACCAATGTAGGGGTTCTTCCAACTCCTAAGTATATCTATCTCAATTATGCATTCTGCGACTGAGGAAATAACCACAGGATGAATTCAGGGACCCACTGAACCCATTGTCAGTCTAACATTTGCCAAAACTCCATTAATCACCTGACCTCCATAAGCACCTTCTTTAACTGGAGGGCCACAGTGCTTTTGGGGGTGAAATCAATTTCAATTCAGAGCCAGTGTCCAGCAGACCCTGAAAAATCTGATTATTTCCTTTCCCCCAGTGTACAGTTACCCTAGCAAAAGGCTGCGGGTCCCTCTGAGGAAGGGTAGGTGTAAGCTTAATATTGAAACTTTTTGGGGTTGTATGAGGGTCCTTCTTCAAGGGGCCCAGCCACCACTTCAATCAAGGGGCTCAGGATCTGTAAACTGGCTGAAGTCTGGAAACTGATTAAGAGGTCTTGATTCTCTGTCACTATAATTCAAAGTGGCTTTATGCTCCTTTGCTCTGGAACTTTTCTGCTTATACAGATCAAGAAGGAATTCAGTAGGCTTCTTATCTATTTAACTTCTGGGAACACCATGATTAATCAGCCAATTCCAAATGTCCATATGAGTCATAACTTTACATGCATAATTTTGCCTATGCTATCTATTTTGAAAAACATGTTCACCCCGCCTTTGGTGATTCAGCACTTCCACTTGGCCCTTGTTACCCCAAGATCCAGTTATACCCATTGTATCTAAATCACCTAATGCAGCAACTGCAGCTCCCACTGTGAGGTCTCTTTACATAAAAGACCAATGATAGGGGACTTTAAGTATGCTGGTGGTTCCCTCACAAATCTGTTTCTTGTAGTCTTAGTGAAGGCCACATCTTCTGGATGCTCCCATTGTGGGAGCAAAGATGAGTTTACATGGCAAATCCACTCCAGCATTCCAACTTCTCTAAGCTTTTCAATCCCTTCATCGACATTAAGACAAGGGATATCAGGCAGCTCGAGCTCACTCACAATAGGCCATCTTTGGATCCATACTTCAGCCAACCAATCAACTAAACTCTTGGCACCCCTTCCACCTGCACGAGCTGCATTATTAAATCTAAAATCTCTGCTCAATGGGCCTGTTTCAGTAAATTCAGCCTGATGTAATCTTACGTTCCTTCTTCCATCATCCCACACCCTTAAAATCCATTCCCACACATATTCCCCATGCTTCTGGCTGTACAAGTTAGAAAACTTCTGAAGTTCTTTAGCGGTGTACCTCACCTCCTCTTGTGTCACACTTTCTATCTCACCTTTAGGGGCCTGCCTAGACTTCTGTCTAGTTATAGGCCTAGAGGCAAAGATGGGTGGGAGATGAGAAGCACCAGCACCTCCTGCTGATTCCTCAGACAAAGAGGAATTAATTCCCTCAGACAAAGAGGAATTAATTCCCTCAGGCAAGGGTGGGGAGGGTAATACTTCAAGGTGTGGAGGTGGGGATACAACTGCTGCTAAGGGAGGGGAGGTATATCTTCATCCAAAACAACTTCTTCAGAATCTGACCCTTTGATGTCCCCACCTTCTTCAGGGTCTTCCCACACATCACCATTCCAAGTCACAAGATCCCACTCTTTTCCAATCAGTGGCCTCACTTTAACTTCTGATACCTGGTGAGGCTGGGACCTGAGTATATGTTGTAAGTTAGCCAATCTCACAGTAAGAGCTTGGGTTTGGCTTTCTGCAATCTGAGCCCTGTTCTGGCTAGAGAGGAGACTCTCCTCCAGGGCACGCTTAGAAACCTTGAGATCATGGACATGGGTCTTAAACTTGGAATTTTCCTTTTTTGGCTTCTGCTGTTCCTCACTAATTTGTCCAGAAATGCTAAATGCAACCAACCAGCCTCATCATCTGTCTTACTTTTCCACAAATATTCAAATGTTTTAAATACAGAGTCACTAAATTCCTTGCTTTTCACAAGACATGACTCAGGATCACCAAATACATCTATATCTCAGAGTTCTTAAATAGTGCACACCACGGATTATTAGTACCCCTCCTTATTTCCAGTAAAAGCGCTCTCCTTATCACCAGTAGGGCCTTTAGTAGCACTGAAGTTGGAAAGCCAACCCCAGATAGCACCAGGCCACTACAGAGATCCATCCTTACAACTCTGTTTCTCTAGAACCACTTCTGGCAACAAAACCTGTATTAGTCAGGGTTCTCTAGAGGAACAGAACTGCTAGAATGAATTATTTTAAAAAGGGAATTTATTGGATTATTTTATGGTAGTCCAATAGCAGTTGCAGGCCCGAGAATCAAGGAACCTGGTAGCTTCTTAGTCCATGTGGCCAGATGCCTCAGCAGTCCCGACCAGCACTGCAGATGGCACCTGGAGGTCTGGAGGCTTACTGAGGAGCTGCTGGGTTTAGATCCACTTGGATCTTTAGTTGATGCTGGTCTTTATTCGGCTCTGGTCCTCAATCCACACTGGAAGGCATCAAGCAGCTCTGGCAGCCAAATTGGAAGAAGGGCTCTCTTCACCCACAGCTTCCTTATATAAAGACCTCTCTGAGTGAGGCTGCCTGCTCTGGGGGAAGGGCTCACTCTGGAGGAAGGACTTCCTCCTTTAGTTGATCCTTCCTGGAAGCAACCTCAGAGATCCACCCGAAGGGGATTTCTGTGGATTACTAAACAGATCAAGTTGACAACGCCTTAACCATCACATATAGAAACCAGAACTTTCACAAAAACAGAATCATAATTTTGTATTTGCAAAGACTCTCTACCATAAATGCATTTTATGATAAAAATTTAAAATATGCAATTAGTTCAAAGTAAATGCAAGGCCGGGCGTGGTGGCGCACGCCTTTAATCCCAGCACTCAGGAGGCAAAGGTAGGAGGATCACAGTGAGTTTGAGGCCACCCTGAGACTCCATAGTGAATTCCAGGTCATTCTGACCTAGAGTGAGACCCTATCTCGGAAAACCAAAAAAAAAAAAAAAAAAAATGCAAGCATTAGAACTGCTATTCTAATATTGGTCATTGTAATTTCTTATTGGCTTCTAACGCTATTAAAAAAATGTTACTTTGTGTATGGGTTCAATGTTGTGCTTTTTTTTGGGGTGGGGATGATGTGTATTTGTTGAGACTATCTAGAAAACACTGTTTAGATAGCTAATTTAGCTCTGAGTTTTATGCCTTGTTACTCTGTTTAATAATGTTAAGCTACTTAGTAGCAATAGTTAAATAATAAATCTTTTAGCTTAGGTGTCCTGTTTACAGTCAATTGCTTTTATCTTCAGGAGATAGAAAATAAATGAACTCTGTCTTCTTGGAGACAACAGATTTTACTTAGTTCTTTGCAAGTTGTTGTAAAGCAACTTCTGCATCATTTTTTAATTAGCCAGATCTTTCCAGTGTGTTGTAGACTTAGTGAATCCTTGCTGTTTGAGACATGGTTTGTAGTTTGTGGGTTTTGCTAATATATTTTTGTGTATACTGTAGCTTGACTGACATCTTCATATATTTCTGACTTTGTCCAAGTCCAAGCATCTTTCACTCATTCAAAACAAGCAGATAGAACTGTTTGTGGAAGTTTTCTTTCTTCTTTTATTTATTTTTATGTTGTCTATAATCCCTCTGGATATTTGCAGGAAGATAGTCCTAAAATAGCTTGTCTTGTCTCTAATTAATTGTCTGCTAATTATTTGGATTTCTATTCAGCTGTGGAAAACAATTCATCTGTTCTATTCAAACTATTTTTTCTGATTACTGAAGATGAAAATATAATTATTATTTATGAACTACTACCAGTATTTTTGCTGGGATATTGCTGTTCCTATACAAAATGATATAATTCTTGACTAATTAATTAGAATGTAGTCCCATAATATTAAGAATGTTTACCTCTATATTTGGAAAAAGGACAAGAACACTTTTAGACTTTTTAAATATTTGTTTTATTTATTTATTTATTTATAAGCAGTCAGAAACAGAAGAGAGACACAAAGAGAATGGGCATGCTAGGGCATCTGGCCACTATACTCTATGAACTCCAGATGCATGTGTCACTTTATGCATCTTGCTTTATGTGGGTACTGGGGAATTGAATCCAGGTTATCAGGCTTTGCAGGCAAGCACCTTAATCACTAAGCCATCTCTTCATCCTACTTTTAGACCTTTTAACATGCAAATTGTCCTGGAACCTCACAGATCATCTTGAGCACATATTGCTCATTGATAATGGATGAGGGTAACTATATATATTAAGTATCTGGTAACTTGAAACCTTTCCCTAAAAGATGAGCGGTGAGCAAAAAGTGAAAGTTAAACAAAGGTAGCATTGAAGAGTTGATCTTTCCAGAAATAAAAAAAAAAGAAAAAAAATGCTGGGCTTGGTGGTCATGCCTTTAATCCCAGCACACCAGAGGCAGAGGTAGGAAGAGGTAGGAGGATTGCCATGAGTTTGAGGCCACCCTGAGATTACATAGTGAATTCCAGGTCAGCCTTGGCTAGAGCGAGACCCTACCTTGAAAAACCAAAAAAAAAAAAAAAAAAAAAAAAAAAGGACAATTAACCTTTTACCTTTGAGATTAATTGGCTAGGGCAGGTAATTAGCAATATGATCCCCATAAAACTGATATACATGTTGGGTCATGATATGCAGAGACACTTAGCTTACCCATAACTGTGGGCTAACTCCACAATGCATGACCCGTATACCTCAACAAGAAGGGGCCAAGGGGAGGGGGTAGGTCACAGATGAGTCTAATAATGGTACCAAACTGACTGTATTTGCTGAATACAGAACTTACTAATAAAGAAAAAAGAAAAAAAAAACTGATATACATTGAATAACATCAGAAAGGATAAGAATCACTATCAGTGACAAAGGAAAATGAATAAGTAACCCTTGATAATGGTAATTCAGAAAGTGAAATGGTGGATTGAGATATGTATAATATCCGAGTTGTGCCAGGGTGGAGGGGGATCCAAGTGAAGTTGGGATACTGTGAGAAGCCACTCTGTAGTCAAATACTTTACCACTAGACTATACCTCCAATAAGAAGCCACTCATCTGGTACTGACATCATCAACTCAGACTTACATTTTCCATAACTCTCCTGGTCATAAGGAATTCTCCATGAGGTTATAAAAGCAGATAATAAGAGAACAGAAGTCAGATTAACATATTTATCACTCTGATCATGGAATACTGTACTGTTTTCAGTGGCTGGAAGTGAATTTTGACACTTGACCATTTGGGGTCCAGTGGACAATAAGAGAAACAAGAAATAAAACAGGCTATTGTTGGTCATGGCTGGTTACTGAACCATTCTATGTAGGTGGGACATCTAAGAACTCACAACTCCCAAGAGTTAAATCTATGTCACATCAGGTAAATATTATTTGAACAGGAAATTGCTGCCTACTGATGGCTTTGATAAATACTAGAAAATGGTATTTATATAAAGTCTTATAAATTACTTATTTCATGCATACGTAATGTAAGTAATTGTGGTGGTTTAAATATAAACTATCCCCAATAGATTCATGTGTTTGAATACTTAATCTTCAGCCAATTGCACTGTTTGGGAAGGCTGTGGAATCTTTAAGAGGAGGAGCTTTGCTAGAGAAAGTATGTCATGGGAGGGGGGAAACCATAATATGTTATTGCTATCCTCACTCTCTGCTTCCTATCTTATGATATAACAATATGACACCAGCTTCCTGCTTCTGCCATGCTTTCCCAGACATGGTAGATTTTACCTCAAAACTTTGAGGAAATGAACTCTTTCCTTCCCCAATCTGCTTTCTGATTTGGTATTTTGTTCCAGCAATGATAAAGTAACTGATACAGTAATGTTGGGAATAATGTGATTAAACAGTAACATCCCAAGCTATTTTGCCTAAGTTGTTTTCCAAGAAGTATGAGGACAGTGTACAAAAGGACATTTTCTAAAGTTTGGATTCCAAGTAGATAAAGACTTCCATTGGAAGTGAAACTCATGTCTTCTTTTTGCCCTTTATCCTGTCACTATGTTCAGAGCCATACAGTGATTTGGGTAAAGAATATAGTTATCTAAAAGTTCATGGACAAATAATATTCAGATTAAGGAAATATAGTTATTCTCTCTGCTTAAATCTCATTCTCTGTATAATGTTAGCATGAGTCCCAAATCTCCTATCATATACCAATACGATATCTCTAATGTACACAGTATGTTTCACCACAACTTATACCTGACTACACACTTAGCACAGTGTCCCAGAAAATTATTTAAAATTATTTGGGGTAGAATTAGAAATGGTACTTGCTTAATGTACTGGGTCTATAGAATCAAGAGAATTTATTTTAAAACAACTTGATCATTTGATTTCCTATTTCTTAGTATGATGACAGCAAAATCCATTGGGTAGGGATTTAGGTTTATATATTCTAATAGTAGGAGGCAAAAAGTGTAGAGGGAAGAACAGCAGAGCAGAGCAAAATAAGTCATTATTAAATAATTGAGTACAGTACTTTTCTAATTCATCTAGTACCAGGAAACACTGCTTAATAAGCACCCACAGTGTTAAATCAATAGGATATTATCCCTGTTGATAAGAGTGACCAATTAAGAAGTACTAGGAAACGCAATTATATGGCCACTCATCATCCAGAGAAAAGATAGGGTGATTATAAACACAAAATAAATCATATTTCAGCATGCTTATATTGTTTATGTTGTCAGATTATTTTATAAGAATTAATAACAAAATACACCTGTCAGAATAAAAGAAACCAAAAGTAGACAAATTCAATGATTTTCATATTAAGCATGAGTAATCTTTGTTTTCTGATTATTGAACTATACAGCAAGCACACCATTAGCCACCAGTACCAGTGGGATTAGGATTCTTTAGACCCAGTTTCTTTTTCCAATTCCACCAGAGTCAATAACCTTAACATATTCTGAAAGTGCACTAAGGAGAAATCTATACCAAGCACATCTGGCAAGAATCAAGAGCTGAATTTTCCTAGCTTATCTAAATTCAGTGGAGACTTCTATCTCAGCAATGTTTCAGAGGATGAATAGAAAATAATGGAGCTTAAAGAACCCAGAGTCTTTCACTTCAAAACTGTTTCACAAGAAAACTACCATTCAAGCCATGAAGCAGATGCATAAAATGTTTCTAAAACTCCTTACAGGCTTTGTGTGGATAAGCCAAAATATTAAACACTGTTTTATAATTTTTTCTTCATTTTTTATTGACAACTTCCATGATTGTAAACAATATCCCATGGGATTTTCCTCCCTCCCCCCACTTTCCCCGTTAAAACTGCACTCTCCATCATATCCCCTCCCCCTCTCAGTCAGACTCTCTTTTACTTTGATGTCATGATCTTTTCCTCCTATTTTGATGGTCTTGTGTAGGTAGTATCAGGCATTGTAAGGTCACGGATAGCTAGGCCATTTTGTGTCTGGAGGAGCACATTGTAAGGAATCCTACCCCTCCTTTGGTTCTTAAAATCTTTCCACCACATCTTCTGCAATGGACCCTGAGATTTGGATGCTGTGATAGAGATATTTCAGTGCTGAGCACTCTTCTGTCACTTATTCTCAACATCATGGTGCCTTCTGAGTCATTCCATGGTCACTGCCATCTGAAAAGAGAAGATTCTCTAAACAAAAGTGAGAATAGCATTAATATATGGGTATGAACATTAAAAGAAGTACTTACTGGGAAGTTTGGTGAGCATAGTATATATATTCAGCTAGACAGCAGCAGACAATAAACTGCTAGGGCTCCTGACTACCTCTGTTGTAGGATTTTATGTTAGGGATGTATTCCCTCACATGGAGCAGGCCTTCAGTCAAATTAGAGAGCATTGGTTCCCTAATAACAGATGTGCCACTATTTCACCCATTGGCTCATTTAGCCTGGATGGCCAAATATGAGGCTTGCAGTGTCCATTGTTGAGTATCTTCACTGATGATTTCTCTCCCATTGAACTGCAAGTAGCGTGGCTTTTTCCAGCTTTCTGACAGCTGGTCTACATGGAGGAGGTTTTCAGATCAGCTCCAGCCGGATTTCTCAGTGATCTTCCAGCCCAAGTATGTGGAGTCTTCAGCAATAGGGTCTTACCATCTATTTCTGGTGGGAAACCAAGGGCCTTGGCAATGGCCTGTAATGTTTTGGGGACATCAGGGACCTTCCTCGCCAACAACTCACTGGAGTGTATCCCATCCCTGGCACTGAAAATTTTCTAGTAACAATCTATGGCTCCTGAACGTTCCATTGTCCACAAAAGTAGGTTTCCATATGGTTTGTTTATGTCCTCTTAGATTTTGATTAGCCATCCCTCCCCTTTCCTTTACTCAATCTCTTCCCCTTACCTCACTTAGGCCTTTTCACCCCAATTAATCTGTTCTTTGACTTACATATATACAATACCATCCTATTAAGTGCCCCCTCCCTCCCTTTCTATTCCCTTTATATCTCCTTTCCAGCTTACTGGTCTTTGCTACTGCGTTTTCTTCCTACTCACACAGAAGTCCAATTCACTTGTAGCTAGCATCCACATATGAAAGAGAACATGTGACGTTTAGCTTTCTGGGCCTGGGTTATCTCACTTAGTATAATCCTTTCCAGATCCATCCATTTTTCTGCAAATTTCATAACTTCATTTTTTTTTTTTTTACTGCTGAGTAGAACTCCATTGTGTAAATGTGCCATATCTTCATTACCCACTCATCAGTTTAAGGACATCTAGGCTAGTTGCATTTCCTAGCTATTATGAATTGGATTTTGTTGAATGCTTTTTCTGCATCTAATGAAATGATCATGTGATTTTTGTTCTTCATTCCATTTATGTAATTTATGTATTTCATATATTGATTTGCGTATGTTGAACCATCCCTGCATCCCTGGGATAAAGCCTACCTGGTTGGGGTGATTGATCTTTCTGATATATCCTTGTATTCTGTTTGCCAATATTTTGTGGAGAATTTTTGCATCTATGTTCATGAGGGAGATTGGTCTGTAATTTTCATTTTTTGTTCTATCTTTGCCTGGTTTTGGTACAAGGGAGATGCTGGCTTTGTAGAAGGAGTTTTGTAGGATTCCTTCTTTGTCTATTTTATTGAAAAGTTTAAGAAGCATTGGTGGTAGTTCTTCCATGAAGGTCTGGTAAAATTCACCAGTGAATCCATCTGGGCCTGGATTTTTTTTTTAGTTGGGAGATTTTTGATAACTGCTTGGATCTCCATACTTGTTATAGGTCTATTTAAGTGGTTAATCTCATCTTGATTCAATTTAGGTAGGTCATATAAATCAAGGAAATCATCTGTTTCTTTCAGATTTTCATACTTAGTGGAGTATATGTTCTTACAGTATGTCACTAAGATTTTTTGAATTTCTCTGGTATCTGTTGTGATGCTGCCTTTTTCATCTCTCATTTTATTAATTTGTGTCTCTTCTCTTTTTCTTTCTTCTTTTTTTTTTTTTTTTTTTTTTTTTTGGTGTTTTGAGGTAGGGTCTCACTCAAGCTCAGGCTGACCTGGAATTCACTATGGAGTCTCAGGGTGGCCTTGAACTCACGGCGATCCTCCTACCTCTGCCTCCCAAGTGCTGGGATTAAAGGAGTGCGCCACCACGCCCGGCTCTCTTCTCTTTTTCTTTTTGTCAGATTTGCTAAGGGTCTATCAATCTTGTTTATCCTTTGAACAAGTCAAGTCTTTGTTTCATTATTCTGTGGATTGTTTTTTTTTTTTTTTGGGGTTTCTATTTCATTAATTTCTGCCCTAATCTTTATTATTTCTTCCTATCTACTGAATTTTGGTTTGCCTTGTTCTTCTTTTACCAAGGCTTTAAGGTTAGGCATTAGTTGTTTACTTGTGACCTTTATAATTTATTAATACAGGCACTTAAAGCTATAAATGTCCCTCTTAGGATGGCCTTCATTGTGTCCCAAAGAATTTGGTATGTTGTGTTCTCATTATCATTTGACTCTATGAATTTTTTTTTCAGTTTTTCGAGGTAGGGTCTCACTCTAGTTTAGGCTGACCTGGAATTCACTATGTAGTCTCGGGGTGGTCTCCAACTCACGGTGATCCTCCTACCTCTGCCTCCCAAGTGCTAGGATTAAAGGTGTGTGCCACCACACATGGCTTCTATGATTTTTTAAATTTTCTTCTTGATTTTTTTATTGACCCATATATTGTTTAGTTTTCATGATTTTGTATATGCTCTATAGCTTTTCTTGCTATTGATTTGTAGTTTGATCCCACTGTGATCAGATAGAGTGCAAGGAATTATTTCAGTTTTCCTGTATTTGTGATGATTTGTTTAGTGTCTTAACATATGGTCTGTTTTATAGAATGTTCCATGTGCTGGTGAAAAGAATGTGTATTCTACAACGTTTGGATAAAATGTCCCCTATATATCTGTTAGGCCCACTTTTTCTATGACCTCATTTAATCCAGATGCATCTCTGTTTATTTTTTGCCAGGATGACCTGTCAGTTGAAGAGAGTGTGGTGTTGAAGTCACCCACTACAACTGTGTTTGGTGTTATCTGTGATCTTAGTTCTAATACAGTTTGTTTGATGAAGTTGGGAGCCCCCATGTTCGTTGCATATATGCTTAGGATTGTAATGTCATCCTGTTGGAGTGAGCCTTTCATCAATATAAAGTGACCTTCCTTATCGTTCCTAACTAATGTTAGACTGAAGTCTATCTTGTCAGATATTAGGATAGGAACCCCTGCTTGTTTTCTAGGCCCATTTGCTTGAAACATCATTTTATAACCTTTCACCCTAAGATAGTGTCCATCCTTTGTAGAAAGGTGAGTTTCTTGGAGGCAACAAATTGAAGAATCCTGCTCTTTAACCCAGTCTGCAAACCTATGTCTTTTGGTTGGGGCATTTAGGTCATTGATATTAAGAATTATTATTGAGATGTGTGTATTTATTTTTGCCATTTTTCTTGTTTTGTAGTTCTTCCAGTTTTACCTTTGCCCTCTTGTATTAACTAGCATGCATGAGGCTCTGGGTTTGATCCCCAGAACCTCCACATGTGTGTATAATATATTTTATTTATTTTTGTCTTTGGGGGATATTCAAGTCTATGATGAGTATGTGCATGTTTGTATGTGTAAATGCAGGTTCACACATGCCATAGTTCATATGTGAAGGTCAGTGAAGGGTTAATAGCTTTCCCTGAAAACCAGAGGGATCTAAAGAGTTAATAACTACCCCTAAGGCTAGAAGGCCATAAAAGAAACAACAGAGGAGTTCAGCCTGGCTCCCCTTAGTTCAGATGGCCTTGAAGGACCAGAAACCATCTGGGTATCCTCCCTTAGACAATCCTGGCTGAAAAAGCCTGTTGCAGTCAGGTTCACATTGCTGATAGAAATCACCGAAAGAACAGCTTGTGGGAAAAAAGAGGTTTATTTTGGCTTACAGGCTTGAGGGGGAAGCTCCATGATGGCAGGGTGAATGATGGCATGAGAAGAGGGTGGACATCACCCCCTGGCCAACATAAGGTGGACAATAGCAACAGGAGAGTGTGCCCAACACTGGCAAGGGCAAACTGACTACAACACCCCTAAGCCCACCCCCAACAATACACTCCCTCCATGAGGGGTTAATTCCCAAATCTCCATCAGCTGGGAACCCAGCATTCTGAACACCTAAGTTTATGGGGGCACCCGAATAAAACCACCATAAAACCTGTTATGAACAAGGACACAAATAGCTACAAGTTCCTTATCTACAGCACCTGGTATAGTCTGTTTTTCTTAGGATCCTCCTTATAAGCTTGCACTCTATCCTGACTCAGTGCTTCTTTCAATAAACAATCTGTAGGGATCAAGTCTGGTGTTCTCTTTTGCTTTTCTCTCTTATACTTTTCTTACAGTCAGAAGACAACACTGCGTGTTGAGCCTCAACTTCTACCATGTTTAAGACAGTGTCTCTTGCTGTTTGCCATGGTACATGTCAGGCTAGCTGTCTCATAAACTTCCAGGGATTCTCCTTTCTCCACCTTTCATCTCACCCTAGGAGGGCTGGTATTGGAGATGCCACAGTCTGCAGCTTTATTTTGGTTATGGGGATCTGAACTCAGGTGCTAATGCTAGATATTTCAGTCCAATGTATATTTTCAACCTATCTGGATAATTTACTATTTGCTTACTTTCTTTTTTGACTTTCTTTTGTTCTGAAAGAGTATTGATAGTCTCTAAAAGACAAATTCATCTAAAAGTTGAAATTAATTGGCATTGTCAGAGAGAATTAAGCAATGTTGCCAGTGTTTGAGGACAATCCTGATAAAGATGGGCTGAAATGCTTTATGCAATGGCTGCTTCCTTGAAATGTACACTGCTTCCTTGTATAAGAAATGACAAAGTAATTTCTGTTTCTTCATCCACTTATTCACTTGGAAAATGCATATTGAATGCCTACTCTGTTGCAAATGCTCATCTGCATGATAAGGATGCAAAATAAAAAGTCCAACAGATTTTGGCCTCCTTGAGGCTTATAGCCCAATGAGGAAAGACAGGGTGCAGTAAACACACTAAGTAAGTAGTATGCAGCAGACTTGAATGTGATGCATGCTACTAACAGAACAAAAGATGAACAAAGGGAAAAGGAATCAGAGCTTTAGAGGCTGAGATGAAAGTTTGTAAATAAAGGCACAATTTTCGAAGTACTGACAGAAAAGCTGATATCTGGAGTAGTTGGTATGTACAGGGAAAACCCCAAAAGGAAATGTCTAATATCACGAAAGAGAAGAAAACCAATAAAGATGAAAGTGAATGAAAACGGTGTATGGTAATTTGAATATGAAATGTCTTCATAGCCTTGTATGTTTGTGATTAAGCCTTAGACTCAATCCCCACTTGGTAGATCCTTTGGGAGGTAGAGAATTGCTGGAGAATGAAGGCAGAATAACTGTAAAATGAACAAAGAAAAGGGTAAGGGAAAATTAAAGAGTTGTCACTCAGAAGAAATGATGGAATTAACTGAGATTCCTAAGTTCAGGTTTTAGCCTAGAAGCGGAATTAACTGAGATTCCTAAGTTCAGGTTTTAGCCTAGAAGCGGGCCAAATGCAACATGAAGAATGGCTAAAACTTTATTTTAAAACCAAAGAAATTATAGTCTTTACTTGCCTTTCCTCTTCCCCTCCCTTTGTCCCTACCTCCCCACTGTCTATCCCTTCTTTTTTTCTTTCTTTCCCTCCTTCCTTCTTTCCTTCCTTCCTTCCTTCTTTCATATAGCAGAATGCTTTGCTTTCAAAATAAATTTTATTCACCTGGATAGGGAAAGCATATTTTACTATAAATATTTTATAAACTCAATGAGGTCAGGGGAAGAGATTGAATAAGGAAAGGTGAAAGGAGAGCTAATCAAAATCTAAGAGGATATAAATAAGTCATATGGAAACCTACTTTTTAGGACAATGGAACACACAAGAGCTATATATTGTTATCAGAAAATTTTCAGTGCCAGGGATGGGATACCTTTCAGTGAGTTGTTGGCCAGGGAGTTCCCTGATGCCCCTGAAACATTACAGGCCATTGCTGAGGCCATTGGTTTCCCACCAGGAATAGATGGTAAGACCCTATTGCTAAAGACTCCACATACTTGGGCTGCAAGGTCACTGAGAAACCCTGCTGGAGCTGATCTGAAAACCTTCTCCATGACAGAAAGCTAGAAAAAGCCATGCTGCATGCAGTTCAATGGGAGAAGGAGAAATCACCAGTGAAGATACTCAACAGTGGGAACTGCAAGCCTTATATTTTGCCAGCCAGGCCAAATGAGGCAATAGGTGCAATAGTGGCACATCTGTTATGGGGAAAACCAACCCCTCTCTAATATGACTGGAGGCCTGCTCCATGGGAGGGAATATATCCCTGATTCTGAAAACCCATAACAGGGGTAGTCATGAGCCCTAGGAGTGTAACATCTGCTGCTGTCTGGCTAAAAGTATATACTATGCTCATCAAACTGCCCAGTAAGCACTTCTCTTAATGTTCATACCCATACATTAATGCTACTCTCATTTTTTGGTTAGAGAATCTTCTCTTTTCAGATGGCAGTGACCATGGAATGACTCAGAAGGCACCATAGTGCTGAAAAATAAGTGACAGGGGAGTGCTCAGCACTGAAATATCTCAACCATACCTTTCATGGCTCAGGATCCATTGTAGAAGAGGTGGGCAAAAGAATGTAAGAGTCAAAGGAAGGGCAGGACTCTTTATACATGCTCCTCCAGACACAAAATGGCCTGGATATCCAAGATCTCACAGTGTCTGACACTAGCTACATAAGACCATCATAATAGGAGGAAAGGATCATGACATTAAAATGAAAGAGAGACTGAGAGGGGGAGGGCATATGATGGAGAGTGGAGTTTTCAAGGGGAAAGAGGAGGGAGGGAGGGAATTACCATGGGATATTGTTTACAATTATGGAAGTTGTCAATAAAAATGCATTTTAAAAAGATGATTTAATATAATTTAGTAATTGACAGTGATGAAAGTAGTTTAGTGGACCTAAAAAGTCAACATCAGGTGTCTAGATAGAAGTGACAGTCATCTGGCCTGTTCCCCACCCAAATTTTGAATTAATTTTGTTTTGAATGCCCCATATTGAGAAAATTCACATGAACTCTAAAAATTCTACTGGTTGCATCTGGTAACATGTTTGAACTAGATTATCTCAAGTCTCAAGACACTTACATTCCACTGACCTTGAAGCATGAAGGAAGGTTAAGAGATCACATATGGGTTTAAAATTTTAATCACTAACAAGATTTGATCACTGAAAATCCCACTACAGCACACTACATTACAGTGTTGCTACCAACATGCAGCATGTTACATATGCCTTTGAACTAGTACAGCTATGGTGCAAAATTGAGATAAGCATTAGCAGTACAAGTTAGCAGTGCACTACCTTGTGTTTTATTATGTACATGGGCTGTGTCATCCTACTCATTTGTATAGTTTTGTGTGAATGGGCCTACACAGGCCTAGAATGGGAAGGTAAATAAAATTTGTAATTTCTCTAAGCAATGACATACTTCCAAGAAATCAAATCATTTCAGGTCTGGTAGCAAGAGCTTTATTCTGAGGTTTGTCCTCAAAATTGTTCTGTTCTCCAAAAGGAAACATAGTTTTGGCTTCCACTGTACTCAGACATGAAAATTTGAATGTTTAAAATGGTTTGACATATAGAATGGTTTTATAAAATCAAATGGAAGCAAAAATATCTGTACTCTTTTTTTTAATTTTTTTATTTGTTTATTTATTTAGTTGAGAGCAACAGAGAGAGAAAGAGGCAGATAGAGAGAGAGAGAGAATGGGCGCACCAGGGCCTCCAGCCACTGCAAATGAATTCCAGACGTGTGCGCCCCCTTGTGCATCTGGCTAAGTTGGGTCCTGGGGAATTGAGCCTTGAACCGGGGTCCTTAGGCTTCATAGGCAAGCGCTTAACAGCTAAGCCATCTCTCCAGGCCCATATCTGTGCTCTTAAAGGGATACAAGGTTTTATCATGTCTCTGAAGTCAAGACCCCGTGGCACTGTATTTTACCTGAAACATATCAGGCTTAGATCATGGTGGTGGGGTGGGTGAGCGTGGTTTGCTGAGCCCCAGCAATGACCTGTTATGAGACTCTTCTTGAAGTATTTAAGATGTTTGCATATTCTGTCAAATATCACAGGCATGGCCTACAGGAAAAAAAAAAAGCCCTTTGTTCTCCACTTGAAATATAACCATGACTGTGATATATTGATTCAGTTGGGGGAACTGAAGTATCATCTGAATGATTACAGTACTGTGATTATTCTTTCCCTTTCTAGTTAGCTTATCATTAACATAGAAAGAGACATGCGGAATTTTCAGATTTGAAGACAATTTGAAGAAAACTTAGGTCATTGGGCTTCATTAAGTTAATACAGCATAAGTAATTTCTCAGAAAGTTCTGACATGAATGCTCATTTGTTTTCATATCAATATTTTTATGAATGAAATAGAGTTGTTCTTAGTACTATAAAATGTACAAGTTCATGTTTACAGGTAAAAGAAGCCAAATATATTTTGTGAGGAACAGCCCCCACCCTTACTAATGGGGACACAGTGCAGTGATTCTGAGGTGGCAAAGGAATGAACTGGAGTGAAAATGGGGACATATAAAATTCTACCGTGCCCAGGCATAGTGGTGCATGCCTCTAATCCCAGCACTTAGAGGCAACAGTAGGAGGATCGCTATAAATTTGAGGCCAGCCTGTGACTATAGAGTGAGTGTCAGGTCAGCCTGGGACAGAGTGTGACCCTTCCTTGAAAAACAAATTCTACTAGATCACCTGTGGTGGGCCTAAAGAGACACCTCCTGGGTAATTATAAAGGAAATGTTCTTTCCCAACTTCTCAACTTACTGAAATTCAAGACTTGTGGATTTTTTCCTCCATAAAGACTGTTTTGTTTTTTTACACATCAGCTATTGGGCCTTTTTCCCGAAATTCTATTGAAGTAACATTATCAGTGCTACTTAACCAATCTAAATGAGAAGACAGAAAGTGTCCTTCATTATATGGATATTGGATATTATAAGGATACTGGGCAAGTAATCCACTTCTCATTCCCATCTGTTAAACTGCCATGTTTCTTTCCAGCCCAGCAGGGTAGTTTTTTTTTTTTTTTTAGTTATGCACAAAGCCATGTTGGTACCATTGTTAGTCTCCACCCTGTCCTTCCCTCTCCACAGGGACCCTCCTTGTTTGGGAATGTGGGTCGTGCATTGTAGGGTTAGCCATCAATTGTGGGTAAGAGGCAATGTCTCCAGCAGAGTAGTTTTTTTTTTTTTTTTTTTGGTTTTTTCAAGGTAGGGTCTCACTCTAGCCCAGGCTGACCTGGAATTCACTATGGAGTCTCAGGGTGGCCTCGAACTCACGGTGATCCTCTTACCTCTGCCTCCCGAGTGCTGGGATTAAAGGCATGCGCCACCACGCCCGGCTTTCAGAGTAGTTTTAATCCTACCTAATTCATAAGGTTATTGTGAGGATGAAATAACATGATGCTTGCAAATGTGTTTAAATTTTTTTTAAGCCGGGTGTGACTTTGAGGCCACCCTGAGACTACATAGAGAGTTCCAGGTCAGCCTGGACCAGAGTGAGACCCTACCTCAAAAAACAAACAAAAATAAATAAATTTTTTTTTGAGGCAAGCCCAACAGACTGGCTTATTTATTTATTTATTTATTTATTTATTTATTTATTTATTGAGGTATTGTTTCACTCTAGCAGAGGCCAATCTAGAATTTACCATGTAGTCGCAGGATGGCCTTGAACTCACAGTGACCGTCCTACCTCTGCCTCCCAAGTGCTGGGATTAAAGGATTGCATCACCACACCAGCTTGACCTTTTTCTTAATGCAAGAGAGAGAGAAAATTGATATGCCAGGTTCTCCAGCCACTGTAGTCATGTGGGGCCCTGCAAGCTTGCATCACCCTGTGTGTCTGGCTTACATGGGACCAGGAGAATCGAACAAGAGTCCTTAGGTTTTGCAAGCAAGCACCCTAAATGCCAAGCTATCTTTCTAACCTTATTTATTTATTTATTCATTTATTTTTTTGAGTTAGGGTCTCACTGTAGCCCATGCTGACCTGAATTCACTATGTAGTCTCAGGCTGGCCTCAAATTCACAGTGATCTTCTTGCCTCTACTTCCTAAATTCCAGATTAAAGGCATGTGCCACCATGCCTGGCTATTTATTTATTTGTGAGGGGAGAAACAAAGAGAGAGAGAGAAAGAACAAGCACAGTAGGGCCTCCTGCTGGTGTAAAGGAACACCAGATACATCCAGCTCCATATGAGCACTGAGGAATCAAACTCAAGTGAGCAGGCTCTGCAAGCATCTTCAAATGCTGAGCCATCTCTCCAGTTCCAAATGTGTGTTTTTAATTAATGAATTTATTTATATTAGCATACAATCAATTAAATTTCATTATGGTCCTTTTAAGTATTTTTAGGGGTGTGTCTGTGTGTGTGTATTCATGTGTGAGTGTAGGCATACACTTATGGGGTCAGAGGAAAACTTTAGGGTTGGTCTTCACCTGTGTATCTCATTTGAGGCACAATTTCTCACTCTGGATTGTTAAGTATGCTATCCTTTCCTGTGCTTACCATGGACTTCTAGAAAAGTCTGTCTCTGCTTCCCATCTCACATCAGTGTCAGCATGTTAGAATTACAGATGCTCACCATGGCATTCAGCTTTTTATATGGAGTCTGGGAATAAAATTTGGGTACTCCACCTTGATTGACAAATGCTTTATCTACCAAGCAATTTCCCCAACTCTATTGTGGTAGTTTGAATGGCCCCAATTGAGTCAGTTGTCTTATGAAAGCTTGCCTCCAGCTGCCTGGAGGAGGTGTCATTGGAAGCAGGTCTGATTTCTACCCCAAAGTTATCTAGAGTAGTCTGAGAATTCTGCCTGAGTTTCTGTTTCTTGCTACAGTTCTCTGCTGTTTGCTGTCCATGTGTGCTTGTTTGTGGTGCTGGATGTGTTTCTCTGCTTGGGTCTGTGAAAGAGGGCCAGCCTCTTCTGTTATTATGGAACTTCCATGTTATAAACCCAAAATCTCCGTTTCCTGTGTTTTCAATATCTACACCAAAACCTCAGTCCCTAAGTCTAATGTTAATTAGAATAGCTTTTAAAAAACTATTTACTGGGCTGGAGAGATGGCTCAGCCATTAAGGCACTTGCCTGTAAAGCCCAACAACCCGAGTTCAATTCCCCAGTACCCATGTAAGGCCACATACACAAAGTGGCACTATGCCTCTGGAGTTAGTTTGAAGCAGCTAGAGGCCCTGGTGCACCCGTTCTCAGTCTCTCTCTCTCTCCTCTCTCTTTCCTTGAAAATAATTAAGTAAAATATTTTAAAACACATACTTTCCAAATAAGCAAATCCCTTCACTAGGAGGCTGTCCTGCTATATCATATTCTACTTTCTTTCTTTAAGACAGGGTCTCTCACTAAGCCTGGCACTCATGCCATTTTTTACTTATAATGGCTGACCAGTGATCCCCAGTGATTCTCTTATTTCCTCACTTCTCAACACTGGGGTTACAGGTGCAACTTGTACACTCAAAGCAGTGGCCAACTGTAAGCTGTCTAATGAAGTTTAGCTGGTCCTATTGACATTAACAATCTTGTCCCCTCACTTCAAGGATGCAGATCAAACTTAGTGTTTTCCCTTATCGAAGAACAGTGAGTATATAATGAATAGTTAGAACTTTTATTATTTTACATTATCATTTACATTTGTATTGTGCATCATAGCTGCCAAAGAATTTTCACATGCTTTATGTTCCTGATGTATCTCTACTCTTATATGCTAGAAGACTGACATTTTTAAAGTGACTTTCCTAAATTCTCAGTGAAGTTGGAATTGTTAAACAGCTTTGTAGATTTCCTCCATCTAAGGATTTTTCACCGTGGCTAGATTTTATTTTAAAACTTGGCTTCTATCAGAGAGGTGTGCGTTTGGGGCAGTTCATCCCATAGTGGTTATGAAGGAATCTGACTTTGTAAACAACATAAATCCTTTGGAAGTGGCAGCGCTGATTCTCTACAGCTGGTTGCACCTGTGCCCTTGACAACCACATTTTCTCTTCTATTAAACACCAAGCGTAATTAGTGTATGGCACATACCAGAATGATGCATGGCTTGGGAATTCACTTGAATGTAGCCAATTCTTAATTTTTGAGATTGTGGGTTGTGCAGGGTCTCTGTCGTGTTGTTCATTTCCTTTTTTGCTGCCACCCACTTTTGATACATGCTACTATGAACTGGAGTCCTAGTTTGCCATGCTGGGAAACGGACCCAGAGTCTTGCAAAAGTCAATCATGTACTCCACCGGTGGTGATACATTCCTAGACAGTAAATGAGAATTCTGATGAGAGTATAGCCAAGCAAGGGTGAGAGAATAGGATGATTTATTCTTATTTTTATTTATTTCATTATTGAGAGAGAGGGAGAGACACAGAGAGAGACTTGGCATGCCAGGGCCTCTAGCCACTGAAATTGAACTCCAGACATGTGTGCCATCTTGTGTATATGTGGGACCTTGTATGCATGTGTCAGCTTGTGCATCTGGTTTATGTGGGTTCTTAGGAGCTGAACATGGTTTCTTAGGCTTCATAAGCAAGCACCTTAACTGCTAAGCCATCTCTACAGCCCTGATTTTCAATTCTAAAATATGGTATTTTTAAACATTCTACAAAGATGTTGTTAGAGGAAAGGTTGAAGTTGTAAAAAACATATATTTTTATATTATCTGCGTAATTTGGAGCCTTCCACATTCCCATGGCCCTAATTAGTACTGACTGGATTATCTAAAAATTAATTCCAAATAAAAGTAAACAGAAGATGAAAAACATTGTATTCTAATGATAATAATTAAAATTTGAATTTAGGTCAGAACATGCACCTTAAATCACCCAGGGTTTGACTAGGAATGAGTTTAATGGTGATGCAGTGGGCTACTGACAAGACCCTTGCAGAGTTCTCATCAGTTCCGGTAATGATTTTGACATTTCATCAAAGCTCAGGAGGAAATTGAGCAATTATTTATTTGGCTTTAACAATCACTGGGTGTCAGAATGTACTCAAGTGGCTACAAATGAAATGCTTTGAATGAGAAGTGCAATGGGTGCATCAAAACTGAAATTAGAGCAAGTGTTAATATGTCACCTGCAAAGTGACAGTTCTTCCATATGGCATTTAAGGTTAATGAGTAATATGTTATTTGGCCAGACTGACCATAAAAATTAAAAATAAATTAAGCTTATCTCTGAAAAGAGCTATTTAAAACAAGAGTCTAGAGGAAGATGGTATAAAGAATCAAGAAATTATAATGTTTTGTGAATGATATGTATCCACTGGACCAGCAAAGTGCACTGAAACATATTAGTGCATTATCTCATTTTACCTAAATGTGATCTTATGAGGTTGTTCCATTTACTACTCAGTAAGGCTTAGAGAATGAAAAAGTGGAGTCAGGATCTCTAACTCTTCACCTATTATGTGAATCTAGTATTAAGCCTTAAACGTCCTATTGTGAAACCTGGGAACATATGGTTTTCCTCTTTGGAAGCTTCTCCATGTGTAGAATGCAGGTACTTGACTGGGGATTTCACTAGGTACAGACACAATGGGAGACATTAGTGGTGGCTCACACCTGTAACCTCAGCACTTCAGAGGCTGAGACAGGGAGCAGACTGAGTTTGAGGGCAGCCTAAGCTAAAGAGTGATTTTCAGGCCAGTCTGAGATACAGAAGGATATCCTGTCTCAAAATTAAATTTACAAAAAAGTGAAAATACAGACTCTGTGGATGGGATAAAGGGTGGGAGGTGTGTGTGTGTGTGTGTGTGTGTGTGTGTGTGTGTGTGTGTGTGTTGGCTAAGTAGAAACTTGGAGCTTGCATGGTCATTCTTCCTCTGAGGTGCAAGCTCCTACCTCTTTTGGCTGGTTTATACTCTTCTTCTAAGCTCTCTTTGCTGTCTTCAGTTTCAGTAGGCCCTAGGGAAACAAACAAACAAACAAAAAAAAAAACAAAACAAAAAAAAAACACAACAGTATGTAGATGGAAAGAAAGAGTGATGTCTTTCCTTTACCATTTCCTTTCCTTATCATGCTGGCCTCTAAAAGGGAGCATGACCAGAGTCCTCAATCTGTAGATGTGAGGAAGAGCAATTCCAAACCCTCGAGGGCAATACTTGAGAAAAGATGATGCAACAAAGGAAAGATCAGCCCCTCTTTTCTTCCCCCAATAACATCTTTCAATGCAAATAATTTCAGTGGGTTTGAAATGAATATTTAATGTTTGACTTTTTTCAGAAAATATGTATGGAACCCACAAAACTAAAAGCACCCACACCCCCATTGTCTAGAGAACAATTTAACATTTTAGCATATAACTTACAGACTCTTACAATATTCAGAAAAAAAATCTCAGTAGGCTATCATAATCTGCATCCTCCTATTTTTAGAAAACCTTTTGAGTCATTCTTATAATTGCATTTTAGGGTATTCAATGTTATAAGAATTTGTACTAGTCCTATGTCCTTAATATCTTAATCTGGCATAGTTACATATATGACAAGGTGTTCCTATGATAGGTCTCAAATATATTTGACATGCTGTGGACATTTTTCCTTTCTCAGTGAATTAAAATATTTTCACAACACTTTTCTGTTTCTTATCACCTTTGGGGGAGGGGAATCAATCCAATTATTCAGATTTCTCATTTATACCGAGAAAGAAGGAGGGAGGAAGAGAGAGAGAAAGGGGGAGAGAATTAGTACACCAGAGACTCTAGCCACTGCAAATGAACTCCAGATGCATGCACCACTTTGTGCATCTGGCATTACATGGGTACTGGATAATCAAGCCTGGGTTGGTAAGCCTTGCAAGCAAGTGCCTTAACCGCTGTGCCATCTCTTCAGGCCTTTATGACTGTCTTATATTAGTAATCTAAACTGAAACTGTAGAAGAACTATAATGTAAAATAACCATTTTCACATTATGGTCTCTTGATCTATGATTGGCAGCTCAATATTTACTCACCAATTGTCCTTACTGATAGTTCTAGAATCCGTTAATAACTGCTTATGTAGCCTTATTTTTCATCATATCAATGGAAGGAAATTCTTCATGAAACTATGCCAGACATTACACTACTTTTTTCATTTAAATTTATCTTCTATCCTGAGAGACTTTTTAAAAGGTACTTGGATGTTATTTTGTATAACCATTGCTCTGTAAGGTGGGTTCCTTTCATTTCTAAGGATGCCTTTGGTCTTCTCAAGGTCAGACCAATTTTAAAATGCATTTTTCTGAATATAATATTTTAATGTTCTGAGAGAAGCAAGATTAACACTCCTGAGGAGCAAAGATTTCTGAAAACCTCTCTGGTGGGAACTATGCTTCACAATGATCAAAGATTCCTCGTGATCTGTTACTTTCTTTGAAAAGCTTAGAAGAACAATGTTCGTCCCCTGAGTGTATTCTCTAGAAAAATTCTTGTGTGTCTGTACAGAAGATATGTATCAGAATGTTCATTTTATCTTTATTAGTGATAGCAAAAAATCCTAACAATCTTAAGCATTCTAACAATGGAATAATGGGTAAATAGACTAGGAATGTTCGTATATGAAATGAATTACTACTCTATTAATGTTAGTGAAACTCAAAATTGTGAAGCAAAAATTGATGAATGATAAATATGGTAGGATAATATTTATTCAAAGTTTTAAGCCACGAATAATGTATCTGTTCTGAAGAGACAGGTTATACTACCTTAAAGTTTTCCATATCTCAGTGGCTTAATTCCACAACACAGTTTATCTGAAAGCCTCTGCTTTTGGGTCCCTCAGAGTCCCTGGATGATACTACCTCCATCTTATCACACATTTTACTGATTACCAATGGGTAGCAGGTAAACTGACTTGCATGTTAGCCTTTAAAGCTTCCCGTGGAAGTGGCACATTTTATTTTCTTATATTTGAGATAACATGGTATTGTGAAAGAATATAAAATTGACCAGTAGAACAGAGTGGAGCACCCAGAAATTTATAGATAAATGCATTGAACTATCTTCCACAAGGAACAGAGGCAATATGATGGAAAAAGACACTCTTTTCAACACATACTATGGAGAAAAGGGACATCTATGTATAGAAATGGGTATCTAGAGAAAGACCTTACAATCGTTACAAACATTAACTTGAAATGGATCAAGGACTGGCATGTAAAATGCAAAACTATAAGACTCGTGTAAAATAGCACAGAAGAAAATCTGAAGAGATAAAAAAGCAAGCCAGAGACTAAGAAAAATATTTGAAAAAAATCAAAACGGATGAAGTTTCTTGTTAATTTTTTAAAAGTTTATTCATATGCATGTGCACATGTACATAAACACACATGTGTGCGTGTGTATTTGCACGCCAAGGCATCTTGCCATTGCAAATAAACACCAGATGCCTGCACCACTTTTTGTGTCCAGATTACGTGGGTAGTTTGAGAATTGAACCACGTTGGCAGGCTTTTCAATCAAATGCCTTTAACTGCTGAGTCATCTTCCAAGCCTCTGATGAAGAGTTTTAATCTTAAACATAGAGAGTACTCTTTTTGAAATTTGTTTTAAATTATTTGTTAGCAGACCAAGAAGTGGGTGTCATTATCACATTTTCATGCATACATGTCAATACACTTAATTCTTATTCATCTTCCTCCACTACTTTCCTCAATCCCTCACCTCCTCTTACTAGTCCCTTACTCCCCCAAATACTTCCCACTTTTTGCTACCATGCCACATGTATTTGGTTACATTTTCTTTCCACCTCCCCCTCCTTTAAGAGCTCTGCATCACCTTTTGTGGTTCATTTTCTACTTTTATAGTAATTCACATACTATATATGCATATGTATATACATTTATATGAATTTAAATTTGGAGTCTGAATATTAGAGACCACATGCAGTTTGGCTTTCTGAGCTGAGTTGAGATATTACATCTATTTTTTCTGCAAATTTCTTTTTTTAATTTATGGATAAATAAGATGTCATTGTCAGGCTGGAGAGATGGCTTAATCGCTATGGCCTTTACCTGCAAAGCCAAAGGACTCACATAATCCAGATGCACAAGGTAGCCCATGCATCTGGAGTTTGTTTGCAGTAGCCAAAGGTCCTAGGTTGCCCATTCTCTCTCTCTCTAATAAGTAAATTATATATATATATATTTTTTTCTTCATCTATTCATCTGTTGATAGACATTGAACTGTTCCTATTTCTTAGCTATTGTAAATGGGGCAGCAAGCAGCATGGACGTGCAAGTATCTCTGTGTGGTGCGCTGACTTTGATTCCTTTAGGCATATATCCAGGACTGGTATAACAGAATTATAGCACAGTTGTATATTTAATTTTTTGAAGAACCTCTACACTGACATCCATAGTGGCTACTTCAGTTGCCATTTCCAATAGCAGAGTTGTGTATTTAATTTTTTGAGGAAACTCTACACTGACATCCATAGTGGCTGTTCCAGTTAACATTTCCAATAGCAGAGTTGTATATTTAATTTTTTGAGGAAACTCTACACTGACGTCCATAGTGACTATTCCAGTTAACATTTCATATAGCAACGAATGTTTCCCCCTTAACTATAGCCTTGTCATTTGTTGTAATATGTTTAATTGGCTGTAGCCAGTCTCACCAGGGTTAGATGGAATCTCAAAGTAATTTTAATTTTAATTTTCTTGAGGCTGAAGTTGTTGAGTTTCTTGAGTACTTATTGGCTATTTGCATTTCTTTTTTAGAATAAACTATTTATAGTTATTCATTTGCAAGGGGAGAGAGGAGAAGAGAAGAGAAGAGAAGAGAAGAGAAGAGAAGAGAAGAGAAGAGAAGAGAAGAGAAGAGAAGATAGAATGGGCATTCTAGGGCCTCTAGCCACTGGAAATAAACTCCAGATGCAAGTGCCACTTTGTGCATCCAGCTTTATGTGGGTACTTGGAAATTGAACCTGGGCCATTAGATTTTGCAGGCAAGCACCTTAACTACTGAACCATCATTCCAGCCCTTAATTTCTTTTTCAAAGATGTGTTTATTGACTTCATTGGCCTTTTTACTGATTGGAAGACTTTGGAGTCTTGGTATTTAATTTTTACAGTTCTCTCTCTCTCAAATAAGAAAGAAAAGTAATGTGCCGAAGAGATGACTTAGCAGTTAAGGCATTTTCCTGCAAAGCCAAAGGATCCCAGTTAGATTCTCCAGGACCCATGTAATCCAGATGCACAGGGGGTGCATACGTCTGGAGTTCATTTGCAGTGGCTGGAGGTCGTGGTGTGCTCCCCCAGCCCTTTCTCTCTCTCAAATAAAAAATAAATAAATAAAATGTTTTAGAAAAAAGTAAATAAAAGGGAAATGGCTTAGTGGTGAAGGTGCTTGCCTGCGAAGCCTAAGAACTCAAGTTCGAATCTCCAGGTCCCACGAAGCTGGATGCACAGTGATGCAAGCACACAATGTTGCACATGCACATGTGTGTGTGTCTGGAGTTAGTTAGTAGAGGCTGAAGGCCCGGGCCCATCCATTCTTTCTTTCTCTCTCTCTCTTTCCCTCTTTCAATAAATATTTTAGCCAGGTATGGTGGTGCACGCCTTTAATCCCAGCACTGGGGAAGCAGAGGTAGGTAGATTTATTTAATTTATTAATTATTTATTAATTGATTTAATTTAATGTAGGGCTGGAGATGGCTTAGCAATTAAGGCATTTGCCTGCAAAGCCCAAGGACCCAGGGTCAATTCCCCAGGACCCATGTAACACAGATACACAAGGGGGCACATGCCTCTTGCGTTGGTTTGCAGTGGCTGAAGGTCCTGAATGTGCCCATTCTGTCTCGCTGTCCTTCTCTCTCTCAAATAAATTAATTTAATTTAATTTAATAAAAATTTAAAAATAACAAATTCAATTATATATATATATAACCATCTCTCTCTCTCTCTCTCTCTCTCTCTCTGTGTGTGTGCGTGTGTGTGTGTGTATTTCTTACTCTTTTGTCTCTTCCCCCTGCTCTCTTTTCACTGGGACCCTCCGCAGTGGGGTTATGGTATTCAACGTGAGGTCATGAAGGAGGCATTCAGTCCCTGTGAAGTGTGTGGGGGGGAGGAAGCATACGTCAGGGCTCTTACAATCTTTCCACCAACTTTTCTGCAATGTTTCCTGAACCATGGCTGACTTGTTAGCTATCTGATTGAGTGTTGAGTTCTCTGTAGACACTTGTTTTCTGCTTTTGAGATGGCAATTGTGGTAAATTAAAATTGGGGACATTTAAGTCAGAAGCCCCAGACCCAAGGTGATGTCCTGTACTGTATAACCTTTTGTATTGGTTACATTGTAATGCATAGTTTTTTTTTGTCCTAAGACTCTGGTCTTTTTTAATTGTATCAATGTCATGTTTTATATTGCAGCTTCTGACCTATACTGAAAATTATCTTTTAGTCTGCATAGGACAGCTGTAGGCATTTGTTTGATAACCATTTTTTGTTTTATATTAAACTTACTTATCACATACTCAAGGTCTCTGGCAGTAGGCCAGGGCTCAGTGCTCCAAGATTTAATAATCATGACAGTAGTTAAGGTTTATAAGCTCTGAATTGTTAAGAATCAAGGTCCAGGCTTTGGAAGAGACTCCCCTGGGCCCATGCTGGTGTAAAAATGAACTTTCATCCTGGTTTTCCACTCAATCTCTGGTGCCAGTTCTGTGTGTTTCAGTAGCACTTTGATAGGTGTTGATTGATCACTGTGTCTGTCACCATCACCCTGGAGCTGGTTGTCAGGCTAGCAGTAAGAGTAATATTCATGTCACCATTTCTTCTGAAAATTTCTCCTGGGTCCCAGGAGATGTAGAAGAGATGGCACATCTTGTGGTGGTCAGTCAGCTTTTTGTCTTATCAGTGGATCTTGGTTCTCCTCCTTTATCTCTTCCTTCTGTAAAAAATAAATAAATAAATAAATAAAGTAAAGTAAAAAATAAAACAGAATCCCCAACCAAGAGTGAGAGCAGCTGGGATTGGATTAAAGGGGATATGTAAAGTTATTTGACAGTTTTCCTCTTTTTTTTTTTTTTTTGGTGTGTGTGTGTGTGTGTGCAAGTCCACTTTTCTTGAGACCAGTGGGGGGCTTCTCTCAAAAGTTTGAGTTTCCTGGCTATGGCATTCAGACTTGGTTTCCACTACCAGATACAAGTTCTCTCCCACTGAGCAGGCCTCATGTCCAATCAGAGAACAGCTGGTTACCTGCCAAGGCTATGTGCCACTAATGCACAAGTGTGTACTTCTTGTCTGGCTATGAAAAGGGAGTACAGTTAGAGTGACTGGACCTCATAAGGTCAAAAAGACAGGAAAGCTTACACTCGTGAGAAACGAAAGATGATCTGACTTCTTATTTCTTGCCTAGTTCCCTAGTCTGGTTTTTCTACAAGCAACCAGGACCCCATCTGGCAGTTAGGTCTTTCATAGGAAAGATTGTGGTTGATCAAGTTTAGCCTGCAGAACTTGGTGTCAAGGCTAGCCTCTTCCTGAGACTATTCCTAGCCCTAACCAACCAGCTGTCCCTCTGGTTCACCTGAGCCAGAAGAAAGACCACTGATATAAAGTTATAGATGCCTTGTGAAGGCGAGGGCAGGCTCCCTTAACACTTGGGATCTTCCAGCTGTGGGTGAGGTTTCCCTTCACCTGGGCCTGAGCTGGCTCAGCCTAGGCCTAGGCCCAACTAGGAGGGCCCCTTACCCCTTACTTTCCACATGGACTCCTTTATCCCCTCTAGCTCCCCACATCGCAGGAACGCCTTGAATTTTCTCTTCTCTCTGAATTATTTTTTTTTCAGGACCTCCAAATAGGATCTGTAGCTATTTGGCGCCTTTCCTTCGCTCAGAATTTCCCTCAATAAATATAATTATATAATTATCCTTCTCAGTCTTGTTTTTTGTTCAAATATTTGATTAAAATTAGAAATGAACCTAGGGTTTGGGGTCCAAGGACTTTTCTGGACCCCTAGCATCCCATTATAGCTAGCTGATTTAGTAGTCTGTAGGGTTCCCTGATTATTCATGCTATTGTGGATTACTCAAGACTGTTGTCTTCCAGTAGTTGCAGTAGGGCTTTTTAGCTCTACAAGAGCTAACCAGGAGGGAGTTAGATTCCCTTTTGGTTCTAGCATGGCATTCCAATGTTCTGTAACAGCAGCCGGTGGTGTTTTCAGTAATAGGTTCTTACCTCTTAGCTCTGAGTGGTAATCAAGTGTTTTGACATGGCCTACATTGTTTTGCGTACTTCATGGGTTACTCTCTTCAACAGCTCACTGTGGGGGCAAACCAATTCTGGGACTGGGATTTACCAGAAAGAGTCTATGGTTGTAAGGTTGACCATTAATCACCTTCTGTCCACAGTGATCCCACTCCCTCTTTATTTGTGGTCATGTATTTTCGAATGTTAGTCAGAATGAGGGTTTCTATGGAACTGATTCATGTTGTCTTAAATTTGTGTAATTCCTTCCCCTCTTCACTATCCCCCACCCTCAAAGCCCTTCCCACCTTCAATATTCTGTCCCTCCCTTAACCTGTCAAGTGACTCCTCCTCTCCGCTCTCCTACTTCACTCTACTGTTTTCATTCTGGTTTTATGCCTATATCCCTGATGCTTACCACTCTTTGCACTCATCTCCAATTGATCTCAATTAGGAACCACAAATGAGAAAGTGCAGGTGACATTTGTCTTTCTGTGCCTGTGTGAACTGCTCTTACACATTCATCCAAAGTAAATACAATTAGCATAAGAAACAGATTCCTGTAGTCCCATTTCATAGTGGCACTATGCATAATTGAAAATGTATGAGATCACATAGGTGCCAATTGATGTATGAAAGCATAAAGAATATGAGGGCCATATATACAGTGAATTATTACTAAGCCATAAATAACTAAATTATGTCATTAGTAAGAGTTACTAATTAGAGCATATAATAGAAAACGCCTCATTTACAACATCAATAAGATCTTGCGGCGAGCCCCCTGACCCGCAGGGAAGAACGACCACAAGACGAGGATCCTTCTTGATCACACTTTTATTGGAGAGCTCTTGGTTAACAGGAGGGTTGATGGCGAGGGGCAGACACGAGGCGGAATGTGCAGCTGCTTTATAACGGGGAGTACAACGAGGCGCCCACTGATTGGTTGCTACCAGCTTGTCACCACCAGGCGCCACGGGATGGGCTCGGGACAGGTTGAGTCAAGCGCATGTGCATACCTTGAACACGACTGGCGCCAAGGCACTGCCTAATATGGAGTTGTTTACCTCAACACAGACAGGAAGCCAGTGCCATCTTGTAATGGCGACTGCTTGCAGCTCCCTGCAAGATCTAAATATTACATTTAAAGATTTCACAAAAATGGGTAGAATTGTTGTTATAAAAGGTACTATTGAAGTTTCCTGATAGATTCAGATAAATAATGACCCAAATAAATAGAGCAGTATATTTGTTTCATAGATTGTATATACATTATTATAAAGACGTCAATTCTTATTTTACATTAAGGTCCTTACCAGTAGTTGACAATATAACAATCAAGATGAGGATCCCCAAATTCCATCTTTTCCTCTCAAAATGAAAATGGAAAACCACAGTTAAGTGAATAGAAAATAAATATATACAATGATGTATAAACAAAATAACATGAGAAATCTCCAAACTAGACTGAGGACTATGTTCAACTGGCCCCTGTGTTTGAGGTGACAGAGTTGAGGCCCTAGATGAAATTGGGGAGCAGAGAAGACTACAGGTAAGGAATAAAGTTCTGTATTTTCTGCTCCTCTTTTTTCCTTTCTTGCTTTCTCTTTCTTTTTTCTTTCTTTTTCCTTTTTTTTTTTCATGCACCAAGCAATTGTAGCCGTGTGGTAATACAGAGATAGCAAGAAAGGAGGTGTTGCTTGAAGTACCATGTGTTGAGTCTTTACTCATAACTTCTGAAAGCACTTTAATGAGTGAGGCCCAATCTTTTTTTTTTTTTAAATAGTTTAATACAAAAGATACTAAAACTAGAATGGTGTGTATCATTTCCACATAATAATGGTTCACACTTATGTACAAACTAAATATGTACTTGGTAAAGGTAAAATATTTTCTCACTGAAAACAAGGGCATTAAAAAGAAAATCAAGTGAATATGATCAAAAGTCACTAGATGTGTATATGAAAACCACATAATGAAACCTCTTATGTCATATACTTAATATATCTAAAAATTAAAATTACTGTACTGTATTGAATGCAGTAAGGTTAGATAAACTCAAAAGAAGTAGAACCTCCTCAGTCCCCATGCTTTCCCTCTTCTGCGCAAAAGTATTTCAGATGAAAAGTTCCAGAAGTCTAAAGTTTCCTTTAGTGAAGAGACTTTGTGGGAAGCTGGGATTCTTCTATATCATGCATGCTGCCATTATCCTGTCTAGGGTTTCACCTATAATTCAAGGCCAAAATTTTAAACGTTTGGTTAAGCAAATGGCACAGAGATGGCAGAGAAGAAAAATTTGCTGGATAATATTTAATGAGGAAGCCAAGATACAAGATGAAGAATCTCCAGAGTGAGCCCAAGCTCTGACATATGTCAATTCAGGGATCTGAGGGAGGTTGTGGTCATTTGAGTAGATGGAATTCAACATATTCAGTGTTTTATTAGTTTGTAGTTTGGATTTGTAGCCACTTGGAAAGTGGAGGAGTCACTGGGTGGATCTTAGGGTCCAGCCCTGAGGTGTGCTGGTGGATTGCAATTCCAGTCTAAAGATTTGCAAAGTCCCTGAAGATCCTGAAGTGTACTTGTTTCTGTTTTTTTGTTGTTATTTGTTTGTTTTTGACTTGACAGTTTCTCTGTGTGTTTGGTTCTGTAACACCAGGCCCACTTTTTCAGCCATTAGAAAACTTCCCCTGGACCTGTGAGCTTCAACAAAGGATAGTCATGTATCTGGAGTTCTTTCACAGTGGTGGAAGGCCCTGGCATGCACATTTTTCCCTCTTCCTCTCTCAAAATAAAAACAAAAAAGACATATTTAAATGGGAAAAAATTCCTGAAGAGCTGTAGCTTCATCTGAGAGGGCCATATTAAGGCTAGTAGTGGATGGAGTGCTGGATATCAGTGCAGGAATCAGAAGGATTAGGGAGGGTTCTTTTCTCCTCACAGGCACAGAATACCAGTGTCCCTTGACCTGACCTCAACTTCTGAGTCCCCAGATATTCAGTGGTCAGAATCCCATCTGAGGATTTTGAGTCACATCGCTTGGACTTCACAGTTGCAAAGGGAAGGAAGGCATCTAGCTCTGGCAGTCATTTTTTTTTTATTTGAGAGAGTGAGAATTGGTCCACCAGTGCCTCAGCCACTGCAGTCGAATTCCAGATGCTAGCACCACCTAGTGAGTTCATCCTGGCTGATCTGAATTAGACTGAGAAACCCCTCCCACCCCGGTATATGGAACACTTCCCTCCCTCTCCTTCCCGAAGCCAATCAGCTCCATTTTCTTCTTGTTGCAGAAGCTCCTCCCTTTCCATTTGGAGGCACACCCAAGGTCCCAGACTGGTCGCAACTGGTAATCTTTCGAGTGCTGCGTGTTCAGCATCTGAGGAGGACAGTGAGTTTTTCTTGGATAACTGCACTCTGGTCAAGTGGGAAGGGGGTCCCGGTCTTGGGCAATATGAAGGGAAAGAGCATGCGGGGTGTGAGGAGGATTATAGGGCCCCCCTCTGCCCATAGACAGACATAAGGGGGTTCAGGTTCCATGGGTCCCAGCGTTGTTAGCTCATTGTTCCCCAGGGTTCCGGGGTGTCCTATGACATCCTCCCTGCCTGCTTCCCTCACTGACTGACTGACTGACTGACTGTGTGTGTGTGCCAGCACTCCCACCCACCCCCCATAGACAGACATAAGGGGGTTCAGGTTCCATGGGTCCCAGCGTTGTTAGCTCATTGTTCCCCAGGGTTTGGGGTGTCCTATGACAACCTCCCTGCCTGCTTCCCTCACTGACTGACTGACTGACTGACTGTGTGTGTGCGCCAGCACTCCCACCCACCCCCATACACAGACATAAGGGGGTTCAGGTTCCAAGGGTCCCAGCGTTGTTAGCTCATTGTTCCCCAGGGTTTGGGGTGTCCTATGACATCCTCCCTGCCTGCTTCCCTCACTGACTGACTGACTGACTGACTGTGTGTGTGCGCCAGCACTCCCACCCACCCCCCATACACAGACATAAGGGGGTTCAGGTTCCAAGGGTCCCAGCGTTGTTAGCTCATTGTTCCCCAGGGTTTGGGGTGTCCCATGACAACCTCCCTGCCTGCTTCCCTCACTGACTGACTGACTGACTGACTGTGTGTGTGCGCCAGCACTCCCACCCACCCCCCATAGACAGACATAAGGGGGTTCAGGTTCCAAGGGTCCCAGCGTTGTTAGCTCATTGTTCCCCAGGGTTTGGGGTGTCCTATGACATCCTCCCTGCCTGCTTCCCTCACTGACTGACTGACTGACTGTGTGTGTGCGCCAGCACTCCCACCCACCCCCATACACAGACATAACGGGGTTCAGGTTCCAAGGGTCCCAGAGTTGTTAGCTCATTGTTCCCCAGGGTTTGGGGTGTCCCATGACAACCTCCCTGCCTGCTTCCCTCACTGACTGACTGACTGACTGACTGAGTGCGCCAGCACTCCCACCCACCCCATAGACAGATATAAGGGGGTTCAGGTTCCATGGGTCCCAGCGTTGTTAGATCATTGTTCCCCAGGGTTTGGGGTGTCCCATGACAACCTCCCTGCCTGCTTCCCTCACTGACTGACTGACTGACTGACTGTGTGTGTGTGCCAGCACTCCCACCCACCCCCCATACACAGACATAAGGGGGTTCAGGTTCCAAGGGTCCCAGAGTTGTTAGCTCATTGTTCCCCAGGGTTTGGGGTGTCCTATGACATCCTCCCTGCCTGCTTCCCTCACTGACACTGACTGACTGACTGACTGACTGAGTGCGCCAGCACTCCCACCCACCCCCCCCCCCATAGACAGACATAAGGGGGTTCAGGTTCCATGGGTCCCAGCGTTGTTAGATCATTGTTCCCCAGGGTTTGGGGTGTCCTATGACATCCTCCCTGCCTGCTTCCCTCACTGACTGACTGACTGACTGATTGAGTGCGCCAGCAAGTGAGCGACCACAGTGGAAGCTTCTAGATTTGGTTTCCTGCTGAGACTGCCAGAGAGGTGAGGACCTTGGGGGGAGGGGACTGCACTTGATCAGCTGGGACACAGTCATGACTGTGAGCAGGGAGACCTGAAGAGGTGTGGGGCCTCACCCTCCCCCAGAAAAATTAGACACAGTAACTATTCCCGTCTACCCAGGCGCTTGTGTGGGAGGCTCCAATCGTGGTTGGGGTGTGAGCTCTGTTTCTTCATTTCCCTAAGGAAGGAGTGGGAGCCTACCCTTCCCCCAGAGGAAAAGGGTGTTCATCCCAAGTGCTTTGAGGAAGGCTCCAAGTCTGGTAGGGGTTTGAACGGTTCCAATTCCATGTCCGTAGTCAGGAAGTGAGGAATCTGGGGGAGGGGGCCAGACACAAGTTAGCAAGGGGAAGGAGTCTTGACCTTGAGTGGAAAGACCTCGAGGAAGGTGAGTGGGAGCTTCCATCTCCCTTTGTCTGTCCAGGTGGTTGCACGTGAGGCTCCAAACCTGGATTTGTGTATTCTCTGTCTCAAATTCCATATCTGTAGCTGAGAAGAGGTGAGGCATGTTGGGAGGCAGTTGAACTGGCCAGCAGGAAGGGTGGTCCCAGTCTCGAGTGGTGTGTGCAAGACTCTAAGGAAGAGGAGGGGGCCTTCCCATCCCCCAGAGAAATGAGACACGTGAATCCCCTCTGCCCAGGAGCTTATGTAGGAGGCCAAGGCCTGGTTGTGGTGTGCACTCTTTGTAAATTTCCATGTCTAGCCCAGAGGAAGTGAGGAATCCGAGAAAGGGGCTAGAGTCAGCAAGGGAGAGTCTTGACCTTGAGTAAAAAGGCCTTCAGGAAGGAGTGCCAGGCATCCAGTCCCCCAGGGTGTTAATTTGCCCAGGTGCTTTTTTAAGAGGCTCCAGGCTTGATTGTAGTTTGAACTGTTTCCAGTTTTATCTCCAGCTGGGTGAGGAATCTCAGGAAGGGGCTGGGCTCAACTCAGCAGGGGAGTATCTCAGCCTCAGGTGGAAAGACTTTGCACAAAAATTAGAAGCCTTCATCTCTCCTGCTCTGTCCTGGATGATTGCATGAGAGGCTCCAAGTTTGGTTGTGTTGTGTATTTTTTTTTTTCAATTTCCATGTCTGTTGTTGAAGAGAGATTAGGCATTTTGGGAGGGTGCTGGATTGCCAGCAGGGTGAGAGATCTCGGTCTTCAAAGAGAAGATCCTAAGGAAGGTGAAGAGTCTTTCTGTTCCCTCAGAGAAATAAGAGGCATTAATCCTCTTTGCCCAGGTGCTGTGTAGGATGTTCAAGGCCTGGTAGTGGTGTACCGTTGTTCCAAATTTCCATGTCTTATTTAGTCCAGGGGAGGTGAGGGATCTGGGTAAGGGGCTATACCAGAGTCAGCAAGGGAACAGCCCTAGGTTTGGGAAACATCAAAGGGGAAGGGTCCTGTTGGAGGACAGGAAGAACTCTGAGAGGACTTAGAACCTTGCCCTGTACCAGAAATAAAGTGTCTGAAGTCCCATTTGTCTGAGAGATTCCAGGTAGTCTTTGTTTAAATCTTTACCAGATTCCCTGTCCAAGAGTCCAAAGTGATATGAGAGTATTAAAAAAATATTTTTATTTGAGAGAACAAGGGGAGCGGTGGGGTTGTACCAGAGTCTGTTGCTGAAAATGAACTATATAGATGCATGTGCCACATTATGAATCTGGCTTTTGGTGGGTTTTAGGGAATCAACCCTGGGCTGTTAGGCTTTGCAAGCAAGCTCCTCATAGCAGCAATGAGAGGCTTTTATGAGTGAATTCAACATAAGGTCATCAAGAAAGAAGTTCCTGCCATGAAGAGGAGGACATTGCCGAACTAGTAGCCTGCCCTGAAGATACTGGTGCCAATTTTCGTCAGAAAATTCTAGGCCTTGTTTCAGCTACTTTCATCTTAGGGGTTTGAGGGAATAAAGGCTCCTTGTTGAGATAGCTGGGTTGAGGTGAGACAGGTATAGACACAGATTTGAAGGAGAAGGACAAAGAGGAGAATCTGTCATCCTTACCCTCCTCCACAGATACAGGTACACTAGCCCTGCCTGCCTATGTCATTGTTTCCACAAGACTGTGTTCTGAGCAAAGTAAATGAAAGGGCTGGAGAAATTCCTTAGTGGTTAAGGTGCTTGCCTGTGAAGTCTAAGAACTCAAGTTTGAATGTGTAGGTCCCATGTTGCCAGTAGCACAGTGAGTTTGTAGAGGCTGAAGGCCCTGGTGCACCCATTCTCTCTCTCTCTCTCTCTCTCTCTCTCTCTCTCTCTCTGTCTCTTTCAAATAAAAAAATAAAATTTTTAGCTGGGCATGGTGGCGCACGCCTTTAAGCCCAGCACTTGGGAGGCAGAAGTAGATGGATCACCATGAGTTCAAGGCCACCCTGAGGCTACATAGTGAATTCTAGGTCAGCTTGGGCTAGAGTGAGACCCTAGTTCAAAAGACAAAAAAAAAAAAAAAAAAAGAAAAGAAAAGTTAATGTTTGCTGTTCTTTGTATATTTAATATGTTAATCCCCTGTCTGAAGAAAATCTGGAAAATTTTTTCTCCCATTCTTTAGGTCATATGTTCACTCTGCAGATAGCTTCTTTTGCTATGCAAAAGTATTAGTTTCATATAATCCCATTTGTCAGTCCTGGGGTTTAGTATATCTTGAAGTATTTTGGTTAAATTTACCTATAATAGTTTCAAGGTTTTACGTCTTACATTAAGGTCTTATACAAAACTTTTTGAATACTGAAAAATAAGAGAGCAATAGTTATAACTAAAATTGGGCCAAAGGTAGGTGTGGTAGGGCATGTCTATATTACTAGCACTTAGGGGAGGGTTGACAGGGCTGAACAGCAGGATGCCCATAAGTTTAAGGCCAGCCAAAGCTACATAACAAATCTTGTCTCAATAAAGCAGCCAAAAAACCTCAAAAAATTAAAACAAATGAAGTTAAGCACACCAAAGAAGACATACCGATGACAAATAAACTTATGAAAAGATGTCCCACACCACATGTCATCAGGGAAATATAAATTGCCAAAATAATGAGACGCTATAACATGTCTGATAGAAAAGCCAAAACTGAAAAGTAAAGTAAAACTAAAAACAGGTGCTGGAGAAGGTGAGAGTAACAGTAGGTGTCGGTGTCATTTGTTGCTGGTGGTCATGCACAATTCTACTCTATTAGTTAATTTTCTGTTGCTGAAAACAAAATGCTACAGACTGAGTAACTATAAACAAGTTAGTTTTGGCTCCCCATCTTTAAGGTCTAAATTCAAGTGGCTACATGTGGTGACAGGCAATTCTCCAGTGGCTCAGGGAGTCCCATGACAGAAGACAGAGAGTGCACAATTATGTGTGCTCTCATCTCTTCCTTTTCTCATAAAACTACCAGATTTTAATCTTGGCTGGCTCATGTCTACTGACCTGGTCTACACATTGTCACGTCTATAATACTTCACGTCTAAACATTATAGTCCCATTAAGTTTCTCCACTCTTAATTTCTGACAGTTAGTAATGAATATCAACTCATAAGAACTTGGGTGTGGAGATACTCAAATCATATCCAAACCAGTGTCCAGTTATTAGAAAGGCTGTTAGGCAGGGTTTTCTTTGGGGATGGGAATGGAGGGGTTGTGAGGTAGGGTTTCGTTCCAGCCCATACTGACCTGGAATTCATTATGAAGCCTGGAACTCACAGTGATCCTCCTACCTCTGCCTCCTAGTGCTGTAATTAAAGATGTGCATCACCATACCCAGCCAGGCCTTTTATTTATGATATAAAAGCTCTTTATTCTTATGATCTAGCACTACCACTCCATGATAATTACCCAAAGGAATTAAAGCCATGTTCATACACATACCTGTACACAGATGCTTATAATAGCTTTATTCAAAAATGTGAACTAGGGGGCTGACAAAATGGCTTAGGGGTTAAGTCATTTGCCTATGAAGCTAAAGGACACAGGTTCAACTCCTCAGTACCCACCTAAAACAGATGCACAAGGTGGTGCAATGTGTCTAAGGACCCATGTTAAATCTCTCTCCAGATCTCATGTAAGCCAGGGATGGGGCTTGCTTATAAAGCCTAATGACCTGTGCTCAATTCCCCAGTACTGACATAAAGCCAGATGCACTAAGTGGCACATGTGTCTAGAGTTTGTTTGCAGTGGCTGGAGACCCTGGTGCACACATTCTCTCTCTCTCTGTCTCTCTCTCTCTTTCTCTCTCCTCTCAAATAAATAAATAAATAATATTTTTAGGGCTGGAGAGATAGCACAGTGGTTAAGGTGCTTTCCTACAAGGCCTAACTACCTGAGTTCCATTCTCCAGTACCCACCTAAAAGCAGATATACGAAGAAGCACATGCATCTGGAGTTCATTTGCTGTGGCTAGAGGTCCTGGCATGCCCATTCTCTCCATCTGTCTCTCTTCCCTCTATCTCTGTCTCTCTGGTTGCAAATAAATAAATAAAATATTTTCTGGAATGTGAAATGCATACAACCAAATGTCTTTCAGTAGTTGTGAATGAATAAACTGTATACCTCCTCTTAGTAGAATGTTATACAATGCTAAAAGTAAATGCAGTGTCAAGCCATGAAGATATATGGAAAAAAGTTAAATGTATACTACTATGTGAAAGATGTCAACCTGAATTGAGTACATAGTATACAATTCAAACTATATCACATATGGAAGGCAAATCTATGATAGTGGTAAAGTGATCAGAGGGTGTCCAGTGCTATGGAGAGTGAAAGATGAATAAGTGAAATGCAGAGGATGCTCACAGCATTGCAACTACACTCTGTGGTATAATAATGATGTGTACTTGCCAATATATGTTATCTATACTTAATAAATGGACCACATCAAGACTGAGCCTTAATGGAAACTAATTTTGAGTGACAGTAATAGTTTTAATGTTAGTTTCATCAATTGTGGCAATTGTTCTGCTCTGATGTAGGGTATTGATAATGAGAGTCCGCATAGATGTGGAGGAAGAAGGCATATGCAAATTCTCTGCACTCAAGTAATTTCATTGTGAATCTACAACTGTTCTGAAATGAATCTACAAAAATTATTCTATGTAATTCTTTGAGTCTGGTTTTAAGTTTGTGCTCTATTAAGCAAGATATTTTGTTTTATATTTCCCAGAAAAACAGGTTAGGAGGAAGCATATCAACATGTTTTCTTTTTTTTTTTTTAATTAAGTAGAAACATTGTATGGACACATCATGTGTTGGTACCATCATTTCCATCCTCCTCTCTCACACTCCACTGAGGACCCTCCTTAGGGGGGTTTCTGGTGTTCACCATGTAGTTGTAGGTTATGAGTTGTGAGAGCAGCCATCCCTCGTTGTGGGGAGGGCTGTCTCACTGATCAATTTTCCCCACCCTGTAGCTCTTACATTCTTTTGCCCCCTCTTCTGCAAACTTCCCTTGGGCCTTGGTGGGTATGCTTTAATTCCACCTTAGTTTTGAGGGCTCAGTAGCTTCTGGATTTCTGCTTTGATGCATTTTGAGTATCCTCAGTGACTGTCTGCATCACCCTGGCCCAGGTTATCAGGCTTGCCGTGGAAGCAGCACACTTGCTCATCTCGCCAGTCCCTGTGTGGTTTCCCCTGGGCCCTGGCTGCTGTGCCCGGGGTGCTTCCTCTCCTGTCAGGGAGCCAGCTATCTATTCCTGGTTTGTTTGTAGATTATAGCTGTCCTTGGTTCTCACTTCTTTCTGAAAAACCAAAACAGAGCCTGTACCAGAGAGTGAGATCAGGATAGGTTAAAGGGGATCAGCAATGTTAATTTAGAGAGATTTTGATGAGTGTGCCTCACTTTTGGACGAAAAGTAGTGGGAGCTTATATGTGCTTTTTGACAATTTCATACATGTGTATAATGCATTTGGAGCATATTTACCCCCCCATTGCTGTCTATTACCCCACACCTGCTAAACACCTTCTAGTGTCCAACTAATCCTCTTCTTTATTGTATTCTTGTGGGTTTGTGTGGGGGGCTGGGGAGAGGAGATCAATAGAGATAGAGAGGAGTCATATTGAATTAAATTAGAGTTGCTTGCATGAACATGAGCAGGAGGTTTATTACTGGAACACTGCCAACTTACCAGTGACTATACCACCGAAGAATGTGACCATAGTCACCCAGCACTACTAACTGCCAATACCTCCTTTGGTAGGAGTGGGGCTATCTTTAACTGTTCCCCCACCCATGAAAGAATGTTGATTGACCCAGTCTTACATAAGAAACCAGAGCTGCTGTGAGTTCATGCATGAAATGTCCATGTAGTGTCCAGAAGACAGTATTGTATATGCTCTTTCACTCTTACAATCTTTCCACCCCGTTTTACCATGATGTTCCCTGAGATTTGGAAGGGGTGATACCCTGTTTAGGTCTGAGTACATAATAGTCAGCCCTTGGCTAGATATGCATTTATGCATTAAACTCTACCCACTACAAAAAAAACTTCAAGGTTGGAGGGATGATGTAGTATTTAAGGTGTTTGCCTGCAAAGCCAAAGGACCAAAGTTTGATTCCCCAGGACCCACATTAGCCAGATGCACAAGGGCTCACATGCATCTGTTCTTTTGCAGTGGCTAGAGGCCCTGGTGCTCCCATTCTCTCTCTCTCTCTCCCCCTCTTTCTCTGTGAAATAAATGAATAAATAAATACAAATATTTCAGAAAACAAACTTCAGTGATTAAAGCTGATAACAGAAGTAATGTAGGTGTGTAATGGAAATATTCAGAAGTAAGATGGACAATCTGTTAAGCGAGCATAACAATGGTAGTAGTTTCACTCCTAGGGCCTATGACCACACTAGCCTACGGCTTTTGACCTGGTCCATCTGACTAGGCTTGAATTCCCTCCTGTGGAGTGAACCTCAAATTGAATAAGAAAACACTTTGTTACATTCATAATTAATTAATTAGTTTTAACTGAACAGTATAACTCTGGGAGCAGCATAAAGCTGAATAAATCATCCACGTAAAGTACCTTCATTGAAAGTCTTTTTTACTATATTCTTACTATACAAAATAGAAGGCTTTCATCAGGCATTTTCATACATATTTAGTATTTTTAAAAATATTTTTATTTATTTACTTGAGAGAAGAAAGAGAGAGAGAGAGAGAACATTCTAGGGCCTCTTGCAGCTAGTTACAAATGAAGTCGAGATGTATGTACTACTTTGTGCATCTGGATTTATGTGGGTCCCAGAAAATTGAACCCAGGCTGGCAGGGATTGCAAGTGAGTGCCATTAACTGCTGTGCCATCTCCCCAACCCCTTCCTTTGTTTTGCATAAGCCTCTTCAGGCTCATCTTCTCTCTCATTCCCATCTCTGCTTAATCTACCCATTATTACTCTCTCTACTTTCATATCACGTGTGTTCTACTGTGCCACCCCCACAAAAACTTCTTTTTCTCTTTCCCCATGGCTGCTTATTAGTTTTCCATCCTCTTCAGACACTCACTGCAACTTATTCATACAAATCTAAAATTCCGAAGCTTGGATCTATGTACGAGAGAGATCATGTGGCATTTGTCTTTCTGTCTCTGGCTTATCTCTCACTCAGTATATTTCCCAGTTCTATCATTTTTTCCTGAAAACTTCATAGCTTCATTTTTCTTTACAGCTTACTACTATTCAATTGTTTATGTGTGTATGTACTAAATCTTCATTATGCATTCATCAGTTAATGGGCATATCAGCTGATTTCATTTTTTTAGCAATGAACATGGATGTGAAAATACCAAGAAAACAACCCACTCAAAAAATAGGCTATGGAGCTGAACAGAATTCTTTTTTTTTTTTTTTTTTTTTTGGTTTTTCGAGGTAGGGTCTCACTCTAGCCTAGGCTGACCTGAAATTCACTATGCAGTCTCAGGGTGGCCTCGAACTCATGGCAATCCTCCTACCTCTGCCTCCCGAGTGCTGGGATTAAAGGCATGCGCCACCACACCCAGCTCAGAATTCTTAATAGAAGAAATAAAAAAGCTAAGTGTATTGAATATAATTTTATAAATGTACTATAGAAGCTGAACTTGGGAGAGAGAGAAATATTTTTTTCCAGATGTTTCAAGGAAAATATGAAATATCACATTTTAGTAGAGATAGAAGCTTAGGAGTAAAATATTCAAAAACCATAAGAATCAATGGGTACAACTTGTAAGAATCTACATGCTTATCATAAAATACCAATAAGTACCAGAATGAACCTAGGAGGTGGCCTGTCCTGACTTTTCTTGTCTTCAATTGTCTTTATTTTGTTCCTTCTCTTTAATTCCCCAACACTAAGTGATCCTTTCACACCATGATGTGTGTGATGGGGAGAGGTATGTGGTACTCGGAAGCTGAATGCAATTTTTGGGCACTCTCATCTCCATTCTTGTCCTTGAATATTTGCCATTGAGTTGTGTTTTTAATTCTCGAGTGTGTGGTCTAGAAGAGAAGACTAACAGATACACAATTGTGCCAAGCCCTAAGAAACTTAGCACACTGAGATAGACAATAGAAAGATGAAATAATGCGAGGACATGAGCAACTTCAGGTTGTGGATGGGTGAAGCAGTCAGTGGCATCAGAACTGAACTTTGAAGGACAATTACTGTCAAGAATCTATCTAGTGATAAGCCCGTTCTTTTTGGCTCTATAGCTTCCTAAAATGGGAAAGAGGTGAATCCAGAAAGTCAGGTGAACACTTGATTATTTTACGAGTCTAAGAATTTTATCATTTGAGTCAAGCTTAGAACAAGCATTAGATATACTTTTAAGAAGCCTCCCTTTAGAGTGGAGTACACTGAGGGAAAAGCTAGGGAAGTCTCCCTTTTCTGTCAATCCTGCAGCTTTCTCACAAGCCTAATGTACCTCCATTTGGTTTAATCTCCATGTAAATCCAAAGATTATTAACTCTTAGTTCAGTTCCACCTAGTACTTGATGTTGATTAGGTGCTCTCTTGGGGTCATTTTTCAGAATCTCCCTTGTTTAGATACTGTGAGACTCAGAAGAAAAATGTAAGCATGACATTAAAAATAGTAGGATTGGGCTGGAGAAATGGCTTAGCGGTTAAGCCCTTGCCTGTGAAGCCTAAGGACCATGGTTAGAGGCTCGATTTTCCAGGACCCACATAAGCCAGATGCACAAGGTCGCCCATACATCTGGAGTTCGTTTGCAGTGGCTGGAGGCCATGGCCTATTCTCTCTCTCTTTTTCTTTCTTTTTGCCTCTTCTCTGTCTGTCCCTCTCAAGTAATAAAAAAAAAAAATAGTAGTATGGCTGGGAGTTATGGCTCAGTGGGTAAAAGTACTTTCTGCATATGCCTTGAGGGCCTGAGAGAGCCAGACAGCACTTCACTTTGATTCCCTAGGGCACACATGAAATGGCTGCCTATGTATGTCTATAGTACCAGTCCCTATGGGAAATGGAGACTAGAGAATCACTGGAGCTTACTGACCCCAAAATAATGGTTAAAATGGCAGCTCTGGTTGAGTGAGAAACTTTGTCTCAAGGAAACAGGTGGATGGGCAAAAAGTGTAGAACACCCAGTGTTGTCCTCTGGTTTCCACATGTCTATGCGCAAGGCATATGTGCATATAGTACATGTACTTTGCACACAGCTCCACCCATATGCTACAGACACAAATGCACAAACGCATGCAAAAAACTGAATATCAAGAAGTTCAAAGTGTATGGGTCTATTCCAGGAGTAATCTATATTATCTATGACTACATCGTATAAAGAATTATTGAGGTAAGGTGGGCATAGTGGTGCATCCCTTTAATTCCAGCACTTGGGAGGCAGAGGTAGGAGAAATGCTGTGAGTTTGAGGCCAGCCTGGGAATACAGAGTGAATTCCGTGTCAGCCTGGGCTAGAGTTAGACCCTACCTTGAAAAACCAAGAAAAAAAAAAAGAATTATTGAGGTATAAGAAGGAGGACATACTGACATATAGATCATAAATTCAAGACAAGAATGGGCTGGATGACAAGTTTAAGGCTAACCTGGGCTGCAAATGGGATGTCATCTCAAAAAGAAAAAAATATAGTACATATGGGTTTGGTGTTTTGTTTATTGCGTTTGTTGGTTTTATTGGGAGAGTTTTGGCATTTGAAGTTAACTTTATTAGAAACTTTATTGGGACAAACAAAGGTGTAGGAAACCAAAGCAGGTAAATAATTAAAAACCTGAGATATTTAAATTTGTGGGTCCTTTAAATATACATTTATTTATTTGCAATGATCAAGAGAGACAGAGACAGAGAGAGGTGTCATGGCCTCTTGCTGTTGCAAATGGATTCCAGATACTTGTGCCACTTTGTGCATCTGGCTTTACCATGGTTTCCTGCCGAGGCTATGTGCCACTATTGCACAACTGTGTACTTCTTGTCTGGCTATGAAAGGGGAGTACAGTTAGGGTGACTGGACCCCTGAAGGTAAAAATGGCAGGAAAGTTTATACTTGCTGGAAACCAAATGTGATCTGCCTTCTGATCTCTTGCCTAGTTCCCTAGTCTGTTTTTTCCACAAAAAACCAGGACCCTCGTGGGAGTGAGGTCTTTCACAGGAAAGATTATGGTTGATCAATTTAGCCTCCAGAACTTGGTGTCAGGGCTAGCCTCTTCCTGAGACAACCCCTAAGCCTAACCAATGAGCTGTCCCTCTGCTTCACCTGAGCTAGAAGACAGCCCACCACTTTAAAGTTATAGATACCTTTGCAAGGGGAGGGCAGGCTGCCTTACCACTTGGGATCTTTCCCTTCACCTGGGCTTTGGCTGGCTCAGCCTAGGCCTAGGCCCAACTGGGAGGGCTCTTTACCCCTTACTTTCCATATGGACTCCTTTATCCCCTAAATTTAGCTCCCTAAATTGCAGGAACTCCTTGAATTTTCTCTTCTCTCTGAGTTATTTTTTTCAGTACCTCCACATAAGATCTCCAGCTATGTGTTGCCTTTCCTTGGCTCTGCACTTCCCTCAATAAATAAAATAATCTAATAATTATTCTTCTCAGTCTTTTTTCTATTCAAATATTTGATTAAAATTAGAAATGAACCTAGGGTTTGGAGTTCAAGGACTTCCCTGAACCCCTCGCATCCCATTCTAACGAGGTGATTTAGTAGTATGTGGGGTTCCCTGATTATTCAAGCTGGTTTTGATTATTCAAGACTGTTGTCTTCCAGTTGTTCCAATATTGCTTTCTAGCAGTATGAGAGTTATCCAGGAGGGAGTTAGTTTCCCTTTTCGTTCCTACATACTATTCCAATGTTCTGTAACAGCAGCCTATGGTGTTTCAGCAATCGGTTATTAGCTCTGAGTGGTAATCAAGTGTTTTGACAATGGCCTACATTGTTATGGGCACCTCATGGGTCACACTGTTCAACAGCTCACTGTGGGGGGCAAACCAGTTCTGGGACTGGGATTTACCAGAAAGAGTCTATGGTTTTAAGGTTAACCTTTATTACCTTCTGTCCACAGTGGTTATATCTTGTAGAATGTTAGTCAGAATGAGGGTTTCTGTGGAACTGATTTATGTTGTCTTAACTTTTGTGCAATTCCTTCCCCTCTTCACTATCCCCTACCCTCAAAGCCCTTCCCACATTTAATATTCTGTCCCTCCCCTAACTTGTCAAGTAACTCCTCCTCTCTGCTCTCCCTCTTCTCTCTACTGTTTTCATTCTGGCTTTATGCCCATATCCCTGATGCTTACTACTGTTGTCACTCATCTCCCATTGATCTCAGTTAGGAACCACAAATGAGAGAGTACAAGTGACATTTGTCTTTCTGTGCCTGTGTGAACTATTAAATATTTTTCCAAAGTAAATACAATTAGCATAAGAAACAGATTCCTGTAGTCCCATTTTTGTAGTGGCACTATGCATAATTGAAAATGTATGAGATCACATAGGTGCCAACTGATGTATGAAAGGATTAAGAGTATGAGGGTCATATACACAGTGAATTATTACTAAGCCCCAAATAATTAAATAGAGCAGTATATTTTACTGATAGATTGGACAAACATTATTATAAAGATGTCAATTCTTAGTTTAGATTTAGTTCCTTACCAGTAGTTGACAATATGAAAATCCAGATCAGGATTCTCAAATTCCATCTTTTCCCCTCAAAATCAAACATGGCAAACCACAGTAAGGTGGATAAAAAACAAATATATACAATAAAATATAAACAAAATAACATGAGAAACTTCCAAGCTAGATTGAAGACTATATTTAACTGGCACTTGTGTTTGATGTGACAGAGTTGAGACACTAGGTGAAATTGGGGAGGCAGAGAAGATGATAGGATAAGTAGGAACAAAGTGTTGTATTCTCTGCTCCTGTTTTTTTCTTTTTCTTTCCTTCCTTCCTTCCTTTCTTTCTTTCTTTCTTTCTTTCTTTCTTATTGTATTTTATGCATGCATCTGAGGCAATGCCCTGCACCAAGCAATTATAGCCCTGTGGTAATACAGAGATAGCAAGAAAGGAGGGGTTGCTTAAAGTAGCATGTTTTGAATCTTTACTCATCACTCCTGAAAGCACTTTAATGAATGAGGCCTAGTCTTTTTTTAAAATAAAAATATTATTAGTTTAACACAAAATAGACTAAAACTAGAGTGGTGTGTATCATATCCACATAATAAAGGTAGGCATTCTTTATGACTCACACTTATGTACAAAATTATTATATACTTGATAAAGGTATAAAATATTTTCCCACTGAAAACAAAGGCATAAAAATGAAAATCAAGTGAATATGAGCAAAAGTCATTAGATGTGTGTATGAAAGCCACAGAATGAATCCTCTTATCTCATATAATTAATATATCTAAAATTTAAAATTATTATTATTAAAATTTGTGGTCATTTGAGTAGATGGACTCCAACATATTCAGTGTTTTATTAGTTTGCAATTTGGATCTGTAGCCACCTGGAAAGTGGAGGTGTCACTGGGTGGATCTTAGGGTCCAGCCCTAAGGTGTGGTGGTGGATTTGAAATTCCAGTTTAAATATTTGCAAAGTTCCTTGAGGTCCTGAAGGGTTTTATTTTGTTGTTGTAGTTATTTGTTTGTTTGTTTTTGACTTAAGGCTTTTCTCTGTATGTTTGGTTCTGTAACAGCAGGCCCACTTCTTCTACCATTACGAAACTTCCGCTGGTCCTGTAAGCTTCAACAAAGGAGAGTCATTGTAGCAGACAGCTTCAGGTTCACTGAGATGAACTTCCAGACCAGGCACAGTTATGGAGGAAGGGATATTTATTGAAGTTTACAGATCCAGGGGAAGTTTCATAATGGCAGAAGAAGCTGGCCTGCCTTCACAGCCCAAGCAGACAGAGAGAGAGAGAAAGCACCAGCCAAAAAGCCAAAAGCCACAGCACACTTCAGGAACTCCAGGTAGGTACACTTTACATATGTTTAGATTGAAGTCTGAAACCCATCACCACGCCTTAAGATCCACCCAGTGACACTGCCTCCAGACAGGTGGCTACAGTTGAAAACTACAACCAAGTAAAAAACTGAATATATTGGGGGCTACCTATTCAAACCACCACAGTCATGTATCTGGAGTTCGTTCACAGTGGTGGAAGGCCCTGGCATGCACATTTTTCCCTCTTCCTCACTCAAAATAAAAACAAAAAAGACATATTTAAATGGGAAAAAATTCCTGAAGAGCTGTAGCTTCATCTGAGAGGGCCATATTAAGGCTAGTAGTGGATGGAGTGCTGGATATCAGTGCAGGAATCAGAAGGATTAGGGAGGGTTCTTTTCTCCTCACAGGCACAGAATACCAGTGTCCCTTGACCTGACCTCAACTTCTGAGTCCCCAGATATTCAGTGGTCAGAATCCCATCTGAGGATTTTGAGTCACATCGCTTGGACTTCACAGTTGCAAAGGGAAGGAAGGCATCTAGCTCTGGCAGTCATTTTTTTTTTATTTGAGAGAGTGAGAATTGGTCCACCAGTGCCTCAGCCACTGCAGTCGAATTCCAGATGCTAGCACCACCTAGTGAGTTCATCCTGGCTGATCTGAATTAGACTGAGAAACCCCTCCCACCCCGGTATATGGAACACTTCCCTCCCTCTCCTTCCCGAAGCCAATCAGCTCCATTTTCTTCTTGTTGCAGAAGCTCCTCCCTTTCCATTTGGAGGCACACCCAAGGTCCCAGACTGGTCGCAACTGGTAATCTTTCGAGTGCTGCGTGTTCAGCATCTGAGGAGGACAGTGAGTTTTTCTTGGATAACTGCACTCTGGTCAAGTGGGAAGGGGGTCCCGGTCTTGGGCAATATGAAGGGAAAGAGCATGCGGGGTGTGAGGAGGATTATAGGGCCCCCCTCTGCCCATAGACAGACATAAGGGGGTTCAGGTTCCATGGATCCCAGCGTTGTTAGCTCATTGTTCCCCAGGGTTTGGGGTGTCCCATGACATCCTCCCTGCCTGCTTCCCTCACTGACTGACTGACTGACTGACTGTGTGTGTGTGCCAGCACTCCCACCCACCCCCCATAGACAGACATAAGGGGGTTCAGGTTCCAAGGGTCCCAGCGTTGTTAGCTCATTGTTCCCCAGGGTTTGGGGTGTCCCATGACAACCTCCCTGCCTGCTTCCCTCACTGACTGACTGACTGACTGACTGTGTGTGTGTGCCAGCACTCCCACCCACCCCCCATAGACAGACATAAGGGGGTTCAGGTTCCAAGGGTCCCAGCGTTGTTAGCTCATTGTTCCCCAGGGTTTGGGGTGTCCCATGACAACCTCCCTGCCTGCTTCCCTCACTGACTGACTGACTGACTGACTGAGTGCGCCAGCACTCCCACCCACCCCCCATACACAGACATAAGGGGGTTCAGGTTCCAAGGGTCCCAGAGTTGTTAGCTCATTGTTCCCCAGGGTTTGGGGTGTCCTATGACATCCTCCCTGCCTGCTTCCCTCACTGACTGACTGACTGACTGACTGTGTGTGTGCGCCAGCACTCCCACCCACCCCATACACAGACATAAGGGGGTTCAGGTTCCATGGGTCCCAGCGTTGTTAGATCATTGTTCCCCAGGGTTTGGGGTGTCCTATGACATCCTCCCTGCCTGCTTCCCTCACTGACTGACTGACTGACTGACTGTGTGTGTGTGCCAGCACTCCCACCCCCCCCCATAGACAGACATAAGGGGGTTCAGGTTCCATGGATCCCAGCGTTGTTAGCTCATTGTTCCCCAGGGTTTGGGGTGTCCTATGACATCCTCCCTGCCTGCTTCCCTCACTGACTGACTGACTGACTGTGTGTGTGCGCCAGCAAGTGAGCGACCACAGTGGAAACTTCTAGATTTGGTTTCCTGCTGAGACTGCCAGAGAGGTGAGGACCTTGGGGGGAGGGGACTGCACTTGATCAGCTGGGACACAGTCGTGACCGTGAGCAGGGAGACCTGAAGAGGTGTGGGGCCTCACCCTCCCCCAGAGAAATTAGACACAGTAACTATTCCCGTCTACCCAGGCTCTTGTGTGGGAGGCTCCAATCGTGGTTGGGGTGTGAGCTCTGTTTCTTCATTTCCCTAAGGAAGGAGTGGGAGCCTACCCTTCCCCCAGAGGAAAAGGGTGTTCATCCCAAGTGCTTTGAGGAAGGCTCCAAGTCTGGTAGGGGTTTGAACGGTTCCAATTCCATGTCCGTAGTCAGGAAGTGAGGAATCTGGGGGAGGGGGCCAGACACAAGTTAGCAAGGGGAAGGAGTCTTGACCTTGAGTGGAAAGACCTCGAGGAAGGTGAGTGGGAGCTTCCATCTCCCTTTGTCTGTCCAGGTGGTTGCACGTGAGGCTCCAAACCTGGATTTGTGTATTCTCTGTCTCAAATTCCATATCTGTAGCTGAGAAGAGGTGAGGCATGTTGGGAGGCAGTTGAACTGGCCAGCAGGAAGGGTGGTCCCAGTCTCGAGTGGTGTGTGCAAGACTATAAGGAAGAGGAGGGGGCCTTCCCATCCCCCAGAGAAATGAGACACATGAATCCCCTCTGCCCAGGAGCTTATGTAGGAGGCCAAGGCCTGGTTGTGGTGTGCACTCTTTGTAAATTTCCATGTCTAGCCCAGAGGAAGTGAGGAATCCGAGAAAGGGGCTAGAGTCAGCAAGGGAGAGTCTTGACCTTGAGTAAAAAGGCCTTCAGGAAGGAGTGCCAGGCCTCCAGTCCTCCAGGGTGTTAATTTGCCCAGGTGCTTTTATAAGAGGCTCCAAGCTTGATTGTTGTTTGAACTGGTTCCAGTTTTATGTCCAGCTGGGTGGTGAGGAATCTGAGGAAGGGTCCAGGCTTGGCTCAGCAGGGGACAATCTCGTCCTTGAGTGGAAAGACTCCATCCAAAAAAAAGTCTTCATTTTCCCTCGTCTGTCACGGATGGTTCCACGAGAGTCGCCGAGTTTGGTTGTGGTATGCATTTTGTTTCAAGTTCCATGTCTGTTGTTGAAGAGAGATTAGGCATTTTGGGAGGGTGCTGGATTGCCAGCAGGGTGAGAGATCTCGGTCTTCAAAGAGTAGACCATAAGGAAGGTGAGGGGTCTTTCCATTCCCTCAGAGAAATAAGAGACATTAATCCCCTTTGCCCAGGCACTGCGTAGGATGTTCAAGGCCTGGTAGTGATGTAAATTCATTCCAAATTTCCGTGTCTCATTTAGTTCAGGGGGGAGAGGGATCTGGGGAAGGGGCTATACCAGAGTCAGCAAGGGAACAGCCCTAGGTTTGGGAAACATCAAAGGGGAAAGGTCCTGTTGGAGAACAGGAAGAACTCTGAGAGAGGACTTAGAACCTTGCCCTGTACCAGAAATAAAGTGTCTGAAGTCCCATTTGTCTGAGAGATTCCAGGGAGTCTTTGTTTAAATCTTTACCAGATTCCCTGTCCAAGAGTCCAAAGTGATAAGAGAGTATAAAAAAAATATTTTTATTTGAGAGAACAAGGGGAACGGTGGGGTTATACCAGAATCTCTTGCTGAAAATGAGCTATATAGATGCATGTGCCACATTATGAATCTGGCTTTTGGTGGGTTTTAGGGAATCAATCCTTGGCTGTTAGGCTTTGCAAGCAAGCTCCTCATAGCAGCAATGAGAGGCTTTTATGAGGGAATTCAACATAAGGTCATCAAGAGAGAAGTTCCAGCCTTGAAGAGGAGGACATTGCCAAACTAGTAGCGTGCCCTGAATATATTGGGGGCAATGTTCATCTGAAAGCTCTCAGCCTTGTTTCAGCTACTTTCATCTTAGGAGTCTGAGGTAGTAAAGTCTTCTTGTTGAGACAACTTGGTTGAGGTGATGACAGGTGTAGTCCCAGCTTTGAAGGAGAAGGACAAAGAGGAGTATCTGTCATCCTTTCCCTTCTCCACAGATACAGGTACACTAGCCCTGCCTGCCTATGTCATTGTTTCCACAAGACTGTGTTCTGGAATTCCTTCTTGGGAATGTGAAGGATGAGTGACCTTTGTGAAGGACTGAAGTTGGTGAATAGGAGGATTCTGGGCCTTTGGGAATATCAAGGGTACACACAAAAAGGATGTGGAGCTTTCCATTCTCCTGAAAATATAAGGGGCTTAGCTCAACCTGTCCCTGAATGCTCCAGGCAGGGTCATGGCTTATAATCTTCCTCAATATCCATGTCAGTAGTCCAAGAGAGGTAAATGCTTTCTTTTTGAGAGAGAGAGAGCTTGACTCAGATAAGTAGGGGAGAAGTCCCTGCACTGTTGGGATGATCTGTGAAAGAAGACTGAGAGCCCCGTTTTCTTCCCCAGGTATTGGGAGTGATAGTTGCACCCATCCAGACTGTTGTTCTGGGATGCTTCAGGGAGGGGTGCTGCTTTAGACATTTCTATTTAGGAGGGTTGTGAGACATGGGATGCTCTTAAGGGGCTATATTGGTCTTGTGTTATAATGGTGACTTTCATGGTGGAGGATGGAACTTCCTTTCCAAAGATAATGGTAGGGAATTCAGCCTTGTCCTTGCTCTTAGCCATGGAAATTCTTAGACAAGATTTCTTGGAATTGGAGGGGCCTCTTTCTGAAGAGACTTGCCTTCAAACCAGCAGAGGTAGGTGGGATGTCCTGTCTAGGCATATCTCACCTGGAAGAGTGAAAGGTCTTTGAACTATATATATGGAGGGCTTCAGGTTTGTCTTGCCTCTATTGCCAGCATTGGGGGATCTGAGGCAGAGTTTTGGAGTGGGGAGTATTTAAAACTTCCATCTTGGAGTCAGAGGAGTAACATTCCTGAGAGGGCTAGACTTGGTGCAGTAGAAGGAGACTTCCCAGACCTGTTAGGCTTCAAGATAAAGGGGATTCTGAGGCAAGAATGAGGGCACATTTACAGAAAAGGAGTAACCCTTGGAACTTTCCAGTAATGTTGATCCTAGGAAGTCCCAGGCTCAAGCACAGGGTTCCTTTTTCCCTCAATTTTTTTTCTCGTGTATGAAATTGATGGGCTAAAGAAGGCGCCCTGATGTTTGAAATGTAGGCGGTAAATTGCCTTCTGGGAACAAATATAAATCCATTAACTATGGCTAATAGGTTCCTCCTACACAAAGGCTCCCTCCCCAAACTCTTACCACAGTATGTTGGGAGCGTATGGACAATAGTGGCTAAATATGCTTGTTCACTTCCTCCTGGAGTAGATGGAGTCTGTCTCCTGGAAGTGAAGCCTTCATCTCTGCTAAGGACATAGTTTGAATGAGGACCCTGGACAGAGGTGCAAGGTGTGCCCTTCACATTTAGTTATGTTCGCAGGGTGGTAAATAATATTTGTCTGAAATGACAAGGGAAACTTTGCAAAGGGATTCCTAGATCTTATCAGGGTTAGTTTATCAGTGTGGGTACCATTTATATCAGAAAAAATAGAGCCCTCCCTTGCTATCAGTATGGGAAGACAAGGAGCATGGTTATCATTCAGTCTTAGAGCTGGCCCCAGACTCATCATGCTTCTGCTGATAACCTTAAAAGTTTGCAGGCAAAGTTGGACAAGTCTAGAATTTAATCATTCTTTTTCTGGGGAGGGCTGTCTTAGGAGATGAGGGCTTTGATCTGAGGACATAAAAGCCTATGAGCAACAGTCATTGTGGAGAAGCATCCCTGATTCTGCCTGGAGTAAAGGACCTTTGGTAAGGATCAAAGCTTCCATTTGTGCCTCCTTTTTTACTCCTTCATCTCTCCCTTGCTTTCCCCCCACACCTATGAAAGAGGGATCCTACAGGGTTTGGCAGGCCTCTATTCCTAGCCCTGAGAGGATTTAGCTTGGAGTGGCCAAGTGGAATGAGTTTTCCATTCTTCCAGAAGCTGTCTCAAGAGCCAGGGTGTTGGAGCAGTTCAGTATGGTGAAGTGTAGTTAGATGAGAAGATTTTATGTCAGCATAGGGTTGTACAGACCCTGCTCACAGTTAAGCTCAATCCCCTGAGGTAGGACTGAATAATATCTCCAGCATAAGAGATTCAGGTCATGGGTCACTGGATTTAATGTCATTTTCTTTTTCTCTAGAGTATCCTAGGATGGTGAAAGAAATCCTTGATATTAGTGTGTGATATCAGCAGAGGGAGAAGTCCCAAACATCACAGGAGTCAAGGTAAGGGAGGAAAGACTAATGGTTCCACATCCAGATAGAATGGCCCCACAGAAACACCACCTTGTTCCAGGAAAAGGGCAGGGAGTCCTATGTGTGATATGTTTAAACTTACCTTGTGAGGTGAGGGTGTATCCCTGGACAGTGAGGTCTTGGTCTCAATGGACAGTGAAGGGGACTGACAAAAATGAAAATGAATACCATGAGAGAAGTTTGAAGGTAGCCTTCCAGCAAAAGAGACCAGACTTTCACTAGTACATGAATGTGTGGCATGTGACATCTTTTCATGTTTTGTTTTGAGAATCTCCGGGAGCTGAGAGCATTGGCCTGAGAGTGTGATATCAACTGTGAGTAGAGAGAGCTGAGTCCCAGGCTCCATCAACTCTCAAGGAAAAGACATTGGGGATCCCCAGGTTCCTTCTCACCCCAGAAACAAGGGGCCATGCTGAGTCTAGAATCTCCTATTCTCAGTCATGGGAGGAACTAATCAAGTTGTACACTTTCCCCAAGGGTGAAGAAGATGGCTCAGGGCAGTGAGATTTTGTTCTTACTGGACAACATCAAGACCCCATGGCCATGACCCAGATTCTGCAAGGAGTAAAGATGAATACCATGAGGGAGGACTGACTGAATCTTCACTGTAGACCACAGAGGGCCCAGGCTGTACTGTTAGCCTTGGAAAGCTTAGGCATGACAGGTCTGATGTTACACCTCATCAATGTTGTTTTGTGTTCTCAGGAAGGTGAGGGCCTTGGACTGAAGAGTGGACAATCTGAGGAAGAGGTAGACCTCACAAGCAGAAGAGGGAGCCCTAATCTCTGCCAGGAGTTAAGGTAAAGAACCAGACTGAGAAATGACCTCACACTCTCCCTTTGTAGGACTGAATGTATACCCACATACTATTTCCATGATGACAGCTATTGGAGGCCCTTGGGGACATGGAAACATGTGGTGCTCCCACTCTTCCATCTTGATGCATTCAAAGAATTGTAGGCATGTTCTGAGGCAACAGATCATGGCCAGTAGAAGGATGAGTCTCAAATCTGATAGGTATCTATCTAAGTAAACAAGTGCCTCTCATCTCATAGAGGTGGCATCCGTACAAAGTTTGGTCAGCCTTTAAAGTCATGAAAGGCAACCTTTCACAGGTATGCTTGGAGATGGGGCTCCCTCATTGTTCTGTTGTCTCAGAAATATGAGCTCTTACCAGGAAGGTTTGGCATCAGTCCAGCACATGGATAGAGTCCAGGTCTTGCTAAAGAAAAGTGGTTACAAAGAAGAGTGTGTACCTGAGAACTGTGGGTATCCCAGAATTTGGTCTCACCTACTAGCTCTGAAGAGCTCAGGACTTGGTTTGAAGTCTTGAGCTTGAGAGATCCCCCTCAGTTCATCTTACAGAGTTAAGAGAAGGTCTTGCTTTGAGTCATATCTTCTCAGATCACAGAGGTAAGAGGGCCAGGAAATATTAGTGGTCAAGGTGAGGTGAATGTACACAAAGGGCACTAAACGCACCACAGAACAAAGGGTTCCTCAAAGCACCTGGATCTTAAAAACACCAGTGTGGAGCCTGAAGTCTCAGGATATAACAATTGTCAGAAAGCTGCGGACCTTTCTCACACCTACAGGTTCCTAAAGGACAAGCAACCAGGAAAACAGCAGACCTGTGAGGCTCTGGACCATTCCTTACAGAGAGAGGAGTTCTGTAAGTATGAAGTTGTTGGAGCTTTCTGGGCTGAGATTTTCAGCTGAGGCCACTTAAGCTGTCTCTCCCTCTTCCTCTCCCAGGCCTGTGGGATCCCATCACCCACACTTCTGGTGACACTCCTGACCGTCACTTCCAATAAGAGTCATCATGTCCCATCACTATGAAAAATGTCCACGTGTCAGCCTTGAGCAAGACTTCCAGGACCCAACTGAAGCACAGGACTTGACATTTACACAGGCTCCCCTAGCTGAGGAGGAGGAAAAAGAAGGGGAGAAAGCCAGCAATGATGAGGAAACTACCTCTTCCACATCTGCCTCTTTGAACGTCCCTCCTTTCTCTGGTCCTCACCCCTCCTCCCTTTCCTTGCCCTACTCTCTGGCTCAGGGTGATGCACAGGGTGCAGGGCCTTCTAAAGGGATGCTGAGAAATTCCCAGGGACTTCAGAGATCTTACTCCTCCATTTCATGGAGCAGGTTACATGAAGAGTCTGGACGCCAGAAAGGAAAGAAACGTGTAAGCACTGTCCAGCCTGTAATAGACACTGAATCCTTGTGGAAAAAACGTCAAACCAAAATGGTGAATAAGTTGGTGAAAGTCATGGTCCTCAAATACACAAAGAAGACATCCATCACACAAGTGGAAATGCTCAAGGTTGTCACCAAATCGTGGCAGAAACAATTCCCTCTCATCTTCAAGAAAGCTGTTCAGTGCTTGGAGGTGATTTATGGCATTGATATAAAGAAAAATGACCAGATGAGTAGCTGTTACATCCTTGTCAATTCACTGAACCTCACCTACGGAGACAAAATGATGCCTGGCCAGAGACTGCCTCGAAATGGCTTCCTGATACTTATCCTGGGTTTAATATTCATAGATGGAAACTGTGCCTCTGAAGAAAGTGTGTGGAAATTCCTAAATACGGTAGGGGTTTATGAAGGAATAATGCACCCCATATATGGGGAGCCCAAGGGATTCCTGACCAGAGAGTTGGTGCAGGAAAAGTACCTGGAGTATCAGCAGGTGCCTAACAGTGAACCTCCACGCTTCAATTTCCTGTGGGGTCCAAGAGCCCATGCTGAAACCAATAAGATGAAAGTCCTGGAACATTTGGCCAAGTTTACAGGCAGAGACCCAGCATATTATTCCTTCATGTATGCTGAGGCTTTCAGAGAAGATGAAGAGAGGGCCTGGGCCAGAGCTTTCCTCTTGAATAGTGCTAGTGCCATACTCATTGCGGACCATTTGCTGACAACTTCTGCTATGCACGAAGAGGAACCGGTTTCTTCTGCTGTTAAAGAGAGCAGCGAAGATTCCCAGTAAGGGAGGGTGGAGGTTATAGGACAACTTTGGGCTGCTGTTCTGCTTGGTGATTGGGGGGGGGGTTGCATTTGTTTTTTCTTGTGAGAATCTATTCAAATGCTGTTCCTTGTAAATGATAACTGGTTTGCTTCAGAGTCTAAGTTTATGATTATGCACAAATTTTTGTTGTATTGAGTTTTGAGAAAATCTAGAAGAAATATTCAGTAGTTAATAGTTGTATTCTTTTAACTCCATCAGTTTGGTCTGTAATGTGTACAACTAGGTTATTTTATTCAAGAAAATAAAAAAAAAATGTTAGTAAACCTTTATCAAAGGTCTTTCTTTGCTCACAGACTCCTCTATTCATCAAACTTTAGTTGAATATTTTTTGTGTGTTACCTTGATGGGTGGAGTGTGGTGATAAGTAAGGTACACCCTCCAAAGCATGGTAGTCTAGGAACAGCTATTTCAGGAGTATGGTAAGATGTCTATATAGATGTAAAGAACAAGCAAAAAGGAGGACAAAAACAAAGTTAGCCTTTAGGAACCCACAGAGATGTGAGCAACTTTAAGTGTAGTTTCAGTAGTCAACATTTTAGTGTAAATGCCCGGGGTTGTGCGGGGTCAGGGCAGAGTGGTGAGGGAAGGCAGGCTCATGGGGGTGGAGCAGGGGCTGAGGATTGGGTCAGAAGTCCCAGGGTTAGGGGGATGAAGGGTTGCAGAATGGAGTGGGGAGGGTTGGAAGTTCCCTGGAGGTGGGGCAGAGTGGGGTGGGTCTGAAATGGGGGAGCGGGGCAGAGTGCCCCCAAGTCACAGGAGTAAGTCCAAGTTGGGGGATGGGGTAGGGCAGAGTGGAGCAGTGGGAAGTTCCGGGGGTTGGGGGGAAGGGACCAAGGGAGGCTGATCCGAAGTCATGGGGGGGGGCAGGGTGGATCAAAAGTCACTGGGGAAGGGGCAGGGCCAAGCAGAGCGATCCAAGTCACTGGAGTGGAGGGTCCCAGAGGAGCTGTCCAAAGTCCCAGGGTTGGGGTGGGGCCGAGTGGGGAGGCCAAGTGGGGCAGGTCTGAAGTGGGGAGAGGGGAGGGAAGAGAGGTGTTGGGCCAAGTGAAGCAGGTCGGAAGTTACAGGTGGGCTCAGCAGGGTGGGTTTGAAGTAATGGGGGCGTGGTCCAGCAGAGCAGGTGGGTAGTCACCTGGGGCGGGGGATAGCAAGGTGAGTCTGAAGTCACCAGGTTAGGGCCAAGTGTGTGTGGGGGGGTTCCAAGTCACAGAGACAGGGTGGTGGCTGAGTAGGGAGGGTCCAAAGTCAGGAGTGAGGGCGAGTGGGGTTGTCTGAAGTCATAGGGGGCGTGGCAGAGATGGGTGGGTCTGAAGTGGTGGGCGGGGCCCAGCAGAGCAGGTAGGAAGTCAAGGGGGCTGTTGTGGAGCAGGGCAGGGACAAAGTCATGGGGAGGCAGGTGAGCTGAGAGTTCAGAAGTCATGGGGTGGGTGGGACCCAGCAGGTTGGGTCAATGGAGGGGGGTGGGACTGAGTGGGATGGTCCAAAGTAGAGAGAGAGGCAGGGATGGGCACGGCCAAGCAGGGTGGGTCTGAAGTGGGGGTGGCGAAGGGGGCGCAGCCCAGCAGAGTGGTCTGAACTCATGGGGGCATGGCTAAGTGGGCTGGTCTAAAGTCGTGGGGGGGGGGCAAGCGGGGTAGTCCGAAGTCATGGGAGCTGGGGAAGCAGGGCAGGTCGAGCGCAGTCTCTGAAGTTGGGGGGCTGTGAGGGAGGTGGGGGGGATGGTGGAGCAGGGTGTAACAGAGCAGGTCCAAAGGTGGGGGAGGGGCAGGACGAGCAAGGTGGGTCTGAAGTTGTGGGCAGGGCAAAGGGGAGCAGGTCCTAAGTCAAGGGGGTGGGGAGAGCAGTGGCAGGCTATGTTGTGGGGGTGGGAGACAGGGTGACTGGACAGGAAGGACGGACCACAGCAGAGGGGTGGAAGTGGGGGGGGGCAGTGTGTCTGAAGTTGCCAACCTGAAGCTGGCGTGGGAATCAGCCAATTCCCTTTTTTACCTCTCCGCTCCCTCACACTGGTGATCTGTCAGAAATTTCTCTCCCCTAAAAGACCCAGTGACCCCCTTAATGCCTCTTTTCTCCTTCCCTGGGTGTGTTGTGGGGCGGTTAGGCAGACTCTGTAATGACCGATGATATGTCCCCTCTTGAGCAGTATCTTTTCAGAAAATTTCTGGATAACAACAAAACCCTGGGGAAGGATAGCTCTGGGATCAATATTCAGACAACTTCCATTCATTAAATATTCAATATGCAGATACCTTGCCAAGTCACTTACTGCCCAAACATTTCAATAGACTTGAAAAAACATTGGTTTTTCAAAATAGATACTCAAGAGTACAATCTAAGGGTCCCCATGCTTTGGTAGCCTATTATCCCATCTGGTAAGTGTCAAGCCTGGAAAAGGGTTCACCTAGAGTCCATATTATTCCCATTCTTTCCTGCAACATGGTACAGGCCTTTTTTGTTTCTTTTTGAATCAGTCTCAGGTAATACAAGGTGACCCTGAAATTTTTATGTAGCAGAGGGTGACCTTAAACTTCTCATCCTCCTACATTCAACTCCTGTGTCCTGGGATGGTTATGGATTGTGGTTAGTGTGTCACCCCACTTCATTTGTGTGGTGATAAGGATTGTTAATCCCAGGGTCCAGTGCATTCTAGGCAAGTGCTCTATCAGAAAGTTTTATCTCCCCAGCCCCTTTCTTACCATTCAAAAATGTCATGATAAAAGGATTCTGTTTTGAATGACAGAATATGTGAAGATCAGAGTGTAACAACTTTATGTTCCTATTTGTGAATATTATCACATCTGGAAATTGAAAAGTTTCCAGCAGTGATATATAGAAACTCGATAACATAAAAGACTTAAAATATGGCTTATTCTTTGGTTCACATATGCCTTTCAGTTCATTACAGAAAATTAAAGATCTAATCCTGACTTTGATTGGTGTACGCAAGAGTAAGGGAAATCATAGTAAATCTCAATAAATGAAAGCACCTACTCATCAAGTTCTTATTTAACCAGACATGAACTTATCCTTTAATTTTTAGGGACTTGTATTTTTAGTGGGGAGCCTTAGAAAAAACAGATAAACTCCTACACAGAGAATAGCAGAGGGATGATGGTGAGATGCCCATTGAGACTGAGAACAAGTTAAAAAGGAGGACGAAGGAGGTGAGACTCCACATGGGAGCAATGTATCTATTCCTGGACCACATCAACATGGAACTTCCTTCTGTGGAAATTTATTCAAAATCTGTGTTACAAAACAAAGGTAAGTGCTAATGGGGAACTGTTAGTTACCTTCTAGTTGCAGGAATAAAGCATGGAACCCAAAGCAGCTTATGAGAGGAAATGATTTATCTGACACTTACAGTTTCAAAGAGAAGCTTCATTATGAAGGTGAAAGGTGGCTCACTTTATCATACATCCACAGAAAAGAGAACATGGGAGAGCTGGCTCTGAACCACCCGAAGGTCCACCCACAGCATCACACCTCCTACAGCAAGGCTCCACACCTCAAATGTTCCACTAGCTGGGGACCAAGCAGGAAGCTCAATCATAAACACCTGAGGCTATGGAGGCATTTACATTCAAACCACCACAGGAACATACAGCAAGAGTAGGCTTTGTGAATATTGGTATCATTGTTACTAGATGGAAATTTCAATGTGGTCTGAGTATGCATAGAGATACTTAATGAAGGGGACCAGGCCAGTCAGTCAGCCCCTCTGTCTGGTCAGGAAGCACACAGCTGTATCACCTGAATCATTTTGGGTGAGTCACTCCTTTTGACCACTCTGGCGGTCCACTGCATCCTCAGTTGTGTCTGCCCTGGAGGTGTCTTGATGTCTACTTATAGAAGGGCATTTGTTTCTCCTCCTAGGTGAAATTCCACCACAGGCTGGAGGTATGTGAACAAGTAGGGTGATTGACAAGTGTCCAGTAGTTGAGGGCAATAGGAAGGGAACAGCAGAAGGGTGTGTGCATGGCAAGGAGTGGGAATTGAAGTAGGAATATCTGGAGACTAATTACCATAGTAACATTGCAGATAAAGTGTTTGGAAGAATGCAGGAAAAAAAAAAAACTTCCATATAGTGTCCTCAATTCCAAATTTCCTACTTTGAGACTGAGATATTAGCATCCTAGGGGTGGGTATGATACATGCATCATCATTATCCTATTTTTCCCATCAAACACTGTCTGAGGTTGGGGACTTAGCCAAGTAATATTTTTCCAGGAAAGGAGATGGTCATGCTTCCTTGTGAAACAATTGGGAAGTGTAGGGTGCAAAATGAAAGTGCAATGGATGAATGAAGATGTTTGGGTGTCCTCACGTTGAAGGTGGTGTTTGTTCATGAAGACAGGATGTCATGGCTGATGCTCTCCTTGGCAGTCTGTCATAACATTTCTGAAGTCACATAGGCATAAATAGTACAGAAGGTATGGTGACTTAATTCAGGTGTCCCCCATAAACATAGGTGTTCTGAATGCTAGGTTCCCAGCTGATGGAGATTTGGGAATTAACGCCTCCTGGCGGAAGTGTATTGTTGGGGGCAGGCTTATGGGGGTTATATCCAGTTTTCCCTTGCCAGTGTTTGGCACACTCTCCTGTTGCTGTTGTCCACCTGATGTTAGCCAGGAGGTGAACCTCTGCTCATGAGATTGTTTTCCCTTGCCATCATGGAGCTTCTCCTCAAGTCTATAAGCCAAAATAAACCATTTTTTTTCCACAAGCTGCTCTTGGTTGGGTGTTTTCTGCCAGCAATGTGAACCTGACTCAACAGTAAAGTTGGTACTGAGGAGTTGGGTTTCTGCTAGACACCTGACTGTGTGGCTTTGGACTTTTGAAGCTGATTTTCAAGAGGAATGTGCGAACATTTGAAACCTTGGCCTAACAGATGGCTTCCAGTGCTGTAAGTACAATTTTATGGACTGTTCTGGTCAGAGTTTAAAGACCTGAATGCAGTAAGAACTATGGGCTGTGAGTTTTGGTTTATGAGGGTGAGAAAGAACTTTGCCTGCACTGGGCTACAAGTAGTTTGTGTTAGAAGCTTGCTGTTATGCCCGTGTCCTGAGAAGTTGTAAAGGGTTGCATTGTGTAGAAATGGACTGGTGTGATCAGAGGGATATGGCACAGAAAAAATGAAATCTTTGGGCTGAAACTGCTGCCCATTCATCTGCAATTATATGAGAGATTACAACTTTTGAGATTGGGGCAACAGGAAGAATGTAGACTCTTTTGAAGGGGCCTGAATGCTGAAGGAGTGTCCTGTTCTTCAGTCTGCTTTAGTTCCCCCTAGATTAACAAATTGGCACCCTACGTGCAGTTATTATTATTATTATTATGGAGTTTAATAAATGCAGCAAAGAGAGGGTCATTGAATTTGCAACACGGTATTGTGTTTTGGAAACAGCCATGGGCAGTGTGAAGTAAGTTTGCTGGATGCCTGCAAGGAGACCTGATGGAGCCATGAGGATGAACCATGGTTTGCAGTGGAGAGTCCCAGTTGAGATACCGGGACCACGAGATTGCTGATAAGGAGACCTGCCAGCCCCTGGGTGAAGTTTCTCAGGATAGTGAGTAGCCTAGCTGGAGGGTTGGAATTGAAACTCCAGGGACTTCAGTGGTTAGAATTATTGGACTTAGAGACTTGTCACTGACTAGAGTTGTTGGATTTGGTGCTACAGAGTTTGATGTTTGTCCTGTTTAAATCTTATATTGGTTGAATATTTCTTTGCTGTGCCCAATGCCATCTTTTGCAGTGTGAATGTTGATTCTATGCCATTATGGATTTGCAGGGATTTTTTGGTATTATGGCTCAGTTAAAAGACCTTGAACTATGGAGATGTTTGAACATCATTGAGATTATAAAAACTATGGGGACTTCTAAAGTTGAAATGAATGCATTGTATTTTATATCATGTATGGTTATCAGTTTATGGGAGCCAGTGACAAAATGTGGTAGATTGATTGAGGTGTCCCCCATAAACTTAGGTGTTCTAGATGCTAGGTTTCCAGCTGATGGAGATTTGAGAATTAGTGCCTCCTGGAGGGAATGTATTGTTGGGGGAGGGCTTTTGGGTATTACAGCCAGTTTCCCCTTGCCAGTGTTTGGCACACTCTCCTGTCACTGTTGTCCATCTGATCTTGGCCAGGGGTTGAGGTCCACCCTCTACACATGCCATTGTTTTTCTCTGCAATTATGGCACTTCCCTCTAGTCTATAAGCCAAAATATACCTTTTTTCCCCACAAGCTGCTCTTGGTTAGGTGATTTCGGCCAGCAATGTGAACCTGACTGTAACACTAGGTCTCTTTTTTAATTTATTTATTTGAGAGAGAGAGAGAGAGGCAGATAGAGATATAGAGAATGGGTATGTCAGGGCTTCTAGTTACTGCAAATGAACTCCAGATGCATGTGCCACCTTGTGCATCTGGCTTAAGTATGTCCTGGGGAATTGAACCCTGGTCCTTTGGCTTTGCAGGCAAACACCTTAACCAAGAAGCCATCTCTCCAACCTCGTCAGTAGGTTTCTTCGACTCAGGCACACAGTCCAGGCAGAAGACTGTCTCTACATTTCAAATCCATTAATATTTTAATTCTTTCTATCTTCTATTTCTTTGTTTAGCAAATATTTTGGATATATTATAGTTACAAATATCAAGTAAAGAAAGCAAAGAAAATGACAGGGCACTTTGGGAATGGATATCTGGATGCAACTCATATTAGCTAAGTGTATCCGTAAAGACACCATTTCTAAAGTAAAGTCACATTACAGATACTATATGTGGATTTGGACTTGAACATACTTTTTGGATAGTTCACAATTTTACCTATGACACGTGTCTGGCTTTTAAGCTTCTAGGAGAGACCAGAGTAATGTGTGATCAATTTCAAATATTGTCTCACTCCAAGCAAAACCCATTGAGTATTCTAATCAGTGCTCCTCTCTGGAAAGAAGTGTTCCACTCAGAGTTGTGGGAACAGAAACTACTCCCAGCCTTGTGAGTTGTGGTGATCTCCATTTGTACTACCTTCTTCTCTCTGGTGTTGGCCTATGAATTCTTGCCTCATTGGTTTCCCAGGACAACAGCAACAGGAGAGTGCGCCAAACACTTTCTCATCAACTTGAGAAGACTACTATGCTCCATCTCCCTTCACTGTGGTCCACATTGTCTCCTGAAGCAACACATGGAGGCAACTGTAGGTATCCCTGCATTTCTCTCACTCTCTGAGATCACTGCCCTGTCCTACCTGATGTCAAAGCCATTGAAAATCATAATCATGATAATTTATTTTAGCTATTTTGGATTTGTCTTTGCCTCTAATTATTACCTCCTATCAAAGTTTTTGCCTCTTGGTTTTGTGACCTAGCCAACTCACCTAGGGGGTTTAAGTCTAAAGGGAGGAGTCTACCACAAACAGACATAATGCTGTTTACATTGATCTGAAGTTAAGGCTGTGGCCTAGCCATATTCTGCTTTAAATACCATGAATCTTCAGGCAAAAACAGAGTTGAGGTCTTTATTGAAATCCTGACTGTTAAGAGAAAATTTAACTCATACTTTATTGTGGAATACATCTATAATAGAGAAGGTTCCTTAGGAGGGATCTTAGTATTGCTGTCCCTTGGACATAGGAAACTCATTCCAGGCAGGGACCATTCCCTTAATTTTAAAGGGTGTGACAGGGCTGGACAGATGGCTTAATAGAAGGCCTACAAAGCCGAAGTACCCAAGTTCGATTCCTCAGAGCCCATGTAAGCCAGATGCACAAGGTGGCACATGCATCTGGACTTCCTTTACACCAGCTGGAGGCACTGTCATGCCCATTCTATCTCCCTTAAAAAAATAAAAATTAAATTAAAAAAGCAAAGGGTGTGACAAATGCCCAGTGGAACCACAGGTTATGAACCACTTGGCAAAACCATGGAAACATTACCAATACCCTGAGAAAGGACCAAAGTTTGGTTAGGGACACAATGAAGAGTATCACTGGCAAGTTTTACAAGTGATGTTGCCACCCCATTGGACCTAGAAGATATATTTTCTGCTCCAGTGGGCCTGGCAAGATGTCCACATGAGTGCAATAGTGGCACACAGCCTGATTGGCTAAGAGATCTTCTCAGTGGAAAGGAACCCATATTTGAAATTGGGAACCAGAAAAGAATTATATGGAGACAAAGATTATCTTCTCCAATGTCAAGCTCCCATTAGTCATCGGCTAAAAGAGGGGCTACACCCATCAAAATCTCCCTAAATTAATAATGCTTATCCTATTTAAACTATGCTGACTTCACTCTCCGTTAGAGAATCTGTTTTTCTTTTCAGAAGGTAGCGAGACCTGAAGAGATAAGCTACCCCTCGCACTTTACCAATCCCCAGCTGAAACCACAGAGGAAGTGGGGAGAGGAGCAAAAGAGTGTTGCTTCCATAGTGAGCCTGACAATTGGTGCCAAGGTGAAGGAGACAGACACTGAAGACACTCAACACCTACCAAACCAGAGACCCGAGACTCCTAAAAGCTCATCACTGAAGTAGACTTAAAACACATCAAACAGGGCTCAGGGAACTTTGCAGAAGAAAGGGAAGAAAGGTTTTAAGAGCCACAGGTTGGGACATTATGCCCAGAGGCATTGGATCCCCCCCCCCAAACAACTTACTGCTGCTCCCACAATGCATAACTCACAACCCCATGAGGAATACCTGCAACCCCACTGAGGAGGAACCCAGTGGAATGGGGGCAGGGATGAGGGAAAGGATGGTACCAACATATGATGTATCCATACTAAGTATGTTCATAATAAAAAAATTAAACAAAAGAGGATTACTGCCTAGCCATAAGTTCTAAAGAAATTTGCTCTGTTAGGGTGGAGCTGACTTGATATGTACCCCTCTTTTCCTATGTGTCCTTTTGTATACATATGCCATCTACATATTCCACAGCTAGAAAACAATTTGTCTCAGGCTAAAAGGACTTTATATTGTTTAGATAACAACTGAATCTTAGTACTTAGACTTTAAAGTTGAGAGGAATTAAGACTTGGGGAGCTATTGGAATGAATGTGTTCTGCATGTGAAAAGGACATGAATTTGGCGGCCAGAGGTGGATGTTATAGGCTGAATGTTTGTGCCACCCCCATTTTCATTGGTTAAAATCCTAACTCCCAATGTTGCAGCTGTAGGAGATGCGGCCTTATGAAGGTGACTAGGTTATGGAGGTGAAGTGCTCATCAGTTGGATTAGTGCCAATTTTAAAATACTTCTACAGAGCTATTTTCACACTTATACTAAATAAGGACATATCAGGAAGTTTGCAATCTGCAAATTGGCATGTGCTGTTTCTGGCACTCAAACTTCCAGACTTCAAAATTGTGAGAAAAAATGTATATTGTTTATAAGCCACTTATTCCATGATATGTTGTCCATCAGCTAGAATAGGCAAGTAGTCTTTATTTATTTTTTTAAATACTTTTGTTGTTTATTTTTATTTATTTAAGAGCAACAGACAGAGAGAGAAAGAGGGAGAGAGAGAGAAAGAATGGGTGCGCCAGGGCCTCCAGCCACTGCAAACGAACTCCAGACGCGTGCGTCCCCTTGTGCATCTGGCTAACGTGGGTCCTGGGGAACCGAGCCTCGAACCGGCATCCTTAAGCTTCACAGGCAAGCGCTTAACCGCTAAGCCATCTCTCCAGCCCGGCAAGTAGTCTTTAAAAGAAGGACACTGGATGCAACTCATACTTAAGTGGATAGTTAGTTCTCATACTTTGAGGAAAAAGTGTCTATGTTATTAATTTGGGATTCCTCTGCAAGATGATTATCCATGTTCCCATATTTATATATTTATTTACTCAATTCCATATTTGTACTTCTAGACCCCTACATTAAAAAGTTATAATGCAATACTACTTTATTTAGTTTTTCAAAGTGTTTTGGCTGTCACTACTTGGAATTCTTTTACTTGACTCCTCTGTTCCTTTGAATTATCTTGTTCTGTAAATTAATTAATTTGTGTGTGTGTGCGGGGTGGGGGACACAGAGAGAGAGAGAGCATGTGTGTGGAGGTCAGAGGACAACCTGAAGGTGTCTGTGCTCTTCTTCCACCTTCTTTGAGACAAGATTTCTTGCTGCTGCAATCAAGTGCTTGCCAGTCTAGCTGGTCTGTAAGCTTTGGATTCCTCTGGTTCCACCTCCCATTGTCATAGGAGTATCAGGATCCTAGATGCACGTATCACTTTGCATCTCAGTTTACATAGATGCTGGGGGAGATCAAAATCTGTCCAACATGCTTTGCAGGCAAGTTCCTTTAACTGATTTGCCATCTCCCGTGACCCTCTGTTTTTGAAAAATATTATATTATATTTATTTTTTTATTGGAGAGAGAGGGAAGGAGAGAGATGAAGAGGCAGATAAAAAGAAAGAGAATGGGCACACCAGGGCTTCCAGCTACTGCAAATGAACTACAGATGCATGTACCACCTTGTCCACCTGGCATCCTACATGGGTACTGGGGAATCGAACTTGGGTCCTTAGGCTTCACAGGCAAGTGCTTTAACTGCTAAGCCATTTCTCCAGCCTTTATTTTTTATATCATATGTAATATGGGTGATGGTGGTGATGGTGTATGTTGGTAGATGTGGTATGTATGGTGTATATACATTTTTTTTTTACTAGGTTTTTTTTTGTTTGTTTTTTTGTTTTTTTGAGGTAGGATCTCACTCTGGCTCAGGCTGACCTGGTGACCTGGAATTCTCAGGGTGGCCTTGAACTCTTGGTGATCCTCCTACCTCTGCCTCCCAAGTGTTGGTATTAAAGGTGTGAGCCACCATGCCCAGCTTTACTAGTTTTTAAAATTAGCATAGAAACTAGTGTGTTTCATTAAGCCATTTTCATACATGTTTTTTAAATTATGATTTATTTATTTATTTGAGAGAGAGTGATAGAAAGCGGCAGAGAGAGAGGAAAGAGAATGGGCACACCAGGGCCTCACCCAACTGCAAACAAACTCCAGAAGCATGTGCCACTTTGTGCATCTGGATTATGTGGGTCCTGGGGAATCAAACCTGGGTCCTTTCTTTGGCTTTGCAAACAAGCACTTTAGTTGCTAAACCACGTGTCCAGCTCCACATGTTTTTGATATTGCTAATCCTCTTCCACTTCCTCTTTCCCATCCCTCTGTCCCTCTCTGGTCCACTTCTTTCCCCCGGTTTCCTTTCTACTGTATATCACATAGATTCCATTTTCATCTTCCCATTGAGAACTCTTCTTCTCTTCAAACTGTGAACCAAAAGAAACCCTTCCTTCAGTCTCCATGCCACACTTTTGTCTGTCTGTACAGCTTACTCCGTTCTCTCTGAGTAGTGTGTATCTGGCCCCTGGTTATATCTCTGCAGCCTGGACAGTTTTTCTCCAGCATGTTCTAGTGCCATCTGTGTCAAGGAAAAGAAGCAAGTACCTTGTCAGCTACTACTGATACCTGTCCTGTGTGAGCAGTGGTGTGCCTGAACACCAACTTGACTGTTCCTTTGCAGAGAAAATCCCTTGTTCTTTAGATTGCGCCTTTATAGAAATAGAGTATATCGCTTTTATCCTGACTCTCTTCTTTCACCAAGTGGCACCATCATATCTGTTAGACCATTGTTACTTGTTTTAAAGAACTTACTAGCACCAATGGTTCAGCCTGTTCTTGCAAGTTTCTTGAGATATTCCCACAATAACACATTTCTCCAAGTATCCTTGGTTCATTTTAATGGAAAAAGATATGCTAGCTATGTTCACTATTACTGGGATAACATTTCCACCTTAATCTCTCATTTAATTTAGCATGGATATGTAGGTGTGCATACCATAATCACTTTCTTATATCTTCAGGAGGCTGCTCCATTCTTTCTCATTAGGGTTTATAATTGCTTTCAGTCTTTGAAAAGATAAGATAGATTATGCTTAGTCCTTCTTAACAATTGATCATTTAGGTGACATATAATTATTTATAAGACTGGATTTAAATGCACCATGTTTCTAGTTGTTTACTATTTGTCCCATCTGGCTACAGGTTTTGCTTTTTTCTAGTCATTTTTTTTTGTCAAGTTGAGAACTTTTATGCTTTCATCTTATTTCACTATTGGTTATATATCATTTCTACTTTATATTGACAGTGCTCTGTTTAAAATATCAATTTTATATGTTAAAATGTATATTTAATAATATATGCCACTTTAGGTATAATGCCAGAACTTCACGAGAGTAACTATGCAATTCCCCTCTCTAGTTCCATGAGCTATTATTGTCACATATTTTACTTCTACATATGTTATAAATCCCTTAGTATACTATTTCTAATTTTATAGCAGACTCAATGTGTTTTCATTAAAAAAAACACAGGATATTTTAGGCTTTACAGGACATATGGTATCTGTTGCATTTTTTTGAATTCTTTAAAAATATCTTAGCTCACAGGCATACATAAACATATCTTGGGCTGGATTTTGCTCACAGGCAGGTGTTTGCCAATCCATGATTTAGACATACGATCATCCTTTAAGTTGTCGTTTGCAAATATAAAATGTTTTTTATATTTACTCTCATTTTACCAGTTTTGTTGCTCTTCATTTTTTTATGTAGATCCACATTTCCATCTGTTATCATACTCTATTCCATCTGCATAGGAAACTTTCTTTTGTAGGCCTGCCAAAAATAGATTTTTCTCAAATTTTCTTTTCTTCTTTCTGCTTTTTTTCCCTTTTCAAACTTTTAAATGGTGTATTTCTTTCATTTTCTAGCTTACATAATTTCTGATTCAAATCACTTCAGCTCCTATGTATGCAATACTTTGTCTTATTTACTTTTTTATGTCTTTATTTATTTACTAGAGGGGTGCAGAGGAAGAGAGAAAGAGGAAGAGAATAGGCACACAAGGGCCTCCAGCCATTGCAAAGGAATTTCAGACACATGCATCACCTTGTGCAGCTGGCTTTGCATGGCTTTTGGGGAATTGAATCTTGGTCCTTTGGCTTTACAGGTAAGTGTCTTAACTGCTCAACCTATCTCCAGCCCCAATATTGTTTTCTTATTGTTATTCTCAACATTTACTTTTTGCATTTATCTGTTTATGTAATCTTGCATTCCTATTTACCCAATTAATGTTTCCTGACTAGTATTTATGGGGAGAAAGTTTCATTTTAGGGGCTGGGAAAATAGCTCAGTGGCTAAAGAACTTGCCATCCAAGTGTGAGTACCTGAGTTTGGATCACCAGACCACACCTAAAACCTGGATGATAAAACAGGCTTCTGTAATCCTACCTTACTTGCTACAAGTCAGGGGGCCAAGACAGGAGAATGATCCAGAAGCTCATGAACCACTTAGAGTGGTGAATGCAGCAGTAAACAAGGTGGATGGCTATGACTGAAAATTGTTCTCTGACCACCACACACGTGCTGTGGCTTGCATGCACCTGCACTCACACACATGAACATGCAAACACAAATGGTAAACACACCCCAATTTTTTTAAAAAAATAATGAAGCTTTTTCATGTATTTTCTTACGTTTTTGATCTTCCATTAATTTAGTAATATTCTTAACAGTTATTTCCCAAAATATATCTTATCTGCCCCATGCACATACAAGTGTGTTTGTTTGTGGGTGCATACACACACACAAATATTTACAGGTTCTCTTGCTCTTGCTAGAACTTTTCATCCACTAACTCCAAATAATTAATACTTTGTTGCCTGCCAAGTTGGCTGCTCATTTTTACATCTTATTTATATTCCTGTTTCATTTAAAGTAAGTTCTATTTATTTACTTACATGTAAAACAATTCACTCATTTTGTACATGCTATTCAAATTAATGATTTAAATTCCTGCTAAGATAACTCACAGACTGCTTGAATGATGTATCTACTTAAAATTTAAAGATGGATAGTTATGCATTCTTCACAAATACTTTCAAGTATAAGAGTGATGAAAAACTGAGTTATCTCTCCAGCCACTCTCATTTTGATTCATTCTAAAAGTCCAAATTTATCTTAATACTAAGGACATAAAATCAATATAAAATACAACAAAATGCATCCACATTGGAAAAAAATAAGACTTTCCTTATAGATAATACTATATCATATATAGGAAGGGATTCCTCAAAAATATTTGTGATAAAAATGTCCAAATATTTGCAGGATGATAGTTGAATATACAAAAATTAATGTTATTTCTCTAAACTCTAAATGACTAGTACAAATATGAAATTAAAGAAAGAATTTAATCTACAATAGGATCAATATATTTTAATCAATTCATATATCGAAACCTTACCCATTAAAATGACTGTGTTTGGAGATAGGACACATAAGGTGGAACTAATGCACATGGTGAGGAAAGACCACGTGAGCACACAACCAGAAGGCAACCATTCATAAGCCTGGAAGAGAGTTTCTAGAATCTGATTGCTGAATTCTTGACCTCCATCTCTGTGGTAGTTTGAATATATGTCTACCATAGAATAAGGTCTTTTATTAAACCTTGTAACTTGGGCCTTTAACAGCATGGACAGAGAAAGTGTCATTTGGGGCAGATCCTGGGATCCAGACCTAAGGTATGTTTGGGGGCAGAGCTGATTGTAGCCATTTAATATGCGGTATTCTGTTATGGTAGTCTAAGCTCAAACATTCTTCAGCATGATAACTGGCATCTGTGAAACATTACAATTAATATCTTTTTAGGTGGAGGTAGAAAGGTTTCAAAGCAGGGTCTTTCTATAGGCCAAGATGACCTGGAACTCACTCTGTAGCCCCTGCCTAGTCTTGAATTCACTGTGATCTTCCTACCTCAGCTTCCCAAGTGCTGGGACTAAAAGCATTTCCACTGCATCTGGCTTATAAATAACATCTTAATGAATAGCTAAATCTTTCAGAAACAAAATGAGGAAATAATACCCTTTTAAATAAATACTACTGGGCCAAATGGATATTCACATGCAAAAAACTTGAAATTATACTTCTACTTCATCCAATATGTAAATGCATAATAGATCATAATCCTAATATAAGAGGTGTTGTTTTAAAACCCTTGTAAGAAAACATTAGAGTAAATCTTTGTGAGGGCAGGACAATTTCTTTTTTTAAAGATTTTTAAATTTTTATTTAATTATTTATTAGAGAGAGAGAGAGAGAATGGGCATGCCAGGGCCTCTAGCCACTACAAACGAACTCCAGATGCATGTACCTCCATGTGCTCCTGGCTTACATGGGACCTGGAGAATCAAACCTGGGTCCTTAGTCTTTGCAGACATGCGCCTTAACTGCTAAGCCATTTCTCCAGCCCAACAATTTCATGAATATGATATGAAAAGCACAGGTAGGGCTGGAGGGATGGCTTAGTGATTAAGGCACTTGCCTGCAAAGCCAAAGGACCCAGGTTTGATTTCCCAGGACCCACATTAGCCACATGCACAAGGGGGCACATGCATCTGGAGTTTGTTTGCCGTGGCTGGAGGCCCTGGTGCGCCCATTCTCTCTCTCTTTCCCTCTTTCTCTGCCAAAGAAAGAAAGAAAGAAAGAGAGAGAGAGAAAAGAGAGAGAGAGAGAGAGAGACAGAGAGAAAGAAAGAAAGAAAGAAAGAAAGAAAGAAAGAAAGAAAGACAGACACAGGCAAGGGGCTGGAGAGGTATCTTAGCAGTTAAGTGTGCTTCTTGCACAAATGTAAGGAGACTTGAGACTGCCTGAGTTCAATTCCACCAGCAGTCATGTAAAGAGCTGGGCATACCCACACAAGTCTATAACTCCAGTCCTATGGGGAGAAAAGAACAGAGAATAGCTTTGATGCATGAAAAATTGTAAGCACCAGAATCAGTAAGAGACTTAGAGATTTATTTTCAAGGAAAAACAGGTGGGTGAGTGATGGAGGGAACAGGAAATATTATCCTCTAGCCTCCTTCAGGCACACGTATGGCATACCACATTGGTTGTGCACACATACTGCACAAGTCAAAAAATAAGCAAAAACTTATAAATTGCATTTCATAAAAATATTTTTAAATATATATCTGTATACATTAAAACACCAATAATGCATTGGAAAAATAACTAACGTGTAGACATAAAAATTTGAGAATCATATATTTGATGGGGGACTTCTATGTAAAGTAGATTAAGAACACTTAAAAATTGAACATAAAAGAGTAAATAACCCACTTGAAAAAAAACACATCTAAAGTAATATTTTCCTCAAAGAGTATGCAAATGGACAGGAAGGTGAAAAGATGCCCAACATCATTAGCAACATTAGGGAATTCAATTCAAATCCATAATGAGGAGGGTGTAGTGACTCAGGCCTGACAATGCCAGCACTTGTTAGAAGGAAGCAAGAGGGATCATGTGTTCACAACCAGTGTGATCATGTCTCAACAATCCATAAAGAAACACTTCATACTTTCCAGAATTGCTATGATCAAAACAACATAATAGCATTGACAAGAATGTGGAAAAAAATTGAACACAAAATTTGAATACAAAGAGATTGATTTGGACTCACAGTTTGGGAAGTTTCTTTCCATGTTTGATTGTCCCATTGCTTTTGGTTGTGTGATGAAGCATTGCATCAGGGTATGGAGAATGTGGTGGGACAGTGATGCTTGCTTCAAGGCTGGTATAAAAATGAGAAGAACAAAGGGCTGGGGTCCTACTGTCTCCTTCAAGGAGCATCCCAAATGACTAGCAGACCTCCTAAGCTCTTCCTCTTAAAGTTTTTATCACCACTTATCTGTGCCATTTGTTACTGAGAATTTAACATATCGCATTTTGATGGTCACTTAACACCCACATAATAGCAATTACCCATCATAGTTAACAGAGACCAACACTCAAATTTACATTACCTGATGAATGGAATAATCCATTTACTAGGATTTTATTTGGCAATAAAATTGACTAAAATATTAATGCATACTACAACATGGTTGAACATTAAAAGAATCCAGTTACAAAGGACAACATATTATATGATTCTGCTTGCATAAATTATCTGGAATAGACAAATATATATATAAGTAGAAAGTAGAGTAGTGTTAGCTGAGAGGTGGAGTGGTGAGCAAGGGATGGGAGGTGTGTTCATTACTTTTATCACCTCTGTGGTAAAATAACTGACAGAAGTAGCTTAAGGGAGGAAGGATTTATTTTGGCTTGTGGTATTAGAGCATTTTGTGGCTATTTCTAATAGGTAATTGAAACATCCCTCCTGTTGCAGTCAGGTTCGCATTGCTGGTAGAAATCATCTGACCAAGAGGGGCGAGTGGGAAGAAGAGATTTATTTTGGCTCAAGGGGAAGCTCCATGATGGCAGGGGAAAATGATGACATGAGCAGAGGGTGGACATCACCCCCTGGCCAACATAAGGTGGACAACAGCAACAGGAGAGTGTGCCAAACACTGGCATGGGGAAACTGGCTATAACACCCATAAGCCCAACCCCAACAATACACTCCCTCCAGGAGACATTAATTCCCAAATCTCCATCTGCTGGGAACCTTGCATTCAGAACACCTAAGTTTATGGGGGACACCTGAATCAAGTCACCACATTCCGCCACTGGTCCCCATAAACTGATATCCATACATGATGGAAAATACAACGCATTCAGTCCAACTTTAAAAGTCTCCATAGTCCAAAACCTTTTAACTGAGCCATAATACCAAAAAATCCCCCCAAAATCCACAATGGCACAGAACACACATTCACACTGCAAAAGATGGCATTGGCATAGCAAAGAAAGATTCAGCCAATACAAGATTTGAAACAACCAGAGCAAACATCGAACTTTGCAGCTTCAAGTCCAACAAGTCTAGTCAATGACAAATCTCCAAGTCTGATTAATTATAACTAGCAACAAGTCTCTGGCACTCCAATTCTGCCCCTCCAGCTAGACTACTCCAGGTCCTGGAAAACTTCATTGGGGCCAGCAGCTTTCCTTAGCAGCCATCTCATGGTCCAGGCATCTCCACTGGGTCTCTACTGCAATCCACAGTTCATCCTTATGGCCCCATGGGGTCTCCATGCAGGCATCCAGAAAACCTGCTTCACACTGCCCATGACCATTTCCAAAACACAAGACCATGTTGCAAACTCAATGACCCTCTTTCCTGCATTTCTTATACTCCACAATACCAGGTAGGGTACCAATTTGTTACTCCAGGGGGGAATAAAGCAGACTTAGAAGAACAGGACACTTCTTGAGCACTCAGGCCCCTCCAAAAGAGTCTATATTCTTCCTGTTTCCCCAGTGCAGGTCAGCTAGCCCAGTCTCAAACGTTGTTATCTCTCAATTGCAGCTGAATGGGTGACAGTTCACCCAAAGATTTTTTTTTTCTGTGCCATATCCCTCTGCTCACACCAGTTCATTTATATGCAAAGTAACCCTGCACAACTTCTCAGGACATGGGAATAAGAGCAAGCTTCTCAAACAAACTGCCAGCCCAGTACAAGCAAAGCTCTTTCTCACCTTCCTAAGCCAAACCTCACAGTTCATAGTTCTTACTGCATCCAGACCTTTCTACTCTGACCAGAACAGCCTGTCAAACTGTATTTACAGCACTTTAAGGTGTCTCTTAGGCCAGTGTTTCAAATCTTTCCACTTTCCTCTTGAAAATCAGCTCCAAGAGGCCAAAGCCACATAGTCAGGTGTCTAGCAGCAACCCCACTCCTGGTACCATTTTACTGTTGCAGTCAGGCTTACATTGCTGGCAGAAACCACCAAACCAAGAGCAGCTTTTAGGGACAAGAGTTTTATTTTGTCTCATACACTCAAGGGGAAGCTCCACTATGGCAGGGAAAACAATGGCATGAGCAGAGGGTGGACATCACCCCCTGGCCAACATAAAGTAGACAACAGGAATAAGAGAATGTGCCAAACACTGGCATGGGGAAACTGATTATAACACCCATAAGCCAACCCCCAACAGTACAGTGCCTCCAGGAGGATTTAATTTCTAATTTCCATCAGTTGGGGAACCTAACCTCCAGAACACCTAAATTTATGGGGGACACCTGAATCAAACCACCACACCTCCTGAAGTGAGAAGTCAAGACTTAGGAAGCTAAGGAAATTTATGAGGCTCATGCAGCTCATGAAACTTTAAAGTCTCAGAAAGCTGTTACAAGACTGTGAAGCCTCATTCCCAACGCTTAGATGCACTAAACAATGGCAGAGGATGATAAACTATTTGGTGGAGCTGCATCAAGTTCTATATGGAATGCCAGTGTTGGCATTTCCATGAATTGTCACCCATGTGTGGGTGGGCTTTTAGTATTACAAATGCCCTAGAGTTACCTGTAAGTAACCCCAATCAACTCATTGGTTCACCACATTAGATTTGGGTAGAATTATGGTGAATCTGAGGAAACTGAAGTTTGTTCATGTCACCCCAGGAAAAATCATCACATACCAACTGAGTATCTCAGTCCTCCATAGGAAGGAAAGCGTGGCAGTGTCCCTGAGCTTGATGGCAGGAGTGTGAGGCAGCAACTCCCCATATGATTGTGATCTAGGAGAAAGTCAAGGGCCATTAGTGACCTACTTCTACCAACCAGAACACAACTCCTGAAGCTGAAAGCATTCAAAATAGTACCACAAACTTAGGATGAAGTGTTCAGAACAAGAGCCAGTAGGTGACATTTTAGATTGAAACCATAAGAGGAGGTTAAAAATAAATTAGATTAAAATTATTGTGATTCAACTTTGTGTACAATATATACTTCGAAGTGCACACTTTAAAACGTTGAGTTATATGAGATTGGAACTATATGTAAATAAAGGTATTAAAATAGACAACACCAATAATGACACTATCTTCTTCATAAATCTGTGACAATAGGTTTCTGTTAAAAATAAACATATATTGTAAAATTGGGCTAAACTTTCATTTGATTTCTGAATAATGCCAATTTAGGTCTTTGAAAAGAGTTTTCACATATCCCCAACACTTTGTTTAAAAATATGGGTTTAGCCAGGCATGGTAGCACATGCCTTTAATCACAGCACTTGGAAGGCAGAGGTAGTAGGATTGGCATGAGTTCGAGGCCACGCTGAATCTACATAGTGAATTCCAGGTCAGCCTGGGCCAGAGTGAGATCCTACCTAATAAATAAATAAATTTTATAATTATATAATATATTATATATATGTATATATATATGTATGGGTTTAGAGAAAAGAGGTGATGGAGTTAGCCACAACAATCATCTTCCTCATAGATTAGTAGGTCCCAGACTTTTTGGTTCCTTTCCAGGAAAACTAACTTTTATCTCATGACTCATCGCTGAGTTTACTACAGATTGCTCCCTTCTGTTGTCTATTTATTGCATATTCACCCAGGATATATTGATACTTAAATTTGATTTAAGTTTCAGACAGGCAGAACAAAATACACCATGAATAAACTGAAGGAGAATTGGCAAATGGTAAGCATATATGCCATAGTGATACAGATACAGGGCTGTCATTTTTAATATATAGAGGTTCTGAGAAGTGGTTCAGAAGATGCACAATCTGATACTTAAATGTGAAAGTACATGCACAGACATGACACAAAACTGACTTTGAAAATTCTGTTTAAACATACTAAGGCTAGAAAAGAAAATTAAAACTATTCTGAAAAGTTAAAACTGATCCAGAATTGAGATGAATTATAGAATTAGATAAGTACATTAAAATAATCTCATTACTGCATTACTACAGTCACAAAGTTAGAGACACAGTGGGTATAAAAGAGACCCCAGTAGACTTAGTTTTGCCAAGATTGAATGGGTCCATTCATCATAGATATTCCATGTTATAATAAAATTTTCCTATACGTAGTACACTTGAAATGAATAGTATTACTTTGAATGATGGGTGGAAAGAATGCAGATGGCCATGGAATCTAAGTGATTGAGCAATTACTGCTTTGAATCTTATTTCCTTTATTGCCTCTTATTATTTAGGGTATATGGGAGGGTGTTAAAGGATGCTTCAACCTAGAACTTTCAGTAAGCAGATACAAAAATGAAGTAGTTCCAAGTAAAGACTGTGGAGCAGGAAAAGTTTGGCCTAAGAACAGAAAACTACAGTCTCACCCACACTGCACTCTACAACATTATCAGAGTAGATTAGAGGGTTGAGCTTCCATTTTCAGCCAAAATAAAGCTGGGTAGTGTAAATGGGATGAGCAGAAAGTTGGCCTTCCATTCTCTAACTAGTAGAAGTAGGATGGACTCTGTTTTCTTGCCATAGTAATGTAAATGGTGCCCAGTGGTAATCTGGACTACTTCTCCATGTGCAATGACCTTGAGCGAGGGACGCTGAAGTGGGATGAGTCAGCACTATGTCCCCATCCACTCTTTCCCTGTCCCTTTCATACTGCCATTGGGCCAATGATGAGATAAAATTTCATCTTGCATGTTGACAAGGTAATAGGAGTTACACACCTGCTCCACTACTTCTGGTGTCTATAAAGTTCAGTAGAAAGGTGAGTTGATTCCAACTGGGAAGTTACCAAATAGTATGATAAATTATTCACATTTATTAGGAAGATACCAGCTCAGTGAAGAACGGAGTCAAATTTTCGGACTACAGTAAAGCTGTGTGAATCAGGACCCTATTTTTCTAATAGCATATTTTCTTTTATTTAATTATTGCTTTATATTATTTTATTTTTTAAATTAAGAACATGATTTGTATGGATTCATCATCTGTTAGTACCATCTTTTTCCTCCTCCATGGTCCCATTCCACTGGGGGCCCTCTTAATGGGGTTACAGGTATTCCCCATGGGGTTGTGTGGGCTATGCATTAAGGGAGCAGCAGTCAGTTATTGGGGGGAGGCAATGCCTGGCTACGATGTCCCAAACTGTGGCTCTCCCAGTTTTGGCCCCTTCTTCTGCAAAATTTTCCGAGACTTTGTGGATGTGTTTTAAATCTACTTCAGTGATGAGCTCTTAGGAGCCTCTAGATTTCTGCTTTATATGTTCTGAGTGTCTTCAGTGTCTGTCTCCTTCACTCTGGCATTGATTGTCAGGCTCACTATGGAAGAAGTACTCCTGCTTGTCTCCCCAATTCCTCTGTGGTTTCACCTGCCTTGCCTGAGATGACAGGGGTGGCTTATCTCCTTAGGTCTCACTACCTTCTGAAAAAGAAAAACAGATTCTCCAATGGGGAATAAAGTCAGCATAGGTTGAACAGGATAAATGTTAAGTTATGGAGATTTTGATGGATGCAGCTCCTCCTTTAGCCAAAGACTAGTGGGAGGTTGCCATTTGAGAGCATAATCTTTGTCTCCATAGGCTCAGACCTGGTTCCCAGTTCCAGATATGGGTTCCTTTCCACTGAGCTGATCTCTTATCCAATCAGAAAGTCATTGGTTGTCCATCAAGGTTGTGTGCCACCATTTCACTGGTGTGTTTTTCTTTCAGGCTGGTTGTTTCTGAGTAGCTTATCCCCCTGCTTACTCACAATGATGTTGGCCACTTTAGCCCAGTAGCTCATGTAGCACTTTCTAGCACTAGAAGGGCACTCTGGGGACTGGCTCTCTTTCGGATTCTAGCCAGCTCTCTACATGTTCTGAGTCTGCAACAAATGATGTCTTCAGCAATAGGGTTTTACCTTTTACCTTAGGTGTGTAGCATGTGCTTTGACAAAGCTGGTCTTGTTTGTGGGACCTCGTAGGTCTCTCTGATCAACAGCTCAATGTGGGTAGCACCAATTTCTGGTGCTGGGACTTATAGTCTGTAGCCAAAATTTGTTAAGGTTAGCCTTTATTCCACCCTCTCCAGGACCCTTATTTTCAGATGCTCCCCCTACACTCTTGATGAGGGTTAAATCTTTTAGTCTACCTTCATGGGAAAGGTTTCTATGGTACCAGTTCATTTGGGTTTAGTATTGTGTTTATTTCCCTCCAACTGCCCCTTCCCCTCCCCTCAAAGCCTTCCATCCCTATTGTCTGGGCCTCAGGCTGATCCATGTTAGGAACTGCAGATGGGTGCGAACATTCAGTGTTTGTCTTTCTATGAATGTGTGTGCTTGCTAAGCATGATCTGTTATATAAGCCCATAGATTTTCCTACAGATTTCATTGTATCATTTTTTCTTACTGTTGAGTAGAATTACACTTGTGTAAATGTATCACAGCTATGTTATCCATTCATCCAATGATGGGCACCTAGAAGGTTGATCCCAGTTCTTAGCTATTATGAATTGAGCAGCTAAAAACATGGTTGAGCAAATATGTCTGTAGTGAAGCATGGAGCATTCAGGATAAATGCCCACTAAGGGAATTACTGGGTCTGTTGGTAGTTTTATATTCACCCTTTTCAGGAACCTCCATAAAGACTTCCATAGTGGTTGTGCAAGTTTGCATGCCCACCAATAGTAAATGATGGTTCCTGTTTCACCAAATCCTTGCCAAAATGTGTTGTTTGATTTTTTTAATGATTGTCATTTTTATTGTGGTAAGGTGGAATTTCATAATTGTTTTAATTTTCATTTCCTTGATGGTTAGGGATGTTGAACAGTTTTGAGTTCTTTGTGGATTCTAGCTATTAGGTCACTGTCAGTAGTATAGCTGGTGAAAATTTTCTCCCTTTCTGGGCCTAATCTACTGGCTCTGCTTGTGGTATGTTTGTCTGTGAAAAAACGTTTTAGCTTCATGAAATCGACTAGTCTAGTGAGTTTTTTTTTTTTAATTTCCTGGGCTACTGGAGTGTTGCTCAGGAAGTTTTTACCCACTCTTATATCATGGAGAGTTCCTCCTATTCTTTCTTCCAGTAGTTGAAGAGTTTTAGGTCTTAAAATGAGGTCTTTAATCCATTTGGAGTTGATTTTTGTGTATGGTGAAATGAGTGGATCTACTTCCATTTTTCTACATGTGGTTGTCCAATTTGTGCTGCACTATTTGTTGAAGGTGCTGTCTTTTATCCAGTGCACATTATTAGCACCTTTGTAAAAGATCAAGTAGCTGTAATTACTTGACCTAAGGGCCAGTTCTTCAATTCTATTACATTGGTCTATGTGTCTGTTTTTATGTCAATACCATGCTGGGTTTGTTACTATGGCTTTGTAGTATAACTTTAGACTAGATATAGTGATATATCCAGAGGGTTTTCTTTTGCTGTGGATATGTTTAGATATCTGAGGCCTATTGCCATTCCATATGAATTTGGAGATAATTTCTTTTATCTCTGTAAAAAAATGATGCTAGAATATTTACTGCTATGACATTAAATATTGCTTTTGGTAGAACTAAAATTTCCACAATATTAATTCTACCTATTCAGGAGCATGGGAGGTCTTTCCATCTTCTCATGCCCTACTCAATTTCTTTCTGGAGTGTTCTTATTCTTTCATTACATAGGTCTTTCACATCCTTGGTTAGTGGTATTTAATTTTTTTGTTGCTATTGAAAATGGGACAGCCTCTCTGATTTCTTTTTCTGTATAGTTTTCTTTGAAAATAGAAAGGCTACTGATTTTTGTGCATTGATTTTGTATCCTGAGACTTTATTGAAGGAATTAATCACCTTTAGAAGTTTTGAAATGGAGACTTTCGGATCATTTATGTATAGGATCATGTCATCTGTAAATAGGGCTAATTTGACTTCTTACTTTCAAATTTGTATTTTATTTCTTTCTCCTGTCTTGTTACTTGTGTGGGACTTCTAGTACTATGTTGAAGAGCAGTGGTGAGAGTGGGCACCCCTGTCTTGTTCCCATTCTCAATGGAAATGCCTTTAGTCTTTCCCAGTATTATTTGGGCTTTAGGTGCTTTATACATAGCCTTTATTGTGTTGAGATATAAACCCTCCATGCCAAGTCTTTTCAGCATTTTGATCATGAAGTGATGCTGTATTTTGTCAAAGGTCTTCTCTGCATCTATTGAAATAATCATGTGGTTCTCATGATTATGTTATTCTTGTAGTGCATTACATTGACCGATTTCCGTATGTTGAACCATCCCCACATCCCTGGGATAAAGCTACTTGATCCAGGCAGATAATGTTTTTGACATTTTGTGGAATTTTTTGTGAGGATTTTGTTCAGGGTCTTTGCATCTAAATTCATCAGGAATATAGGCCTATAGTTTTCTTGTTGTATCTCTGTCTGGGTGTGGTATAAGGGTGATGCTAGCTTTATAAAAGAAGTTGGGGAGTATTCCCTGGACTCTGATTATGTGAAACAGTTTGAGAAAATTTGGTTTCAGTTCTTCAATGAAGGTTTGGTATAATTCTGCTCAGTATCCATCTGGTCCTGGATTTTTCTCTTTGGGGAGGTTTTTTTATTACCTTTTCAATCTCCATGGATGTGATAGGTTTGTTTAGAAGGTTGATCTCTTCTGAGTTTAGTTTTGGTAAGTAGTGCACCTCTGTTTGGTGCATATCGATTTATGATTGTGATATCCTCAGGTTAAGAAGTGTACTTCTTTATCCTATTTGATTACTTTTGGCTTGAAGTCGATTTTATCGGATATTAATATAGCAATACCTGCTTCTTTCCAGCTTGTTGTAGCTAGGCATTGGGGAGGTTTTTGATTGCCTGTTCAATCTTCATGGATATGATAAGTTTGTGTAGGAGGTTTATCTTCTCTGAGTTTAGTTTTGTTAGGTAGTATGTGGCTAGGCATTCATGCATTTCTTCCAGATTATCCAATTTTGTGGAGTAGAGGTTTTGGAAGTATGTCCTGATGATTGGGCCAATTTCATTGATGTATGTTGTGACTTCTTTTTCATTTCTGATTTTAATTTTAGATTTCTATTTACTTTGCTTGATCAAATTGGCCAAAGGTTTATCAATCATTCAAAGAACCATCTCTTCATTTCATCAATTTTAAAAATTGTTTTCATAGTTTCCAATTCATTAATTTATGCTCTGATCTTTATTATTTCTTTTCAGTTGGAAGACTTAGGGTCGGATTCCTTTTGTTTTTCCAGTGCCTTTAGGTGGACAATTAGGTTATTAATTTGGGATCTCTCTGTCTTTGTTATGAAGGCATTTGGTGCTATGACTTTCCCCCCTTAGGACTGCCTTCATTGTGTCCCATAAATTTTGGTAAGTTGTGTTTTCATTATCATTGAATTCTAGAAGTTTTAGAATTTCTTGTTTGATTTCTTCCACAACCCATTCATTGGTTAAAAGTGTGTAGTTAAGTCCTCAGGAGCTGGTAGAATTACTGATGTGTCTCTTGTTAATTTCTAGTGTTAAAGCACTTTGGTTTGATATGATGTAGGAAGTTACATTAATTTTCCTGAATTTAAGGAGGCATGCTTTATGGCCTAGTATGTGATCTATTTTGGAGAAGGTTCCATGGGCTGCTGAGAAGAATGTGTATTCTATAGAATTGGGGTGGAACATTCTGTAGATGTTTGTTAGGTCTAGTTGATCTATGGTGTTGTTGAGCTCTATTATTTCCTTTTTGATTTTCTGTTTGGATAATCTGTCTATTGATGATAGTGGAATATTGCAGTCTCTGACTATAATGGTGTTGGTGTTTATTTCTGTAATGTTGTTGAGTAGGCTTGGTTTTATAAACTGTGGTGCACCTCTGTTTGGTGCATATGTATTTATGATTGTGATATCCTCAGGTTGGATTATTTCCTTGATTAAGAAGTGGACTTATTTATCCTATTTGATTACTTTTGGCTTGAAGTTGATTTTATCAGATATTAATATAGCAATACCTGCTTGTTTCTTATTTCCATTTGCTTGGAATATTATTTTCCATCCTTTCACCCTGAGGAGATGTCTGCCTTTAGTGGTGAGGTGGGTTTCTTGATGACAGCACATGGAAGGGTCCATTTTTTTTATCCAACTTATAAACTTGTGTCTTTTGATAGGTGAGATAAGACTGTTGATATTTAAGGTTATACCTGTGAGGTTCTGTTTAATCACTGCCATGATATGGTGCTTTACAGGGTTTGGTGCTTTCTTGAGCTTTGTACTTCTTTGAGCTTGCTCTAGTTTTGGTTATTGTGATCTTCATTCTTGTTGGCTCTTGAGATTGGTTGTTTGACTCTTCTGTGTGGATTATACCCTGAAGTGTTCCTGAAGTATTCTCTGTAGGGTTGGATTTTTGTCCATGTAATCATGGGGTTGATTTTACCATGGAAAGTTTTCCTTTCAACATCTATTATGAGGGATACTTTCGCTGTGTACAGTAGTTTGAGTTGGAATCTATAGTTTATTAGACTTTGAAGTGCTCCATTCTAGGCCCTCATGGCTTTTGGGGTTTCCATTAAGAAATCTGAGGTTATTCTGTTGGGATTGCTTATTGTTTCTCTGTTGCTTTTAACACTCTTTCTTTGTTTTCATTGTTATGAGGTTTAACTATGATATGCCTTAGAGAGTTTTTTCTCTGGCCCTGTCTATTTAGTGTTCTGTGAGCTTCTTGTATCTGGATGGGCCACTCTTTTGTGAGATTGGGAAAATTTTCTTCAATAATTTTGTTGAATATGTTCTCTATGCCTCCGGCCTGGATTTCTTCCTCTTCTTTCATAATCATAATCTTCCTCATCTGGCATAAATCATCCAGATGTTTGGTCATTTTAGGGTATCCTACAGTTCCCTCATATTCTGTATGCATGACTTTTTAAACTTAGCAAGGTTCTTGGACTCCTGATCAATTTCTTATGTCTTGTCTTCCTGCTCAGAGGTTCTGTCCTCCACATAAATGACTCTGTTAGAGATGCATTCTAGAGAAGGTTTTAACAGCTCTATCTGATTTTTGTTTTCTGGTGTGATTTTCTGCATTGTGTCCACCTCCTATTTGAGGTATGATTTCAGGTCGAGGTGTGAGTATTTTCATGCTTCCTGGAATTCATTCTTGTATTTGATCATGTCTCCATTATGCTTACTCAGCTGGTTATTGAGGTCCTCTATTTGTTGACCCACTTCAATTAGTTTATCTCTCTTTGGAGGCCTCTCTGATTTTATTCCAATAAGTTAAGCCTAGTGACAAAAGCTGTGTGCTCTAAGAGATGATTATGCTCAATTTCATTTATGGGATTGTTAGTTTTTGATGATTTGCTTCCATTTCAGCAATTCACTTCTGTTTGGCCAGCCAGGCCAAATGAACCAACGGGTGGCAATAGTGGCATGTCTGTCATGGTGGAAACCGACTGCCCTCTATTTGGACAGGAGACCTGCTCCATGGGAGGTAATACATCCCTGATACTGAAAACATAAAACAGGAGTAGTCATGAGCCCTAAGGGTGTAACGTCTGCTGCTGTCTGGCTAAATGTATATACTGTGCTTATCAATCTGCCCAGTAAGCACTTCTCTTAATGTTCATACCCTTATATTAATGCTACTTTCACTTTTGTTAGAGAATCTTCTCTTTTCAGACGACAGTGACCTTGAGATGACTCAGAAGGCATCATGGTGCTGGGAAGAAGTGACAGGAGTACTCAGTACTGCAATATCTCTATCACACCTTCCAAGGCTCAGGGTCTGTTGCGGAAGAGGTGGTGGAAAGAATGTAAGAGCCAAAGGAAGGGTAGGTCTCCTTACAATGTGCTCCCCATAGACACAAAATGGCCTGGATATCCATGACCTCACAGTGCCTGACACTACCTACACAAGACCATCATAATAGGAGGAAAAGATCATGACATCAAAATAAAAGAGAGACTGATTGAGATGGGGAGGGGATATGATTGAGAATGGAGTTTCAAAGGGGAAAGTGGGGTGAGCGAGGATATTACCATGTGATATTATTTATAGTCATGGAAGTTGTTAATAAAAATTTGAAAAGAACAGCAGAAAAAAATTGCAGGAAAGATGCAGAAGTTGAAAAATAATTTAATGAAAATATGATACAACACATAATCTCATTGAGTGTTACATAGAGATTAAATAGTTAACCTGAGTACAACATTTCTTAAAACTATATGTGAATTAGTAATTATATTAAAGTAAAAATATTTAATAGTAAAAACTATTGTCTAGTCTGGGAACTTTTATTTGACAAATGATTCCATTTCTTAAAAAATAAATTACAAAGAAACACCTACAGCCTTAACGGTAATATAATTCAACTTCAAAAATTGTAGTTTATTAGGATACTTGAAAAAAACACATTAAACAAAAAATAATGAGGAAAAGTTGAACACTATGTCTAATTATATTATTTCAAAGAGTAGTGATACTGTAGAGTGCATTTAAAAATTATCCCTTTTATTTTAGAGAAACTTAAATATTTATTAATTAAATATTATGTCATGTTTTGCTTCCATATAATTTGGATGCCTACATGGGGTAATTTCTGAGCTATCCCCTGAATCTCTGCCCTGTCATGACAAACACTATGTATAAACTCTTCCCTTTCAATGCCAGTACATCTGCGACTACACTAGGATTTTTTTCCTATGATCATGCTATGTTATGCACACAGATACTTTAAAGATAGAATTTAGAGCAATACAGCCATTGGGAAAAACAGTAAGGTTGTTCCTCCCCAGTTTTAAAATATAACCATTGTGTGATCCAGCAAATGCTCTTCTGGTTATAAAGAAAAAAAAAGTACATGAAATCAGTATGTCAAAGTTACATTTGCATTCTGGTGTTAATTTTGCCTTTTTAAATGTTTGTGTATGTGCTATGGCATTTAGAGGTCAGAGAACAACCTCGAGGTATCTGTGCTCCACTTTCTTTGAGACTGAGTCTCTTGACACTGAAAACAGTCTACAATCAAATGCTAGTCTAGCAGGCCTGTGAACTTGGGATTCTCCTGGCTTCCTAGGATTTTGTCACATTAGGATCACATATATCTGTACCACCTTGCATCCAGCTTTAAGTGTATTCTGGGTAAATGAACCTGGACTGGCCAGCTTTGTAAGCAAGTGCCTTTAACTGCTGAAACACCTCCCACTGTGCTAGTTATTTTATTGCTGTGACAAATTACTTGAGAAAAACAACTTAAATGAGGAAAGACATGTTTTGCCCTATAGTTCCTGAGGTTTTAGCCATGATCACTAGGCTTCACCATCTTTGGGCCTATGGTGAGGCAGTACATAATGGATGGCAAAAAGATAGAGGAAAGAGGCTTAAGTGATGGCATGCTAGACTCAGAATGTGAGACAGGAAGAGGCCACAGACAAGGTATATCCTTCAAAGGCATACCCCACTTATCTCTAATTAAGCCCTAACTTGTAATAGCGTACTCACTGCTAAACTGTAAAACATTTTATTAACGTTAACTCTTTTTTTTCTTTTGAGGTAGGGTCTCACTCTAGCCCACGATGACCTGGAATTCACTATGTAGTCTCAGGGTGGCCTCAAACTCACGGTGACCCTCCTACCTCTGTTTCCCAAGTGCTGGGACTAAAGGTGTGTGCCAAGGCACTTAGCTAAAGTAACCTCTTAATAACACCATCACTTTGGGACTGAGCATTCAAAAATGAGCCTTTTGGGAGGATACTTCATATTCAAACCATAACAACTTTCATGGATCTTTCTTTGGAGTGCTATTCACATTAGCCAAGAAATGAATCTAAATGTACATCAGATGATTAACAGGTAATATGTACAGTGAGTATTATTCAGCAAAAACAAAGAAAAAACTTCTGGGGCTGGATGGATGGCTTAGCAGTTAAGAATGCCTGCAAAATCTAAGGACCCAGGTTGAATTCCACAGTGCTCACATAAAGCCAGATACACAAAGTGGCACATGCGTCTGGTGTTCATTTACAGTGGCTAGAGGCCATAGGGTGCACATTTTCTCCTTCCCACTCTGTCTTTCTCTCTCTCAGATAAATAAACAAACAAACAAATAAATAAATAAATAAATAAAATATTAAAAAAACTCAAACTGTTATTAGTAATAATATGGTTGAATCTGGAGGAAATTGCATCTAGTGAAATAAGTCAGGCACAGAAAGATATCTAGTACCAAATAATCTCACTCATGTTCAAAATTTTAAAAAAAGTTGATATCAGGTCAGAGCAGAATACTAGTTAATAGACAATGGGAAGAGTTAACAGGGGGAGAGGGTTGGAAAAAGGTTAAACCATAAACACAGTGTTACAGTTAGACAGAATAAATAAGTTCGGACACAGTAGGATGAGTATAGATAACAATAATATACTGCACAAAACCTAAAATAATGTTTTCACTACAAAGGATTGATACATATTGAAAAAATAGGAAGGCTTACCCAGATTTCAGCATTATGCAGTGCCTACATTTGTCAAAGAATCACTTGGTACTCCATAAATCAGTACACATTGAATACGCCAGTGAAAGTAAAAGATGTAATAGCAATACCTAATTTGCTGACTGTGAGTACACACAGAGGGAATTTTTCCTAAGTTGGTCTAATTGGAGCAGATATGAAAAGAAATAGCATCGGCAGGTGCTTTCCCCTTGTACTTGAAGAAGTGAATAACCACCTTGGAAACTGTCTATGAAGATGTCCATGTGCAAATTGTCTTGAGAATGACCTCCAGTAGATAGAGTGGTTCCTGTCTGACAGCCAACAAGAAAATGAGGCAATTTGTTCTCTAACCCTGAGGAGCCATATTGTGCCAATAATCACATGCCTTTGGCATAGAACCTCAAACCCCATATGGAATCATATGCCTAAAAGATACTTTGCAAATGATACTTTGCAGTCTGGTAAGACCATGGGCAAAAAAAATCCAGATATACCATGTACAGCTTTCTGACTTTCTGTGAAATAATGAAAGGTCCCTCTGAGTGTTATGACTGTACTAGGCAGTAATAGAAAACTAATGCTGGATATAGTAGCTGAAACAAGTTTGGCTCTGTATCAATAGACATTAATGCTGAATGAATAGAAACATAGGTTTCACCATATGGTTTGGGGGTTTACATACATTTTTTATTTTTCTTGTCATAGTACTCTTTATGTGATATTCTCCCATTGGGGTAAGTTGGCTGAAGTTAGACATGGTTTGTAAAGCTTTCTCTTCCCTTATGCACATAAGCAGACATGGTGTAACCCCTAAAATTCAGCTTGTCTGCTGTTTTATGATCATCCTTGAGTTTCTTTGGTATTGGATGTTGGAAGTTAGTGTGTGTGCATGTATGCGTGTGTGTGTGTGTGTGTGTATACATGATTGGGCTAAGTTAAGCACATATATGCACATACATGTGAGTATTTAAGATTGATGAATAAACATGATGAATGAAAAATAATGAAGCTAGAGTTAGAACTCACCATTAATTTTTGACATTGTTTAGATGGTTAGAATACAGGAAAATACCAATAAACTCAGTTGTGACTGACACAGATAACACAATTGAAAATTGTGGATAACAAAATAACTAAGTTGGAAAATGGGAAATGGGAACAGTAATTTCCCTGGGTCACTTCTTCAAGTATGTTAAACAGCAATCCTTAGGTGATCTAAATATGTTTTCTTCTCCCTTCTACTAAGTATTACCCATGTTTCTTCAAGATATGTACATAGGCAAGAACTTTCTAAAGATAAAAACCTCAGTATCATAGGGAATAGCCCCAAGAATTGATAAATGGAACTCCATGAAATTATGAAGCTTCTGCACAGCAGAGGAAACTATCAGTACAGTAAACAAAAAGCCTGAAGAATAGGAGAAAATCTTTTCTAGCTACACTCCAGACAAGGAGTTCATATCTAGAATAATAAAAAACTAAAAAAATTAAACAACCTCAAACCCCAAGCTGCCCATCAATGAATAGGCTAACTAACTGAACAGTTCTCAAAAGCAGAAACATAAATGACCAATAAATATATGCAAAAATATTGAGCATATTTAGTCATTTGCATTAGTAAATGTAAAATAACAACTTTGAGATTATATTTCAATCTGGCTAGAATGGTTATCATCAAGAAAACAAATGATAACCAATGCTGGTGAGGGTGTGGTGAAAGAGGAACTATTATTTACTGTTGGTGGGAGTGTAAACTGGTGAAGACACTGTGGAAATCAGCATGGATAGAAATGCCATCTGAGGAGCTGGAGAGGTGGCTCAGCAGTTAAAGGGACTTACTTGCAAAGCCTGATGGCCTGGGTTTGATTCCCCTGTAGCCAAGTAAAGTCAGATGCACAAAGTGGCACATGTGTTTGGAGTGCATTTAAAGTGGCAGGAGGCCCTGGCATGCCCATATTCCCTTTTTTTTCTCTCTCTCCATCTCTCTGTCTCAAATAAATAAATAAAAATAATTTTTTAGAACAAATGACAATCATATGACCCAGCTATACTACTCCTGGGCATGTACCCAAAGGATTCTATATCCCACCACAGAGATACCTTACTATCCATGTTCACTGCTGCTGTATTTATAATAGGGCTGGAGAGATTGTGCAGTGGTCAGGGTGCTTGCCTGCAAAACTTATGGTCCAGAGTTCTATTCCTCAGTGCCACATAAATAGCAAGAAAATGGAATCAATCTAGATGCCCATCAACTGAGGAATGAATAATGAAAATGTGTACATATACACAGTGTATTTTTTCTGAGCTATAAAGGAAAATAAAATTATGAAATAACTGGAAACATATTAAATGCAGCAACTCCAGGTTCAAAACCACAAATGCTGAATGTTCTCTCTCATATGTAGATCTTAGCTTCTAATATTTACATATGCATATATAATATTTACATATATATGTATATATATATATACATATGTGTGTGTGTGTGTGTGTGCATTTGTGTGTGTGTATGAGTGTGGGTAGAGGTCAGGAAATCAGAAAGGGTCCTATGAAAGGAGAACAAAGAGACGCTAAGGGAGAAGTGAGAAAGGCAATAGAACCATGCAATATGATATAAAATATAAATAAAAGCCAGAGAGATTGCTCAAAGGTTAAGGCACTTGCCTGCAAAGCCTAACAACCCAGGTTTGATTCTCCAGTACCCATGCAAAGTTAATTCCCAAAGTGACACATGCATCGGGAGTTCATTTCCAGTGGCTGGGGGCCCTGATATGCCCATTCACTCTGTTTGTCTCTCGTCTCTCTATCTATCTCTGTTTGCAAATATCTAAACAAAAATATTAAAAACAAATAAATAAATGAAAAGTACTAGCTATATTAAATGTTAAAATATGCAACCTTAGGGCACTTGACCTGCAATATCTCTTTATGTATTTAAAATAAAATTAGAACCTCTTGACATATCTGTCTTATTTGAGATATTTCTGGAGATTCAAAATTGAAAGAAAGGCAAATGCTTTAAAATATTTTATTTATTTGAGAGAGAGGGAGAGAGTAAGAGGGAAGGAGAAATAGAAAGAGAGAGAGAGAGAGAGAATTGGCTTGCCAGGGCCTCAGCCACTGCAATCGAACTCTAGATGCTTGTGCCACCAAGTGAGCATGTACGCCCTTGCACTTGCCTTTCCTTTGTGCATCTGGCTTTGGTGGGATGTAGAGAAAGATCATACATGGGTCCGTAGGCTTCACAGGCAAGAGCTTTGACCACTAAGTCATCTCTCCAGCCCATATTTAATTTATTTTTTTATCATGTGCTTATGTGTGTATTCATGTGTGTGAATGCAGGTGTGTATGTTCATGTCACAGCCCATGTGGGCAAGTCAGAGGAATACCTAAAATGTCTGTTCTTGCCTCCCACCATGTTTTGAGGCAGGGTCACTCTTGTTCTCAGCTGTATAAGCCAGTCACAAACTTTAGGATTCTCCTGTCTCTGTCTCCCTTCTCTCCTTAGGCACACTGTGATTAAGTACTCATGCTACACACCCAGCTTTAAGTGTCTTCTGGGAATCCAAACTTGGATAATCAGGCTTGCAAAGCACATGCTTTACCTATGGGGCCCTCTCCCCAGCCCAAGCTGTCTTTATTCATATATATATATATATATTGGTTTATCAAGGTAGGCTTTCACTCTAGCCCAGACTGAACTGGAATTCACTCTGTAGTCTCAGGCTGGCCTTGAATTCACAGCAATCCTCTTACCTCTGCTTCCCAAGTTCTGGGATTAAAGGTGTGTGCCACCATGCTGGGCCCTTTATACTTAAGAAAGTGTAGCAAGTCTCAGCTCAATACAAATATAAGAAAACCTATTCTGGCATTGACACCAAGTTTATTTTTCTTTTAATTCTGCTCCTTATTCCTACTTTTTTGTACCCATATTAGGGCTGACGGGAAAAAATTGACCTTCCTATCTTTTAAGATCTTGACATATCTTAATTTAAGCTCTCATGTCTTTTTCAAAGGAGAGTTTTAAGAGGCCTTGTTTTAAAAGGCACGCAAGAAATGGCAAATTTGGTCTTGTGCCACATAATTATTGCCTGTGCTGCTCCCAAAGGAACTGGGAGGAGCATCTGGAGCAATTAAGCTAATAATAGAAACTTAAGAGACAATCATCCATCATGGCAAGAAAATGGAAATCACAATGCTTCAGGAGCCAGAGTTATGTTAACAAAACAAATCACCCAGCTGTAAACATCTCTGCAAACATGTTCACAGGAGTGAGGTGGATCTCCTTGGAGGACTATTAAGGCAGTTGTTTGAAGGTAATATATGACTATGACAAAACCCCAGAAGTCTCTTGAAGAAAACAATCATCAGTTCAGGGTTAAAGTGAAGCTATAAATATTTTATAGCATCCTGCTCTTAAAAAATAAATGTCTTGTTTTCCAGTACCCCACCTCTTCTTATGTAACTTCTTTAACATAATTGTTAAACATTTTGTAAATGATTGGGGCATTTGAATATAGAAAAAGACACCAAAATTTAGGATTCTATTAAAACTCTGCAAACATGGAAAAGAAGGCTTAAACTCTTGTTTTTTGCAATTTTTTATGAGAAAGAGTGAAAGCAAGAGCAAGAGATGAAAGAGAGAGGAAGAGAGAGAATTGGCATGCCAGGGCCTCCAGCCACTGCAATCAAATTCCAGAGGCATGTGCCACCTTGTGCACATGTGTGACCTTGTGCGCTTGCATCACCTTGTGTGTCTGGCTTATGTGGGACCTGGAGAGTTGGACATGGGTCCTTAGGCTTTGCAAGCAAGAAAACCATAAAGCCTTCTCTCTACCACTTAAACTCTTTTTTGAACCTTTGAATGCTGCATGTGATGTTGCTACAAGAACATAGAAATAAAAGCAGTTTGAATTAAAAGAAAACGAAAGGAAAACAAATGCATTCATAACCTAATTTTGAGGTACTGGGGCCTCACACGTTGGGGTAAGCCCTCTGCCACTAAAGCTATATCCTTAGCCCTTGTTTTATATTTTAGTTTAAGACAGGACCTCACTAAGTTGCACAGTTAATTCATTCTTACCCCAGTCTGACCTTGAATTTGTAATTCTTCTTTCCCAATCTGCCAAATAGCTGGGAAGATGGGCTGTGACACTAGGCTCAGCGAATAACCTCAGCTTGAAATAATCACTTGCCTTTTAGCTATTCCAGAAGAGTTTGAAGTTAGAAATTTCTCCACATCTGAGATCATTCTTGTTTTGATTAAACTTGCCATTTTTGAAAAGCACCATTCTTGCTCAGGGCCAAAGCACATGATGTTTTCAAGGCCCCAGATGAAGGTTCATGGTCCTTTTCTATTTGTAGGTCATAAAAAGTCCTTAGCTTATGCTGTAGGTTACTATCTCTCTAAATCACATATCATTTTTACACCAAAGGAGAGCCCAGGCATAAGAAAGAATGAATGCTTTAGGGCATTTGTAAGTTAAGTTATGGTCAAGAGTATTTTATTCCTATCAAATATTTACTGAGCACCTATCGTAATTTCGGCACTATGGTAGGTAATAAATATGCAAGGTCACAATTTAAGTGTACACTGCCTAGTAGGAGAAGCAGATAGGTAAATTGGTTCTTATACCAACAGGGGCATTATAGACTTTGATTAATTGTTAAGTGTTATCAGGACATAGAAAAGAAGATGACAGGAAGATTGAGTCACAGAAGAAACAAAACTCTTTCTGAACCCTGACAAATATTTAAAGTTGGCCAGGAGATAAAGGGTGGGTGTGTGTTTGAGAAGAGAGAAAGATTTTGTGAAAGGCACAGAGGCCTGCGATGAAATAATCTGTTCAGAAAACATAATTAATGTGTGATTTTGTCCAATGTTATGCATAAAGTACATAAGGGGAGAGACATGTTCAGTGTTTAAAATGCAAGCAGAGAAGTCAGTGTGGCTGGAGCACATTGGTAAAAAAAAAAAAAAAAAAAAAAAAAAAAAAAAAAAAAAGAATGGCACAAGACAAGCCTAGACACTAGGCAGAGGAGAAATCATGAAAGGAAATCATGAAAGGGCCTCCACAAGCACAAAAAGAAATATGAGCTTTGAGTTGGATGTGGTGGCTCACACAGTTACCCCTAGCTCTTAAGATGTTCAGAGAGGAAAATCAGGAGTTCCATGTCATCCTCAGATACATAATGAGTTAGAGGTCAGTTTGGGACACATGAGACCCTGTCTCAAAAAGCCAAACAAAACCAAAAAATATGAGTTATGACTTTTTATCATGAAAACAATGGGGAGCCAATGAAGAAGATTAAACAGAAGAATTAGACAATCAAATCCCAGTTTCATGAGAAAGAATGGTTAGAGTGAGGGAACAATAGGATCCCAGGAGTTCATGTGCATATACCTGTAAGGCAACTATGTTCCCACTAAATACTTGCATTTATAAAGATCTGAGTCAGGGCTGGAGAGATGGCTTAGCGGTTAAGCGCTTGCCTGTGAAGCCTAAGGACCCCGGTTCGAGGCTTGATTCCCCAGGACCCACGTTAGCCAGATGCACAAGGGGGCACACGCATCTGGAGTTCGTTTGCAGTGGCTGGAAGCCCTGGCGCGCCCAATCTCTCTCTCTCTCTCTCTCTCTCTCTCTCTCTCTGCCTCTTTCTCTGTCTGTCACTCTCAAAAAAAAAAAAAAAAAAAGATCTGAGTCAGAGCAGAGTAGGAATGAAGAGTGAAAGATTAAAGATTTTGTTCATAACACTTAGAATCATAGCCATTTGCTAGTGTGTGGTACTATATTATGTTGGTTCTGATACATATCTCTAAATGACTATGTTGAACATCTTTTCATTTGCTTATTGTTCATTTGAGATTTTAAAGTACACACACACACACACACACACACACACACACACACACATATGTCATATAAGTCCTTGATTCACTATGTGGTTTTAAAATATTTTCTTAAAGACTTGTTATTCCTCTTTAAAAGTATTGATGAACTTTAGTCATATTCCCATTGGGTTATACTTTTGTATCCCCTCTCCTATACCCCATTTCACTAAAGGCCCTCCTTAGTGTGGTTATTGATATTCACTGTGGGGGCATGAATGCACCATTCAGTCTCTGTGGGGAGGGGTCCAATGCCTTAGGATACTCCTTCGCTGTCTGTTTATTCCCTGTTCCACAATGTTCTTGAGCCTTGCAGAGTGTGTTATAAGTCTACGTTAGTGTTGAAGTCTCTGCAACTTCTGGATTTCTGCTTTGATGAGTTTTGAGTGGGGGTAGATCTTGATTCTAGCCCAAAGGTATGGAGACAGCAGTTTGAGTTCTGGAAGCTCATACTTGTTTGTGGTGCTGGCTATTTGGTGGTTTATCTCTGCTGCATCTGCAAAATGAAGACAGCTTATTTTGCCATTGACAGGACTTCCCCTGGATCTGTAAGCTTCAAATAACTCCTTTCCTCACATAAACTATGTGTGGTAGAATGTTGGTCCCAGCAACAATGAGCTGGTTATAACAGTATCATAGCTAATAAACTAACTTAAGATAAGAAATGCTTTCTTCCATGCTTTGTTTCAGAAGTTTCATAGTTCTAAGGTTCACATTTAGGTTTGCAATTCATTTTTAAATTAATTTTTGTATATGATGTGACATACAGATCTAAATTATTCCTTTTTATTTGCCTTAATGCTTTGTACATGGATGTCCAATTGTTTCAATACCATTTGTAGACAATTCATCCAAGGGCTGGAGAGATGGCTTAGTGAATAAGGCACTTCCCCTTGGAGGCCTAAGGACCCAAGTTCCATTCTCAAGGTCCCAGGTAAACCAGAAGCACATGGTGGTGCATGCATCTGGAGTTCATTTGCAGTGGCAGGAGACCCTGGCATGCCTATTCTCTCTCTCTCTCTCTCTCTCTCCCTTCCTCTCTGTGTCTCTAATAGATAAATAAAAATAAATCAGAAAAAAATAAGAAAAAAGGAAATTCATCCTATCATTGCCTTTGTATCTTTGCTAAAAATTAGTTATCCATACATGTATTGGTTTATTTCTAAACCATATTTGAATTATTTGTTTGTATATTTGTTAATATCATTTGATATTAACAAATAAAAAAAAGCCTAATGTAGCTTTAATAAACCTTGATATTTGATAGTATCATACAATTTTGTTCATTTTGGGTGTGTTTTTTGTATTTATTTATTTATTTATTTATTTATTGGTTTTTCGAGGTAGAGTCTCACTCTAGTCCAGGCTGACCTGGAATTCACTATGTGGTCTCAGTGTAGCCTGGAACTCATGGAGATAATCCTACCTCTGCCTTCTGAGTGCTGGGATTAGAGGTGTGCACCACCACGCCTGGAGGGTGTATGCTTTTATAATGTATGTATATGTGCATGCATGTGGGAGCCAGAAGACAACTTTGTTCCTTACTTTCCACCTTATTTGAGACAGGATCTCTTGTTGCTCACTACATATACTAGTCTAGCTGACCCATGAGCTTCAGAGATATTTTTCTTTCTGCTTTCCATCTTGCTATAGAGTACTAGATCTATAGATGCTTATGCTACAATGTCTGGCTTTACATTGGTTCTACACATCTGAATTTGGGTGCTTGCACTTTATCTTCTAAGCAATCTCTCTAGGTCCTTGTTCTTAAAGTTGTTCTGGCTACTCTGCACCTTTTCATTTCCATGTGAATTTTAATGCCAGCTTCTGTTTGCCATGAATGTTAGATAAACTGATGAAGAATTAACATCTTAATACTACTGACTCGTTTTGCCCATAAACAGAGAATCTCTTAGTATTTACATAAGTATTTTTAAATTTCTGTTGGTGTTTTACAGATTTCAGAATATAGATCCAGGAGCATCATTTTTCTTTCTCTGTGTCTCTCACTCTTGCTCTCTTTCATAAAAAAATAATAATAATCACCAAATAGACTTGTCTCTTGAGCGGGTCTATTAAGGTGCTTCCAGGAAGTGTTGATGGAGGGAGGAAGATCTTCCCCCTGACCCTAGAGACAGCAGCCCTTCTGGTGGTAGACTAAATATAAAAAAGTTCAAAGAGAACACAGGGCCTTTGGCCTGGCTGCCTTTGGTCCTTACTCATGTATACATCTATCTATTCTGCTATTGCTATTCTACTCAGGTACTGAAAGTCAGCTTTATCTTCCAGTATAGACTGAAGATCAGAGGCTCTCCAGAGGCCTTCCGTGCCAGATTGGAACTGCTGAGGCATCCAGCCTCATAAACTGAGTAGTTACCAGGCTCTCCAGCTTTCCAGCCTACAGACAGCTATTGTGGGACAGCTTAGTCCATGTTCTGTCAGCTAATCTAATAAATCTCCTTTATAATGCAGATTCGTTCTATCCATTTTATTCCTGTAGAGAACCCTGACTAATACATCATCCCTGAATAAAGATTGTAATTGTTTCTTCTTGTCCAATACATGCCTTTTATCTTTTTTTCTTACCTTACTGCACTAGTTAGGGACTTCATTTTATCTTTAAATTAAAATGTTTTAATTTTATTTGGGGTCCTGAAATCAATTGTCAAAGATCCATTGACAAGATTTTAATAATCTACTTCCTGAGTGATGAGGCTAATTATTCAAGGAGATTACAACATTGTTTGAAGAAATTCTATTAGTGGTGATGGGATCAGTATAAATCCATTGATGTACTCCAGGCAGGAGTTGAAAGTAAAGTCTGTTCCCTGAATTGAAAGGAGAAACCTAGTAAATTGTGGTGTGGTTTGGTAGCAATATTGTATTTCTAATTACTTCAGTTGATGCTGCAAAACACTGAACACATCATTTAGTGCCTGGAATAACTCAAAGAATATATGGTTTTATTGCCTTCCTTATACATGGGAAACTGGAATTCTGACAACAGAATTTTCTTCCAAAACTTACATGGCCTTATAACTCCTTATTCAATGTTTTATTTAGAAGTCTTGATTAATGAGTCAGAAAAGCACTGGCCTTGTTCAAAAGTCCTATGACCAGTCTATATTACATGGTAGTTTTACATAATGCCCAAGTGCTGAGTAAGGGTTGGAATAGGAATATCTGGCAAACTGTCATATTGCTTTTATGTAATCAACTGCACACCAGGAATTTGTACTTTCCCTGACACTTTGCCCCTTTAAGCATGACAGTATGAGTACCCAATTCTTTGATAACCAAACAGATAAATGATTTCCACTAAGTTCTTTCTATGCCCTGCCACTCCATGGTTCTGACTATAAAAAAGTTCAAGGGCACAGAAGTGGTTCTGATGTGTGAAGCTTTCAAACAGATTCTAAAGACCCCAGGGGTGGACTTGATCTTGCTCACAGGCATAGAAAATGCCACAGTTCATATGTTCCATTTTCATTCAAGAAAACTTTAGATGCCCTCTGAGTTAGTTTGTGTGTGATTGATGTCCTTGCTCCAGTTATAGTGGCTTCAAATTGTAGTCTAAGTGTCTCTTTTTGGCAAAGGTCTCACAGATCTCACTGCTTTTGTATTCTGACTACCTTTTGTAGTTTTAGGAAAGAATTTATCACAAAAAATATTTATGTCTCACAACTCCTACTAAGCTCACTTTCTTCTGGTTTTGAGGTATTCGAGAACAAAATTCCTGTCTCTTTATTGATCACTGGATCACCAATGTTGAGGCCAGAACAACTATTTGCTTAATGAAATTTAAAAGCACACACACACACACACACACGTGTGTGTAATTTTCATTATTAGATTGTTATTAGATTTATTTTCCAATTAATCAGACGGAGGGGAGAATGAGATTGAGGTGTTTGAAACCTTGGCTCTGTATATTTAGCTAACTTACAAGTATAAGTAAAGTTGTTCTTGTTTCTCCAGTTAAGTTATCTCTTGTGGCAACATCTCACAAATTACTCTATCATATAGTCAAGGTGTTCCTTATGCTCACAGTATAAAAGAAAAAGGTTCTTGCCTTCAGACAGATTATAGTCCAGACATAAAAAAATAACCCAACAAAGAAACAAATAAGTAAGCAAAGAAATGATAATTATACATGGTGTTTACCTTGAGAACTAAATGATCACAAAAACTTTATAAAAAGTTGGTTAAAATAAAGAAAAACATTCCAAACAGCACAATAAATGGCAAGTAAAACCATATACCTGGAAAACTATGAAATATTTTTATAGTGATCTACTCAACATTGGGACTCCACAGAAGAAAATGATAACAACAAAAGAGTATTAAATAGGAATGATCAGTTGATAATGAAGTAAGCCAGGAGAATGTAATGTCATGAAAGCGGGGATGGATGTGTTTTCAGAAAATTAGTGTTTAGGGCTGGAGAGATGGCTTAGCAGTTAAGCGCTTGCCTGTGAAGCCTAAGGACCCCGGTTTGAGGCTTGATTCCCCAGGACCCACGTTAGCCAGATGCACAAGGGGGCGCATGCGTCTGGAGTTCGTTTGCAGTGGCTGGAAGCCCTGGCGTGCCCATTCTCTCTCTGTGTCTCTCTCTCTGTGCCTCCTTTTCTCTGTCTGTCATTCTCAAATAAATAAATAAAAATTAAAAAAAGAAAATTAGTGTTTAGGACAAAAAATAGATAAGAATTCACTGGCTTCTGAAAAATGAAGATTATAGTTATATTTTCTTTAATTTGACAAATTTTAACTGATATAAAACATGAATATGCATGCTGGACAGATGGTTTAATGTTGAAGGACTTAATAGCAAAGCCTAAGGATCTGGGTTCAATTTCTGAATACCCACATAAAGCCAGATGCACAAGTTGGAATATGCGTCTGGAGTTTGTTTTCAGTGGCTAGAGGCCCTGATGTACCCATTTTCTCTCTCTCTGTCACTCTTTCTGTGTCACAAATAAATAAAACATCAATATAAATATTAGTCATGCACTATGTAATATTCAATGCATGCACATGTTGTATGATATTTAAATCATATTAATACATTTACTCCATCAAACACATATCATTCCTTTATAGTGAAAAATTTCAAAATCTGTCCTTCTACTGTTTTGAAATTTATAGTGTAATATTTTTATCTATAGTGCATTCTGAATCATTGGGTATCTTTATAAGAAAAGTAAGAAGTTGAATCAATTACTTCATTTTCTCAAGGAAGAATGAGGCATGGCCATTTGCTGAGAGTATGTGGGTAAAGTTTTGATAAGTGTGAGGAAAGGAAAGATACATAGAATGATGAAAGCAAATTTATCAAGGATCCAAGGCTTGACAGGCACTGTTGACTGTCTGCATTAGACTTGTGATGAATTCAGAGAGGACTTGCAAAGGCAAAATTACCTTAAGCAACATTTAGATGCCAAGATTAACGTGTGTGCAAAGTATAGGTCTCAATTCAAGTGAGCTTGGGGTTTCACTCCTTACTGAAGGAGTGTGACAATGTAAGAAAAGGAGTGATTATATTGCTGGATAGCAAGAAGTATTTTACGTAAAGAAACAAATGAGGAACTGAAAATAGTGTTGGGATTTGAACACTACAGGTCAATGGCTTCAGGATTAAAATATATTGTGTAAATTTTTGGAGTGTGGATAAAATAGGAAGATGAGAGATTTTTATGGTTAAATATGTGTATATAGGTAGGAGTTAAGTGTGGATAGATGTCAGGGCACTAGAAATGGGCTTATGAGTTGGGGGAATAGGAGGCCTTAAGAGAGAGGCAGGGAGGTTAATGGAATGCATGAGATATGAAAGTGACAGGGGACACTGGAAGCAGATGGTGCAGTGGAGAAAGAGAGGGGCAAAGAGATGGGGGCTAAACAGGATAGGATGTAAGTATGTATGAAAGTGTATTGAAGAAACTCATTACTTTGTAAGTTAATTAAAATATTTATTTTCTATAATATGGACATGGCACTAGAATGAATATAGGCAAATGGAGACATAGTGAAGAAAGGAAGGAAAGGTTTCTCAATGTTCAGCAGAAAGAGAGAAAGAAAGGTATTTAAAGCCTTAGCAGGTAGAGGAAGTGGGCATGGCAGGAATACAGAAACCTAATGACAAAATGAATTAATTCCACAGCAACCTTCTTCCAAGATAGCACTCATTATCTTAGTAAGGGGGTGGGGGACCCAAACAGAAGAGCTCCATAAAAGGTGGAGAAAACATTACCCTAATATCATGGGTGCTTCCACAGTCAGTTGTTGGTCAGGGAGACCTGAGGTTCCCAAAATAATACAGGCTATTGCCAAAATACTTGGTTATTTGAAAGAGCTCAAAGGTAAGTTCCTGTTGCTGAAGACACCACTACCTGTAGTCACAGCAAAGTGGAAATTGGGGAAAGGAAATGTAGAAGCCCTACTCCCATGTCATGTCCTGTACCGCATAGTCTTATACGCTCACTGACACTGTAGTTGTTGTACTGTTTCAAGGCCAAGATCTACATTGCAACTCCTGCGTAGATCATCTTATGCTTCTTTTTAATCTCCATGGTGCAGCTGCAGACATCTGCCCACTTGTTAACGATTTTTTCTGTTTCTGTAAAACTTGCCCATCAAATACTCCAGCTCTCTGGCATTAGGCATGGGCTCTAAGCTCTAAGAACTAACAATAATGACTGACCAAAGATAAGGCATGTAAACTCTGAGCCATCAGAGTGCTTTGAAAGAGATTACCCCAGGCCCATGCTGACATGAAAATAAACTGACTCTCCACTCAGTCTCTGGTGTTGGTGCAGTGAGCCTTAGTTTCCCATATCAATAGGACATGAAGTGATCATGCTGGAACTGAGAGGGAATCCAGGTCTCTCCTGGATAGCTCTCATAGTTCTGGTAAGCGCTATGAGAACAGCTGGAGAATAACAGCTGCCAACAGATTGTCTGAGCAGGAGATCCTGCCAGTTACAAAATGAACCAGCTGATCAAGAAGTATACATTTGTGCAATAGTGGCACACAGCCGATGCAGGTAACCAGGGGCTCATGGATTGGACATGAGACCTGCTCAGTGGAGGTGAACTCATATCAGAAACCAAACCATATTCCCTAAAATTGGAAACCAATAGGCTCCAGAGAAAACCTTCCCTGACATCTAACTGAGAAGAATGGATATGCACATCAGTATATATTTCTAATAGCTCGACTTATTCCCTTTTATTCAAACTGTTTTCATTTTTGATTGGAGAATCTGTTCTTTTTCTACAGATAGAGGAGAATATGGGGAGAACAAAGATATATCAATACATGAAGAAGTCAGAGCTGACTGTCTCCTAGGAGATGAATCACTTCCACCTCATCTGCTGAGACCCAGAAGTCAATAAAGGGGAAGTGGTGACAGGAATACTCCTCTCACCACTAGCTTGAAAATCAGTTCCAAAGAAATGGCAACAGACACTTTGGTCACTGAAACCTCATAAAAATAGAGATCCAGAGTCTACATAGAAATCACCATGAAATCAGATCTCTATCTTACCCACCAAAGCTCAGGGAGTATCATGGAAGAGGGGGCAGACAGATTGTAAGAGCCTTAGGGTAGGTAGGAATAGCTTGAGACACCATGTTTCACCCTGTCCCTGCAGAGACTGCCTGAGGCCTTTTGGTCCACACAATGAGTACCAATAACCCCACCGAAGACTCTCAGCCAAATTGGGGCAAGGGAGAGGAGGTCTATGTGTTCAATCTTTTTATAAAATTTATAAAAACGATTTTAGAATTGGTGTAGTTATGTACCTGCTGAAATTGAGTGTGCCCATATGTGCATGGGTGACTGAGGTAAGGTGAAGAGAGAAAGACTGGAGGAAGTAAAGAAACTGTAACACCAGAGTAGTAGAGATTTTGTGCATAATAGTAATATTTCACTAAACATTATAAAGGACATAAATGGAAAGAAAGTAGCACAGAACCACTGGCAAAGCCTTCATGAATGAAGGGTATCAGGTGTTCATGTGATGAAATGATCTTGAAAGGAAAATAATATTATGAAGAAGAAAAGAAGAAACATGATTTTAAGGTGGCATTTAGTAATAATCCCCCCATTTCTGCAATTCAAGAGTTAGGAGTGAAAAAAGTTCACGTATGATAGCTGCATGCTATCTTGGGTTCAGGTGGAGAATTAAAAGAATATTTCTGCATAGAGGAAAAAGATAATAGGGGAATTATTTGAAAAGTAAATAAGTTTACAAGAAGTCAGGTAGGATAGGTAGTGTGCTGGTCTAAACGTACCTGGCTCCATAGCATCTTATTTGTGATTAAGCTTCCTACTTAGTCTCCAGCAGGAGGAGGTGTGTCACTGGGAACAGATCTTGAGTCTAAACCTAAGTTGTTCAAAACCAGTGTATGCTTGCTAATGTGGGTGTTGTCTTTCTGCTGTGGATGCATGATAAAGTGTGATTTCTTTTTCCTCCATGACAAAGCTTCCCCTGAAAATTGTAAGCCTAAAATAAATACTTTCTTCCCATAATCTGTTTCTGGTTGGGTTCTTGTACCTTCAAAGAAAAAGTAACAATAACATCTAGGGAATCCACTCAAACTAAGGACTATAGAGAGAATGTATGGACAAAAGTAAGTGAGATAAACGTGGAAGCTGTTTCATGGAACTAGTCATTATGATCTTTTATGTGTAAGTGGAAAACATATTCCAATTAGCCAAATAACATCCTTTATTCAATGATTTGATGATTGCATGCATTGATGCCAGAGTTCAGACATTAGAGTATTGTCACAAAGAGTAGGTTCGAAGAGATTTTATGGCCTGGGAAGTAAGTGGGCAAGTCTTTATGCTTACCACATTGTGGCCTTTTGGAGAAGGAAATTGTGCAATGGACACTTCCTCTTGTGATATATTTGAATCTTCCAAAATCCAGCTGATTTTTGTCTTTGTGCTTATGAGTATGAAGAAAGAGTGCTGTCTGACTTAGTGTCACTAAGATATGCATGCTAGAAAACATTTGAATAGTTGAAATGTCTTTTCTTCTGAGAATGATTCACCCATGGGAAGCAAATGAGATTCAGTGGAAGATTTTTTCGAGCACTGATTCTATTCCTTCAGAAGTACAGCCAAACCCTGCTGAAGGTGGAGTTGTCTATACAATATATTCCTGTAAGAATTTTTTTCAAAAAAAATTTTCAAAAAAATTGGGATGCACAGATATTAGATTTATAGGTGAGTCACAGGGGTCTTAAAAATCTAAGTGCCTACCTGACTGGTCAGAAAGATGTGACTTGTAGTGAAGTAAATACAGAAATGTAACCTTGCAAGCTTTGAAGGAAGATGCCATAATGCCATAATCCAAGGATATATGAAACCTTTGGAAGTTGGAAATGAGGAAGAATTGGTGGGTGGCACATACATTTAAACTCAGCACTCAGGAGGCAGAGATAGGAGGATCACTGTGAGTTCGAGGCCTCTCTGTGACTACATAGTGAATGCCAGGTTAGCTTGGTCTACAATAAAACCCTACCTCTAAAAGCAAAAAAAAAAAAAAAAAAAAAAAAAAAAGTTGGAAATGATAGGCTTTGGAGTGCAGTCCAGTGATAGAGTGCTTGTCTAATGTGAGAAAGGCCTGAAGTTGAATCCCAGAACCCAACCCTACAGAACAAGTTGGAAAAAACAAAAGGATGGCTTCTTTAGGACATTCTAAATGGACATAACCCTGTACCTTGACTTCAGTTCAAGAGAATTGACTTGGCCAACATGGGTCTATAGTATCACACTAGAGTTCAGAAAATCTCAGAATTTGAATTGGTCCATGTCACGCACAAGATAGGTAGGAAAATCTTACTCCATTTTACAGATAGTTCACTTAAAGCTAAGAGGGTGTCTGGCAGGAAGTTATGATTACTGAGCTTCCTCAGTGAACCTTGGCTCTCCGCTCCACCCACTGATCCTCCCCTACTTCTGGGAGTACTTGCTTAGTCTTCTGATTGAAGAGCCACTTTGAAAAACTGCTTTGGCAGATGTTTATCACCATTAGAAAGTTTCATGATAGTAAAGTTGTCACTGGGTCATTTCCTCACTTCTGATACTGGTGCTGTCTGGGATGAGCCAACCACCAACTGTCAGTCCTATAGTACTCTATTATGGACTGTAAGACAAGAACAAAGATTGGCTTATTCCCTGAGGTGAGGAGACAAACCAGGGTCAAAATAGATCATGTTTTGATCAAATGGATCAATAGTCCATATTGTACCAAAAGATCAGTAATTGGGTATGAATAATATAGTTCCCAAATAAATATGTCTTTGGGATTAAAATGGTAGCCATCATGTGTATATAGATGAGTGAACTGATGAAAACATGTCTTTGTATGTACCTTCCAAATAATAAATAAAGTTTCTGAAAATATTTTTTAAATACAGAGTTGCCATTCATCCATCCTAGATGTTTATCATCAGATGAATGTATAAAGAAAATGTATTCATATCCTAACAAAATTCTATTTAACCATAACGGAAAATGAAATCATGATATTAGAAGGTAATTGGATACAATTTTCATACTAGACAAAGTATCACAGACTGAGAAAGAAAACCACTACATGTTTTCTTTCATATATGGGTGCTAGATTTTATAGAGAGAGGGGATATGTGGGTACAAACCATGAAGCTAGAAGAGGGACTATGATGGGGAAATGTAGGTCTTAAATGAGAGTTGTTAGGAGGAAATGTAGGTGATAGAATACACATGGCATGAAAACAGATTGGGGACTACTTGGTGGAGGAAGGGGAATAACTGGAGGGAGACATGGGGATACAGGAGGAGGTATGGAGAAGAAGATCAACAACAAAATGTGTGAAGCTTGGAATGGTGGCACATATTTCTAATCCCAGCATTTTGGAGGCTGAGGCATGAGGATCAGGAGTTCATTGACAGCCTGGGTAGTGAAACCTGTCTCAAAAAAAGACAACTAAATAAATAAGTATTTGAGTATATGTGAGAATGCAAAAATGAAATTCATCACTTTGCATGCTAACTTAACAAAGTAATAACACTGAAAAAAATAGAAGCATATCCAGGGATATTTAAGTGTGTCTTACCAACACACCATGGCTGGGTGACAGTCATCACTCCATTCTTTATAGAGCAAATTTCTTGTCTTAAGGCATCAATCACTCTCATTCTGATCTCTGTCCATCCTTCCAGTATTATATCACTTTTTATGCTTATAGTAAGTATCCCTGCTCTTCTATCTAGTACAGTGTATCTTTCCTTGGCTCAAAATGCTATTTCAGTGTAACAGGTCCTTACATTGTACAAAAGGGCCTCTTCTTGACTGGTACAGTGGATCTTCTGTGATTTGGAGGTTCTTAGAAGTAGCCAGTCTGTGAAAAGCATCAGAAGTTATCTTTTACCTCAGTTAAATATGAGCTCAGGGCTGGAGAGATGGCTTAGCGGTTAAGCACTTGCCTGTGAAACCTAAGAACCCTGGTTCGAGGCTCGATTCCCCAGGTCCCACTTTAGCCAGATGCACAAGGGGGTGCATGCATCTGGAGTTTGTTTGCAGTGGCTGGAGGCCCTGGCACACCCATTCTCTCTCTCTCTCTGTCTTCCTCTTTCTCTCTCTCTGTCTGTCACTCTCAAATAAGTAAGTAAAAATAACAAAAAAAAAATTAAAAAATGAGCTCAAATGGCCTCTTCTCCACTCCCATTATCTATTGGGAAGCATCTGTTAATGGGAACTTAAAGATCCTTCTAGCACATCAGAAAGTGGGGAGGTAATCTGGTGTCATAATTCTGATAACTTACAATGTGTGCATGAGTCTGAAAGGCCATGGCTGTACTATTCTCTCTCTCTTTCTCTCTCTCTCTTTCTTTCTCTCTCTCTCTTCCCATACATTCTCAGTGTTTTCCTCAGGCACAAAAAGTTTAATTGTATGTCCCAATTTGAAATCTTTTCAGGGAAAGTAAGATTTTATACTAGACTTCCTGGTTTGGACATTTAAGGAACTTCAATCTTAACCAAAATTCAATGTTGTTTAGTTTGAATGAAACCAATTAGGTAACCTATAGAAACCAAATATATTTCTCTATAGCACTTGGGCAGCATTAGAGACATTATGGTATTTGATGGGATATATTTTGGTGTGATGATTTAAGTAGCAAGCTATGTGTGGTAGTTTGAGTAGATGCCCCCCCCAATATATTCAGTGTTTTATTAGTTTGTAGTTTGCATCTGCAGCCACCTGGCTGGAAGCGGTGTCATTGGGTGGATCTTAAGGTGGAGTGGTGCGTTTGAGATTTCAATCTAAAGATATGCAAAGTGTGCCTAGCTGGAGTTCCTGAAGTGTGCTGTGCTGTTTGGTTTTCGGCTTTTGGCTTTTGGCTTGTGCCTCTATCTGTTTGGATCTGTGAAGGCAGACCAGCTTCTTCTGCCATTATGGAACTTCCCCTGGATCTATAAGCTTCAGTAAATATCCCTTTCTACATAACTGTGTCTGGTCTGCAAGTTCATCTCAGCAAACCTGAAGCTGTCGGCTACACTATGACAAGAATTGTCTAGGTTTCTATAATCTGTGTTAAAACATTATACTCACTAATACCAAAAGATTTTTCCTCTCAAATATGTTCTAGATAATATTCTTGTGCCGATAAGATTTTTCTTGTGTTTAGTGGGTATAGAAATTACATAGGGGCCGGGCATGGTGGCGCATGCCTTTAATCCCAGCACTCAGGAGGCAGAGGTAGGAGGATTACCGTGAGTTCGAGGCCACCCTGAGACTACATAGTGAATTCCAGGAGAGCCTGGACCAGAGTGAGACCCTACCTCGAAAAACCAAAAAAGAAATTACATAGGGTTTAACATTTTACATTGTCTTGGACTTGGAAGAAAAAAAGAAACATGCTCCAATCAGTTTCAAAGTCATGTCACTTCTCACATTCATCCATGATGCCATGTCTTCCTCTAATCTCTTCATCTTGTCTTTGCATCTCTTATCCCATGTCCTAGTGCTTTCCTACTTTGTCTCTCTGCCCCTTGTCAAATCTACCAGGATAACTCCACTCTTGGGCCTTTGTACTAGCCCAATATCCATTTACTCTTCATGGGACTCTTCCTGCAGGTAGACAAGTGGTTCAAGCTCTCATTTTTTGAAGTCTTTAATTCATTGTCACCCATTCTTCTTGTATCAGACAGCTTCAGGTTCGCTGAGATAAACTTCCAGACCAGACACAGTTATAGAGGAAGGGATTTATTGAAGCTAACAGATCCAGGGGAAGTTCCATAATGGCAGAAGAAGCTGGCCTGCTTTCACAGGCCCAAGCAGACAGAGAGAGAAGCACAAGCCTAAAGCCAAAAGCCACAGCACACTTCAGGAACTCCAGCTAGGCACACTTTGCATATCTTTAGATTGAAATCTGAAACCCACCACCACACCTTATGATCCACCCAGTGACACTGCCTTCAGCCAGGTGGCTGCAGATGCAAATTACAAACAATAAACTACTGAATATATTGGGAGCCATCTATTCTATTCAAACCACCACACTTCTTGTGCCTCTTATTCCAGACATTGTGATTTTATTTCTATATTTCATTTTTCTCATGGGGGTTGATTAATACATAGCATATATTTTATTTTGGTAGCTCCAGGAGTACATGGGTAGGTGTCAGTTTTTTAAATCACTGTGTGCAAAGATAATGCTTGAAACATAATAGTCAACATCCATTGCCAAGCTCTTCTGTTGGAATATCTTTGTCTCTAGAACTGAACCCAGGGTGACAAGGCACTGCCTCATGGCAACTAGTTTAGGTCATAAATGAGTTAGTACCTTATCATAGAGGAAGGAGTAGGGCATACATAGATTGTCAAATCTATCAACATACTCACTATCATCAAAAATGTTCATTTAGTACCTTAGTATTGAAAATAAAGATTGTTTTCTTTTCTTCTTCTTCTTCCTTTTTTTTTTTTTTTTTGGTCTTTTGAGGTAGCGTTTCACTCTAGCCCAGGTTGACCTGGAATTCACTCTGTCTTCTCTAGATGTCCTCAAACTCACTGCAATCCTCCTACCTCTGCCTCCCCATTGCAGGGATTAAAGGCATGCACCACCACTCCTGACTCAATTGTTTTAAATTTTGATGTTATAGGGAGTGTTTCAATAAGCACCTTCATATTGAAATATTTGCATAACTCATACTCATTTTGATATCCTCTACATATACATTAAATTTGTGCTATTTGAAACCATTGATTTGTTGGCTAAATTGAATTTAAAATGTCTGGAGGAAAAAACATACTGCTCTATAGCCAGTTATGATTAACTGTTTTCTGTTATTATCCGTGCTAAATCATCCAGTCATTAGGACTTGCCAGGTATTCTTTCCTTTCATCAGAAAAAATAAGCGAACATATGCATGTCATGAGAAATTTTTTCCTCAAGGTTGGGGGGTTGGGGCACCAGCACATGTCTATTTACCTCAGACAGAGCACAGACAACAGACTAAAATAGTTACACCAAAACCATCTTTGGTGAACAAATGAGTTCACTGGGGATTTTTACAAAGCAGATTGGAGGGTTGTTTATAGGAGCAATGGATGACTCAAAGGCAGCTGCATCACTGCGAAGCCCACCCCAGCATAGGTGATGGATTCATGGAAGCTGCATCTCTGGAGCTCCCTGCACAACCTGCAGGCAACTAGGCCAGTTGGAGAGACTTGAGTTCACTGCATTACTTGTAGGCAGCTCAGAGTCTCATCCCCCAAAGATTTTTTTCCCTTAATACAGCCTTAGGGTGGGGTCTTGCAACTTCTTAGATTTGTTTATTTCCTGAGTCTTTTTTTCAATTTATTTTTATTTTTGTAGTCAGTGAATACACTCAAGTTGATACCATTGTTAGCCTCCTCCCTGTCCTCCCCCCTCCACAGGGACCCTCCTTGTTGGGGTATATGGGCCGTGCATTGTGGGGTTAGCTTTCAGTTTTGGGTAGGAGGAAATGTCTCAGTGTGTCATGACCAAACATGTGGCTCTGACATTCTTTCCACCCCTTCTTCCACAAATTTCCCTGAGCCATGTTGTGTTCATATTAGGTCTGCTTCCGTGTTGAGATCTTGGGAGCCTCTGTCTCTCTGGGTATCTGGTTTGGCAGGGGTTAATTGTTCTATGTGTCTGTCTCCGGCACTATTGTGCTGGTTCCCAGTTCGCCAAGAAAAGTGCATTCTGGCATGTTTCTCCAATTATTCTTAGTTTCAGCTGGGGCCCTTTTGAGATGTGGTGGGGTGGTTATCTCCTTAGGCTCTGCATCTATCTGAAAAAGAGAGGCAGATTCTCCAACGGAGAGTAAGTTAGCACCAAGGAAATGTGATAACCATTTTTCTAGAGAAAGTTTAATGGGGAGCAGGCTTATTTTTGGATATGTTTATGACTTGTTTCCCAGCTCCAGCTATGGGTTCTGTTCCACTGAGCTGATCACTTAGCCAAATCAAGAGCAGTTGGTTTCCCATCATGGCTATGTGCCACTATTGCACTTACATGAGCATCACGTCAGGTTGTTGGCTGCTAAGTAGGTTAGACCATGCATTGCTTGGACAGATATTGGTCATTTTCACCCAGTCACTCATGTACATCTTCTAGCACTAGACACACTAACTGTCTGAGGAATGACTCTCTTCCAGCTTCCAGCCATGGTGCTACATGGTATGTGCCAACAGTGTATGGTGTCTTCAGCAGTAGGGTCTTACCACTAATCTATGGTGGATCTTCAAGCACTCTGACACAAGTCTGTCTTCTTTTGGGAAACCTTGTAGGTCTCTGTGATCAAAAGCTCATTGTGGATGATAGCCCCATGCTGGTACTGGGAGTTACAGGTCAGCACCCAAGAAGAGAAGGAAGAAAAGGATAAGTAATATAAAAGTGATAGAGTGATGAGAGAGAAGAGGTAGAGAGAGAGAGAGAGAGGGAGGGAGAGAGAGAGAGAAACAGAAACAGGAGGAGATAATGGTCAGTTTTCACCATACTTTCTCCAGGGGTTTATGAATCTGGTGTTCCCTCTAAGGGCCTGGTGAAGGTTCAACCATTTGGTCTGTCTTTTTGAAAGTAGAGTTTTATGGTACCACTGCCATTTGGGTCCAGTATTGTGTCCCCTACCCCATCCCTTACCCTACCCTCCATTCCCACCCTCTCTATTGTCTTGTTCTTGAGATGCTTGCTAGGTATGTTGGCATCTTGGGTAGATTCAGGTTAGGAGCTGTAGATGAGTGAGACTATGTGGCAATTATCTTTCTGTGATTGGGTGAGTTCACTGAAAATGATCTGTTCCAGGTTCAACCATTTTTCTTCAAATTCCATTCTGTCATTTTTCCTTACTGCTGTGTAGGATTCCATGGTGTAGATATAGCACATCTTAGTTATCCATTTTTCTAATGATGGACATCTGGGTTGATTTCAGCTCTTGGCTATTACAAATTGAGTAACTATAAAGATGGTTGAGCAAATATCTCTGAGCTGAGGCATGGAACTTTTAGGGTACTTGCCCAGTAAGGGAATAACTGGGTCTGTTGGTAAGTCTATAGTCAGCTTTTTTAGGAGTCTCCATATTGCTTTCCAAAGTGGTTGTATCATCTTACATTCCCACCAACAGTGGATGAGTGTTCCTACTTCTCCACATCCTTGTCAGCATTTATTTTCATTTGATTTTTTTGATGTTTGCTATCCTTATTGGGTAAGGTGGAATCTCGTAGTTGTTTTAATTTGCATTTCCCTGATGATTGTGGATGATAAATATTTCCTGTGTGTTTGCCATTTGTATCTCTTCCTCTGTGAACTGCCTGTCCAGTTCCTTGCCCCATTTTGTGAGTGGGTTGTTTGACTTTTTATTGTTTAGGCTTTTTCGTTCTTTGCAGATTTTAGAAATTAGGCCTCTGTCAGTTGGATATTCAGCAAATATTTTCTCCCATTCTGTGGGTAATCTATTGGCTTTGCTTATTGATTCCCTTTTTTGCCCCTCCACACCCTCCCACTGGCAATCTATTAGAGATTACTCTCCCCTAAAGACCTAGTGACACCTTAATACCTTGCCTCTCCTTCCCCAGAGTTTTGGCTCAGTTAGGAGGACAACATCTTGACCAGAAGCCCCACTGTTATTACTTCCTGAGTCTTTTGAGCTACCTTCATCTACCGCCCTCAGGAGGGAATATTTAAATATCTAATTAACACCCTTTAAGATTGCCATCAATCATTCCTATAACCTTGAAGAATGGTCGTGTGACCTTCTAAGTTTCAAGTCTCTAAGACTTGATTTCTTGAATTCTCAGAGCTTCCTTCCTCTTTTTAGGATGGGATGTTTCAATTTGGAGGAATCTGCTGCACAATGCCAGAAGCTTTTCTGGTGACCATGGATACCGTTATAAAAAATTATAGCCCAAGTCTTATTTATCATGAAACATATTGCTAAATAGAAAAAAATAAACCTTAAATAGACATGTGTGATAGCTAATTTTATATGTCAACTTTGCTTGGTTATGGTGACTACTTGTTTGGCAAAATATCCATCTGTATGTTTCTGTACAGATATTTCAAAGAACTAATAATTTAACTCAGTAAACTTTGAGGAAAGTAGATTGAATTCCATAAAAATTTTGGGTCTTTTATAATCTTGAAGGCCTTAAGAGGCAAGTACTGAGGTTTCTCAGAGGAGAAATTCTTAACAGCACCCAAAAACCTGACTGCATTTTTAACCATGCAGAGTTCAGACTCAAATCTCCATCACTGATTATCTCAATTTCCAGTCTGTCAATCTGGAGAATCTTAAATACTGTATGATATGATAATTACAATGAGTAATATGTCTATAATGAGTCTATGCAAGGACCAGATTTATATTACAGAAGCAGGAGAATGCCTCTGAAGAAATAACCTCATAAAATATGGAAAACACATAAAAAATTTATGAATAAATAAAGCAGACTTATGCAAGCAAGGGGAATCTAAAATTTGTGCTTTTTACAATGAAGGCAATGAGGTGTTGGCCCATCCACAGAGTTTATTGAATAAGCAAGCAAGTGGCACAAGATGAGGTTGGAAAGACAAGCATGGAACAACTGTGTGATGCCCTGTAAGTTATGATCATGACAATAATAGGGTTTAACTCTAGTCCAGGCTAACCTGGAATTCACTATGTAATCTCAGGGTGGCCTTGAACTCATGGTATCCTCCTACCTTTACCTCCCAAGTGCTGGGATTAAAGGCATGCACCACCACACCCAGTCTTGATTACAACAATATTAAAAGTACTTCCTAGATTTCTCACAGGAGTAATCAAGTCTCTGATGTAAGAAGATGCTGCATGATGTTTTTCCTCTGGGCATAAATGGTACCATCTTGGAGTAGAGATTGGTTTGGTTCAGTAAGCATGGCAAGTTTGAAGCAGAACAATCCAGTGACAGTGAGGGGTTTGGCCATTGTAATAGTGCTATTGACACTCCCTAGTAGATGGTGGAGGGGAATGACATAAGATCCTCACCTGGGTGTCCCAATTATTGTTCCTTCCTGACCTTCCCTCAATTGCAAGGGAAGCAGGTTAATTGCAAGTAGGACTCTATGATACAAAATCCATCAGGTTACCATCTAAGATGGGCTGGGACTCTGTAGTGATGCAGCTATCTTTGAGTCATCAATGTTCCTGCCTGCAGCTTCAATAGATTCCTTGGCTTGCCAAGTTGGGCTTTGGTGTAAACATGCTTTGGTATGTCATCTGTGCCCTATCTGGGTTGAATAGATATGTGTGTTCACCCTTTTAGCCTGCAGTCATGATGACCCCCCAGCTCTTTGTGAATGCAATCTATGGATTATTTTGATATTTTATTGGTTTTTATTCTTTAAATAAGGCTCATAAATGCATTTCTGCATGCCTAACACTTTCTTCAGTTACTAGGGGACTGTGTGTGTGTGTGTGTGTGTGTTAAACACTAGGATCCCAGACTTTGTGGGCATGACTTGACTTGGATCTCAGACTTTATGGGCATGACTTGACATGAAAATTTACTTTTCTTCTTATTTGCAAAAAAGAAGTATATCATACTCAGTTGAACACCAAATGTGAAAACTAGAAAGTCAAACTGTAGCAAAAATTAAGTTAAAGAATTTGGTCCACTTAAATTACCTAAAGGAACGATCTGATTAGGACTTGCTATTAAACTTTCAATTCTACTTAACATGGTATGTATTAAATAAAGTCAAATATCTCCTTTTAAAAGGCAGTTTTATTTGCATTAAGTTCTACCTTGAGCAACTCTGAATCCTCAGTGGGATGAACATTAGGACTTACTCATTGTCTCACAAGTCAACTAATTTTTGTTTGCTCTATTAACTGAAGATAGAAATTTAATCAATGTTACTGGGTAATGGTTTTTATAAGAAAAAGATGAACAGTATTTGAATCATTTGGAATTTGGTTAAAAATTAATAAAATGGGGAAGAATGATTGCTAAGAGGAACATGAGAAAATGGTGACTGAAGCCAGTGTCTACACTGTAGGTAGAACAGTAAGATAGGGTAGCCCCACCTTGAGTAAATGGAGACCTTCTCAGTGAGAAGAAACATAGAGTGATCAAAAACCATATAAAACTCTAATAGTACCAGGCATGGTAGTGCATGCCTTTTATCCAAGCACTCAGGAAGCTGGGAGTTCAAGGCCAGCCCAAGACTACATAGTGAATTCTGGGTCAGCCTGGGCTATAGAGAGATCCTACCTCAAACAAACAAACAAACAAACAAACAAACAAACAAACAAAACTCTAATGGCTATGTTTCTGGAATAGGAATCAGGCACCAAATTTTGACTACCAGTTCTATTCATTTTCAGGGTTATCTGAGCATATACAAGTGACTTATGCCATAAGAATCTTTGTTTCCCCCGAGAATAAATAAATAGCATTTTGATTATTAAAAGGTTATAGATATGTGAGTACACTTGGCTCAGATGAGGGCAAGAATCAGAATGCACCTTAGAAAGCACAAGGTTGAATCACAATCATAACAGTCTTTCATATTGTGCTTTAGTTAGCTACAAACACATTGAGATTACCTACTTTCAGCTCTAAAATCAGCTCATTGCCATATGTTCATAGTTCACCCCCTTTTGACTTTCTGAAGGAATGCATAAGCAAAGAATGATTTAGCTATCATCCCAAACCTCCAGGATTTTCTGATGGCTTGTTTTCTTTTAAAGATAAAGTTTGTCTGTGGTGGTAGTGGAGAAGTCAATTTGATCAGTAATTTATTTAATAATTTCTATTGTCTGCCAACCATGTCTTTTATTGAAACAAATCTCAGTGCCATCTTGAGGGACATTCTGATATTTCTTTTTTTGTTATGAAAGAGAAGCACTTGACATATTATATGTCTGATTTCACAGTTGCAACCCTTTGGGCATTTAATAAATGTGTGTATCAACTTCATATTTATTAGTAAGAGTCTTCTGTGTGTCACCACATTTTCTGTTAGGTAATGAATATATATATATATATATATATATATATATATATCCTCTTCCTAGAATGACTTTGTTACCTTCTCATAGCAAGAATATATTTTATGCCTTATCTGGCTTTTCTAAATCCTCATAGGTTTGCATACATTTATATAGGCAGAATTACTCTCACACTGAAAGTCTAACACTATGTCCATATCTAATCCATGACTGAATTGTACCGGTATTGTGAATATGCTTTGCATCTGCAAATTCTGATAGAGTTTAGAAATATGGATAATTCTGTGCTCCCAATAACAATTTTAGATCTGCAAGGCACATAGTTTTCTTCTATCTGCATGTGAATTATTTAATAAATCTATTTATTGCCTCGTAAAATAGTTTGCTTAACTGGAACAATGTATTTTATTTCAGAATAAACTGCTTGTAAAATAAGCTGGAATTGTTTCCAGAAGAGAATGATTATGGGTCTGTGCTTTTCATGGCTATGGTATTAATTTAAAATTATTCCAATATATTTAAAGTTGTTAACATTTCATGAAAATGTTGTCAGCTACTGGCTGGAACTTGACATAAAATGTCTCACCCATGCAATAATTTTACATCATAAGGTTTTGTTATAATAACTATTTATCAAACATGGAGGGGAATATCTTCTTAGGGTATTCTTTATTTCAACTATGTCCTTGTAAATAAAAAAAAATCCTTTCTTGATTACATAATATTCTGTATTTACTGAAACAGAGTAATAAATAATATGAAAGAAAATAATAAAACCAGTCTGATTTGTATCTTAAGTACAATGCGCATCAGAAAACTTTCTATTCCCTCTGTTGGAGGACAACCTAGCAGTCAATCACGTGACAGATCTTAGTTGAGCACTCTAGTGTTGAAGAAGTGATTCACAACAGGGACTTATTGCATAATGCACGTGTTCCCCGAGTATCCTACTCTACATCATTTTATTTCTGACATCTCCACCCCACTCTGTCTGCGAGCTAATTGAATATCAGTACTTCATCTGCTTCATGCCAAAAATGCTGCTGTGAAGTTCTGCAAAAAGCTAGTGTGTTTAACAGAATCATTTGTTTTAGTGTGATAGGATGAACTAGAAAGCCAGGGAAAACATCTATCGAACAATAATTTATAAAGAAATAGTGTTCTGGGTTCAAGTCAATAATTCAGCTTATTGCTAGCTCTGGAAATGACTGAGCAAAGAATATCCAAGATGTTGTAAAATCTTTGGTGGTGGGATTTGGGGTCAGGGTCCTAGGTTAAAGAATAATGTGCACTTGACAGCTAGGGGATCCATGGTGCTGCAAGGGAAAGAGGCTCATTGCAGAGGAAATATTTTTATTGGGTGATTTGGGACTTAATCAACTCATTCATTTATTGTCATTCTTAGAATTGGAAATCTGTACTTTAGAAAGTTTGTTTTTTTCACATTTGTATTTGAATTTCTATTTTATGTCAACTTATACTTTATGTTCTAATGGCATGTAGTAAAACCCTTAGATAAATATCATCCTGTTTAGATATACAAAATGAATTCTGGTGGAAACCTATGTTGGTTTTAATGAGAGCTTGTAATGTTAGTGATAGTAAAGGCCAGAGTGAGAGACCCTTACTGCAAAAATGAAACAAATGAAGACAGTGTAGGGACTGGCACTAGAGTCATTCTTGTTATCCACAAGACACTCCGGGGCCACATTCTGTGATAGAATTTTGTGTTTTATTTAAAAATAAGAGAATCTGTTACTTCCAATAAAGTGCTCTTGGGCTAGGAAGAGTCATCAAAATCTCAGGTCAGAGTTCCTCTTTGGGATCAAAGTGAAACAGGGATAGACATATGCTCAATTTACTGATATATCATTCAACAAATGTTAATCCATTGCCAGGTACAGTTCTAAGTGCTAAGGATGCTTGGAAATGAAGTAAGCACAACTTTTCCCTCATAGACAGTAATAAATAGATTCACTTGACTCCATTTGAAAGCTACTCATAAAGAGAACACCAAGAAAAGGTACCACTAAGAAGAGTACCACTGATAGCTAGCTAGGAATTTCATACTATTACATATAGTTTTAGCAGACATTAATCAGATTCTGTGTCACACTATACAAGATCACAAATAAAACTACTATTGTAGTTAGGTTTAGGGTTAGGATTAGACCTATGGTTAAGGTTAGGTTTAGGGTTAGGTCTAGAGTTCAGTATAGAGTTAAAGTTAGGGCTAGGGTTTGGGTCCAGCATAGGGTTAGTGTTAGGCCTAGGTCAATAGTTAGGATTAAGGTTACTGTTAGGTATAGGCCTAGTGTTAGGGTTAGGCCTACACTGAGGGTGAGGGTTAGGGTTAGGTTAGGGATACATTTAGGCCTAGGATTTAGGTTAGGATTAGGCCTAGGCCTACCATTAGGTTCAGGGTTGGAGTTAAGGTAAGGATGAAAGGTTAGGGTTAGGTTTAGGATTAGACCTAAACTTAGGGTTAGGGTTAACATTAGGGTAAGATTTAGGTGCAGGCCTATGTCTAGACCCAGGGTTAGGTTGAGATTATGTCTATATTAGGGTTAGAATTAGGCCTAGAATTAGGGTTAATGTTAGACCTAGGCCTAGAGTTAGGGTTAGGCTTAGGCCTAGGCCTAGGCGTAGGGTTAGGAATAGAGTTAGGGTCAGGTTTAGGGTCAGAGTGAGGGTCAAGATTAGGGTTAGACCTAATTCTAGGGTTAGGGTTAGGGGGGTTGAGGGTGAGGGTTACTGTTAAGCCTAGACTTAGGCCTAGGCTTAGGTTAGAGGTTAAGGTTAGGTCTAGGGTTATATATAGGGTTAGAGTTAGGTCTAGGATGAGGTTTAGGCTTAGGGTTAGAGTTAGGGCGAAGGTTTTGTCTAGGTTTAGCATTAAGGTTAGGGTTAAGTAGTAGGGTTGGGTTGGGTCAGGGTTGGGATTAGGATTAGGGTTAAGCCTGAGCCCAAGCCTAGGATTAGTTTTGGGTTTACACCTAGACATAGGGTTAGGCTTAGGGTAAACTTTAGGGTTATGGTTAGATCTAGGGTTAGGTTTATAGTTAGGGTTAAGTTTTGTCTAGGTTTAATGTTAGTGTTAAGTTTAAGGCCTAGGCTAGGGTCAGCATAAGAGTTAGGTGTAGGATTTTGCTTAGGGTTAGGTTTAGATCTAGAGGAAGGGTTAAGGGAAGGGTTAGAGTTAAAGTTATGTTTAGGGGCAGGGATAGGGTTAGGTTTAGGTTTAGAGTTAGGGTTTGGGTTAGTCCTAAGGTTACTGTCATCATTAAGTCCTAGCATGCCAACATGAATAAGGCCATTGATCCTGCCTAAAACTGGGAGCATGTTAATTAACATATATTGCTTAGTCTCTCTCTAGCTCTCCCTCCCTTCTTAGGTTTCCAAGGTGTTAGGGTAAGATTCAAAAGAGTTTGTATTACCCTGAAGCAGGACTATTAATATAATTTTACAGGTCCTGAGCAAAATTAAAGCTATTTCTTTTTTAAAAAGTAGAACAAATATATTTAAAGCCCCACAGTAATGCTTATCCTTTTAAAATATTTTATTATGTATAAAAATAATAGGCACAATCGTTCTACGCAAGTTATAACCATACACACAGCAAAGAATAATATTTTGGTGTCATAATTTTATAAATACAGTAAATAATATGAATGTTCTTGCTTGATTGATGACAAGGTTTCCCTTGCTTACTTTCTGTAGATTCATTTATTATATCACTGAAATTTTATTTTCAGCAAGTTTGTTTTTAATCTGTCATTGAAAGCACCGCAGTCACTTTTGGAAGTTGTAAGATTACAAGACGACTACTGAATTTTATATTTGAAATATTTGGGGCCAGGTGTATGGATCAGTAGTAGTAGAGTGCTTACCTTCCATATTCAAAGCCCTGGGTTTGATCCCATGAACCCCTTCCTCCAAAATGAACAGGAGTTTTAAGATGAAGTGACTGTGATTGTAGCCATTTAAGATTATTTTATAGGGTGGGACATTGGGCTAAATTTTAATAAATTATTTAAAAAAAGATATGAGAGAGAGCAAGCGAACGAGAGAGAGAGAGAGAGAGAAAGAATTGGTGTGCCATGTCCTAAGCCACTGAAATTGAACTCCAGACGCTTGTACCTCCTAGTGGGCATGTGTGACCTTGTGCTTGCCTCACCTTTGTGTGTCTGGGTAAGGTGGGATCTGGAGAGTCAAACATGGTGCCTTAGGCTTTACAGGCAAGGACCTTACTTGATAAGCCATTTCTCTAGCCCTAAAAACACAAATTTTAATGTTTCTAAATATGGTTCTTATTTAAATTTAAATTTGTTTATTTGCAAGGAAGAAAAATGGAGAGAGAGAGGAGACGAGAGAGAGAGACTAAAATGGGCGTACTGGGGCCTATAGCCACTGCAAACAAACTCCAGATGCATGCACCACTTTGTGCATCTGGCTTTATGTGGGTACTAGAGAATAAAATCCAGGTTGTTAGCCTTATCTGCTGAGCCATCTCTGCAGCTCAAGATTTGACTTTCTGTACAAATGAGTTTTATGTAAATTGGAAATTAATTTCAAATGCAAATCGGAATTATGTCATGTTAATGTTTCATTGGTATTTCTTACCACTTGTGGAACTTTCACAATAAACCAAATAGGCAATGTGGTGGTTTTGAATAAAATGGTCTCATGAGAGAGCCACCCCATCATACCTCAAAAGGGCCCCGGCTGAAACTAAGAAAAATTGGAGAAAAAAGCAAGGGGGCTGTTTTCCTGATGAACCGGATACCAGCACAAGGGGGAAGGAGATCAGCACAGAGAAAAATCAACTCCTACCAAATCAGAGAGCCAGAGCCTCAGAGGCCCCCAACACCTCATCACTGAAGCAGACCAAAAATGAACCCAACATGGCTCAGGGAAATTTTGCGGAAGAGGGGGCGGAAAGAATGTCAGAGTCACATGTTGGGTCATGATATGCAGAGACATTTAGCTTACCTGTAACTGTGGGCTAACTCCACAATGCATGACCTGTATACCTCAACAAGGAGGGGCCAAGGGGAGGGGGTAGGTCATGGATGAGCCTAATAATGGTACCAAACTGACTGTATTTGCTGAATACAGAACTGACTAATAAAGAAAAAAGAAAAAAAATGGTCTCATGATTTCAGGTGATTGTTATTAAGTTTTGTACTTAGTCCCCATCTAGTAAAGCAATTGGGAGGTGGAGCCCTGCTGGAGGAAGTGTGTTACAAAGAGAAGACCTTCTAGGTTGAGTCCAGCCTTTTGTGTTCAGAGTCACCTTATGCTTCTAGTGCTGGCTACTGTCTCTCTCACCATGATGAAGCTTGCTCTGGAAACTGTAAGCCTGAAATAACCCCCCCTTTCCCATATGGTGCTTTGTGCCAGGTCTTTGTCCCAGCAATGAGAATGAAATTGCAATAGTCTCAATATTGTTTACAGTTCCAAATACCTCTTGTGCATTCTACTCCTGTGCCTTGAATTATAAAAATATTGTTTCAAATTGGCTTTATTTTTAAGAATTATTTCATGTGGTGATTGTTTTCCTTTAGAATTTATTTATTTTTTTTTAGTGAAAGAGAGAGAATTGGAGCACCAGTGCCATGACCAATGCAATCTAACTCCAGAGGCTTGCTCCACGTTAGCATGAACGAGCTTGTGCTTGTGTCACCTTTGTGCATCTGGCTTACATGGAATCTGGAGAGTCAAGCATGGCTCCTAAGCCTTTGCAGACAAGCACCTTAACAGCTAAGCCATCTGTCCTCATCTGGTGTTTTATGAGACAATATTGTTATTTTCTGTTGAAGGAGGTGATCTTTAACATTATCCTTTGGCAGGGCTGAACAGATGGCTTAGCAGTTAAGGTGCTTGCTTGCAAAGCCCACTGATCAAACAACCCACATAAGCCAGAGGCGAAAAGTGTCACAAGTATCTGGTGTTTGTTAGCAATGACAAGAGCCCTTGGTATACCCACCCATCCCACACATGCAAATAAATACACATATTTTTAAAATATTTTCTTGAGCTAGATAGATGCCTCAGTGACTAAAGGAACTTTCTTGCAAAGTCTGGTGGCATGAAGGCTTGGGTTCAGTTCCCCAGTACCCACATAGGGCCAGACACACAAAATGAAGCATGTGTCTGGAGTTCACTTGCAGTGACAGAAGGCCCTGGAGTGCCCATTCTTTCTCTAAAATAAATAAATATTTTTAGTTTGCACACTGTGTGCCTGACTATGTGGGACCTGGATATTCAACCATGAGTTTTTAGGCTTAGCAGGCAAGTGCCTTAACTGCTAAGCCATCTCTCCAGCCCAAAAGATGTCTTTTTCTAAGCTTATGAACATTTGCTTTGAAAGGTTGCAGGAGGTGTCAATTCTAGAAAATGCTTTGAAGACTCTTGATAATTCTGTGACATATTCATTCCAATCTGGTTTATATTTTAGCTTTATTTTATTATAATTTAATGACAATAATTTACCTCACAATGGGCAGTTGTCTGTCACAAATTTGAGTGTGAGGGTTACTTTGTATGTAAATGTCTTGGGTAGGCATAGGTTTTAGGGAAGGTTAGCCAAATGAACACCCACTATTGGTCCCAGTACCACCATTTAGTGAAGCACCTCTTTTCTTGGTGTTATAATCACCATTTCATATTTCTCTGCTGCTGGTGCTTCTGTTGAATTATACCTACTGACTCCACCATGTAGGTCTGTATAGTAGTTTGAAGGTAAAATGTCCCTCATAGACATATATTTGAATATTTTAGTTCATAGTTAATGGTGCTGCTTGGGAAGGTTGTTGAACTTTTAGGAGGTGAAGCCTTGCTGGAAGAAATATATTACTGGGTGCAGGCCTTGAGGTATTTCATCCTAAGACCACGTGTTGTTCTTTCTCTCTGTTTCCTTGGCCTGCCATGATAGGCTCTGTCTTCTGGAACCATAAGCCGAATTAAATGCTTTTCCTTTCGCAAATTGCTTCTTGTCAGGTATTTTGTCCCAGCAGAGAAAGTCATCAAGCTAGTCCATGTCCTAGCCATAGCCACTCCTTCAGGGAACCACGGTACCCTAGGTTGCACAGCATAGGGTCAACAGCTATTATCTGGCATAGCTCCTGTGCACACGTAAGTGTTTCTATTGGCCCATGGAACATCACTTAGAAATCACGAGTTTCCAGATTAAGGTTATTAAGAACCTTAAGACAATGGCAATAGAGGACTGAGTGAAGTGCAGGATTCTTCTGGGAGCAGGGGCTTGAAAGAATAGGAAGAAAAACTACCTTTCTTTCTTTCTGATTACCTTGTAACATAGAAATAAAGCTCACAGGGAGAGAAAGAGAGAATTGGGCCCAAGCCACTGCAATCGAACTCCAGACACTTGTGCCACCTAGTGGGCATGTGTGAGCTTGCGCTTGCCTGAGCTTTGTGTGTCTGACTTATGTAGGATCTGGAAGGTCAAACATGGGTCCTTAGGCTTCACAGGCAAGTGCTTTAACCACTAAGCCATATCTCCAGTGTTTATGACATTTTTAAAAAGACGTTTGCCACAAGTAGATTTATCAGATTTCTCATCCCTGAAGAACCTCATGGAGTCTTTTTCTGTACAACATAATCTTTCCACCTAGTATCATTGTTTTTGCTTAAACTTCTTTCTTCTTTCCTTTCATCCAATGGAACTTATTCCAGTTAGTCCTTTCCTAGGTTGTAAATGAATTTTGTTAGAATGACACTGAGAAAAATTATAGGATGCTGCAGAATACTCATGTAAGTTAAGTGTATGTATACATATATTTTGGAGAGAAAGAAAGACCTGAAGAGAAAGAAGGGAGGGAGGGAGGGAGAGAGAGAGAGAGAGAGAGAGAGAGAGAGAGAGAGAAGACACATGAACAGAATTAGAGGAATAGAAAGAACATGGCATTTCTACAGAGGCAGTGAGACCTGCATTCAAATTTGACTCCCTTCTCACTGAGTAGCTCTAAGAAAATCTCTTAAACTCTGAGACCCTCAGTTCCTAATCTGTAAAACAGGAGTAACAATAATACTCATTACTAATTGTGGTGGTTTGATTCAAGTGTCCCCCATAAATTTATGTGTTCTGGGTCCTAGGTCCCCAGCTGGTGGCAATTTGGCAATTGGATCCTCCTGGGGGCAGTGTATTGTTGAGGGCAGACTCATGGGTATTATAGCCATCTTCCTTTTCCCAGTGTTTGCTTATACTCCTGTTGCTGTTGTCCACCCGATGTTGGTGAGGAGGTGATGCCCAACCTCTGCTCATGCCTTCGTTTTCCCCTGCCATGATGGAGCTCCCCCTCCTCCAAGCCTATAAGCCAAAATAACTTCTTCCCACAAGCTGCTCTTGGTTGGGTGATTTCTGCCAGTAATGCAAAGCTGACTGCAACACTAATCAACATACCTGTCTTAAGAACATACTATGAGCACTGAGGTTGTAGATGAGTGGTACGGTATCTCTCTAACATGCATGAGATCATGGGTTCAATCCCTACTACCAAAAAAAATAAAAATAAAAATAAAAAACCTAACAAATACCTACATTAGATCAGATACCTGCTGGGGTGGAACTACTTTTGTTGTGCTACATTCTTGTAAGGAGCCAAAATTAAAAAAAAAAGAAAGAAAGAAAGAAAGGAAAAAAGAGGCTAGTGAGGAAGTGAGTGCCATAATCTGGGCGAGACATAGTATTGAAAGAGGTAAAACAGGTATGCTCTAGGTGCATTGTGATGACAGAGCCAAGAGAAGTTTCTGATAGACTAGACTGTTATGAGAGAAATTCTAGAATTGAGGAGATCCACTGAAATTTGCTTGAACAATAGGAAATTTTCAATAGACTATCAGGACAAAGAATTTCATAACTCATGATTGGTGCCTCATAAAACACATACATAGCTAGATGATCCCTGAATCCTGTCAGCTCATTCACACAAAGGGGATCTACGAACACTGCAATAATCTGTATGTCCTTAGCTCTCTGTCCGACCACCTTACTTGCCAATCTATCTGGTTGCACTTGAACTAACATTCAAGGAAAGAGACTGAGGCTATTTATTGGGCACCCTGGATCCTAGGACAGTTTCACCATTAGTCTGTTACTTGATCCTAGGTAGGTCTCTTAATTGTTTAGAAACCAGAGGTGGTTAACACTATAATATTGTCTAACAACATCTCCATTTTCTAGCTCATCAGTGGTGAGCTAGAAACCAGCAAACATGATTGATACAAGAAATGTTATAGAAATAGTAGGTTTGCTAAGTGAGTGTGTTTATTATAATGGCTATTGCTACAGAGCTTTTCATTTCAGATAGGAAAGTTTGGGGCTGTAACTCTTTTAGTTTCTTTAGAATAACAGACCTGAAGATATTCAGAGGCAAATCTTTTAGCACTGAGCACTATTTTCTATTTAAGACACTCACATTTTCTTTGAAGCCATTATTAATTCACTTCTCAGTAACTCTCATGTCGAACTCATTGAAATGGTTTGAATGTGTTATGTCCTCTATGAACTGATGTGTTTGTACACTTTATTTGTACAAAATATGGTTTGTACAGAATATTTGAGAAGATGACAAGATCTTTAGCAGATGGACCATTGATGGAGGAAGTACATCACTACATGTGGGCCTTGAAGTTTTATAGCCAGGCCCAACTCTTTCTCTCTCTCTCTCTTTATCTGTCTCTCCTTCCTGACTGTGGATGCAATGAGATTAGCCAGTGTGATAGTTTGATTCAAGTGTTTCCCATAAATTAAGGTGTTTTGAATGGTAGGTTCCCAGCTGATGGAGATTTGGGATTTAACACCTCCTGGAGGCAGTGTATTGTTGTGGGGGGTGGTTATCGGTGTTATAGTTAGTTTCCCGCTTGTTAGTGTTTTGCACAGTCTCCTGTTGCCTATTGGCCATCTTATGTTGATAGGGGGATGATGTCTACCCTCTGCTTATGCTATCATTTTCCCCTGACATCCTGGAGCTTCCCCTTGAGTCTGTAAGCCAAAATAAACCTTTCTTTTTCCCACAAAGCTACTCTTGGTCAGCTATTTTGTGGCAGCAATGCGAACTTGATTGCAATGGTAAAGTTGGTACCGAGGAGTAGGATTACTACTAGACACCTGACTGTGTGACTTTGGCCTTTTGGAGCTGATTTTCAAGAGGACTGTAGAAGGATTTGAAACTTTGGCCTAAGAGATGACTTACAGTGCTGTAAGTACAGCTTGATAGACTATTCTGGTCAGAGTTGAAAGACCTGAATGTAGTAAGAACTATGGACTGTGAGGTTTGGCTTATGAGGGACCCTCCTCCTTGCGGAATGTGGGGCCTGACTGCTCAAGGAGTGTCTTGTTCTTCTTTATTCCACCTTGGACTAACAAATTGACACACTACCTTGTATTGTGGAGTATAAGAAATGCAGGAAAGAGAGGGTCATTGAGTTTGCAACATGGTCTTGTGTTTTGGAAATGGCCATGGGCAGTGTGAAGCAGGTTTGCTGGATGCCTGCATGGAGACCCAATGGAGCCATGAGGATGGACCTTGGATTGCAGTGGAGACCCAGTGGAGATGCCAGGACCACAAGATGGCTGCTAAAGAAAGCTGCCGGCCTTGATGAAGTTTTCCAGGACTGTGAGTAGCCTAGTTGGAGGGGCAGAATTAGAACTCCAGAGACTTGTTGCTGGTTCGAATTACTGGACTTGGAGACTTGTCACTGACTAGTTGTTAGACTTGGAGCTACAGAGTTTGATGCTTTCCCTGTTTAAATCTTCTATTGGTTGAATATTTCTTTGCTATGCCCAGTGTTATCTTTTGCAGCGTGAGTGTTTATTCTGTGCCATTATAGGTTTTAGGGGGATTTTTTTTTTATTTTGGTATTATGGCTCAGCTAAAAGACCTTGGATTATGGGTATGTTTGAACATCATTAGAATTGATAAAAATTATGGGGACTTTTAAAGGTGGACTGAATGCATTACATTTTACATCATGGATGGTTATCAGTTTATGGGGGCCAGGGGTGGAATGTGGTGGTTTGATTCATGTGTGTCCCATAAACTTAGGTTTTTTGTATGCTAGGTTCCTAGCTGATGGAGTTTTAGGAATTAATGCCTCCTGGAGGCAGTTAGTGTCCCCCTTGCCAGTGTTTGGCACACTCTCCTGTTGCTATTGTCCACCTTATGTTGGTCAGGGGGTGATGTCCACCCTCTGCTCATGCCATCCTTTTCCCTGCCATCGTGGAACTTCCCCTCGAGTCTGTAAGCCAAAATAAACCTTTTTGCCACACAAGCTGCTCTTGGTCAGGTATTTTCTGTCAGCAATGCAAACTGGAGAGCCACTGGTCTTTAGTCTACATTGAAAGGCTAAAGAAAGTGGGTTCCATGTCAATAAAGGATAACACGTACCAGCACGCAGAGAAGGCAGGCAGGCAAAACAAAAGGCCATTTTACACTTTATATATAGGCTACCATCAAATGAGCTATATAGTCTGGGGGAAGGTATTCCCCACTCAGTTAATCCTTCCATAGAAATGCCCTCACAAACTTGCCCAAAAGACATTATGTTGACGTAATCCTTGATCCATTCAAGTTGAGAATAGAGATTAGCCATAATACTTAACAATGGTAGTTTAAATGCCCCTCTCTCTGTTGTAACTTCTCAGTCCATTTTGTGACTCTAATCCTTGGTATCAGTGTATATCCACTTGGTCAGTTCTGATGTATAATTGGTGTCCTTGTGGAGGATGGACTTGAGGCAGCTTCTGAAGCCTTGTTCAAGCTCAGTGATGATGAATATCCTGACTCATATGCTTAGGGGAAGAAATATCTGTTTCCTTTAAATTTGGCACCCTGGATTGAATCAAGGATTAACTTGGTTCAGCCTCTTGCCTTTGAATTCCAGTAGCACACTGACCCATGCTGAAAACTATGGATTTTCATCTTGTTCTTTTTTGTTAGCAGTCCTCTATTGTGTGCTATTTCATATCTTTAAATTTTAACTGCTCTCTGAGGCATTTTATGAATATAATTATTTTTAACAGTTTCTTTGATATTCCTCTAGGAATCTCTGTGTCTATACAAGCTTATATTGACAGTTTGCCCTGTTTTTTGTTTTTGCATGAATGATATCCTACTGTAAGTGTATTCTTAGGTGCTTTATTTTTACTTAATAATACAACTTGGAGATTATGTCACAGCAATGCTCAGCTGATTGACTTACATGTTTTCAAACATATATTTTTTCAATGACCTCCACCATTTCACAGATAAGGAAATTGAAGCATAGAATTGTTAGGTGATTAACCTGGGAATGGTTTTATTGCTGAGTTTTTGCCTCCAAAACCAGGAAGGACTCATGCCTATATCCATTCAAAGAATAGCCCACAGTTTCAAAGCATTTCACAGCTTCAAAGTACTTTCGTATACAAGTTCCCATTTAATTTTCACATTTGTTGAAGTTCTACACCACACCAGATTTGAACATAAAAGGTCCCTGTACTGAAGACACTTATGATGAAATGAGGCAGACATACTCTCAAATAAATGTTTTGATTTAGAGATCTATGTCTTAAAAAGTTACTCCTCAGCTTGGTGATCTCAAGAAATGATGAAAAATTTAATGTGGGGTCTAGTAGAAGGTCTTTGGGGGAATGCCCTCAAAGGGGATAATGCCTTCTTATCTTTTTTTTTTTTTTTTTTTTTTTTTTTTTTTTTTGCTCCTTTGCTGCTATGAAGTAGAGTTCTTTCTTTACCACCAAATCATTCTATGGTATGTTGCCGCCCCACATGCTTAACTACAATGGAATGGGGTATGGACTGAAACCTTCCAAACTGTAAGCTTAAATAAACCTCTTCTCTTTTTAAGTTAATTATCTCATGTGTTTTGTTATAATAATAGAAATCTACCACAATAGATGTTGCAGTCAGGTTCACATTGCTGGTAGAAATCACCTGACCAAGAGAAGCTTGTGGGAAAAAGAGGTTTATTTTGGCTTACAGGCTCAAGGGGAAGCTCCACGATGGCAGGGGAAATGATAACATGATCAGAGGATGGCCATCACCCCCTGGCCAACATAAGGTGGACCACAGCAACAGGAGAGTGTGCCAAACACTGGCATGGGGAAACTGGCTATAACACCCATAAGCTCACCCCCAACAAAACACCAACTCCTCAAGGCATTAATTCTCAAATCTTCATCAGCTGGGAACCTGGGAGATACCTGAATCAAACTTCCACATTCTGCCCCTGATCCCCATAAACTTAGTTGGTAGCCTTCCCCAACAATACAGTGCCTCCAGAAGGTATTAATTCCCAAATCTCCATCAGCTGGGAACCCAGCAACTAAGTTTATGGGGGACACCTGAATCAAACCACCACAATACACAACTGTAATATAACACAATTCTTTAATTTTAGTTTTTCAGATATTTTGTGAAATGTACTAGTGGTTGATCAGTTAAAAACTGATTAATTTGCATAATGATGAAAAATTTTACACACTTAATGAAACTTTAGCTAAATGCAAATACATAAAATGTAAATATGTAAATATGAACACTTGTTCATTTTTTCAAATATTATTATTTATTTATTTGTAATCATAGAGAGATGAAGAGAAGAGAGAATGGGTGTGCCATGTCCTTCAGCCACTGCAAATAAATTCTAGATGCATGCTCCACTTTGTTCATCTGGCTTTAAGTGGGTACTAGGGAATTGAAATGGGGTTTGCAGGCAAGCACCGTAAGCACTGACCAATGTCTCCAGCCCCTTGTTCAGTTTTAAATACAGGTTGTTTTATGCATTTGTTGAATGAAGTGTTCCTTGTTTTTCTTACAGAACCACAGTCATAATGTTATACTTATTATTTACCTTGTCACTTTCATTAAAGTGGAATAGGAAATTAAATTACTGTGGTTGCAAAGAAATCAGGGCACAGAAAGCTAAATTTTAATGATTTTTTTTCACAAATACTAGTTGTCTTATTCACATTTAATTTGGCAGCAGTATTTTTAGTGTGTTCCCTTCCAAAGTGGTACTCTCAATTGTCACATAAATAACAACTATGTCTTTTGTATTCACCTATATTTTGGTGGGGTTGTTTATATGGTATTTACCTAAAACAAACTGGTCTCAGTATCTATCAATATGCAACTCCATGGGATCAAAAGGTGGTGATTACTGTAGCATGGTGCACTGTGGCATGGATTGGTCTGGACTCGAATCTCAGCCATCTTTTTTTCTATATATACTACATGCCCTACCTCAGAAATTAACATAACTTTCTGTGCTTTAGTGTTTTCATCAGTAGAAGTGTAGTTTGAATAGTATTATTGTTAGTATTATTTGAGTCAGTACTTATCAAATGCTTGCAAGAATACTTTGCCTAAGCTTCAGCTGTTTTTGTAATTTTCAGAGAGTAAACTATTAGCTGTGAAGCTTTTCATTCGGTTGCATAATTCACTCAAAAATAAATTGATGAGGTTAGAAATGCCATACAGAAGCCTTCTACCTATCTTCCTACATTCATTATTCTAGCATTATAATTTCATGTCCTGCTATCCCATGATTAATGTACTGTAAGCTTTCTTTTTGTGAATGGTGTAAGGTAAGGTCTACATATATAATTTTTTTGTATGTAGATATCCAATTTTACTAACAGTTCTTGGTGAGAGTTTTTTAATTGTTACTTCTTGCTATACATGCTATAGAGTGGTTAAACACAAATGTATGGGTTTGTTTTGACATAGTTTACACTCTTTCATTACTCTATGTATCTGTTGATATACACTATAGTATTTTTTGGAATACTGTAGCTTTGAAAGGCATCTTGAAATCAGGGGGTATGATGCCTACATCTTTATCCTTATCTGTTATACCTCAATGAATAGCAATAGCAGACTGTCAACAGCTAGGGATGAATTGTGCCATTGTGGATTGAAAGCCTTTGCAACAATTATACCTTAAAATCACTTGGGAGGTTTCAAGTCTGTTCTAAAACATGTATACACTTGTCCCACCTATAGCAGTCATTTGTGGATCTCTGCAGGTAGTCCTAGTTTCCCAGGTTATTACAGTGTGCACTTCAGAGGACCACTTTGCAAGGAAATGTGATGAGTGGGATTACAATAAGTAGGAGTGTTGGTAACTGTTTGAGCAAGGGGTGTGTGTATGTGGTGTGTGTGTGTGTGTGTGTGTGTGTGTGTGTGTGTGTGTGTGAATTCTTGGGGCCAGTATCTGAGGTTTCCAGAGGTTGAGTTCACACAGTGGTAGAGAAAGAATTACATACAGGCCTTCTAATATCAGAACCAATGTTCTTCCCACAACTCTATACTGTCAAGGCAAGAATGTTAAATATAGTTAAGAATTCAAATAAATATACATTTTTAAAGGTAGAAAAATTTAAAGTGAACTATATACATATTTTAAAAATATTTATGGGCTGGAGAGATGGCTTAGTGGTTAAGGCACTTGCAGGCAAAGCCAAAGGACCTAGGTTCAATTCCCCAGGACCCACGTAAGCTAGATGCACAAGATGGCACATGCATCTGGAGTTCGTTTGCAGTGGCTGGATGCCCTGACATGCCCATTCTCTCTCTCTCTCTCTCTCTCTCTCTCTCTCTCTCTCTCTCTTTCTCTTTCTCTCTCTCCTTTTCTCTGCCTTTGTCTGACTCTATCTCTCTCAAATAAATAAAAAAATAAAATATTAAAAAATTGATTTGTTTATGAGAGAGAGATGGAAAGAGAGAGAGAACGGGTATGCCAGGGCTTCCTGAAACTCCAGAAGCATGCATGTACCACTTTGTGCTTCTGGCTTTACATGGATTCTGGAGAATCAAACCCAGGCCACCAAGCTAGGTAAGCAAGTACTTTCAACTGCTGAGTCATCTCGCCAGCCTTTTTTTATTCTGGTAAAATGTGCACTCATAACTCCATAATGAGAAATGTTTTCTACTGACTGGATTGAAATTATAAACTACATAAAAAAGGTTTCTTTCCCTTGGAGTACATGCGTTGTAAAAACTTTTTTTTTTTAATGTACAAATACAATAAAAGGCTAAATGTTTAGTGAACTTTGATAGATTTTTCTCTTTTGTCCATGTTTTTATTAGCCATCTTCAGTAAAATCCTACTTTTTATTTTTCAACTGCTATTTTACCTAATGTGTAAAGACCATGATACATTATATGTAAAACCAACCATACCAGAGGCATAAAAAGTCAATAGTTTAGTGGTTTACTGAAATAGCCTCTTCTCTCCCATGATGAATTGGATCATATGCATATGTGCAGGTATGTTACTACAGGTTCATGAGGAGACACACACACACACACACGCACACATACTACCTAGATAGGAAACATTAGTTAACTGTACTGAAGCAACTGATTTATTCAGATTAAATGAAAGAAGCACATACAAATCATTTCATCAAGATTTACTGGGATGATGTTTGATACTTTTCTTCCTTAGATGGTTATAGAACAAAAGACTGCATTTTCTATAAGTACAAACCAAACAAACACAAAAAGGCTTGAATGCTTTAAAATAAATCATTGCTTTGTGGGGATTTAATAGTGGGAAAATTTCTATTTTTCTTTTTGTTTTTTTTAATAAGTTTTTTTTTTATTTTTACTTATTTATTTGACAGCAACAGACAGAGAAAGAGGCAGATAGAGAGAAATAGAGAGAATGGGTGCGCCAGGGCCTCCAGCCACTGCAAACGAACTCCAGATGCATGCGCTCCCTTGTGTATCTGGCTAATGTGGGTCCTGGGGAATCAAGCCTCAAACCAGGTTCCTTAAGCTTCACAGGCAAGCACTTAACCTCTTATCCATCTCTCCAGCCCTCTATTTTTCTTAAATTTAAAAATAAATTTTAAAAGGCTTCTTCAATGGAATTAGAGCTGAGAGGGTAAAAATCTACACCTTGCTCAATAGTGATGGGAGATGGTGATTTGTCCAAGGAAGCAGAATGAGGAAGAACAGATCAGATGTCTGGACTTTAAGGTTAAAAAAAAAAAAAACACAAACATGTCTAAGAAAGGTTTTAATAACAAAACTTCAGCCCGGTGTGGTAGCACACGCCTTTAATTAGAGCACTTGGGAGGCAGAGGTAAGAAGGATTGCTGTGAGTTTGAGACCACCCTGAGACTACATAGTGAATTCCAGGTCAGCCTGGGCTAGAGTGAGACTCTACCTCAAAAAACCAAAAAAAAAAAAAAAAATGCAAACAAGGAAGAAGAAGGAGAAGAAGAAGATGACGACGACTTCATTGGGTTCTTGTGTGAGTTTCCAGTGGCTGCTGCTACTGTAATAAATTCCCATAAGGTCAGTATAGCAGAAACTTATTCTCTCACAGGTCTGGATATCGCAATTATGGGCTCAGGGTGTCTATCTGGCCACTCCCATTCTGGAGGATCTAGAGAGGAGTTTGTTCCTCTCGTCTTTGAGCTTCTGGCTGTTTGAGGTATACCTTGGCTTGTGGGATCATCTCTTTCTCTGTCCCCATCATCAAGTCACCTTATCCTCTGGATATTTCCATCTTTCCTTTTTTTTCTTACAATAACATTAGATTTGTGATCCAAATGAATAATATAGGATGATGTCATCTTTAGATTCTTATTTATGTCTCCACCAACCCTTTCCCAAAATGACAGTTGGATCGGAACATATCTTTTTGGGGGAAGCAAGGAGTATTCAACCCACTATAGGTTTGTTTAGTGGAATTTGAAAATATTGTCAGGAATAATAAACTTAAGAGCATGGGATTACCTCAGTATCTCAGTATAATGAAGATACAATAGCACTGTGGTTAGTGAAAGTTGCTTGTTTGGAAAAAATACAAGTTTCACTAATAAATACGTGCATTTTTAAGGCTTGCCTGTAAACAGTATAATACCATTTTTTGACTTTATTAATAGAAACATGGATGTGATCATATAGATGAAACCTTACAAACAGAAAACTAGAAAAGATACTTTATTATTTTTGTTTACTAATAAATCTGAAATTTATAAACATGGTTAATAGCATGTGAAAACAGGCATTCCTAAACTCAAAAGTATTAACCTTTTAATTGGTTAACCCGGTGGCATCATTTCCAAATAGTATACAAAAGTTATTCATCTGTTTAGGTAATCACTGTGTTTCTGCATTTAAACTTTTTTATTAAATATGTGATAGCATAGTAGCATAAGAAATTAGTATTGCTACTTTTGAAGGGGTATCAATGTTAGTTGCTATCAAAAATGCTCACTGGGATGGAGAGATGGCTCAGCGGTTAAGGCGCTTAACTGCAAAGCCTAATGACCTGAGTTCAATTCCCCAGTACCAACATAAAACCAGAAGTATAAAGTGGTACATGCATCTGGAGTGTGCTTGCAGTGGCTAGAGGCCTTGGTATGCTCATTCTCATTGTCTCTCTCTCTCTCTTCCTCTCTCTGTATTTCCCTACTTGCAAATAAATAAAATATTTTTTAAAATGCTCACCATGTAGAAGTTAAAGTGATTTCTCTTCAACACACCAAACATGTTTTATCTAGTTGGTATGTTTGTGCTCTTTACTATTTGCTCTTGAATAAACTTTGCAGGTTATTTCCATCATTGGGAATGAATTGCAGTAGAGATAAAATCTTTGTGTAGGAAATAGAGCCAAGATAAATTATTTCCTTACTGATTCTTTTTTTTTTCTTTTTTTCTTTTTACTGATGAGAATTTATTTGGGATGCAAAGATAGATGAAAACCCTGGAGAATATGGTTATAATAAAATAAAGGAGTTTGAGATCCGAGGGAAATAAGGACCTGTCAGCAAGATTAGACATAACTTTTAAAGAAAGTACATCTCAGCTTTGAGACAGGTAGTTGTACATATTCAGGGGAATGACAATTCATTGTCAACTTAATAATACAAAGTTAAATGCCCTACAGTAGTAGTTTTCAACTGTTAGAGGACAAACCCTGTTTCCTCCCTAAATTAACCTCACCTGGAACTTCAATATAAAAAGTGCCTGAAGTGTACTTGGGCTGTACTTTTTCAAAGTGAGGGTAGTTGGAATATTGTCATAGTCTCGGTTTTGTACTACTTGTGTGCTTTTCCATCCATAGCTTTCTTCTCCAATAGGTGACCCTGCATGTTGAGACTCTAATTTTGCTCACAGTTACATTCACATGCCTAGACTTCAGCACATAGTGCCATTGATGCATGCTTATATGTTGAGGGAAGCTAATCAAATTAGGCTGGTCAGGTGCTGCAATCTCTGATGGTGGTGAAGGCCAGCCACAGAGAACATTTCAGTACCTGATGCAGTTCCAAGAGCATAGATTTCAGGATCTCAACAAATGGTGCATAGAAAACATTCCATAAATGAATGAATGAAGCACTGAAATGATTGAATACATAGGTGAGAATCTTATAATTCAATGAGAGCAAGTGTTTTCATTTATGCTTTAAAATATTTTTTAAAATAATAAAGCCAAAATTTAATGAAGGACTCTAATAGAATACTCTTGCGTGTCCCTTCTAAAAAGTCAAGAAAGGGATAACCCTTACTTTTTTTTATAGAGAATTTAATAGGTGTAGGCCCTCTTGTAGCCCACAATTGATGGTAGCTTGATATTGGAGAGTGGGCTTATGTTTGGATATGGTTCTGACTTGTTTCCCAGCTCCAGATATGGGTCCCATACCAGTGAGGGGATCAGTTAGCCAAATTGAGAGCAGTTGGTTCCCCACCATGGCTGTGTGCCACTATTGCGCTTGTGTGGGCATCACAAGTTATTTGCTGCTAAGTAGGTTAGACCATGCGTTGCTTGGACAGATATTGGTCATTTTCCCCCAGTCACCCATGTAGCACCTTCTGGCACTAGACGCGCTGACTGTCTGGGGACTGACTCTCTTCCAACTTCCAGCCATGCCATTCTAATTTGCATGTCAACCACATAAGGTGTCTTCAGCAGTAGGGTCTTACCACTAACTTTTGCTGGGTCATCAAGTACTCTGACAGAAATCTGTCTGTCTTTTAGGAAACATTGTAGGTCTTTCTGATCAAAAGCTCATTGTGGATGATAGCCCCATGCTGGTTCTGGGAGTTACAGGTCAGTGCCCACTAAGAAAATGAGGAAAAAGATATCTAATATACAAGAGTTAGAGAGAAGAGAGAGAGAGAGGGAGAGGGAGAGGGAGGGAGGGAAGATGTAGAAGATTAAGGTTAGTCTTGATCCTACCCTCTCCAGTGTCTTGTGGTTCAAGTGTTCCTTGTAAGGGCCTGGTGAATGACCAGCCATTTGGTCTGTCTTTTAGTAAGTAGAAAATTATAGTACCATTGCCTTTTGGGTCTAGATTTGTGTTTCCCACCCCTTTGATGCCCTCCCCTCCCTCCCCTTCCATCCTAGTGTCTAGGCCAGGGGATGCTTGCTGGGTATGTAAGGAATCTTGGGTAGATTCAGGTTAGGTGCTATAGATGAGTGAGACTATGTGGCGATTTTTTTTTTTTCTGTGATTGGGTAAGTTCACTGAGAATGATCTGTTTCAGGTTCAACCATTTTTCCTCAAATTTCATTGTGTCATTTTTTCTTACTGCTGTATAGAATTCCATTGTGTAGATATACCACATCTTAGTTATCCATTCTTCTAGTGATGGACATCTGGGTTGATTCCAGCTCTTAGCTATTACAAATTGAGCTGCTATAAACATGGTTGAGCAAATCTCTCTAGCCTGTGGTTTGAAGGTTGTAGGGTAGATGCCCAGTAAGGGAATAACTGGGTCTGTTGGTATCTCTATACTCAGCTTTTTCAGAAGTCTCCATATTGCTTTCCAAAGTGGTTGTACCATCCTACATTCCCACCAACAGTGGATGAGTGTTCCTACTCCTCCACCTCCTTGCCAGCATTTATTTTTATTTGAGTTTTTGATGTTTGCTATCCTTATTGGGGTAAGGTGGAATCTCATAGTTGTTTTAATTTGCATTTCTCTGATGATTAGGGATGATGAACATTTTCGTAAGTGTATGTTTGCCATTTCTATTTCTTCCTCTGTGAACTGCCTGTTTAGCTCTTTGCCCCATTTTGTGAGTGGGGTGTTTGACTTCTTACTGTTTAGGTTTTTGAGTTCTTTGTAGATTCTAGAGATTAGGCCTCTATCAGTTGGACAACCCACAAATATTTTCTCCCATTCTGTGGGTAATCTATTGGCTTTGCTTATTGTATGCTTGTCTGTAAAGAAACTCTTCAGCTTCATGTGATCCCATTGGTTGAGTGACAGTTTAAGTTCATGAGCTACTGGGGTTTTGTTCAGGAAGTCTTTTTCCATTCCTATATCATGGAAAGTACTTTCCAAATTTTCTTCCAGTAGTATTCGAGTTTCTTGTCTTATATTGAGATCTTTGATCCATTTGGACTTGAGTGTTGTGCATGGTGAAATGTGTGGGTCAAGTTTCAGTTTCCTGCAATGGTTATCCAGTTTGTCAGGCACCATTTGTTGAAGATGCTGTCTTTTTTCGAGCCTATATTGTTTGGTCCTTTATCAAATATCAAGTAGCTATAGGTGCTTGACCCAAAATCCGGGTCCTCAAGTCTATTCCATTGGTCTATACTCCTGTTTTTATGCCAGTACAATGCTGTTTTTATTACTATGGCTTTGTAATATAGTATTTCTTTTGCTGAGGATATGTTTGGAAATGTGGGGCCTTCTGCCTTTCCATATGAAATTTGAGATCATTTTTTCTATCTCTGTGAAGAACACTGTAGGGATTTTAATTGGAATTGCATTAAATCTGTATATTGCCTTTGGTAGGACTGTCATCTTCACAATGTTAATTCTGCCTTTCCAGGATCATGGAGGTCTTTCCATTTTCTCAAGTCCTCAATTTCTTTTTTGAGTGTTTTTATGTTTTCGTTGTATAGATCTTTCACTTCCTTGGTTAACGTTATTCCAAGGTATTTAATTTTTTTGTTGCTATTGAAAATGGGACTATGTCCTTTATTTCTTTCTCTGTATCTTTGTCATTTGTATAAAGGAAGGCTGTTGATTTTTGTGCATTGATTTTGTATCCTGCTACTTTGCTATAGGAGTTAATCACCTTCAGGAGTTTTGGGATGGAGTCTCTTGGGTCTCTTATATATATAATCATGTCATCAGCGAATAAAGCTAACTTAACTTCTTCCTTTCCAAATTGTATCCCTTTTATTTCCTTCTCCTGTCTTATTGCTTCAGCTAGGACTTCCAGTACTATATTGAAAAGCAGAGGTGAGAGTGGACAACCCTGTCTTGTTCCTGGTCATAATGGGAATTCCTTCAGTCTCTCTCCATTAAGTATTATTTGGGCCTTCGGAGCTTTGTATATTGCCTTTATTAGGTTAAGATATGAACCAACCATGCCAATTATCTCCAATGTTTTGAACATGAAGTGATGTTGAATCTTGTCAAAGGCCTTTTCTGCATCTATCGAAATGATCATGTGGTTTTTATGTTTAACCTTGTTTATGTGGTATATTATATTGACAGATTCCGTATGTTGAACCACCCCTGTGTTCCTGGGATGAATCCCACTTGGTCAAGGTGGATAATACTTTTGATGTGTTGTTGGATTCGGTTTGCGAGGATTTTGTTTAGGATCTTTGCATCTAAATTCATCATGGAAATAGGCCAGTAGTTTTCTTTTCTTGTGGCATCTCTGCCTGGTTTTGGAATTAGGGTGATGCTAGCTTCATAAAAGCAGTTGGGTAGCTTTCCCTGTTCACCAATTGTGTGTCACAGTTTGAGGAAGATTGGTTTGAGTTCTTCCATGAAGGTTTGATAGAATTCAGCTGAGAAGCCATCTGGTCCTGGACTCTTCTTTTTGGGAAGGTTTTTCATTACTTTTTCAACCTCCATGAGTGTGATGGGTTGATTGAGGTGATTAATCTGTTCTGAGTTTAGCTTTGGTAGATGGTATGCGTCCAGAAATTTATCCATCTCCTCCACATTATCTAGTTTTGTGGAGTAGAGAGGTTTTTGAAATAAGTCCTGATGATTCTCCCAATTTCACTTATGTCTGTTGTGATCTCTCCTTTTTCATTTTGAATTTTGTTAATTTGAATCTTCTCCTTTTTTTTCTTGATCAGATTGGCCAGGTGTTAATCAATCTTGTTTATTTTTTCAAAGAACCAGATCTTTGTTTTGTCAATTGTCTTAATTGTTTCCTTGATTTCCAATTCATTGATTTCTGCTCTGATTTTAATTATTTCTTTCCTTCTGGAGCTCTTTGGGTTGGATTTTTCTTGTCTTTCCAGTGCCTTTAGGTGGATGGTTAGGTTATTGATTTGGGACCTTTCTGTCTTTTCTATGAAGGCACTGAGTGCTATGAACTTTCCCCTGAGGAATGCCCTCATTCTGTCCCATAAGTTTTGGTACGATGTGTTCTCATTGTCATTCAATTCCAGAAATTTTGCAATTTCATTTTTTATTTCGTCCACTATCCATTTATTGTTTAAAAGTCTGCTGTTCAGTTTCCAGCTGCCATTGGGATTCTTGGTGAGTCTTTTTTTGTTGATTTCTAGCAATATAGCATTGTGATCTGATATCATGCAGGGAAATATGTCAGTCTTTCTAAATATGTGGAGGCAGTCTTTGTGACCCAGTATATGGTCTATTTTAGAGAATGTTCCATGCGCTGCTGAGAAGAATGTGTAGTCTGTGGATTTGGGATGGAAGGTTCTGTAGATGTCCATTAGATCTAAGTGATCTATGGTTTTGTTGAGCTCTCTTACTTCCCTGTTGAGTTTCTGTTTGGATGATCTGTCTATTACTGATAATGGTGTATTGAAGTCCCCAGCTATGATGGTGTTGGTAGTTATTTCTGTTTTATTGTCAACTAGGTTTTGTTTTATGAACTGTGGTGCCCTGTGTTTGGTGCATACAGATTTATGATTTGTAATATCCTCTTGATGGATCATTCCCTTGATAAGTAGGAAGTGGCCTTCTTTGTCTTTTTTTGATTATTTTTGGTTTGAAGTCTATTTTATCTGATATTAATATAGCTACACCTGCTTGTTTCTTACTCCCATTTGCTTGGAATATTGTTTTCCACCCTTTCACCCTGAGGAGGTGTCTGTCGTTAGTGGTGAGGTGGGTTTCTTGAAGGCAACAGATTGAGGGGTCCAATTTTTTTATCCATCCTGTTAGCTTGTGTCTCTTTATAGGTGAATTCAGGCCATTAATATTTAGGGTAATGACTGTGAGATTTGATTTGATATCTGCCATATTGTGATGGTAAATGTGGGTTGGTGTTTTCATGGACTTTGAAGTTTTTTGTGCCTACTCTGAGTTTGGTTGTTGTGATCTGTTTCTTGTAGGCATTTGAGTTTGATTATTTGTTTCTTCTCTGTGGAGAATTTCCTGAAATACTCTCTGTAGGTTTGGTTTTGTGTTCATATAATTGTAAAGCTGAGTTTTGTCGTGGAATGTTTTTCTTTCACCATCTACTATGAGGGATACTTTTGCTGGGTAGAGTAGTTTGGGTTGGAAGCCATAGGTTCTTAGACTTTGCAGTGTTTCATTCCAGGCCCTTATAGCTTTCAGGGTTTCCATTGAGAAGTCTGTCTGAAGTAATACTGATGGGGTTACCTTTGAAGGTGGTGTGCTGTTTTTCCCTAGCTGCTTTTAGGATTTTCTCTTTGGTGTCAATGTTTAGAGTCTTAATGACAATATGTCTTGGAGAGTTTCTCCTTTGGTCCAGTCTGTTTGGAGTTCTGTTTGCTTCTTGTATCTTGATGGGCCTTTCTTTTAAGAGACTGGGGAAGTTTTCTTCAATTATTTTGTTAAAGAAGTTCACCATGCCTTTGGTCTGAATTTCTTCTCCTTCTGGTATTCCAATGATCCTGATATTAGGACGTTTAAGTGTATCCCAGAATTCCCTCATGTTCTGTTCACAGGAACTTTTGAACTTACTGAAATTTTTGAACTCTCTAACTGTTTCTTCCATCTTGTCTTCCAGATCCGAGTTTCTATCCTCCACTTGGCTGACTCTATTCCTGAGAGCTTCTAGAGAGTTTTGGACTTGTTCAATTAAGTTTGCATTTTCTACTATTTTTCTATGTATAATTTCCATCCCTCTGTCAAGCTCCCTTTTCACATCATTTTCTGATTTTCTTGATGCTTCTTGGAATTCATCCTTGCATTTCTTTATGTCTTCATTTAGCATGACCAGCTGATTTTTAAGGTCTTCTTTTTTTTCACTCTCCCTCAAATCTCTTAACTCTCTTTGAAGTCCTTCCAATTTCTTATCTATTAGTTCTAGTTTAGTTATGGCAGCATCCACACGATTATCGGTCCTATGTTGCTTTCCTGCAAGTTCTACCAGTAGGTTGGTCAGGGTTGCATTGCTCATAGCTTCAATTTGGTGTTCTGATCCTAATGGTTCTTCTATGTTTTGGTTAGATGTATTCATTGTAGGACTGGGTGATCTAACTGGATTTTCTTGCATTTGATTTTTCATGTTATTTCTTTTGCACTGTGGTCTGCCCATGACAGTGTATGGGTATGTAGGTGGACGTGTCAGCCTGGGCTCAAGAGCAATGGGAATCTGCGGCAGCCTGGGGAAGTTGCCAAGCAGCCTGGGCTTTGGCTCTCCCTTGCCAAAGCCGCCTATCTACTGCCTGGCAGGGGCGCCAAAGTTTCCTGAATTCTCAAGCAGCAAAGTGCCAAAGCTGCCTGCATTCGAGCTTGGAGTGACACTGAGGCACCAAGCACTGAAGCAGCCCGAACTCTGGCTGGGAACACTGGGACCCGGAAGCAGTCTGCGCTCCCCTGCCGCAGGACAATGGCGGATGGCCGGCTCAGCAGACAGGTAGGGGATGGCACCTGAGCTGGCACAAGCGAGATACACAGTCTGAGCTTGTGTGGCACCTGCTGTGGGACTGGGCACACTCAGTAAGTGGGGGAGTGGACGAGTGTGTGGAGCAGTCTAAGCTTCCGCACGCAGGGAACAATTGGCGCGCGGCAGCAGCAGTGTCGGCCCCTGCGCAGCAGCAGCAGCAGCGTCAGGGGCGGTGCTGTGAACACGGCAGTTATTTGGGGTGAGGGGTGAGCTACCCACCTGCGAGGGGATCCGCGATTCCCTGTTTCCCCTGCCTCTGTGCCCTCCCAGATTTCTCTCCCCTAAAAGCCACAATGAACCCTTAATATCTTGCCTTTCTTTCCCCGGGATTTGTAGCGCAGCTAGGTGGTCGCCATCTTGGCTGGAAGTCTCTCCACTATGACAGTTTTTTACAAGATCATATGTCAAGGGTGTATTATAACTTATCAAAACAATAGCAACAATACAGACATTCAGCCAGTTGTAACTTCTCTTAGTAAATATCCTTCCATGCTTTTTACAGTACAGATATACCTATTTTGTTGGTTTTAAATAAAATAGCATTATGCTAAGTGCTAAATACATAATTATTTTAACTTGTTTTCCTGCTTGTCAATATATGTAATGACTATTTAATGCCAAGAAATATAGATCTTCCTATTATTTATTTATTTAATTCAATTTTAGTTTTTTGAGACAAGCCCAATGGACTGCCTTTTCTTATATGAGAGAGAGAGAGAGGAAAAGAATATATTGGCACACCAGGGCCTCAATCCACTGCAATCGAACTCCAGTTTTCCAGCCACATGCACCCCCTTGTGCGCATGTGTGACCTTGCGCACTTGTATCACTGTGTGTCTGGCTTATGAGGGAGCTGGAGAGTCGAACATGAGTCCTTAGGATTCAAAGGCAAGTGCCTTTACTGCTAAACCATGTCTCTAGTCCTCTTAAGTTTTATAAACTGCTAACAAAGTACTATGTGTCATGTTGTTTTGCCTGTACTTTATTGGTATAGACTGTGTTCTCAGGGTGATGTTTGTTACTACTGTTCTGTTTAACAATACACATATACAAAAGTACATATTCAACCTATCCTTCTCTTTGTGCATGAATGATGTTATTTATGAAGATGAAATTTCTGAGGGAAGTAATGTGCTCATTTTAACATAACAGATATTTCAAATACTTCTCCAAAATGTCTCCTGAAATTTATCCTACTACTAGGTATCACTAGACTTTTTAAGTATTGCCAATTTGGTAGGGGAATGTTCTCACTGTTACTTTCATTTGTATTTGCCTGATTATTAATAAGATTGGCCTGCTGCTTCATTTCAAATTCCTATTTTCTCTTCTATGTCATTCTACTTCTTGACAATTCTCTATTTCTCCAAATTCTTTCAAATGAGCATTGTGCTTTTGCAAGACTGCAGGAAGATTTCACTAAAGCTACTTTTCACCACTTCAGTGTTCTCATCCAAAGCCCCCTCTTCAGTGTATCTGGAATTTAGTGAGCCTTACTGTGAGCCTTGGCATTTCCTAGACCTTTGGGAGGGACAGTGATGGATCATTTTATCACAGTGACACTGAAGGCCCTTCTCCTCCTTCTATCTCTCACCTGTGGCATGCAAGTAGTTCCAAATCCATAATCCTTAAACCCCTTTTTGGTATTTCAGGCATAATCCTCTCCACACTTCAGCTCTGTGGAATCCAAGTTCATTATTTGCCTAGGTATAAAATATGTGGCATTATCCATCATAATGAGAAGGATTCTGAATTTTTCCTCTTACAGAGATGAAATGAAAACTCCTGATGAGATTATCAACACAGCATACAACACTTTTCTGCTTGTCCTCCTGTCTGCCAATTACTCTCATCTCCTGTCAAGGTCAGCATTCTGCCTTTCTCTAGTGTAGTTGATATCAAATACCAGTGTCACTCAGTGTGACCTTGAAAATTGGCTGTGGCCTAGATACACCTGGACTTAAAATTTTATATAATAACAAGTTCTTAAGTTGTCTTTCAGGAAAAGCTACCAAGTCTTTCCTCAGTCTTATGACTTGCGACTGACTTTTCAAAAACTGTACATGAGGAATAGTGATACCGTCCATTTGATTACTGATAGTACTTCTTGAAAATCCTCTGTGTAGAATATGCCTTTGCAATCTGTTTCTGGGCATGTCATCCAGTCAACAAGCAGCTTCTCTTCTTTCCTGTAAGTCTCTCCACTACCAACACATCTAAGGGTGACTTGAGCTCCTGATCTCCTTGCTGGTTCACCATACTCTAAGGCTTTTACTTTATGCATAAATCTAATACCATAATATTTGCTTCTATGTATGTTGGGCAGAGAGCCCTTATTTGATATCAAATTATAGAATCTTCAACTGATTCTTTTTTATTTTTATTCTATATATATATATATATATAGAGAGAGAGAGAGAGAGAGAGAGGGAATTGGCATGTCAGGGCCGCAGCCACTGAAATTTAACTCCAGATGCTTGCACCACCTAGTGGGCATGTGCAAACTTTTGCTTGCCTCACCATTGTGCATCTGGCTTATGCGGGATCTAGAGAGTAGAACATGGATCTTTACGCTTTGCAGGCAAGTGCTTTAAGTGCTAAGTCATCTCTGAAGCCCATATTTTTTTTTGTTTTTATTTTAATTTTTAACTTTTATTTACTTATTTGAGAGCGACAGACAGAGAGAGAAAGAGGCAGATAGAGAGAGAATGGACATGCCAGGGCCTCCAGCCACTGCAAATGAACTCCAGATTTATGCACCCCCTTATGCATCTGGCTTATGTGGGACCTGGGGAATTGAGCCTCGAGTCATGGTCCTTAGACTTCACAGGCAAGTGCTTAACTGCTAAGCCATGTCTCCACCACCACCCCAACTGATTCTTTATAGCTTCCTGAGTGAAATGTTTCTGACAATGCCAGGATCATAGTGCTGTTCAAGGTCTGAATCTTTGGAATCTTCTGTTTTTGTTTTAGAAAAATTAGAAGCCTTTTGTTGGCAAGATACTCACTGTCCCCTTTAGCTTTTTACCTTTTAAACTCTCACAGTACATTGTTAGACAGCAGCAACAGGTACAAAACTACTGTTTTTTTTTTTCTCTTGTTTTCACTTTGCTGACAATTTTCATACAAGACCATAATGTAATTTGATCATAATCCCCTTCCAATACCGTGTTTTGTTCATGCTGATTCCCCCTCTTTTGGTGAACTGCTTTCTTCTAACTACACATTCTTATATTTGGATGACCTTTATCCCCCCATCATCCATATCAAAATGTTGATGAGGTTAATATTATAGAAGTCTTTTGGTGATCACAGTGAGGTCCAAACATAATAGCCACTTCATGTCTGGTAGATAGTGTTCCAAAGTACTTCTCCCCATCCTTTGGCTCTTACATTCTTTCTGCTTCCTCCTCCATAATGTTATCTTTGAGCCTTGGAGGGAGTCATAAAGATGTTACATTTTGCACTAAGCACTCAACCTTCATACATTTTCAACACTGATGAGCAAAAAACTGCTTTAAAGAAAATAGTTCTAAGGGTGGGATGGTTCAGTGGATAAAGTGTTTACTGAACAAGTGTAAGTGCCTGAGTTTGTATCCACAGACCCCATATAAAAGCCAGAAGCTATGGTCTGTGGTGGGTGTCTGTAATCCTAGAACACCCACTGTGAATTAGGAAACAGAGATAGAAAACTCTTCTAGAGAGGGGAACAACGAGAGTCCCTGCCTCAAACAAGGCAGAAGGTGATGTCCCAACACTTGTAAAGTGTCCTCTGCCTCCATACATGTGCAGTGACATGCATCTGCCCAAATTCGTACACATACACACAACAACAACAACAACAACTTTATCCTAGTCATTCATGCTGTAATCCCACCAATTGGGAGGAATAGGCAGGAGGATTGTCCCAAGTTTAATGGAAGCACAGGCTACATATCAAGTGGAAGGCCACCCTGGGCTACATAGCAAGACCCTTTCTCAAAAAATAAAATGAAAATGAAATAAAAACAGAAACTATGAATTTCTAAAGTGTGTCTTGTTCTTCTGCCACTTCTAATTCTGGAAGAGTTATTGGTAGTCATTTCTCTCTAATCTCCCATAACGCAGCTTAGTTGACAATGCTTATGATCACTCATCTGTACTAAGGAAATCTTCACTTCACTGTGGCCACTCTATAGTAATGGGCACTTCCTAATCTTTATTTGTAAGAGACGGTAAAATTTACTGAAGAGGAAACAAAATGGCATTAGCACTTGGCTTCCCACCTGTCTCTAAAACATTCTTCAGAAGTTGTAATAAATAGAAGCTATATTTGACTTTAAAGACTATTTGTCCTAAACTTTTTAAAAATTATTTTTGTTTATTTTTATTTATTTATTTGAGAGCGACACACACACTCACACACACACTCACACACACACACACACAGAGAGAGAGAGAGAGAGAGAGAGAGAGAGAATGGGCGCACCAGGGCCTCCAGCCACTGTAAAGGAACTCCAGATGCGTGCGCCCCCTTGTGCATCTGGCTAACGTGGGTCCTGGGGAATCGAGCCTCTAACCAGGGTCCTTAGGCTTCATAGGGAAGCGCTTAACCGCTAAGCCATCTCTCCAGCCCTATCCTAAACTTTTTAAGCGCCCTCCCCCAAGTACTATAGGGATGTTTGTAACTTGGCTACGACTTTATTGGATCCGAGGCTGTCTGCTCACTGCTCAAGTGTCAATTTTGAGAAACAAAATTTGGTGTGAAGGAAATCAGGTATATTCATCCTGACAAGATTGGGAGAGCTATTGTTTCCATACCCACCAACCACCCTAAGGCACTCAGCTACACAAAAATGCTTTTATAGAGGGGGGTGGGGAAGGTTCAAGGAGCAGTGAGCAGGGAGATGACATACTTCCTGAAGGATGGTGCCTTCATCACCCAGTGTGCATGTTTACATGTTTTTATGGGGGGGGGGTTCAAGGAGCAGTGGGCAGGGAGATGACGTACTTCCTGAAGGATGGTGCCTTCATCACCCAGTGTGCATGTTTACATGTTTTTATGGGGGGGGTTCAAGGAGCAGTGGGCAGGGAGATGACGTACTTCCTGAAGGATGGTGCCTTCATCGCCCAGTGTGCATCTTTACATGTTTTTTTTTTTTTTCTGGTCAAAACATGGGAGTTAACATTAACCTCTGGGAAATGGTTTCTGCAGTTCTTTAGACAATCATGTTCTTTTTCTGCAAGTCAAACCTTAGAGCAATTTTTGTCTTTTGGAAAATTGTGTCTTTTGATGCACAGGGCTAAAGAATATGGAGGGACATTAAATGAGTTGATGCTACCTGAAGTCACTAGATAATCTGTATTCTGTAAATCTAAGCAAAGATTATTTGACACAACATTTTATTCATGTACATGCTTTTCTATTTAAAATTTAGACTGCCAGGAAAAAGAGAAAGGAAGCAAAAGTAACTGCCAACGACAACTTGTACAGGACCACTCTTTGCCACTGTGACTTTTACCAATAACAAGCAAAGATTGTTTTACAAAACCTGCTTACTTCACATGTCAGTTGAAGGATAGGCAACTCCAAAAAGAGTAAATAATAAAAAAAAACAGCTTTCCATTCTTCACTAACCACTGAAGCTAGTAATTAATGATGAAAAACCTTGGATCTACCAAAAAGAATCACATTTATTCTGCAGTGTACCAGGATATGTACAAACAACTGTGGACAATGCTGGGAATGGAGGCTATTCCTTTTTCTTTGCAGACAAACAAAGCTTTAGATTTCTATAACAAAGAGTTCTAATACCTCAGTGGTAAGAATTAATCTGAACTCAGAAGATTTAAGGCTTAATTAGAATTCTGATCCAAGGCAGCACACTGTGTGAACCGCTGTTGTTAAACTGTACTGTGTAAACATTGCATACTGATGGAATTGGCTTGTCAGCTGAGCTGGCATTTCTGTGCAGTAGATTGTCTTGCTGTCAGCAGAGCTCATCATGGGGAAAGATCAGCATCTCAAAGGAATGTGATCTGCATGTGTAAAGAGATGGGGACAGTCCTCAAAGAAATGGAGCTTGTGCTGTTTTTCAGTTGTACTCAATGCTTAAAAAATGTCCTTTAACAGTGTACATTTTGGTGTAGGATAGTGAATGGTTTTTCTACAAATTGAAAGAAAAGCATTTTTATTTAATTTGAGGGAAAGAATCTGTAACTTTAGGTATATAAAATATGTCATAGACTAGTGGTTAAAGGTGTTTGCTCTTGTAAGCCAGCCAAATGGAGTTCAAATCCCTAGCATCCACATAACACAGGTGGGAAAAATCAAAGGGGAAAAAAAAAACATGCCACAGAGAAACAGCAGCAAATGAAAAGATTTTGACAATATTTTGAATTTTTCCACAATTCCTCTTGTAGAACACTTTGTTTTCTTATTATCTGTTAACCTTAGCTGATTTATTGAAATGAAGGAGCTTTTCCAGATAGAAAAGAACATATTATTTTTCCCCATGTTGATTTGAAGGAGGAATAACTCTTAAATGTAGGGATTTAGGTTGTGGAAAGAAATGATCTTTTAAACCCAAAGCAGCACAGTGCAGGCAATGTAAAGAACATTGGAGTAGACTGGATAGACAGGCATTCAAATCCTCACTCTGCCACTGGGTCTTCTCTCTTTATGTCAGGTTCAGGTTGACATGAACTAAATATTGGCATAATAAAAGTTATGTCATTAATATGATGATTAAATGAAATGACAAATATTCTGTATGATAGTTAACAAGTGGCTGACATATTTGTGAAATGATTTGGGACTAGTGATATTTTGAAAAGTTTCTTTTCTCAGTTAGACTCTAAGGACATTGTGAGCTCTGAGCTTGATTGTAGGCCTAGTAGTTACCTTATTATGTTTATAGTCAAAGACCGTGCTTTTGTGACTCCGGGTCCCTTCTCAGTTCTGCAGTATGCAGCAAAGGTGTTTCTTTTTTTAATGTCCTTTGCTTGTCCTCAGCAAGTAAGTAACTTCCTTCTTAATCTGATCCTATTGCCAGCATGTTCTGTTATGCCATTTGTCTTTTGCCTTTAAAGACTGTCTTTCAGATAATTTTGGCCAAGAATGTTATAGTTAATTATGAGATATTTATTTCAATACAGGCACTGGAGAAGATGAGAGAGGGAGCCAGACCCTTTGTACATAGTGGGGAATGAAATATCTGTAGAATATTTTGACTACATGGATGATACAAATATAAGCAATAGGAATGTTGCAAAACAAGAAGAGTGCTAATAACCAACTTTCATTATAATTATTTTTCATTTTTTATTTTTTATTTTTTTAAATTCTTTTTTTGTTCAGTTTTATTTATTTATTTGAGAGTGACAGAGAAAGGAAGAGGCAGATAGAGAGAAAGAGAGAGAATGAGCGCGCCAGGGCTTCCAGCCACTGCAAACGAAGTCCAGACGCGTGAGCACCCTTGTGCATCTGGCTAACGTGGGTCCTAGAGAATCGAGCCTCGAACCGGGTCCTTAGGCTTCACAGGCAAGCGCTTAACTGCTAAGCCATTTCTCCAGCCCTCATTATAATTTTTGAATATGTACTACATGTAGATGAGCAAAATAAGAAGGGTGGAAGCTTAGTCTAGAAATCTTTCCTGGAGGGTGTAACTTTCCAAGAAAGAAAAAGATAAGAAAAAACATCCAGGTTTTCCTTGTGGCCTTAATGACACTTCCAGCTTTTATTCAAGGCAAAATCCTCATTCACTTTGGGGTTCTGTTTCCCTGACTGCCTAGCCAATTTCTGCCACCTATCACAAACATTGTATTTGAAGTTATTTTGGTACAGATCTGTTTCAGAATCCAGAAATTTCTGGGGGTTGGAAAGAAATATGGTAAATATATCATATACTACAGAACATCATGGACAGTGTTGGAAACAGCATAAAACCAACAATACTAATATCTGTATATTGAAATATATGAATATTCATAGTGAGATAAACAAAGGACGTAAATAGTTTCATATTTGTTTAGGTTAAGTCAGTTTTTTTTGTCAAATAAGTTTCAACACACTTTTATTTTTCAAATACGGTTGTGTTTTAGAATTTCAGATGATTGTATGCCTATAATAAGTGGCAGAGACTAGGAAGAACCCAGGATCTCCCACTCAGAGAAGGATGGCTACTTGATGTAATTGTTTTCTATTACTGTTCAATATGTAACTACCAATTAAGCAGCTTAAGAAATGTAAAACTCTTTTCTATTTTCTTGCTTTTCTTTGTCTTCTATAGGCTGCTTGCATTTACTACCCTGTGACTCCCTTTATAGACTCAGAGCTCTATACTCAGCCCCTCTCACTCTTCCCTGCCAACCTGGCCATGTTAACCCCTGGACTCTGGGACTGTCTCCTGGTATGGTAATTGAGTATACTTCTGGGCTAACAGGAGGGAAGGCCACCTTCACCAAACCACACCCTCTGTACACTACCCCAGACCCTTCCCTTACTGAATGGTCTCTCTCCTCTCCCATAAAACCCACCCTTGTCCCTTCCCTCTCTCTTTTTTCTGGATCTCCTGCTTCTCAAATGCTTGTGACACCTTCTTTTCTCCTCTGTCTCTCTTGTGCACACACCCCTTTTTTTCTCTTCTATCTGTATTCTCTCTCTCTCCCCCTCCCTTTTCCTCTCCCTCTTTACAATAAGGTCTTTGATCCAAGAAGTTGTCTGTCTTGCTCTGTCATTGCAAACCACAAAATCTAACAACTTCATCTTTAAAGTTAGAAATTGTGACTTGGCCTTCCTTTCATGATTATAACCTCTTCTGCCATGCTCTTCCACACTGAAAGAGTCCTTTTAATGAATGGCATTCGACCCACTCATATCAGTGTGTAGAGCTTGTTAGAATTTTCCATGAAAAATAGAAGCAGTATGACACATACTCAAAATATATGTGTGTATGTGTATGTACATATATGTTTATGTACATACATATATATGAAAGAGATCTATAAAATTGGTTCTGAAGATTATGTAAAATTAACTTTGAAGGTTGGCAGCATTGTAGAGACTCAGTGGACAGTTGATATTGAATTTAAAGTCCAAATGGATATCTGATAAAGACTTCCTTCTTCTTTGGAGGAAGTCATGCTTGCCATATTAGGGTATTCACCTGGTTGGATGAGGCCCACCCACAGAATAAAAACAACCTGCTTTATATGCAGTCCAGCAATGTAAATATTTTGTCATTCAAAAATGCACTTGTAGAAACATTCAGAAAAAATGTCTTGACCAAATATCTAGGCATTATAGCCAAAGTTAATATATAACATTAAACAGTGATTGTCAATTAAAATGAATTTCTTCTTCTCAATACTTTAACAGCCTGATTTCTACCTGCAACCTTAATTGGTTCATGATATATAATACAGAATGTTCTCAGTTCCCAAGACGAGCATGCTGTTCCATGGGAACAGCTTTCACACAGATGGTAATTTGAATATTACCCCCTGACCTGATATAATTTGAAACAATGGTTCTAGAACACACTTGCCTAAAGACAATCACTGCACCTTCTGTCTACCAGGGAGATGGTGTTATAAAGCTTTTTCCAGTGTGAGCTTCAGGAAAGTAAGGCGATGCAGCTTCAATGTAAATATATCAGCCAGCTTCACAGAATCTGAGCAGCAGCCAGTACTCCAAGGAGTCCCTGTGGAGCATAGCAGCAGAGTTGTTAGGCTTGCAACTTTGTTTTTCTATCACAAGCCTGTCAGGTTGGTTTTGAGTGGGCTTTCACAACTCAGAGAAGACTGCCTCCTCCACACAACTCTGAGTGTTTGGTTGAAGTAAGTGGGAAAGCTGTGTTCCTGACTGTGGGAAGCACGCTATGAGGGTTCACAGAAACAGTTTCCAGTCCAGTCTCTGAGGCAAGGAATTCTCCACTCTGGTGTGTGGGTGAATGGATGATGCACAAAAACACAATATCTATTGTTTAACTGATCTGTGATATTTTCTGCAAAAACCATTCTTTTAGAAAAGCCAAGAAATTACTAGCCTTTTCATTGGGTTTTCCACAGATGTCAGAAAAATCACATACCTTTCAAAAATTTAAATCGGCAGAGATGTGCCCTTAACCACCACAATTTGTAATATGTTGTTCCCTCAAAGAAAAAAGAAAGACATTCTTTCCGCCCCCTCTTCCGCAAAATTTCCCTGAGTCATGTTGGGTTCATTTTTGGTCTGCTTCAGTGATGAGGTGTTGGGGGCCTCTGAGGCTCTGGCTCTCTGATTTGGTAGGAGTTGATGTGTTGATCTCCTTCCCCCTTGTGCTGGTATCCGGTTCATCAGGAAAACAGCCCCCTTGCTTTTTTCTCCAATTTTTCTTAGTTTCAGCCCGGGCCCTTTTGAGGTATGATGGGGTGGCTCTCTCCTTAGGATCTACATCTATCTGAAAAAGAGAAGCAGATTCTCCAATGGAGAGTAAGTTAGCACCAGGACAAATGAGATAACCTTTACTTTTTTTTTATAGAGAATTTAATAGGTGTAGGCCCTCTTGTAGCCCACAATTGATGATAGCTTGATATTGGAGAGTGGGCTTATGTTTGGATATGGTTTTGACTTGTTTCCCAGCACCAGCTATGGGTCCCATACCACTGAGGGGATCAGTTAGCCAAATTGAGAGCAGTTGGTTCCCCACCATGGCTGTGTGCCACTACTGCACTTGTGTGGGCATCACAACAAGTTATTTGCTGCTAAGTAGGTTAGACCATGCGTGTCAGAGCCACATGTTGGGTCATGATATGCAGAGACATTTAGCTTACCCATAGCTGTGGGCTAACTCCACAATGCATTACCCATATACCTCAACAAGGAGGAGCCAAGGGGAGGGGGTAGGTCACGGATGAGCCTAATAATGGTACCAAACTGACTTTATTTGCTGAATACAAATCTAACTAATAAAGAAAAATTAAATTAAATTAAATTAAATTAAATTTTATTATCAAAAAAAAAGAAAAAAGAAAGAAAGAAAGAAGGAAGAAAAGAAAGAAGCAGCTAAGGAAACAAATCAAAGTCTTTACAAGTAGACTAATTCAAACTCTCAGGAAATCTTGGACTAAAGAATCCCTCTTTGGTTGCTGATGTGAAATTGTTATTTATTATCATTTGCAAAAGCTCACTGAGGCAAAACTCTGTCTCTGGACCCTTCCAGTTTTTCCAGGGAAGAGCCATATTACAGATGCTATGGGGACACAAGAGTGTCATTATCAGAGATGGTTAAGTAAATTGGTAAAAATTCTGCTGTCACGGTATAATAGCTGTTTGGTTCTTTGTAACGTCCCCTGAAACTTCTGTTTCTGGCTTCCTATTGTTCAGAGCAGGGGCAATAATTCTGGTTGCTATGTTGATTGGCTTTTATTAGGAGCCAGGAAGTTTGCTGCAGATTACAACAGTGCTGTTGAGCATGGAGAACACAGAGAAAGGTCAGCAGGTTAGGTGAGCAAATTGCCACCAAATGGAGGATGTGACCTCAATTTTTCTGTTAGCAGGGAGGACACGGGCTGTAAAGTTCTTGGGAACACAGCAATTGTTTAAAACAGAAGAAAATAAAGGAATTAGTCAACAGGCATTGGAAATCTGAAGTCCTTATCTAAATGCCCACTGGGTTATTTGTTAATGGAATTCACACAACTCTTGTTAAGTCTAATTGGACTCCAAAGACAAGGTTCATTTTGTTATACCACATTATTGAATTATACTTAATACCATCTCCTTCATGTGCAACACATTTTAGAGTGGTGTGAGGGCAATATGGCTAAATATTATTTACAGTTGAAGACAAAATGAAAGCATTTGTTTTAGTTCCACATGGTGGTATTCCCCTATATTTCCAGCACTTGGGAGACTGAAGCTGGAGAATCCCTAGTTCCAGTCCAGCCTGACTACAGACTTAGGCTCTCTCTCAAATCAAGCACCCAAAGGAAGAACCTTTTTTTTGTTGTTGTTGTTGCTTCAAGTTCAAAGGCTTCTGTTGTTGAAAGATCAGCACAGAGAAGTTACTGTTATGTTTTTAAGCACAGTTTAATATTTTAAATTATCTATATTGATTGCAGTTTTCACAAATTTGTAGTCTAGCATACAAGTGACTAGGGATTTTTTTTTGAAATGGACAAAACCATAAATATTTTAGGCTGTGTAGGACAGATAGTCTCTATTGTAGCTCAACTCCACTATTTACCACAAAAGCAGGAGTAGACATGGAGTAAATGAATGGGCATGACTGTGATCCAAAAAACAATAATTGTCAAATACAGCTGAAGGACAAGACTTGGCCAGTAAGCAGGTGTGTTTGTTCCTCCTAAGGGGTATAAAACACCAACTGACCAGTTTAATTTTGATATTAAGAAGTAGGGCTGGAGAGATGGCTTAGTGGTTAAAGTGCTTGCCTATGAAGCCTAAGGACCCATGTTCTACTCTCCAGATCCCACATAAGGCAGACGCACAAAGGTAAGGCAAGCATAAGGTTGCACCTGCCCACTAGGTGTCACAAGCATCTGGAATTCGATTGCAGTGGCTGAGGGTTGGCATGCCAATTCTCTCTCTTTTGCTCTAAAATTAAAAAAAAAATAGAAGTAAAAAATAGTCATAAGACTGTTAGTTACCCAACCTGTTAAAATGGGAACTCAGCTACTGAAACCTTATTCTCCTCTCCATCTTGAACAGTCCTTATGCTCTTGCAATCTTTATTTTGCCTCCCTTCTGTTCTCCACTGTGCTAGCATGCTGTAGGAACATAAGCAAGAAAAGAATAAAGCTGTGTGTGTCACAGATTATGGTCCCAAGGATGCCTGAATGAGATACACTTTCACTTATGTCCATTGATAGGAAAAATTCAGTATTTTCACTTTCTCTAATAAACAGTAACAAATGACCTAACCAAAACAAGATGGATATTTATATTTTGTGGCAGGACAATAGGGACTTAGAGAGGGTGACATAAAGATTAACATATGAAAGAAAGTGATGACAGCACAGCATGGAAACCTTCCCAACTGCTGGATATGTGTAACAACAAAGCATGTACATACCGAAAGACTCTGAAATACAAATGTAGGAAGGGCCTATGCCATGCAAATTACCTACAAAGGCTTATGACTCTTGGTCCAGTGTTTTAGAGTATACATATATATATATATTTTTCCAGTTCACTACCCCATATTCATTCTTGGGAGTACCTTTCTCTTAAAAGGTTGTCTCTATTTCTATAAACTTCACCTGTATCTGTGGTACAATTTCTTGTCCTGAGACACAAGAGCCTTGATATTTCCAAAGTGCCTCCCAGGACTTAATCTATTCCTGTAACAACTGCATCACCATTTGCCATGGAAGACAGATACCAGGAAATACTAGGTTCTGTTCTCTTGCTGCTAAAGAAAGAAAACATTTGGGCTATGAAGTTTAATAATGACAATTTTCTTTTTACTTATAAAAAATCATCGTCTCTTACAACATCTCTAATTTTTAAGTCAATTTAGTACCAAGGGCCAGAATTTATTCTTAAATGTCAAGTATACTTACAAATGTCAATTGCATATATAAATGTCAAGTGAACTATGAAGTGCTTCATATTCTCCCCTACTGAAGTGTGGAAGGCATCATACAGAAGACACATACCACAAGGATGGATATTCTTAATGGAGTTTGTTTTAGTGTTCTATGGGCATAGCTATCTAGTTAGCTGTTATATTCACTCTGCAGTTCCACAATAAAATTGGAACAGTTTTCAGAGTTGGAGTCGATGAACCACATACTTATTTATAAGAACTATTCTTAGGAAGAAAAAAAAAAAACCAACAGGAGAAGTAATTTCAAAGGAAATTGCCTGTGTGTCCATTGGACAATATTTTTAAATGACCTTTAGTCTACCTTCTTACTTATATGACTGGAACACCTTTGTCTTATAGTCAGCAAATCTTTCCTGCTTGATATTTTTATGAAAATGGATCCTTTTTCTTCAAAGTCAACTTTTGGGCTTTATAAATATGCACATGTTATATATGTGCTGAGTCTCCTCCATATGCATTTATTTTCCTTGTATGAATTTAGTAAACATTTATTGTATATTTACCCCGTGTTAGGTACTGAATGTGTAAACAAACAGCAAACTCATAGAGCTGGCATTCTAGTGGAAGAGACAGATCTTTAATAATTAATCTCCCCAATAAATAAATAATTACTGTCTGTGATAAGTACTGTGATGGAAAAGTATACTGAAGTCTTTGAACTTATAATAAGGAGAAATAACCTAGTCTAGGAGCATATACAGTTAGGAATAAAAAGAGGAGTAGACATTAGGTAAAAAACAAGTTAGACTTTTCCAGGTACAGGTGATTTTAGATTTAAGAGTTGTAAAGTGGGATGCTATGCCCTGAATATAAAATACCTTCTGTGATGGTTTAAATATAAAATGTCCCCCACAGACTCATGTGTTTGAATACTTAATCCTCAGTTAGGGGCAATGTTTGGGAGGTTTGGGAAGACTTTAGGAGATGATGTGTTGATGGAAAAGATGTGTCACTGAGGGTGAACCTTAGGGTGTTATACTCAAATCTAGCTTGGTACTTTGACATTAATTAGTTTTCTCCCTGATTATGTTATGATGTGACATTGGCTTTCTGCTCCTGCATGTTTTGCTTATCATGACAGAAACTTTCCCTTAAAAGTGTAAATAAAAATAAAGCCTGTCCTTCCATAAGCTGCTTCTGGACAGGCATTTTGTCCCAACAATGACAAAGTGACAGCTATACCTCCTATAGGTTCAAGTCCTGATAGTTGAGTTCATCAGCTGATAGAGGTATTTTGAGAGTTTTGAAACTATAGTTGGTGGTGCCTTGCTGGAGGAATTAACTCCTGGAGGCAAGTCCTGAGGAGCTACATCTTTCTTTGGACCTCATGTGTCTCCTTCTTTGCTTCCTATTTACAATGAGGTAAATAGCTTTGTTCCATGTTGCCCTTTCTCCATTATGTTCTGCTCAACCACAGCCCAGAAACTGTAACCATCCCACTATGGACTAAAGTCTTTGAAACCATGAGCAAACATTAATGTTTTTCTCCTTTAAAGTTGTTTCTTTTCAGAATTTTTCATAAGAATCTTTGCTGTCTTGCAGCCTATTTCCTAGATGATGGTAGATACTACAAATGCATACCAAATATTAACTTTCTTTTCTGTAGGGATTGATAAGTGCTTTGAAGAAAAGGAAGGAAGTTAGATGGTCAGTGAGACCATTTAAAGAAATACTATTTGAATCAATATTGAATGATGTGAAATAACTAGTTGATTAAACATTTGTGAATAATGAATTATGAGCAATGAAACAGCCTATGAGAACATCCTTGGTATGGTTATTTTGACTATATTTATTTGAATTATTTGTCAGCCGACTCAAGAGGCATATACTAGAAAATTCATGCTTAAGTAAGTCAAAGTAGGATTCAAATGTATGTATGTATAGCCTTTCCTTTTTGCCATTGTATAATACTGCCTCAGGAGAGAATATTATGCCTGGTTGATGAGAATAAGTCATTTAATCAGTTAAGTGAAAATATATGTTCGAGAGCACATATAAGCTTTCATACATACTTGAGATTGAATCCCGAGCTGATGTTGGTAAAGGCCACTGAAACATTTTCCTTCTAGATAATACAGTTTTGGAACATGGTATGAAGAGACCTCATATTTATTGTACAGTTTGGAATATTTTTGGAAATCACTGTGTAACATAGAGCAAGTGCCAGACTAATTTAGAATATTTAGAGTCTGTTGTCTTCCATTTAACTAGTTGTATAAACTTAGGCAAATTGTAACCACTCTGAGCTTTCATTTCTTCATTTTTACCATGGGAATTTCTTTCTTGATTTCCTCTCAGAATGTCTCTGTCCAATTAAAATACTGTCTTTACCTTCAAAACATAACCATAATCCAAATATTTCTTACTATCCTTACTGCTACCCCACTGGCCCAAACATAATTTATTTCCTGAATCATTATAGCAGTGGTTCGACTGTTTATCTTTTCTACCCATGCTATTCTGCCCCTGAAATCTATTGTGAATGGAAAAACCATGGTGCTGAAACCAAATATAAAACACCAAAAAATTACCAGTCATCAAATGGGCTAATGAAATGAACAAATAGTTCACCAAAGAAGAAGCACAAATGGTCAATAAGTACTTAAAACCTGTCCAACATCCCTAGCCATCAGGAAAATGAAAATTAAACCAACTTTGACATGCCATCTTAGCACAAACAGAATGGCTATCATCAAAAAAATTGAGAACAAGCCAGGTGTGGTGGTGCACACCTTTAATCCCAGCACTTGGGAGGCGGAGGTGGGAGGATCGCCATGAGTTTGAAGCCACCCTGAGACTACATAGTGAATTTCAGGTCAACTTAGGATACCACTAGTCCCTACCTTAAAAACCAAAAAAAATAAAAAAGAAAACAAAAGAAAACTGAGAACATATGCTGGAAGGATGTGTGTGCTTCCATGGCTGCCACATTTAGCTCATCTTCTCTGACCCTGCCTCAGCAGTTTCCTTAGTATTCTTCAAATACACTAGGCAGCATCTCACCTCAGATATTTCCTTTTCTTTTCTTTTTTTTTTTTTTTTTGAGGTAGGGTCTTGCTGTAGTCCAGCCTAACCTGGAATTCACTGTATCATCTCAAACTCATGGTGAACCTCAAACCTCTGCCTCCAAAGTGTTGGGAATAAAGGTGTGCACCACCATGCCAGGCTTCACTGCAGACATTTTCACTTGCTCTGGTTTCTACCAGGAACAATTATGATCAGAGAGCTATATGATTGATACTTACGTACATTTCCTTCAAATCTCTGCCCACATATAGCACTCTCACTGAATCTCACAAGTGACCAATCTGTTACAGTGACAACAATCCTTCTCCACATTTCAAACTCTTACCGTGATGTATTTTTAATTTAATTAATTTATTTGAGAGAGAGAGAGAAAGAGAGAGAGGCAGGAATACAGAGGGAGAATGGGCATGCTAGAGCCTCCAGCCTCTGCAAAAAATACTCCAAACACATGTGCCACCTTGTGCATCTTGCTTATGTGGGTACTGGGGAACTAAACCTAGGTCCTTAAGCTTTGCAGGCAAGTGCCTTAACTGCTAAGCCATCTGTTCCACCCTGATGTATTTTTTCTTTCTTTCTCAAAACATTATTCATTGCCAAATAATATACGGACTTCAGATGTTTATAGAGTGACCATAAAGTTTTTGCCTCAACAGGGATATTTTTGAGAATGGAAATAAGTGTTTTTGAATTATACAGGAGTAGTAAGTACAAATGGGATTTAGGAATTTAGGATAGTTAAAAATAAATTATATATCTCCCTTTGCTGAGTTTACTTATTTGTCTCTTTAACAATAACAGTGCCTGGTATATAATAAGTAATCAATAAATATTTGGAGTAAATGAATGAAAGATTTTTATAAGATATGCAGCAGTACTTATATAAATCTTAGTCAACTAAAATGATCCCAACATGGCTCAGAGAAATTTTGCAGAAGTGGGGACAAAAAAAATGTCAGAGCCACACATTGGGTCATGTTAAGCAGAGACATTTCCTCTTACCCATAACTGAGGGCTAACTCCACAATGTATGACCCACATACCTCAACAAGGAGGGGCCAGGGGGAGGGGGTAGGACATAGACTAGTCTAACAATGGTACCAACTTGACTGTATTCACTGAGTACAAAACTAATTAATAAAAAAATTTAAAAATCTTAGTCAATTTATTAAATTTTATCAGTATAGCCATGTATTTATTAAATATATGTGGAATAAATCTGTTCATTTCTATCTATCTATCTGCATATGAAATAAATATTTAACATCAATATACTTACAACTTTATGTCTTGCATTCCCTAGGATAAAGTAGAAATTGAGCTTACTATATATTTTGTATTTACTTTAAAATACAAAAGACTGATTTAAAAGATAAAAACGACATGGAAAATTATTACAAGACAGTTGACAGGGGTTATTTATGAGAAAAAGCCTTTTTCTGCCAGATGGCATATCTCTCTTCTGAGAGCTTTCAGATAGAGCCATCACTTCAATGAGTTGTTGATATACCTTAACTAAAAATTAATACAGAATGTGTATGAAGCTGAGCCGTGGAAGGCAACTTCCTTTCCTATAACAGAGAAGGAAGGGCTGGAGACATAGCTTAGTGGGTAAAAATGCTCATGCTTGCTGTGCAAGTACAATAACTTGAGCTCAGATACCCAGAACCCATGTAAAGTTGGATTCAGTAGTGAGCATCTGTAATTCCAGCCCTCCTGCAGTGGAAAGGTGGTATAGAAAGGAGAATTCTGGAAGCTTATAGGCTAGCTACTTGTAAAGCATATGAACATATACAGCAGTGCAGATACAGAAGTGAACAACAGAGTCTCTATGTCAAAGTGGAATGTATGGACCAACACCCAAAATTTTCTTTTGGTTTCTACAAGTGTACTGAGGCATGCACATTTCCACATAAACACACTTTAACACATGCATGCACACACACACACATCGTGAACACACACACACACACCCACACACCACATACATACACACACCATGTACATATACAAAAGATTTAAAAAGGAGAGAACAAACACCATCTTATTAATTGGGGGAATAGAGAGGATGCATAGCTAGTGCATCAATCAACTTCTCATAGATGGGACAGTATACCTGACAAGAAGCAACTTTAGAAAGGAGAGGGCTTATTTTTTTAAAAATCTTTTGAGGGCTTACTTTTGATTTACAGTGTCAAGGCAAAGTCCATCATGGTAGGAAAAGTCTTGCAGGAGCAGAAAGCTGGTGGCACATCATCATATCAGCAAGGAGGAAGTTGGGAAAGCTATGAATGTTCAATGCTCAGCTACTTATATCTTTCATGCAATACATGAATCCAGCCCATGAGATGGTCTCACCAACAGTTATGATAGCTTCATTCAACTCAACTAATCTTATATAGAAAATCTCTCACAGAAATGACCAGCAATTTGTTTCCATGGTTATTCTGAATCCTGTCAAGTTGACAAACAAGATTAACCATCACAGATGAGAGAGAGTACACTTCTGAAAGCATGGGCAGCAGGTGCCAGAACTGATAACTGATAAGGTGTATCAGTTGGTAAATGTTAAAATAATGATTAAAATGTGATGTCACCCCTCTCAGGATTTACAAAGTGCTCAAACCAGATATCCAGAGACACAGAGGCTCCCAAGACCTCATCACTGAAGTAGACCTAAAATGAACCCAGCATGGCTCAGGGAAATTTGAGGAGGAGGGGGCAGAAAGACTGTTAGAGCCACATGTTAGGACATTATGCACAGAGACATTGTCTCTTCCCTATAACTGATGGCTAACCCGCAATGCACGACCCACATCCCCCAATGAAGAGGGTCCCTGCAGAGGAGGGGAGGACAGGGAGGAGGCTAACGGGGGTACCAACATGGTTGTATACACACTGTGTCCATAAATAATAAAAAATTGGAGATAAGCATTACTGTTTTCTTACAATGATATGCATCCATGCATTGTTCCATCTGCTCTATTATTGACCAGTTCTTCAATGAATTTCTGGCAGAATCCAAAATGCAATGTGCTCTTATCGAAGTTAATGAATGAAATGAATTCAAATGTAAAATAGTTTATGTTCCATTTTGCTTACTCTATAGTTTTGGAAATGCTTAGATAAAAGGAGTGCACTATGTATTTATAAAGCCAAAGCAAAATCAATAAACTTGCATGCTTCCTCTCTTAGTTGATGGTATCAATGACTATGATTAAGCTAGGGTTTTTTTTTTTCTTTTATACAAATGTAAACACAACAAAGTCCCATTGGACTCAATTTGTGGGCATCCATCTTCCTTTCTGTTTTGGTAAATCAGGCTTGGTTGCATTTGTTTTTCACACATTCTACCCCCATAGTTTCTGAATATATTCCCTATTCCTTGTGCTTTTCTCATGCTTTAAGCATAAGTTTAGATTATGGGCAACAAAGCTAATTAGGTTCAGCCTTCTGATAGTCTGGGAAAATGGGTCTCTCTATAGTTTATGTTCATATTTTGCGGTTTGTGCTACTTTAAGCCTGCAAAATCATTGTTCTGTCTAAATACTAAAAGGTATTAGGGTAATCTTGGTGGTTAGTTTGTTTGAATTTAGAAGCCTCTGGAGACTAACAAGCTTCACCTCTGGGTATGTGTCCAGAGAGGATTAACTAAGGGTAAAGGCTTAGCCTGCAAGTTGGTGGCGTCATCCCATCGGCTGGGGTTCTGGATGGACTTGAAGAGGAAAGAGGAGATAAGCCCACTAGCATATACTTTCTTTCTCTTCTCTTTCCCAACCTCCTTTTCTTCCTCTTGGTCCCTCTCTCTCTCTCTCTCTCTTTAATCGATGTTACCTATATGAGCTGTCCTGCTCTACCACACTCTCTGCACCATGACAGACTGAAACTTCTGAAACCATTGGCCAAAATAAATCTTTCCCCCTTTGATTTATTTTTTCTTTCAGGAATAATTATAGTGATGAGAGAATGGCTAACATAGGTTCGTAATTGGGATAAAAAGCTTGAGTAGAGTCAGATACATACTAGGCAGTCATGCCAATTCACCTCTGCTGTCTGATGTCAGGTAGCTTTCTAGGATGTAAGCACCCTGGGGGGGGGGAGGAGGTGCAGAAGTGTGAACCTTACAGTTGCAAACTCAAGCATGCAAAATCAATTCACTTTTTTCTGTCAGTGAATTCATTTTTATTCAAATGCATAGTCTACCTTATAGAGGTATAAAACAACCACCACCACAGTAGCCATCCAAACAGCAATAAAAATCTCAATTGAATTGCTTCTTGGCACATTTCAATTCAAATCGGTGATGTATTAGTCAATGAAAATTAATAATTCACCCACATTCAGCATTAAAATAACTTCTCACATTTTTCTTTCTCCTCCATCTCCTTGCAGTTTCTTTAAAGCTTCTTAGCATTGTGCTTATGCTGATGTGACTTCTCTTATGGGACTATTACATAGTTGTATTGAGGATTATCAAAGAATTCTTTTCTTGCTTCTTATCTGTGTTGATTCTGCTAAAGGTTTTGCCTGGAAGAGAAACATCAGAAAACAAATTAATAGTGCCTTAAAACACAAGAAGATTTATTGTTTAGTAATAAGAAAATCCAGATACAAGTTGCCTCAGGGTTGGTGTGGCAGTTCAATACTCAAACATTTGTTTTCTGCTCTGCTGTTTTGTTCACTTTTTAAGGTCTGTTTTTCACACCTCATGATCACAAAAGGACTGCTCTACGCCCTGATATAACATATGTTTTCTAAGGCACACATAAGGGGTTAGGACCACTATCAGTAGCTCTTGTCTTATCCATGTCTATCTCTTTAATAAGGAAAACAAATGCTTCAACCTAGCTCTCGTGGACCAGAACCTAGTCACAGACTCCTAGTTGTCAGCAAAGCAGGGAAAATGATGCTCCATGTTGTTCACTCTCTGTAACAAGGGACAGGCAAGAGAAATAGAATTGAGAATGGCACTACGAGTGACCAGCCTTCAATTCCTGCTACTTTTTGTCAGCTTTTTGAAACATGAAATGTATTATTCTCTTTGAGATCATGACCAAGATGGTCTGTGGAAACAAGAAGAAGTTCCATGTGGTGCGTTTTTTGACAACTGAGGAAGCCTGTGTGTGTAGGAAAAAAAATATATATTTACAGTTACTTGGTTTAAATGAATCTATAAGAATTACAAGTTAAAAGTAGTTTTCTTCTGACCTTTAAGTTTAATTTTAAAAAGTTAGTGCTTTGTATAATTCTGCTATGTTTTGTTAATCTTCTTCATTGCCACCTTTGATTAAAACTAGATCAGTCAAGCTAAACATACTGAATTTTGCATAATTGTATGAATTTGTATATGTAAACTTAGATTCTTTCATCTTTTTTAACATCTCAAAGTGAATTTCCAAATCTAATGTAATTTATTTTCTTTTCAAGCACCTCTAAGTACCTGAGACCATAAACTTAGATACCTGACAAGCAAATCTTCATTAATTGCTTGAACAACTGTGTGTGTGTGTGTATACGGACATAGGGTATGTGATTAGCACAGGTGTCATCATCCTCATGAACATTGTCCACCTTCTTTTTGAGACAGGCTCTCTCATTCACTTGGAGCCCACCAATAAGGCTAGACTGGCTAGATAACGAGCCCCAGTCTTCCACCTATCTCCTTCTCCCCAGTTCCAGGATCACAAACTCACATCAATGCACCTGGTTTTTGGACAACTTTTATATATTTAACAGCTTAGAAATGCAGACATAAGGATTTCAGGTTGTTTTAACTAGCCAAGTACACTTACCAAAAGACATAAGAAATGTAGTGAAAATGAGGCAGGTCCCACAGCACAGGGTAAGAGATGCCATATCATAGTACCTTAAAGCAGAATGGCCTCTTAATTGCTTAAGCATTGAAACACTTGATATTTCCAAAGCTAATAGGACCAAAATGGCCCACCAAAAGAACTTCTGACTGTCCTTGGCTTCATTATAATGGCATTTCTACATTATTAACATTGTGGATTTTATCTGTAACAATCATGTATCTGATGCCATGGCATACTCCAAATTCCCATAGAAGGATAGGAAAGGGGAAATCCCTGCTTCATAAGCTCAGGAAGACTCTTCCTATCCGTTTGTCTGCCAGTAAGCTGTGCCGTCCTATGATCCTCACGTGCACTCTTTCAGTGTGTACTTTCACTTTGTCATAGAAACTCTCTCCTAATTTCATACTCTGTCTAAATTCTCTCTCCAATAGTGACAAAAATTTGGAAATCATGAGGAGAGGTCTCTGTCTACCTGTCTCTGTTAGAGACCTTTCCAGACTTCATAACCAGTAACAAAACATATTGCATCATTCAATGAAAAATCATAAATGAATGAAATGTTCCAAATTGGAAAGTCTGTTCCTTGTGTTTAAGTCTGTCTGTCTGTGTTATGTTCTCTTAAGCACCACAAACATACTGCATACCCATTTTACACAAACTCTAAATAATGGTAATAATACTCTGGGTTTCATCCACTCCAATTATTTTTGTATTTTGTTATAAATTTTCACAAGATTTTAAGGACACTTAGTACCAAGAGGAATAGTGTGTTGTCTCAAGCAGTACTGTTTTTCAAGTGAACTGAGATCATGTTTGAGCCATAAATTAGAAAGGAAGATAATTTTAAATCATAAAAGAAACAGTACCACACAAATTGTATTTGTGTATAGATACATAAGTGTTTTTAGAGGGGGGTCAGTATGACAACAAAAAATCACAGGCTAATATCACTTTGGATGAGGTTGGTTTCTTATAAGTTCAAGTCATATATTTATGACAGTTTTCATCATCACTATTGAATTTAAATAGGTGAAGGTCTTCATGCCATTTGTCAACTTGGTAACTAACTTTCTTGCACTAATTTCTACTACTTGAGTGAATTGAAGACTAATTTGTTACTTCCACATCTGATCTCCATTTCCATATCTGATGGGATACTGGATACCTCTTACAAATTGTTTCTGTGATTGTAACCACTAATTGCAATGGGCACTCTGGCCCATGGTCAGAATGAAACTGCAGGTTAATTGTATTCCAGAGGAGTGTGGGCTGGTAGGATGGGTACAGCTGTCCTTAATTCTGTATATTTTGTTTCTTGTCCTTCCATAAGAGTCATGGGATACTGGGCATATTTGTCAAGTTTTAGGTCCTGCTGGGTATCCATGGAAACTTGAGGAGCAAAAATTGCAAGAGTATTCATAAGCACTTTTTTGGCTGGTCACTCATAAGCATGACATTATTTATACCCTGACTTGCTGGAATTATACTTGTGTTTAAGATTTGCTCTACTGTCTTTTCCTTAACACCAGTTCTAGGAGAGGCAGATCTTTGGCTTTTTTTTTCTCTAAACTCTCCTTTTTTTTTTTTTTTTTTTTCCCTGTGAGCTCCATAGGTGTTTCTGGTAGTGAAGAAGGAGAAGGGAGAATGAATGGTAACTGTGTGTGTCAGACTCCTGTAATACTGTAATGAATATGCTTTGGAATTTAGGAGCAGGATATTTAAATCTTATTTCCCTGGGCAAGTATGCCAAGTACCTCTTGGGTGAAGTTTTCCTTTCTTCTCACTGAAGAAATGCGGGAGGGCATATGTATAAAGAAAAGAGCTTAAAGATATAAATGACTTTTTTTTTTTTGCCATGGTATCTGTGGTGGTTTGAATAGAATAGATGGCCCCCAATATATTCAGTTGTTTATTTGTTTGTTGTTTGCATCTTTAGCCACCTGGCTGGAATCAGTGCCATTGTGTGGATCTTAAGGTGTGGTGGTGGGTTTCAGATTTCAATCTAAAGATATGCAAAGTGTGCCTAGCTGGAGTTCCTGAAGTGTGCTGTGCTGTGTGGCTTTTAGGCTCTGCTTGGGCCTGTGAAGGCAGGCCAGTTTCTTCTGCCATTATGGAACTTCCCCTGGATCTGTAAGCTTCAATAAATCCCTTCCTCCATAACTGTGCCTGGTCTGGAAGTTCATCTCAGCGAACCTGAAGCTGTCTGATACAGTATCATACCATGGGATAGAAGGATTTCAGCTACTGTCTCTTCTAAGCAGTCCTTGGTCTGGACAATCTTTTTATATTGTGATACAATGTTTTCAACTACCAAGTTCATGCTTGAGATTGAACTACACCATTGAATTCCAAAAAAACAAAAGTTGCTGGGGGAAGTGGAAATGGCTCAGTCTATAAAGTTGTTGTTGTACAAGAATGAGGTTGTGAGTTCAGATACCCAGCATCCACATAAAGACTAAGCATAGTGGTACATGCTAATAATTCCATGTGAGGGAAGGTAGAGACAGGAGGAAGCCAGGATTGGCTGGCTTGTTTTTCTAGCCAAACTGGTGATCACCAGGTTCAGTGAGAAGACCTTATCTCTAAAAACAAGGTGGACAATTGATGAAGACACTTCATGTTGAATTCTGGCCTTCACACGCATGTGCACTCAGATGTTCATTCCCTCCCATGTGAACATGAAAAAACACACATGCATTCCACACACAAAGAGTTGCAAAAAATCTCATGTTTTTAAAATGGTTTTTGATTTTTTTTTTAAAATTTTAGACAGAGCATGTATAAGAGAGAGAGGGAATTGGTGTGTCACGGCCTCAGCCACTGCAATCAAACTCCAGATGCTTCTGCCACCTAGTGGGGGCATGTGTGACCTTGTGCTTGCTTCACCTTTGTGCGTCTTGCTTATGTGGGATCTGGAGAGTCGAACATGAGTCTTTAGGCTTCACAGGCAAGCACTTTAACCACAAAGCCATTTCTTCAGCCCAAAAATCTCATGTTTTAAGTAAGTTTAATATTTCTGTCTCGGGCTGCATTCATTGCTGTCCTGGGCTTCCTGTGGCCTATGGGTCATAGGTTACACAGTCTTGATGGTTTACAAAATTATTCTCAGTAAGGCCAGTGGCATTCCAAAATGTGATTGATTACAACTGATTTTTCTTTATTTTTTTTTCATTTTTGACATTTCATACATGTATTTAAATTTTATTTCCCTCATTTCCCTCCCCTCCCACTGAGACACTTCTTATATCGCATTACTCCCCATCTTACTTTCTTGCTTTAAAAAGTCCACTGAGTTAAATTAGGATTGCTTGCATAACCATAGGTTGAATTTTAGTTATGTGGATTGGAGACTACTATTATTTTTTCATGGGGGGGGTTGGTTCACCAGAGCCTCCAGCCACTGCAATTGAACTCCAGACGCTTGTGCCACCTTTTGTGCATGTATGACCTTATATGCTTGCATCACCTTGTACGTCTGGCTTATGTGGGTCCTGGGATAGAACATGGGTTCTTAAGATTTGCAGGCAAATGCCTTGACTGCTAAGCCATCTTTCCAGCCGTGGAGAGTACTATTCTTTTTTTTAAAAAAATTATTTATTTATTTATTTATTTATTTATTTACTTGAGAGCTACAGACAGAGGGAGAAAGAGGCAGAGAGAGAGAGAGAGAGGGAGAATGGGTGCACCAGGGCCTCCAGCCACTGAAAACAAACTCCAGACACGTATGCCTTCTTGTGCATCTGGCTAACTTGGGTCCTGGGGAATCAAGCCTCGAACCGGGGTCCTTAGGCTTCACAGGCAAACGCTTAACCACTAAGCCATCTCTCCAGCCCAAGATTACTATTCTTTATTGAGCTCTGCATTTAAGTGTTGCTTCTTTAAGGCAGACTTCCCTGACCTTTCCAGCCAAATGAGGTTACTTTTTAATCTTCTCAAAGTAATCTTTTTTTTTTTTTTTTGAGATAGGTTCTCACTTCAGCCAAGATTGTCCTGAAACTCATTTTGTAGTCCCAGGATGCCTTGAACTCACAATGATCCTCCTACCTCTGCCTTCCTACTGATTGGATTAAAGGGATGTGCCACCACTTACTGTTTTGTATTAATGTTTTATGAACTAGTAGACTGATTTCTTATGGCACTGGGACATAACCCTTTAATGCATCTCTTTTTCTCTTTCTTATCTCATGCTATATTTGGCACTATCTGCTTGACAAATATTTCACATATGAGTAATAATTTTAAAACTGTCTTTGTTTATGAAATACCATAAGCATTAATGAGAAGCTGGGTTCCAGGGGGTTGACATCTCTTAAATCCATGAGCTTTGGCAATGGGACTTCTGGTAACCCAATTGGATTCTTGAACTTGCTGAACAGCTTTAATTTCCACATATTTCCTTTGAATTCTTTGTGAAAGGATTTAAGAGGAAGGCAAAAATTCAGGACATGAGGGCATGTATGTCTTAGCACACATAGAATATGGCATTTTCAGCTTCCAGGGAAGAAGACAACTGATTGCCATCAATTAAAAAAAAAGAATTAACTTACATAATGTGGATTAAAATGTATTTTAACTCTATGTCAATGAGAATGATAAGCATGTTCAGATTTATCGTTTGCCATGTATTGGTGTCAAATGCAGAAAATAAGGTATTATCATAGTCTCAAAAACCCTATAATATGTCATCAGCATTTAGTGAAATATATCAAATGGAGATTGTTGTATTTTTTGAACTTATGAGTTCAAACTTGTTAGTAAAGAAAAACTTTTATAAACTGTAAGTGGGAATTGAGATAAATCTAAAGCTTCCTTTCATTTTGCAAGCCAGGCAAGTCTTCCTGGACTTCTTTTCCTCTTGACATTCTTTTCTATGGTACATTTGAACAGACTAAAGATGAAACAGAATTTTTTTTTCATGTCTCTTGACCTTGAGTCGTTTATATGAGAGAAACTTTTAAAACATGAATATTTTGGGTTCTTACAACTGCACCTTTGAAATGGCATGAAGCACTGTGTTTAGAACTGCAAATATCACTGACATTTCTAAAGTGCAAACAATGTTTAATAGCATGGCAGCAAATTTATTACCTCTGCATGAACATAGGTATTGATTCAAAGTTTATGGTATTTAATAGTTAAATAAATCAGCAGAAAACTCAGTATAGACTAGTCTATATAACCAGAGGTTGGTATAATAATTAGGAGGACAATGAAACGTTTTTAATGCTTCAATAAATATGCCAAATATCTATGGGGGTCTGCTGTTCTCGAGCCCAGATTGCTGTTTTGTAGGTAGGTATCAATCTTCAGTACTTGCTGTGTTCAACCTTTCAGAATCTGTGATCAGGATCCATCTGTTCAGCTATATTTATTAGTGTATTTTTCTGTGACACAAATCCATCAAAATGTTCATCTCCAAGTGGTGTCATGAAGTGTGCAGGGTTTATATTCATCAGACACAATAATAATATATTATAGTTTTGAACTACAGAAATAGGACGTAAAATATACAAAATCAAAGTTGTCATCTGCCGAGGCCCAGGGCTTTCTTGGGGGTAAACAGTCGTGCTCCTGTCAGTTTGGTTGGAAGAAATGATGATTATGAAAGATGGCCATGGTTTGGGAGTCATAGACCAACCCTTGATTCAAAATAGAGGTGGATGGTGAGCTCACTAAGCATTTCTGAAGCTTTCATCATGGTGGTTTGCTTGCTCAGAGTCCTACTGTAGAAAGTAAGTTGGGGAGGGAAATGGTTTCTTGTGAGAGTCAGTGGAGTAGGCAAGACTATTCAGGGGTTATAATTCCCTTTATTAAGTGCAAAATTTGGTGATTTCTTAAAGACGGGAAAATGCTTTTGAACTTTGCACAGCTGGGTGTGGTGGTATATGTCTGTAATCCAAGCTCTTGGGAGTCAGAGGTCAGAAGAATACAAGTTTGAGGCCAGCCAGGGTTATATCATGGGAATCTCTCCCTCCCTCCCTCTCTCTCTCTCTCTCTCTCTCTCTCTCTCAAACTCTCTCTTTCCCCCTCTCTGCATGTGTGTGTGTGTGTGTGTGTGTGTGAAGAGAGACAGAGAGAGAGAGTTGGAATAACTTCTTTAACTTGAAAGGTATGATGCTCTATCATCTATTTTATTTTTCCATTTTTCATCTTGATATTTGTTTCTCCTAAAGGCCCTTTTTATGTTTTTATGTGCTTTCATTGACAGAAGAATATTGATGTGAAGGAGGCAATAGAAAGACAGATGATAAGAGGAACTAGTGGGGGGGTGAAGAAAGTGATGGCTGAATATAATCAATGTATACTATGCACTTATTCGCAAATTCAATAATGAAACCCACTATTCTGTACAATTAATACATGTTAATAAAAATAATATTCTTAAAGCATTGTGAGAGACAAGGAGTGGCTCATGGAGCTCAGACATCACCTGAGAAGGCAGAATGCAACAGGATCTGAAGCACATGTGAAAGGATGGGAGTTTGGTAGCGGGCAGAATCCTTTTTTGTTACTAGAGGTCAGACTGAGGGATGCCTTTACAAGTGAGCAGGAGAGAGAGTCAAAGTATGAAGGTTTCTATTTTCTCAATAGATATGCTAGAATGTTGCAGATTTCCACACGGTTGAGTTCTTTGTGTCATGACCATGTAAAACTGGGTACTGGGCACCAAGGTGTGAATAAGTCAAAGGAAGTTATTTGGGGAAAAGGTGGGTAAACCCCAACGTGTTAGGATGAGCATACTTAGGATTTTGGCCAGCATCCAAACAAAAGCAATGGGAAAAGTAAGAAAAAGTTATGTTTCCTGAGTTAGCACTCAGAAAAGCAGGCAGGCAGGCTCAACTGTGAGAGGCTGAGCAACTGCTTTGAGGGAGGGGCTCCTCAGAGTTGAACACATTATCTCATTAAGGGGATAAATATTTCTCTCACCTCCTTTGTATGTCTATTGGTGAGTGCTGGCCTCTTGGCCAGGTGCTTAACAGGCTGAGTTGGATTAACTCTTAAGGGAGAGGGCCATAATCTTATGTTTTGGGCAGTTTAGAATGTCATATTCTCACCCCGGGCAAGAGGTAAAACTCAATTTAGCTTTTACTCAACAAAAGCCTTGATAATACTCCCATCTTCTTCTTTTTTTTTTTTTTTACCCATTGTGATTTATTCTCTACAATACTTCATTGAAGAGTTCAGACTTTCACTTTGTAATACTAAAACAGCTCATGTTAGAGACCCTTTCCACATGAAAGGTTTGTAGTTAAAATGTTGCATATATTTTACTGTTTATAATAAAGTTATCTATACAAAAGAAGTCCTGGGTGTTAATTTTAATTATGCACAAGATCTGTTTTCCATCTATATGTTAACATCTACAATTTCACTAACTTGGTTTATTTTCTGTTGAGATTTGGGAGCTACATGTTTTGTTTTCTGTGTTTTTTTATTTTCTTTCCCTGAAGCAAGAGACTGGCCATCCTCTTTTTTTATATGGCATTTTAAGTCCTATGGAGGAGCAATTGTTCTGTTTCCTTTATTCATGTTAAATAGGGAAATAGGAGGTTGGGCCTATCCTTCAATGTCCTCTAAGTCTAATGTCTGCCTAGACATGGATTGATAAACTATATTATAATTTGACAGCAAAATATGGTACAGAGGAGCAACTATAGAGAGAGGCATGAGTAAAGAAGATGAAGTCTCACTAATCAAGAGCCTTGAAAGCAGGAAATATAATAGATAGCCAGGTATTTCTGGGGATCCATTTGGATTTGGTGAGTATATTGTTTAGGATAGTCTAAACTAATTCCACAGATAAAACCAAAATTGTAAAATCACTGAAACAGCATTTAAATGTACTTCTTTCCTAAAAAAGATATGTATGTATGTATGTATATATGTGTGTTTGTCAAATTTTATGTGAGTACTGGGGAATTGTACCCAGTCAGACAGGTGTTGCAAGTAAGTGTCTTTAAACACTGAGCCATCTCCCCAGCCTCCTAAATGTATCTAAATGTACAAACAGGGCATTCTTGATTTCTTCTGTATGACCTCTATTCTATTCAATTCTCCTTTCATTCTTCTGAATTCTTTCCATTCAGCTATAGGAAGTAGAGTGAGAGCATGGAATTTGTATTCTACCACCTTAAAGTGGTTGGCCCAGATGAGGCATACAGTGCTTCCACACAAATGACAAGAATTAAGCAAGTGGCCACATCATGTGTGCCAGAAGCATATCTCAGATATAAAGAATATATGTCAAAGACCACCAGGAAATCAACAATATTAGAGTGATTTGTGTTAGCTATTATTGCAGTCAGGTAGAACACACATCAGAGGGAACCATGGGATTGTCAGGAAGAAGACATAGCATATGAGACTTTGCTCTGAACTGAGTGCTGACAGGAAGCAGACGTAATTTTGTGGTTGGTATAGTAGGCCATCGTATTTAAGGAATGGAGGTAAGACTAAGCTAAGGCTATAATTGGTAAAGAAAGAGTGATGTATTTGTCAGGAAGTGGGGATGCTTGGTAATTATTTTGGCTTTCACAGTCATGTCTGTATTCGTATGTTCATTCATATGGAATGGTCTTGCTTTTGTCTTGATTTGTCATCATCACAGAGTGGCCTAATATGATGTTTGTTATCTATGAATTGTATACGTTCAATAATGTTCAGTCTAGTTCCTAGCAACATGTGAACCATGCCAGTAGGACTAGGTCAGCTTCCTGACCACTCTAAACAAACTCTGCACTGTAAAAAGAACAAAATTCTTTGAACAGCTGTCTCTGTTTTGCATGTGTTGCATGAATTCTTTTCTTGAGAGTAGCCAACAAATTTTGTCTCCACCTGACAGAGCATTCCCAGCAAACTAAATGCTGATTCCACCAAAATTTGCCTTAGTGAAACAATGAGTTTCTTGGGGTTTTCTTTTACAGAGCATGGGGGAGGGGATATTTACAGAAGTTTGGGGACCCCAAAGAAGCTGCATTGAAAGATCTAATCCCAATGTGGTCAACAACCTCCCCATAGGTGTATCTAATCATGGAGCTCCCCATTCCTTTTTTTAAAAAAAATTATAATTTATTTATTTGAGAGCAACAGACAGAGCGAGAAAGAGGCAGAGAGAGAGACACAGAGAGAATGGGCGCGCCAGGGCCTACAGCCACTGCAAACAAATTCCAGACGCGTGCGCCCCCTTGTGCATCTGGCTAACGTGGGTCCTGGGGAGTTGAGCCTCGAACCGGGGTCGTTAGGCTTGACAGGCAAGCACTTAACTGCTAAGCCATCTCTCCAGCCCACCATTCCTTGACCTTGTACCTTCTACATACCCTGTCTCCCCCTGAAGCCATGAGACCTCATGTGTCATTGCATACATCTGGGACAAGGGGCTCCTGAGATCTGAGGTGAGGGTCTGATGACCATTATTGCCCTCCTTCTATGGAGGAACATCCACAGGCTCAATTTGGAGACTTGTTCCTGTGTGGTCTCAGCTGCTGCTCATAAAGATGGCAATAACTGTTTTTCTTGGAGGATCTTGTCGTACAACCTGTATCAGCTAGGCACTTATGGTGATATACAGCAGGCAGTTGGTTTTGTGGATCTCTCCAGTAATGCTCAGTGGACTTTGTAAAGTGCCTCATTATCTAATTCCTTATCATACCTCACAGTGCCAAATCATCAATGAATGAGGAGTTAGTGATTGCCATGAAAAGGAGGAGGGCTTAGAAAAGTGGGCTATATGAGCCTACACAGACTGGATGCTTTCTCTCCCACAAGGTAGGCAGATAGAATCATCTGAAAGCACCACTGGAGGTATATATGGGTGTGTGAGTCCACGTGAATGGGCAGAAGCAGAGGCAGGTCTTTGGAGTACTGGATGGTTCAAGTAAAGTCTAAGCAAGGACAAGTGGCTTAAAACCTTCTCAAAATGTGTTCCACTCATCAGCAGCAGTGCTGTTGCCTGGCAGCTTTTTAGACATAAAGAATTGCAGATCCTACTTGAGAGTTTAACTACATCCTCATCTGCCTTTTGGCCAGACCTCCCAGGTGATTCATTTGCACTGCTGTGCTGGCAAGGCATTGGTCCAGGATTGAGAGGAAATTACTGAACACATGCTGGGAGTTCCTAAGGCCATAGTGAGTGTGAAGCTTTGGGGGAAGTTTTAGCGGTAGGGAAGTCTGATGGGCTAGGAGATTGAACAGAATAACGTGGAGAATGCACATTTTATTTATTTCTTCTGGCTGCTTCTCACTCTTCATGCTCGTCTCCAATTTCTGAGATATGGGTAGATATTTCTATGTCATTTAATAATTGTTGCTTGTTGTAAGTTTATCAAAATGGATGATTAGAGTGTTTTTATTCTTTTTCATACAGTTTTGTATATTTTCTAAATTCCACACTATGTTCACATGTGGTTTTTATTATGAGACAGACAATATTATATACATACATATGTATATGTGGCAAACACACACACACAAATATACATATTTGATATAGAGTGGCAAGGGGTTAAAATATTAGGTTGTGCCTTGATTTGCTGCTCTGCAGTAATGGGCCTATGAGCTATTATCCATCAGATGACCCATTTGCAGCCTCCAGTTCTTTAGAAATCAGGCCTTTCTCTAGAGATAAGAGCTACAGTACCAACTGAAGCTTCACAAGTTTTCTGCAGACTGTGACTTTTCCTATCTGATGCAGCTGCATCCCTGATATACAGCTTATCTAAGAAAACCTCTGTTAATCATATGGCCAGGGATAGCTCAGTGATCCTACAGAAAGGTTTAGTAAGAGCAATAAAGAAGGGGATGACGACTTATAGGTAGTCATTGGTAAAACACAACTCTTTAGAGAATTTCATAGAATACTTTTAGTTTTGTATGCTTTCAGAAAGTTGTTGGAGGTATGCACCTATAGCATACATTGTCTTTTAATGCAAACATAGTCTTTTTGTACAATTTAGAAAGACATTCACTGTTCTGGCAGCACAAAATATATTTAGCCATTCTCTGACTCAGTGTTACAGTTACCTCAAAGTTTCCATCTCATAAACTAGAAGGAGCAGAACTTCTTTCCTCAACTGTTCTATCATTCAGCTTTTGGAAACATATATTTTACTGATTGAACATTTTTTATATATGTGTATAACATATTTTGATAACACTCACTTGCCATTTCTTCTCTTATCCCCTACTGCTGAAACCCTCCTTCTTCCCACCCAATCATCCTTCTACTTTTAAATATCTTTTTCTAATCCACTGAGTTTAATTACAGTTGATTGCATGAACATGGGTATGAAGTTGGCTACTGGAACACAGGCAACTTGCTAATGCCTCCACCCCTGAAGGAAATGTCTCCCCTCCTCCAGCAATAATTAACTACCAATAACCCCTCAGAGAAGGGTAGAGGCCTCATGAACTCCACTATCCATGATAGAATGTTGATTATCTCAATCTTGGCCAGATCTTTTGCAGCTGCTCCTGCATTCCACAGTACTCCACCCCATTCTCTGTCTCTTATATCCTTTATTCTACCCCTTCTGCAGTGTTCCCTGAGATGTAGGGGGAGTGATATAGATGTCTCATTCAGTGCTGAGTGCTCAAAAGTCACGTATTCTCAGTACTTTGATGAGTTCTGAATCTTCCTAATAGTCATTGTCAACTACAAAAGGAAGCTTCTCTGACCAGAACTCAGAGCAACACTAATCTATGGTCACAAATATAAATATTTATTTATTGTTTAGGTAGAATTTCACTCTAGGCCAGGATGACCTGAAACTTTGTAAATCCAGGCTGGCTTCAAACTCACAGTGATCCTCTTACTTTAGTGTCCTGAGTGTTTGGACTAAACGTGTGTGCCACCATTACCAGCTAAACATAAATATTTAGAGCGTATTTTGGTGGGCACAACATATTCATTTATTCAAACAACAGCAGTAGCTTCCTTCCTAGTACATATGATCTCTCTGGCCACAGGGTTTTAACCAGGTTTTCAGCACCAGGCATGAATTTCCTGCCAAAGAGAGGGCCCAAAATTCAGAGAGCAGTTGGTTGCCTCCATAATATTAATGCCACTGTTGTACTGATGGGAACATCTTTCCTGACTCATTAGTTATGTAGCATGCAGGGTCTAATGCTAAGTAAGACTATTGATGACTTTTCTTCCCCATCAGCCTGCATAGCACTGTCCAGCACTATGACAGGTCACCAGCAGGGATGAAATTTCTAGCTCATGTTCAGCTTCATTCTTCAGTGTCCTACAACAAGAATAGGTGGTACTTTTAACAATAGGGCCTTATCTTCTAGCTTTGGTGGAGAACCAAGAGTATTTCAATAGCCTATTGTATTGGTGGGGGAGGAGGTATGTTTCACAGGCCTCCCTAACAACTCACTGGAAGGTATCCTATGCCTAGGCACTAGGATTTTCCTATAACAACCTATGACTTTTGATAGCAGCATTATTCATCTCTGCAGGATATTTTGGTTCAAATCCTCTTTTCAAAAATTATATTCACGAAAGTTCTCATTTCTTGATCCCTTTTTATAGCTGAGTTGTTTAAATAAAAGGCTTTGAACCTTGGAATGACATAGTTTCTCATTTAAGTTGAAGTAAAGTATGACTTTTCTTGTGCAATGGTGATTGCTAATCATGCCAAATCTTGTGAAATTTTTTTGTGATGGGGATAAATCAAAATTGAAATAAATCTACCTGTGACAAGAAAGATAATATCAGGTAAAACGCTGCTCTAAGACAGGTATCTGGAGTTGATGACAGTAATCTTTGCTTTTGTATCATCCACTTTTAACTGTGCAGCATTTTGTCAAGCAATTAGCATTTCATTGAAAAGAATTTCTTTTCAAACCATGTATGTAAGATTGATAAATCAATATAATGGCTGTGCTTAGTAAGGGATAATGTTGAAAAGGGTCCCAAACCGTGCTGCTACTTTTGGAATGAAAAATTGTTTCCCTTCCAGTGTTTTTCACAGTGTGGTCTAAAGGAGTGTGTCCATGATATCAATCACTTGGAGTGCCAGTGAAAAACACAAATTCCAGGGCCTTAACTCAAATCTACTGAGTCAGACTTTGCAAGAAAGTGACTGGCCAGTTGTAGATTTGCTAAGCATCTTAAGTATTTCTTATCATCAACAATTTTGAGAGATTGCATGTAAATGGGGTAGTATTGGTTTGAATGTGTTGTTAACTGCACCTATTTTGCAGTCGCACAGACACTATGGAAGAGCGTCCCATCATGTGCAAACCACTGAGCCTCTTTTGAGGTTTTATGTCTTTAGCACTGACTCCACTTGAACTTAATTGATCATTCCTTAAGTGTGTAAGAAGGGTTCTTTCAGGTTATAATAAAGAAAGAAGAAGTGTAAAATTATAGGAATGCTAGTGAATAGTGTAGCCTAATAAGTCCAAAGTTTGGAAGCAAGTGCGACACTGATAATATTGATATAGGAATGAGAGAAAACTAAATAGAATAAATACAGTATGTGTAAGACAATGATTATCTTAAAATATATTTTCCTGGCGATTTATAGTTTACAAATAATTTTACAAAGAATGTTATTTACATACAGTATCCATTTTGAGGTCATAGTTACCCCGAGGTCTGTATATAGAGACCAGGTTTTAGAGCTCATGAAGCTGAAGTTCAAGATGCAATAGATTATTGCCCATCAGGACTCAAACTCATTTCTCTGAAGATTTCTTCTAATCTACATATGATCTAGTTCCTTGATGCTACTGCTGCAATTGCTTTCCTATAACCCAGTGATTCTGCTATTTGACAGCTGTCCTTGAAGCCACTAAGCAGCCAACAATGAATACCAGGGAACTTCTGACTTTAAAGAATTCTTCTACTTACATATCACAACTGCTGAGGCCACAGTGAAGATATTTTCTTATCTTGACTCTCAGATAAAATAGCCTTGAAGAGTTCCTCTGTATGTCATTCTACTCCTAAAGAGTTCCTACCTATTTCCTTCAAGTAGGAAATCTGAGATGGAGTCTGGCTTCAGAAGTAAATGCTTATTATATAATTCTCACTTTATGGACTCCTTTCTCAAATGGTTATCCTGAATTCAACCTTTTACTGTCCTTTGCCTATATACTGTCATACAGTGAATTAGGAAAGTTGGTAGAGCAGAGACAGGTAGGAAGTGTCTTGGACCTAACTGAACTGAGTGGTTATTTTGTCTACTGTTATTTTCTTTGGAAAAAATAGACATTTTTGTACATGGTACTAAAACATTATAGAAAGCAGAGCTTATTACCTTGCCAGATTCTTCTGTCTTATATTTTAGAAACAGTAGCACTTGCGTGGATGTTTTGGCTAAGTGTGTATGTTATTTTCTTCCTTGCTAAAATGCAGCTATGCCTTTGGAAAAAGAGTGTAGGCATGTGTTTGAGAGAAGAACATTGTACATCCCATACTAACATTTTTCAGAAAATGTTTTCTCTTTGATTACATATTACATTTCTTCACAGGTACAATTTCTCAACTTGATATATTTGACTTTCAAAGAACAGCTTTATTGCAAGTAATAAAAATTTATTCCAGCTGTACCGGTTGGACAGGGCTATAATCCCAGTTAGGCAGGATACTGTTTCAGGAAGATAATAAGTTCAAGGCTAACCTGGAAAATTTAGTGAGACATTATCTCAAATTACAAAAAAAGTAAAAATAAAAGTGTTAGAATTGTGGCTCAGCTGCGAAGTATTTACCAAGAATGTGTGATGTCCTAGGTTCAATTCCCAGCACTAAGAGGGAGAAAAAATGAATATTTTGATTAAGTAGTTGTGAAGGTTTTCTAAGGTATTACTGAATGAGAAACAATTTAGAGACTGAAATCTATGCATGACTTTTAAGTAATTTTTTACACATTACGGCTTAAATTTTTCCCAAAAGTATAAGCAGTAGAAATTTGTTGTGGGTTCACTTTACTATTCTAGAAACTTCTATGTTAGAAGTAACTTGATCAAGGGAGGGAATGGAGGAGAGAAGTGGGTGGGAGGAGGGTTAATCAAAATTACAGATATCATGAATAAATCATGTGGAAACCTACTTCACTAGCTAAGAAACATATGTTAAAAAAGAGAGAGCTTTGGCAGAAGTACCCTGTGGGGTGGATAAAGCTGTACCCAGAAACCATACATTGTTACAAGAATATTTCAGTGCTGGGGTGTGGTACCTTCCAGCAAGTTGTTGGTCATGGAGGCCTCTGATGGCCCCAAAACATTACAGGCTATTATGTTGGTTGCCCATCAGAACTAGAAGGTAAGACCCTATTGGTGAAGACAACATAGGCTTGTGGTGCAGGAAACTGAGAAATCAAGCTGGAGCTGAGCTGGAAGCCTCCTCCCAGTTGACTAACTGACATATTGTGTAAAGAGTCATGCAGCCTATTAGGGGAGGAAACTCATCAATGGTCTTAACTACCAGTGAACCCTACAAGCTTTACAGATACTCAACCAGGATAAATTTGACAACTGGTGCAATGATGGCAACTGCTCTGTGATTGGATCTGAAGCCTGTTCCATGAGGGAATTCCTGCCTGGTACTGAAAACTTAATCAGAAGCCTGTGGCTGGGGAGACCATAATCTCTCTGGCTAAATGAATGTATTATGCCCAATATACTACCCTCTCAATGCTTATGTTTATGCTCATATATTAATGCTACTCTCATTTTTGGCTAGAGAAGCTTCTCTTTAGAGATGGTGTTGGCTACTGGGGATATTCAACATTTGTTGAGGTGCTCAGAAGACACAGTACAGTGCTCAGCACTAAGTGAGACATCACTATTGCACTCTCCAAGGCTCAGGGACCATTGTAGAAAGGGAGGGCTTTGAAATACTGTCTTTTAGATGTAAAATGGGCATGGTATTCATGGCCTCAAAGTGGCTGATATGGCCTACACAAGACCTGCACAATAGGAGGGGAAGAAAATGATGACATCATAAAAGAAGGGGGACTAGTTGTAAAGAATGGATTCAATGGAGACTGAGATAGAAAAGGAAAAAGAGAGGGTGGTGGGAAGGGTAGATAATCATGGTATATTGTATATATGTATGGAGGTTGTAAATAAAAATTTTTGAAAAAAGAATTAACTTGAATTCCAGACTAGTCTTCTGTGAAAAGTTACTCTAGCTTCTTATCAGACAATCTCACTCTTAACAAGTAAAAGAGTGGGATTTAAAAAAAAATTACAAGACAACTGTGTGGAAATAGGAGTAGGAATAATTTTCCACCTATCCAGTAACAACTAGGCAGACATTAATTTGTGTTTGCTTTGTGAGAATGAAACACAGTCAATCTAAATGAGCCCTGTCCACTTTGAAAAACATTGCTTAGGTTACTGCTGCAGAACAGGGAAGAAAAAAAATAATCTAATGTGGCTATCATCCACAATGAGCTTTTGATCAGAGAGACCTGCAAGGTTTCCTAAAAGAAAGACAGATTTCTGTCAGAGTACTTGATGACCCACCAAAGGTTAGTGGTAAGACCCTACTGCTGAAGACACCTTATGTGGTTGACACGTAAAATGGAATGGCATGGCTGGAAGCTGGAAGAGGGTCAGTCCCCAGACAGTCAGTGCGTCTAGTGCCAGAAGGTGCTACATGGGCGACTGGGGGAAAATGACCAATATCTGTCCAAGCAACTCATGGTCTAACCTACTTAGCAGCAAATAACCTGTTGTGATGCTCACACAAGTGCAATAGTGGCACACATCTATGCTGGGAAACCAACTGCTCTTGATTTGGCTAACTCATCCCATCAGTGGTACGGGACCCATAGCTGGAGCTGGGAAACAAGTCAGAACCATATCCAAACATAAGCCCACTCTCCAATATCAAGCTACCATCAATCATGGGCTACAAGAGGGCCTACACCTATTAAATTCTCTATAAAAAAGCAAGGGTTATCTCATTTGTCCTGGTGCTAACTTATTCTCCGTTGGAGAATCTGCTTCTCTTTTTCAGATAGATGTAGATCCTAAGGAGAGAGCCACCCCATCATACCTCTAAAGGGCCCTGGCTGAAACTAAGAACCATTGGTGAAACAAGCAAGGGTGCTGTTTTCTTGGTGAACTGGGTAGCAGCACAATGGGGAAGGAGATCAACACAGAGAAAAATCAACTCCTACCAAATCAGAGAGCCAGAGACCCAGAGGTCCCCAACACCTCATCACTGAAGCAGACCAAAATTGAACCCAACTTGGCTCAGGGAAATTTTGTGGAAGAGGGGTGGAAAGAATGTCAGAGCCACATGTTGGGTCATGACATGCAGAGACATTTATCCTATCCACAAATGTGGGCTAACTCCAGAATGGATGAGCCATATACCTCAATAAGGAGGGGCCAAGGGGAGGGGGTAGGTCATGGAAGAGCCTAATAATGGTACCAAATTGACTATATTCGCTCAGTACAAAACTAATTAATAAAAAAGAGAAAAAAAACCAATCTAGAACTGAGGTAGGATTATACATGAGAAAATATTTCAATGTGTACTTTATGGGAAATATATGATTAAATGTGCTGACATTATTTTCAAAAGTTGATTCAGCTCAAGGAAAACACTAGTCATCTCAATAAAATAGAGGAAAGCAAGGTTTAGATTTCAGTCATTGCAATGAAATGTGTAGTGACATGGCGTGCTCCTATGCAATTTTTTTCTTGCCCACAGTATTATAAAGTACTGAGTTCAGCATGAGGGTTTTTAGTGTTGGCATCATCAGCATAACAACTCCATTTGAAATGGTGAATTTTTAAATCTTTTTATTGACAATTCCCATAAATATAGATAATGTACTATGATCATAATCTTCTCCCAATACTTTCTCTATTCTCACTCTTAAATCTCCCCCTCCATTGAGTCCCCTTTTCTTTCCACCTAGACTCTCTTCTATTTTGATGACATCATTTTTCTCTCCTATTAATGCAGGCCTTGTATAGGTATCATGTGGAACTATGAGGTCATGAATATCAATGGCATTTTATTGTCTGGAAAGCCAAATTGTAAGTAAGCCTCCCTTCCTTCAGCTCTTACATTTGTCCCATCACCACTTGTTCAATGGTTCCTAAGCATTGGATGGGGAGATAAAGATATCTTACTTAGTGCTGAACACTCCACTGTCTCTGCTCAGCATTTCACTGTGTTTTAAGTCACCCCAGTGGTCAACACCATCTGAAAAGAGAAACTTCTCTAACTAAAAGTGAGAGTAGCAATAATATATGGGCCTAAACATAAATAATGAGAGGGCAGTTTGATGGGAATAATAGATCCATTTAGCCAGACACTATTAGTTACCCCCCTAAGGCTTATGACCTACCCAACCATAAGGCTTTGGATTAGGTTTTCAGTACCAGGCAGGAATTCCTTCCCATGTAGTGGGTCTCAAATCCAATCAGAGAAAAGTTGGTTTCCCCCATAAAAAACATGCCATCCTTGCACCAGTTGTCAAATTTGGTGTGACTTGCTGGCGAGAAAGTTTTCAGGATCCACTACTGGTTTAGAACATTAGTGACCTTTCTCCTCTAACAGGTGACACAGGTCTTTCCAACATCCTGATAGTCAACAGGTATGAGGCTTCCAGTTCACCCCTATCTTGATTTCTCAGTCATCTGCAGCCCAAGCATGTGGAGTCTTCAACAAAAGGGTCTTACCACTAGTTCTGGTGGGCAACCAAGAGCTTTTTCAGCAGCCTGCAATGATTTGGGGGTATCAATAGTCTACCTGACCCACAACTCATTGGATATCCCACCTCTGGCACTGAAAATTTTGCAATAACAATTTATGGTTTCAGGACATGACATTATCTACCTTCACAAGATACTTGTGCCCAACCTTTTTTTTTATGGAGGAAGGGATATTTATTAAAGCTTATTTGAGAGAGAGAGAGAGAGAGAGAGAGAGAGAGAGAGAGAGAGAATGGGTGTGACAGGGTCTCCAGATGCATGTGCCACCTTGTTCATCTGGCTTATGTGGGTCCTAGGGAATCGAACCAGAGTTCTTTGGCTTTGCAGGCATGTGTCTTAACCTCTGAGCCATCTTTCCACCCCAGACTTTTTCTTAAACATATATATCACTAGCTTTCAAAGAAATAGGTTTCTATAAGGCTTATTTATAAATTCTTAAATTTTGATTAATCTTCCTCCCACTCCTGCTCTATTCTATCACCTCCCCTGACCCTACTTACACCATTAATCTACAGTATTCTGCCTTTCTACATACATATCTACCATGCCCACCCCTTAAGCCTTCCCTTCTTTCCCTCTCCTCATAGCCCCTTCTACCTTCCTGGCCTCTACTATTGACTTTTATACAAATCTAAGCATTTGAAGCTAGGGTTCACATGTGAGTGAGAACTTTAAATGGTGAATTTTTAGCTAATTACTTATACTTTCTTAGTAATTCATTTGTTATTTTAAAAATATTTTAAACCATTTTCAAGGTTTTCATTATGAGCACTTGGTGGTTCCATCATGAATTATAGATTTAAGTATACTCATGGATCTTGGGACTTGAGTGCATAAGAATAAGAACTACAATTATCTATCACATAATATACAATCATGCCTCAGTTTTTTTTCCCTTTTTGTTGATAGTGGATGTATGGAACTCTTGGCTTCATTTGTTCTGTAGACTCTATACTGGGAAGAGGCAGAGAGCCAGACAATTCAAGGACTGCTGGGCAAAAGTTCTGTTTGACATTGATTCCCCGATATCCAAAATCATCAACAGAACCCACTTAATTCCAAAGTGGCACATAAAGTTCTGAAATAAGCAGGGACCTGTTCTAAAAGCTTGCTTTCCATGGGTCCAGTGTGATGAAGGACTCATTTGTCATTTATTTGTGCAATACAAAAAAGTTTAATTAGTATCAACTTTACTCACATTTTGAGAACCTCCTCCATACTGGATCATTGGCTTGTGGAGTGAAATATTTCATGGTGGTCAAGACCATAATACTAACTTTTGAAACTGTCTCCCTCCCCACCCCCAGCTATATATCACTATAGAAGTCACTGGAGTAATCCGTACAGCAATTTGACATGAATATGTGTGTATATGTACATGTGCCCACTGATGCATGCATTGTCATAGTGGTCTTGTATCCTATATGTACAATCAACATGGCATAGCTTTCTGAGAAATTTCTTTTGAGTGGCTTCTAATGTAATTTAAACATAGATTATGACCCAAGGAGTGTTGCTTTTCGGGATTTAAAGTCTTTTCTTCTTATATGCCAGGGGTCATTTCACAATGACTTGGTTCCTGTAAGCCTTCTTGTACCTTACATTTAGAAAAGCCACTGGCTTTTTCTTTTATTCTTAGTATGTGCTACTTAGTAAATTAATCTGCATTTGTTTTTGCTTCCACATCAGGATAACTACATCATATTTGAATTTTTTTTTTCATTTTTCGTATTTCCAGGTAGGGTCTCACTCTAGCCCAGGCTGACCTGGAATTCAGAATGTATTCTCAGGGTGGCCTTGAACTCATGGAGATCCTCCTACCTCTGCCTCACGAGTGCTGGGATTAAAGGCGTGCACCACTACGCCCAGCCATATTTGAATTTAAATAATATCTCAAAGATATTTTTATACAAACTGAAGTTTCAGAACTACTGCTCTATAGTAGTGTAATTCTGCTTTTAGTTTATAACTCTCAGTCCTCCAAGTTCTGAGTCAGGTAATCTGGGATAGTCCTGAAGGCTTCACATTTCCAACAAATTTCCTTGTGGTGCTGCCACTGTCGGAACAGGGACCACACCTTTTCAACCATTGTTATAAAATGCTAGAATAGAGAGATATGCAAATGGATGCTCACTGGAGTCATTCAGAGAATTAATCATGAAACTCAGGTTGACCCAGACTCACAATCCTGCCTCCAGAATGATAATCAGGCCTATGAACCCAGGGTCCACACTCAGAGAGTTTTAAAAGTACTTATATTCTGGTATCCTGACATCCTGACACCCATTGAATCAGATTAGGTAATTGTGGATCCCAGGTATGTGTGTGTGTGTGTGTGTGTGTGTATGTGTGTGTGTATTGATTGTTTTCAAAGGCCAGCTCGTTTATTCATTAGGGGAGTGGGTTTATAAGTGTTTGTGAAAGAGTGGGAAGAGGTATGAGTAGGTATGCATCATAAGGGGATTGGTTAGTACAAGGTCCCCCTGTTGCCTAATTGGCATGTAGGGACTTTCCTGGTGAGCAGGATAGGGTCACATGATGTAAGTAGTGGCGGGAAAAGGTATAGGGTATAGGTCACGGGGTGATTGGCTGTGTGAAAGCTGCTGGCTAGTACCTCATTAACATATAGGGACATTCTGGACAAGTGGCAAAAGGTCACAAGGCTCTGGGGAAAGTGAAACCTAAGTCTTATCAGGATGTCCAGGTGCCCTGGGCTGGGGGAAGGGAGCAGCCTCACTCCTGCCTGTGGTCTTGAGGCGAGATTATCAGGATCTAGGCTTGTTGCAACCTCTGGGGTCTGGGGCCCTTAGTCATGCCTGATAGCTCAGGCCTGCCTAAACCTTCAATAGCCTGGGGGCCTTCAACCCTCCTGACAGCTCCTTTTTTTTTTTCTGAGGTAGGGTCTTACTCTGGAATTCACTATGTAGTCTCAGGGTGGCCTTGAACTCACAGCAGTCCTCCTACCTCTGCCTCCCGAGTACTGGGATTAAAGGCATGTGACACCACACCAGGCTGCTCCCTTTTGTTTTTATAACGGGGCAGTATCATCATATTGAGTGAGATTTTTATAGTCTACCTCAGGTCTAGATAGAGCTAGGTGGTGCACGAGGACCTGATTGGTGGCAAACTTAGCAATATTAGTTATTTCTTGTCTGAGAAATTTGATAAGGCAGGGGGTCACAAGTAACAGGTTTCCTGTAGCCAGGAGGGGGAAGGAAGGGGAGAAGCCAAGTGACTAAGGGGTTACAGAACCAGGTAATGGGGTCATCAGATTTATAGCAGTCAAGTAGTTCGTTGAGGAGTTTTTTGAGAGTTTCAGCATTTCTTTCAACAATATTTGATTCATTGACAAAAAAAAAAAAAAAAGAAAACCAACCACATTCTTCTCCCACAACGATACAAGTCCCCCCATGTTCAGCAGTGATGAGGACTAAGGCTCTCTCTACGGTTTTGGAATACCACACCCACGAGAGTTTGAAGAGACTTGAGGCTCTTGGTAGTTGATATCATGACCTGGTCAAGCTTATCTCAGAAGTCCCCTTTGAGGTGGTTAGTTTGGACAAGGGTGGCACCAGAGGCACCCAGGGACAGTGTCATGCCAAGGCCCACCAATAGGGGGATGAAAATCTCTCTTGGTAGAAGCAGGCGGATTTTGTAGGCCACTTCTTCCTGGTGCATCTCAGAGGGTACCTGTTCAGGCGCCAGCTGTGGTTCCTGGGGTCACCATGGCCGTGGTTCCCAGGATACTTCCAAGCAGCTGTGGAACAGTGTCTTGAGTGGCCGTCAGTGCAATGGGAAGAATCATCCAGGAGAAGATTTAACTCACTCAAGTCAGTCTCCAAGGCAGCACTTCCAGCAGTTTTTTTCTTTTTCCTCATGTGACTGTGGCCTCCACAGAGCTAAACTTAGAATGCTGCATTGTGTGCACTCACATATGTGTGTCCCGGCACTGACAGCCTACATATTGATTTTTGGGATAGGGTCTTGCTTTACCCAGGCTGACCTTAAATTCACTATGTAGTCTCAGAGTGGCCTCAAACTCATGGAATCCTCCTACCTCTGCCTCCTAACTTCTGGGATTAAAGGCATGTACCACAAGGCCCTACTTAGGCACATGCATTTTTAAGAGCTCTTAGTTGATTGATCATGCAAAAGAGCTGAAAATTTCTGTAGTATAGAAACCAAGATTTCATCCCAAGGCTATCTGAGTCCCTCATGTCGTATATAAAACAATCTGGGACAATCTCAAATTGAAATATTAATTCAATTCATTAGTAAATGATTGTAAAATCTCATTTGGAAGGTCTCCCCACACCATTGACTGAAACATAAGGAGGAAAGCTATCTTATAGAACTCTCATTTTTCTTTTATTGTTTAAGAACAGAATTTCCCATCTGCTATTTGAGTAAATTGTCAGTTCAACACATATAGCTCCTTACTTCATATTCTTGTATTTTCTGACTTTATCTTCCAACTTTTGGTTTCAGTTCCTCCCGACCATTTGATCATTTAAGTGAGAGGGTGTGGATGCACATTGAATATAATTCAGGTCACATCCTCTTACCCCTGCCAGCAGCCTTACTATTCACTGTTAAATAAAATTCATATTTCAAAGGCCTCAGTTCTAAATTATTTGAAGAATTTCAAAGGGTAGTTACCTTTGCAAATTTATTGAATATATCAGCAGATAACAGAAACTAAAGGCTACTTTTGCTAAAATGTTACCTCCTGGATCTGCTAATGCCAGATAGTTAATGAAAAACAAGATAAAACTGGACATCTCAGGGCTGGAGAGATGGCTCAGCTGTGCAAGTGTCCTGATCTGAGTTTGGATTCCCAGGACCAATGTAGAGCTCTATAATTTCAGCTCTCCTACAATGAGATGGAATGTAGAGACAGGCAAATCCCAGAAACTTGTAGGCCAGGTAACTTGGCTTACATAGTGCTGAACACAGAGACCCTGCCCCTAACTAGGGGGAAGGTGATAGCCAACCTCAAAAGTTGGGCTGGAGAGGTGGCTTAGTGGTTAAGCGCTTGCCTGTCAAGCCTTAGGGCCCTGGTTCGAGGCTCAAGTCCCCAGGACCCATGTTAGCCAGATGCTCAAGGGGGCACACGCTTCTGGAGTTCATCTGCAGTGGCTGGAGGCCCTAGTGTGCCCTCTCTCTCTCTCTTTCTCTACCTTCTCTCTCAAATAAATAAATAAAATAAAATAAATTAAAAAAATTGTTCTCTGACATCTACACATATACCTAGCATATGCATGCTTGCACTCACACACACAAACACACACACACACACAAGATCAGATTTCAGCTCCAGTCTTCTCATAGATATATTGATTATTTTATGAATATTCATTTGAAGCTGATAATTATCCTCCTTTAGGGCCAAAGAGAGCAAGCTAAGAGTGACTAATGTATTTTCAATACATTGCCAATTGTTATCTTCTACATAATACTGTTACAGACTCCTGGAGTGGTACCTAGAATTTTCTGAACCTCTGAGGAACAGCAGAGACTTACAGACAAATCACCCCATGATGAGAATATTCTCCTGAGTAGGAGCAATCATCTCATGAGAATATCCAAATTCCATGATGGATAAACATGCTAGGAATCAAATGGAAACTGTACCTGCCTCCAGCAGCAGCAAATTTCTTGACAATAATAAGACTCTGCATGACCAGAACTGAGATCGTCAACCAGGCCACTTGACCAAGACTTCCTGATTATGCCTATTTCTTGCCCCCTTCTTTTTTTGTTAATGTTTTATTTATTTATTTATTTATTTGAGAGCAACCGAGAGAGAGGGAGAGAGAGAGAGAGAGAGAGAGAACTGGTGTGCCAGGGCCCCCAGCCACAGCAAACGTACTCCAGATGCTTGTGCCTCCTTGTGCATCTGGCTAATGTGGGTCCTGTGGAACCAAGACTCAAACCAGGGTCTTTAGGCCTCATAGGCAAGGGCTTAACTGCTAAGCCATCTCTCCAGCCCTCATGCCCCCCTTCTTTATGTAACCTTGAATAGATCATGTCAATATCCCTGAAGACAGGGATGGGCTTTTTAATCTATCTAGTCTTCATGATATAGCAATATTGATTAGAATCCTTCCCTACATACATTTCACTATTATTTTTCTGTTTGATTTCTAAGTCGAGTGGTTGGATTCCACTTGTTGGGACTCCCTGAGGGCAGGCCTCTTATGCCCTAGGACTCCTATAGCTAGTGCATATATTTGCTGTATTTTCATTGATGAAAATGTATGTCTACAGTCTCTCAGTATTATTTTTACATGCTATCTTACTGGTTCCCAAATAATTTTGTACGAATGAATGGCTTTTCTAAAAAAGTGTAAGATCCCAGGAGAGTATGCATGTGTGTTAGAATATGGAGACAAAGGAAGGGAACAGACAGGAGTGTGTTAGAAATCCAGATGCCAAAGGCTATGAGGGGAGAGGTAGAAATACTACTGATCCCAACCCAGAGTGGAGTCAAGGAGAGGATGTTGTAGTTGTTGCTTTTCAATGGCTAGGGATTCTCGAAAGCCCAACTAAAGGTATGTTAGCTAGGGTTCTGTGGCAACCACTGTATTGGAGTACTATTAATAAGCCTCAATACAGAGTAGCATCCTACAAGCTAGGAGCCCTAGCTCCCAGACACTGGTCTGCAATGTTCATTATATGCACCAGAAGTCATGGAACTGCAAAGTCTGACTCAGAAACTAGAAACCTTTTTGTATGGGTGTAAAGCTCGGAAATGAATTTTCTTTTTTTTTTTTTTTTGAGATTTGGCAAGAGAAGATTATCACAGGACTCTTCTGAGCATAGTGGCTACTGTGGCGGAGCTGCTTAGCTTTGATTTTCATTAAGATAGGAGAGCTATGTCAAAGCTGGGCAAGAGTTCTTTCCACACAGTTCCAAGTGATCCTGGAGAATTACAGCATCACAGTCACTATATCTCTCCTGGCTTTGTTTTCAGTGGTGGCAAACATATTTCAGAGATACTACTTAATGTTAGTTCATTGTATATCATGGGGAGTATAACAGACAAAAATAAATACCACCTATCTTTTTTTGCCATTTCTAGTCTTTGTGTCTATGACTCCATTACTGACAACCAGTGTGATCCTTTAGGATTAAACAGAATTGGATTAAAATGTACAACGGAGCTAAAAAATTAAAACCCTTTTGAATGATACTATACAATTTCAGAACATAATTACAAATATGATTATCCAGTAGTCAGTTTCTGGTTTCAATATGGGCCATGAGAAAGCCAGATGTGTATACTCACACAGAGATCTCAGGAGACTGATTTATTGTGGCAGCTCAACTGTTTACATCTTGCACCCTGTATTTGAGTGGATTTTCTTCAGTGAGAATTGACTGAATGCATTTGAACAAGTTTTTCTTTGTTTGTGTGTGTGTGTGTGTGTTTATGTAGTAGGGATTTCAAGCTTGGTTTGGGTAAGAATGTTGCTTTCTGAATTACTTCCTGTTTTGCCACTCAAGTTCAGCTTGCTTGCAGTCCTCTGTGTGTCCTCTCACTTACCTCTTCAATCATTTTTACTAATAAATACCTGAAGGCTTTAGGGAAATATCAGATTTTTGTTGAGCTGTGTTTATAATTTTTCATTTTCTGGTTTCTTCAGCTGTAAAATGAGATTGATGAAATGCATGTATATGAATGTGGCTCATAAATGCTCTAGAAATAGAGGTGAATAGCCACTGCAAAGTCAATTTGAAAATAGCAATCCTTAGCAAATATTAAAATATAGATAACATATTTTACCATTATAGTACCAAAGTTAAATTTCCTGGGTGACAGAATCAATGACTTTTGTGTCTTTGGTTCCACAGTGGAATTCAATAAAACAATTTGCCTCAAACATATTCTGAAGAAATGAATGAATGCATCTGTGAACCTGACCAAAATTAAGTAACTGGTTAACCAATTGTCAGTGTATTTTTGTTAGCTATCAGTAGCTTCAGAATATTTTAGGCACATAGGGATTATTGTGTTTCCTCAGTATAATCTTGTTACCAGATGATATGTTCCAATGAAAGTAAGTCTCAGACCATATTGGGCACATAAACCAATATTTACTAGCAAGCATGCACAAACACAATCATGCAATCTATTTATGTTTGTGTTTCTTTGCATGCCTTTAAAGCCTCAAGGCACTTAAGCAAACCACTTCATATGATTGGCTTTCTAAGGGATAAGCACCGATTAGTATGAGGGCATATTAGTTATCATGTTAGTGAGCTAGCTCAGGTGAGAGATTTCCTCATTTAGAGTTAGTATAGAGATTATAAAAGTAAAAAGAATATGGAAAACTTCTGCTCATTTAAGACTGTCAAATATCATTTAGAAAACCTGGAGGGAAAATTTCCAGACAACCATATCACCTCATGCTACCTGTATTAGTTACTTTTCACTTCACTGTGACAAAATGCCTGATGGAAGCACCTTAAAGGGGAAAAGGTTTATTTTGGCTTACGATTTCAGAGAGACTTCAATTCATCATAATGGGGAAGGCACGGAAGAGGGATCTTTGCCAGTGAGAGCATGGTTTGTTCATGGTATGGATCAGAAAGCCGCATCAAGCAGCCTGAAAGCAGGAGCAGGTGCAACTTTCAAAGACCAACCCTCAGTGACCTACTCCCTCTTCCTAAAGCTCCATAGCCTTCAACAACATGCTATAACTTGGGGTCCCAGAATTTTGAATACAAGCCTATGATATTCAGATAATTCAGACACAAATCATAGCACTTTCCAGTCAGCCATTTAAGGAAGAATTAGACCCCTGTTTGTAGAATCTTGTCATAGTCCATTTGTATGTGAAGGCTTCTGAAATGAGATATTTTAGAAGCTAATTGATTAACTCTAGAGTATGTATATATTATTTCAGCAAGTCAAACTGTAACTTCCAGAATCCAGGCTACAGGATAAAAATGAATTCATATAATATATTCTGAAATCCCTCCCTCCCTCTGCTTTCTTCCTCTTCTCTCCCTCTTTCCTTCCATCCCTCCTTTCCTTCCTTTCTATCGGATATTGAACCTAAGACTCAGTGCATACTGGGTAAATGTGGTGGTTTGAATAGAATAGATGGCCCCCAATATATTCAGTTGTTTATTTGTTTGTAGTTTGCATCTTTAGCCACGTGGCTGGAGGCAGTGTCATTGTGTGGATCTTAAGGTGTGGTGGTGGGTTTCAGATTTCAATCTAAAGATATGCAAAGTGTGCCTAGCAGGAGTTCCTGAAGTGTGCTGTGGCCTTTGGCTTTAGGCTTGTGCTTCTCTCTCTCTGTGCTTGGGCCTGTGAAAGCAGGCCATCTTCTGCTATTATGGAACTTCCCCTGGATCTGTAAGCTTCAATAAATCCCTTCCTTTATAACTGTACCTGGTCTAGAAGTTCATCTCAGTGAACCTGAAGCTGTCTGCTACAGTAAGTGTTGCACAACTGAACTATATTCCCACCTATACTAGTATTTCTAATTTTAGGTAATACAAAGTTACATGTTTGTTATCATTTGTCTCATATATCCTCTATTTTTGTTTTGAGTTTTTGAGGTAGGGTGTGGTAAGGAGATTGGAATGGATGTAGTCAGGCATGATACTGTTAACCAACTGCATTATTGACATTGTTGTTGCTGTTCTTCTTTAGCAGGCCCAGAAAGCTAGATAATTAGAAATAGAACTTTTTCAAAGAAAGAACCTGAGACCTGCCAATCCCTGCCCAGTGCTGCTTTAGGCTCTGACCCTTGAGTTTGGCATGGTGTCCCTTAGTCATCCTGAGAGTGGTTCTAGTGGGGCTAGATATAGTGGAAGTAGGCCACAGTACCTGCTCCTCCAGAGGGTACAGGTAGTAAATCTTGGAGTGTTTACTTGGTGCCCTGTCCAAAAGTGTGTAACTGTGCATGAGGTATAGGGGTCGTAGCCTCAGGGCCCAGGAAGAGATATACCACAGAGACATGGCCACCACAGGGAGCCCCAACTACAATAATGTTCATTGGAGCTTGCATGGTGCGGCCACCCTGTACATCTCAGGTATGTAAAAACCACCTGAGTGTGATTGTAATTCAGAATAATAACAGGACCAATACACCAAGTTAAAACTTTTATGAATCAAACATTTCTCAATGATTATGCCCATTAGCTGGGACCAAGCCTTCAATATATGAGCCTTTTGAGGGATACTTTGGTATAAACCATAACAACTTTACAACTGTGAACCTTTGAAATCAAAGAAGCTATGCCCTTCCAAATTACAATGAAAAGCTGAATGTAAGATAGACATCCAGGTTCCGAAAGGGAGAAATAGGAAAGATGCAAACAGTGTCAGGTGTTGAACCAGTCTAATGGGCAAACAATCTGTGAGAAACAGATCCTTTATCTACTGACACCTTGATCATGGATTTCTAGTACTATTAGTGATTAATTTCTGTATTTAATGAATTATATAGTTTAAGGCATTTTGTTATATCAGCCCCAAAGCATCATTTAAAGATGTTCTTCCTCTCAAAGTTGTATTGCAAACATCTCGTTTTATCCCATCTCCTTTCTTATTTACCATTACATTTTCTCACTCAGTTCCAAAAGTGATTTACCACTCAGTTCATGTTCTAATAGAATGGACAAGTTATGCAGGCACACCTCTTCCCTATAGTAGATTAGAAATAGAAAAAAATATAGAAAGGGAAGTTGAGGCTTTTATTAAACATTAGGATTTTTCTTGTTGTTCAGACACTTTTGTAGATGTGCAGGGGAAGCAGAGATTGAGATGGACGGGGCTCATGCACCTAGTCAGGAGTCTGAAAGGTCTCTTGATAGGAAATGACAGGCTATGAGTAATCCTGAGCTTGTGCCAGGGTGTGGTAACTAGACAAGTAATGCTCAGAGGCTTTCATGAAGATGACAACATTGACAGGTAAAAGGCCAGTGAATGAGTTGGGAGGTGCTGCTGATCTCCTTTCTGCACATTATTTGTGGGAAATTTACTTGATTTGTCTCAAGTCTTCAGATCTTGTTTACAGTCCAGACTGCTGGCTGGTAGCTCACCAGGAAACTTGCAAGTTTAAAAGTGTTCCTTAGAGCTGGGCATGGTGGCTTTAATCCAAGCACCTGGGAAGCAAAGGTAGGAGGATTGCCATGAGTTCAAGGCTGCACTGATACTACATAGTGAATTTCAGGTCAGCCTGGGCTAGAGTGAGACCTTACCCTGAAAAAAAAATAAAAAATTACTTCACTAATTTTAGCCATAGCTTCAACAATATTTGTTTGTAGTTTGCATCTTTAGCCACGTGGCTGGAGGCAGTGTCATTGTGTGGATCTTAAGGTGTGGTGGTGGGCAAATACGTAATTTTTTGAAGGATTACAGGTCCTGTAGAGCAGACCTGGAAAAGAAGTTGTTAGCTGGTGAAAGGCAGATGCAGCGATGTAGAGAGACTGAAAGATGGGAGCTGAACTATTGACATTTTTGTTGGAAAGGCAAGATTTTGAAATTCAGCCATATTGCAAGGCATTGATGGATTTTATTTAAACAGCATATGGTCTGCTGACCCAGGAGTTGTCAGGGCTCCTATTCGCCTGTGTTAGAACAGGCAAAAGGCTGCTGAGTAAGGGAAACTGAATTAAATGAACTGACCTATTTATCCCTTCATGTTGCCCCCTCCCCCCATGGCTTTATCAAAACAGAATTTTATTGCTAAAGATAATTACCTTGTTCTCTCCAACCCTGCAGTCTATTCCTGGTGAAAAATCACTGGTCTCTAGGTCTCAGCCTTTTTATTCCTTCCAGAGGCACTTATCCCTAGTGAGGCCACGGGAATTATGCTAAGAATAGTAATATCTCAAAAAGAAAGGGCCATTAAAGCCCTTTACAGGTGTGACCAATGGGTAGCATGTGGTCAAGAATAGACCCTCTGAAAAATTCCAGCCTATGCTGCATTTTTAATCTTTTTTTTGCAAGGAGTCAGCTATAAAATAGAGAATGCTAATTTTAGATATTTAATCATTTGGGGGAACCCATTCATTTACAACTGGCACAGAAAAAGGAAAGTCTAGGCACATTAAGGAAGATGCTTACTTATTTCATTGTATATTTCACACAACTTAGCCTTCAATTCAGTCTGCATTTCTTAAGTGAGTTGGAGGTACATGCTGTTTTCCCAGCTGTACCTTTTGCTGCCCTTTAAGATCGCATAGTCAAGCTTCTTTGGCAGCGTCTTCTCAGTTCATTTGTCTTTATTTCAGAACCACTTTTCTTTTCCCTTTGCCTCTTATTTCATCACTTGTTTGTGGGTGAGGAAACTCGTGTGGTGAGTAATGAGGAAGACATTTTTTGTTGAAAGTTCTTTTCTCAGATAAATATTTTGAGTTTTATGGCCAGTTGAATATAGCAATCCATTTCCTAACTGTTTTTATTAAAAATATTCACCACAAAGACAATATTACACTAAAACATTTGGAAGGTGGACATGGCCACACATGCCAGTAACCCAAGTCCTGTGGGGAGCAGAGACTGGAGAAACACTGGGGCTGTCTAGTCAGCTAGTGTCACCTAAAATGGAAGCTCTGTGTTCACTGAAAGAGTCTGTCTTAAGAAAATATGTATTTGAGCAAGTGAGGACATCTTACGTTCTTCTCTGGTCTCCACATGCATACATACAGAGCACATGCATCTGCATACACATGTGCATGCACTATGCACATACCATGAAATAAAAACATTTTGGGAAAGAAGAAACACTTTAAATTTTTTTGTTCATTTTTATTTATTTATTTGAGAGTGACAGACAAAAAGAGAAAGAGGCAGATAGAGACAGAGAGAGAATGGGCATGCCAGGGCCTCCAGCATCTGCAACCAAACTCCAGACTCATGCGCCCCCTTGTGTATCTGACTAACGTGGGTCCTGGGGAACTGAGCCTCGAACCAGGGTCCTTAGGCTTCACAGGCAAGTGCTTAAGCACTAAGCCATCTCTCCAGCCCAAGAAACAATTTTTTATTCTTAATCATATCTGCAAAAAAAAATTCTGTTTCATATATTGCTGTTGAAGTAATACCCACAAGCTGTATCTTTTTACACAGTTGTAAGCATTATGTGCATACAGCCCTGTTTTATCGCTATTGTAATGCATGCTATGTTTTAAATACTTGGTCAAATTTCCAATTGTCATAGATAAATTTAACTGAAAAGTTCCATGGAATGGATAAAAGACAATATACTTCACTATTTCCTTATTATTATTAACAGTCTTTCCTACTTATTTCCTCCTTTTCCCCTTCTTCTTCCATATACTTTCTGTTCTTTTTTACTATTATAGATAAAACTAAGAATTGGACATATATTCCATGTGTATACCTATTTGTTGCAATTCATATTACACATGTATTTTTATGTTTTCATGTGTGTATTTCATATATATATATATACATATTATATATATGCATCTACCATCTGTAGGGAAAATAACTTTCTTGTTTTTACTGACAAATAAACACAATATCCATGTGCTATAAACTATCTTGGCTAAATACATATGTCTGAGAGGTGGAGGAAGTGGATGCAGGAGAATGGACAGAGTATGGATAATGGGTACAGACATGCCCTTGGGCAGAACAACAACCTAACACTCATAAATGTTATTAGATAAGCAGATAACAAATTCTCTAAATAATCCCATCTTTTATAACATGCCAGTTCTACATTTCTTTAAACTATTTATACATGGCTACTGATAAAAATTTCGATAAAATTATATGTCTCTCTATAATTTATCCAAGTAAATACAATATGCATTTGCCATTTAAAAGAGAAATGAGCACAACATTAGTTTCCTAGAAGAGAAAAAGAAACTTGAATATTTCAGTCATTAATTTTGATTAAAACAATATTAATATGTAAAAAATAACATTAGCAATACCTAGGTAAATAAATAAAATACTACTTTGCAATGACTTGAAATATTGACTCCTTCTTTAAAATGGTTCAGGTAAGAAATAGAGCATCAAGAAAAAGACAAATAGAGTATCACAAAAGATAGCAATTCAGGTGCATTTGAAACAAACTTCATTTTGCAAATTTAATGAGCATTTTCTCTGATGGGCTAATAATATCTAAAATTATATTAAATACACTTTAAAACAAGCATTTATTTAAAATGTTATGTATAAAATATAAAAATGCCATAAATGAATCCAAGATTAAATGTAAAATATATGCATCACATTTCATCTTTTATGATCTAAGCACAGAGAAAGTAGAGTTTTAGGATGTAAATCTGCATTTTATAGAAATTTCTCAGTTCTGTGCTAGACTATTTTAGATTGAGTTTGAAAAAAATGTCTTTATAATTGCTTCTGATACTTTTGGCCTTTGAGAAACCTCTGACGAAGTCTGCGGCACCAAATGAGCAATGGCTTATTGTAGCATTAAGTGGAAAGATAGAGAAATAATCTAACTCTTTGTATTGAAGTTCTAGAGGAAACTTCAAATGTGCCTGATAAGAATGAATCTTTTTTTTTTTTTCTGCTGATAATGCTTTTTTGCTTCTCCCTTTAGAAAATAGGGTCTTGGGTTTCATAGCAAGTTGCCTCTTCATGGTTAGTACTCTCCAGACTCTCTGGGCCAACTGTCAAGTCACGCATTCCACTCTGCATGAAATATATGGAGTCTGTTCATAATATCCAGCAGCTATAAATGCGGAATCCACCACCATATTACATGACATTGGAAACTCCAGAAGATAGGCTGGGAAGATGGCTCAGTGCATGTTAAAGTGCTATTATACTGGTGTGATACCTGAGTTTGGATTTCTAGAATCTGCATAATGCTGGATATTGAAATATGAGCATCTATAATCCTGGTACTCATACAGTGGATGGGAGTTGGAAACAGGAGACTTACTGGAAGCTTGCAAGTCAGCTAGCCTGATGAATGCAGCACTGAACAACAAATGTCCTGCCTCAAACAAGGTGGAAGGTGATCCATAGACAAGGGTGTCCTGACATTTCCACACATGCAGCATGGCACCTGCACGCATTGTGCATGGGTGCATGTACACACACACACACACACACACACACACACACACACACACACAGTTCCAGAAGAGGAAAGTGGCATTAACTAGGGTTATTTTCTCTTAAATTTTATTGCATTTCTGAAAAACTGAATACCAAATCTGAAAGTAGCAAGAAAACGACTGGGAAAATCTATTATTTGCATCTTCAACTCTCAAATCATTCACCATTTTTATTTTTGGTAGCTTCATCCTCATAGTAAAACAAGACATTTGTGAGCCATGCAATTGAATATTTGCTTGATGATCCAGTGGTTTAGAATTTGTGATATTCATGGTAAAAGATTTCTGGATAAGAGCATTATTATACTAAATCTGAATTTCTTATTAAAAGTTGCATCCAGACATAGTTCTGGGTTAGTTCTAAGGTTTATCAAATATATTTCCTTATCTTTGCAGTTCTTCATGTTGAAGCTACAGTGTTATCAGGATGAAAACTGTGGTTGAATTTGTATTATCTTGGAAAACTACTTCAAAACACATGGAGATTTTTATTTCTCTGAATGAGATTTTAGAGCAATAAGGAGTTGAAGAGATAGCTCAGCCAGTAAATTGCTTGCCCCAGGTCTTATGCATGAGGACCGAATTTCATCCCCAGTATGTATATAAATCCAAGCCTGGTCATACATGATTGTAATTCCTGCTCTGAGGGAATGCCACAGACAGATCCGTGGAGCTTGATGGTCAGCCACCCCAGCCTAACCAGTGAGCTCCAAGACAATAAAAGAGTTTGTCTCAAAAAAGATTGAAAGCATACCTGAATATAACATCCAAAGTTTTCCATGCTCACACATGTGCATATATGCACTCCCATATGCACTCACACACATACAATTACATACTTGCATGCACATGTACACTACATACGTATACATGCAAACAAACAAAAAGAACAATAGGACATTTTCCTCTAATGTTATGAAATCAAATTAATTTCTTTGTTTTGGGATGTGTGTTTGTGTGTGTATGTAGTGTGTGATGTGATGTATGTGTATGTGTGTAGATGCATGTAACCCACGCACACATTTGGAGAGGCCAGAGGAGACCAGTGCTGTCCTTTTGTGACACTCCTCCTCATGTTTCCTTGAGATAGAGTCTATCACTCAACTCAGAGCTGCAGTTGTTTTGTTCAGTCAGCAAGCCCAAGAGATTGTCCATTCTCTGCCCCCTGCCCAAGCTGGAGTTACAGTTGTGCTTGGTCACTTTTAGTTGTTTGTGTACATTGGTGTGGGGTTCTAACCCTCACAGGCTCTCATGCTCACATGGAATGTGTAATGTGTTCTTAACCACTAAGCTAGTTTTTCAGTTCCCAACGATGCTCATTATTAAGCTCGTTAAATGTTTGGGTGGACACTGGCAATATCTGTTTTCTCCAAGTCAAAAAGATGTTGTGTTTATAATGGCAAGCGTTTCTGACATCCAAGAAAATTTGCACCACAGTCCTGGAAGACTGTTTAATGGGTAACATCTATACTGAATTTTCAAGTGCATTGAAATCATCTTTCCATACTCAGTTACCTTTTACTTGGCATCTGGCCTTACTGCTTAGTAAGGAGGCTTGCCATTATTTTGATACACAGCAGCCTTGAAGTCATAACCCAGAATGAGACATCCAATGTGCATTTGATTCTACTGAAAGGGTGAGCTGACCTTGCGGGGGGTGGGGGGGTACAAATGCATGCAGGGCAACTGCACAAAGCTTGTGAGTTTATATGAAGTCCCAGGGTGGTTCAGAAGGAAGCCATATACAGAAGCTTCTGCAGCCAAGGTGGCAAGTGATGTCCATGATACTTTACTTCTCCATTACCCCTAGTACCAAACATTTCACTATGGTCCCTTTGTCACATGCTCCCATTAGGCCTAAGAATGACTTGAAGGGCTGAAGGAAGAAGGCTTTTGTCACAACCTTCCTCTTCACTATCTTCCTTTTGTCTTCATATCATACATGCCTTCTACCATTTAGAAGGCCATTTGATACTGAAATGGACCTAATGTTGTATTGCTGAGCATAGATGTTAGGAGTTCAGATACATTTTCTAGCAAAAATTCTACATTCCCCACTGTTCTCCTGATGACGTAGGTGCTGTCCTTCTCAACCTATCATAGGAGCTGCAGTCAGACAGCTTGGATTTGGCTCATAGTTGTTCCCCATATAAGATATTAGACCTTGGGTGTTTTGGTTATGTGTGCTTTACTTTCTTCTACTGTATAGCAGTTAGTCTACCCATGACATTATTTCCTACTGGGGTTGTACAGTGCAAAAATCCATTTAGTAACTATTGGTTGGAATAAGAATGGTCTCATGAAGACTGTAGTTATCATTGTTAGTTACTTACTTGTTGATTGTTTTATTCACCCATGACCCAGGAAGGATTGCATGTTTGTTATTTGTCCCATATGCCCCTTTTGCAGTGCAGTACCTGTTACATAGATATTTAAGAAACATTCTAATAAGGAGGCATTCAGAATACTTTAAAGTTGGATGATTTTATTTTCTTTGAAGCTTTTAAAAAAATCTTTATTTTAGAAAGAGCAAAAGAGAGAGAGAGAGAGAGAGAGAGAGAGACAGCCAGGGCCTCAGGCACTGAAATCTCATGCCAAATGTTTGCACCACCTAGTGGGCATGTGCAACCAACCTTTGTGTGTCTGGCTAACATTGAATCTGGAGAGTCGAACATGGGTCCTTAGGCTTCTCAGGCAAGTGCCTTAAACACTAAAATCTCTCCAGCCCCTCTTTGAATTAATTATGCAATCAAGTATGTCTTGTTATACTCAAATTCTTATTATTTTTCAGCCATTTTATAAATGTATGTAGTTTCTTTTTTGTCTATATATAGGCATGCATATATGTCTGTCTATCTATCTGCCTACGCATCCACTCACAAATATATATTATATACATTCTATATTTATATATTAGCATTGATTCCTCATCAATGGGGGTATAAGGGATACTGATCCTCCACACAGTTAAAAACCTGTATATGACTTTAAAAATTACTCAATCATCTTTATCAGCCAGAACTTTAGTTTCAAACTTTTATTATAGACTAAAAATGAAGTTCTTCAAAAATTTCAACTTGGGCAGATATGAAATATCTTTGAAAAATTTTAATGAAGTATAAAGAAAAACATGGCCTGAATATTGTGTTTGTTATTGCCAAAGAGAAAGATCTTCATGTTAGTAATATAAATATCATGCTGAATGGATAATGCAGATAGATGTAGCTACCTGGTCACCAAACAAAAAGTACGCACTTCATCTTCAAGCTTCTCAGATTTTTTTGTACACATGTTCTTGTTGTATGGCTGAATAGTTGAAGGGTTAGTCGTTTTCCCTGAAAACCAGAAGGAATGAAAGAGTTAATAACTAAGACTAGAAGATGTTGAAGAAACATCAGAGGCATTCAGCTCCAGACAAGCCTGACAACGTCCCTGACTGATGTACTCTTCTTAGCTTAGAAGGCCTTGAAGGAGCAGAAACCATCTGGGGTATCCTCCTTTAGACTATTATTACTGAAGAAGGCTATTCTGAGCAATGACACAAACAGCTACAAGCTTCTTATCTACTGTACCTGATACAGTCTATTTTTCTTAGGATCCTTGTTATAAAGTTGAACCTCAGCCTAGCTCAGTGCTTCAGCTTTCATCCTCAGAAAAGCTGTTGCCCCTTGCTGTACCTCAATAAACATTCTGTCTGTAGAGATCAAGTTCAGTGTTTTCTTTTGCTTTTCTCTTACACTTTCCTTACAACAATGGCCAGTGTTTACTCGATCTTGCCCTGCTCAGCTTCCAGAGAGGTCAAATTTATAGCTAGTGGACTGGCTTCTTCTGTGTCTTTTCCATTTGTAGTTTTAAGTTTTCTCCGTGCCTGTGTTGGTAATCAAAATATTTTGGGTATCTGTGCTGGCAGTTGAAATTTCAGTGTTAGGATTGTGTGAGATGGATGCTAACCCTCATGTCCCATGGTTGTTTATTTTCGTCATCTTCTTCATGGCTATACTTTTAAGGTATCCTTGGTGAGTGAGAAGGACCTCTGAAGAACACGAGTTCATAATCCCTAAAAATAATCTGTATCACTCATCTGCCTTGTTGTCTTGGACCCCAGATCTCAACATCCTTCATCACTGCTCCCTGCACAGGACAGTTGGGAAACTGTGGAAAATGTCCATAGGGTTTTCACATTCAGTAAGGAGGGACAGCATTATTGGTTCTCACCTTGGAACTTGTTTTCTAGTTCCTTCATTCTTTTTTCTCATTTGCACTATTTTGGCAGTTCTTCTGACAATTGCCTGGAGAACAACTATGAGGTGGATAGCATCTATAGTAATTATGACTACTGCAATTTCACTATCTTGAAATGGAAATCCACCCATGTCCTGTAACATTTTCTGTCTCCACATACTGTTTCCCTTCAACAACATAAACTCCAGTGTCTCCTGTTACATCTGGTGGTCATTCTTTTTAATGGAAGCATGCTGTACAAATACGTCTTTAGTGTTGTGCTGGTTGATGAAAGCATGCCTTTCTTACATTCAATTCCTTTAATATTCCAAAAACCTTGCTTGGTTTTATCAATTCCCTGCTGCCTTTATGAGGACATCCAGCTTGCAGCATGTCACAGTGCAAAGGGTGACAACTACATGTATTACATCATTCTAAGCAAGTAAGTGGTGGCTCTAGTCCTCTAGTCCATTTGGGGTCATTGAGGCTGTTCAGGGCTCTCTTCTTTGCTACGGCTACTGATTGAACATAGCATACAACTTTTGACTAATCAAAAACTTAGCTAGAAATAGCCAGGTGTCTTCTAGAAGCTTTGTTGAAAGCAGTTAATTAGCACATGCTTAATATTTTTACATTATATTTGTTATTTATGGTGAAGATACATGTGGTTGTGAGAGATCACTTTTTTACCATTAAACTTAATTTACTAGAAAGACAAACAGAGGTAATTAGCAACACAAAGTATTTTAAGCAGACAATCACAACACTTAAATCCAGAGCAATAGCAATAGGAAGTGGCTCCACAATTATTTCAACAGTACAGTATTGTGGTAGTTTGAATAAATGCCCCCCCCCCAATATGTTCAGTGTTTTATTAGTTTGTAGTTTGCATCTGCAGCCACGTGGCTGGAGGCGGTGTCACTGGGTGGATCTTAAGGTGAGGTGGTAGGCTTGAGATTTCAATCTAAAGATTTGCAAAGTGTGCCAGCTGGAGGTTCTGAGGTGTGCCATGCTGTGTGGCTTTTGCCTTGTGTTGTTCTCGCTCTCTCTCTGCTTGGACCTGTGAAGGCAGGCCAGCAACTTCTGCCATTAAGCAACTTCCCCTGGATCTGTAAGCTCTAATAAATCCTTTCCTCCATAACTGTGCCTGGTCTGGAAGTTCATCTCCGCCAACCTGAAGCTGTCTGCTACAAGTATGTACTACAGTTATTTTTTAAAGTTATAATTTTTTTTTTTTTTTTTTTTTTTTTTTTTTTTGGTTTTTCGAGGTAGGGTCTCACTCTAGCCCAGGCTGACCTGGAATTCACTATGGAGTCTCAGGGTGGCCTCGAACTCACGGCGATCCTCCTACCTCTGCCTCCCGAGTGCTGGGATTAAAGGCGTGCGCCACCACGCCCGGCTTAAAGTTATAATTTAATATCATAACTCTATTTTTCATTTCTTTTGACTATAATTGGCACCTCATATGGTCTATGTGCACATTAATTCTGATGAATGTCAACTTAAAATTTCTTATTTAGTGTGTGTGTGTGTGTGTGTGTGTGTATGTATGTGGGTTCATATGCCAGGGCACAAGTGTGGATGTCAGAGTACAACTTTGACGTGGCTATGCTCCATATTCTTTGAGACTATGTCTCTTGTCACTGGAAATGAACTTCCAGACTTCAAAATAACATCACACTAGCTGGCCTGTGATCTTTGGATTTAGCTAGCTCTGCCTGTATGTGACACTTTGCATCCAGCATTATATAGGTGTTAGGGAATTGATTCTGGGATGGTAGGCTTTGCAAGCAAATACCTTTACTCACTGAGCCATCTTCCCACACCTAAGTCTCAAATTTTTATGATGTGTAAGAATGCTTTTCATGGTAATAAATGATAAATAGACTATGAACCACGTATATTTTATGCATCTGTGACATACCCAACTTTTTGTTAATTTTTGATAGTTCTAGCTTATGTACTCAGTGTATTCTTTCATGCTTTCACAAATCTCCAAAAAATTAAGAAAGAAACAAGCAAACAAGCAAATAAACTAAAACATGCATATAAGCCGACCTATTCAGTTTAAATCTGTAAGGTTCAAGAGCCAATTTTAGATATAAACAACCTAAACCCAAAGTTTAATATTTCATCTATTTTAAATAATTGAAATTTTGATTACAAATTTTTCCATCTTTGGTCAACAGAAGTCTCTCTCAGTTGGTGCCTGAGTGTTTTGGTTATAACTTCAGTGATCTCATCAACATAATGTGATGACTATTGCCCACAACAGCCTATTATTTATTTTCCAAAGACCTAGAAGAAGAGTTTGTAGGCTCCAAACACACAGAAATGATAAGTGTGTGAAATTCCAATTACTCTGATTTGATCAGTACCACTGTATGCATGTGTTGAAATTTCACACAGTTTCCTATTGATCCATACAATTAATACATGTAAATCAAAATGAAAAAAATAAATGCAATAGGAATAAAATGGAATACGTTTCATGATGCTTCCAAACTTTGAAAACTCTTCTTTAGATTTAACATGTTAAAATCATGCATAATGTTTAAATAATGTGAAATCATTAAGTGAAGGCTCATTCACATAAATATATTTGTACACTGCCCATCTTCTTACTTCCTCCCCTTAGCCATTTTTTGAATTTCTGATTTGTATTTGTATTTTAAAAACATAAGTCAGTGGGGCTGGAGGGATGGCTTATAGGTTTAGACATTTGCCTGCAGTGCCAAAGGACCTAGGTTCGATTCTCCAGGACACATGTTAGCCAGATGCACAAGGGGTGCACACATCTGGAGTTTGTTTGCAGTGGCTGGAGGCCCTGGTGCATCCATTCTCTCTCTCTCTCTCTCTCTCTCTCTCTCTCTCTCTGTCTCTGTCTCTCTGTCCCTCACTCTTTGTCTGTTGAACAAATAAATAAAAAGTAAAATATTAAAAAATATAAGTCAGTGCATGTGAATTAGAACCCTAAAATCTTCCAAAAGTAAACAGTGAAAATTTCCAAAGTGCCACTATGAACCCATAGGTTTGAACATATTTCTTGTGTTTTAACCACCTGAAAATATTGTACCTGGTCCCCCAATTTTTCTGTTGCTCAGTAGAAGCCTCTTTAAGTTAGTGCCTGCCTGAGTGTTTTGAATACAAACTCAGTTGACTTTGACAGCCTCCTTGATTTCTTGTATGACAAAATGCTCCATTTTCTTAGCTAAGCACTAGAATTCTATGCACACTTTCCACTTTATATGAATCTAATATAATTTATTCAAGCAGTCCTTTATTTATGAATGTTTGGGCTGTGCTCAAGTTTTGGTATTATAAATAATGCTGCATGAACAGCCTTGTATACAGCCTTTTGTCTTTTGCCAATGGGCTTTCCTAGAAGTATGATCTCTTGGTCAAAGTGTACATTAATACACAATGTTAGGCACGAGCTCTTTAAAAACTACATCTCATAAATTGTGAGCCATTTTTTATCCAACTGACCATGTTGTTAAAATAAGCTTTTTTATGATAGATGAACAGTTCCACTCTTGATCCTAGTGGAAATAGGGAAAACAGGTTAATCAGTCTTTCTTGACAGTCAGTAGGACTTGACTGATGTTGTGTGGAAAATTTGCTCTGGCTTTGTTTATTCAAACTTCTTTTTACTCACCCCAATCAGATTGACCTTGAAGGTAAAACATGCCTTTAATACTCCTGAGGAACTTGGGTGAAAAGGTTATATGGAATGATATTACCATATGGACTTCATTACATGGACAGTGAGTATTGTTTTTCTTTGATGTGGATTTCAGTTCCATAGCTAGTATATGTGAAAATTAAATATATTAATATTTAGGCACTTAAGAAATGAATGTTTCTTTTCTTCTGTCTACATGTCATCTCAGTCCCTTTATCTCTTCTCTTTCTAGCTCTTTCCTAGGTAGCAACACAATGATCCTTCCTCTCCCTTGTTCATTTATTCATTGAACACATATTTATTGAATTGATTTCTATGCATGCCTACATGGGGAAGTTGGTATCTCTATGAGTCCATGGGACATTATGGAAAAATTATGACCTTTGTCAGAGTTCATTTTAGATAGAGAGTCTCTAGATTTTTAAGTAGATTCTCTCTACCACAGGACTGGTAGACATACACACACACAGACACACACAGACATACACAAACACACACAGTATCTGCCTTGTGGTTTGATGGAAATGGATTCTCTGTTGTCTGGGTGAGCTCATAACTCTTCTTCTCTCTCATTGCAATATGAGCATTCAGTTTCCCTAATCTTGTCATATGCAAATCATCTCCTTAGATTTTATGCCACATTACCATGAAGGAAGCAATGTTTTAAATTCGTTTAAGCTACAAGCTTCATCCATTAAATTTCCTCTTATATATTCAAGAAGACTACATTTCCCAGCCTCTCCTTCAGTGATTTTGGAGTTATATACCTGGGTCTTTCTAATGGAATGTGTACAGAAGTGAAATGTACTAATTCTAGAACTAGTCATTGTGATCATCCATGTTACCTTTTCCCTTCACTGAGATGTCAGATACTGATACTTAAAATGGCATCAAAAGATGATAGGAGACTTCAATTGTAGAAGATCTGCCCTGGAGAATCCTCTGAGCCATATCAAAATGTGAAATGGATATGAAATAACTATTATATTAAGTCAATGAAATTTTAATTTTCAGAATAGCTAACAAACATCATCATAATGAATATAAAACAAAGACTCAGTGAGATGCTTTACATGGCCCCTAAAATTATAGATAAGAATTTTCAAAGACAAGTGTGGTAGTATATATGTGTAACCCCAGCACTTGGGTGGTACAAGATAGGAGGATCAGGAATTCAAGGTCATCCTTGGCTTCATTGTGAGTTCAAAGCCATCTTGGACTACATGAGACCCACGAGTCTCAAAAAAAAGATATAAAAGATAGGAGTATTTTCCTTATTATAAAAATTATCTTTATTATTAGATGTGGACATATTTTGTACGTAAACATCACATGTTGGTACCTTTCCTTCCTCCCTTCCATTTCTCTGAAGAGGCCTTCCTCATTGGGGATGAGGTCAACCCCAAGAAGATTGTGCATCATGCATTTTGTGGTGGAGAGGCAATGCATCTGTGCAAAATGTCCCAACTTGTGGCTCTAACAATCTTTCTGTCCCCTCTTCGGCAAAACTCCCTGGGCCATGCTGGGAGAATTTTAAGTCTACTTCAGTGATGGGCACATGGGAGCCTCTGGATCACTGGTTTGGTAGGTGTTGAGTGTCCTCAGTATCTTTCTCCATCACCCTTGTGCTGATATCAGCTTAACTAAGAAAGCAGCACTCTTGCTCATTTCCCCAATTCCTTTGTGGTTTCAGCTGGGGCCAGGGTGGAGTGCGCTGGCTTGTTTATCTCCCCAAGTACAGTTCCTGTCTGAAAAAAGAGGAGCAGATTCCCTAATGGAGAGTGAAGTCCAGGCTGGTTAAATGGGATAAACATTATTAATTTAGAGAGAATTAAAAGGGTTTAGACACTCTTATAGTCTAAGGTTAGTGGGAGCTTAACAATGGAAAGTGGAATCATTATCTGGATATGATTTTGACTTGTTTCCTAGTTCCAGATATGGTTTCCTTTCCACTGAGTGGATCTGTTAGCCAATCCAAGAGCAGTTGGTTACCCACCATGGCTGTGTGCCACTATTGCACTTGTGTGAGCATCACATCAGGTTGTTTGCTTCTGAATTGCTTAGAAAAAGATAGTATTTTTAAGGTAAAATTTCTCATTTCTGATTGTTGCTGAAAAACATGTATGGTATCTTTGGTAAAAGTTTTCATTATTCATAATTAAACAGAACCTGAGTAAAGTTTAGTGACTTTCCTCAAGTCACACATCTGGTAACTTGTAGAGAGAGATCAGATTCAAACTAAATTTTCCCCCTCTCCAAAGTCTGTGATTTTCTATATGCAGCCCACTGACTCTTTGAGGTTTAATGGGTTTGTTTGTTTGTTAATCTTGATGCTTGGAAAGATCTAGCTGGTTCTATGGGAAGTTGAATTAATTGTTTTCTTTTGAAATTGGCAACTTCAACTGAAGACAGAGCTCTTCCCAGGACAATTGATGCTGATTCATTGTTCAAGGTAGATTTAACTGTAATTTATATTCACAAGGTTGCAGGGCTAAGAATGAATTTTGCCCCAGTGGCAAGCTAGTGATTGCTAGCCACAAAATAAGTTTCAAATATTTGATTGGCAGATAGCCTTTGGCACTTGATTCCCTCTGTGGTCTTATTTGCAATGTCATTTCCAAACAGTCAACCACATTTTGATTTCTATTTCTTCTCTTTCAAGAAGGCAAACACTTTAAACAACTTCCCTGATTGGTCAAATTATAGAAAACAAAGGGATTATATTTATTATGTAAAAGGGACACAGCATACAACCCTATTTATTTGTAATCGAACAATATATGCATTGAAGGCCCACTTATGAGAAGCTCCATCCCTATTAGCCCTTACCCTACTCTATTTTTCATAAAATCGACCTGACATTTCAGAACTCACTTTGTATTTACCTCCAATGAACATAAGTTTCTGTTATGGAGTCACTTAATGCTCAACATAGAATACTCAACCTTTGGTTACCAAAGTATGTGTGGGAACTTTCCTCATATACAAAGTAATTTTCCATGGGTCACCAGGTGGATGTTACATAAAGTAACTAAATTTTACTCCTGTCTACCTTAGGATTGTAGCAATCCTCTTGGGAGAGCCACCAAGTCCCACAACTGTCCTCAATTCAGATGTCAATTACAATTTAAACGGGTGTGCTTTTAGTCACTACCTATGGACACCAAGGTATGTGCAGTCTTTTTAAAAGCACGCCCATTCTGATATATAGTCACTTAAACTCAGAATCAAGTGATTGACTGGACAACTGGAGCTTCAAATTATATATCTTCCATATTTTCCCTATTCAAAGCTCATTGTATAGAGACAGTTGACTCCACTAACCATTGGCCTTTGGTGATCCGTTCCATGGTGAACCTCTTTCTCTCTCTTCCTGGAGGCTAAATGATAGAAATGAAAGTCACAAACTTTTAACCATTGTGGTATCTTCTAAAAAAATAATATTTATTTATTTGAAAGAGATGAGAGACAGAAAGAGTGAGAGACAGAGTATAGGCACACCAGGGCCTACAGCCACTGCAAACAAACTCCAGAAGCATGTGTTACCCTGTGAATCTAGCTTATGTGGGTCCTGGGAAATTGAACCTGTGTCCCTAGGCTTCCCAGACAAGTGCCTCAACCTCCAAGCCATCTCCCTAGCCCTCTGTCATCTTTTTTACATGACCATCTTTTTTTCCTGAATGTGTCTATGAGCCCTAAGCCACCAGGCACTTCATTGGCACACAGAATACACTTCATTTTAGAGACTCCAAGTGTTTTAGACATTGTGTGGCAGTAACAACAAAGACCAAATAATGTTTATCTCATATCACAGTATCACTTGTTTATCATATTTACTGTGATATACCTAGTGACTAGACCAGTGTCTGGCATGCAGTAGGTAACCAATAAATAAGAAAGGGATGAGAAAAATAAATGGTCTAGTGCATAGCTTAAAGTGGCAGCTTGAATTATGGTGTCTTTCACTTGCTTTTCCTCAGAAGGATCAGGAAGGCACAGTAATCTTGAGGTCCAGCAATCACTTTGAGTGGTGAGTGAATCTTATTACAGAGTTAACAATTTAAGAGGTTAAAATTAAGGCTGCTTTAAAGGAAGTGGGAAGCCCTCCCCTGTTGTCCAGGCATTGTTCTATTAGGTAAGAAGAGAAATAGACTTTGGCTGCCAGGACTCATTTGTGTAATTCCATTTATTTTTTCCTCTTGGTCTGTCTTCATAAGTTAAAAGCCTTCATTGCAGCAAACCCTGCAATTTCCTCAGCATGACAGTTGGGGAGGAATTGCTCGGCCAGAAAGCTTTGCAGCACAACACAAATGGAGGGATTCACTGTACTAAGGAGCTTGCTCTTTCATTTCACCATCAGACAATGGCACAATCACAAGCAATTACTTATTAGATGTTTGAAAACTATTGTAAAAATCTGGTACCATTTGCCAAAAGTAATTTAATAAAATTGGCCAGAATTGTGCCCTGAACTGATTTCTTGTGATTTTCCCAGAGCTAGATGACTCCACAGAAATTATTTAGCAAATAAATGAATAAAAACCCATAGACAAAATCTCTGCTCAGTTGGTGGAAATGTGTAGTATGGAGACTACAGCTGCATGTCTTTAATGATTTAGAGTGTGGTTTTGACAAAAGGGTAGGAAGTGAGGTAACAGATTTGCTTGATAGAACGCAAAATACAATTTTATAGAAAAAGTAGATGTCGGACTCAATGATACATTTAATATTATGATTGGTAGTTGAAAATAATTATAAATTTCAAATGCTGGCTAATGGCTATCATAACTTTTAATAAATATGATGATAATATTTTTCACCAATTTGGATGGGGGAAAGCTTTTCCAATGTTGTTATAAGACTAATTTGTCAGATAGTGTTAAGGAAATGGAGTTTGTTTAGTTTCTCATGTGTATAGTAGCTACATAGGCCAAATAGCTCATGTCCCATCTGCAAGGTCCAATGTTTCCAAAAAATTATTCACAATAATTCATAACAAACCCATGAATTGCTTGTAAGTTGAAGCTTGATTCGAATACATTCAATTGATGAAATTTAAACATTCTTCCTCACTTTTATGTATTGCTTTAGCAATACTGTCTCTGTTTTACGTTTTATTTTCCTTTTATAAGATGCCTTCATCTTTCCAATAAATTCTTGTTTTTATAAAACAATCGAGTAATACGGCTGGGCATGGTGGCGCACTCCTTTAATCCCAGCACTTGGGAGGCAGAGGCAGGAGGATCGCCGTGAGTTCGAGGCCACCCTGAGACTCCATAGTGAATTCCAGGTCAGCCTGAACTAGAGCGAGACCCTACCTCGAAAAAACAACAAAAAGAATTGAGTAATACAGAAGCACAAGCAAACAAGAGGTCATCTCAAAGCCCTTTACCAAGAAACAACTGCCATTGACATTGACAGATATCCTTCCATTTCTTTCTGTCTCTTTCTGAAAATATATCAATAACTGAATGGCTGGGTAGATGCAAACAATAGTTTGGAAAAATGGGATTATATTGTATCTATTTTAAATTTAAAAGAATGCATAGGAATTAATTTCTACTTAGTAGGAAAAAATAGCTCAGCAAAACAATTATACAGTTACTATTTTCTTTGTATTTTAAGCATTGTTGAAAAATTTTAGAAAGCCCTTAATAATTATTTTGATTTTTTTCACGGCTATTAACATTTATATTGAGTACTAAAGTCATAATTGTCCTAATTGCTTAATTGTAATTTTCTGCTTAAAAGCATTAAGATATTACCAATAATTCTTTGGCCACAATTTCTTGATTCCCAAATTCTGTATTTTTATTATTCTCTTAGCTAGCCAATGACAATGTCAAGTCATGTTTTTTTTTTTCAGAGAAGCCTATGGAGTCCCTTTAATGTATGCATATGTAGAGATGTTTGCCATTATATTTAAAAACAACAATCACATGGCTAATGGCTATGAAATTGTATTTCATGGATTTTTCCTTTTCAGTTTTGCCCAGCTAGCTCTCTCTTCTTACATTGAGAGGTACACTTATTTTTGCCATGGCTTCTCTTATTCATCTTTGGTCTGGCTAGAGTTTCATGAGCGGTTTATATAAAAGTTCTCTATTACCAAGATCCATTCAGGTTGAATGCTGTTATGAAGAAGTCTGAGGCTAGTCTGAAATATTTCTTTTTCTGTTGTAATTGTCTTCTCCCCTTATCTGTGTGACTGAAGGATTCTCAAAAGCAGTAGATAATGGCTTCTACTTTCAAGATTTAAGTACTGACTTTTCTCTGAGTTATTTATCCACCCTCTTAGTCTGATTCTGATCAGATGATTGGCATTGTTCAGATTGCTAATAACACTTTTTCCCTTATACTATTTTGTAGAGTTACAGAGGTCAAATTCTTTGTTAACTCACTATAGAATACTAGGTTTTTTTTTCTATTGACTATCAATTTTTGGAAGTTGTTGGCATAAGGGTGTAACCCTCTATTAGCTTGATGCTGGGAAAGTTGTCAGCCTTAGCTGGATACAGTGGTTCATAAGTGTAATCCCAGCACTTGGGAGCTAAGGGAGGGGGATTGCTATGAATTTAATATCAGCCAACACTACATAATGTATGCTAGTATGGCCTGACAGTTTAGCATACACAGATAGATTCTGTCTAAAAAAGGTCACCCTTCCTACATTTATTGTTTTTACATTTTTATTTGTGCGAACTAATTTTCTTTCATTCTTTTGAGATACATGGAAGCAGGACACAATAATGATTTTTTACTATAATTTTGTCTTTAAATTGATAGCAAAGATTCCATTCCTTCTGCTATTAATTAATATATGTACTATTTCAAGGCTTGGCTATTATAAATAATGCTACTATAAATATTATATATTTTTCATTATTTTTATAATGTATATTTGTGTGTGTGTGCTTCCGTACAATACATGGGAACAAAATGGTCTGTGATATAATGTAGTCTTCTAAAATAAAAAAAATCACTATTATTTATGCTTATTTATCAGGCTAGCAGTTGAGTACACTCAGTGGTGATTTGTTAAATCAACTTATCTTCATGCAAAATGATGTGTAAACTGCTGGGGAGATGGTTTACTGGATGAAGTGCTCACTGTCAAAGCTGAAGTACAGACCCATGGTGGGCTTCTGTAATTCCAACAAGTAGATGATGCTGGTGGTGAGATGGATTCTCTCTCTCTCTGTTATATAGCCTCATTTGGGCTGGAGAGATGGCTTGGCAGTTAAGGCACTTGTCTGTGAAGCCTAAGGGCCTAGGTTCGATTCCCCAGAACGCATTTAAGCCAGGTGCACAAGGTGGCATATGCATCTGGAGTTTGTTTGCAGCAGTTGGAGGCCCTGATGTGACCATTCTCTCTCTCTCTCTCTCTCTGTAAATGAATGAATGAATGAATGAATGAATAAATAAATGAATAAAATATTTAAAATAGCCTCATTTTACTACACTCGTATCTCCAGTATCCTTCAGTTGTTCTTCTGAGAGAATTGCAGCTTTCATGTTGACTAAGGGAAGGATGAAGTGAAAATCACCCTAGTAAAGAAAGGAAAGCTGCTAAGGAATTCAAGACTTTTTCCCACGTAGTGCTCTTGAAAGGAGAAGGCTACATATCTCATGTACTCTATGGGCAGAATGCTGAGGGAGTAAGAGGAGAAGCTGTCTCAACCAGGTGGCTCCAAACATCTTCTACATGTGCATGGCAGAATCAATGCCATTCTTTTTAAACATATTTATTTCTTTATTTTTATCTTTTATTGACAAACTTTGTATATATATGCACTGTACTATGATTGCTATCCCCTTCCACCAACTCAGTCTTTCCCCTTATGAGTAACCCCTACGCTGAATCCCTTCTTTTTACTAATTAGTTTCCTATTTTGATGTCATCAGTTTTGTTCCCTCCTATTATGCAGGTCTATGTAGGGAGCATCATCCAGAATGAAGTGATGAGTATCATGGGCACTTTGGGTCTGGAAGACAGTCTTGCAAAGCACTCTTCCTTTAACTCTTACATTCTTTCCGCCGCCACTCCCTCAATGATCTCTGAGCCTTGGTGGGTGTGATAGAGGTGTCTCACTTAGTGCTGAACATTCCCCTGTCTCTACAGCATTTTGCTAAATTCAATGTTATTCTTAGCTTGGGTTCTCCTAGACTACTAGATAGATCTCCTTATAGATAAAGGGCCTCTTTGTAGCTCCAAAATACAAGCTTCAAATCTTAGTGTGTACACAGGCATTCCAATATTCTACTGGGAATGTATAAAGACTTGTTAAAGCAAATGGTGGTGTTTCACAGTTTTGGCCAAGTGATTTTGAGGTATACTTAAAATTCTAAGAAGCTAGAAGCTTGTGGAAAGTTTATGACTCACAGGAAGAAAAAATCAATATTTTTTGGATTCAAAGCTGTTTTATGATAAACTTTCATGATTATTTAGGCATGGCATCCACAAATTTCATGTCTTTCATTAATAACCTTGTTCATCTGATCGTTTTCTTGGGTTTTGATCATGTATGGATAGTTGTTATTTCATCACAATTTCAGTGAATATACAAATCATAAGGAATTGGCAGAGCAGGGTATGTCCCTCCTAAAATTCCTGCACCTTGGGGCATGTTGAAAGTATGTTTATGGAAAACATTAATATACAAAGCAGATATTGTAAGTAGGGTGTGAAATGTCCCACGTAGGCTCCTGCATTTGAATACTTGGTCTCCAGGTGGTCGTCGGACGTAGGCAAGGCCCTGGGTTAAAGCAAACCTAAGCTGTCTAACACGAAGGCTCTAGGCTATGGAGAGGTGGTAGCAGCCTGAACCACCGGTCATATCTCTCATATCTCGGGGACCAGACCAGTAGGGGAGCTCCTCCCCACATTCTCAGGGATTGTAGTGAGCCAGGATCCTCCCCCCATTCTTGGGGGTCCCAGTGAGCCTGGACCCCAAGAGAAAAATTTCAGACCCCAAGATTGGCAGGAAGTAAGACAACTCCCTCTCCAAGCATGGTAAAACTGGACATTCAGATAAGACTTGGGCTTTGCCCATAACCCTGTGGCCTTTGGCCACTTGCCTAGGAAACTCCTTATATGGTATCAGCCAGCAACCTTTGCACAGGCATCCCCCTATACCATATGCCATTACCTATGCGCTGGATTGTATGTCCCCATATGCTAATTAGGCATCAGCAAGCAACCTTGTATGTCCAATTCCCTTAGCTCCCTCAACGTCTTATAAACCCATTTCCCTATTGGTTAAAGGGAGCTATTCGCAAAGACTGACTCCCAAGAGCGATTCTGGCACCCTCACCATCATGGTTGCCTGGGACACCTTGGGGGAAACTGCAGCTGGAGCTCCGGAGGACACAGGAACCCACAGGTGGTGGCACTGTTTGGGAAGGTTGCGGAACTTTAAGGAGGTGGAAACTTGCTGGAGGAAGTGGGTCACTGAGGGTAAATGTTGAGGTTTGATAGCTTGACCTCACTTTCTATTCACTCTCTACTTCATGACTATTTATGCAAGGTGACAAACTGGCCTCCCATTCCTGTTGCCATACCATCCTCACTGTAATGTACTGAATCCCCTCAAACGATAATCTGCCATAAATCTTTCCTTAAGTTGCTTCTAGTCAGGCATTTTGTCCCAGCAAGAAGTAAACTAACTGATATATCATCCAAAGTATAAATTTTGAATACTCTCTGGTTCTATAGAAGTCTAATATCTGATTGTTTATGACTTTGTTTCACATATTTTTCTAACTATATTTGATTATTTTTCATTAAACTGATAAATGAATTGGCCAAATTATGTATATTAATAGGATACCATGTGACTGTCGGATATCTGTATACCTTGTACAATATTTACACACAATTAAACATTTATGATGTCTTCATGTAAAACAATCAAAATCCATACTTCTATTTCTTTGAAACATATTGCTCATTATTGGTGTTTATTGTCAGGCCACTGTGCAGTAACCCACCAGAATCTCTTCATTACTATCTAATTGTAACTTTGTAACCATTTATCAACTTTCCCTATTCTGCTTTCATTCTACTCTCCTCAGCCTCTATTATCCCTCAGTCTATTGTTAATTTTCATGAGATTAAAATGTGCAATTCCCCATAGTAGTGAAATTATGTGGTACTTGTCTCTCTTCACTGGGATTATTTTACCTAGCAAAATAATCTCCAGCCCCCTCTGTGTTGTTGCAAGTGACAAGGTCTCATTCTTTTTTATGGTGGGATAGTATTCATTTGTGTATATATCCCACATTTTCCATTATCCATTTGCTGGTTAATAGACACCAAAGTGGTTTCCATTTCTTGGCTGTTATCAATAGTGTCACAGTAATTGCAGGAATACAGACATCTCTTCAACATACTGACTTTATTTCTTTAGGCATATATCCAGATATAGGATTGCTGAATGATATGGTAGTTCTGCTTTAAAATTTTTCATAAATTTTCATAATAGATATAATAACTTTCACCCTGTATTAGTCATTTTTTTAAATTTCTGAGAAACAACTTTAGAAGAAAAGATTTAATTTTTCCACTGTTTCATATGTTTAGCACATCATTGCAATGTGGACCTGTTGGAACAGCTCACTTTAACCCCTTATTCTACCTGGGCCCCAGCCTATGAGATAATGTTGCCAACAGTAATGATAGGTCTTTCCCTCCTAATTAATCCTGTATGAAAATACTCTCAAAGACATACCCAGAGATGTACTTCACTAGACTCCTAGGTGCTTCTCAATACAATCATATTGATAATTAAGATTAACCATCACACATTCCCATCAAGAGTAGGCAAGGATTCTTTTACTCTAACACCCTTGCCACCACTTACCTTTAGTCTTTTTGGTAATAGCTATTTATACTGGACATCTCATTGCAGTTTTGATTTACATTTCTCTGATGGAATAAGTACTATAAATGACCAAGTACAAGAAAAAGAAATGTCTAGGTTCACTGTGCACTTTTTTTTGAGGCAAGCCCAACAGACTGGTCTTTTATTGTTTGTTTGTTTTTTAGAGGTGGGGTCTCACTCTAGCCTAGGCTGACAAGGTATTCACTATGTACTCTTAGGGTGGCCTTGAACTCACAGCCATGGCATGCACTACCATGTCCAAATAAAACACTGGCATTCTTTATGTGAGAGAGTGAGAATAAGTGTGTGTGTTTGTGAGAGAGAGAGAGAGAGATTTGACACGTCAGCGCCTCCAACCACTGCAACTGAACTCCAGATATGTGCCACCTTGTGTGCATGTGCAACCTTGCATATGTGTCTCCTTGTACATCTGACTTATGTGGGATCTGGAGAGTTGAACGTTGGTCCTTGGCTTCACAGGCCACTAAGCCATCTCTCCAGCCCATTGCCCCCCCCTTTTTTTTCTGGATTGTTTGTCTTATTGCTATTAAGTTTTGGGAGTTGCTTATATTTCCTGCATAATAACCCTTTGTAGTATACTTCACTATAATAATTGTTTGCCTTGCTGTATAGAGGCTATTTAGTCGGTTGTAACCCTAGTTATGTATATATATTTTTTTGCTTTTTTAGTGTGCACAGTATGTGTGCATGTTGTTGTATGTGTGATGTATGCACATGTGTGTGTAGATGCATGTGCCATGTGCACACATATGCAGAGGCCAGAGGAAGATGTCAAGGTCTTTCTCGATTGCATCTCTGCTGTAATTACCTGGGGCAAAACCTGTTACTAAACCTGGGCTTGCCCGTTTTATGGATAGACTACATGACAAGGGAACCACAGAGATCCTTCTGTTTCCACTCATTTAGTGCCAGGGCACAGGCATACACAAGAATGCCTGGCCTTTTACATGGGTGCTGTGGATCAAACTCAGGTCCTCATGCTAGTGCAGCAAACATTCTTACTCACTAAGACATCTACCTAGCTTCTCATTGTTTTGCTTTTATTTTCTGTGTTGTGGTCTTAACTAAAAAAAAAAAAAATGCTTTCTTTCATCCTTTCTTTCCACTCTCTAGAGGTGTTACTCTATTTTGGTTCTTTTAAAATTATCATACTCATACAATTCAACAAAATTTTCTAGAATATACTCCTAAGGTATTAATTTGAATGCCTTGTGTTGTAAGGTACTTGTTAATGCTGGTTTTAAACTTTTGAGCATAGTGGTACAGCTCATGTATGTTTATTTGCCAAAGAACTGAAGCAGAATTGGGAAGTTTTGCTAATTATAGTTCAATAAAATGTTGGAAATTAATTAGTGACTTCTCAATACAATTAAAACCTAGATTAGTTAAAGGGATTAGAAGAGAAGTGAGATGAATTAGCTAGTTTTCTCCATGGAAATGGAGAGTAGAAAGGCAGAGCCTACTAGGTGCTATATATTTATTTTTAATGAATGTGACACATTTAATTATGAGAATATGACCTATGCTTTCAAATAAAAACTTATAAAGTCACATCAGTCATTTTGTTTTAAATTTCATTTTTAGTTTGTTTCTGATATGCACTAAATGTGGTGTTATATAATTGTAATAATTGCCGTATAGCATTTGTTCTAAAACATGGGCTAATGCCAATGTTCAAATGCATTGAGTAATAAATATTGAATACAAATGTTATGTTTAATGAAGTTAGTGATTTTAATCCAGGACACATTTTTCTCAGAAAAAAAAATTATAAAGGGGTCTTATGTCTGAATCATATTGTAATTTGTATCCACAGAATATTTCACCTGGGGCAAGTAGAATAGCTTTCTAATTTTCCTGCATTCATTACTGTCTCCCTCCAAAAAGTTTCTAGAAGAGGATGACAAGGAAACCTTACCTTGAGAAGAAAAATTCATTCTTCATAAATGCAAGGCCAGTAGTGTTGCCCTGCTTCTGGTTATACCTCTGCATCAAGTCACCTGGCTCCAGCCAGCCCAAGATCATTACTGTTTAGGAACATATTTCAAGTTTTGATCCATCTTTGCCTCTGTTCAAGTGGATATCAGAGAAGAATATTTCCAAATATAGCATTTTGGGGACATGCTAATCAATTTGATCTAAAATAATTAAAGTACCTTAATACATGTTTAGAACCAAGTTGCCTCTGATTTTGCTTTATTTCTTAGCCTCCCGGTACAGGGAGAGGCTTTCTGCAAAACTCCCTATGGGAATCTAACTTGTGCCACTAAAGAAGGACACAGTTTTCTTATCTAAATTTTATTAACATAATTTTATTTTGTAAGAACATATCACCAGAGGAAACACTAAAGTCTATTAATCCATCCACATGGACCGACTTGTCGCATGCTAGTGTCCTTTTTTTTTTTTCCAGCACCATAAAGAATCGTCTACAAACCATTGCCTATCCTGTGGGTGCAGTGAGCTTTTCTAAAATGCATTTACTGGGGCTGGAGAGATATCTCAGTTGTTAAGGAGCTTACTTGCAAAGTCTGGCTATCCGTGTTCAGTTCCCCAGTACCCATGTATAGCCAGCTTCACAAAGTGGCTCATACATCTGGAGTTCATTTTGTAGTGGCAAGACAACCTGGTGTGCCCATTCCCTCCCCTCCACTCTCTCTTTCTCTGACTACAAATAAATAAATATTTTAAAGATGCATTAGCTCTGTTGGAACTCTAAATATCTCCATTCTATATTCTATAGTAAAATGAGTATGTAAGTTTCTGAATTATTTTGAGATAGTGGGTAATCTTACTTGGATTTCATTCCTGTTATGATTTTTTTCTTTTTTGCACATTAATACAGTATAATGTTTTTCATATTTAATCATTACACTTTTAGTTCATTGCAATTAGCCTTCAGAATGTTGGGAAATGTGCTTTCATTCCTAGCATAAACACTGTTCCATATGTCCTAGATGGCTTTTTTCAGGACCTCTCCTTGACCAGGATAAAATATCTAAGACTTTCTTTTACTTTCCTTCTATGTTCACAAAGCAGCCTTATGATTAGAATTTAGCTCCCTTCAAATATCATCCTTCAGTGAAAGAATATATGTGCCAAAGTTTCTGAATTTTCAAAGCTGAGTGTACATCCTAGGACCGTGGAAAATTCACCCTGGTCAGTGTCACTCTGGTATCTCTCTAGCCAGACCGCTTTTTTAAAAAGTTTGTTATTTATTTATTTGAGACAGAGAGAAAGAGTTAGAGAGGGAGAGAGAGGTTGAGAGAGAGAGAGCTATTGATTCCTTGCACTATAAATGAAGCCACTTTGTGCATCTGGCTTTATATGGGTACTGGGGAATCAAATCCAGACCATCAGGCTTTGCAAGCAAGCACCCTTAACTACTGAACCATCTCACTAGCCCCCTTTTAAAATTTATTTATTTATTTATTGCCAGATTAATTTTATCTGGTTCTACCTTTTGACTTTACTTTCCAAAATAACAGCTCATGCTTTTCTTTCTGCTTCCCTATCTTGTTCATCAATATTTATTTGCTTTTTAAATGTTGAGATATAATGCATAATATCACAATGGCTGGAAAATAATGTCCATTAGATGTTGACTCATAAAAATAGAAAAAGATAATAGCATATTTATATATTTTGTCTTGACTAAATCAGCTTTATAATCAGTTGCTATGCTTTAGTCATGTTCATACACTATAGATATTTTGCAAATAATACCTCCGTGGAGTGGGAACAATGTAGAAGTGTGTTTTAAGTAAATAATTCATATGAATCCCTTTTAATCTCTGATTTTTTTTAAAAAATAGGCTCTTAGGCTGGAGAGATGGTTTAGCAATAAAGGCACTTGCCTGAACAACCTAAGGACCCAGATTTAATTCCCCAGAGCCCACGTAAACCAGATCCACATGGTGACACATGCACCTGGAGTTCGTCTGAAATAGCTAGAGACTCTGGTGTGCCCATTCTCTCTCTTAAATAAAGAAACAAAATAGTTTTTTTTTGTCTGTGTATTTTCTTCCTAATGAGTATTATTCTTTCTATTGATAAAGATAACAGAAATTTATAAGTTTGCTTGAATTTGTCTTGATTGCTCATAACAAAATTGTCCATTGAAAATTTAGTAATTAATTTTGGTCATATGCAACTTATTTAAAATCACTTCAGTGTGAGTATCTGGCTTAGCTTAATATAGATTTGCACTCAAAGGAAACTTAAGGGATACAGATTTTATGTCCATTGACTTTTGAATCTGGAGCTGTACTATAATATTTGCTTTATGTTTGAATTTACAATCCATGATTAACCTAGTCACTACCAACTCAGTAGTGAAAGGCCTTTATTTCACAAGTGTTGATTAGACAATCAACTGTACAATTTAAACCCCAATATTTTCTGTGTGCTATGCAAAATATATCTTTGGGGCTTGCTCTGTCTCCAAATATCAATAGGCTTATGTGCATCCAGTCAATCCAGAAGAGCTTTTACCATCACCTCCTTGGGGAACATCACACTGGGCATCTGCTCACTGCTTTGTTGGTTTGATTTCATTAGATCACACAGGCACCTCTACAGTGCCTCTGACAGCACAGGTTTGGAGAGCCCCAAAGATGAAGAAGACAGTGCTGCTGGCTTCAAGATTTCACAATCAAGCCAGGGTGATGAGAAATTTGTCACAATTATTCCAACAGCCCAGAAAGATAAACCAGAATGTAATACAAAATGCTCTGAGCTTTGAAGGAGTTTGCAGTTTGAAGGAGGATTGTTTGCATCTGGTAATGTAAAAAGTAGTGCTTCCAGGGCGCACTGATCATAGGAGAGTCTTCTAGGCTTTGAGAATCTGACAAAGCACGGAGGAAAAATGCAACTTGTTGTGCACTATTCTGTGCTTTATATTGGTTTTCTCATTTAATCTGCATGACCACTTTACAATGTGCTTGGTATTTTTTCCATTTTCAGATAGCACCAATGGTCAGAGTACGTGAGTAACTGGGAGAGCTGGTTTTAACCCAGATTGGTCTGATCTCAAAGTCCATGTTATTTTCTTAAAGAGGCAGAAAAGGGCACAATCTATTTGGGAAAACAGAGTTAAGTTATTTAGGGTGCAAGATCCCTGAAAGATAGCAAAATGAATGAGATAAGCAGCAGGGGTCATGTAGAAGTAAACGTGTTCTGCTATACAATAGCAATTATTCTGAAGAAGTGTGGTTTGATGATGAAATATATATGGGAGGCACTTCTGCTATACTCTAGTGCTGCAATGTGTAAGCTGTATATACTGCTTAAAAGAACTCTATATAACAGACTGGAATGTGAGTAATTACTTCTAGAGTTGGGCAGTGGACTGTCTGTGCAATAATATCTTCCCAATCAGCACTCTTTCTTGGATAGTTACATGTCACACTCATAGATGTATGATTTTAGGAAGTCATCTAGCAATTAAACACATTTAACACAAATTTTAAAAGTATTTGGACACAAGTGGGAAAATGGCTGGAGTGTGTATTAATATTTTTTGGAATATTGTCATTATACACAACATAGTCATTTAGAAAACAATGGATTACTCAATTATACTTGATAAATCAAGCTAAAATGGAGTGACTTGGCCACATAGTTCTTTTCTGGAAATTCTGCTCACAATACTCCTGCATATCAGCCATACCCACACTGCTTATTTTCCTTCCTTAATTTTCAGAGCTTATATATGTCCAAAGTGGATTATAGTTGTAATTATATATTTATGTCCTCCATCCTTTGGTGGTCGGATGGGACCTGGGTCTGGTAGAGAGCCTAATACCATAACCTCCAGTCCAAGCAGCCTTGTCCATTTTCCCTAGTGTGCTCAACGAACATCATTTTTTAGGTGTGCCATGATGTATAAAATGTATTGGCTAATTTTGAAAATAGTCAAGGGTTTCTTACTAAAAATTTCAATATTGATTTATATGGTAGAGACTGTCTTACCCATTTTTTCCAGCAGCACCAGAAATATTAGTTGGTGCAGCCAGTATTAGAAGAATACATTATAACAAAATATACTACCAGCAAAGAAGAATCTGCTATTTGAGAATAATCTTTTTTGTCAGTTTGTTTATCAAGTTGTGAAGATTACATTAATCTGTTTTCCCTTCATGATTAAAACTTTTTGGGATAGCAGCAATCACTCATTTATGTGCAAATATCTAGAAGATAAACAATGAGAATCCATAACCATGAAGAAGACATTAGGGATGAGGTGACACAATTCCTTAAGTAGTTGTACTTCATTTCAATTGAAAAACTTCACATAACTGAGCGAATGACAAAAATGCTATTGTTAAAAAGGGGAAAAATCTTTGGAAAGTTATGCATGTCTAAAATTTCCTGAAGTTATTTTTTGCAAAGATTGATTCATATTCAGATTAGCTTCCTGCCAGATGGAAGAAAAACCACAGTAAATCAGCTTTTGCAGGAGACAAATCAAAAAGAAGCAGAAGCTGCTATTTAAAGGAATTTCTTTCCTCATATTTGTCATATTAATAGCACATTAACCCTTAGAGAGTGTTATTGCAAGAAGACAAACTAAAGAGGCTACCATCTTATTCTTTAAGAAAAACACTTATTTTTCTGGCCACCAGGATGGGGGACACTATGTCCTTCAATTTCACATCCAAGAAAGGATTTCAGTTTAATGATGGTTGTGTCTCATGCATTCTGAGCAGAAACAAAATAACAAATTTGTGTAAATGAGAGACAAATTCTTCCTTCAGTACCCAGTTAGCTATTTCCCTATAAAGTTGGTCCTGTAAAGGATTAGACATACAGTAGATGAGATGGATCCATGACCTTGGAAATTCTCTAAAACAAGTGTGTGACATTTAGACTTGGTGCTGGCAAACCCCATGTAAACCAGAAAAGAATGGCTTGAAATATTTAAAGTTTTGATGGAATAAACCTAGAATATTATACCTTATGAAGTTTTCTTTTACAACTAAAGAAAAAATACTTTCTTAAACAAATAAAAATATATTGATTTTTTGCCAGTAGACATGTCTTTAAAAGTACTGAAAAGGAATTCTTCAGAGATGAAAAATAGCATAGGTAAGAAACCTGGATTGACATAATTAAGGGACAGTACAAGAGAATGAATAAGTGAAAATAAATGAAAAGTTTTTATTTTATTTTTATTTATATAAAAGGTAAGTTTGGGGTTGGAGAGAAGGCCTAGCAGTTAAGGCATTTGCCTGCAAAGCCAAAAGGACCACGGTTCGATTCCCCAGGAGGCACGTAAGCCAGATGCACAAGGTAGCAAATGCATCTGGCGTTTGTTTGCAGTGGCTGGAAGCCCTGGTATGCCCATTCTCTCTCTTTCTCTCCCCTCAAATAAATAAATAAATAAAAATAAATTATAAAAGATAAGTTTTCCAAAAGAATTCTAATAATGCATTAAAATTGGTATTTATGTTTTATATATGTAATATGTAGTTATTATATATGTATATATGTATGTAAAAATGAATAGCAGTAATATTATAAGGCCCAATAAGGAGGAAATTAAAATACTTTGTTATTACAAGGTACATGCACTGACCATAAAGTGCTATAGTATTATATGAATGTGGACCTGGATTCATTGTAAATATATCTGCAAATTTTAGTACAAATACAAAATTTTTTTGTCTTTTAAAAAATTTATTTAAAATAATTTTACAAATACAAAATTTTAAAAAGGCAATGTAATTGCTATAAGGAAAGGAATTTGAGTTATATAAATATCCAGTTAAAATGATTAAAGGTGGGGAAAGCATAGAAGACAAAATAGGAACAAAAGACAACAGGCAAAATATAGTAACAGCAGTGTTATCTATCATTCAACAATATTAATAGTAACTTTAAGTGCCACTAGTCTAAAATACCAATAAAAAGGCAAAGATTGTCCTACTGGCTCAAAAAAAGTCTTATGCTATATATAGGAACCTGGCTTTAAATATAAAGATACTTACATGTTACAAGTAAAGGAATGGAGAAACAGGTACTATGATACCACCCATCAAACGGAAGTGTATTATTTTTTCAGATGGAACAAACTTCATTGTCAGGAAGAGATGGACACATTACACATTGATAAAGGATTCAGTTTTATAAAAGGAAGGTGATTGGATCACAAGGGCTGAGCTTTAATGAACAGGATCTGTGTCCTAATAAATAAAACTCCACAGAAATCCTTTTCCCTTTGCTACGTAAAGAGAGAGGTGCAGGAACCAGGGGTTCAGCAGACTTCAGCAGATCACACATTTGCCAGTGTCTTAATCTGGAACTGTTCAGCCTTCATAGCTGTGAGAAATAAAGTGCTATTCATAAGCAGCCCAATTTATGGCGCTTGTCTTTAGCAGCCCAGACAGACTAAGACATAATTCTTAGTTTGAATGTGGCTAACAACAGAGCATCAAAATACATGAAGTAAAACCAGTAGAAGATCTGCAAGGACAATTAGAGGGATCCACATTTTAGCTAGGGACATTTTTCCTGTCTGTAAAATGTGAATCATGCTAGTGTCTAGTCAATAAGATGAATATGAGGGTGCAGTGTGTTCCCACATTAGAACAGTTCATGAAACACTTAAGAGCTTGAGAAATGCTGGCCATTATTATTACTACTGTACTTCTGTTATGATTATTAAAATCCTCTCAGAGTCATTATTGTTTTGCAGAGACACGCAGATCTCAATAGTAATCTGTCATCTTTGCCTCTCTTCTGGGTGCCTAGTAAACTGGAAGATGAGAGAGAAGTATAGAGATGCTACAAAAATAGATGACAGAGTAAGACATTTATTCTTCCTCGGCTACCATTGACATGACCCCTGCTGAACTGATGGAGAAAGAAAATTGCTGAGAGAAGAGATCAATAAAAATTATTTTTCCTCACATTTTCCTCTGGTGTTTGAATTCTTCCCTTAGGCTCTCCATATGGCAGGACTTAGGAGGCCCAGAAAATGGGATCCCTCCCTCGGCCCTTACTCATGTTGCTCTTTGTCCACCCTGCAGAAATACTGTAGGGAAGTTGGTAAAGTACACATGAACGCATAAGGAAGTTGGAAAAGAGGATAAAGATACAGTTAAAGGGATAGAGAGATGGCCTAGCGGCTAGGTGCTTGCTTGTGAAGCCTAAGGACCCCGGTTTGAGGTCCGATTCCCCAGGACCCACGTAAGCCAGATGCACAAGCTGGCTCATGCATCTGGAGTTCGCTTGCAGTGGCTGGAGGCGCTGGCGTGCCCATTCTCTGTCTATATGCCTCTTTCTCTCTCTGTCTGTCACTCTCAAATGAATAAATAAAAATAAACAAAAATAATAAAAAGATACAGTTAAAGCAATAAAAGTAAAAGATAGAGACAATGTAATTTGCTTATATGAAGAATGTTTTGATGGCAGAAGGAATATTTATTTGAAGCTTACAGATCCAGGGAATTTTTCATAATGGCAAAAGAAGCTTGACCACTTTCACAGGTCCAAGCAGAGAGAGAGAGAAAAAGCCACAAGCCAAAGGCCACCCCACACAGCACACTTCAGGAACTCAAGGTGGAACTAGGCACTTTGCATATCTGGACATTGTAATTTGAAATCCACCACCATACCTTAGGGCTGGACCCTAAGATCCACCCAGTGACACCTCATCCACCCAGGTAGCTGGAAATCATGGTATTTTGTTGATTTTAGAGGAAACTAACTTCTATTTCCACATAAAGTTTTAGAATAATTTACCTCTTGGAGAAACATTTTTTGTTGTAGTTGCCTAATTATAATTCAGTATAGATAGTGATTAGCTCATCAGTTATCTTCTGAAAGGCAACATTTAAAAAAAAATTTTATTCTTGAGAGAGAGAGAGACAGAGAGAAAATGATGGTCATGCCAGGGCCTTCAGCCACTGTAAATGAACTCCAGATGCATGTGTCACCTTGTGCATCTGGCTTATGTGGGTCCTGGGGAATCAAACCTGCTTCATTTGGCTTAACCACTAAGCCATCTCTCTATCCCTGAAAAGCAACATTTTTTTTTTGAGTACATACTATGGGAAAGCTATCTATGTTTATCCATCTCTTGCAGAAAAGTAAATGCCCATTTTACACAGGAGGAAACCGAGGTATTTAGAGGTCTAAGTTAACTGCAGAAAAATACATGTCTATTAAATTGCAATTGGGGTTCTAAAACTCAAAATTGTTTGACTCTGAAATCTCTTATAGTCCCATACTGTCTTCATCAAACAATAGCTATATGCCTAAGAGAGGAATTTGGAGCCATTTTAGGAAACTAGTATGTGATATAATTTGTACTTTACATCTGTGACTAGCCTTATGATATATGTTTTGGTTCCTGGCTCCTGAAGACTTCCATACTGGTCAGAGGTCATCTCCACTTAGGGCTGTTTAGTTGTGATTTGTTGGATCCTCTGAGCCATGCATGTGGCTGTAGCAAAAAGAAGCCAGAGTTGGAATCAGATATTTCTGAATGCTAGTCTCAGATTCCTGATTTCCCTATAAACAACTTTGTGTACTACCATAGGACCTGTAAACCTCAAGACTCTATGCATATCTTTTCCTCCTCCCTTCTGTTTAGTCCCAGGGGGAATGCTTAAGAGGCACATCTCATTTTTGGTAAGTTCCTTCATTTGTGTCAAACATTGCCACAATAACTAGAAGAACTCTCCCCTGAACTTTGTGGCTTCAAGCTGTCATTTATTTTCATGAATTGGTAGGTTAGCTGGATATGTCTGTTTCAGTGGTATAACAGTTGGAGAGACTCTGCTCCCTATCTCCTAATAGGCTTGGTTTCAAGGATGAATATCTATCTACCTCAGGAATATTCTTTCATGGTCATTGTAGAGATATGAAAGGAAGGGTAAGTGGACATATGTGAATCCTCTTACATTCTATGGTCAAAACTGGCATTCTATTATTTCTAGCCCATTCTGATTGACAATTTAGGTTAGAAAGTCAAGATTCATATGAAAAAATGGCATGTGTATTCCCTGCTCATCATTAGTATGCCAAAAGGCTAGATGCAGGAGACAGCAAAGAACTGGAAGCTATGAGGCAATCTCTGTTTGAAACTATTTGAATTTTTATTTATCCTTTTGGGGTAAACTATCTTGATTCTTCAGGCATAACATGCTTCAATTTCCTGACTTTCCACTTACCAGCTATCTGTGTTAATGCTTACACGTCATGTTATTTCTGTTTGTCTTAGATTAAAATACAACATTCAACTGGTGCTATTAAAAAAGTTTTAATTTATTTATTTGAGAGAGAGGCAGGCAGGTAAAGAGAGAGAGAGAGAGAGAGAGAGAGAGAGAGAGAGAGAGAGAGAATGGGCCTGTTAGAGCCTCTAGCCACTGTATACAAACTCTAGATGCATATCCCCATCTTGGGCATCTGGCTTTACATGGGTACTGAGGAATCTAACCTGGGTCCTTTGGCTTTGCCAGCAAGTGCCTTAACCTCTGATCCATCTCTTCTGCCCTCAGCTGGTGGTTCTTAATTGTGTTCCTTTCTTGTTCAAAGAACCATGTACTGTTTACTTTTACTCCCATGTGCTCAACTTACACCTCTTCTTTTCTCTCTTTAAAATATCAATGTTTTATTAATTTTTATATTTATTTTTATTTATTTCACACAGACATACAGAGAGAGAGAGAAAGAGAGAGAGAGGGAAAGAGAGAGAGAGAGAGAGAGAGAGAGAGAGAGAGAATGGGCACACCAGGGTCTCCACCCACTGCAAACAAACTCCAGATGCATGCGCCACCTTGTGCATCTGGCTTACGTGGGTCCTGGGGAATCAAGCCTGGATCCTTAGGCTTTGTTGACATCTCATATAGCTAAATAGTATTATCTACTTCGAAGCTAATCTTTTGAATCTAGGTATAGTGGCTCATGTCTATAAGCCAGCACTCATGGAAGCTAAGGCAGAAGCATAGCATTGACTGTGAGGCAGCCAAGGCTACATAGTGAGTTCCAGGTTGGCTTGGGATATAAAGTGAAGGTCTCTCTGAAAAATATACACTCCATAGTATGTTTTTTTGGACTATTGCCTTCTTATTTGTACTTTCAACATTCAAATTATATCTTTAGCTGTTCTTAGAAAATTGTTTCAAATCAATTCCTACAAAACTAAACTAGTTTCATGACCTCAAAACAATGACTTTTCAGTAAGATGTATAGAGGGAAGAAATCATGTAATCAAGTTTACTTAGCTTCAGTGCGTTTTGTATATATACTTATCTCTTTCTTTTTTTTATTTTGGAAGTGTGTGGCACCAAAGAAATTTATGTATAAGACAATATTATTCACCACTGATTGACTATTCTATTCTTCATTTTTTTCCTCTGTGCTTTAGTATTTATTGTTATTCTTTTCATTTACTGATCTTTGTTCCTGTGCCATTACCATGGACTTAATTATATATTTTATTAAAAATATATTTTAAATCAGAATGTTCAATTTGATTCTTATTTATAGTTTTAATATTTCAACGACTCTTAAAGTGATAGGATTACCTATGCACTTTAATTTCATCTTAATCATTAGTTATAAATTGCTTTGCACTTTTCTTTGAGTTCAAGAATCTTGTCTAACTGAGCTGAAATCCTCCCTAGAACTACTACTGACTCTTTACTGCACTCAACAATGCTCGAATTGCATACTTTTGGAGCCATTTAATTAATATCTGCCTTGTTTAGTAGACTGAATTTCAGTGTTGATAGAGGAACAGGTCTGTTTTCAATCAGTAGTAAATCTTTATAACTTAGAACATAATGCTTCCAGCAAAAGTAAGACTTAAGGATTTATACTCAAATATTTCTCATTTAAAATTTCTGATTACAAAATGCTCAAGCTTTAATAGTGACTAATCTCCCACACCACAATCATGACTATCATGCATCATGGAGTCTGCCTTGGCAGTTTTTCAGAGTTTGGAAGCTACAATTTGTAAAAGCCCTGTGAGTCAGAGATCTAGTTTATTTACTGGTTTTGCAGTTTGGGAAATACCTTCTTTGGTATTAAATATTAAATCTTTCAGGTTTAGGATCTTATAAACTTACTATGATGAACATTTCATTTCATTTCATTCTGCAATTTTCCAACCTGTACTGAGATGCACATTCTCTTGAGTAGTAATTCCTTTCTTAGTTTAATGTCAGGTATATGGGTTGGACTTTATGCATTAATAGTTCAGAGGTCATTGATGTCAGAAGGAAGAAATTGAGAATTTGCTCTCTGGTTATTTTCTCATATTCCATCACTTTATTAAGCAACCACTGTTTACTTGTTTTTTACTTGATAGTATCTCTTGCCAGAAAGACTGCAGTTGCTCCATTTGTGATCACCCCACTTTATGTGCATCCCAATCAACTGAATTTAATTTTAGGGTAAAATCTGTGAAAACAAAACTTCAATTTATACAACTACCCATGGAGCATACACTCCTGCCAGACTGTCTGCTTCTGTTGATGATCCAAAACTTCCAGACGTTTGCTTTCTATATTAGGTCCAAATTTTGTAATTATCTTTTGAAGAGGAATTCATTTGCAGAGACCTCAATCTAACATTAGCATTCCCAGAAATCCCCCAGATGATTGCTGTGTTTGGATATTGTATGGTTTGAGTAGATAATGGTGATAATGTAGACATTGGTAGTTGAGTTTTTAAATAAAAAGGCCATAAAATATCAGGCTGATCAGTTTATCCTCAATGTGGAATCTAATGAGGAGTAATAGAGCAGGGAAATATGGAGTTTTGTTATTTAAATTTATTTGCATGCTTAACTAAGGAGGTACATGTAAAATGATTTGTGAAAATAGACATTTGGAAGGAATGTCTGAACTGATATGTATTTTTGTCCCAGGCGCTAAGAAGATATTTAAGTGAAAAGTACAGAGAAATTATGCTACACATTTTCTTTTTTCCTAAGGCAACCAACAGTGAGACAGGAGCGACAGGTAGCTGGTACACTGAAATTCAATAACTGACTTTCAGTTTTACCGATGTTGATTGGGAACTGACAGGAAGCAATGTGAGTCAGAGTAAGGTCCTTTAGTGAAGAAAGACCAGTAATTATGTGGGGTGCTGCATTTTCTACTTTTGTTTGCTAAATAATAGGGCACTCTCATAATTACATCATAGTCACTCAGTCAGTGCACTCCACCAGCTACCGACCTTGAACATTTTGAGTTGTTTCTAGCCAGGTAAATCGACGTGATGGAAGAAGATAATAACCCTCAATTGTATGAAACCCTTTAGAAAAATTAGTTTTATTAACATGATGTCTGAGTCATCATGGGTACTGATTTGAAAGATGTCCCATAATTCACTTTTATTGAATAGGACTTTTTGTTGTTTATAAATTAGCAGCAGGAAGATCCAGTGTTTGCCTGTGTAGTAAAAGGGCATGGAAGATTTCGGTTTTGGAATAAAGAATAATTTTGTTATTATGCTTTTATTCTTCCTAATCATGTTTTTCACTAGTAAAGCTCCAAAGGATAGAAATGTCACAGGCTTTTAAAGTGTTAGTGAAAGATGAGATCGGCTCAAACAGCAGTTTGCTGAATTTGATGTAGCAGTGATAGTAGTGCATAGAGGTTAGTGTGAAGGTGTAAAGGAAAAAATACAATGTGATACAATTGAAAAATAGATTTCTTTGTGGTTATCACCCTGGAATAGGAACAATTACTACCTTGCAAAGAGATTTTACTTTCACACTTTTGTTCACCTTAGAGGACAATGAGGCAGGTTAACATGGCCCACAGGGTCTCAGAAAGCATTTATAGTCATGAGATTGAATTTTCTTTTATATGTTAGACACTGCTTTACCCTGGTTTCAGTTATCCTTCACTGGAGCTGGGAAGACTTAAAATATCTCTATTGTACTTGTTCTCTTCATCAACAGTACCACAGACTTTGATTGGCATTCATGCCCCTGGAGGGCTTTAAATATAGCTTTACAAATGTTAGCAGGAGTGGTACATCCTCAAATTTATGAAAAGCATTTCTTAGTTTGAGTGTTATTGCAGTATTTGTGGATGTTCTCTGGTTGTTTATTGACACAATTATCCAAAGTGATGCAAATATTGAATTCCAAATGTGAGGGGTAGACGATGATGGTTTTACAAATGATTGTATAAGTAAAATGATCATCCGCAAACTTTATTGTGAACCCTGGATTGCTTCTGGGAGTGAAACAGGAAGTTATTGATAATTGCATCAGAAAACTACACATAAGCTAGGACCAACATGAAATGAGGTCAGCATGTTAAAAAACTGAAGTAGACGATAAATAAGCAATTATAATATATTATTAAAATATTAGCTTATGTGTATGTGTTCATATATACTCAAGATACTACAACAGAGCCCAGAAAAAGAATTACTTGATTAAATGAATAATTATTTATTTATTGCCTATTGCTTATATAAAAGCAGTATTAGTTGCATAAACTTTTTTTTATTGTTTTATTTTTTATTAATTAGTTTTGTATTCAGCAAATAGAGTCAGTTTGGTACCATTATTAGGCTCATCTGTGATCTACCCCCTCCCCTTGGCCCCTCCTTATTGAGGTATATGGGTCATGAATTGTGCAGTCAGCCCACAGTTACGGGTAAGATAAATGTCTCTGCATATTATGACCCATCATGTGGCTCTGACACTCTTTCCGGCCCCTCTTCCACAAAATTTCCCTGAGCTATGTTGGGTTCATTTTTGGTCTGCTTCAGTGATGAGGTGTTGGGGGCCTCTGAGGCTCTGGCTCTCTGGTTTGGTAGGAGTTGATTTTTCTCTGTGTTGATCTCCTTCCCCATTGTGCTGGTATCCGGTTCATCAGGAAAACAGCCCCCTTGCTGGTTTCGCCAATTTTTCTTAGTTTTAGCCAGGGCCCTTTTGAGGTATGATGGGGTGGCTCTCTCCTTAGGATCTACATCTATCTGAAAAAGAGAAGCAGATTCTCCAATGGACAGTAAGTTAGCACCAGGACAAATGAGAGAACCCTTACTTTTTTTAATAGAGAATTTAATAGGTGTAGGCCCTCTTGTAGCCCATGATTGATGGTAGCTTGATATTGGAGAGTGGGCTTATGTTTGGATATGGTTCTGACTTGTTTCCCAGCTCCAGCTATGGGTCCCGTACCACTGAGGGGATCAGTTAGCCAAATTGAGAGCAGTTGGTTCCCCGCCATGGCTGTGTGCCACTATTGCACTTGTGTGGGCATCACAACAGGTTATTTGCTGCTAAGTAGGTTGGACCATGAATTGCTTGGACAGATATTGGTCATTTTCCCCCAGTCGCCCATGGAGCACCTTCTGGCACTAGACGCGCTGACTGGGGACTAACTGTCTTCCAACTTCCAGCCATGCCATTCTATTTTGCATGTCAACCACATAAGGTGTCTTCAGCAGTAGGGTCTTACCACTAACCTTTGGTGGGTTATCCAGTACTCTGACAGAAATCTGTCTGTCTTTTAGGAAACCTTGTAGGTCTCTCTGATCAAAAGCTCATTGTGGATGATAGCTCCATAGTGGTACTGGGAGTTACAGGTCAGTGCCCACTAAGAAAAGGAGGACAAAGATAATGAATATACAAGAGTTAGAGAGAAGAGAGAGAGAGAGAGAGAGAGGGAGGGAAGATGTAGAAGATTAAGGTTAGTCTTGATCCTACCCTCTCCAGTGTCTTGTGGTTCAGGTGTTCCCTGTAAGGGCCTGGTGAAGGTTCAGCCATTTGGTCTATCTTTTAGTAAGTAGAAGATTATGGTACCATTGCCGTTTGGGTCTAGATGTAAATATAGAAAAGAACACTTTTAACAGAAATACGTACCTCATTTTATACAATTTTGTGAATCTGTAGATTGTTTCTTATAAATACGTGTAATATCATCTGTATATTATAAAAATATTTGCATTTTAGGGCTAGGGAGGTGGATCTGTGGTTAAAAGCATTTGCTGCATCAACGTAAAAACTGGTGTTCGGATCTCCAGAACTCATACAAAGCCAGACACACTGGTGCATGCATCTTTAATTCCAACATGTCCGTGGCAATGGGAGGTGGATTAAGTGCTATCCTGAAACTCCCAGGCCAGCTAATCTATTTTTTTTTTCACTGGCAAAACAAGAGACAACATGTCTCAAACAAGGTAAAAGACCATGAAGTTGTCCTCTTTACCACGCACTTGCAATGACATGTGCATGGCCATATACACAATACCAAAACAAAGAAACAAAAATATTTTATTTTAATATATGTCTTTTTATTTCAATTATTTTATCAGTATTTAATAATCAACAAAATATATCCCCTCTGTCTACTTGTCTCTCTGTCCTTGCAAATAAGTAAAGAAAAATATTTCTTTAAGAAAAGGACTGAGGAGATGGCTCACTGGTTGAAGGTGCTTGCTTTCAAAGCTTGGTGGCCTAAGCTGAATTCTCCATTATCCATGTAGATGCACAAATTGCTCACTCATGTGTTTGGAGTTCAGAGTTCAGAGTTCAGAGTTCAGAGGCCCTGGTATGCCCAATCTCAATCTCTTTTTCTCTTATTGCAAATAAGTAGATAAATAAATAATTAAGCATATACCTCCAGCATAATTTTATTGATATAATTCTAATTCAAAGTTGTATTTATTAAGGAGTCTATATAATATATTTTGTAAATAAGTCATATTTCAGTCAATTATGTAATGAGAAAATTATTTTGCTATTATCAGTGAGGCTTGTTCAAAAATCTTGATATGCAAACATTTTGTTTTGCTTCTGAAAATTTCTTTAGGCTGTGTTCTAAAATTGAAACTCCCAAGCTTGATTATATGTGTACTTGAAGGCCCTTAATATAGTTAGGCAAATTGAATTGCAGAATGATAATATCAATTTCCACTGCTTCTGTAGTTCACGAGACAGTCACCTTACCTAGTGCTTGCTAGCATTAAATGCTGTCCATTTCAATATATTTATCAATTTGAAGGTTACAAATATGTTCACTGCTGTTGCTATCTTTTCATATTATACCAATTTCATATTGTATAAATATTGTCTATTCATTAAAAATATAATTTAAGCATCTAGTTTTCCCAAACCTCTTTGAAAATTACATATAAATTGTCGATGTATTGTGACAAACTAATTTTTAAAATTGTCCATTTCCTGAGCTACAAGTTAATTTGAAAGAGAAATTTACGCCTTTTCTTCAGGAACATGGTGCCTGCACATTTCTGATTATTTTTTTCAGTATTGGGGACGGGAACCAAGTTTTGCGTATGCTGAGCAAGTGTTCTGCTGCCGAGATACATCACTTCCTCACAAGTCAGATTTACTTTTTTCCTTGCAGTACTAGGGATTTTGATGGTTAATCTCTGTGGTGAATTTGACAGAATTTAGAATCATCATGGAAATATGTCTATAAAAGACTTTCTACATTATGTTATTTGAGGAGGGACAACCCACTCTAAATGTGGGTGGAACCATTCCATTCTAAGAGTTTTGTCCTGGACTGCAGTAAAAGGAAAAGTTGGGCTACAGAGGTGGTTTAGTGGTTAAGGCGCTTGCCTGCAAAGCTAAAGGACCCAGGTTCAATTCCCCAGGACTCACATATAGCCAGATGCACATGGTGGCACATGCATCTGGGAGTTCGTTTGCAGTGGCTAGAGGTTGTGGCATACCGATTCTCATTCTCTGTCTCTATCTCTCTCTCTCTGTCTTTCAAATAAAAAATGAATAAAATATTTTTTAAAGGAGAAAGTTAGCTGAAGACCAGCATTCAACTCTTTGTTTCCTGACTGCAGACTGAATGTGGCCAGCTGATTCATGCTCCTGCTCTCTGTCTGTCATGGCTTCCCTGCCAAAATGGATGTATCTCTTTCAACTGTAAACTGAAGTAAAACCCTTTATCCTTTAAGTTACCTGTGTTATGTATTTTGCCTCAGCAATGAGAGAGATAACTAATTCAGGGTGGAACCTAGGGCCTTCCACATGCTAGGCAATTTTGTCCACTGAATTATATCCTTAGCTGCACATTTTTGATTTTGTCAGGTCATTTTGGTTTCTTCCATGAATTTTGGTAGTTCATTTCACACATGCCTTTTACATCTTTTGTTTTATTTGTAGCTATTTCATATTTTAATCATTATACTGCAAATAAATTTTTCATTAATGTTAAAATTAATTTATGCTGATATGCATGTATATTACAGCTATGTAATTTTACTGCTATCTGTTTCATAGCACCCATGCTTTTTGATACATGAAGATTTCCAAATTATTCTAAAAATTTCTTTGGATCCTATAGTAGATGATTTTTTTTGCATAATATTTGTGAGTCTTTAATATTCTTTCTTTTCTACTGCTCAGTAGCTTTTCATAATTCTTTCCCTCTTATTCATCTTGGAATAACCACTAATCCCTCTATAAACAGTAATTACCCCAATACAGGTGAAAAGCAATTTACTTGCTATCAAGCTGTCAGAACTTACCCATAACCAGGCAGGGGAAGAGGATTTGGATTTCTTCATTCAAATGCATTAACTTGGTAGTTATTATAAATTGCAATCCATTTCTTAGAATTGTTTATTTTTAGTTTTCCTTTCCTCTTGCCTTCCTTTACATTTTAGAGGGAATTTTATGGAGACACTTTGAGGAGATTTATAATCGAGTAAAATTTTGAACAGAAGGTGAGAAATGGGCTGTCAAATATTTCTCCTAAAATTCACCCTTTTATAATGAAATCAATCTACATTCTTTCTTTTCAAAATGATCTCAAAGGTAAAGGAAAAATATCCAATGAGATTACTTGATTCTGATTTAGATAATCTAACTTTTGAAATGTGCTGCTATGGATTTTTGAATCCAAGGGTTTTTTAAATTTATGTTCATTTAGCTGTAGTGAAAATGTTTCATTAGGTTCTTTATTTTAAAATTGCATTTAAAAGAGAAGATATACTAATTAAAACTCGTTGTCTCATAGATAATAGAATCCTGACTTGAATTATGTCAGTCCAAAGAAAGGAATATACTAGAATAAAACAGGGGTGCTGCAGAGAGCTCAAGATCAGGGTGGGGAAGTAGGGATATAAAAGGATAACATGAGAGCAATGTGACCAACATGTGATTTGTTCATACAGTCAAGTCCATAATTGATAAAAAGAAGTGGTATCTTAGTTAAGTGATATTCACAGGACTGAAAACTACTGGCACCATCATTTATTGTATTTCATTTCATATTTTTCCTTACATTCATGACAATGCTTTTCTACATTGTATTGATTTCCTTCACATGGTGGAGAGCAAAGACTCTTTCTAGTTCTTAAATTTTACATTTATAAACCCTATTTTCTAAGAAGGACTAATTTCTGATTCTATTTGGAAATATGTTAGAGAATATGGTTTAATAGACTTGATAGGACAATTATGTTCATTTAGTACAAAATAGAATTGGGTGAGTTTTGTCATTGCATTCTTTGTGACCTCAGTATAAGAAGCATACTGGCCAAAAGCAGCACTAAACACTGATGGATGTTGGTGTACAGCTTTCCATAGTTTAAATGCCCTGAGATAGGGAAATGAAGTTATGATTTTATTTGGAGTGGAAAGCAGTCAAGTTTGTGGGGTTTTGTTCAAGAAATTTTACATCATGTTATTCCCTGATTAGTATTTGCTATTATCATTGATCAAAAATAAGTAAGAAAGTGATAACTTAAGTCTCTTTATATATATATATATATATATATATATATATATATATATATATATATAGTATATTTTAAATGCATTGATATGGACTCTGGTAATATGTCACAGTGCTATAGGATATAACAGAAAATCTATTGTAATGTGTAGAAGAATCCATACATTCTGAAAAAATCTGCTCGTATTTTGTCAAGGCATTCGTAAAGTGTGAGTGATAGCTTCCGTGTGTACAGAGTGTTTTAATCAATATTATTCCTAGAACTAAAAATAAAACATTCTTGGAAATTGAACGATTTAAATTTGAAGCCATATTAATAAAACAATGATATACTTGGACATCTTGAGACTGTTTTGTATAAAAACAACCATGTTGAGATTTTATTTTTAGCAACAAACACAAACTCAATGCTTTATGCCCTTGATCAGGGCATTACTCAATTTGTCAAGGTCACATACACTCCACTGCCACTCAATCACATTCAATCAGCAATTGATGCAAGACCTTATCTGGATATAGAGCAATGCTGGAAATCATTAACAATCACTGAAACAATAACAGTTATCAAGCTGAAATAGATGAATTAAGACCAATACTTTAAATGGCTCCTCTAAGAAGTGATGGAATGAAGTCAGGAATGATTGTGAAAGTTTCCTAGTATTGATGGGGAAATTAGGACAAACTTTCATGTTGCAAGTCAAGTTGGTGAATAAGGATTGTTAATATGCTTGATGAAGAAAATATTTAATACCGTAAAGAAGTGGTAACAAATGAAATGGTAGAACTTGCTGAGTTATCACATAGAAGAAAAGAAACTGAAGCCCATCAGCAATGTTAACATTATCCAAATTTGCTGAAGTGTTTGGAATTGCCTTGACTTTAAAAGACAAGACTGAATTTTCATCTTCTTTTGGAATGAAGCACTAAAATTACCTGTATGATCATCAGAAAATTATAACTTCTGCAGTAGCAATTTGGTGAGTTCAACAGAAGGTGACAACTCACAATGTTCTTCCCAAGTTCTGGAAAGGATCAACTGTTCAGAATTCCCAAACATCAATATCACCAGGGCTCAAAGCTATGCTTCAATTTCAATTTTCATTATAGTATTCTTATATAGTTTCTATTTTATTTTTAGTTATTGCTGCTATTCTCTTATTGTGCCCACTCTACATGTCTTTTTATTTTCGAAGTAGGGTCTCACTCTAGCTCAGGCTGACCTGGAATTCACTGTGTAGTCTCAGGGTGGCCTGGAATGCATGGCAATCCTCCTATCTCTGCCTCCCCAGTGCTGGGATTAAAGGTGTGTGCCACCACTCCTGGATCATTTTTTATTATAATTAAGAAAATATTTTGTATGGATACATCATGTCTTGGTACCATCTCGTCCCACCTCCCTGACTCCACTCTGCAGGGGCCCCTCCTCAGTTTTGTTGCTGATATTCCCCATGGAGTTGTAGGCAATGCACTGTGGGAGCAGCAGTCAGTTATTAGGAGGAGGCAGCACTGCTGGGCATGACCCAACATGTGACTCTTAGGAACTTGAGAGATTGAATTCATTACCAATGCCTAGTGAATCAATCAATCCATCATGACTACATTATAAAGCCTCCATAAAGCCCCAAAATATATAGTGGGGAGAGCTGGGATGTTGAACGTAACCATGTTTTGAACAGGCGATGTAACTCTATTACCTGGGCACAGCAGCCCCTGAAATTGGAGGCCACATAGGCTACATTCTATGTACCACTCCATCGTGTTATTATTCTGTTTTCCATATCATGTTAATTCTTAAATCAAACCAGTAAGTATTTTCTGAAATTTTATGAGATGGAATTGCAAACTTTCAAATAGGGTTATGAGAACCTCTGATTTGTTGTTAGTGTAGACAGAAGTGTGTGCAACCTGGGAACTCAGTAATTGGAATTGGCATGCAAAGTGGGGGCTATCCTTGTGGGACTGATATTTAACTTATGGGATATACATTCACTCCTTGTTAGAGGCAGAATTCAATTGTATAGTACTCAGTTGCTATATAAGCAGTAGGAGAACTGCAAAAAGCCCCACACATTAAGACCCAGAGCTATTAATTGTGTAAGTAAAAAAATGTGAGTTTTCCTACAGATACCATACTCTAAAATCAACTTTTTTTTTTCCTTTGCTCCAGAGGCATTCTTCTCATATAGCATGCTAAAATAAGTAAGAAAAGTTGACTTACTATTAATAGTTGATAAAATTATTGCATTTATGCTTCTGTATATTATTTCTTTTGTTCTTGAATACATCCATAGGACCAACATGAATCTCTCACCCTCTGCTACATCCATGGGACATAATAAGGATATACAGGAAGGCTTAGTATAAAATCTCTCTCTCTTTTTTTTTTTTTTTTTTTTTTAGTTTTTCGAGGTAAGGTCTCACTCTAGTCCAGGCTGACCTGGAATTCACTATGTAGTCTCAGGGTGGCCTTGAAGTCATGGCGATCCTCTTACCTCTGCCTCCCAAGTGTTGGGATTAAAGGCGTGTGCCACCACGCCCGGCTTAAAATCTCTTTTGCAATAAAAGTCTAAAACATCTCACTGGCTTAAGGAAAATTGTTCTGTATAACATTTATTCTTTTTTAAACTCACCTTTTTTCTGAAGAAGAAAACCTAGACTTGGTGATGTATTTCAGTGATAGAGTGCTTGCCTAGTAATCATGAGGCTCTGAGTTCAATCCTTTGCACTGAAATAAAATGAGAAGAAAATATTTACTAAATATTGATTTCTAAGCTATGTATCACACATAGGTTAGGTATGTAACCTGGTCTAATTCACGCAACATCCTTATGGAGTGCATTAATATCATCATCATTATTATACATGACAAATTTGGAAATTTAGGGAAGTGTGGCACACTTCAAGGTTGTTGATGTGGGCAACATTGATGAGGATGAACAGAACTCAAGAAGATATTTTGCATGATTAACATGCATGCAAAACATAGCATAGTACTGTGGGTTCTGGTTGTAGTGGCACAAGCCTATGATCCAGCACTTAGGAGGCTGAGGCAGAAGGATTACCTTCAGTTGAAGCCAGTCTGTGTTACATAATGAATGTGAAGATAGCCTAGACTATGTAAAGACTTTCTCAAAAAAATAATATGAAAAATGTAGGATATCTAAGAGTGATGTCTCTCATGCATTTATTGGCCATTTGTAATCTTTAGAATGATGTCAATACTTTCCCCATTTATTAGTAGATTATTTATCATTTTGCTACCTATTTTTTGAGGGTTTTTTTGTGTGGTGTATGCTTGATATGCTCTTTTATGTGAAGATTTATATAACTGCTTTATTTCTTATATGGACGCTATTTAAGATTATGTGACTCTATTTGTCAGTTTTTGGGATTACTCTCTGAGCTAATAGAATCTTATTCAGAAAATAATTAGATATGACTACATCTTGAAGTATTTTATGCATGTATTTTGAAGTACATTTCCCCAAAATAATTTCAAAATTTCAGGTTTTACATCAGGTCTTTGATATATTTTGAACTGTTGTTTTTATTAGAGTATTTTATTTATTTATTTGAGAGAGAGAGAAAGAGAAAGAGAGAGAGGCATATATATAGAGAGAATGGGAGTGCCAGGGCCTGCAGCCACTTGCAAACGAACTCCAGATGCATGTGCCACTTTGTGCATCTGGCTTACATGGGTACTCGTGAATCTATCCTGGGCCCTTAGGCTTCACAGACAAGTGTCTTAACCTCTAAGCCATCTCTCTAGTCTAAACTGAGTTTTATTGAGTGTAAGAAATATGGATCTAGTTTCATTCTTCTATATATGGATACCCAATTTCCCCAGTGCCACTGTAGAGATCTGTCACCACTTTTATTAGATTTAGCTATAAGTATTTTTGGAATATAGAAAAAACTTCTGATTTTTCCATTTTTCTACATTCTGGAGTACTTATAAAAATCTTAGTCTTCTGGCAAAGTCTTAAGTGTTTTTAAGTATCAGATCATGTCATCTGCAAATAAAATTAATGTGATTTATTTCCTTCATACTTCTATCAATTTTTGTGTTTTTAGAGAGCATGCTCTCAAGTTTTTATCCAGTTAATATGTTTTCTTTAGTTCTGGAATACATACAAGCTTTTTATGTTTTGTCAAATATAAGTATAGCTTCTCTTTCATGATTTTAGCTTCTATTTACTTACAATACTTTGTTCTATAATCTCACTGTCAATTTTCATCTGCCTTTGCCAACAAGGTACATTTTGCAGGCAGTAAAATCATGGAGATTATTTTTAATCCAGTCAGGCAGCCTACTTTTTATAAGTTGAGAATTAAGATCAACTGAATTTGCAGTTCTTACAGGAAGATAATACTCACGAATGGAAATGACACTATGAAGCTCATTATTTGTGTAGTTACTATACACAAATTAAAAAAAAAAAGAATAATGCCAGACAAAACAAAAAATGGGTGAGATAATTTCTTCTTGAAAGTCTGGATATTGAGTCACTTTCCCTAATACCATTGCTTTGGTTGTTATTAATTTGCTTATTGGATTTGTGATTTGGCTAGGGAAATTTAGTTACGCATATATTTATTGCAGGGTAAAGTCATTTCGGTTGGTTTTCAGAAGGTGTATAAGCTTACTGTATCATTTCCTGGTCTGGAAATTTGTCTTCTTCATTCCTATTATATTCTACTGCTAAGCCACATTAATTACTGACAAAATTCTTTACTGATTTATTTTGATTGTTTTTACAATATCATAAGGCATAATTGTCGCTTCACAACCTGATACTATTCAAGCAGAGGTTGAGTAATTTTTGAGGCTTGTTCACATTCCTGTATGGCTGTATGTACATACAGATCTCTTTCCCTGGCTCTTTCCTATAAAGCAGTTATATTTGCTGTTGCTTTTTGGTATTAGTTAGGAGTAGTTTCTCTTTCATTGTAGATAGAGCCTTTCAGATTGAAAAAACTGTGTTTTAAATAATGTCCTTTTGGTGGGGAGTTCTTTAGAACTTTTATCATGAGACCCGTTTCCCCAGTGAAACTCTCTGAGACGTTACACTTATTGCTGTGTATAGTGATAACCTCTTGAATTATTGGTTTGTGTCTTATAAGTGTGAAAACCATGCTCTAGGAAGAAGTTACTATGATAATCTCTGGAGCTCCAATATTCTTGACTTTTGACCCATGAGTAGAGATAGTGAAGGTAGAGAGCCCCTGACTTTGAAAGTGTACGCACCATGAATTGAGCTTATTTCAGCTCTGTGCTATGAACTTAAATTGCCTTTTATCTCTTGGGTTTCTATCTCTTTGTAATTCAAGAAGATTGTTGATCTCTGCCTTATTTTCTGCTTTCAAGGATAGAAATTGAAAAATGTTTCATGGCAAAAAGCTAGTATAATTTTAGGGCTCACCCCTGATTTCTCTCCCCTCCTAGAATCACTGTCCTGAATTTCCAGACATTCAGAACATGAAATCATCCTAAAAATACAAGTTGTTCTTTACTTTATGATTTCTCCATGTCCATGCGATTTCCTTTTACCTGCCATTGAAGTTCTATCATGCCTACATTTTATTTACTTTTTTTTTATTTAGAGATAATGAGAACGAGAGAGAGAGAAAAAAGTGGCATGCCAGGGCATCAGCCACTGCAATCAAACTCCAGATGTTTGTACCACTTAGTGGACATGTGCTTGCCTCACCTTTGTGCATCTGGCTAACATGGGATCTGGAGAGTTGAAAATGGGTCCTTATGCTTCGGAGGCAAGCACCTTAACCACAAAGCCATCTCTCTAGCCCACAGCCTGTATTTTTAATAGTAATTATAACATGCACATGCTTATTAAGGACTGAAAAATAAATCCTTTATCCCTAATGCACATTTGTTTGAAAGAAATGCTTTTTTTTAACTTGTTGGAAATGTGCAAATAAGTTTTTTTTTAACCTCAATTCACATACTCAGTGTCATTGTTACCTAATTTTGAAGAAGTAGGCCATATTATGTAAGAAGCAGCCAAAGTGATTATCTAGTATCATAAGACCAAGATCCTAATTGATTATGTTGCTGGTCTTCCTATTAGTTTTAATGTGCTAACATTAATACAAATATAAAAAAAATCAATATGGGGCTGGAGAGATGGCTTAGTGGTTAAGGCGTTTGCTTGCAAAACCAAAGCATCCAGGTTTGATTTCCCAGAACCCACATAAGCCTGAAGCACAAGGTGGCACATAGATCTGAAGTTTGTTTGCAGTAGGTAGATGTCCTGGTGTTCCCATTCTCTCTCTCTCTCTCTCACTCTCTCTCTCTCTCTCTACCTCCTCCCCTCCCTCACTTTCTCTCTGCATGTTTGTCTCTCTCTCTCAAATAAATATATAAAAATAAAAAAATTCTTTTTAAAAATCAACATGTAATTTGCCTCAGGTACACACTGCAAAGCAGTTTGTAGGGGATTTGTATTATGCTGTTAAAATTATCTTAAAATAAATACACACTTATAAGGCATATGGCCTAAAATCTAGTGTTAGAAACACCAAATAAGATTTTCCTTTTTCATCTTCATCCTTACAGATATTTTATAACTCATGAAAACAGCTTCCAATTTTAAACTCTATCCTGTCATGTCAGATTTCCAAAATGAGGAAATAATCCTTTAAATAAGTAACCACTGGGGCATGTAGAATCATATTCTCTAAAAACTTAAATTTTGCACATTACAGTGGTCATTACTTGGAGTGGCATTCTGTTTCTTACCCTCTATTGTACTGAAAACAAAAGACCTAATGAAGGCACAGCTGTTCCAACTGGCACAGTTACTTGATGTTTTAAATTTTTGATTATTTATATTCAGTTCAATTTTGCTCATTCCTTTTGTTGAATAGATGGATGGCCTATTGTACAGACATACAAACTGGAGTTGCATTGGGATTTGCTATGAAAAACTGATATTTAAGAACAGCAAATGTGGACTGTATAGTAGGCTGAAAATAGTACTGCACTTCAGATTCATCTCTATTCCTATTGTGGTATATGACCTTGGGCAGGTTGTCTCTTGCTTCTGAGCCTCACGTTTTTCATCTATAAGGTTTGGGTTAGATGATTTCTAAAGGAAGTGCCTTTGTAATGCTACCAATATGTTTCTGTGAAATGCTTTATTTTAGTGTGCACACGTACAGGTAGTTTAGAAACTGTTGGCTATTATCCCTGGCTAATTGTGCAGCTACATATGAGAGAAGCTTTAGGAAACTAACTTTTCCATTTTCATTTTTTTCAGTCTTGGGGAAGATTTGGCTCATAACCCTCAAAGATATTATGAAAATGACCCTATTCATTTTGACTATGCCATGCACTTTTAAATACTGATTACATCCTACTGTTTCATTATGTAGGTAGGAGATATACTTTCAATTGCATATTAACTCCTTCTGCCCATGAAATAATATTCTCTCAAAGCATCCTTGCACTGTATTATATGCACTTACGAAACAATGAAATTTCTACACATTACTTTTTCCACATAACTGTTTCAAACACAATTCTTTGGGTGAAAAATTTTCTGCAAAAACTTATTAGTGAGCTAAGTGTAATCTTTATTTTAAATCTGCAAAAGCCATTTAATCTAACATGTCTAGTTCAATCTCATTGCCCAGGGTTTCAAAAGGAAGAGGTAACTCTTCCTCTTATAAGGGGTTTTGAGGCAGTGGCAGGCAAAGGTTATCTTTCTTTCTAGTTCATCCAAAAAATGGAATAATTTTTTATTTTGTGTGACTTTGAAAAGTACTACATTTTGAAGTTTGAGTGTAAAATCCCATTTGTGATCCAGTAATACTGCAATTCCTATATCTTGGTTCTGATTTCTTGGACACTTTATTGGGGATGCATTGTTCTGTGCATAGTTAATTCTTGGCATGCACATGGATTTATGGTTCCTATGCTATGGTTGTGAGGTTACATGAGCTTCACTGACCACAGGTTGTTGTGATAGGAACCACTGTTTGGCTTCCAATATCAATTTCCACCTTCATAAATGGTCAAATAGTTTTCAGTGGACCACAGAGCTGTCTGATGATTTTATTTCATGGAATTCCAAGAAAGTATGGGTGGCCATGTAATTCAATTATGAACCAATATGGTTTTGTGCAACATCTGGAAATGGACATTAAAAAACTAGAAGCAAGTACTTCAGTTTTTTGGCTTGTAACTTCCAGTACCAGAAATCAGTTAGAACCCACACTGAGCTGTTGACCAGAGAGACCTATGAGGTCTCCAAAACAAGACAGGCTTCTGTCAAAGCACATATTTACCTGCCTGAGGTAAAAGGTAAGACCCTATTGTTGAAGACACCATATGCTGTTGACACAGAACTTCAAGAGATCTGTCTGGAATCTAGTTTCCAGGTGGCTAGCCTGTACAATACTGAAAAGGACTACATGACCTTCTGGGGGAAAATGGCCAACAATGCTTAACAAGATGTACACACCTGTGCAATAGTGGCACCCAACCGAGCTCTCTAATTGGCTAAAGGATCTTCTCAGTGGAAATGAACCCATAGCTAGAACTGGAAACCAAGTCAGAATCCTACAGAGATCAAAATTATGGGCTCCTATGAGAAGCCCTCACTAGTCTTTGGTCAAAAGAATACTTTGGCTGCACACATCAAAATATCTCTAAATTAAATTAATAATTGCTATCCCCCTTTTCCCATCATGAGATCATCTCTGTTGGAGAATCTGTTTTTCTTTTTCAGAAGGCAGTGAGAATGGAGGACAACCAAAATATATCAGCAAGAAAAGAAAAGGCAGCTGACTCCCTGGAAGGAGATAAAACACCCCTCAGACATCAAGTAGGGTCCTGGTGAAGACACAGAGGATTTGGCAAGATAAACAAGAGTTCTGCTTCCAAAGTGAGCCTGACAACCTATGCCAGGGTGATGGAGATAGACACTGAGGATATTCAAAGCATACCAAATCAGATGCAAAACCTGCTGAGAGCTTAACACTAAAGAAAACTTAAAACACCCCCACCAAAGCTCAGGAAATTTTGCAAAAGAGAGGGTAGAAATATTGTGAGTGCCATAGCGTGGGAAGGAATATCCCTCCTACAATGATTGACTGCTGCTCTCACAACTCATAACCCACAACACCTTGGTGAATACCAGCAATCCCACTGAGGAGTGCCTTCAGTGGAAAGAAAAGAAAGAAGGGAGGAGGGCAAAGATGGTGCCAACACATGATGCGTCCACACAAATTTTCTACTTAATAAAAAATGAGGATGTGAGGGCGATCTGGCTGAGACATCTGTCACCCCATTGATCGCCAGGGTTGATTTGGCTGATCTGGCTGGCTAGGCGGGTGTCCCCTTCCTCCCTCACCGCTCCATGTGCGTCCCTCCCCAAGCTGCGCGCTCGGTGGAAGAGGACGACCTTCCCCGAATAGAGGAGGACCGTCTTCGGTCAAGGGTATATGAGTAGCTGCGCTCCCCTGCTACAACCTCCAAACAAGCTCTCAAGGTCCATTTGTAGGAGAACGTAGGGTAGTCAAGCTTCCAAGACTCCAGACACATCCAAATGAGGCGCTGCATGTGGCAGTCTGCCTTTGTTAAAAAAAAAAAATGAGTTGTTTTTTTTTTTAAATCTCTTTTGACTGGACTGAAATCTGTCTAAAGCTGGAACAGCCATTTTGGATCTTCAAAAGGAACAGCCATGTTGGAAAGATAGAACAATATGATACTACAACTATGACTTTCTAAAAATACATTTATTTTGAGAGACAGAGAGATGGAGGTAAAGAAAGAGATAGAGAATGGGCACAACAGAGGCTCTTGCTACTGCAAGCAAACTCCATATGCATGTGCCACTTTCTGTATCTGATTTTACATGGGTATTGGGGAATCAAACCTGGCTTTTCAGGCTCTGCAAGTGAGCGCCTTTAACTGATGAACCATCTCTTCAGCCTCTATGACTTATTTATAGTATCCATGTTCGTGTAATCCTTAGAGCTAAACATTTAAATGAAAGTAATTCATTGTTGAGCCACTATTGTTTTATTTTTTCATTTAAATATTTATTTCAGACTGAGGATACCACACTTTCACTCAATTAAGAAACTCATGTCTATGATCCAGTAAGATTTTAAAAAAATGAAATATTTTATTTATTTATTTATTTGCAAAGAGAAAGAGAGAGAGACAGAGAGAGAGAAGAGAGGCAGAGAGAATGGGTACACTAAGGCCTCCAGCCACTGCAAACGAATTCCAGATGCTGCACCACTTTGTGCATCTGGCTTTACGTGGGCACAAAGGAAATGAGCCTGGGTTGTTAGGCATCACAGGCAAGCAAGCACCTTAGCCACGGATCCTTGACTTCATCCCAGGACTTCTTTACTCTGATTATGACATGAATTCATAGAAACTTGTTTTTGTGGCTCGGCCTCTTTCAAATTGTTTCTCATGAAATGCATGCCTCTGCATGGAGCAAACAAGTACTTCATTTGCACCTAGTTATCTTTCTGGGTGTTTTCCTTCTTTGTCCAACCATTTTTACCCATGTGTTTTGGAAATTATCTTGGAGTTTAGAATGTTTAATATGTTCAATACACATGTTGTTTCTCTTGGCAAGAGTTTTTTTTCTTTCTTTTCTTTTTTTTTTTTTTAGATAAGGTTTCACTCTAATCCAGACTGACCTGGAATTCCCTATGTAGTCTCAGGGTGGCCTCAAACTCATGGCGATCCTTCTACCTCTGCCTCCCAAGTGCTGGGATTAAAGGTGTGTACCGCCATACCTGACTTGGCAAGAATCTTACTGTTGTCTTGCTTATTTAGCCACATTTAGAATAGTACCCATTTCTGATGTAAACAATATCAACTTTCTTGTCTATGCACATATATCTGGCCAACGGAATAACTCCACATTCTAAGAGGCTTAGAGAATATATATAAGGTTCATCTTTTCTTTCTCTTTGTGTTTATCATTGTGGAGAGTTGCTGGAAGTTAGCAGTTGCAACTAAAAGGCTGATTTATTTTTATTTTCTTACTCCAACTAAAGAAAATTTTAATATAGCTGGAAGCTTCTGAAATAATGTATGTGGGAAAATTGATTGTTGTTAGTGGCTTCTTAGACTTGCTTAGATCAGTTCCTCCCTTTCTTGAGTGAACTCTTGGTTTGTCCTATCTGCATATAATAATTGTAGTTTATTCACTCATTGGCCTCTACAAATCTGGAAGACCCTTCTTCTTGTGGTTAGACACATTCCAGGCTATGTTCATTATTTTGACCTTCACGGACAGTTATGCATAGCCATTCGCAGAGATTCCCTGGGAATACTCTGAAGCTTTAATATTCAATCCTTTCCATAAGAGGCAATTTTGATTATTAGCTTCACTGAAAGTAATAGGCAAGCAGATTTGTGGGGCTGTCTGTTTCTATGTGTATTCAAGATTGCACTGCCAGTTCATAATGCTCCTCTTTATTCCTAAACCAACTGGAAAATGACACAATTTATTACCTTTACAGATCATATTGTAAAAGTATTATAAACAATAAAAAGTCTTCAAAATTAATAGAACATAAAATATTCTTTTTTCTCATATTATAAAATTATTGATGGGATTGGATATTATCTGGGACATAATGAAACATATTCTTAGCTTTTAATTGTGGTCTCCTGAAGAGCAGCTCTTCCTTGTACTGCCTCCCTCTCTCTCTCTCTTTCTCATAGGTATCAGAGTTTTATATCATAAAATAATCCAATTGACTGAACATTGCATGCTTCATACGATAATACTTAGATATTCACACTATATTATATATGTAAAATCACTGACTTATTCCAAAAAATAAAATCACATTCTAACCAGAAAGTTTCATTGTGCTAGAAAGAAGAATATTGGTTGGGTTACAGAAAATAAAATGTTATAACTTTCTTTCATATTTTTTATGTGTTGTATTGTTCTGTTACCTTTACAATGTTCATTTGAGGCATTTAATGTTATTAACTGTTACAATGAGACATTGAGGAACTTTGTTCTCATTTTATTAGGATTGCGGCTATTTGCCTAAAACCAAATACCTACAGAGGTCTGTGCTTAATGTTCTGCTTCTAACTGCAACAGTGCATCACTGTGGCACCTCCTTTAACTAGTTCAACATTTCAGATACTGCTGTGCCTGGTAACTGGAGAGTACCAGGGCAACAATGTCTATGAGAGGCAGTTTTTCATTCATAGATGGAGAAGACATGTTGACATCTTAAAGTTAATAAATAGGGAACTCAGAATTCTTTTGGAATTGATACAAGGTAACATTTTTCAGGAAAACCATGCTTATATTATTCAGAGTCAGAAAAAAGTCTTAAAGAATAGGTTAATCCTTGGATAAAAAGGGAAGAAAAAAATTTTATAAGAAATGTGTGTTATACTAGAAAAATCTATGAATGGTTTTGTATGCTACTATGAGAACTGAGGATACTTTGATGGCCATATGGACACTTTGCTAACTGTGGTGGTGGTTGTATGTTATCTCTATAGTTTTCAAGAATAGTATTGAATAATCATTTTAAATAACTCTTAAGTGTTTATCATATAAATCATAAACAATACACTTTATATTGAATATGTACATAACTTTAATCTATTTAAAAATCAATTTTAGGGCTGGAGAGATGGATTAGCAGTTAAGGCACTTGCCTGCAAAGCCTAAGGACCCAAGTTTGATTCCCCAATACCCACGTAGGCCAGATGCACAAGGTGGTGCATGTGTCTGGAGTTCATTTACAGTGGCTGAAGGCCTGGCATGCTCATTCTCTCTCCCTCTCTCTCTCTCTCTCCTTCTTTTTCTCTGTCTCTCTCTCTCTGTGAAAATAAATAAAATTATATTTAAAAAAAATCCATTGTAACAAGCACAAAGAGTTCCACTCAGTTATGTGATAAGAAATACTTCATGGTCATGTCTTAGTAACTCAAGTCATGTCTCTCTTTAGATATTTTTGGGTGGAAAACATGATGCTCAGAAAAGTAGTGATACAAACACAAACCACCAGAGAAAAGACAGTGATTAATTTGTATTCTGCAATAATTACTCAGTAATGTGGATTTAGTAGTAAAACGAGATGTCCTAGTCTTCTTTGTGTACCTGCATTTGCATGATTGTCACGTTTGAAACTGAATACGTAGATGCAGTCTTGCATTTGTGTGAGAGAGTAGGTGATTATATATCTTATTTAATTATAGTCTGGTTTGGGCTGGCAGTGGTTTGTACTTGAGAATTTTTATCTCCCCGTTTTTTGTATGGAGGACTGAAAAGAGGTCTGATTTGTCAGAGATATAGATTTTTGTCTAGTTAAAGGTCAGATGCCGAGCAATTGATTTGATTGCTGTGCCACTGGGTCATTAACTTGCCTGAAATTGCTTTGTTGCAAATGCTCTTAGTGAGCCAATCTGGTACTCTGTACTTAGAGCTTGCATTAGAGTCCATGGGAATACCAGGTTAAATTTTGTCCTTGGAAGTTCAAATACACACACACACACACACACACACACACACACACACACGTATGTATATATATATATATATATATATATATATATATATATGTATGTATGTATGTATTTGATTCATTGATGTCTGTGTCACAAGAATAGAAATTTGTAGGTGAAACTTTGATTTGATAATCACTGCCTTCCTTTCCAAGACTTTTTAAGGCATGAAATATCACTTAAGATTTTATTGTTTTCCATATACTAAACTGCATAAATTAGGATGTGGAGATGACAGAGGTCTGTGGCTATGAAACATTGTCTAGCAAAACAGCACTGCATGGAGTCCAGAAGTGTTGACTTTGTGAACTGAATGGAAGAAGGTAGTCAGAGATTAGACAAGTAAGCCAAAGTCAACCTCTGCCTTCTTCAAATTTTTTCTTACAAAAAGACTTTTCTGGGCTGAAGAGATGGCTTCGCGGTTAAGCACTTGCCTGTGAAGCCTAACGACCCCAGTTCGAGGCTCGACTCCCCAAGACCCATGTTAGCCAGATGCACAAGGGGGCGCACGTGTCTGGAGTTCCTTTGCAGTGGCTGGAGGCCCTGGCACACCCATTCTCTCTCCCTCTCTGTATCTGCCTCTTTCTCTGTCTGTCGCTCTCAAATAAATAAATAAAAATAACAAAATAAATTTTAAAAAAGACTTTTCTGATCTTGTTCTATAGAATCCAAACATAGCTGAATTGAAACCAATAAAAGAAAGATCACTGCATGTAAAGTTCAAGATTCCAGTTATGTTCACCCTAGAACTAGTCAATGAACTATGAGGAAACTCTACTTTCTTATGCAACATATGATAATTTGAGCTTATGCTTTCAAAACTTTGATATTCTATGTTTTATAACCTCAATAATTATGATTTTTTTGTAATTTTCAGTGGAAAGTTTACCAGTCAGAATATTGTTCCAATACTGCTTTGGATTATGTTTCAGTTTTAATTAGCATTGTCTATATTCACTGTCTAGGGCAGAGTATTTCTGATTATTGTTCAGGGTGACTTTGAAATGATACTTTGGTTTTGGGAATTTAGAAGAAAATGTATAGAATACATATCCACATATGCCATTGTGGGAAACCATCTCACTAAGTTTCAGGAATTTCCATTTTACTCTTTGCAGCTTAGTTTCATTATTTATGAGATATTTAGCTATTCTGTTTCATCTTTTTTTCTTCAATCCAAATATCAGTCCATTGTAGATTCATATATTTCACATTTATATTTTTGAGGAAAATCATAAAATTCAGTAGTTTTAAAAAGCTATCATATACTAATGATTAAGAGAAACAACTTATAATTTCTAAAATATTTTTGTTATTTTTATTGGTTATGTACATACTCAGTCTGTAAACAGCACATGTTGTTACCACCCTTACCCTCATCCCCGTCCCCCCTTCTGAAGGCACCCTCCTCCTTGGGGATCCCAGTAATCCCCATGAGGATTGTGGGTCATGTATTGTGGGGGTAGCCTTCAGTTGTGGGGAAGAGGCAATGTCTCTGTGCATAATGTCCCAACTTGTGGCCCTAACAATCTCTCTTCCCCCTCTTCTGTGAATTTCCCTGAGCCATGATGAGTTCATTTTAGGTCTACTTCAGTGATGGGCTCTTGGGAACCTCTGTGTCTCCGGATCTCTGGTTTGGTAGGAGTTGCATGTTCTCAGTGTCTATATCCTTCACCCTTGTACTGATTGCAGGTTCACCAAGAAAGCAGCACTCTTGCTCATTTCCCCAATTATTCTATGGTTTCATCTGGGGCCCTGGTGAGGTGCAATGGGCTATTTCTCTCCTCAGGTTCTTCATCCATCTGAAAAAGAGAAGCAGATTCTCCAACGGAGAGCGAAGTAAGCAGTGGATAAATGGGATAACTTTTGCTAGTTTAGAGAGAATTTAATAGGTGTAGGCCCTCTTGCAGCCTAAGATTGGTGGGAGCTTGATATTGGAGAGCGAACTTATTATTTCAATATGATTCTGACTTGTTTCCCAGTTCCAGCTATGGGTTCCATTCTACTGAGTGGATCTATTAGCCAAATTAAAAGCAACTGGACACCCACCATGGATGTGTACCACTATTGAACTTGGGTGAGCATCACATCAGGTTGCTTGCTGCTGAATAGCTTAGATCTCTAGTTGCTTGGACAAATGCTGGACATTTTTCCCCAGTAACTCATGTAGCACCTTCTGGCCCCCAGACAAGCTAACTGTCTGGGGACTGGATCTCTTTCAGATTCCAGCCAGATCTCTCCGTGTTCCATACTGACAGCATATGATGTCTTCCATAGCAGGGTCTTACCATAAACTTTTAGTGGGTAATCAAGTGTTCTGACAGAAGTCTTTCTTCTTTTGGGAAACCTTGTAGGTCTCTATGATCAACAGCTCATTGTAGATGTTAACCGCCTCCTGGTGATCAGAGTTACAGTCCAGCACCAAGGGAAAAGAAGAAAAAGATAGGTACTATAAAAGAGAAAGAGAAACAAGCAAGAGAGAGAGAGAGAGAGAGAGAGAGAGAGAGAGAGGAGAAAATTAAGTTTAGACTTCATCATACCCTCTCCAGGGCCCTTTGATTCAGATGTTTCCTCTATGGACCTGACGAAGGTTCAATCTTTTAGTCTGTCTTTCAGTAAGTAGGACTTTATGGTACCATTTACATTTTGGTACAGTTTTGTGTCCCCCAACCTTTACCCTCTCCTCCCACCTCACCCTCTCTATTTTCCAGTCCTCCAGATGCCTATTAGGTATGTCAACATCTCGGGAAGATCCAGGTTAGGAGCCACAGATAAGTGAGACCATGCAATGATTGTCTTTCTATGATTGGTTAAGTTTGCTGGGAGTGATCTGTTCTAAAATATTTTTGATGTAGCCATATTTTCTAACTTCCAGAATCCTGCTCATAAAATACTTTTGTGAATTTCATTTTATTTATTTATTTATTTTTAGATTTCAGTGCTTGGGAAGAAACATAGAGCCTTGTGCATGTAAAGATAAGACTCTACCGCTGGGCTTCATTGCGGGCCCCATGTGTAGAGATTTTTATAGTTTTTGAGAATGACTGTCATTGTGTGAGATAGTTTAAGCATCTAAATTAAAATAATTTTAGTGACTCAGGCCTTTCCTTGTGAGTCATCCATCTCAGGATACTTATATATTCCTATGTTTGTTCACTCTCCATGCCCTCAAATGGATTAATAGAACTATTTATCTAAATATTGTTCTATCTACCTTTTCTGAATTATCCTTTATGATTGGGCATTGAATATAAACTAAGGTGTAGGAGAAAAGCCGCTTAAGCAATGATAACTGGATTGGATCATAGGTTGGTGAGAGATAGCAAAAGAGAGAATGAGTTGATCCACAGTTATCCCATGCAGATGTGGCAAACAGTAGTATGAACAAATGTACTCAGACATTGATGATGGAAGTGGTAGAGAAGTAATGGATATCAAGCAAATGTATCTAGTGTAATATGCAGAAATCATCTACTTATATATCTTCTTGAGTGCTTTGTCTTCTACTTGAAAGGAATTGGGTGTTTTTAAAGATAATGTTACAAATGCATGCCATCTATAATCTCTTCAAATTATCATATGCCCTTTTATTTATATAGGACCCAATCTTTTTCATGGTTCCAGTGTAAGTAGTGTGACTTAAGACAAGATTTTCTTATTTTACTCATCTTTATAACAAGAGATTCTAAAGGTTCTTATTGTATATTACTGTTATAGGGATTAAGTGAAATACAGTATCTTTGAATGGTTTACCATAGCATGGAAACTCATAGTAAGTACATAGTAATGCCATTGTTTTTAGTTACTTATATCTTTGGTGACTTGTGAAGTTCTAGAAAGCAGAAATTACATATATTCTTGTACAGTTAATCTTTGTATTTTATTAACTCTGCTCAAGTATGGACCTTGGCATTCTTACTCTACTATTTACTAGCTCTGTGTCTTTACAAGTTATTTCTTTCCTATCCCATCCCTGCCACAGCTTTGTGTGAGCTTAACTGCATTCATATAAAATCCAGAGACAATAATGGTATCACATCATCTGTTTGTCATAGGATACAATCAAGTATTAAGTAAGAAGGACATGGTACCTTTGAAGAGCTCAAGAAATTAGAAACTTTATTTATTTGTGATCAATTAATGATGAGTATGTTTACATATACTACTGTATTAGGTGTGTAAGCTATTTTCACTTTGCTTTTTAATGCAAACTTGTCACAAATTGCCTCTGTATTTCTCTCCACTGTTCATAATAATTTTCTAGGAAAGTATTTTACTCCACCACTGTTGCAAAATACACTTTAGAATGGTTAATATGTAAAGAGTAAAATTATATTTCTTACAGTTATTGAGGTTGGAAAGTCCAAGATCAAGATGCTAGCAGATCCGATGTCTGGTGAGGATCTCCTCTTTGTTTCTAAGACAATGCTTGCTATTACATCTTCTACAGGGAATGAGTACTGTTACTTGCATGGTAGAAGGAACTTAAGAGCAAAATTAGGGCCCAGAGCCATCCCTTCAACCTCTTTTATAGGAACATTCAGCCCATTATTGCATTGCATCACTCATGATCCAATCCCTTCCCTGTCAAAGACCCCTCACCACTTAGCAGTGTCACACTAGGTGTTAGGTTTCAACCTAAGAATTTTGGAGAGACTCTGCTATGGTCTGAATGAATACGTAATGTGTCCCATCACATTATGTATTGTAAAATTTCATGAGTACACTATGTCATTATCATAGAGGAACAAGTTGGGCCTTTTCCATGATGTCAGAATTTATTGAATAGCAATAAATTCACAAGATACAGCAGTTTCAATGACAGCAATTTGCCAGACATTGCCATTTTCCTTAATAGCTCTGGCTGAGGCAAACACAGATCATTTTAGTCCAATCTTGATTACTAATGTTAACTCTCAAATCAATCACACATTACACATCACACATAAGTCTCTCTCTTCTCTCTCTCTCTCTCTCTCTCTCTCTCTCTATATATATATATATATATATACACACACATACATATATACATATATATGCATGTATGTATATATATATGTATATACACACATATATATTACATATCTGTATCTATCTATCTATGTATTACATATATAGGCATACATGAAGGTCACTGAATGTCAACAACGTGTTTATGAGATAGTGTTTGATAGAGACTTTTTGAAGGTTCAGACTTTAAAATAGTTTAATGTTTGTTTCTATTATATAACTAAGGCTGGCCTAGAACTCCCTGTGTAGATAAGACCAGCCTGAAACTCACAGAAAACTTCCTGCCTCAGCCTTCCAAGTGCTAAAATTATAGGCTGAAGGTATAAAACTTGGATACCTAGCTTTCTGAAATGTTTTGAAATTTTGAGTTGATCAAATGTACCATTTTTGGTAACAATTGTCTATACATAAATATAATTTATATATAAGGTATCCTATGTACTTGCTATCCATTTTAAAAATTATAAGGATCCTAAATTATATTTTAGATGTCTTATCTGCACTGTTTTATAAATATTATAACATTAACTTTTCCCTGATTTTTTTATGTGTGTGTTCATATGTATGTGGGTACATGTATATTCATGTGCATGTAGCAGCCAGAAAACAACCTCAAGATTTCCATCCACATTTATTTTTTGAGACAGAGTCTCTCAGTATGGAGTTCTTCAATTAGGCTAGCATGAGCCGCTAGCCAGAAAGGCCAGGAATCCTGTCTCTGCTTCCTCAGCACTTGGATTCCAAGGGGACACCATGATGCCTGGGGACTTTATGTTTGTTATGGAGATTGAACTCAGGTCCTCATGCTTGGGAGACATGCAATTTCCTGACTGAGCTATCTCTCCAGCCCCAGATGTTCCCTAATCTTTAAGTCTCTTACATCCTGTTTGATGCCATCTTCATATTCGGTAATATTTGGTTCCATGTTTTGTGTGAGTGAGGTTGTAACCGTTTTTTTTAAGCCACTGAGCTTTTGATGTTATCAATTACAACCGCATAATCTCTAAAAGGCTATTTAGAGTGTAACTACTTTCATTTTCTTAAGAAATAACAATTAGGAATCAAGATAAGAGAGCATGAGAGAGGAACAAGAGGTGATGAGAAGGGGCCAGGGTACTAAAGGGAATGTAAAGTATGAATGTGGAAAGAAGGCTATGGTGGGGTTGGGGACAAGGAGCAGTTTGAATATTATACTGTAAATGTATGGCTCCATAGACTGAGGTGTTTTATTAAAATTGAATTTGCAACTTTATCCCCTAGCAGGCAGATTCCTAGTAAATTTGGGGATGCCACTAGGGATAGATTTTTTTTAATTTTTATTTATTTATTTGAGAATGACAGAGAAAGAGGGAGAGAGATAGAGAGAGAAAGAATGGGTGCACCAGGGCCTTCAGCCACTGCAAATGAACTCCAGACACGTGTGCCCCCTTGTGCATCTAGCTAATGTGGGTCCTGGGGATCGAGCCTCGAACTGGGGTCCTTAGGCTGCATAGGCAAGTGCTTAACCACTAATCCATTTCTCCAGCCCTAGGGATAGTTCTTGAAGTCCGGTCCAATGGTGTGTGGGGTGCAGTTTGAGTCCAGGAGGTTCCTGATTGCTGGTAGTGCTGGATGTTTGATAGTTTCTCTCTGCTTGGATCTATGAAAGGGAGCCAGCTTCTTCCACCATTGATGGAGATTCCCTTGAATTTGTAAGCTGAAATAAACACCTGCCTTCCATAAACTATATCTAGTTGGATGTTCTTCCCAGCAATGTGGCAATAACTACGTCAGAAGGGAAACAAATAAAAATTGTTTGAAATATAAAATAATGAAATCCAATTCTTTGAATACTAAAAATAAATAAAATTTAAAAAGAGGGGCTTGAAATATTTCTCAGTGGTTAAATGTGCTTGCTTGCAAAGCCTGCAAGTCAGGTTTTATTCCCCAGTGTCAATGTAAAGCCAGATGCACAAAGTGGTGCATCCATTTGCAGTTCCTTTGTAGTGGTGGCAAGAGCCTTTGTGTACCAATTCTCTCTCTCTCTTTCTTTGTCTCTCATAAACAAATAAATAAAATACTTTTAAGTTTAAAAAGAAAGAATATTTGACAGCATAGAAGAAGATAATAGGCTTAGTAAAGTGAATTTCAGGCTGTGATTGACTCCATGTTTATACTTGATAATTGTAGCAATATAGCTCACCCAAGTTTATCAATAATTCTCACATAATGCAGTGTCAGAATTACAAATGAAAATTCTTTGACTAGTGGAAAAGTATACTTGTAGCAACTGAGATTTAAAATGGAATTGACATTAAATGAGAATGCTTAAGAGCTGGGTGTGGTGGCACATGCATTTAATCTCAGCACTTGAGAGGCAGATGTAGGAGGATCATTGTGAATTTGAGGCCAGCCTAAGACTACGTAGTGAATTTCAGGTCAGCCTGGGATAGAGCGAGACTCTAACTAAAAAAACAAAAAAGAAAAAGGAATGGTGAAGAAAATAAACTTGTTAATTTTTTTAAACATTTACTTTTACTTATTTATTAGAAACAGAGAGAGGAGAGAGAGTGTGTGAGAATGGTCACACCCGGGCCTGTACACATTGCAAATGAACTCCAGATGCATGTGCCATCATGTACATCTGGCTTACATGGGACCTGGAGAATCAAAACTGGGTCCTTAGGCTTCGCAGGCAACCACCTTAACCACTAATCAATCTCTCCAACCCAAGAAAATAAACTTTTAACACTACAAACTTGCCATTGTTGGAGGCATTTGTGTAGGATGGCTGTGTTATGTCATTGTGTGTACTTTCTGTTTCTGGTGAGCATCTTGAACCACTGCTCTCAACCACTCTGGAGGGCCTGCCTTGAAGGCTGAGTTTCCTAGCTTCACAAGTCATTTACTTTCTAATATGAGGACTGTAGAGAAATCTGACAGCTATTTCATTTTGTCTCTGATACTGAGGTAGAATACACTTGAAGCCATATGGCGGCATCTGGTCTATGAAGGACAAAAGCATATTAAAACAAGGAAACTCAAATTCAAATATATTTCAAAATAAATTTTGGAGGTGGACAAAAACTTTGGTTATATTGACAGGGGAATTCTGTTAGTCTAGACTACTTGAAACATTTTAATGTGAAACTTTTTTTCCCTTCTCATTCTTTTGTTTGAGCATATGCAGTACCACTCAAGAAAACAAATATGGAATATTCAACAAATTTCCACATGATTGTTTCCTGGCGGAAATGTGAAATGGTACAGCTGTTTTAGAAAACAGATTGGTAGCCCCTATGATAGTTACAACACACTTACCATATCTCCCAGCAATTCTATAATTAAGTATACACTTAAGAAAATTGAAAATATATGTCAACACACAAGCTTTACCAAAAATTCACAACACTATTACTTATAATAACACAAAGATGAAAGTATTCCATATCTTCATCAATTTATGAATTAATAAACAAAATAGAGCACATTAGCCATCCATAAAATAAATACAAGCATGTTATCATATCTCAAAGACATTGTTCTTAGTAAAAAGTAAACATGAGACCACATATTTTATTATTCCATTTAGAGATAATATGTAGAATAACCAAATTATTTAGACTGAAAGTACACTAAGGGTTTTCTCGGGTGGTAGTAGTGATGAATAGAGATTAACAGTAAATATACATGAGGCTTCATATTGGGCAATGAAAATGTTCTATAACTAGCAATGTGAAAAATGCTTTGATACTTTTAGCATAGTTGGTAAACTGACTTCCCTAAGAGCTATTGAACTAATCATTTTAAAATTTAGAGTTGGATGCTACCAATTATGCCTCTATAAACTTATTTCCAAATAACATTAAAAGTGATATAACTCTGCATATCAATAATAATATTAATAATTATTAATAATAATTTGCCTTCAACTGAAGTCTATGTGTAATTCGAATCAGATGCAGAAATGTAGTGTAACTGGTGTTATGAGAATTGTTAGATGATAGACTATATTTTCTTCCTTTGGTATAAAGTAAATCAGAATAGATAACTTTAAAAAAAAATCAATTCCATTCTTTTTATGCCAAAACAGAATTTCACTCGATGTGTTTGCCATGTTGTCTTTATCACCCATAAATTGATTAATACTTACATTGTTTCTGTTACAGTTAATATTACTGAAAGAGCATGGCAATGCAGACATTTCTTTGCCACAGAGATTTTATGTTCTTTGGCTGTTTAACCAGTAGTAGGACTGTTGGATCATATAATAGTTCTATTTTTAATTTTTGGAGGAACTTTCAGGAACTGTGTTCCATAATGGTTGTACATTGTGACAACATGGATAAATCTGGAGGTCATTGTGTCAAGTGAAATAAGGCAATCATAGAAAGACAAGTACCACCTGATGTCATTTATATGTGGTATCTAAAAGTGTTGATCTCATAAGAATTGAGAATAGAAAGGTAGTAACTGGAGATTGGTCAGAGTAGCAAAGAGGGATGGAGAAAGGGTAATACAAGGTACTAAGTTAGAATGAGTTACAATAGATAGGAAAAATGTTCTGGTGTGCTATTTACTGCATAGTAGGAGACTAATGTTAATGAACTGTGCATTTCAAAAAGCTAGAAGAAAGGATTTTTAAAAGCAGAGTTTATTAAGTATTGATAAAGAGCAGTATACCTTTTAAATTTTGATTAAATACTGAAGAGAGATAGAACAAGAGAGGGAGATAGGAAAAAACAGTATGCTACAAAGACATGGGTACAGACTGAGATTCTCAGGAGGAATAGTCATACTTTAGGGTCTTCATGATGCATATATATATATATATATATATATATATATATATATATATATATGAATGTTTAAATGTAAATGCATACATTTACATGTGATTTTTGTGGCTAGAAATAAATAATTTGAATGTTTTTATCATAAAAAACATAAAAACCGAGCAACTCAATGTCTAAGCTACTCAGAAACAAACAACTTGACATGATGCACAAACAACTGCGATAGTGGCACACAGCCCTGGTGGGTAACCAACTGCTCTTGGATTGGCTAACAGATCCACTCAGTGGTAAAGAAACTGTATCTGGAACTGGGAAACAAGTCAGAATCATATCCAGCTAACGATTTTGTTGTCCAATGTCAAACTCCCAATAATCTTGGGCTATAAGAGGGTCTACACCCTTTAAATTCTCTTTAAATTAATAATGGCTATCCCATTTAACTCGTGCTGACTTCACTGTCCATTGGAGAATCTGCTTCTGTTTTTCAGATGGGGACTGGACCTGAGGAGATAAATGACTCAGCACACTCCACCCAGACCCCTGTACCAGGATGTGGTCTACATCTCCAATGAGCTGTTGATCAGAGAGACCTACTAGATTCCCAAAACAAACAAGACACACTTGTCAGAGCACTTGATTACTCACAAGAGATGAATGGTAAGGCCCTGCTGCTAAAGACACCAAACACTGTTGGCATGAACCATGGAGAGACATGTTTGGAATCTGGAGGAGAGCCAGTCCCCATATAATTAGCCCATATAATGCTGCAAGGCACTACATGGGCTACTGGGGAAAGGTGGCCAACATCTGTACAAGCAACTCAAAGTCTAAGCTACTCAGGAGCAAACAACCTCATGTGATGCTCAGACAAGTGCAATAATGGCTCTTGTATTGGCTAACAGATCCACACCATGGAAAAGAAACCATATCTGAAACTGGGAAAAAAGTCAGAATAATATCAAAATAATGATTCTGGCTTCCATTGTCAAGCTCCCACTAACCTTAAGCTATAGGAGGGTCTAAAACCCTTTTAATTCTCTCTAAATTAATAATGGTTATCCCATTTAACCAGTGCTCACTTCATTCTCTGTTATAGAATCTGCTTCTCTTTTTCAGGTGGGAGCTGGACCTGAGGAGATAATTGACCCAGTGCAATCCATCCCAACCCTAGCTGAAACCACAGAGGAATTGTGGAAGTGAGCACGAGAGCTCCTTTCTTAGCGAATCTGATATCAACACAAGGGTGAAGGAGATAGACACTGAGAACACTCAACACCTACCAAACCAGAGATCCAGAGGCTCCTAAGAGCCCATCACTGAAGTGTACTTAAAACTCATACAACATGGCTCATGGGATTTTGCAGAAGAGGGGGTGGAAAGATTGTTAGAGCCACAAGTTGGGACATTTTTCACAGACACATTGCCTCTCCCCCGTAATTGACTGCTGCTCCCACAAAGCATGACCCACAATTCCTATGGGATTGACCTGCATCCCCAATGAGGAGGGCCTCTTCAGAAAAGGGGCAGGGAGGAGGGAAAGGATGGTACCAAATTGTGATGATTCCATACTAAGTAGGTCCATATCTAATAAAAATAAATTAAAGAGAAAAACAAATGTCTAGGGGGGAATTACTTTATTGATCTGAATATAATTCAATGTATACATATATTGAAATAGCATATACTACCACATTATATGTATATTTTATGATTTTATGGATCAGCTAAATGTAAATTTAATTTAAATTATGAAATAAGAAACAAAATGAATCAAAGAACAATTATGCTCCATAAACTAATAGTTTTATTTAGATTTTTGAGGATGCATACCCATATAAGCACTTTTCTTAATGTTTATACCCATATATTAATGTTTCTGTCACTTTTGGTTAGAGAAGCTTCTTTTTTCAGATGAGATTGACAACTGGGATGTTTCAAAAGTCACCATAGTTCTGAGAAAAAGTGACAGTGGAGTGTTCAGCACTGAGACATCTTCATTACACCTTCCAAGGCTCAGGAAGAGTTGGTGGAACGAAAGTAAGAGCCAAAAGATGGGTAAGACTGCTTACAATGCATTCCTCCAGACACATAATGGCCTGGATATCCATGACCTCACAGTGTCTGACACTACCTACACAAGACCATCATAATAGGAGGAAAAATCATGACATCAAAATAAAAAAGACTGAGACAGAAAGGTAATATAATGGAGGGTGCATTTGTTATGGGGAAAATGGGGGTGGGGAGGGAATTATCATGGATTATTGTCTGCAATTATGGAAGCTGTCAGTGAAAGTTTCAAGAAAACATTATCGGTATAGAGGAGCTGGCAAGGTGGTCAAAAGCACTTGCTTCAAAGTCTGCTGTCCCGGGTTCAATTCTCCCGCTAGTCAGAAAAAGTAACTCAAGCACTTGATGTTTATTTGCAGCAGCATGAGTTACTAGTGTGTACACAAAACACACGCACACACACACACACACACACACACATGAAATAAATACAAATTTTAAGATAATAGTTTCTACGACATACATATATGGATTTTTAGTTTTTAATAAACACAACTAAAAATGTTCACCTTAATTTTAATGTTGTTTAAATTTCATTTGAACATTATTCAACAAAATTCTTTAAATGCATATATTGTTGAAGTAGTCATTCACTGGCAGTCTACAGATTACGTGGAAAAGCAATTTTCTTTATACTTCCTAATTTTTGCCACATTGTGTCTTATGTGTTTGAGTTATTGCAAACATTAAAACAATGACTTCATTGGCTAGATTCAGCCAAGAAGTCATTTAAACATACACTCTATAAAAGAAATTCCTAAGTGACACATACATTATGCAAATAATTTTGCTATATTTTGATATTTATTTAAAAATAATGGAAAAGATACATTCTTTCAAGGTCTGTTTGAACTGCATGTATGTGTGTACATGTGATGGAACAAATAAATGTCTGTATAAAATGTCTATATAGACACATTACAAGATTTCTGCAAAGCAGTTGTAGAATAAGTGATTGTGGAGAGGTTACATGGTATAAGATCTGCACATAAAATCGGTCTATTTCTACATATCAGACAATAAATGCTTGGAACTTGGAATTTATAACAAAATTCACAGTAAGGTTGCCAACCCCAAACATTACATTTTTGTAGATAAATATAATAATACACAAACAAGTCTTTTAAAAATAAGTAATAGTCTTCATTTTAGACAAGTTTTAGGTTTATAGCAAATTTGAGCAAAATCTATAGTGAGTCCCATTTCTTCTATTATTAATATGTAATCTTTTCATGATACATTTGTTTCAATACCAATAAATAGTCCTTAGTTTATAGTTCAGTACATTGTTTTATGCTGCACAACCCGTAGGTTTTTACCAATATAATATATCATGTACCCACTATTACAGAGTCATTCCAAAGAGTTGTACTTCTCTAAAATACCCCATGTACTCCATCTATTTGTTGTTCCCTGCCTCTCTTCCTTACTGTACCTCATCACACTTGGTAACTACTAATATTGTTTTTGTCTCTGTAATTCTACTTCTTCCAGAATGTTACCCTCATAGTTAGAATTGTACCACATTTAGCCCTTGGTGATTGGATTCTTTCATTTAATAATATGAATTTAAGTTGTATATATGACTTAATATGCCATTTTACATATATAATTGCCCAAGATAAATTAATTATGGGTTTTATTATAAAGCTGTAATACATTTCTCTGCTGATGAACTTCAATCATATCCACCCTGATGTCTTCACTTTTCCCCCTTTTCTTCTCTGACTAATACCTTTCCTCTTCCCATATGGTCCCTTTTCTACTTTCATGTCCTTTTAAAATTAAAACATAAAGTAATGTGTTTCATTATGACACTTTCATACAGGTAGGACATTTTGTATTTTTTCTAATTCATCCCTTCTATATGTGTCCTTCCCCACATCTACTTGTCCAACTCTGGATGATTTCCTTACTACTCCAGTATTGTTCCCAATTCATATCACATGTATTTGATTACACTCTCTTTTCTCCCATACATTTAAGATCTCTTCCTCAATTCTCAATATGTCTTTTCTAGGTACATGAACTACACACACACACACACACACACAATGTTAAATCCAGATTTTCATTTGAGAAAGAATATGTGTTTCTATTGCTTGCTTATCTAGCTTAACAAAATGGTTTCCAGTTCCATCCATCTTCCTGCAAATCTCATGATTTCATCTTTATTTGGGGTTGAATAAAATTCCATTGCATACATCCTCCACATTTCCTTATCGATTCATGTATTGATACACATCTAAGGTGGTTCAACTTCTTAGCTATTTTTAGTACTGCAGCAATAAATATTGATGTGCAAGTATCTCTGTGGTATGACTTATAAGTCCTAGGTTTTATATTCAAGAGTGATTATAGCTGGGTGTTATGGTAGTTCTGTTTGTAGATTTTTGAAGAATATCCATAATGATTTCCAAACTGGCTGCACCAGTTTAAATTCTTGCCAGCAGTAAATAGGGGTTGCCCTCCCCTCACATCCTCACTGACACTTTTGTTTTTTCATTTGATTTTTTGTTGATATTCATTATGACTGGAATAGGATGAAATTTCAAACCAATTTTAATTTGCATTTTGTTGATGGCTAAGAATGTCCAACAGTTTTTCAAGTATTTGTTAGCCATTTCTATTTACTTTTTGAGAATTTTCTAGTATACCATTTCAGAATTTATTGATTAGATTTGTTTTGGTGCTTAGGTTGTTCCTTACCTATGTTGTTGTTAATCCCTTCTCTGATGTGCAGTTGACAAGTCTTTTTTGCATTGTGTAGGCTGTCTTTCAACTCTGGTGACTATGCCCTTTGCTCTGTAGAAGCTTTTTCTCCTTCAAAGATATTTTATTTATTTGAGAGAGGGAGAGAAAAATAGGCAGATCTATACAGATAAGGGGTGCACCAGAGCCCTCAGTCGCAGCGAGCAAACTCCAGATGTTTGTGCTACTTTGGGCATCTGGCTTACCTGGGTACTGGGGAATTGAATCTGGGTTCTTTGGCTTTGCAGGCAACTACCTTAACCACTAAGTCATCACTCCAGACCATGTAGAAGCTTTTTAATTTCATGTCTTCCATTTGTCAATTCTTGGATTGTTTCCTACTTGGAGTCCTTTTCAGAATATTCTTGCCTGTGGCTCTAAAGTGAAGTATTTCCCTGATACTTCGCTTTAGCACTTTCACATTTAAGTCCACGCTTTAAGACTTTTCTTCCATATGGACGTGATCTTTTGTCTAGTGTAAGAGATATTCATCTTGTTTCATTCCTTTACATTTATGAATCTAGTTTTCCTAGCATCATTTGTTAGTGTGCCTTTTTCCAATATGTTTTTGACAACTTTGTTAAAATTAGGTGCGCATTTGTGGTTTCTCTATTCCATAGGTCTTGGTAGTTTTTACAAAAAAAAAAACACCAATATTTATTTGAGACAGAGTGAGAGGGGCAGATAAAGATGGAATAGGCACACCAGGCCTTCTAGCCACCGCAAACGAACTCCAGACGCATGTGCCACCTTGTGCATCTGACTTTACTTGGGTACTGGGGAATTGAACCTAAGCCTTTGGCTTTGCAGACAAGCATCTTAACCACTAAGCCATGTCTCTAGTTCTAGGTATCTTTTGTTTTTTAAGCCAGTTGCATGCTGGTATGTTACAATGGCACTATATTATATCTGAGATTAAGCATTGTGATACGTCCAGTATTCTTCTGTTTGCATAGTATTGTTTTGGCTATTTTGGGTCTTTTGTGTTTTGATATGATTTTAGGATTCTTATTTTTAGTTCTGTGAAAATGGCTTTGAGATTTGCAAAGAATTCACAAATTGTTTATGGTAATATAACCATTCTCACAATATTAATTTTGTCTATCCATCAACACAGGAGATATTTCTCATGAGTGCCTTCTTCAATTTGTTTCCTTAGTATCTTAAAACTTTCATTGTAAAAGTCTCTCACTTCATAGGTTACTTTGATTTTTAGGTTTTCATTTAGACTTAATGTTAATGGAGTCTCCCCTTCATCCCCTGATTCCTTTCATGGCAAGTTCATCATGTTTCCTGAGGGCCTCAGTTATTAAGGGATATTGAACTTTGACAAAGGCCATTCCTGCATCAATTGAGACCACTGTTTGCTTTGTGCTTTAAGTCCACATAGGTACTGTATTGCATTCATTGACATGCTTATGTTGAACCCAACTTGCATCCTCGAAATGGAACCAACTTATTCCTGATGTCTGATCATTTTAATGTGTTCTTGAATTATGTTTTCCATAATTTCATTGAGAAACTTTGCATCTATGTTCATCAAATAAATTGATCCATGTCTTTTTTTTTCTGTGTCTTTCCTTACCCAGTTTTAGTATTAAAGTAATGTTGACTTTATGGAATTGGTTTGGTAGTACTCCTTCCATTCTATTTGCGGATCAGTTTGAGAACCACTGCTTTTAGCTTTTAACAGGTTCAGTAGAATTTGGCTGAAATATGTCTTATCTGCATATTTGTTTTTGTCCTGAGATTTTCTTTTTTGTCTGTTTGTTTGTTTTTCAAGGTAGGGTCTTGCTTTAGCCTGGGCTGTCCTGGAATTTACTCTGTAGTCTCAGGGTTTCCTTGAATTCATGGGGATCTTCCTACCTCTGCCTACCAAGTGCTGGGATTATAGGCATGCAACAACACGTGTGGCTGATTTTTTTAATACTATTTCAATCATGGTGATTGTTAGGAAGTTATTAAAATTGTTTGTCTCTTCTCTATTATTTTTAATAGTTCATATATGCTAGAATATATTCATTTTAGATTTTCTAGTTTTTGGGATATATGATTTTAAAATATTACCTAATGCTTCCTCTTTATGGGCTTCATTCTCAGTATTTTCTCATGCTAATCACCTCCCCACATACCTGTTTCATTTGCTATAAACAATGTATTAAAGAAAAACATTTGTTATCTCATATATGGCCACTTTCAAATTCACAGATGTTTTCATGAAATCTGGAAAAGTAAGTGTGTAGGTAATAGTGGTAGATCAAATTGTTGGTAGATCATGGAAAGTTTTTAAGTCTTATTTTAACCTGGAGCAATTGCATAGAATGATACAATTTTTAAAAAGGACATTTTGCCCCCAAGATATTATTTTTGATATCTTTTATGGATAATGCACAAAACATAACCCTTCCTAGCTGAATTGAGTTATAAATAACTGTTTTCAATTTCTACATTCTTTTAAACTTCAGTCTTACAAATTTCAAAGAAATAATTTGGTTTTAGGGTCAAAAAACATTTTTAAGTCAGCCATATTCTACTCAAAAATTTCTGCTTTGTTTGTTGATTTTTACTTTTAATTATAGGCATGCTGCTAACCTTACACTTCTTACAAAGGTCGAGAGTATCTCATCTTGCCACAACTTTCCTCTTTGTAGAACTCTCATATTCTTAAATGTCAACTTCAATTTAATAAAACACTTTCCATTTTTACTGCACTGCAGTTTTTAGCAGATGATTATTCTCAACATCCATGATTAGGGAAAATCATTTAGATACTGTTTTTTCTTTAATTTCACTTTTAAATACCAAAAAATATGGAAAATATTTGTTAGAATTATGAATAACATTTGTGGCCGTCCTACCTCCTACCTCTGCCTCCTCTGCTGGGAATAAAGACATGTGCCACCACACCTGGCTTAGTGAAAATTTTTTTATCCTCACTCTCTGAGATGTAAGGTAGAAGATCAAAGGTTAAGCTTGTTACATAGATTTACAGCAGACAATTTGGTTTTGAGAGCTAAAAATAAAAGGAGAGAAGTTTTTGGTTGTTGTTGTTTAACAGGTGGAAATGGCTTATTCTTGTATCTAATTTTGTCTTGAAAGTCAGGGCAACTCCTTTAAAATATCATCTAGTAAGGATATATATTAAATGATAGATCATACTCAGGCTCATCAGGAGAAAGACTAGCTCTAAGTTCCTTTAGGTGAAAGACTGGTAGTACAGCATTTAGGGAGTCAATTTGTGTGATGCTATCAGTTTCACAGAGCAGATAAGATAGCAATGAGACATGCAGGGAAAGTTTAGGAGAAGTGGCCATTCCTTGTGTTTAGAATCCACAATATGCTCCTTTTAGTAGTTTTCTCACTGTGTCTCAGGTACTCTCTTGAGGACAAGACAGTGGCTTAGGACATACATAGTGAATTCCAGGTCAGCCTGGGCTGGAGCAAGACCCTACCTCGAAAAAAACAAAAACAACAAAAACAACAACAAAAAATACTTTTCACTACATCTTACTTTCTTAGGGTGCACCAAGAATTTATGTGTTGGTGTCATTTTGTCCATAATCATTTATGTTTTTTGTGTGTTTTGTCCAAAAGTGACAACATAAAGTTCAGTTATATAAAACTTGTGGCCACTTCAATTGTTCATTATTTTTGGTTTTGCTTTTAATACATTTTTTGGTATACCTACTTAAAGTGTGAATGTGTGTGAATGTGATGGTTTACTGAAAGGTTTATAATAAGTAGATATTCTTAAACTTAAGTACTCTTAGCTTCTTAAAATCTGTAAAAAGTTATCTTTAGATTTACAAAATGTTCATGCAACCATAAGTGCTGCTTGTTTTGGGTGATATAATATTCATTGGAATCTAAACTTTAGGCCATAGAGGTTATCATTAAATGCATAGATTTTGATTATTTCCTTTCAACCAAATTTTACAATTCTAGTTAATTGTTTTTTAATGGTCATAGGAAATAAGACATCAAAACATCTCAATAGCATACATGAAAGGTCCTTTATTTAGAATGATTATAATGGATTTCTTTCTCAGGGTTTATATACAAGTGCCAAACAGAAAATCTTTCATTTTATGTGCTTGTTGGAAATCTTAAAATTTCTTTTTTTTATAGCAGAGATTACAGAAATACAGTCACAGAAAACAATGCTATAGATCAAAAATTTCTGCTTTATTTTTGTTAAGTCATATATTTTAAGGTATAGATTAAAAAATTAAAGATTAAAAAAATTAGCCAGACCAATATCTAAAATAGAAACTAACAATGGTAGGTCTAAAGAAAAACTACAAAATGTTTGGTTTTTATTTAGTCTGTCTCTCTATGTGTGGTCTATATGCAATGTCAAATTGACTTACAAATAAATGGTCATATGTATAAAGACTGTTAAGTTAATATAAATGACATTTTAGAAGCAATATAATTAAAAATTTTAACAAAAATTATACAAATCTTAACCAAGATATCATTTGATAAGTCCTTGCCTTAATTCAAATTACAGAAAGTCTTGTTTTGCTGAGACTGGATCTCAGGACTCAAGCCTCTGCCTTAACAAAATTGCTCCCACTTATGGAATTGAAGAAAGGAATCTTTCATTTAGACCTGAAATCCAGAACTTGAGATAATGAATTATCTGTGCTTTCTGCTTCCTTGAATAATTAACATACTTAAATAAATAAAATATTTGCCTACAAAATTTTACAGATTATCCATAAAAAATGTTTTTGGGCTGGAGAGATGGCTTACCAGTTAAGGGGCTTACCTGTGAACCTAACAACTTGAGTTCGATTTCCCAGTGCCTACATAAAGCCAGATGCACAAGGGGATGCATGCATCTAGAGTTTGTTTACAGCTTCTGTCTGTCTGTCTGTCTGTCTCTCTCTTTCTCTCTCTCTCTCTGATTTCAAATAAACAACTAAATTTTAAAAAAATGTTTTAAAACAGAGATGCCAAGTTGTTCTCTTGCTTTATTTGCCTTTGATAACAGTTTTCTTTTTCCATGGTAATATTGAAAAGGAAAAAGCCACTCCCTCCTTTCTAGAGAATTTCTCTTAGGGATATAAAGGAAATAATAAATATATTTCTAGATTTAAATGTTAAATAAAATGTCTAGATCAAAAGTATTCAGTTCCTGAATAATATATGCTTAGAGAAATAAAGGTTATTGAATTTTACAATGCAAAATTCAAATTGTGTTGAAATTATTTTGCTTTTAGTAATGTTTACAAAATGCCTAATTCTGTTTCCAACAACAGATTTCTCAGGTATTACCATTAGTAATGCACACTAAATGGTTTACAAACAAAAGTTTAAATTTATATGTCTTCCATTAGAGTAAGCCTTTATTTTCTTTGCTAAATAACATCTTCTTTTACACTTACAAAGTTTCTTAAATATTCTCTTTTATTAGTGTTTATAAAAGTAGCTTACAAGGATTTGATGTTTCATGTTTTTACTAATGAAGCCTCTAATAACCTATAGTTAAATTATATCTAAATGCTAAGTTTATATGCTTTCCCACTTACAAAAGACTTCATTTATGAGATTACAAACTTATTTTAATAATTAGAAATTTAAATTTGTTTATAAAAATTGAACTATGATTAATTTTTATTATGTTCTTTTTTAAAAATTGAATCCTCAAGAGTGCTAGTTTAAAAAAATGTTGGTAGTTTGTCAATACTTACCAAAATATTTGTTTTCCTTATGACACCACCATTTAGTTCTTCTACATCTATCTTCCTACAAAGGAAGTCCTGAGTACCCTATAACCATTACGTGTATATATGCCTGAATATATTTTATATGTATATGTAATCTCTAATAAGAGAGTTTAAAAGCAATTTTAAGTTAATAACTAAAAATTCTGAATTACAATTTTTCCACAATGAGCTACTGGGAGATGAAAATGACATCAAAGACTTCTGCTTATACAGTAAGGATTCTATCAAGAATTCTAACTCCTGTGTTACAGAATTTCAAGGAATGGACTCACAGATTCATATTTCCCTCTTCAAACATCTAAATATCCACATGCACTTCAGAAATGTTGGGTGACACTGATCTTCAATTGCATCAAAAATTAATTACTCTAAGTAAGTGAACATCTCTAACTCTTATTTTTATATTTTGTAAGTCCCTTTATATTTAAACATTTTTTTAAAAAAAATGTCTAAGATATTTAAATTTTTCTTTGGTATATTTTAAGTGATGAAGATAAAGCTAATGCTGGCTTTAGTACAGCTAAAAATGAGAATGATATTATGTTCTTTCATTAATCATGTTTTTGTTATGGTTGTTTCCTTGTACAGACTGCTACCTTACTTGAACCAAGATTTTATATTTAAATGGATTCAAGTTTCTTTCATTATTCAGTATAATTTGGATACAAAACAAGCTCCTACCTTTAAATTAACAAAGTTTTACTTTAACCATATAAAAGAACTCCATTCTGGGGTACCACAGTTTATTAGTCCATGTTCTAAGAACAAAAATAAACATTTTTCTCTGTACTTATTCCAAATATATATATTGTTGAGATCTAGTCAACTAGATTGCTATGTTTACAAATGTTAAAAAAAGACTAATTAAAGACTATCAGAAGCCCTATGATGTATTCAAACTCTGACAACTTTAGTGAAATTTAAATTTCATTTTACTATTAGAGATATTCAGAGATTTGGGTTAACTCTTCATATCCAAATTATACAAAAGACATCAACCTCTAATAATAACAATATTAATGGTGTTATATAACTTCAGCTGATATCTCTTATGTCAATATTTATGGTGTCCTATACTACAGTTAATTGAAATCAACAGTGACTTCTATTATAGTCTCATTTCCTTTTCTGGCTCTAAAATAATAAATAAGATTTAGTTATGTCTACAAAACCTACAAATCATAATTTTGACAGATCTGACTTTTCACTTCTATTCCAGTCACTAAAATATTTAGTCCAAAAATTGTTATATTGTATTGTTATCTAATTTCTTCTGTTATTTGTCTGTCCATTTAATTCCGCACATGAGGACCTGGTAAGATAATAGTACAGATCAAGTTATTATCTACAAATGAGAGTTGTAATAGTTTGTTAAAAATTAATTTGTCCTAAAATTAGAGCTATCCATTTCATGGAAGTTCATAGACATAGAAACAATCTGGCCAAAAGAAAAATTTAAATTAAAGATAATACTTTATTTTAAAGTATGATAAACTTCAAATCAAAACAAGTATTCCAGAAAATACCAATAACTGTAAACACAGGGGGAACATATGGTTGTTAGGTCAGGATGGGCTCCCAAGATGGAGTCACCAAGGGCAGCAGAATGGCGACAGAGGCATAAGGAAGTAGATCATCTATATTCCTCAAGAAACTGTCAAGCTATTATCCCTTCCTTGCCTAACAGTGCCCCCTTGTCTGGTAAGTCACATGGTCACTGTTCTGGTCTCACACCCTAGCTATTTCAAAGGGCTTATATAATGACTTCCCCTAAAGGAACTTTTATAATTAAACTTAACAAACAAGTTATTTTTCCTTCCTCACCATCCCCCAACTGAAAAAGCCCTATAAAGCCCAATACCTGAAAACTCACATTGGATGTGCTCCTCTTTTGTGAATCAGCCCTGGCACCTTGTGCTTTTCCTGAATAGAAGCTCTCATCTTTGCCTCAGAGTGGTCTTGGTCACTCCCAAACCTTACAATGGTCAATTTAATTTTAAATATATAGTGTCTAGTTGGTTAAAAATGCCTTCTTTCCTCATCTGCTGCCTTTAGTTTGTTAGGCCAGACTTATTCTTGATTATATATAACTTTAAATATAACATTCCCATTATATGTCAGGTGAATATGTTATATTAGACACAGAGTGCAAACAAAAAACAATTAAGTATACCTGGATCAGGATGGCTAATAGATTTAACATGATCCAAGTGTTTCTTCCTTAATGATTTTAGCAGCAGCTCCTCTGTCCTGAAGATGGTTTTCCTGCCTACTACTCAACCTCATCTATACTGGGTCCTCATAATGAGCCTTCCTAGCCACATTGGACATATTAAATATGTTTTGCCTTTGCATGCACAAAATGTGATGCTGGGCCAACAGGAGGAACTGTGAACTGAAGTTCCCAGAAAACAGCTCTATCTGCTGCACCTACTTCTAGCAAAGCTGAATGAAGTGATAAATCTCCTGTGATGACAAAGTTATAGAATGTTGCAAGTCAGAGCCAAATTACCTTGGGTTACCTTTAGCCCTTTAATAGCAATTTATTGCCCTCCTCTGTGTCTGAACTAACATCCGGGTGACTATCAGTTGATCATGTGTAATCCTTTTTGAAATGTAAAAACAGACCCCATCTTCCTCCACCCCAAGGGCTAAGAATGTCATCAGATAGCACCTGAGACCTACAATGGAGATTGCCCCCCTTTGCTGTAACCTGCTTACCTGATGGTCAGCCAATGTATTTGAAAAGTGCCTTGATTTATGACTTTCTTGTGTTCTGTAACTATAAAATCTTCATGAAATTGTTAATATATGGGAACATGGAATTTGGGATAGCCTAAATTTGTATTCCCTGGCCATGGTCATTCATATTTGACCCCAGAATAAGCTATCTCTTACCCTCTTTGAGGAGAGTTGTATCTTTTGTGTCAACAATGGCAAAAACAGAAGGTGAATTCAGGGAACCAAAATTTGCTCTGCATTTTGTTGTGTGAATAATTACTTTACCTTACCAAGATTGTTCATTTTTAAAAATTTATTTGACAGAGAAAGAGGGAGAGAGGGAGAACGAGAATGAATGGGCATGCCAGGGCCTCCAACCACTGCAAACAAACTCCAGACATGTGCACCCTATTGTGCATGTGGTTAACGTGAGTCCTGGGGAATCAAACCTAGGTCCTTTGGCCTTGCAGTCAAATGCCTTAACTGCTAAGCCATCCCTCCAGTCCAAGATTGTTCATTTTAAACTTTGAAATATAAGAAATAATAGTGATACTATAAGAATTATATAAAATAACACATGAAAGCATATCAAGTCTCACAGAGACAGCTATAGTCCTGTGTTGTATCCAAAGTGAACATCACAATAATGGTTCCTCCTATATACCCAAAGATGCACTGATGTCAAATCATATTTGGAATTATCAGGACTTTGGACTCAGGTTTACTGGATTTTTGGTCATGATCATGCAAGTAGTAATTATATCATATTAGGCAAGTGACTTAACCTTTCTGATGGTAAATTTCATCATTTAAAAATATTTTTATTTGCAAGCAGAGAGAGATAGACCAAAGAGAGACAGAGAATGGGTGTGGTACAGATTCCAGCCATGGCAAATGAACTCTGGATACATACACTTCTTTTTGGGTACTGGGTAATTAAATTTGCGTCATCAAGCTTTGCAGGCAATCAATTTAACCACTGATCCATCTCACAATATCCATTTCTTTTTTGTTTTGTTGAGGTAGGTTCTCACTCTAGCCCAGCCCATTTTTTTTTTAAATCAGAACATTATTTACCTACATCAAAGGGCTACTGTGAGTATTAAAATATTTTTAACACTGTGCTAAATAAATAGTGCACTTATGTTTATTAAATATAACCTTTTCTCATCTATAACAAGAATGGTAGAAGATGTCTGGATAGTGTGAATCCCATATTTTGGAAAAAAGATTGTTTTGCATTAATGAGATCGACTGTATATAGTAGAGTGAATATACAATTACAGCTTTGTCTGTAGCAAATACGAAATCTCAGTCAGGTCTACAATGCCCTATTGTTGTCAGGTAATGTAGTAGTTTAAATGGATGTCCCCCAATAGTCAGTTTTATTAACACTTCTTACCTTTCCAGCTATCTGGGTGGAGGAGGTGTCACTGGGCAGATTCCAGCCCTATGGTGGGTGGGGTTGGTTTGAAATTCCAACCTAAATATATGCAAAGTTACTAATTCCATGTAGAGTTCCTGAAGTGAGCTATCTGGTGTGGTTTTCTCTCTCTCTCTCTCTCTCTCTCTAAGTGAGCTATCTGGTGTGGTTTTTTCTCTCTCTCTCTCTCTCTCTCTCTCTCTCTCTGTTTGGACATGTGAAACAGGACAACTTCTTTGCCATTAGGAAACTTCTCCTGGATCTGTAAGCTTTGGTAAATCCCTTCCTTCCATGAATGTGCCTGGTCTGGAAATTCATCTCAGTGACCAGAAGCTGTCTACTGCAGGTAATAACCACTGCTCATTAGGAAATAAACCACGTATGGTATAGCAGTACACATCTCTGTTCAAATCTTATTCTTCCGTCATATTTGCAATTACTATGGCAAGTGTAGTGCTGGGAGAATAAAAAGTCAGTTGTTGAAGAATACATTTACTTCACCTTCTTGGCTTCTTCCAGGTTAAGATTTATTCTGTAAATTTGGTCTCTATTTGACAAAAGGCCAACTGCTTGTTTAAAATCTCATCTATTACTTTGTCACTTTCAGCTGAATGTTCAAACATTTTGCTAGTGTGTTCAATTAGCTTATACATACTAGGCATCACTATGGCATTTACTAGCACAATTCACTTTCATTGATTTCCTCCTATCTCCATCACTTATATCTTACTTATATCCTCTTCATCTTCTTTATGCTTTCATAATGCATGTGACATTTTGCACCGCCATACTTTCCTCATCACCCTTTTTTTTTAACCCTCTCTTGATTTCCTTTCTAGATTTTTGCCTTTTACCCACATCAGTCCTATTTATACACACATATATATAAGTAATACAAGCTAGGATCCACATATGAGAAAGAACACACAGTTTTGTTCCTTTAGAGTTTCGGTCATCTGGCTTAATGTAATTCTTTCCAGATCCATCTATTTTCCTGTAAGTTTTATAATTTCCTTTTTATTTATCACTGAGTAAACTTCACACACACACACACACACACATGTTTTATATATATATATATACCGATTTTCATTATCTATTCATAATATTCATCTGTTGATGGACATGTGAGTTGGTTTCATTTCCATGCTAATGTTAATGGAGCATTCACTACTGTTGCAATGCATTTCTTTACTCCACTGTTTAAAGATTGTAATATGCACATGTATGAAAATTGCCAATAAAGTTTAGAAATAGGTGTGTTCAGGGACTTCAAAGAACCTGGGCATTTTGTCCATTGCAGCTATAAAGAAGCATACTGGTGCTGAAACAAGTAAGGAAGGAAAAGATGGGAAGATCTGGTTCTGATAGGACTATAACACAGGGAAGGCTCCATATGCCATTTTCTTTGCAGCCCTTACACCCACCATTGGTAATGATTGCTCTGTTGGCTAATAGACAAGATAGGAAACTACCCAACGAAAAGTGCCATACTTCTTGGTGTACTGCAAAATAAAGAGTTACTATTCAAAGAAATGTAAGACTTTGGAATAAACCAGTAGTATGCTAATAGTGGTATGTACAAATGTGCTACTTGGTATTATATTGGAGGGCAGTCCCTGAGGCTTGGAGATTACTTCATAGAAGCAAAAAACCTTTGAAGCATCCACCTGGGAGCATATGTACGTGCTTAGAGTTGCTTAGGGTTTCTTGTCTACCGTCAAGTTACTCAGTGTTACCTCATTTGTCATTTCTCAAGTGAGACTGTTACTAACAATCTTGCTTAGAAAGGCTTTTTTTTTTTTTAAAGAGCTACCTCACTTGGTGGTGAAGCATGCATTTACATAAAAAGAACATTCAGGGCTGGAGAGATGGTTCAGTGTTTAAGAGTAGTTGCTGCGTGTGCATGAGGGCCTGGAAGTGCCTGAAACTGCTCCTGTAGAAAAAGCTGGGCATATGCAAGCATGTCTGCAACTCCAATCTGCAGGTGGTAGAAACTCAAGACTCACTGAGTATCAGTGAAAACATAACACAGCTCTGGGTTGAGGAATAAATACCGTCTCAAGGAAGTATGATGAAGAGTGACAGAGAAGGGCAGCTGTGCACGCACACACCCCTACATGTGCATACAGCACACATGATTCAGCACACAAACCATACACACGGATGTGGATGCATATGCCCACATAAAAGAACATTCAATAGAATCATTAATGTTTTTAAAGGTCAACATTTTTGAACCAATTATCTCTATGCACTTTTCCCTCTTCTTTTCTGACTCAGTAAATCAGTTTCTTTGTTTTGTGCCCTTTCTATGCTTCCACTGTCACGTTGGCATCTGGACATGCATCTTCTCCTGGCTTGTAGCCTTAACTCTCTTTTCTCCTCACATGGAATGCCCTCCTTGACTTTAATGTGCTTCCAGAAGGTACATGATTTAATGATACTCCCTGGCCACTAGCCTCTCTCTACATACATTCTTTTCTGGAGTATTCCAGAGAATATCTGCTTCCTGGATTTATTGAGAAACCCAGAGGAGATAATATATGAGTAAGTAGTTTATAAACTTTCAAATGTTTTATATTGTAATGAAATTTTTAGTCCTAAGGCCATGTATACCCAAATAAAATGTCATTTTACAATACCAAAGAGACCTAAAGCAGGGGAAGGAGAAAAGAGCAGCTAGGCAGGAGGTCTTTCTCTGTCAGGGGAAAGATGACTCACCGGAAAGCAATGGAGTGTACTTTGGAAGTGTCAGGGCAACTGGAGTGAGTCCTCCCCATCAGTGTAGGAGAGAGTTTGCACAACTCACCTTCCGTTCTTCCTTTGTCTCTCAAATGATTTGTATATTATTCTTCCATTTTCCTCCTGCCAGACTTTCTTCTTAGTTGCTTCCCATTCCAGAATTGTTACGCTATTTGCTCCCCCCCTTTTAAAAAATCTGTTGTCATCTTCCTGTGATTTTCTGCCTTATTATTTTGCAGTTCTTGCTCTTGAGCCTTGAGATGGCTTTTCTCATGGCACCCGTGGAAGCAGCGGTAGAAGCTTTCAGCAAATGCAATACCTGGAATCAATTGGACCACTTTGCCTGTTCACGGGCATCTCCTTGATACAGTGCAGTGATTACTTGAGAACGGGAAAGAAAAGCTTGGTGTAGAGAGTGAAGAACAAAGAAGCAATAAATTCAGAGTGTTTCACTGATATTCTAGGTCACCTTTTTACATCCTCAGTCTTCTATACGTCTATAGGTCTGTTTCTCTCATATATGCATTTATATGTATTCATATATCGGTATAGTGCTGATCTAAGAGAGTCACTAAGTGTTCATTTTTTTTCTTTAATTGCATGTGTGTCAAAGAGGTGGGCATACTAGGGCCTCTCGCTGTTGCAAATAAAAATGTCAGATGCTTACACCAACTATTGCACCCAGCTTGGCTTGGGAATTGAACCTGGGCTGGTGCAAACAAGAGCCTTTAATGACTGAGACTTTTCTCAAGCCCCTCCTCTAAGTGCTGGACTCTGCAATTTCTTGTGGATATGGGACATGAAGAATCCTCTTCTGGAGGGATAGACAATAGTAGTATTCAAGCTATTGATAGACCCATTGGAATATATTAGCTATCATTCTTTTCTTAGTATGTTGCATTGTGTTCATACCTGTGGGATCTCCAATCAGTGTCCAACAATACAGGCTGGAGACATTGTCTCCCCAAATAACTTTTCACCATGCCTACATGTAGTTTCTGCTTACTAGAAAGAATTTGGTATATGTGGGACTGACACATTTTGAATAAACTCTTTCCATAATATAGCTCTGGCAGATTGCCTAGGATGTGATGAAAGTGAATAAAACACGATTGGAAGAAGCCCCTAGGGAGACTCTCACACAAGGTGAGTGATGAATTGAATAAAGCTCTCAGGTCCCTTAGCTCAATGGTCCACTAAGCACTAGATTGGCCAGAATTAAACAACATTGATTCTGTCTTCAGCTTTATGAGGAATTAAAAGATCTCTGCTTTTAAACCAAATAGTGGTTTAGCCACCACAGAAATAATAATTCAAAATTGCTTTTATGAAATTGCATTGTAATATTAAGACAAGATGTCTTGTTGACTTAAATTTCCTTAGCTTGATTAACCCATGTTTTTGAGGTTGTGAAGAATAGCCTGTGTACTAGTATACACAAAAATGACTTCTTGTCATGGAGTTTGATGATAACACTATGCTGCACATTGGGATTTGTAAAATTGATGACAATATTGTTTTAGTTTGAGTTTTCAATTTTGATGTATGGAAGCTAAAAATTTTATATCTTCTCAGAACAAAATTCTCATTTGCTTTAATATATCTTCCATTATTCCTGCTGCTGTGGAAACTGTCCACAATTATCAAGGTCAACTCCCTAGCTGGTTTTCAGATATCATCACCTCTTACCCCTTTGAGGACAGAATTTTAGCAAAGTATGTTAAATTCTCTCTTCTATAGCTAGCATTCTTCCCTGGATACTGTATCATTCCTATCAGGAAGCACACACACACACACACACACACACACACACACACACACGTGCACGTTCATGTATAAACAAATCCCTAGTGTTTCTTCTCTTAGAGGGAATAATAAAATTTTATAACCTTTCTATATAATCTTCCAGCCATAGTGCAATTTCTTAATTCCTATTCATGGAATAGCAATAGTTTTCTTTCTAATTCTCATTTAGGAGGCTGATTCCATTTTTCTTAAAGCATTTTAATTTTTCTTAGTGTCTAAGATATCATATTAGCTTGTTTATTTCATACACTTCTGGGTGCAGTGTTCCATCTTCTTAGTTTTCTTGCTTCTTTCCTACATGATCTATTCATAGTGGAATATTTATTATCTGTGACTGTTCCTCCATTTTCATTCTTCCCCATGCAGTCAAAGCACATCCCATGGTTATTACACACATGCACAAAGTACACACTTTCCCCATTAGACTTGGGCTTACATAAGAAACTATGCAGTCATAGTTGATGTTTGGATGTTAGTTCATGTCTCAACCCTAAAATATTGAAAATAAGACTCAATTTATACCTGTCCTACCACCAGCCTGGCCTTTTCCCTATACAATACCATCTGCCTTCCAGACCAGAATCTCCTTTAGATTGAACATAGAAGATATATTCTTCATCCGTTCTTTCTCATTTTTCACATAAAATTCATCATCAAGTCCAGTGAACTCTACCCCAAAATATTTCCCATCTTTAACATTGTACTATGCTCTATATTATAAACCTAGTTCAATTCACCATAAGTTCTCTCCTTCCTTTTTGTAATAGCCTCCATATTGATCTCCCCTATTTTTCCTCTTTTCTCTCTTTTTTTTTTTGTCATTTTCCTACACAGCAGACAAAATAGAATAATCTTTTCTCTAGTTGGTCATGTCATTACACACAACCCAGGGGTATTTCCATTGCCTCTCTAATAAATTTTAAACTCCTTCATATATCTTTTAAGGCCTAGTGTCAAGCTCAGTGCCCTGCTAGGAATTGGGTACTAGTTAAGAGCTGGTTCTTTGAAAAAATAAACAAGATTGACAAACCCCTGGCCAATCTGATCAAGCAAAAAAAGGAGAAGCTTCAAATTAACAAAATTCAAAATGAAAAAGGAGAGATCACAACAGACATAAGTGAAATTGGGAGAATCATCAGGACTTATTTCAAAAACCTCTACTCCACAAAACTGGATAATGTGGAGGAGATGGATAAATTCTTGGACACATATCATCTACCAAAGCTAAACACAGAGCAGATTAATCACCTCAATCAACCCATCACACTCATGGAGATTGAAAAAGTAATAAAAAACCTCCCCAAAAAGAAGAGTCCAGGACCAGATGGCTTCTCAGCTGAATTCTATCAAACCTTCATGGAAGAACTCAAACCAATCTTCCTCAAACTATTTTGCTCATTCTTATGTCCAATCTATGTGGACCTAGAACTGAATTTTGCATGTCAGATTGGATGAGATTAAACTATAGATATTGCAGCTGCAATACAACAGATGCACATAGAGTTGGAAAGAAAATATGATTTATTAAACTGCAAATTTGCTCATAAATAATCACTTAATACCCTTTTCTTAAAGTAAAGCTTCTTTAATTATATATTCTCAGTTACCTATCATATGATAATTTTAGGAAAGAATTGTGTGTTATAATTAAAATCATAGTAAAATCATAATATTTGTAAAAATAATTCCTCTTCCATTGTAGATGGGGTTTCATTCAATATAGATACTTTGATATAATTGTCATTTTGCATTGCCCTTCATTTCTTTAAGTTAAAATGGAAAATAGATATCTGATTATAAATTAAATAAAGAATTTATATTCTATAATTTGAGAAATTTTTCATTTTGTAAAATTTGCCTACAATGTTCCTGGATCAAGATTGAAGGTCATATAGCCTGATTTGGTTGCTTCAAAAATTCCACTTAAAGCCAGGGGTGGACCTGACTGCAACAGTAAAGTGTTACCGAGGAGTGGGATTGCTACTAGACACCTGACTATGTGGTTTTGGTCTTTTGGATCTGATTTTCAAGAGGAATGTGGAATGATTTGAAACTTTGGCCTAAGAGGTGCCTTGCAGTGCTGTAAGTACAGCTTGATGGACTATTCTGGTCAGAGTAGAAAAGCCTGAATGCAGTAAGAACTGTGGACTGTGATGTTTGGCTTATGAGGGTGAGAAAGAGCTTTGCTTGGACTGGGCTAGCAGTTTGTGTGAGGCTTGCTGTTATGCCCATGTCCTGAGAAGTTGTGCAGGGTTGCTCTTATGCCCGAGTCCTGAGAAGTTGTGCAGGGTTGCTTTGCATAGAAATGAACTGGTGTGAGCAGAGGGATATGGCACAGAGAGAAAAACCTTTGGGTGAATTGCTGCCTGTTCAGCTGCAATTGAGAGATTACAACCTCTGAGATTGGGCTAGCTGATCTGTACTAGGGCAAATAAAGAATGGAGACTCTTCTAAAGGGGCTTGAGTGCTCAAGGAGGGTCCTGTTCTTCAAAGTCTGCTTTATTACCCCTTGGATTAACAAATTGCCACTTTACCTGATATTGTGGAATATAAGAAATGCAGGAAAGAAAGGGTCATTGAGTTTGCAGCACGGTCTTGTGTTTTGGAAATGGCCATGGGCAGTGTGAAGCAGGTTTGCTGGATGCCTGCATGGAGAACCCATGGGGCTGTGAGGATGAACCCTGGCTTGCAGTGGAGACCCAGTAGAGATGCTAGGACCATGAAATGGCTGCTGAGGAAAGCTGCTGGCCTGATGAAGTTTCCCAGGACTGGGAGTAGCTTAGCTGGAGGGGTAGAATTGGAAGTCCAGAGACTTGTTGCTGGTTAGAGTTATTGAACTAGGAGACTTGTCACTAACTATAGTTGTTGGACTTGAAACTACAGAGTTTGATGTTTGCCCTGGTTATTTTAAATCGTGTATTGGTTGAATATTTCTTCACTATGCCCAATGCCATCTTTTGCAGTGTGAATGTTTATTCTGTGCTATTATGGGTTTTTTGAGGTTATTTTTTGGTCTTATGGCTCAGTTAGAAGATATTGGATTATGGGGATGTTTGAACATCACTGGGATTGATAAAAACTATGGGAACTCTTAAAGTCATACCGAATGCATTATATTTTATATCATGTATGGTTATCAGTTTATGGGGGCCAGGGGTGGTTTGATGTGGTGGTTTGATTCAGGTGTCTCCCATAAACTTAGCTGTTCTGAATGCTAGACTCCCAGCTGATGGAGATTTGGGAATTAAGGCCTCTTGAGGGAGTATATTTTTAGGGGCGGGCTTATGGGTGTTATAGCCAGTTTCCCTATGCCAGTATTTGGCACACTCTCCTGTTGCTATTGTCCAGCTTACGCCGGCCAGGGGGTGATGTCCACCGGCTGCTCATGCCATCATTTTCCACAGCCACCGTGGAGCATGCCCTTGAGCCTGTAAACCAAAATAAACATATTTTTCCCACAAGCTGCTCTTGGTTGTGTGATTTCTACCAACAATGCAAACCTGACTGCAACACTATGTGACTAAATTGGAGCACCATTATCAACATATTCAAAGGCCTTTCTTCATTCTTCTACCCTGAACAATTGCCTGAATTGTATTTTAGGAATAACCAAACTTCAACACCCATTGTATTTAAAGCATCCTTTAAGAAAGCTGTGGTATCAGGAAAGATTACATTCTCTAGCATTACTCTCCTGCAATATGAAATAAGTCAGCTATCTTAAAATAAGATTTAGCTAGGGGACATTAGGGACTATATTTGCAATTTATAATGAAAGTTGACTCATAACTCCATAGATCATATATTATTGATTTTTATTTAGAAAAAATCAAGAGTTATAAAATCCGTTTATTTGTTCTAAATATAACTTCCTTTTCTGAAGGAATGGGAGATTTCCAGAGTATTTATATGCATCTGAACCTTTACAGCTGCAGTTCACATACCAAGATAAATGTTATCCACCAATGACGGAAATCATTATTATTATAAAATAAAACTACCTTTAATATCACTTATTTATTTCTACATATATAAAGACAAATGTGCACTGAGAGAGAAACTTTAAGAATTTTCTTTCTGGCTTTTGTGCTTGACCTGGAATTCTGAGAAAAAGACAAACAGACCTATCTTACTGATTATTAACATGATTATGGTATAGGTTTAGCAGGTTTAAGGCATTCTCAGTCTAAGTCTTAAGTCAGCCTTACCATGAGAACAATAAAAAGTAACAAACAACAGAAGCAACAACAAAAACCAAATCAAAACAAACAAACAAACAAAAATATGAAAGAAAGAAAACTGATCTTGCTCTGGAAATTTGAGGTTGTAGTAAAGGAAACATAAACTTTCAGGAAGCTACACATATTTCCACCCAAACATCTCTTGCAAAAAGAATTTATGAAGTGGGCCTCATCTCTAGAGAGCAAGAAGCGAATGAAATAAGTCAAATAGAGTGTGAACTTAAAGAAAAAACTAAAGCTATATCATAGTGTCTCAAACTCAAAAAATGTTATGGGAATAGGTAATGTATTCTTGTCAATATAGCTGCCTTTCTATGATGTTTTCAAAATAACTGGATGTCAGTTTTAATTAAAATTTTCTCTCAGTTATGTGCTCATTTGGACAAGAAACAAAGGTTTGAAATAAGGTTTATCTTTATAAACCACATAGGAGAAAAACAAGAGCCTATGATCACCTAAAGTAACAACTGAATATAATTACAATTTTAAAATTTTCTGGCTTTGTTCTTTTTATTCATTGTTGCTTTCCCTCTATTAGTCCCCAAACCTACTGTTTACATCCAGAAATATCATTAAAATAATAAAAGTAAATCCGACTTATTTCCCTTGAGTTCTATCTTCAGATGTGTCACTAAATATGGTATCAATAGCACATTTCTAAAGGAACAGCAGGATATCAGAATTAAATCTATGTTTAATTCCTATCTTTGTGACATGGGGTAACTTCTTCCCAGAACCTCCATCTTCACAACAATAGAAAAGGGTAGTAAGTCAACATGTGGTATGCAGGGTAGATGAGAAAATGAGCATGAGTACCTACTCCAGTGATCAATCATCAATAACTGATCACTCTCCTACCTCTCCTTCAGGCTTTAGCCAGAATAATAAAATAGTCTTATTTCTTATGCATTTCTCTCCTATATTTTGTACTCAAGTCCTGTATTGAACACCCTACTATTATTTTTATTATTAATTAGAAGCTTTTTGTATGGACAAATCATGTGTTGGTCTCTTTCTCCTCATCCCTTCCCCCATTCCACTGAGGGCCCTCCTCAGTGTGATTGCTCGTATTCACCATGGGGTTATGGGTTGTGAGTTATGACAGCAGCAGCCAGACATTGTGCTGGGGGGGGGGGCAATGCCTCTGCATACTCCTTCCCACCCTGTGGCTTCTTACAATCATTCTGCCTCACTTCCACAATGTTCCCTGAGTCTTGGCAGGTAGGTTGTAAGTCTACTTTAGTGTTAAGCTCTTAGCAAGTTCTGGATTTCTACTTTGATACATTTTGAGTGTCCTCAGTGTCTATCACCATCACCCTGGCACAGGTTGTCAGGTTCGTGATGACAGCAGCACACTTATTTAAATTTCCAATTCCTCTGTGGTTTCATCTGGACTCTAGCTGATGTGCAAGAGGCAGCTCATTTCAGGACCTTTTCTTATCTTGTTGATCAATTTTGTTTTTCCCCAGTTTTCACTGCCTTATGTAAAAGAAAACAAACAAACAGATTCCCTAACAAAGAAGGCAGCATAGGTTAAAGAGGTTGTGTAGCCTCTCTTTTGGCCAGTGACTAGTGGGAGCTTCTCACTACAGTCCATGATGCTCATTTCCATAGGATTTTTTTTTTGAGGTGTGTGTGTACAGTGTGTGTCCATATGTATGCACATGCATATGCATGTTGATGCCACAGGTTGCTGACAGGCATATTTATTGATCACTGTCTACTTATTGAGACAGGTCACTGCTTGAGCCCAGAACTCGCTGATTTGTCTCATCTAACTAGCCAGTGAACACCAGTGATCTGCCAGTCTCTGCTGCTCTGATTCTGCACCACCATTCCTAGCTCTTTGACGTGGATGCTAGGAATTTGAGCTCAGGCTCTTATGCTTGCATGGAAAATTCTTTACCAATTGAGCCATCACTCTAGCCCAACACTCTAATTTTCTTTTCTTTTCTTTTTTTCTTTATTAGTTAGTTTTGTATTCAGCAAATACAGTCAGTTTGGTACCATTATTAGGCTCATCCGTGACCTACTTCCTCCCCTTGGCCCCTCAAAGATATTCTTTGTCAGAAATGTTTTAAATAAAATGAACACATATCTAACTTAAAAAAGACCGAATTCCTGTTTTCAATTGGGATATCTATCTAGGTCTATTAAATATATTTAAATGTTATTTGCTTTTACTGTACTCTAATTTAAATATATTTTGTTTTTTTACAAAAATGATTGGATGTTACTTATTGGCTGGGAAGAGGTAATACACCAACTGTTTCACTCCCAGATGGCCTGCTTTCTGGCTGAGGTCCCATTAGGGGCATCAGTCATTGTGACTGTCATGTGAATTTGATGCCTTCTTGACGAGACCACCTGCTGTCCAGCTCCTGCCTACTTCAGCGTGTATGGATTTAAATTGCATTAATTGGAATCTTTTAACAAAGTTTTTTTCTTTTAAATTATTCACTACATTTAAGAACTTTATAGGTTAAGACTATTCTATATGTTATTGGATCCAACTACATAGTCATGTTCATTTCTAAGAAAATTATACTTTTATAGATACTCAGCAAAATTCACCTTATTCAGTATACGTGTCTAGGGAATTTGACAAATGATAAATAAATGACAAATATAGGAGGAACCTGACAATTAAAATGTAGCACAGTTCTATCATTCCAAGACCTTTCCCTGTGCTGACCTTTTGGAGGCAAGTTCACACCTATGCCCCTAAACCCAGGCAACCAGTGATCCCTTCATGCTTTTTGAAACATGTCATATAAATAGACTCATATCACATGTAGCTCTTTGAATCTGTCTTACTTTACTTCAGGGTTTCATCCTGTTTTTATTCACATCAATATTGCATGCTTTTTCACTTTCATTTTTTATTTTCAATAGTTAATAGTGTTTGTCCTCTCAGCTAATAGACATTGTGTTGTTTCTACATTTTTTAATTTATGAGACACAGAGAAAGAGCGAGAGAGAGGGAAAGAAGGAGAGATTGGGCACACCAGGGCCTCTAGCCCCTGCAAATGAGCTCCACACTCATGTGTCACCACGTGCCTCTGGCTTTCATGGGTTCTGGGGAATCAAACCTTGGTCCTTGGGCTTTGCAGGCAAGCACCTTAACTGCTAAGCAATCTCTCCAGCCCTGTTTTCTCTTTTTCCCTGTGATGTACAATGACACCACAATCACTCATTTCAGAGAATCTTTTGTGGACATAATTCTTATTTTGGGTACATACTTACAGCAGAATTGCTGGTTCATGTTGTAATGCTGTTTAAAAGGACAAAGGACTGAAAAATTCTTTCAAAGTGACTGCACTATTTCACATTCTTATCAGAAATGTATAAAAAATCTAGATACTCCACGTCCTGGACAACACTTTAATTATTTTATAAACATGTGTTTGTGTATATATTCAGATATATATGTACAGATGTGTAAAATGATATGTGTATATATATTCATGTCTAATTAAAAATGTATGTAGTATGTTTTAGTCATCTGTTAACTTTTTGGCTTATTTTTGTATTATGGTTTTTATTGTTTTCTTTAAGGTTTTTGATATATATATATATATATATATATATATATATGTATATTTAACAATTTATATTTTACCACAATTTCCATAGTTGTGACATGCAGTCAAATGCTCTACCACTGAGCTATACCCCCGTGATATGCATTATATATACATACACTAAAAACTATGCGACATACTATTATTTGCTATTAACAGTAATAACAGATTTTAAAGAACATGCAAGAAGAATGATACCCTCTGTATATATGTATCCATACATTGCACATTTCTCTTTTAAGCATTAAAATTTCAAGTTTTTTTATACTTGACAATTAGACATAATACTTGAAAATAACTGCCTAGTTTTCTATACATTTACTGATAAACTTTTTTTTCTTTTCCATGAATTACTGAGGCAGCAATGGTGGTATCTCCAAAAGTGTATATATTATATTTTATATTACACATTATACATTATATATGATATATTAATATATATTATATATTAATACATATTATATACATATTTATATATTACATTTTCCTCATATATACAACAAATTACCCTCCTCTACCTCCCTCAGTCTTAGTCTCACTATACCCTCTCTTCTCATCTCTTGTTAATGCCTATGTCCTGGAAGAAACTGACTTCCTCTTCCCCAGGAATCTTCAACTGTTATTAATCATTAGGGAGAGAGTGAATCCAAAATCCCCTTGGCTATCTGTGACAGAATGTTTGATTGTTCCATAAAGTTTAATTCTTATGCAGTTAACCGCATCTGATGAGCTCATGCGTGCAATGGCCTTGTCACCAAACTAGCACAAGCCCTCCTCACCACTCTACAGTGCTTACATTCTTTTCTTTCCCATCTTCCCTGATTGTCCCTGTGTTCTGGAGGGGATTATATGTATGTCACATTTAGGGTCTAGTGAATTTGTTTTTTTATTTATTTTTGGATATTTATTAAGATCGATTTTATAGACATTTATGTCATTTGCATGAATATATAGCTTATCAGCAAGAAATGTTTTTGGAGAGATACTTCATTTGGTAAAGTGAGGACCTGAATTTGATCTCCCACACCCATGTACAAACAACAGAGTATAATGGCACGCAGTTGTAATCCCAGCGCTAGGGAGATAATGGTGACACATGAATCTTTGGGGCTCACTGGTCATCCATGCTAGCCTTCTTGGTGGGCTTCAGGCCAATGACAAACTGTCTCAAAAATTGTAGATAACCCCTAAGAAAAGACTTTTGACGTTGTCCTCTGGCTTCCACATACACCTGCATGCACAAGTGAGCACACAGGCACACATAAACAGAAATGTTCTTCTTATTTAAACCAGATCTGTTGGCACACACCTGTAATCCCAGATATTTGGGAAGCTGAGGCAGGAGGATAGCAATTTCAGTGTCTGCCTGGGCTACTGAGTCAGCTTGTGTATCTTAATCAGATTCTCTCTCACAGTGAAATGTGGAGCTGTGGAGGTTACTGGGGACATAGCTTAATGGTACAGTGCTTCCTTAGTATTCCTGACAGCCAGAAGCCAATCCTCAGCAACGTTCCCCGCCCTTGCCACACACATACACCTTTTTATTTGTGGTGCCATTCCTAATTCTGAATATTTCTTATTTATTCATGTAGGCACTTTTTTGTATGTTTTGTTTTTTCATGTTGTATTTTTCCTACTCTTTAAGGTTTAACCTTTTACTTATTTATATCTACTCACTGGGAATTAGTTCACATCCCTAGAGTTTTATATACCAGATCAGTATTGGGTATGCAAAATATATATAAGGTAGGAAGCCTGTGTAGAAAACTGTAAGATCATGATGCATATCTAACTCTTGCAAATTAAAAAGGAAAGGAAGAGTTTGGATGAAAGTGTCTGCCACTGAAGTTTCATTCTAAGAAGGTACTTGCAAAACCAGTGGGCAGTTTTTGAGCCAAGATTGGCTGTCAAAGGACTCACAGGTCTATGAAGAATGATGCTCATTTAGTATTCCTGCTGCATCTGGTCATATGCTGGGAGCGGTCCCTGAGAAGTATGGCATGGACATGATAAACTTGACTGGGGCCTTTCTTAAATCATGTGCACTGCAAAGATTTGAGAGGCAACTTTTTATGGCTACTGCAGGAGGAGAATTGTGGAGAGCACATAGTTGAACCTTGCATATGAATTCACTCTAACATTCTCTGCCTTTTCAGGAGTACTTAACATAATTTACTTTCAGTTCAATTTTTTTTTAAGTTTTTTGAGGCAGGGTCTTGCTCTAGTCCAGGCTGACCTGGAATTCACTATGTAACCTCAGGATGGCCTCGAACTCACGGTGATCCACCTACCTCTGCCTTCCAAGTGCTGGGATTAAAGGCATGTGCCACCACGCTCAGCTCAGTGAAAGTTTTGATAAAAGCTTAATTTGACAATGCTGGTACATATGCATTACATATACTATACATATACATAGTGTGTGTAAGTTGTTTCAAAAATTTATTTTGAGACAAGATCTCCCTATGTGTCCTAGAGTTATCTTAGGCACACTATGTAACCCAACCTAGCCTAGAACAAGTGACTGATTCCCCTGCCTCTGCCTTCCACATGCCGAGATAGCTGTTGTCAGCCACCATGCCTAGCTTTGTTTCAACTATTTTTCATCCATCCTCTCCTTTATCAGTTCCTTCTTTTAGAATGGCTTAAGTATTCCACTTGATCTTCAATATCAACTGTGTAGCTATACTTTTTATTATTTAGTGATCATTCTAGAATTAAAAAAAATGTCCCTTTAATATGAATAAACTGTAACAGTATGTTATCAGTTATTTCCTCCAATAACTTCACATATTTGGCACATATTTTATATCTATATTTGTTATATGCCAAGACATTATATTTACATAAGTATATAAAAAGTTAATTTTAGTTTTAATTTTTTTAAATTTAAATTTAAATTTAAAATTAAATTAAATGTTAATTTTAAATTTTTTTAGTTTTAAATTTTAAATGAATTTTTATCTACACATATTAAGGGTTTCTGTGTTATTTTCTAGTCTTTCTTTCTTTCTTTTTTTTTTTTTCGAGGTAAGGTCTCATTCCAGCCATGGCTGACCTGGAATTCACTCTGTATTCTCAGGGTGGCCCCTAACTCTCAGTGATCCTCCTACCTCTGTCTCCCGAGTGCTGGGATTAAATGTGTGCACCACCACGCCTAGTCTTTTTCATATTTTCTACTATAGGGTTTTCTCATCTGAAGATCATCCTGTCATATTTCTAGTATTACATATTTACTGAAGACAAATTCTTTCAGCTTCATTGTCAGAAAAAGTCTATTTTGTCTCCATATTTGGAGAATATTTTGTCTGTGTGTAGAATTCTAGGTTGAATATTTTTCTGAGAGTAAATTATAGATTTTGGCTTGCATGATTTCTGATGTGAAATCTTTTTTAAAAAATCTTTGTTCTTTGCATGTAAACTGGAGGTTTGATGGATTCTCTACTTACCATTGGTTTTTAACTATCTCATTTGAGTTTTGAAGTGATTAGTTACTATTGCTTATATTTGCTCATTTTTAAAAATTTGATGGATGGGCTGGAGAGATGGCTTAGCGGTTAAGTACTTGCCTGTGAAGCCTAAGGGCCCCAGATCAAGACTCAATTCCCCAGGACCCACTTTAGCCAGATGCACAAGGGGGTGCACGTGTCTGGACTTTGTTTGCAGTGGCTGGAGGCCCTGGCGCACCCATTCTCTCTCTCGCTATCTGCCTCTTTTTCTCTGTCTGTCTGTCGCTCAAATAAATAAATAAAATAAACAAAAAAATTATGGATCTGTGGATTTATAATTCTCAAGAGATTTATAAAAATAAATCTATAATTCTTCAAATGTTTTTCTTTCCTCCACTTCTAGTATATATAAATATCTTAAAACTGTTTAAATTATCCAATAGATAAAGATTATGGTATATAAATCATTTTCTTCATTCAAGTGATGCTTAGAAGAGTTGTCAATTTGCATGTCTTCATCACTCACTCTGCAGTGCTGTTAAGGTCATTTTGTAAATTTTTCATTTTAGATTGCATATATTTCTTTCTAATTTAAACCATTCATTAATCTCTTACAATTCATGATGTCCTTTATTTTGATAAATATACTTATGATATCTATAGTCTTTATTTCTACTTCTATAATCCAATAATTTCTTTTTGAAGTTATTTTTTAAAAATATGTATTAGAGAGAGAGAGAGAATGGGCACACCAGGGCCTTTTGCCACTGTGACTGACTCCAGACTCATGTGCCACCATATGCTTCTGGCTTACTTGGGTTTTGGGGAATGGACCTTGGGTGTTAAGATATTTTTATTTATTTGAAAGGAAGAAGAGGGAGAAGAGATAAAGAGAAAGAGAAAGAAAAAGAGAGAGGGGATGGGAGAACAGGCACATGAAGGCCTCTTACAACTGCAAATGAACTCCAGATGCATGAACCATTTTGCATGCCTGGCATCATGTGGGTAGGGAATTGAACCTAGGCAGGAAGGCTTTGCAAGAAACTGCCTTTATCTCCTGAGCCATGGCCTCAGCCCTCATCTGGTCATTTCTGAATTGTTTTGGTTGACTGATTTTTCTCTTGGTTTTGTGTCATGTTCTCCCACTATTTTGGATGTTTAGTAGTATTTTATTGGATAAGAATTTTAACTTAAAAATAGCTATATCTTAGTGAGCATCTTTAAACATCTTTAAACTCAATTTTTTGAGACAGGTAACTTGAAGATTGCTTTTGTTGAGGGTGATTTGTTTTTGTTCTTCTGGTATTTTCAAATACAATTTACGTTGATATTCTATTCCTTCCTCTTACTTCTTTCCCCTTCCTTTTTATTTTTTATTTTTTAATTTTTATTTATTTATGAGAGCAACAGACAGAGAGAGAAAGAGGCAAATAGAGAGAGAGAGAGAGAATGGGCGCCCCAGGGCCTCCAGCCACTGCAAACGAACTCCAGATGCGTGCGCCCCCTTGTGCATCTGGCTAACGTGGGTCCTGGGGAATCGAGCCTCGAACTGGGATCCTTAGGCTACACAGGCAAGCGCTTAACCGCTAAGCCATTTCTCCAGCCCATTCTTTCCCCTTCTTACCAAAGCACCATCCCCCATTCATTTTCCTTCCTTCTGTTCACATGTCATAGCTTCTAATGTTTGTATGTATATACAAGGAAAATGTGTATAAAACATGCAAACATACAATAGTAACCAAAAATGAATACAAAGAAATTAGCAGGAAAATGGGGTAGGGATTATAAACGGAATACTTGCAACTTGTAATTGGAGAGATCTGAAGTAATTTTTACACGAAAGGTAGCTTCATTTCTACTATGTTGTCTTCCAAATGTCACTACTGAGTACTTTAATTTTTCAACAGTTATCTACATTCTGGATGCTGAAAATTTCAATGGATTTTAGTCCTGTTGTGTAGTATAGGATTAGTTTCATTTATAGAATTCTTGAAGTATTTCATCAGTGCCGAGGAATTTCACATTGCACATACACATTTTTCTACTAGACAATTTTCTAAACTGGACTCCTGTGACAGTTTCTGAAACTCATTGTCTTCATAGCTCACAAATTCTACATGCTTCACTTTCACCAAATTTTGATATCTATACCTTCAATGGAAAAATATTGTTATCCTCTCATTGTTTCCTTCCATACCACATCACAGTCTGAAAGTAACAGTAGAGAGAATATGGGCATAATTGTGGATCTCACCACATTTATTTTTCTAATACCTTGTGTCTAAGTTTTCTAATATTTGAAATAGTTCTTCAATAATTCATGTACTTAAAAATTATAGTTGTTTATAGTACAATGGCAAGTCTGGATTCTGTCATTTCACCCTAGCCCAAAGCTAAAGTCTAATACTAACAGTTGAAGAATTTTCTGGGCTGGAGAGTTTGCTTAGTGGTTAAGGCTCTTGCCTGTGAAGGCTAAGGACCGAGTTTACATTCTCCAGGCCCCATGTAAGCCAGATGCACAATGGTGGCACATGCATCTGGAGTTCATTTGCAGTGGCTAGAGGCCCTGGCATGCCCATTCTCTCTCTCTTCCTCTTTCTGTCTCTAATAAATAAATGAATACAAATTAAAAATAGAAAAATAGAAGTTCTCATTTCTTTTATTCTTATTTTTAAATAATGTTCTTACAAGAAAAATATAGACAGATAGAAGAAATTAAAATTGCTTTAAGTGGTATGCCCTAGATATCACTATAATCTAATTTAACCATTGTTTAATTAATCTTTCTGTCAGGACTGATGGAAATTAGACTATCTGCAGGGCTGTACAACTTACTGTTATTTAGGGGAGCCTTTCATAATCATCTATCCAGCTGTCCACCCCTCCCCACACACACATACACTTTATACAAAAGAGAAGGAATTTTTTTAAGGTGAGTGCTTTTCTGTGGGTATTTTCACTATGAAAAATCAAAGAAGGATTATAGGAAATCACTGTTGTCATAGGCAACCTGTCTTACTGTTACTGTGTCTTTTGAATGCTCCTGTATTCCCTGTTTACACACCCACACACACACCCCCACACACAATTGGACAGACATTTTGCCTAGAAAAACCTGTCAAGTATCTTTATGCGATTCATATCAGTGGTTCCTGAACAGGGATGCATAAATGCAATACTAAGGAGACAGATTTCTGGTATGCTTTCTCTACTTGTTTGCATGATGCCAAGTCAGTCACAATTGTCTCCCACTTCCTACATTTTAAAGTCAAATTGCATTCAATTAAATTTAATTGTGAGATTTTAAGATCAAGACCATATTCTGTATTTTTTTCAGTGAAAGTTAGCTTACTGAATAAGGGTAATGAAATATTTATTCATTCAGAGGTGACTGTATAAACCAGAACAATCATTCAAAAGAAAAATTTAGCATTGAGATTTTATTTTATTTTATTTTATTTTATTTATTTATTTATTTATTTTTTTTTGGTTTTTCGAGGTAGGGTCTCACTCTAGCCCAGGCTGACCTGGAATTCATTATGGAGTCTCAGGGTGGCCTTGAACTCACGGCGATCCTCCTACCTCTGCCTCCCGAGTGCTGGGATTAAAGGCGTGCGCCACCACGCCCAGCTAGCATTGAGATTTTAAATCCATTTGGTGCAGGTTTATGAATTTGCCAGTGAAAGAGTAATGTCTGAAAATCTGGAAAATCTGGAATATATATGCTGACTGTGTGTGTGTGTGTGTGTGTGTGTGTGTGTGTGTGTGTGTGATAATGATGTTGCATTCTTTTTCTGGAGTTAGTTATGAGGAAATGTTTATTATCAAATACTCATTTTTTTCACAATACCTGAGGTACAGTCATTACTGCTTGTTTTGATTAACTTACAACTGGGTATGTTGCTTAGTGTTAGAGTACTTACCTAGAAATTCATAAGATCATGTTTAATCCTTAAGAATACACCTACATGCGCTCTCGCATTTGCTTTCTCTCTCTCTCTCTCTCTCTCTCTCTCTCTCTGTCTCTCACCAAATATGGCTGGAAGACCTGTACTTGCTAACTATGGTGAATAGTTCACTGACTAGTTCATTCCTCAGAATTGAATCACTCAGGGATAAGTGTAGAGTGGTCCTTATCAAAAGGTGAGTGCTGTGCTCTTGAAGCAGGCTATGCTACTGCTGCTTCTGCACTTCCTCTACGTCAGAGTGGCCTGAAGACCACCAGACATTTAGCATCAGACCTCTGGGGGCATCTATGAAGCTGTACTAATTTCAAGATATGTCTTCCTATAGGGTGCTTCATGGGACTTAGGTCTCAATTATTCTTTCAACTCATTATTCTGATTAGTATTAGGGAACAGGGTTCAAAAGGGACACACACAGAGGTAGATCATCCTTTGAGTGAAACTTTTATAACAAAGTGGTGAGCTCCGAAGGAAAGCTTCAGTCCATGCAGGGAGAGCTGAACATTTTTTTTTTTTTTTTTTTTTTGTGAGAGAGGAAAGAAAGAGGGGCAGCTGTTAGAACAAGAGAAAATGTCTCCAAGGTCAGCTGACATTACCTAAGTACACTTAAGAGAAAAAAAAATAGATAGATAGATAGATAGATATGTAGATATATAAATATATATTATTTTCCTAGCTATAGCAGGTATTTTGATGAGTTTTAAGGACATTCCTGGATAATGGGGCTTAGTTAGTATGTTACTTGTGCGATGTAACAGTGGTCGGTATGTCTCTGGGCCTGGGAGCAAAGGATCTGAATGTTTTCCTACTCTGCCTATAGCCACTTTGCTATCTGGAAGGACTCTTTCCCAGGAGGGAGGCATTTGGCAGTTTGTAGGTCTACTTGATGATCTGGATTCTGATATGTTCTTCTTTCTAAGCTTGGATAAAGAGAGGGAGGGAAGGAGAGAGGGAGAGAGAGAGACAAAGGCTTTGTAAACAAGTGTCACTACTACCATAATAAATGCATTTGCTTGGAGCAGGGCTGGGGAGATCGCTCAGCAGTTAAAGACAGTCACTTGCAAAGCCAGCCTCCTGGTGGTTCAATACCCAAGCCACCCATGTAAGCCATATGGAAAAAGTGGTGCAAGTATCTGGTCTTCCTTTGCAGTGGCAAGAGGCCCTGGTGTGCTCCCTCCCTCCCCACACACATGCAAATAAACAAATAATTTCAAAAATAAATAAATGTATTTGCTCTTTCATTGTATTTTACTCCACCTTTACAAAACATGCATATGTTAGATTTTGGCTTAGGAGATACTTGTCATCATGTTTGCTCAACGTACTCCCTTCTGGCTTTACAAGATCACAACGATGCCTCTGTGCTTACACTGGCTCCCTCTGAATCTCTATTTGTCCCTCTTATTATGATTACTCATGTGGTCTCCATTTGTTTATAGAATGACAGGTCTAGAATTTCTAAATCGATGCCTTAGGTTGGGAGGGCTTTTCTAGGGGTGTTGTCTGCTACTATGTTGACATAGCAAGCTCACTGCCTTTTACTTGCATTAGAGATTTGTTTGGGATAGTCTGGGGGTGTGATTGAGACAAAGGGGTCAAGAATTAAAGCCCATCTCTTAGTGCTTCCATTACTTCCTATTCTTGAATCACTTTCTTTCTAATTCTGAAATCATGTTCATGCTTTTTTGTTGAATATAATATGTAACAAAATAATGTGGCACTCTCCAAAAAGCATTATGTGAAATGCTCATTGCAGTGTATGCTGATTATTATTTGTGCACCTAAAGTATTCTGGAGCCAAATAAATAAATATCAGGATGAACAAAATTAATCTTAGAACCCTTGGTTTGTATAAATACATTGTGTGAATTTTGATTCTTTAGTAGGAAAAATAATATGAAGGATCTTATTTTAATATTTGACTATAGGATACTTGTTTATTTTTTTCAATGAGCATCTCCTAAGACATATATTTCATAGAATTTTCTTTGGGAAATGCTGGCCAAGGGTATATGAATTATTAAATATTGATGTTCAGTCCTCCCTATAATGAATGCTGAGGGAACATGGAGAATTTTCTCCTGTGGTTTATGAACTTCACCAAGCACTTCAATTTATTTAGAATTAGGTCCAGAATAGTAGCAAGTCCCTTAGCTGCAATTAGGTCTGTCTTAGAGGTGAATAGTTCTTAGCATAGAAAGTCCAAATCTTGTCAGCTATTTTGATGTTTGCTGAATTTTGCTTTCAATTGTTTTCCAGGGACATGGAAGCTTCTATCAGATCTATATCTGGTCCTGAGGTGACTTTGAAGATCTGGGTCAGGAAACCATCATGTGTGTCTGTCAACTAGGCTTTGGGAAACCCTATCCCTATGTTTCTACTCAACTACACTTAGCAATTTGTGTAGCAGAATCACAAAAATATTTCACAGCAAAAGTCACGTGCAGGAAAAATGTGCATTCAATATCTTAATAAACAATCCTTTCCTTCTCTGTTACATTTAAGTGGATTCATGTGTTTTTCAGGTAATGTTTCCTTTTATCACATTCAGTTCAAACAACTACATATATCCTTATGTATATGAGATACATTCCAGCTCTAAGAAAATCACCATCTGTATGGTATCTAAAGCTCTCCTTCTAGAGCCGGGCGTGGTGGCGCACGCCTTTAATCCCAGCACTCGGGAGGCAGAGGTAGGAGGATCGCCGTGAGTTTGAGGCCACCCTGAGACTCCATAGTGAATTCCAGGTCAGCCTGGGCTAGAGTGAAACCCTACCTCAAAAAAACAAACAAACAAAAAAAAACAACAACAAAAAAAGCTATCCTTCTAAAACTCAGTTGACAAATGCTGAGTAGGCACTCTTCTGGGCATTAGAGATACAGAACAAAGGCAAGGGGAATTTTACATTCTCGAGGAGGAAAACTGGTATAAAAAATAAATTTCACAGAGTAATAAGTACTGGGCAGATAGTAAAATATAGCAATGATGTTGTAGTCTGTGAGGGCAACTTTATCTCATGTCAGATAAGGGGTCTCTAAGGACATAAACTGTAGTTGAGCTTAAATGATAAGGGGCCATTTATGTAATAGTTTAGGATACAAATCAGAGTGAGTGATAAAGTAGTGAAAATACCCTAAGGGTAGAAATAATTTTTACTTGTTTGAGAAACAACAGAAAAGGATCGTGTAAGAGAAGGAATGTGGACCAAGTAGAATATTGGAAAATATGACATTCAAGAGTCCAGCAGCAAGCCATGGTGGTGCACGCCTTTAATCCCAGTACTCAGGAGGCAGAGGTAGAAGGATCACTGTGTGTTCGAGGCCAGGCTGAGAATACATAGTGAATTCCAGTTCAGTTTGGACTAGAATGAGACCCTACCTCAAAAAAAAATAGCATTTAAAAAAAGAATTCAGAAGCAAGCCAACAGAAACCACCATAGCAGTGCTGAAGCATTTCGAAGAAGGACTGTGAATTTCACTCCAGTCATAAGAAGCCACAGGACAATTTTCAATGAAAGAATAACGTGATCTGATTTATCTGTTACAAAGCACATCTTCCCTGGGAACCACTTCCCAACAGAGCTGTCTCTCTCTTTTCAGGACTCAAACAGCAGGGAGGGAGGGAGGAAGGGATGGAGGGATGGAGGGAGGGAGGGAGGGGAGAAAATACTATTTGTGTGACCGAGTCTTTCTCTTTCTTGTCTGAGGGTGATGCTTCTTTGGCCTTTGAAACCATGCAGATAAGCAGGAGAGAATATTGGACAGGGTATTTGGTAAAATATTCTGTGCCCTTCATCTATGATACATGCTCCCAGGATAATAACATACTGTTCTGTAGGAAGGCAGATCTGTCTTCGTTCTAATCTATAGAGGTGTGCTCTGAGGAATGCTAGGCAGATTCACAGCACGAAAGGCTGACTACAAAGTTATAAAGAGTTGGTGGAAAAGATCATTTATTCAAGAAAAGTAAATTTGAATGTAGATCCTAATGTCACCTCTAGTTTGTTTGGCATTGGTGTCACCAACTACTATCATTTGCTGCTATTTCTCTTTGCTTCTGAAATTTGTCTTTCTCAAACGGCGACCTGAGTTTCATACAACCTGTAATTTAGAAATGCTCTATGTTGTAAATTGTACTTTGCTTTCAGTAAAAGCCTTTATGTGTCAAGTAGCAAAACAAGAATGTCATGAAAGAAGGTGAAGTTCCCCATTAAAGAAAGTGAAATTGGGTAGGGACTAGCTAATCTATGCTGCAGAAAATAAAAGAGAAGCTGATATGAACATGCCTATCAACTTACACTTACAAGATGGTGATTTTCTAGTGATACAGGAATATTTGGGAGCATGTGTGTCACTGTGGAATAGCACTAGAGGATTCTGTTTGCAGAAGGTCAAAGCCCCACACCTGCTTGATCACTATGTTTTGAATCTGTCTTTAATCTTCTGTCTTTGTAGGTTACACATTGTATCCTTTTTCTTGCTATTATGGAAATATTCCTGGGACAAATAGCATTGCTGCTTGCACTGTGACATTCACTCTCCTCTCCTTAACGATGATTATTATGGTGATGATGATGATAGTAGTGATAATAACAATAAAATCAGCTATTATTTATAGAGTGCTAAGCACTTTGTGTCATGATTTTGTCAAATTTCAAATGAGGGGGGTTAGATGGGATCAATTTCAACAGGAAGAAAATGAAACCACTTTCTTGCTCTGACAGTAGGACCATATTCAAGGAGAGGTCAGAAGATGGAGTTTCTAAGACAGCAATTTCCTCTCTTTTCAGCACTATAGATTTAGCCATGTGGGCACATCTTGGAAGCCTCTGCAGAAATTTTGATGGGATTAAGCAGAAAATAGTTCTCACTGTCATTTGAAGTAAGGGCCTTTAAACATTCTGGTCTTATTTGTCTTACCATACCATGTCCTTCTAACAAGAAATGGACTCTTCCAACTTTCAAATTGTCCACATATAGCAGTTCCCTATGAAGAGAAGGCATACAATACATCAGTGCCTGGTAGTAACAAGTTTCATAGAATCATCTGGCATATTATGCCCTTGTCTGTTGCTTCCTGATTATATTAAAGTCAGCTTGAAGGTCACACTTTTTGGTAAAAAAAAAAAAAAAAAAAAAAACCGATAGCTTTTCCTTCTGAGAAAATACTTAGTGCACTAGCACTTATTATAACTAGAGTTTCTAAAAGAAAAATATGAAAAGAGAGATGTGCTGTTGGCATTAATGGGAAGGAAGCTGTGTTTTTTGTCTCCATATTTATTTTATTTAAAAAGAGTGCAGAGACAATGGGAAAATTACATGATGTTTTTGTGTCTATGGCATTAGAAGTCACGTTATCCATGGTGACCAGGCCCTCTGCACCGATTTGTAGTTGTATCCCATCTCAGATGCATGGGAACCTTGCAGAAATATTTGTCTCCACTTGAGATAAGACCACATTGCTTTCAATTTTACCTTATTTAATCTAAGAATCATTCAGGAAAACAACTTACCTCTGTTCATGTCAGAAAATGTACATACGAGCACTGGTTCTTTATTTGCATATTACCAATGGGAGATTTGGTGTGGTCTATAGATTTGAAGACCCCACCAGCCTCATCACAGCCTCTCTGGGCACTGGAATTATTTTCTTCATTCTTATTGACAAAGAAAATACTCCTTTTGATCTTGCAAAATGACAGCTGCTTGTTACAATGTCAATATCTTGTCTATGTGCCCTACTGTTTACATACTACTTTTTCTTATTTGAGCCATAGTCTCTTACTGATCCTGGAACTTGTCATTATTTCCTGAGCTCTGACCATCCTTGAGGCCTCTGTACACTTATAGGACTGGGGTTACAAATGTACATGGTGACACTCAGCTGTTTACATGGGTCATCAGGCTTGGAGAGACCCTCATGCTTGCATGGGAAGCACTCTTAACCACTGAGAAACCTCTCAGGCCCAACATACATTTTTCTGAAAGAATTAGAAAGCTTTGTAATTATGTCTGTTTTGCAATATTTCAGAAAAAAAGTGAGTCTTATTCGGCCAGTTGTTTATCTTTGATTATTGAGACAAAGCTACCTTATAGGCCAGGTTAGACTTGAATTCACGATTATCTTACTGTCTCGACCTCTCCAGTGCTTGGATTTTAGACATGTGCCATGACCCACTTCATGGAGTCCTAGGTATGAACACTTCAGTGGTTTCCTATTGTCCTTAGGGTAAAACATAAGATTTTTATCCATCATGGCAGGCATTTTTGTGTTCAGACAGTCCTAAATGAAATACTGAGGAAATTAATTTATAAGAGGCAATGTTTGTTTTGGCTAAAGTTTTGTAGGTCCATGATTGATTGAACCATTGCCTTGGGCCTGTGGTGTGATAATACATCATGCTTGGGATATACCATGATACGAAGTTCTAGGCTTAAGGCCAGAAATCCAAAGCTAAAGGAAGGAGTCATGGACCTATAGTTTTCTTCAAGGATATAGACCCTAACCACCTCTCAGTGAGCTCTACCTCCAGTAGATTTCACCACCTCTCAAGAACAAGTGTGGGCTAAATCTTTAACACCTTGGGGAGATATGTATCATCTTAAGTACGTTGTGTATGTTGAGTTTTTACAGTTTGATCCATTATAGCTCAATAAACTAAAAATAAAAATAGTAATGTATTCAAATGACCTTTCATATATTGAGATATTAAAGCGTGTATCTCCTCTAGCTGTGTTAGTATGGTTAAAACACAGCAAAAGAGCACATCCTAGCCTGGCATGGTGGTGCATTTCTTTAATCCCAGCATTTGGGAGGCAGAGATAGGAGGACTGTTGTGAGTTCAAGGCCACCCTGAGATTACATAGTGAATTCCAGGTCAGCGTGGGCAAGACCCTACCTTGAAAAAAAAGAGAAAAAAAAGAAAGAAAGGAAAAGAAGAAACAGCAAAAGAAACTGACTACAGTATTGTCTGTTACACAATACTCTGCATAAATGGCTTTAATATTTCACCACTCACTTTTTTCTTTACAAATTAATGGACTTAATCCAGAAAATATATCAGCAGCATATAAATTCAATACATATTGGAAGCCAAATTATATGGAATTTAAGAAACTTCAAAATTTTATGTATTGTTTAATTTATAACTCCATAGAAATAAAAAAATGGAAATGAGTGGACTAGAAAGTAGAAAATGCCTGCAGTCATTACTAGCAAATAACTAGCAAAATAAGCAAGGGTGCTGTTTTCTTGGTGAACTGGGTACCAGCACAAGGGTGAAGGAGATTGACACAGAGAACAACCAACTCCTACCATATCAGATATCCAGAGACACAGAGGCCCCCAACACCTCATCACTGAAGCAGACCAAAAATGAACCCAACATGGCTCAGGGAAAATTTGAGAATAGGGGACAGAAAGAATGTCAGAGCCACATGTTGAGTCATGATATGCAGAGACATTTCTCCTACCCATAACTCCAGGCTAACTCCACAGATACGAAACTAATTAATAAAAAATGAATATTTTTTTTTAAAAACTACAGTATCCTCAATGGAATATGAGTGAGAAAGATGGCTTTGCCAAGAATGAAAGATATCTGTGGTCTATCAGTTCCATAGGACAAAGGGTCAAGAACAAAGTGAAATCTTCTGGAATTATGTTTGCCAGTAGTGCCAGAAGTCATAGTACCAAATAACACAGCAACTAGTTTGGGGGATAATTGGCCCCAGATATCTTTCCATAGCAGAAAAATTTGCATGTTGGCTGACAACAAATTTTGAGTATGTTAAATGAGATTTCTACTTAACATTCTTGTTCGTAGATGAATTTGGATTAGACTCTGGTCCATGTCAAAGTGAGAATGAATATTAATATTCTTTAATTTTGTATTTGGGGCATAATTTATTCATATGAAGTCCAGACCTACATATGAAATTCAGCACAATAATTAAGAATAAGGACCCAAAGAACCTCATGCTTCAGGCATTTAGCATCTGATATAATTTTGCATACTTAGAAGGTACACAGGAATGACCCTGATTACACAGTGCTTGGGTGTGATACATCATTCTGGAATTAAAAGAACCAAGTCTATGAAAGTAATTTAAAAATAGTTTGAAAAATGAGACAGACTTTTAAAAATACTTATACATTTTAGAGGTTTTGTAACCTTTTCCTTAACCTGTTCTATGATGATTGAATTCAAAACCCATAAGATTAATTTTCTGTCAAGTGGGCTATTTATTTTTTAAAAGTCTAAGAAATTAATCATCTTTAAATGTCTATGCAAAACAAAAGGAAATATTTTTTTTTCAATTTCTGAAAAAAAATCTTTTTGAAATGTCAGCGTGGTAGGTAACCCATTCATAAGAAAGAAAGACATGTACTTACAGTCATAATATTTTCATGGTGATTTTTAAGTATTAGAAAACAAAAAGTAACAGGAAACTCTTGGATACATGTTGACTTTTTTAAATCCTAAAAGGTAATTTTAAAATACTTCTTCGTTTTATAATATATAATCATATATATGTTTTATATATAATATATTCATATATAAAACATTTATCTATTTATATATATAAACACACATGTTTTATAATATATAAAAATTTAATATATGATATATATTAAATATATAATCTTACTTATTAAAGATGAAAATGTGCACTAATAAAATGGATGTGTTTGTTTAGTTTACATAAAGAATTAAATTATAAGCCGGGAGTGGTGGCACACACCTTTAATCCCAGCACTTGGGAGGCAGAGGTAAGAGGTTCGCCGTGAGTTTGAGGCCACCCTATGACTACATAGTGAATTCCAGATCAGCCTGGACTAGAATGAAACCCTATCTCAAAAACAAAACAAAAAACAAAATAATGAAATTTTAGCAGGTAATAGTGAGAAGGAGCATCCTAGGTTCTCATGTGTGAGCAGGAAGTTCTCTAAATCACTGGGCCACCTCTGAAGCCCTTGCTGTTCATTCTAAAAGGAAACTCATTGCATACATTAGCAAGAAAATGGTTTTAAGTGTCATATCACTGACAAAAATTACATTTATCAAACCCTTCATCATACTCTAACTTCTTATGACATAACACGTTACATGTCTCCTGACAATTATGTAAGTTGTAGTCTATTCTAAAAGCATTTATCACAAAGTGTTAAATTACCATGTATTTTAAGGAAGAGTATTATTCTTCAAAATTGAGCTGTAATTCCTTGAATTTTCTCCAAATAGGACCTGAGGTAGGTCAGTGGTAGAGTACTTGTGTGGCATATACAATTACTGGCAACTCTCTAAGAGCAATTGTCAAAAGGCACTTTAAAACTTTGAGAAGAAAGCAAACTTGGTTACTTCAAGTATAAGCATTAGATGGGCACATGTGTGCACAAGCACATGTTTGTATGTGTATTTATGTGTAAGTGTGTCTATATGTGTGTTTCTCTATTTCTGAATGCATAGTTACATATTAAATTTGACTTTTGTAAGACCATCTATTTGCATACAAAAAAGTATGTCTATAAAATGCCTATAAAATTCCACTTATGAAAGCATTCCTAAATAAACTAATATGATCACTTCTTGAATATGCCTTCTTTCCCTTGATTTTATTTTGAGATTTGATATTTTCTTTTTCCAGGAACAACTACCCTATGTAGAGTAGCTGCCCCAATCACTCCTCTTATGTAGTCTCATGCCCAAAGTAATTCTTTCCTTCCAGGAAGCATTTGCAAAGAATGTAAGTGTCTTATCTGGTCTTCCTTTATTTTATTCCTTATTTCTGTTAAATGGTACACAAGTGTTATTAAAACCATTTGTGTTCACCATTCATTGATAAAGTCTAGCAGGGAATGCACTAGTTTGGTGGCTCCCAAACCTAGATTTCTATCAGTAGTTACCGAGGTTAGCATTAAGAAGTCCCGGAAGCCATAGGTTCTTAGATTTTGCAGTGTTTCATTCCAGGCCCTTCTCTTATAGATCATGGCTGTTTATTATTCAAATATTTTGCATGTGCATGAAATTTTGCCCAGAGTATTATTCTCATGTATTCTATGTCAATCCCTTTTAATTTTTAAGATATACTTCTAGTGTTGACGCTTACTGGATGTGCTTCTGAAGTTTCCTAGGCTTAGTTAGAATTTATCCCACAATGTCATATACTGAGAATTAAAAGCTGGTGATATTATTTTTTATTCAGTCATGCTATTATGTGCTGTTAGTTTAGAGATTTGATTTACCTGTTATTTTCAAATGAGGAGCTAGTAATACAGGAATTTTGGGTTCCTTGTATATCAACGCATTGATAATGTGGGGTGTCCTTGTCCTGTGAATTCAAAGAATGAAATCCATGGACGAGAGGATAAGGTTCAAGAAGATTTTATTATAGCTTAAAGTTTTAGGAGTGAGGAGAGAAAGGAAGAGAAGCTCAGAAAGTAAGAGAAGGAAGCAAGGTGGAGCTCTTGCCCAGGAATGCAAGAAGGGGTTTGAGAAGCTCCCCATGAGAGAAGAAGACAGAAATCTTGCCCAGAGAGGTAAGAGGGGGTTTGAGAAACCCACTTCAAGACTCTGATCTGCTTTTTATGTGAGGAAGGCAAGGTTTTTAGGTAATTACAGACAAAGACCAGATTTCTCAGCTTTTCCAGTAACCTTAGGTAAGGATTAGAGTGTCTGTCATCTAGGAAGGGTGCAAACGTAATCTAGAAATCTTTCCTGGAGGGTGTAACATCCAGGTTTCTCCAAGCTTAGTGACATTTCCTGCTTTTAGTCAAGGGGGAAAAAAACGCATTCCCATTTGGGCTTCTGTTACCCTCACAGTCTAGCCAATTTCTATCTTCTATCACTAGAAGAAAAATCTTTGAATGAAGAGGTCAAAATTTAGAGCTCAGGGTTTGCTGCACTATCTTTAATTCCATGGATTCTCTAAGAAGAAGTTAAAACTTTAGGAGCTTTATTTTTCACCCCAAGATATTCTTTGTGGTCTTTTTGTGGATTTGTTCTCTGACACAGCATCATAATGAATCATTTGAGGAGGAAAAAAGGGTGTTTGGCACTGGAGTGCAGCTCAGTGAGAACACTTTCCTGGCAAGTGTGAGGAACTTAATTTCACCTAAGAACCACACAAAGATGAAGCGAGGAGAAGGGACATGAGTGCAAGGAAGGGAGAAAGATGAGGTCTTTGTAAAGTGAATGGCCATGCATGCTTGAAGGCAATTTATTTTCAAAACTATGATTTTAAGAGTTTATCCTGCAATGCACTCATATTTATATCATATATACATTGTTTTCATTCAAATGTTTAACATTTATAGCTTTCCTCCTGCCACCCTCAATAGGTAAAATTTAAGTTTACCTTTCACCGATTTAAGTTCACCTTTAATTTAAAAGAAAGATTATGTGTGTGGATGGGATGGGACACTTGCTATGCTTGGCACATGTGCACATTACATAAGGTTAAGCATATATCTTCTTTATGGTGAGGCCATTAAAATCTTCTAGCTTTTAGAAATATATACTATCTGGTTATTTATAGTATTCCTACTGTGCCATAGCACCTCCAAACTTCTTGTTCCTTATCCAATTCTAACTTTGTACCCACATCTCTCCCTGCCCCATTTACTCCTTAGCCTTTAGTAACCACCATTCTACTTCAATTTCTGTGAAATAATTCAAAATATTGTGCATTTAAGTGAGAACATGTGGAATGTGTCCACCTGTGCTTATTTTGTCTCACATAAGTATCTTGTGTTATCAAAAATGGTGAGATATATTTTCTCTTTTTTTTGTGAGTGGTGATATACATTGCATCCAGAGTCTTGCATATGGTCAATAAATGTTCTACCACTGAGCTATATCTCTAGTTAAGATTTTATTTTTTTAGACAGAATGAATTCAATTTGAGATATATAAAATGTGTGTGTGTGTGTGTGTGTGTGTGTGTGTGTGTATGTGTATCATGTTGATTGCTCATTTATTAGTTGATTTCATTTCTTGGCTACTGTTAATTATTGTAGTGAAAATGGGAGTACAGTTGTCCTTTGGCCTTTTCAACATACTGACTGGTCAGTCAGTCCAAATTGGAGTTACAACAGGAGGGCGAAGTGAGTCATCACATTCTTCAAGAAATTGTTTAGCCATTATCCCTGCCCTGCCTAACAAGGCTTCAAGATGACATTTACTGACCCCTACCTCTCACTGGATCACTTCTGGTCTCACCCTATGGCTAATGTGAAGAACAAAGAAATTCCTTCCCTTCCTCACCTTCCCCAAACTGAAGAGCCTATAAAGCCCACTATCTGTAACCCCAAGATGCCTGTTCCACTCCTGAGAGTCAGTCCTGGAAGTTCATGTCTTTCCCCCTGAATAAAAACTTCCATATTTGCCTCAGAGTGGTCTCCATGGTCCTTGGTCACTCCTGAACCTTAAATATGGTGCCCTGACTCGTATAGGAAGGCTTCTGATTGCTCTCTTGGATGTCCAGACCTCCTTTCCCTTGACCAGACCACCAAGGTGCCATTTGATCCTCTGAAGGCCTCAGACCATCTCTGCCTGATACAAGCTCTCACACCCTCCATGATTCGGCTTCACTATTCTTTTCTTCATTGTCACCTCCCTCCTTCTCAGTAAGTGTCCCATCTCTCTCTCGGGTTGGCCTGTCTTGGTTTTCACCCCTCCTCATGGAAGCCATGTCAGCACCCCAGGCTACACCCCTCGACCACTAGGCCCCAACCCCAGGTCTCCTGAAAGATGCACTCTGGACATCTCTGGTCTCTCTTTGGTCTACTGTACCTTAAGAGGTGCTGTTTGGTTGAGTTACAGCATCTTGGGACACCCCCTTTCCCTCCCTCCTCTCCCTCTCCCTCCTGAGTGCTCATCTTTCACTGCCAGCCTCTGTCATCTTCCACAGCCAGCAGCTTTCACCACCGGGAGCACAGTCGCCCTCCTCACCCACTAACAGGCTAAAACACCAACAGTTGTGACCTGAACGGCCTCTGCCCATGTGGGAGGTGCAGGTCTCGATCACCCTAACAGGCCAGAGGGTCATATTGGGGTTCTGTGTAAACCCAGCTTAAGCTGTGATTTATTTTTCTCTCACCTTTGTTTTGCTCTTTCCCTGTCTCCTTAAGAACTTAAAGCCTTTACGACTCTTGGACGACATCTTGTCTTTCTCTGCAACTCTGCCTGGCCAAATCCATAAGCTGGACAATGGGTCCAAATGGCCTGAAAATGATATTTTTGATTTCCAAATTCTCACTGAATTAAAACAAACTTCTGCCATTCTCACTAGGTCCTAGCGAAGGTGTCAGAAATGCACTCTCACTCAACCCCTCCTCCATACTCATCCTCACCCTCTGCTTTTGAACTAGACACCATAGAGGACCTCACCCCAACAGATCTTCCAGGTCCTCCAGCTCCCTCAGCCTCTCCTGACACCCTGCCTGGTAACAAGATTTTCTTTTAGTCTCTGGAGTTGTAAATACAACAGAAATTTAAAATGGAATGCATAACTTCTGAATAAATCAATGAATGAATGAATCTATGAAGGGAAATGGTTGTCGAGAGCCTATATGAAAAGTGCACTTGAAATGAATGTGTGTGTGTGAGTATGTACATGGCTCACAGCCCTAAGGCTGCAGAACGCTCTATGTTCTGAGCAGGGCCATTTCATTGTGGGAAAATTTTCCACCAAGCCCACTGTACTAGATGGCATAGCCAATTCTTACTATTGAGTGTCTCCCAGAAAGAACACTAAAAGTAATTAAAATCATAGACAGAATGCAAGATTCTCCTACTCTTATAGTTGTAAAATGACAGGTTTGAAAAGCAGCCCATACCCCTGAGGGAATTCTCCCTAGAATTTAGGGGGAAAATGGCTCTTTCTTAGCTTCCCTACCTTGCAGAGCCAGGGAACTGCAAGCACAGGGAATCTCAGGATCTTGGCCCCAGCATGATGATGAATGAATGTCAAGTTGCTATGGGGACTCCTTATAAGAAATTTGTGACTGTTTTATGTTTACTTTACCTTTCTATGCTTTCATGGGACTGCTAACAGACAGCAGCTTCAAGATTTATGTTTAAATTTAAAAGTATTCAATACTCAAATTTCTAAAATTTCTAATAATATTTCAATCTGCTTTCATATTTTTAAATGTTTTTCAGGAAAGTTATAAAAAACAAAGTTCCAAAAATCTATGTTTATTCTGGGTAAATAGCCTAAGTCAAATTGGATCTTAGAAAAATCTTTCTTTAAAAGAAGTTATTTCAAAAGGTCTTTTAAAGGGAAAAATGGTCATGTTAAAAGTCTTATGGTAAGGACAATAAGTTTTTGTCAATATTTATGAGATGAATGTGACCGAAAAAGATAAACTGGAGAGAAAACTTTATATGTTGGATGTTAAGTGTTTGATGAAAAAGATTGTTATAGAGTGGTTACATGGATTATAAGGTAAATGTATGTAGATGAAGGTATGAGTATTTAGATGACACTATGAGTAAACTTAAACAGATTAAAGACAAAGTACTTAATCAGATTACAGACTTCTTGAGACATAAAATGACTATTAGCCTAGGGCTTGCATCAGACTAACAAAGTATGGCCCTGGCTGGTAGCAGGATGCTATGGTATTCAGGTTGTAAGCTTAACTTCTAACTTATTGCTGTTAATCTGGTCATAATAATGGTTATGGAAGACTGAATTTAGAGTACCCAACTAAGTTAACTAGGTTCCTTTATTTGTCAACCTTTTAACTAAATCTGAAGGTTAAAATTAACTTAATATTTAATTCTCTCCTAAGGTTATTATATCTAGAACCCTGCCTCCAAAAATAAATCTCACAGAGGAACTATTTACTCCTTTTTTCCTACTTTTTAAGGTAAATAGACCACATTTAAAACATTAAACAGTATTTATCTGCCACACACTTGAAAACTATTTACCTCGTGGTGAACAGTAAAAAAAATTCTAAACAAAGTTATGTTGTGATTAAGATGTAATTCCTCCAACAATCAGTCTTAATACGTTAACTGTCACTTATGTCATTACTGAACTAGTTTACCAAAGTACCACAGAGAGAATTATAAAGTTGGTTAAGGTTTGAATAGCTATAGATTGTGTCATAAAATTTTGTGTATCTCTGGAATTCAATATAGTTCTATAAAATTGATTTGGAAGAGATTAAAAATACTTCTTTTTGACTCAGCAATTAAAAGCGCTTATTTGAAAAGCCAGATACACATAACGAAATATAAATTTGAAAATTGTTTGCTGTGGCAAGGGGCTCTGGCATGCCTATTCCCTCTCTTTTGCATGACACTTGTCTCATTTTTTATTAGATCATGGCAGTCTAATCCAGTTCCTTTATTCTTTGGGTATATTAAATATAGCTAAATCAATTTCAAGAAAACTAATTCATAGATTAATGGACATCTTATTTAACTTTTAAGAGTGCTAAATCTTCTCAAAAATGTATGTATATAAAGATATCCCAATTCTGAGAAGCTTAAAAATTATCTAATTTTCCATGTCTTCATATTTCTGCCGAAAATGTCACCATATAATATAGATTTCTTGTTTATTTTAAATTCTGTCAGCAGATCTTTGTTCATAGTTTACTCTCTGTAGCCTCATGTGCCTTAAATATATAAACTGTACTTTTTGTTAGTATCAGACTTTTCCCAGATTTCAGAATATTGTAATTTGGTTTATACAAAGCCCATGATGTTTAGCTATCAATAAGCATGCATCATCATGCCTGGATAAAACTGTAATTTTAAGATGGTTCTTGTCTTGTTCATGCTGGTTTTGCTAGATAATTATCACTGAGGTTATAATCTAAGACTTATAAAAAGTGACTTCTTGTGATTTTGTTATTTCAAAAGCTGAAAAAGCCCCCCATGTCTTCAAAATCCATTGTATACAATGTTAACATAGTTTGTCTAGGCCTCATGTAACAGTCATAAATATTTCTTTAGTTAAGCCTTAAAATTGTTCAATGGTAAAAAGTACTTATTTAAGAAATTACTTTGTGTCTGTCATACTGTCTATAATGTAACTCAACAATAATCAAGTTTTATTTTATTCTTGAGCTATGTATAATCAGTCTCAGCCAAGGTTTCACTTAATTAATTGTCTTATTCTGATATTTTAAGTTCATTGCTTATAGAGATATTGGTACTTAAAACATGGTAATACAAACAATGTTAATATAGTTTGTCTCAGCTTCATGTAACAGTCATAAATATTTCTTTAGTTATGTTTATTCAAGTCTCAGTCAAGGTTTCACTGAGTTAATTGTCTCATTTCTGGTATCTTAAGTTCATTGCTTAGAGATATTGGTACTTAAAACATGTTTCCTGCCCTAGAAAAATAATCTTAAATTGTTGCTCTACTTCCAGTTTTTTACATTAGTATACAGACTAACCAAAATTGTTTTCAAACACAGATGCTAAGTTTTTATACTGTCTTGTCTTCTTCCTGGCATACAATTTCTAGATTAAGTCAATTGCCTTAAAGTTATTGATAAAAATATTGTTTTCAGGGCTATTAAAATGTTTTACCTAGGGCCTGGAGAGATGGCTTAGCGGTTAAGCGCTTGCCTGTGAAGCCTAAGGACCCCGGTTTGAGGCTCCATTCCCCAGGACCCACATTAGCCAGATGCACAAGGGGGCGCACGTGTCTGGAGTTTGTTCGCAGTGGCTGGAGGCCCTGGCGCACCCATTCTCTCCCCCTCTCTCTATCTGCCTCTTTCTCTCTCTGTCTGTCACTCTCAAATAAATAAAAATAAGCAATTTAAAAAATGTTTTACCTATACTTATAACTGACAAATGCTTAAAAGATAGAATGTTTATGCTTTCTATGTCCCAGATATAGCTTACACTGTCACTTGACAACTAAACTTAAATATTAGTCAGAATGATCTTAAACTATTGTGTCATTCTCTAACCAGAACTGCTTTGCTAACAAGATAGGCTCTGCACCCTTTTTAACTAATTTGTTTTCCTAGTCAGATATATACAGTCTCTCTGAGTGAGTAATAACCATATATAGAAGCCAAAATCAACTGGAAACATTGGAGTTAAATGGATAACCAATATTTTGGTTCCTGCTCCAGGGTCAAAAGGCCACAGGAGATGATGGGGCACTTGAACTTCTAGCCTCTGGTAAGTTACCTATTTTCTTGATCAGAGAGGATGTGGAAACCCAGAAATGATTGCCAAGTCAGCGTATCTGCAACAGGAGAGTTGCATTGGAGGAAAATCAGTCCTTCAGGCTTCCCAAAAGAGGGAGAACCACATGGTCAGCATGGCCTAGACTTATTCTAGCAGATGACACTGTTGAGAGTCATAGAACTCCTCACAGGTCCCTGAAAGTCTCTCCTACAGAGCCATTATTGACCTCCAAAGTATACAACTAATTCTGACAGCCTACATGCTGATTTACAATATTAAACTCTAACATTAACTCATGCCTTCTGCCTCTGCCTATTGTTGGTTAACTTCACCTACCCTAACCCTAGCTCCTCCCACTTGCCTTTGCCAAAATCAGTGCTATTCCTCAGACCCCCTCCTTCTTTAGTTGTTACCCTATCTCATCCAGGGACAAGTACACTGCCACCCCAACGGGCCTTCTTCAACTTAAACTCTCTCGTGTTCCCACTCTTCTCCCAATCCCAGAATGTTCCTCTTGACACTAATGCCCCTCTGCCTCCTCTCTCTTGCCCCAAGCCCTCTATCCCTTGCCTCTGAATGCTCATCCTCCCTTTACACTTAGCTTTTGATGTCATAGCTATTGACAAAGATAACAAGCTCCTTTATTCTCTCTGCTGCCTTCTCATGGGATGCATACAGCCCATCTCCCTCACCTTCTCTATAACAGGTGTCTGCCAGTGACTGCTCTTATTATGAGATAAATCTCTGCTTCACTCAGGACCAAGTCATGGTAATATGCTACACTGGCACTGTTGATCTCATCACTCTGCCACTTCTAGCCACCATGGCCTCCTCATCACTTGCCCTGAAGAGAAAGACCCATCAACTGCCTCTCTCATAACAACTCATTGCCCTTATGGTCAGCATGAATCTTCGTCTCTTATCATTAACAAAAGGCTGGAATGTTAGGTCAGGACAAAATGGACTTACAGCAGGAGGGTGAAGTGAGTCATCCACATTCCTTAAGAAATTGTTTAGGCATTATTCCTCCCCTGCCTAACTAGGCTCCAAGACTAGATTTACTGCCCCCTTATCTCTCACTGAGTCACTTGTGGTCTTACACTACTGCTAATGTAAAGAACAGAGATTTACTACCCCGACAAAGAAATTCCTTCCCTTCCTCATCTGCTCCCAACTGAAGAGCCTATAAAGCCCACTATCTGTAAACCCAAGTTGACTGCTCCATTCTTGAGAGTCAGTCCTAGCAGCTTGTGTTTCTCCCCCAAATATAAACTTCCACCTTTACCTCAGAGTGGTTTCTGTGGTCCTTGGTCACTCCTGAACCTTACACTGATTTCATTTCTTTGGATACATATCCAGGAGTAAGATTGCTAGATGATATGATATTTCTGTTTTTAACTTTTGAGTATCTCCATGGTATTTTCTATAATGAATGCCCATTCCCACCATGAGTGTGTGTTGTTCTCTTCTCCACACCCTCACCAGCAGTTGGTATCTTGAGACATTTTAGTAACACCCACTCTAATTTTAGAGTGAGTGGATATGTCATTGTGGTTTTGATTTTCTCCAATAATTGATATTGAGGAAAATTTCATAAACTTATTGGGTACTTTTATATGCCGTTTTTGGAGACATATATTTATGCTTACTACAAACCTTCAGTGAAATATGATTTATACTGACGAAAAAATAGAGTATATATTGCCCATCTTTAAGTCAGCTTATTTACCATTTCAGCTATTGTAATCTTGGACTTCCTTACATATTCTGCATATGAAAATTTTATTTGATGTATAGCTTGCAAATGCTTACTCCCATTCTAGTATGCTGTGTTCTTTGTTTTTCACTATGCAAAAGCTTTCATTTTGATATATCTCTTGTCTATCTTTTGCTTTTGTTTCCTGTTCTGCAGGGGTCTTATAAAAAAAAAAAACTTCTATTTGAGTGCCCCAAAAGATTGTTTGTAGTTTTATCTGAAGAACACTGAATACTTTATAAATTTTGATTCCTTGCTGGCTTTGAGATCTGAAAAGTCAGCATCAACATTTTCCCTCTTTGTAGCTGGGATTTAAGCCGATAATCTTAGACTTTTGGAAGGAAGGCCTTCACTGGCTATGATAGGAGAAAAATTGGGGAGTTTAACTCATTTGTTCCCATGTTTCCACCTTTTCCTCTCCTCATGGTTTAAGTGGCCAAATACAGATTTTTGCAGATGCAAATCCCAAATAACAAAATATGAATGTTCCCATGAACTACTCCGTGACCTCCAACTATTCTTTCAGTAATGCCAAGAATAATTGTTACTCAAAAAGAATCTTTACCAAAATCTAAACAGAATTCATAAAGTCAAAAGCAAGGCAGGAAGTAATAAATTTCACTTTATCAAGGTCAAAGTGAATAAACTTCCAGGGAGATATCAGGGCTGCCAATAGCACTTTAATTTGGCAGTGGATATTTTTTGACTGTTGCTATCAAAGAGTCTAAATGTGGCTAGTGGTCTGGAGTGTAATGCTAACACTGAGAAGCATGAAAAGAATCTTTTTGGGTACTGAAAGGCTGCAAGCTTTCTTTCTTAGAATCTCCCTTTCAAGTTAGCCTGAAGCGAGACTCTGCTGGGCCCTGACGCTAGCTTTATAAGGTTTGCATATTAAGTAGAATGCATTCCTATATATGGCTCGTGGAGTCAGGTGTGTCAATCTGCATATGGCAACCAGCCATCTGTTAGGTACATTTTGGAGGCAGTGTGAAGAGGCAGTTCTGTGATAGCTGAGCATCTTGCTGATTGGAATGCTACACTTCTGCTATTTGACTCTGTCCAAGGGACTCTGAGTCATCCTGGGCCAAATTGGCTGCTGAGGTGTGACTACTCCTTCTGTTAACATCCCATAATGTGTCATGATGCTCATTTGAGGATAGTACAAAGGCTCTGTGGATTGCCATGTGAGTTTTTCACATGAAGCTTCCTAACACATGGGACAAATCTGAGCCATATAAAGATAGCATCATGAGGGAGGATGGAAAACTAGATAATAGACTTAGAGCCATCCCTTGCACAAATGTTGTTCAAAGATTGTCCTTCCCAGGAGCTTCCATTTTCTCATCCCTGATGTGATAAGGTTAGAGACCCTGATGTGGAAAGATGAAGGATATGGAAGCTACTAGGTGAGGTGTACTGCCCTGATCCTGTTAGCATAGATGCCAACTCTATAGCTAGGCCCAGGTGTTTGTTGGTCTGAGTAAACCTCATGATATTTCCATGTGGCTTCACAGAAGCATTCTGTGTACAGCTCATGGACACAAACTTGTTTAGGGAATTAAAAAGGTTGCAATGTTATCTTAAATTTAGAGTTCTTGTTTAAAAAGTATTTCCAGGTCACTTTAATCCGCTGGTAATATAAAGGTTTCCAAAACCTGTCACTGCTTATTCTGTCTCTTTTCATCTACAGGCAAGCAAATTAGCCTTCATCAGCACCATTGGTTGCTGGTAGGCTCAGTCAAATGTCATCTAAACAGCTCTTGTTTAGTGTGTGGTGTGAAGCAGAAGGCCTGAATTTGTTATTTGTGAAACAAGTAGATGGCTTCAACCTGTTGTACTAATTTCATTATTTTTAATATCCATCAAATAATGAAACTCTATAAATTATTGTCATCCTACTAACCATATTTGAGAATAATAAACAAGAAAATACACATTACAGTACTTAGAGCACATTAGGCATTGAATACATTTCCCCTCAACTTACTCCCTTTTTATATGGCCTGTCAACTGTTACATTTTACATAAGGTCTTTTGTCACTAATAAAATTTGCCTGGCTCCCCAGAACACACAATTTTAGCTTCACAATAATCCTAAAAGTAGACTTCCTTTATCTATTTACTGTAAGATTAAAATGAGGGCTTGGGAGATGGCTCAGTGGCTAATAACACTAGCATCTTAACCATGAGGGCCTCTCTGGCCAGAGACTACCAAGTTTGCCTTCCCCTAGCCCAAGTAAAACCTAGCATGACTACACATATCTATAATACCACTAACTCTACTGACAAGGGAGAGGGTGGTAATCTGGAGAGATAGACTGGATAATCACTAGGGCTCACTGACAGACAGCAGGTCTGGTTGAAGGGGAGAAAGAGGCCTCAATTTTTAGGAAACACATGGATGCCTGAAACTCAGCATTCTCTTCTGGCCTCCACATGCATGCACAGGGGCAACTTTTATCTGCCCACAGATGTATAAACCACACTTCACACACACCATGCCACACACAAACTCTACACAAAAATAGAAGAAACTGGTAGTCCAGAGATTAAGTAATTGACCACTCATATAAGGAATAAATTACAGAGTTGAAAATTAACTGTGTATTTGTCTTAGAAATGAAAAAGAAAAAAAAATGCACAGTGTAAGCATCGCTCACAAGTTAGGGATAAAAATTACAGTAGTTTGGATCTTGAGTATCTCTGCAAAGTCCACATATTGAAGTTATGTTCCCTGGCCCAGGGCACTACTTTCTGATGTTAAAACCATTAAGAAATGGGGCCTAGTTGAGGGAAGTTATCAAGAACATATAATTGAAGGAGATATTGGGACCTCAGCCCTTTCTTCAGTTCCCTGGGCACTAGGAGATAAGTAGCTTCTTCTGCCATGTGCTCTTACCATGACATACTTATCACAGATGCAAACATAATAGAGACAACTGTTCATGGACTGTAACCTCCAAAACTGTGTGACAAATTAAGTCTTAACTATTTTTACGTTGATTTATTTCATGTGTTTGCTATAGCAAAAACAAAACAACAACAAAAAACCTTCTTTCCTAAAATTTTGAACTCTGATTTGATAGCTTCAACAGCTAGTATACACTATGCTTGTCTAAAGTATAAGAAAAGAAAGAATGAATGAAAGGATATATACTATGGGATTCAAACAAGAGGTTGCACCATGTCACATGACTTATTTTCTGACATTTTTCTCTATGTCTTCCTCTTGGTATGTTCTTCATAGTCTCTCTTCAAAAATAAATGTGTACTAAGATACCCACTGGACAAAATTTGTCCAATTAATGTGTGGGAATGCTATTTCCAGCATTCATGGCTCAGTCCAGAGATCAGGGTTTCTAACTCGTCTGACCATTACCTTTCTTTGGCTATGATGGAAGAAAAAGCCAGCAAAACATACAATACAGGGCTGGAGAGATGGCTTAGTGGTTAAGCGCTTGCCTATGAAGCCTAAGGACCCCGGTTTGAGGCTCGATTCCCCAGGACCCACGTTAGCCAGATGCACAAGGGGGCGCACACATCTGGAGTTCGTTTGCAGTGGCTGGAAGCCCTGGCGCGCCCATTCTCTCTCTCTTCATCTCTCTCTCTCGCTCTCACTCTCAGATAAATAAATAAAGATAAAACAAAACAAATTAAAAAAAAACATACAATACAAACACATTGTGATGGTTACTTTGATTGCCAGCATAATTGCATCATGAAGCAGCAAAGGGGATTAGTGAAACATACCTCAGGGTGTGTCTGTGGGGCATTTCCAGAGAGGAGTAAATAAAGGGAGATGCAGTTGGTACTACCCAATAGGCTAGAAGCCCTGATGTTACAAAATAAGAAGGATCATTTTATCACAGGCATTCTCTCTCACTGTGGCTCCTGAATGCCATGATTGGAACAGCTCAGCTCTACCACAACCTTGTGCTATGATTCACTGCCTTGCTACAGCATACCCTGGATGAAATCCTCTTGAACACCCAAAATAAATCCATCCTTCCTTAATGATTTTCTCCTGTGTTTGTCCCAGTGACAAAAAATGACTGACACACTCATCAAAGGGAAATGAACAGATGAATCAAATTGGTGTTAATCCATTGCAAAACATGGATGGAATAAAGTTATAGCTTCTGAAAACTGATGCCAACATTGAAATCCAGGAGAAAAAATATGAAACAAACCATTAGCAAAACAGACTTGTGAGAGATAATTGACCATTTTGACTAGAGTGGAGGTGCTAGAAAATCAGCAGCAAATCTTCCTTATTCATTTATTAAAGGTTTCAGCAAAAATTGATGATAAGACTGATACAAATCTTTTTTAAGATACTTAAAAATCGGTGTTAAAGATGCCATTTTTAAGGAGGGGGCATATTTAGCAGAGCAGCTAAAGAGAGGAATTCAATCCAAGTTTATTAGTCATATATATATATATAAAATCACCAATTACTTCTATTAGAAGGAATGAAGTAAATCAAAACATACTGATTGCCCAGTTAAAATTCAGAATTTCAGCTGAACAAAGTTGAGGGTAGAAATAAGAGACTCCATGATTTCAATAGAGTTGCATTTTAGTTTAATAAACAGGTAGAACAGAAAGAGTATGGACTATGGGCACAATTATGGAAACCAACTAATACACAAGAATTTTCACATCTCTACTTAAATTGATTTGAATTTTCCTTTTGCTTCCTTTTTATGTAGTTCTTATGAAACAGGAAACTAACATTTTTTTTTAATGTCACACTAACAGGCTGCAATTAAGACAACTATTATTATTATTATTACATGTGCTTTATTGATGAGGAGGTTGAAGTTCAAACCTTTTATTCAAGTCTCACATTTCTTTTGTCAAGAAACATCATGAATCCATATATATATATATATATATATATATATATATATATAATAAAGATATTACGATGAATGATCTCAAAACTGTAAAACACAGTGCTTCTCCTCAAAGTGATTATCTTGTACTGGGAACAACAGATAAGTAGAAAAATAGGGATAATGCAATGTATACTGTTACCTAGTTATCATATATAAGGAGTAAAGAGAAGTGGGATAAACAAGTGGCATAGCTCTACATTTGGAAGAAATTGGGTGAGAGCACAGAAGATGTGTCATGAAAGAAGTGACATTATGTTAACTTTTAGAGATTAACAATGTGGTTGCCACTGTGCTCTGTCCCACATCCAGTGTGTATTAAGTTTAATGTGGAAATATGTCACCTGAAAATCTTATCACAAGGCTAGTTCTGGGTCTGTGGGTCTGGTTTAGATACTTGACACTCTCTGCCTCAGGAGCCCATGTGGAATCAAGTGGGTAAGGTGCTAAAGCACAAAGGTAAAATTGAAGAGTTCTCTACAAGTATTGGGCATCTGAATCTGGACAGAGCCCCCGGGAAAACTAAAACATCAGGTATGAGAGGAGAGAAAAACACTAAAAGTAGCAGAGGGATAGGAGAGAAAACAAAATGGAAGGATGGTTTAGAAATTAAAGGCAGAGAGAATAAGGTGGAAAAAAGCAGCCGGGCGTGGTGGCGCACGCCTTTAATCCCAGCACTCGGGAGGCAGAGGTAGGAGGATCGCCGTGAGTTCGAGGCCACTCTGAGACTCCATAGTGAATTCCAGGTCAGCCTGGGCTAGAGTGAGACCCTACCTCGAAAAACCAAAAAAAAAAAAAAAAAAAAAAAAAAAGCAATCATCTTGACTGCTTTATAAAGTTGGAGTTAGTAGGATATAAAAATGATCACTGGATTTAGCGTCTCTATTAGTACTGTGGCCCACTCCAAACACAGTTACCATGTAGAATTTTTGGACTACACTGTTCACCATGTTAATAACCAGCTTCATGTTGCTTCTACAAACTAAGAACGTGGCTTATGTGAATTTGGGGAATTGAAGGTATAAAATGATGCATTGTGAACACTGAAAAATATTTTTGTTTTAAACTTAAATTTTATTTTTGACACTTTCATATACATTTCTATAATGCATTTTAATCATATTCACATCCTGTTACCTCTCTTATTTACCTCCTACTTTCACTAAACTACTTCCCAACAAATTCATAGCCCCCTACTTTCATGGGTTTCTTTTGTGACTCATTGAGTTAAATTAGGGTTGCTTTCATGGGCATTTGTGGTATACTATTTACTAGAGCATGGGGAATGTACCCACATATTTCCATAGTAATTTTTATATTGGTTACATGTTGAAATGACAGTATTATTTTGAATAGTATTGGACTAAACATACATTGTTAATTTTATTTTATTTGTTCTTATTTTTAATGTGATTACTGGAAGTATTTAATGTGCATGTACCATTCACAGTGGGTTTCATTTGCACTGTTAATCCAGGCAAATAAAAGTTGGACCATGAGTGAAAGGATGTAAGTATATCTACACAATGAGTAGAGAGAAATGCTGAGTCTCTGTAGGAAAGTATTTAGAGATAAGAGAGACATGAGCACATTTATGTATTGAATTGTGTAATAATATTATTTAAAGTTGTCAATTTTCTAAATATAGCTTTGATGGTAGGTCAAAGATACTAATATGGCATTTTTTAGCCAATAGATTGTACTTGGCAATTTGATTTCCTTTGGAGTTCTTTCAGAAGAGCCAAATAATATTTTCTAGTATTTTTATGTTTATTTTTTATTTTAAATTCAAAATCACCTCATTATTCCATGTAATTTAAAGATGTGTTTTTTTGTTTCATTGCTAAGTTTACTTGTTTTTGGTAGTCATTTCCTTTGTTCATATCTTTGTACATACAGCATTTGAAAATATCCAACAGAGTTTGAGTTCTTAAGTCTGCCTTTTAATCTTTTAATTGTCTTTGAATAATTTGGTTATTTTTCTTGTAGTTTCCAAGAATCACTGATTGATCCTTAAAAAATTAGCTATCATGTTTTTTGCCTTCCAAACATATCTTTTTAAAATCTCAGATAATAATTATTACTGCTTGTTCTTGTTAATTTATAACTGCATTTATTAAAAAACTAAAACTAAATGTAGAAGGTAAATTCAGAACTCTTCATTCTGTCAATATACAGACTCAATATTAAGTTGAAATTTTAGATTAAAGCAAAATGTTTTAACTAGAGAAGGCAAAGGTATTTGCATTAGCTAATAAAAGGTGAAGGAGTGAAAATAGACAAACCATTTAGGTGTGCCTGATCTGGAAGCAGGAGAGATGATAAATCTTTGGAGAAGAAGAGACAAACATATAGAGTGAGTAGCACTGAGAAATGTCTTGAAATCCAATGATATGAATGCTAATGGCCTAGAGAAGAGTAGGAATCTTGTAAGCAACACAAATTGGGGCCAGGGTGTTTGCTCAATGGGTAATATGCTTGCTTCACAGTATAAAGACCTGAATTCATATCCCTAGGAACCATGTAAAGCTGGACACTCTGGCATGTGTCTGTAAATCCCAGCACTCCTAAGTTGACATTGGAGGCAAAGATGAGAGAATCCTCAGAAGCTTAGTGTATGCAGTATGAACAAGTGACATGGCCTTAAAACAAGATGGAAGGGGGTGCCAACACCCGAGGTTTTCCTCTGAATAACACACATGCACTGTGGCACTTGTACATAACACATAAATACACACATAATTCATCATATACACACATATCTATACCTACAAATATATAAAAAGAGAATTCTGAACAGATAATCTTCATACAATTCTATTTATTGCCCATTCTCAGTGGCTTTAGTACAAGGTTTTATTCTACTTTAATAGCATTAAAAATGTTAATATGTAAATAACTTAAACTATAGCTGTAGCTAGAATGACACATGTGCCATAGAATTTCTTCCTGAGGAATTTTGTGGGAAGGAGGTTGAAATTGTACTTGGTCCAAAGGTGGGTGGGGGGATGTTGTCATGATGGGTGTTTGCGTCAACTGGTATCTACACTTGTTTTATGTTTTGTTTTGTTTGAAGTATGGTCACACTCTAGCCCAGGATGACCTAGAATTCACTATGTAGTCTCAAGTTGGCCTCAAACTCACAGTGATCCTCCTACCTCTGCCTCTCAAGTGTAGGATTAAAGGCATGCACCACCACACCCGGCCTAGAATCTGTACTTGTGAGAGGACTTGCAGATACTTACTTCACTGTTCTATCTTTCTTTCTTTCTTTCTTTCTTTTTTCTTTTGATTTTGGTGGAATCAGTACTAGGTAAAGTCAGGGAAGTTGTAAAATCACATTGTGTGGCTCATCTACTCTGGGAATCCCTACTTAAAAACAAGACAGGAATTGTAGACTGGGAAAAGCAACAACCATTGTCCTTTTACTTTTTCACTTTGGCAGACATTCATGATAATTCAGACAGCTTGCTGTTTGGATTGCTCTTGATGCTTACCATTGCCCAGGAGTGGTCACCCTATTTATAATTCATCAACACTTTTAAAATATAATTTTTATTGGAAACTTTCATATATGAACATACTGTAAGATATTTGTCATATACCCATTGGTTATACTTTTTTGTCCCCTTTCCCTATCCCCATTCCATTCAGGATCCCCTGAGTATGAGCTTTATCTGTAATCACCCTGGGGTCATGAATAGACCAACCAGTCTCTGTGGGAAGGACAACTTCTCCAAGTATGCCTTCCCACTCTGTGGCTCTTACATTCTTTTATCCCCATCTCCCATAATGTTCCTTGAGCTTTACAGGGTGAGTTATAAGTCCCCTTTAGTGTTGAGCTCTCCAGTGGTCTTCATATAGAACTGTTGGAAGCTTCTTGCTTTTCAGGTAACAGCAGAAATACATATATTTAGGTCCTATAGGGAAAGAATAGTATAAAAATATCCAATAAAACCAAAGTATACTATAACACAGATAAAAGGTCAATACATAGGAATCCAATACAAAATGTATAGTGTTATGTACCATAATGTTGCAGCAATATTACTGTCATAGGTACAGATTCCCTTGCACAGTAAACTATAACCAATGATCATATATACATTTGTGGTGGTTTGATTCAGGTGTCCCCCATAAACTTAGGTGTTCTGAATGCTGGGTTCCCAGCTGATGGAGATTTGGGAATTAATGTCTCCTGGAAGTAGTGTATTGTTGGTGGGGGCTTATGGGTATTATAGCCAGTTTCCCAAAGCCAGTATTTGGCACACTCTCCTGTTGCTATTGTCCACCTTATGTTGGCCAAGGGGTGATGTCCACCCTCTGCTCATGTCATCGTTTTCCCTGCCATCATGAAGCTTCCTCCTTGAGCCTTTAAGCCAGAATAAACCTCTTTTTTCCCACAAGCTTCTCTTAGTTGAGTGATTTCTACCAGCAATGAGAACCTGACTACATCAGTAAAGTGGTACCAAGGAGTGGGATTGCTGCTAGACACCTGACTGTGTGGGTTTGGCCTTTTGGAGCTGATTTTCAAGAGGAATATGGAAGGATTTGAAACCTCAGCCTAAGAGATGCCTTGAAGTGCTGTAAGTACAAATTGATGGACTATTCTGGTCAGAGTTGAAAGACCTGAATGCAGTTAGAACTATGGACTGTGAAGTTTGGCCTATGAGGGTGAGAAAGAGCTTTGCTGGGACTAAGCTCACAGATTGTGTGAGAAGCTTGCTGTTATGCCCATGTCCTGAGAAGTTGTGCAGGGTTGCTTTGCATAGAAATAAACTGGAGTGAGCAGAGGGATATGGCACAGAAAGAAAAATCTTTGAGCAAACTGCTGCCCCTTCAGCTTCAATTGAGAGATTATAACTTTTGAGACTGGGCTAGCTAACCTACTTTATGGCAACAGGAAGAATGTAGACTCCTTTGAAGGGGCCTGAGTGCTCAAGAAGTGTCCTATTCTTCAAAGTCTACTTTATTCCCCCCTGGATTAACAAATTGGCACCCAACCTAGTATTGTGGAGTATAAGAAATGCAGGAAAGAGAGGGCCATTGAGTTTGCAACATGGTCTTGTGTTTTGGAAACAGCCATGGGCAGTGTGAAACAGGTTTGCTGGATGCCTGCATGGAGACCCCATGGGGCCATGAGGATGAACCGTGGATTGCAGAGGAGATGCCAGGCCCACGAGATGGCTACTAAGGAAAGCTGCCAGCCCCGATGAAGTTTTCCACAACAGTGAGTGGCCTAGCTGGAGGGGCGGAATTGGAATGCCAGAGACTTGTTGCTGGTTAGAATTAGCAGACTTGGAGATTTGTCACTGGCTACAGTTGTTGGAACTACAGCGTTTGATGTTTGCCCTATTTAAATTATGTATTGCTGAATATTTCCTTGCTATGCCCAATGCCATCTTTTGCTGTGGGAATGTTTATTCTGTGCCATTGTGGTTTTTTTGGGGGGGGAGAGAGAATTTTTGGTACTATGGCTCAGTGAAAAGATCTTAGGCTATGGGGATGTAGGAACATCATTGGAATTGATAAAAATTATGTGGACTCTTAAAGTCATACTGAATGCATTGTATTTTATATCATGTATGGTTATTAGTTTATGGGTGTCAGGGGTGGAATGTGGTGGTTTGATTCAGGTGTTACCCATAACTTAGGTGTTCTGAATGCTAGGTTCCCAGCTGATGGAGATTTGGGAATTGACGCATCCTTGAGGGAGTGTATTGTTGGGGGCGGGCTTATTGGTATTATAGCCAATTTCCCCTTGCCAGTGTTTGACACAGTCTCCTGTTGCTATTGTCTACTTTATGTTGGTGAGTGGGTGATGTTAGCCCTCTGCTCATGCCATCCTTTCCTCTACCATCATGGAGCTTCCCCCTTGAGCCTGTAGGCCAAAATAAACCTCTTTTGTCCCACAAGCTGCTCTTGGTTGGGTGATTTCTACCAGTAATGTGAACCTGCCTGCAACAACATTCTTTACAAAACCATAGCACACAATACTAATGAATAATGGAGCTTTTCTTCCCTTTTTTCTTCTTTTTGTTATTGACAACTTCCATAATTATAAATAATATCTCATGGTAATTCCCCCCCACACACACACTTTCCCCTTCGAAAGTCCACTGTCCATCATATCCCCTCTCAATCAAATCAGTCTCTTTTTTATTTTGATGTCATAATCTTTTCTTTCTATTATAGTGGTCTTGTGTAGGTAGTGTCAGGCACTGTGAGGTCATGGATTTGAGCTTGGAATGGAGCCACATCTATGTATAATGCATATAATCAGCATGAGGGAGAAAATTTATAAATAGACAGAATAAACAGAAAGTACATTAATACTACCATATGATGTGATAGCTTAATTTAAAATAATTTTTATTCTTTTTTGTATGGTGCTGGGGATTGATCACAGTGTCTTGTGCATGTTCTCTACCACTGAAATACTTAGTTTTCTACCATGCTAAGATTTACTTTTAAAAGGAAGATTTGAATCCTGGTATAATAATATTATAATATGGTAGCCCAGCCTGAAACAAAGCAACAGATATTTGAAATTCATCGTACTCTCAAATTTCACCAAATGAGGGTAAAGTTTAGCTCTTAGTCTAATTGTTGCATATTTCAGTGATTTCCAAGGTTGTGGTCAAAAAGATTCATAATGGCAAATAGCATTTTGAAAGAGGCAAAGAAATATGCTTTGTTCCCCAGTTTATTCCATGAATAACTAGTACTAATACCTAAGCTAAGTTACAAGTTACAAGACCTCTATTACACTTAACCTCAAGAAAATTTGTCTATTTATCATGTATTTAGTATTTGACTAGAATAAAAACTATTGACTGGTTTTAAAATTATTATGTAGGTTGAAAGGTAGAAAGCACCCATCTCCTGAGATCAAAATAAAGTTTAAAAGGATTTACAAGATCATTTATTAAGTGATCCCTAGTTCTAGCTAATTTATGTATATACTTAGAAACAATTTCACTGTCAGTATTTTCCCAAGTAGGATCTCAAGGGGAATGAAACTCAAAAATGTCACGTGGGTATCTATTTCTACATTCGTTAGTTAATTTGTCTTATTTGTTTGAGGCTGTAACATAATCCTGGCTGGTCTTGAACTCACAAACTTTCTAATCTGCCTGCTGGGTGTGGTATATGTATCATATCAGACCTGCGCCTATGTTATTATTACATGTTGTACAGTGCAAGAGATTTTGCTGGCAGAGGAGTTTGATTTGAGAATAATACCACACAAAATGTGGTTAATATGACAAACCATTGATTCTACTCTGTATTACATCATCATACATTTATGTTAATTAAAACTCCAAGTTTAGTACTCAGAATGTACAGTCTGCTATATTTTTGCATATTTTATTAACAACGTCTGTACCATTTTGATATTATTTCTTATTTCAGAGATCCAGCTGTAGAGTTGGTGAAGAAGCTACATAATTTATTAGCTTAGCTGGATGCATAAACCAGCAATTAATGACCAGGTTGCATAGCCTAATTAGAGTAGTACAATGACTGTGATAATTAAAAAGTACATATAAACCAGGCATGGTGGCACATGCCTTTAATCCCAGCACTCGGCAGGCAGAGGTAGGATGATCACCGTGAGTTTGAGGCCACCCTGAGACTACATAGTGAATTCCAGGTCAGCCTGAGCTAGAGTGAGACCCTACTTTGGAAAACCAAAAAAAAAAAAAAAAAAAGAAAAAAAAGAAAAAAGAAAAAGACATATAAAAATTATGTTCCTAACTTATTCTAAAGGGGAATTTAGTGCTACGTAGGCTGGCATGTTAGAAAATAGATATTTTTGAACTTTCAAAGAGATTAATATCAGAATTCTTTTACAAATTTTTGTTGTTTCCCTAACACTCTTCCCAAAATTCTCCAAGAATTAAAGATTGTCTCATTTTATCATAGAAAATCCTTTGCGAGTTGGTTAACAGAACAATCACCAAACCTATCTAGCTGTGAATTTCACAAACATAGTAGTTTGGGATCTTTGAGAAAAATAAGATCGACATACACTCATGTATGTAGACACTTAAGTTTATGCTGCTACATGGATGGATTGGATATAACTGAGAGGGTCTTTTGGATATATAACAAATAGTTTCTTTGTTACAAATTTTAACAATCAACCTTCACAGTATTATCTAAAGTATCTTAGCATAATTGCCCCAGAGAAGACTGTCAATTCTGACATCTACTTCCATGGGCCAGCCACAAAGTATTTTAAGTAGTAGAGGTGGGAGGAGTGTTCTACTTCTAGTCTTCTAGGACTTTATTATTTACTAGGGAAGTCCAAAGGATCCTTGCATAGAAGATATAATGCAGAATGATAGCCAGTAAACTATAATCTAGAGTTAGACAAAGGCAGTGGAAGAATGATGAACTTCAACAGGGATTACAGAATTTTGTTGACGACTAGAAGTGGAGATTTGTTAGTAAAAGTAAACCAATCACAAACAGAGTAGTCTTCATATTTCTTGATGAACAGAGCCATCATATCCACTGACATAAAAAGCCCTTTATTCAAGTTATATGCTTGGGGATACTTTCCATTTTTCTTGTAATTTTAAGAAAACTTAGCTGGATACTATTAGAAGTCAAATTTGTCATTTCTTTGTTTTCTGGTTGGTGTTTGAGAGAACTCCACTGCCCGTACTGTGTGCTTGGACAGCATCAGCTCAAACTGAGATCCTAGCCTCAGCCATTTAGGCAAGCACAGACAAAATAAGGCACATGTTTTACTGACTTCTGCTCATTTGTAACTGCTCTGTACAGATGAAAGATATTGTTTGCCTCAAATTTTAAGTACCAGCATTTATCACTCCTGTAACTCACTTATCACCACCAGATATTCAATTATTTTAAGTTCAAATCACTCATATCTTTACCACTTCTACCATCTAAAAAATGTTTCTGATTCTATTTGAAAAGCTAAGATTGAACCTGCCACTCTGGGACCATTACAATGTTGGCTAATTATGTACCATAAGCAAGTAAAGTGATATTTGAATTCATTTCCTGATGAGTTTTACGAATGGTCTTGCATGTGATGCTTATACTTACCATTATCATTTTAAAGTACTTTGCATTGTAACTTTAAAATATGAACATATTGCAAATTGGTCACATACTCTTATATGTTCCCTTTCCCCAGCCCTTATTCCACTGAAGGCCCTGTTTAGTAGGATATTGGTAGGCACGGTTGCATCAGTAAGTTCTTGTGGGGAGGACAGCACCTCAGAATACACCTTTCCACTCTGTGGCTCTGAAATTCTTTCTTCCTCATCTTCTACAATGTGCTCTGAGCCTTGGAGAGTGTGTTTAGAAGACTTCTATAGTGTTGAGATCTCAGAAGGCTCTGCTTTGATGAGTTTTGTGTCTCCTCAGTATCTACTACCTGGAGAAGTTTCTATGACTAAGTATGAGAGAAACATTCATATTTACTATTCCACTCCCTCTGCAATGTTTACTTGGCCCTGGAGGCTGTGATAGAAATGATTTATCTAGTGTTATGCACTATGCTTTCTTTTCTCATCATTCTGATGAGTCTTTGATTTCCCAGTTATTTGTTGCCATCAATTTAACAGTTTTGTTGTTGTTGTTGTTGTTGTTTGAAAGAATTGATTGACCTTAAAGGCTACAAGACTTGTTCTGCTATGGGACATTGTCTTATAACTTTGACTTTCCTAAATGTGTTCTTTCTTGATGCTTTCAGTGTTTTTAATCAACTTCAACACATGTTGTAATACTCATGAGCCAACATTACATTCATTTCTCTATTGCTTGGAGAAATAAGACTCAGAAAACATTACAGTCATCCAAGGAATTATGTTTTTTACACTAAATATTGTCCTAAGAGATTGCATCCCATAATTCACGATCTAATATAAAACTGACAGAGAATATATTTTTTTCACCTAGGAACTATGTAGGCTGACCTTTTTAGATTGAATTCAGGAGATGTATATTTAGAGTAGATTTAAACATAGATTTAATAAGAATGAAGTTAGGCAATTCCCCTTGGCACATTTTGGGACAGAACTATCATGTTCATGACAATGGTGTACATGGAACCACAGGAAAGTTTTGTTTTGTGTTTTCTTTAATTTTTTTTTGAAGTAGGGTCTCACTGTAGCCCAGGCTGACCTGCAATTCACTATATAGTCTCAGGGTGGCCTTGAACTCACAGAGATCCTCCTACCTCTGCCTCCTGAGTGCTGGTATTAAAGGTGCACACCACCACACCTGGCTTTTTGTGTTTGTTTTTGAAACAGGGTCTCACTTTGTAGCTCTGGCTGATCTAGAACTCACTATGTAGTTGGCTTCAAATTAGCATTGATTCTCCTGTGTCTGTCTACCAATTGCTTCGATTACAGGTACATGTCATCACAGCTGGCCACAGGATGGTTTTGAAAACTCAAAAATGAAAAGGCTTGGGAGCTTTTCCTTTGTTAGGTTATCTTCCAGGTGTTGTAGTCAGCTCCATGTTGCTGGTATGAACAATTATCCAGTCACAGTTTATGGGAGGAATAGTTTATTTCAAGCTTATAGATCCAGGGGAAGTTCCAGCAATGATAGAAAAATCTGGCTCCTTTTCATAGATCTTCAGTAAAACAACAGGTCCTTAGTTAAATAGGATGCTCTACAGAGGATGGTCACCACAAAAGGTGTGCAAAGACACAAACTGTGCATGAGAGGAGGAGCTTGGAAAAGGAATCTTTTCCATGGAGTAAATGAACTGTATGGGGGTGAAGTAGCATGCATGGGAACCAGGAAACAAGACAGAGAAGGATCATTCATAGATGAGTGCCTGAAATAATTTGCCTTAAATGTGTGTATTTTTAGGACTGCAACTGAGTTCTGGTCAATATTTATAAAGCATCTATCATCTGTGGGGTGCTTTGAGTACAGAGAGTAAAAAAAATTATGATGTCAGATTATATCCAAACATAATTATTAAGGGGTTGTAGTGGTTTGACTCAGGTGTCCCCCATAAACTTATATGTTCTGAAGCTAAGTCCCCAGATGGTGGCAATTTTGAAACTAGAACCTACTAGAGGTAGTGTAGTGTTGGGGCTGTGCTTATGGCTGTTATAGCCAGCTTTCCCAGAAGGTGATGTCCAGTCTCTGGTCAGGTCATATTTTCCACTGCCATCATGGAGATTCTCCTTGAGTTTGGAAGCCAAAATAAACCCTTTCCTCCCATAAATAGCTTTTGGTCAGGTACTTTCTTCCATCAACATGAAGCTAACTGAAACAGGGGTCTTGCTTCCCAAAAACTCACATCCTAGTAGATACTGGGATTGAGGATAGAGAAGATATGCAAGTAAATAAGAGAAATGTAGTTTCTTGAGGTGAACAGAATAATGTATTTAGTTACATAATAGGGATAGAAAAAATAATTAACCCTGGGAACTATTAACCTGGGACATTGGAGCAGAGTTTTGAATTATGGGCATTCATCAGGTACACGTATATAGGCACAGACATGGGGTCTTGAAGCAGTATGGTGGGTCCAGACAATTCCCAGTAGTTCACTATCATTGAACCACAAGGGAACAATAAGAGATGAAGGTAGATGAGCAATGAAGACCGTGGAAGCTGCCATAAGCAGTTTGGACTTAAATGTAACAGTAGGGAGGATTTAAAATTTTCAAACAGAAGAGTGAGGTTGTCAGATTTTATTTTAGGATTATTTTTCCAGCTGACATACAGAACAATGATTATTGAACTTTTTTCATGAGAATGTCATGGGAAGCTTATAAAATGCAGATTTTTGAATCTGTTCTCTAGATAAGAGGGTTGGGAGCTTACACATGCAAATCAGTAGAACAGAATATATTTTTTTCAGATGCATGTGTTTCTGAGATGGATTTGATAGTGGCATTTTTGTTGGGTTGGGAACAATTCTAGAGTTGGGGAGATCAGATTGGATGGCATTACTGCAGGCATTGGAGTCATATATTCTAGACTAGAGTTTAGAGATTCAACTCTGTTTCTGGGCAATAGATAGAACAAGACAGTGACATGAAAGGGCTGTACTACTTGATATATTATTAATGTGTAGCTGTAAGCACAAAGAAAAGAAAGGTCCGATTAAGAGTTATAGCCATGGCATCAGGTTAGGGGTGTACTCATAATGAGGTATGTTGCCAACATGTCCCAGTGCTGTTTACCCTGCTGGAAGTCAGATTTGGTTTGCAATGGCTGAGTCTGAAGGTGGAGAAACTAGTGGCTCCAGGTGTTAGGATAAGAAGGCTGAGGAAATACAGAGGCAGGCTGGAATTTCCAGGGGTGGATGAAAGTGTTGCTTAGCAGGGATAGAGGTCCAGCTGTGGAACTGTGATTCAACAGTATGATTTTTTTCAACTGTTTCCAGGTATGAAAGATTTATTATTCAGGAGGAAAACTTATTAAGAACAAAACAACAAGTTAATTTATCATGTGGTAGTCATTACATAGATCAGCACTCACAATTGACTATACTGGTAATGACAACATAGATGCCAGGTATAGCATACTGAGCTATAGAACTCATGTTAGGAGTGGGAGGACTATTTTATTCATAGATGCATGTTTTGCTGCTCTGAAATCTTTTTCTCATACAAACTTCCACAATAAAACCTATGACAAATATTTTCCCTTTTGAGCTGGAGAGACCATCTAGTAATGCTCATGGCTTTGGAGGAAAAGCATTCCAACAGAGCTTGCTTTCATAGTGGCTTTCTATAAGGTAAGTTTAACTACCACAACACTTCAGAAGACAGAGGAACTAACCATCTCACTCTATGTTAACTTGTTTGGTTTCATTATTCTCTTTTTGTCTTTGTCTATAACATGTTGGTGAATGCATACTATGACATAAAGTTTTTCTCCTAATAGTGTCCTCACCATCTGTTAGTTTTCTAAGGCTGCCTTAACAAAACAAATCAAAAAACAACACCTATTGGACAGCTTGAAAATTAGAGGTTTATTTTCTCCACTTCTGCAGGTTACAGTTGTAAGATCAAAGTATTGGTAGGGTTGGGTCCATTGGAGATCTCTCTCCTTGGATTGTAGGTGGCTGTCTTCTCTATGATTTTCACCTTGGTGTGGTATCTCCCTTTGTCTAAACTCTTCTTGGGCTGGGGTGATTGCTCCGTGGTTAAAGGTGCTTGCTTGCAAATCCTGGTGGCTCAGGTTTGATTCCCCAGTACCCATACAAAGCCAGATGCACAAAGTGGAGTTTGTTTATAATGGCATGTCCATTCACTCCATCTTTCATTCTTTCTCTCCCTATCTTTCTGCTTGCAAACAAATAAAATAAATAATACACTCTTTTTTTTTTTTTGGTAAGAACAACAAGTCAGTTTGGATTAGAGCCCACCTGTAAGATCCCATTTTCATTACTTCTTTAAATATCTCATCTCCAAATATGGCTAACTTCTAAGGTAATGAGGTCTCTGAAGTCAATATATTCAGCATTTGAGGGGGAGGGGCCTGCTTGTTGACTAAATAATTTTGGCCCAGAACAGATCTTTTCCTTTTTACACTCTCCAACATTGTCTTTTTAATTGAGAATTTTCATATCTGAATAGACTGTAATTTGACCATAATACCCTTCTTTTGTCCTGCTTTCCTCACCACATTCCACTTACCCTCGTTTTTCCAATTAGTCCCTCTTCTATTTTGTTGTCTTTTCTTTTATGGCCCTATTCCCTCATCCATGTTGAACTGTTGATGAGCTCAAAATTGCAGAGGTCTTCTGGAAGTAATGGCAGCCAGGAATCTAACAGTCATGAATTTAACAGTCACTTCATGTCTGGAGTAGTGTGTTCCAAAAAACTCATCCCACCTTCTGGCTTTTACATTCTTTCTGCCCTCCTCTCCCATGATGTTCTCTGAGTATTGGAAAGCAGCATGATATAGATGCCTGATTTAGCACTCAACAAGCACTTATACTCGGCACTTTGGTGAGTTTTGAGTCTCTCCAGCTTCCATTTCCTTTTGCAGAAAAGAAGCTTCTCTTTCAACATTTCTTTAAATACGTTAAACCTTTATCTTGCTTTGGAAGTTGGCTCTGTAGGAATCAGGGTTTGATGGAAGCCAAGGGTTCTGTCAGGTTGGTCCACTGGAATATGCTTAACCTGTTGTCATGTGTTGGGCTTGTTCAATTACTGCTGGTGCCACTGCTGTTGTGGATACTTCACTGAGCATCATCATGCATATGGTGTTTTGCTTCTCTTCACTGATTTCCTTAGGAGAAAGCCCCAAGTGTAAAATTTTGCAGGTCATTTTTATGTCTCTTGATATGTTTTCCATATTGCCTTTTAAATGGGTTGTGGCAATTTGTATATCAACAAGCAGTATATGAGAATATAGATTCTCTACAATACTGACATTTGGTGGTATGTTTTTTTTAAATTTAATCAGTATAAAATGTTATGCCATTGCTGTTTTAATTTACATTACTACTGAGGTTACACACTGTTGGGTTTTGGTGACAAATTAGAATGGCTCATATAAAATATTAAAAAAAGCCTTTACTGAAGCATAAACTTCACAGGTCATATTAATTGATTTATTAACAAATTTTATTTCAGCACATTTTTGATGGGAACCAAGAGTTTTCCAGTTATAGTATTGGGGTAAACGTCATAAAGACAAATAGATTCCTTGTATTTAGAACAGTAGCTGTGTGATGGCTTTTACTATCACTTAGAAATAACAAGTAATACTGACATAGATCAGGTTCCTATGTCAGGATCATATGAGAAAGGGATGGCACATTTAAAATATTTATATTTATATTTGAAGAAAGGCTAGCAATAAAACTATTACAAACTGTTGTAATCAATATGAAATACAAGTAGTGGTGCTGGAAGCCTTGGAAGGCATTATTATTCCTAGAGGTAAAGAAAAATTTGAATGAAACCCATCCTGGGGCAAGGCAGACTTGCTGATGAGATGGCATCACATATGAGCCAGAATATAGTCATGGACCAACAGCTCCCTAGCCAACTGTCAAATATGCTACCAGAGCTTTGCATGCACTGAACCCAAATGGAAGCTGGAATGCCACATACAGGCCTGGGTAAGCTGTCCCATGTGTAGGCTTACCAGAACATTGATGGGGGTAGGTGAGGTAGGGAATGGATTGGGGTAGACAAAAAGAAAATGTCCAGTCCATTTCTTCAACCCTTGTATAAAAATTAATAAAATGTTTCATATTCAAACAGGTAAGTTTAGATCATCTATCCAGAAAATGGCCGAAGACAACTTTCTTGGAGAAAATAATATACAGCTTCATTTGGCAGAGATTTCTTGAATGTTGTAAGTCCTCAGTAAGTTTTCTGTTGCTGAAGTAATGCTCACATTTGACAAGAAGTGAGACTGACAAGAAGGAGAAATGTAATCAGAAGCTATTAGCACCCTGGTGGTTATTTTGACAATATAGTCAAGTTGGGATAATTTGGGTCTTTTAATTAAAAGTGACAATCTTATTCAAGCTACTTTGAATCATGGAGTTATTGCCATTTGCCGCAACAACTATACTCTCATGTGCTGTTTCTCTGAGCCACAAGAATATCACTGCTTCTGCAGGACTGGCTCGTGCTCACTCACTCTCGCTCTCTCTCTCTCTCTCTCTCTCACTCTCTCTCTCACCTACACTTTCTCAGCTATTCTTTCTTTACTTGCTAATATTTTCTTCTACTACTGCTATGGTCTGAATGTTTGTCATCTCTCTAGAATTCATATGCTAAAACCTAACTGCCAAGGTGGTGGTAACAAGAGGTGGGTCCTTTGAGAGGTTAGGAGGAAAGGGACTTCTTGAGTGTGATTAGAAACAATATATAAAAATCCTGTGAGGTTAGTTGTCCTACCCAACATTTAAGAGACAGTAAAAAGTTGTCATTTATGAGTAGTAGAGGCCTTCACCAAATACAAAATCTGTTAGGATTTTGTTCTTGGACTTTCCAGACTCCTTAACTAGAAACAAACAAACAAACAAAAATGTCTAGCGTGTATAAGTCATGTGATTTTATAGTATTGCTGTCATAACAGTCCAAGCAGACTAAGCATCTAATCAGTTTCTGGGTGAAGAGAGTCTGAATGGTCTAGCTGTAATTATCCAGTGAGATTAACTATCCCTGGTTTTTGTATCCTTTGCTCAACAAACAGCCAGATGATGATTTGATTAACAGGGGCCTATAGAAAGAGCAATTTTTCTTTTTTTCTTTAATTTTTTGTTTATTTTTATTTATTTCTTTGAAAGCAACAGAGAGAGAGAGAGAGAGAGAGAGAGAGAGAGAGAGAGAGAATGGGCACGCCAGGGCATCCAGCCACTGGAAACGAACTCCAGATGTGCCCTTGTGCATCTGGCTAACGTGGGTCCTGGGGAATCGAGCCTCGAACCGGGGTCCTCAGGCTTCACAGGCAAGCACTTAACTGCTAAGCCATCTCTCCAGCCCAAGAGCAGTTTTTCTTAAAAGAGGACAATGAGGATAGTGTGAACGAAAGAACATACAGATCATTAAATGTGAAACTGTAATACTTTCTCACCTGAAACTGAACTCTCCCATTTTCCCATCAGCAAGGAAGAACTGATGCTTCTTATGAGCTTCTATAGCACCATAACATTTTTTACAAGTTTGTTGACGTTCAACTGATGTACAATATTCTATACACATTGAAAGTGAAAAAGTTTAGGATTTTGTGACATATTAACACACCCTTGAGATCATCAGCATAGTCATGATTATGAATGTTTACACCAAATTTTGTCATGTATTTTATCCTCTAGAGGGAGATAGTACAAACAGCCTGCCCTAAAGGAACTAGTATAAAGTGAAAGGCATGTAAACACCATACTTTAGATGTGAAAAGCGGAATAAAATAGGGTCTTGATACTGTACCTCATACAGTATGCTGTGCCTTTTAATTACAGATTTTAGATCCACGAGAGGAAGAACCCAGTTCACCTGGTTTACTTCAGGTGACCCCCACCCCAATCAAACAGCAAGCATGGTCATGGGATTAAGATCTTATAATACGAACATGACAATTGGTGACTAATGAACTTTTGCATATTGAGGCTATTCTCAAAGGAAGGATTGTAAGCTATGTTCTCACGCCAAGCAAGATGTGTTTACTATATAATAAAGCCTAAGAAAATTATTCAGCTAGGCAGGGTGGTTCATGCCAGTAATCCCAGCACTCAAGAATTAGAGGCAGGAGGATGAAGTGTCCAAGGCTGCCCTCTACTACCAAGTTAGTTCCAGACCTGCATGGGCTACATGAGACTTTGCCTCAAAAGAAAATGGACATATGATAAATGCTAGATAGATAGATAGATAGATAGAGAGATAGATAGATAGATAGATAGATAGATAGAGACTTATCCAACATAGAGCCAGGATACATGAAACCTGACACTATGTTTTCTACACTATACTTTTGGTCTTAATCTTTTGAACCATTATTTGGTGGAAATTCTAACTGAAAGTGATCTATCTTTCTTGAGGAATTTGAAAACTTGATGTTTTTGTCATAAAATTTGTATCTCTAAATCAATAGTCCTTAATTTCTCTTCTTTCACTTTTTAATTGTTTTCTTCAGAATTAATACCACAACATTTGTGTCTACCTAATTTTAACCCTTAGTGAAATGCACATGTGCATATAGAATGCATTGCTCCAGGTTTCTATGAATACTTTTTTAAAATTTTACCAGTAATTACATATAGGCAACTGTGGATATGATGATGTAATGATTGTGTGGGTAGAAGATCTAATTTTTATCAGCCCCCAGGAGTTCCGAATAATATTAACAGAGACAGTAGATTCTAGGATGTTCTGTTCTGGTTTACAAATTAAAGGAAGAAAAAGACTGAGAATTGCATGAATTAGATTTTGTTCAACTAGGAAATTATGAAATATTGGAAAAAAATTATGATTTTATGGGCATAAAGATTTTATAAATAGGGAAAATACTGATCCTTGGTAGTTCATACATTTTACCTAAGATGAAGAAAGCCAGGTGACCTCTTGAGCTTATAACAACTCTTTTGTTATACTGCTCCCAACTAGTATCACATATAGCATTTTCTGAAAAGACAGACCTTGCTTGCTATTTTACTGATCTTTTGTAGCTTACTTGTGTTTCCAATTCAATGGCTATTGACAATGGATGTCATTTACATTCTTTCTTGTGTAATCCATAAAAAATAGAAATATTGTCAAATATATTTTTATTTCATTTATTGGGCTTTACTAACCAAAAATTTGGACTAATAAAAGCATTTTAAAATTTTTCCACCCTTGCGATAGGGCAATAATTATTAACAAAATATTTCAAAATATTTTCTCTCTGCCTCTTTCAAAAAGTAAATAAAAATAAATAAATAAATAATTGCTGGAGAGATGGCTTAACAGTTAAGATGCTTACCTGGGAAGCCTAAAAATTTGTTTTCAAATCTCCAAGTCCCATGTAGCAAGACGCACAAGTGTGCAACGTTGCACATGCATCACAAAGGGGCGCATGCATCTGGAGTTCATTTGCAGCAGGCTGAAGGTCCTGGCATGACCATTCTCTCTATACCTGCCTCTCTCTCTGTCTCTCTGTCTCTCTGTCTCTCTGTCTCTCTGTCTCTCTCTCTCTCTCTCTCTCTCTGTCTCTCCCAAAAATAAAAAGTTACAAAGTAAAAACATTTATCCTATAAAAACTTTCAATTATTTTAAGACACTTAGTCAGCAGAGGTTCTCTCTCTAATCTGCCCACACTTATAGAATGTGAGAAAGCATTCACAACCAAAGGATACCTTATTAAACACTTAAGAACTCATACAGTTGAGAAGCACTATGAATATACAAATTGTGGGAAAGCTTTCTATGACAAGTCATATCTCAGTAAACATCAAAGAACAAATGTACAGAATGTGAGAAAGCTTTCTATACCAAATCACAGCTCAGTGTACATGACCATTTCCATACAGGTAAGAAACCGTATGAATGTATATAATGAGGTAAATCTATCTAATGCAAGAAACAATTCTCTCAACATCATAGTAGTCATTCTGGTGAGAAGAAATATGCTTGTGAAAAATATAGGAAAGCTTTAACTACCAAAGGAAACCTTATTAAGCATCAGAGAACTGATTTAGGTGAGAATCCTCATGCATGTACACAATGTGGTAAAGATATATATGAGAATCACAACTTGCTATACATCAGAGAATTCATACACGTGTGAAGCATTGTGAATGTACAGAATGTGGCAGAGGTTTCAATGACAAAATCACAACTGTCTATATATCACAGAAGCCTTATGAACGTACAGAATGTGGGAAAGCTTTCATCACCAAAGGAAACCTTATTAGACATCAGAAAACCCATACAAGTGAAAAGATATATAAATTCACAGAATGTGGCTGGGTGTGGTGGCACACACCTTAAATCCCAGCACTCGGGAGGCAGAGGTAGGAGGATCGTCGTGAGTTTGAGGCCACCCTGACATTACCTAGTGAATTCCAGGTCAGCCTGGGCTAGAGTGAGAAAGCAAGACCCTACCTCGGAAAACCAAAAAAATAAAAATTACAGAATGTGGGAAAGCTTTCTTCATCAAATAAGAACTCACTGTGCATGAGAGAATGCATATAGGTGAGAAGCTCTATGAATGTATGGAATGTGAGAAATCTTTTCACTGCAAGAAACAACTCATCAGACATCATAGAAGTCATTCGGGTGAGGAACATCATGACTGTACAGAATGTGGGGAAGCTTTCACTCACAAGGAACACGTCACTTGTCATCAGAAATATCATGTTGGGAAGAAGCCCTAAGAATGTACAAAATGTGCAAAAGCATATTCAGAAGTCACAGCTGACCACATGATAAACTTATACCAGTGTAGAGCCCTATGACTAGACACAAGATGTGAAAGGCTTTTCCTGGAAGGCACACCTTACATGTCATCCAACATTTCATACAGTGAAAAGCCTTATGTATTAATGCTTTCTATAAGTCACATGTTAATAAATATCAGAGAACTCATACAGGTGAGAAATTATACTAATACACGAATGTGGGGCAGCTTTAACTCATAAGGTATATCACACTTTTGATAACAGGACTCATACATGTGAGAAGTCATAAGATAAAATGTGTCATTCAAAAATTGTGCAAATGTGAGAAATATCAAAGAGGAATTCAGCTATATTGTCTAAATAGACGGCATCAAATTAGCTATGAAATTGAGAATCCACTAAATTAAAGAATTGGTATACTTTTGATGTAAGTCAGTGGTTTTTTGCTTGTGCATTTTATGTTAGCATGAGCAAATGTGAAAGTATTCACATGTCATCATTCACATACTGAGCATTTAAGTCTATAGTTGTAAATACAAGCAACTGAGTAGAGATTGCAGAAAATGTACTGTTTCACTGGACAAGGACATTTGTTTTATTGTGGACTGTGAAAAAAATCCCAATTGTTTATTTTTGCAACATTGCCTGTGCAGCCTTTTAAATCATATTGTAGTGCAAGTTATATTCATATTCATTATTTTCCTTCTTCTTCCCTATTTGTTGGATTAGTAGTCTGTATCATTGTTGCCTACCTTACATTTTTTATGTTTGTGAACTATTTCATTGAAATACCATTTTTGTAGTCCTTGGGAAATTGTGCAATAGGTAAGCTTGATTGCTATGCAAGCATGTAGACTTATGTTTTGAGTGCTACCTCCATATGATAAAGCTGAAGTTTGATGAACATGCCTATAACCCCAATAGTGTGTTATGCTGCTGAAGATAGGGGGAGTTCTGGGGGTAGTCATAAAACACGTTGTTGTATATCAATGGTCAGGCTATGTCTTCAGGAAGTGATGGAGTACAGAAAGACAAACACTAGTGTATTAGCTATATTCATATCACTGTGATGCAGTATTTGACAGAAACTACTTGATGGTAGAATTGTTTGTTTTAAACCATGCTTTATCATGGTTTCATCAATTGTAAATTGACCCTAAGCCCATTTCCAGTCATTAAAGATAAGATACAGAAAGTAAAGGAGAGCCTGGGTTCTAGTTTTGATCTGCAAACCAATTCCCTTAGTTACATTGACCACCAAACAATGACATAACTTGTCAGTCAAACATCCAAAACATAAACCTACGTGGGTCAAACCAAAATAAATTTCAATGCCCCACCATAAATGCAATTATATGCCATTTACCTCTTATTATATGAGATGCATTACATGTCCTCTGGCATTTTTTATAATTGGTATGGCTATAAATGAATTCTAAAATCTAGTTTTTAAATACAAAAAAGAAAGGGAACATTTGGCATGTATTTGGATAGCTTGTGGGATCTAAAATAGCTGAGAGGTCATATCATTTCCCTACCTAGAGAAGATCATGACAAAGTAAAATGCATAGTACTTACATTAGAACTTTAACAAAGCCTAAGCTATAGATAGCAAGAGTTTTTCAGTGTTTTCCAGAGGCAAATCACTTTATTCACCCATTACTTATTAAGTGCCTATTTCTGCAATGAAGTATGCTAAGAAGTAGGGATTCATTTCTGATGAAATCAACATTCCTGTCCCAGAAGGCCTCACAAACTAAGGTAGCAGAGCCAGGGCTGACTTGTTAAGTGTTGGGCCTTGAGAGGCCCAGACGTGAGGCCTAGTGGAACTTCCTGAGCCTAGCTAAAGTTTGGTGATCTGCCTCTGGCCAGACGTGACTCAGCAAGACACCTAATGGCTTCTTGCCTGCTACTTCCGCATGGGATTTAGAATTATCATTTCAATAGTCACAGTTTACTATTGGCCCTTACCTGTCCCCCCATCCTAGAATCCCGGCGTTCGTCCTCAACATTATATAGGCAACTGCTCATAGCAATAAAGTGAGTTCCTGCTTCGACAAGACTTCCGACTCAGTGTGGTTTTTCTCCAGTGGCCAGGAGAGATCTGAGTCGTCGGCCGTTCATCTCCTCCTCAACCCCTTGGGAGGAACCAGCAGGCCTGGTCCTTCCCTCGGCACTACCTGCCCCTGCCGGCGGAGCCCGGAAGTTAAGAGGCTATATTAAAAGGTAGATGGATAGGTGTCTTGGGATGGTAACTGTGAGGGCAGTAGGATGGGGTGTAGAAGAATAGGCATTTCCCCAGGACTGTGCAGAGCAAAACAGTAAGGACTGGAATTCTGAGTATCTGCTCTTCTGTATGCTTTATGATACAATGTGTCTATGTTATTATGACTAAGCAGTATCAAAGGCATTTTAGTTTTTTAATATTTAACTCTTTTTATATTTAAGTCAAAATTGTCTTCAGCAGTGCACTATTGCCAAAACAGGCAAATTTCTCTAAATCCCTTTTCAATAGGAAATTTGCTACATGAATTATGTGGTATCAAATGTGACATATTTGTTCATTCATAAAAATAGATGTTAATTCCTCAAGGAGAATTTAAGAAAGAATTCACAAGGCAGAATTTGGAAAATACTCCATGGAGACCCATTGAGCTGCCCTTACCAAGGTGAAGGACAGGTAATTTGCTGTGACTAATTGAAAAATATAAAGAACATTAATATGAAAAATGAAAGCATAATCCATGGTGTAACAGGCAGAGAAACCATTCACATAATTGATTACTCTTCAAGGTGTCATATTCTTTTTCTTTAATTTTAGGGATCATTTTCTCTTGGTCTACTTTGTTTTGGAAGTCTGCTAAAGGGATCAAAAGAAAATGATCCCTTGAAAGGTCATGTATACATTTTTTTTCTATCCTAGTAGTCCAGATAATGAAGCTTAAATGCTCATAATTTGAAAAAGATTACTAAAGAAAATATTTAAAGATTTTGGTGTTGCTAAGGTTCCTATCTGAACACCTTTAGAGATAATATTCAGAAAAATGATTATAAAATTACTGGATTTTGATTATCAAAATTGTTAGAAACCCAATGTGTGGCTCTGATATTCTTTTTGCCCCCTCTTCATTGCCTCCTACCTATAGCTGATGGCTAAACCCACAAAGCACGCATAAACCATATTCCTCAACTAGGAGGGTCCCTGTAGAGGGGCAGGACAGGGAGGAGGCTGACAATGGTGCCAACTTGACTGTATTCACTGAGTCCAAACATATATATATATATACATATATATATATATAAATTGTTAGAAACCATCATGGAATTTTAAGATCAATCTTAGCTCCATGACATACTAATCAGTGTGTATTTGGACAAGTCATTTAATCATATGCAATTTGACATTTCTTTTTCAGTAAAATGGGGAAAATAGCATCCCCTTATTCTGAGGGGTTTTGTAAACCAAATGAGAACATTAGTGAAAGCATATTGCACATCATAAAGATTAAAAATAACTAAATTGTTACAATGATACTGAGTAATTTCTTTGTTGTTAAGCCATAGCAATTTATCAAAATCAGTTTGTACATACTGTTCTTACTGAACTTCAAAACAGAAAGTGCCTACGGTGTGGAAGTGAAGGCTTTGACCTTCTGAAATCAAGTAGTTCCATGGAAGCACTGAGTCTCCTGTGGGGACTTCTGGAATGCTCATTCTATGCCCCCATGTCTTTACATGATAAAACAGAAATGCACATAGGGAATAATTGGGCAAACATAGGATCCATTGTACTCTGACCGAGCAAAGCCAGTTGCTATTTTTCAATATGTTATGGGATATGACAGTACTATGGTGACTGAATGGTGTCCTTACCTCACCATTTACAATCATAGCAACAAGCTACATGAAAACCTAAAAGGTTACATTGTGACATTTGAGATTTCTTGCTGGACTGACCCACAAGAAAACCTCGATCTGGATCCCTCCTCTGCCATTTGATAGCTGTGTAATCTGGAATTACTTAACTCTCTCAGTGAGTTTCCACATCAGCCAAGTGAATGAAAGCATATAACTAAGTTTGGGATGTTGCATGGAGTCAAAGAGTTAATATATGCAAAGAATCTGAGCTGTTTGGTGCTTGAAAACATTAACTCTTATAAGTTAGTTAGTCCTCAACAACTGGGAGAGAAGGAACAATAGAAGATTGTTTTGGTGAGAACCATCACAGATAACTGCAGAGATGAATAATGGGGCTCCAAGGAAGAGTTGAAACAGGGATTCAAAACATAGCTCTAGAATTACAGTCTCTCTTCAGATCCTAGTTCCTCTGGCTCCACCGGGCCTTAGATGGGTCAGTTATATTTCACTGTGATCCATAGAGATCATACTGCTTGATATTTTATGAGGCTGTTTTGAAGAATCTATGATGTGGTACATATGAAAGGGACAAGAATATTGTCACAATAAATTGTGTGCCTATTAGAATTACTATCTTAAGTGACCTCCTATTCTTTTATCTTCCTGTACTCCTGGCAAAAACCATGAAGTCCTAGGTTGTTAGCCCACATAAATTGAACCCCTCTGAGTTATAGTGAATGCAAATTTTCAGGTAAACTTGTGTCTTCTTTTTCACTGTCTTTGAAGGTGTATTAGTGACTTTTATAACTGCTGTGGCAAAATACATAACAAAAGCAATTTAAGGAAGGAAAGGTTGATTTTAGCTCATTGTTTGTGGTCACAGTCCATTAAGGTAGGGAAGTGATGATGACAGGAGCATGAGATGAATGACTGCATTGTGTCCACAGTCAGGAAGGAGAGAGAGAGAGAGAGAGAGAGAGAGAGAGAGAGAGAGAGAGAGAGAGAGAGAGAGAGACTGGTGCTTAGCTCCAGCCCATGCAATTGTGCCACCCACATTCAAACTGGGTCTTCCCTCCTTAGTTAAATTTCTCTGGAAATGCTCTTACAGACACACTCAGGGGTGAACCCCTTAGGTGATTCCAAATCTCATCAATTTAACCACCATAGAAAGTTAGATCTACTCATAAGCCAAAAATGTGACACATACATGATTAATTCATCAAATATGCCAGACATGTCAGTGAGGGAAATGTGGTTGTGGTAGTTTGAATTTATGTGCCCCCATAGACTCAAATGTTTTATTAAAGCTGTAACTTGGATTTGTAGCCATCTGTCACTGAGGTCAGATCCTGGGGTCCAGCCCTAAGGTGTTACAGGGGGTGGATCTGAATTCCAGCCCAAGTTATGCAGTGAGCTCTGCAAGGATCCCTGTTGGTTTTGCTTGCTTGTTCTTGCTTGTGGTGCTGATGGGGTTTCATTTTTTTTTCTATGAAAGGGGGAGAACTTCTTCCATTATTCACGTGCCCTGTCCCCTTGATATATAAATCTGAAATACCTTCTTTTCACAAACTGTGTGTGGTCTGGTGGTTCATCCCAGTGATGTTGGAGCTGATTATGACAGTGGAAATCTACTGTTAAGAGAAGCTAGAGAGATTGCTCAGTGGCTAAAGGTGCTTACTTGCAAAGCCTGACACCCTGAGTTTGAGTCCCCCAGTATACCTATAAAGCCAGAGGCACAAACTGGCACATGCATCTAGAGTTCATTTGCAGTGGTAAGAGGGCTGGGTGTATCCATACTCATTCATTCTCTTTCTCTGTCTGTCTGTCTGTCTCTATCTCTATCTATCTATTTATCTATCTATTTATCATCTATCTATCTATCATCTATCTTTCCTCCTTGTAAGTGAATAAATGATAAATATTTGTTTTAAAGATCTACTGTTAAGAAAATGAAAATGCTACACACACATGCCATTATATTACATATTTTTGCAATTAACAATTAAACAAATACAGAGGATTTGAACCAAGATTTTTCAAAAGAAGAAATGAAATATGTACACTAGGACATCATGTGGGCTCTATAACACACTGCTGGTTAAGCTGGTAAATGGAAGTGTGGGCAGAAAAAGAGAGCAATTCTTTCTCTTTCCACAAATCTTTCCACAGGTCTTCATTTTTCTCTTTTTCTTAGCCCATACTCTCATAATTAGCATTGTTCTGAGTTTATAAAACTAGTTTTATGTAGAACCAGAAGCCAATGCCAAGGCTTGCTGACTTCATCCGTGCAGACATCCTCATTGGCCCACACAGAATGACTAGCATGGGAATGGGGACCAGGATTCCTTGGTTCCAATAGTATGGTGCTCTAAAATTGGAAACCTGGCAGAAATGGAACTGCATGTATAGTTGAAATTTGTTTTCAATGTAGATATGCAGCGTCGCTTGCTGGGTCTAGTGGGCGTTTCTTTTTCACATCACATAGCCTATTACACCTTAGAACTTTGCACAGTGATAGGTTATCGATATTGGCTTTCAGTTATCACACTCAAGGTTTACATTTATACTGCTGTAACGTGATTATGCTTTCCAGATAACACACATAGCTATCTGAGAAGTTTTGTGGAAGTTCTTTCTCTTTCCAGCCTTAAAAAAAAATATGTCTCCCAGGATCTGTGCAGAATCCCAGAATCATGGGCCACTAACTAGCTGCGTGAACTTAGACAGTCACATCCCTCCCTGAATGTCTGTTTTCCTCATGAGTCACACTGGGGATTGAACTAGTTGATCACTGAGGGCCCTTCAGCTTTAGTGTTTTCTACATCCTCTAGTTCTGCAATTCTAAGTCTGCCTTAACATTGAAACGCTGCCAACATAGATTTCAATATATGTATTTCTTTCTCTTTTTTTGCTGTCTATTTGTCTCTGGGATTCCTCTGCCTTGTTTATTGGCTTCTCAGAGCTGCTTTGCTGGTTTGTGCTTGAAATGCTATGCCTCCTGCATAATTTCCCTGCTTACAATCTTGCTGCTCCCTCTGGATGGTGTCATGTTTGAAAGGTGAAGGCTAGAATATTCAGTGCAGAATCATTGGAGACCCAGATCCATCCTGTTCTGTCACTCAAGCTACATGATTCTCACTTTCTCATCCTCTGTCCTTCTTCCAGTTTGTTCCATTGCTGCTTTTGGGTTTTATGATTACATCTGCAATTGCGAACACAGATGTTTTTCTCACTCAATTGTATGGTTAATGGTGAAATGGATTTTTCCAGCAGATGCTCGCATGTGGGTGCTATCCTTTTCTCTCCTGACACATTTCTACACAAACAGCAGATTGTGTGTCTGATGTTCTTTGAGCCTAGCAAGAGAAGAATTTGAGCTGAATAACACTGGGCTGATTTTCAAGCTTCTGAAAAAATAATGCAGGCACTATACTTGACAAACTCTTCATAGCACCCCTGCAGCCTGGCTCCAAACCTGCCTCTCCAGCTTTTGCCATATCTACTTAGACTAGCTGAGATGAAACATTTATTCTTTGAAGGGTTACTGGAGAAAAGGAAAAATAACATCAGATCCAATTTTTAAAAAGCTGGACTCAATTGCTCTGTCACTTTGGGTTTTGAGACCCACAGCCTGTAGTTTTGCCTCAGTTTCTATATCTGAGATTAAGAAATCATATAATTAGGATACTTGTAAAAGAGCAGAGGTCCTTGTTTAAGTGTAGTCCATGTCCAATACTGGACCAATAAGGCTAAATGGATCTGACTGGCCAGAAGTCCATTTACGTGAGAGTCTGAGAAAGCTCCAGGGAAGGAAGCAGACTGTGTAAGGATTAAGATCTTAACTTTTTCCTTGGGTCTTTCAGGTATAGAAGTGTTAACACTTGGGGCAAGATAATTATTGATTATGGCCAGCTGTCCTGTGCATGGTAGGAGTGTTGGGATCATCTTTACCTCATGACACTAGAAGTCAGTAGTGCTCCCCCTTCTGGTTGTGACAACTGCAAATGCCTCCAGGTACTGGCAAAACTGTGAGGGGTAGGGGTCGGGTGGGAGGTGTGGCGAAGATTAGTTCCTGGATAAGAACTGCTACCATACAGACACTAATTCTTGGCTTCAAATTTAAACTCTTTTTAAAAAATTTTATGTTTATTACTATTAACAAGATGTTTCATATGGATACATCATGTGTTGGTACCCTGTTTTCCCTCCCTCATCCCTGCCCCCATTCCGTTAGGGATGCTCCTCAGTGGGGACACAGGTATTCCCCACGGGGTTGCAGTTTATGAATTGTGGGAACAGTAGTCAGTTATTCTGGGGGAAGAGGGAATGCCTCCAGGCATGATGTCTCAATTTATGGCTCTTACAGTCTTTTCTAGTTCCCCAAAGTCATGCAGCTGGTGACTATTTCAATTTGTTCATCTGTGTAATGGAAGCTTTAGCTGTGCTGCAGAAGGTATTGTTGAGGGGATTAAAATGAGAGGTAAGGTTAAACTCTGGCATTAACATAGTGCCAGTGCCTCCAACTTTACTTGTGCTTTCAACCTTGTCTAAAATACATTCTTTCTCTCACCCTACCTCTTGGTTTAACTCTAACTCAGTCTCTTGATCTCAGTTCAAGCATCGTTTTCACAAAGACTTCTTTGACGATATGAGAGTCCAAGGTACTCATAGCACTTATTTCATTTATATTAGATATTATCATAACACTTAGTCCATCATTTCACTAAGGTCTGTTGGATTAATAAACTGTAAATTTCACAAGAACAAGTGACAGATATGTCTGATGTTCAGCTTTGGGTTGCTAGAACTCAGGACATTTCCCAGAATGGAATTTGTAATATTTTTATTGAAGGAAAGAAAGAGCTCAATAAAATTGTAAATATCACTATTTAATTTCCTTAAGGAAGCTCTCTATGCTGCTAAACTTAACCCAGTGAAAAATAAAGAGGCAGTGTGAACTAGTGGTTTGAGGACAGTCGGATGCATTAAACTACATGTTGCCTAGTTCCTGTGGACTTTGTGGTATTTGGTGGGCCCAATAGTAGGTCCCTTTCTGAGTTTCCTGAGTTTGGAATGAACAAAGTCAGACAGATGAAGATCAGCAACAGTACATTTCTTGCTTAAGTCAGCTGTGTTTGGAGAATATGATTTAGGCATGCAGCAAGAATGAACCTTTAACTCAGAATTATCCAGACATACCAAGAAATACATAGCACTGAGAAAACATGGCCCACTCCCTACATAGGGGACTTGTACCTGTGAAACTCATGGTTTTCAGAACTAAGGCTTGCAGACCTAACACAAAAGGAGAACCTGCAAGTAGTAAACTAAGTAATGACTTGCCCATTCCAGTGGAGAAAGGCCAGGAGTGTGTTGCTCTCATGTAGATCCTTCTGTTAAAGGATCTCATGTAGATCCTTCTCTTAAAGAATATAATGCCAAGAGAAAGGGCTTGGCAACAGACTTAAGCCTGGGTCCAAAGCAAATAGAGACCTGAAATGATAGCGAATGGGTATTTCAGTACAGAGCCTGGAGTGGCTACATTTCCATCTCAAGAGATGATTGAATTGGTGTGGGAGTGTGATGGTTAATCAATTTTATAGAGTTTAAACTTTTATTTATTTATTTTATATTTCTACATGAGTGCCAACATGCCAAGGTATGTGTGTGGACTTCAGATTACAGTGAGGTGTCTGAGCTCTTCTTCCACCTTCTTTGAGAGAGGATCTCTTGTTGCTGCAAGTGTGGGTGGCCTTAAAACTTCAGATTCTCCTGGCTTTGTCTTCCATTTCCATAGGCCCTTTGGGATCACAGACACATGCACTAATTTGTATCCAGCTTTACATGGATACTGGGGAATTGAACTTGGGTCCACAGGCTTTGTAAACAAGCAACTATAACTGTTGAGTGTTCTCCCAAACCCCTCTGTGGGATTTAAAATCACAATGGAAACAAGATTCTGGGGATTCCTGTGAGGGATTGTCTGGATTAGGTTAGTTGAAGTAAGAAGACCTACCCAACGGTGGGTAGGAACAATTCATGGGTTGGAGTGCTGGGGTGCATCAAAAGGAGAAGGCTAGCTGATCACCAGCATTCATCACTTTCTGATTCCTGGTTATGGACACAATTTGATCAGCTGCTTCACATACTTGCTGCTGTGCAGTCCTATCTTAATGGTCTGTGCTGTCACAGCGTAAGCTTAAACTACCCCTTCCTTCAGCTGTTTTGGTGTGAGTATTCGGTCACAACTGTGAGTAAAGTAACTAATCCATGTGCCATAAGAATAAAATAGAGTGATCCATGCCAGTAGATCTGCAATGAAGCCTTGGTATCCCTTTATAGTCAGATACATTAAAGAGTTTATTAATTTTATTTCAATATCCATACATTAAACCTTAATTTATTACTTAGCATGTGAGAAGCTGGCTTTCCCCAAATGGAAGCAAGGAATAATATCAATACCTTCTTGTAATTTTTACATACAATGTTAACTTCATGTTTCAGTTTTGTTTTCCTTCACCTTCTACAGTATTGACAGTATGTTTCTTTGTGCATGTTCTGTCTTCTTCAAATATAAGCTCTCAGAGGAAAGAAGTGGTCTTGTGAATTTCTGCATCTAAAGAGCCTAGTGCAGTTGAATCTTCTTATATTTATGAGTTGACTAAATTACGAATACTTAATCGATACAACTTGTCACAAACCCCAGACTCATGTTTACTTTTCCTAATTTTCTTTTCTGTTTGAACAATCAGTAAGTATCTTAACTTGACATTCAAAAGTGAACCCTTGATTCCCACTGCCTCCCTACTCCTCCAGTGATAAATGAGCTACTTTCTGTGTTCTTCATTATAGTAAATGGCAACTTCACTCTGCAAAGTGCTCCCAGCAACAAATTTGGAATCACCTTAAAGTCCCTTTGTCTCCTGGCTTATTTCCAATCTGTGAGCATGTTCTGTTCCCTCTGTCTTCAAAATATTTCTAGAATGTAACAATTTCTCAGTATCTTCTTTGTCACCCAAGTAGACTGTTAGATCAATTTTAGTACAGAAAATTGCTTCTACTATGATCATCTAATTCTGGTTTGTGTATATGTATTTATTTTTCAAAACACAAATATGATCACTGTGTCTCTTTTCAAATGCTATGAAAACTTTCCAGATTACTGGACTCAAAATATCACCCCTGTTCATTATTTATCCTATTCAACTTGTCGTTATAACATGTCTAACTAATTGATTCAAACCACCTATTTGGTTATCTTTTGTTACTAAGTAGAATATAAACTGAAAAGGTCCTTGGTATTTTTATGCAAAAATCCTCATGTTGTAGCAGTACATGGCAACAGTGATAAACAGTGACTTTCTCATTGGTGAGTATGCATCTTTGTGAGTATGTGGCAGTATCAGTGTGAAACTATTTTGAGTACAAATGTATGTGATTATTATACATAGAGTGCACGAAGGTGTGTGTGTGTGAGAGAGAGCGAGAGAGAGCGAGAGCGAGCGAGAGAGAGAGAGAGAGAGAGAGAGAGAATGTGTGTGATTGTGAGAATAAGTGTGAGTTTTACTGTTGGAATGTGTGTAAAATAATTTGTGAATGAATGTGTTACTACATGAAAATGTGTCTAATGCTTATGAGTGTCAACTCGTCTACCCATAATGGAAAACAACATAGTAGTTTCTCAAAATATTAAAAATTGAACTACCATATCATTCAGTATCCCCATTTTATTTTATTTTATTTTATTATTTTATTTTATTTTATTTTATTTTATTTTGGTTTTTCAAGATAGTGTCTCACTCTTGCTCAGGCTGACCTGAAATTGACTATGTAGTCTCAGGGTGGCTTCAAACTCACAGCGATCCTCCTACCTCTGCCTCCCAAGTACTGAGGTCAAAGGTGTGCACCACCACGCCCACCTAGCACCCACGTTTCTAAGTGATAGCCAAATAAGATGAAATCAGCATTTAGATGAGGTAGCTGTATCTCAGGTTCATTGCAACACTGTTCACAGTAGCTAATATATGGAACCAATCTAAGAGCCTACTGATTGGCGAATAAAGACCTTATGGAATATGTATGCTATATTGTCACTATGACTAAATTTCCAAAAGAAAGAACTTGAGGGGAGGGATTATTTATTTTAGCCTAGGTCCTATGTACTGGTTTTTATCACCTTCCAGGAATACCACTCTATTATGAATCCATCAAGGGATTATGTAATAAATTAGGTGAAATCACTCAAAATACATTTACTTCAAAAGAAATTGACAACCATATGTCCAATATGAAGGCTTGTGCAGGACATTTCATATTGAAACCATAACATGCTGCCCCTAGCTTCCAAAGGGTCTCATAATAAAAATGTATTTTGAGTTCTCAAAGTCTCAACAACTCTAATATTGTTCAAAAGTCAAAGTCCAATAATCAAAAAGAATGTTAGATAAAATGAGATAATTGATGAACTATCAAAATCACATTATACTATGCAACGTCATAACGGGTTACTCCACATCTAAAGGTATATACTTAGTGAGAGAAATAAAAGATTGAAAGTTAGAATAAAGATCTAAAAATGGTATAGCCTGAATATTTTTGTCTACCTTTAATACCCACATCTCCTGAAGAGTTTTAAAAAAACTTTATATGATGTTCACAAAAGCATAAACCCTGTTAGTTAAGTAGAAAATTTCCTGTTACTCAAGTGTGTTAATATATCTAATTTTAGGGTAAAAATTTAAAGGTCAATTATCTTGGCAGAGAAGACAACTGATTTGAATTTTTCATGGGTGACGAAGAGTCTTTTTAATATTTAGGATACCAAGGAGCACTCTGATTAGCATGTGCACACATATTCATTTAGACCAGTGTGGTAAGTCCCTGAAAGCAAAGTCTATGCAGCAAAATGTATGTATGCTTAAAATGTGCACACTCATTGCTAAATCATTTTACAAGATGGTTAGAACAAAATTAATTTGTGTACTACTCATCATATGGATTGCTTATTTAAAAAATTCTATGAAGGGTGTATTTGTATCCCTTGACAATTTTAGATTGCAATATATTTTCTACGCTCAATTTATAAATTATTGATTTGAAGGATTTCTATATTATATACAAACTATTTTTCTTATATTTTTAAAATGTTTCCCTTTTTTTTTTTTTTTCAAGGTAGGGTCTCACTCTAGCCCAGGCTGACCTGGAATTCACTCTGTATTCTCAGGGTGGCCTCGAACTCACGGCGATCCTCCTACCCTTGCCTCCCGAGTGCTGGGATTAAAGGCGTGCGCCACCATGCCCAGCGTTTCCCTTCTTTTTTTAAGCTAGGATTTATTCACAAACCTTTTAATATTTAAATGTTAAAGTTATCACATTTTTATTTTATCCTTTCTGGATAAAGCCTGCCCATATTGAACTAACAAAATATCATCCTAAATTTCTTCCTATGACCCTACTTGATGGATTTGTTTATGTTTTATTAAGAATATATTTTGGCCAGGCGTGATGGCACACGCCTTTAATCCCAGCACTTGGGAGGCAGAGGTAGGCGGATTGCCGTGAGTTCGAGGCCACCCTGAGACTACATAGTAAGTTCCAGGTCAGCCTGGACTAGAGTGAAACCCTACACTGAAACCCCCCCCCACCAAAAAAAAAACATTTTTATGGGTACATCATGTGTTGGTATCATGTTTTCCTTCCTCCCTTACCCCATTCTGCAGGGGGTCCTCCTCAGTGGAGTTGCTGATATTCCCCATGGGGTTGTGGGTTATGCATTGTGGGAGCAGTAGTCAGTTATTAGGGTGGAGGAGGCAGTGCCTCTGGGTATTATGTCCCAACCTGTGGCACTTAGAATCTTTCTGCCCCCTCTTCCACAAAATTTCCTGAGATTTTGGTGGCCAAAATATTTGTAGGTATGAATACAATTTTTTATACTCTCGCTGAGACCAATTATAAACTTTGATCCTTCAGTTCTTTATGTTTGCTGCTATTTTAATACATTTTACTCTTTTTATACTCTGATTTGAACCTTGACTTTCTTATCTTTTTGTTTATGCTGTGCTAATTCTAGATTCCTTCAACTACAGTGGCTTTAAAATATGTATTTTGATATATGATAAAGGTCAAATCCCTTTAAAGTCATCTTCAAAAGTTTCTTGACAGTTCTTGCACATTTCTTCAGTTATACATATGAATTTATTTTCATAATTTCAAATAATCCATTTGCTTATTATTGAAAATGCATTTTATATTAACTTTTGCCAAGTATTAACTTTTGCCAAACATTGACTTTATAACCTTTCACTAAATAAATAAATCTTCATTTTCTAACCTTAAGAATTGTTATTCAGGTAGGAGAATCATATTGGTTGCAAATGAACATATGCCATTCATAACATCTAATCTTGTGATTCTATGCTCATGTGCTTTCTCTCTGCGTCTTTAGGATGAGTAGTCATGTGAATATTTTGTGCTTCAATGTCAACTATTCTGAAGGTCATTTCTTACTTTAAGGGGTATACCCAGAGCCCTCCAAAATAATTTCCATGTAAGCCAGTTGCTCCTTCTTTTCTCTTATGCCATATACTCTATCATATTTGAGATTTCAACCCAAATAATGGAATTTGAAATCATATTTAGAAATATATTACATCTTTATGCCATTATCTTCCTTCTTAAGACAATGGTAAGTTTCCTTACTAATTTGAGTCCTTTTATAGACTTTGAATATGTTCTTACATAAATTATCATTGTGACATTTGTTGTTTTATATCTTATGATTTTAGATCTTGTGAATAGAATTATTTTTCATTCCACTTCAATTTCTAAGTATATATTGTCAATATAAAGCAAATTTTATCTTGTTTATGGTCAATGTGCTAAATTTTCTGCACCTCACTATTTATTTATTTTAGTTTCCCTATATATACAATCATAACATGCTAAATAATATGAAATTTAATTTTACATTCTAAAATGTATACCACATATTTAATTTAGCCACCATTTTGTTTTGTTTGTTTGTTTGTTTTATTTTTAATTTTATTTTTTCTCAATTTTTAAAAAATTTGTTAGTTTATTTATTTGAGAGCAACAGACAGAGCGAGAAAGAGGCTGAGAGGGGGAGAGAGAGAGAGAATAGGCACGCCAGGGCCTCCTGGGGCCACTGCAAACGAACTCCAGACGCGTGCGCCCCCTTGTGCATTTGGCTAACGTGGGTCCTGGGGAATCGAGCCTCGAACCCGGGTCCTTAGGCTTCACAGGCAAGCGATTAACTGCTAAGCCATCTCTCCAGCCCTTTTCTCAATTTTTTAAACATCTTCAATGATTATAAAAAATATCCCATGGTAATACCCTCCCTCCCCCCATTTTCCCCTATGAAATTCCATTCTCCATCATATCCTCTCCCCTTCTCAATCAGTCTCTCTTTTGTTTTGATGTCATGATCTTTCCCTCCCCTTATGATGGTCTTGTGTAGGTAGTGTCAGGCACTATGAGGTCATGGATATTGAGGCCATTTTATGTCTGGAGGGAGCATGTTGTAAGGAGTCCTACCCTTCCTTTGGCTCTTACATTCTTTCTGCCACCTCTTCAGCATTAGACCCTGAGCCTTGGAAGGTGTGATCCAGATGTTACTAGGTACTCTAGTCACTTCTTTCCAGCACCATGATACTTTCTGAGTCGTCCCAAGGTCACTGCCATCTGAAAAGAGAAGATTCTCTACCCAAAGTGAGAGTAGCATTAATATAAGGGTATGAATATTAAGAGAAGTGCTTACTGGGCAGTTTGATAAGCATAGTATATACACTTATCCAGATATCAGCAGATGTTACAACCCTAGGGCTCATGACTACCCGTGTTTTATGTTTTCAGTATCAGGGATGTATTCCCTCCCATGGAGCGGGCCTTCAGTCCAATTGGAGGGCAGTTGGTTTCCACCATGACAGACATGCCACTATTGCACCCGTTGGCTCATTTGGCCTGACTGGCCAATTATAAGGCTTGCAGTGTCCACTGTTGAGTATCTTCACTGGTGGTATCTCTTTCTCCCATTTCTCCCATTTTCATGCATTTAACTGCATGTGGAATGGCTTCTTCCAGCTTTCTGTCAGCTGGTCTACATGGAGGAGGTTATCAGCTCAGTTCCAGCAGGATTTCTCAGTGGCCTTGCAGCCCAGGTATGTGGAGTCTTCAGCAATAGGGTCTTACCATCTATTCCTGGTGGGAAACCAAGAGCCTTAGCAATGGCCTATAATGTTTTGGGGGCATCAGGGACCTCCCTGGCCAACAACTCACTGGAAGGTATCCCATCCCTGGCACTGAAAATTTTCTAGCAATGATCTATGGCTCCTGAGTGTTCCATTGTCCAAAACCAGAGGATTCCATATGATTTATTTATATCCTCTTAGATTTTGATTAGCCCTCCCTCCACCTTTCCTTTACTCAATCTCCTCCCCTGACCTCACTTTGGGCCTTTTCACCCCCATTAATCTATTCTTCTACTCACATATATACAATACCAACCTATTAAGTGCCCTCCTCCCTTCCTTTCTCTTCCCTTTGTATCTCTTTTTTAGCTTACTGACTAGCCACCATTTTGTATTAGCTACTGCAAGAATAACAAAAGATAGAACAAAGCATCTTCATATATTATATATTAAAGCTCCATATATATAAATAGTTGATATTAATGATGACAAATTGGAGACTAGTGTTATTAGAAATGCTCCTCATGGAGTAAGTTATAAAAAATGCACAAGGGCTGGAGGGACAGCTTACTGGTTAAGGTATTTTCCTGCAAAGCCAAAGGACCCTAGTTCAATTACCCAGTACCCATGTTAGCCAGCTACACAAGGGGGCACACACGTCTAGAGTTCATTTTCAGTGGCTGGAGACCCTGGCACACCCATTCTCTCTCTCTTTCTTTCTCTGTCAAATAAATAAATGAATAAATAAAGGCCTGCATGACCATGTTGGGCCCACACTACTTTAACAAAATAAAAATAAAAGATACATAATTAGTTTGGGAATGTACTTTAGTTTTTAAACACACACACACACACGCACACATGCACACACACACACACGCACACACCCCAAACCTGGTGACACAGGTATGTAATCCCAAATACTCTGGAGACTGAGGCAGGAGAATTCCAAGTTGAAGGCCTTCCTGACCTTTACAGTGAAGTCAAGGCTAGACTGTGCAACTTAGTGAGATCCTGTCTTAAGCTTAAAGTATTAAAAGGGATATATATATATATATAGTTCAGTGGTAGTGTCCTTACCTAGCATACACAAGGCTCTGGATTCAATCTCTAGTACCACAAACCCAAAATAAACACATAAACAAACTGATACACATTTACAGTCTAAAAGAAAACTGAGTGAATACATGGTAATAGAGAATTAGTATTATTACTGAATGGAAGAATTAGATCTTGTATTTAAACATTTATTTATTTATTTATTTATTTATTTTTGCCAGCAGGGAGAGGGAGAGGAAGACACAGTACAAGAGACAGAGGGAAATAGTGAGTATGGGTACTCCAGGGTCTCTTTGTATTGCAAATGAACTACAAATGCATGTACCACTTTGTTCTTCTGGCTTTTTGTGGGTACAGGGGAATTGAACCAAGGATGGCAGGCTCTGCAAGCAAGTCCCTTTAACCATTTATCCATCTCCACAGTCCATTTTCTCTTTTCTTTATATTATAGGTAGTTTTAAAATTTCAGTGTTTTACCTATATAAGTGCCATGATCAGAACAACAAACATATGTTATTAAGTGCAAGATGCAGATTTGTGGGGGAAAGAGCTGCCAGTCAGTAGGGAGGTGGGGCTTTAGCTGCTTTGCAGTGTTTATCTAGTAAGTAATAAGATATTAATTTCATTGTTTTAACTGAGTAGCAGTTGTAAACCGTTCTAGCTTCATACTTATATGGCTCTATTTGCTGTCTTCGCAGATTTGTGGAAAGCTGGCAGTAGAGCCATCTTTAGTGCAAACCAGCTTTGCCAAAGCCATCCACAAAATACATCCACTGCAAAATGTACTTTCAAGATGGCTACCACCCTGGCTATAGGAGAAGGAAAGAGGAAAGATGTGCCATGTAGTGCCTAGATTTTCTGTTATTTAGAGTCCTCCCCGACATACATATATTTTTCTGCTCTCCCCACCATCAGTGAGCTCAGTAGCTGCTGCAGCTGTGGTCAAGCCTGTCCCTCTACAGATCTGCTGGTGCCTTATTCCATTTCATGCAGGTTCTAAAAGTGGCTGCAACTTTGGCACTGAAACTTATAGAACATTCAGTCTCGTCTTTTATTGCCTTGCCCACAATTCCAACAGAGGGTGCATTTAGGGAAGAAATTCCTGAATTTGTTATTAGACCTGCCTTAGCCAGTTGGAGCCACAAGAGCATTGTAAATAACGGATGGCAGTTTCTTAGGCATTGCTGTCTGTGACCTTTGATATTTTTTTCCCTTTAGGTGGGAATAGAATGGGAGAGATGGAAGTTAACTAGAAGGCATTGAGTGCAGGCTATCCAAGGTCCATTTTGGATAATCTAAGTTTTAAATGATAAAATATCAACCAAGCACATAATAAAAGGATATGTCCCTGAAGCCAGTTGGTTTTATGTTAGAGGGCCTAAAAGAATTGCTCAATCATGTTAAAGATTTTCCTGGAAATGTTAATTCTTTATTTAAATGATTGTTATATACTAAGTGTATGGCCTGAGTTTGGGCAAATCAGAAACATCCCTCATCTTGATATATATTTGAGAATTCAGACAACATTTACTTTGTTTTATTTCCTAGTAGAGATATTGCTACTGAAAACAAACTGTTGCTTTGTCAAAGCAATAGTCTGTTATGTGGTGTTATTTACACAGACTCTAATAAAACATGATGCTACTAATCAAAGGTGATAGATACAAAGCATTGTTTTGTCTTCTGGCATTATGGATTATGCTAATGGCCATCTGCCCATAATTGATATTTTGTTCTTCGCTCACAGAAAAATAAACACAATCAACTGTAAAAGACAACTATTTTGTTGTGATAGATGCTTATGCAGTTTTCTTTTATTCTCCATTATGTTTTCATAATTTCTCAGTTAATTATTTAGTAGTATGATACTTTTATTACACGAAGACTGTCACTGCATTCCAAATGAGGATTTCTAATATAGTGTATGTGCACAGTGATGTCCCTAGTCTCTTCACTGTGTAGCTAGAAAACAGCAATCAAGCCAGTCCCATTCAAGACGTCATAGGGCTGATTTCTTCTTTTATTTTCACACATGTGGGAGGTTAATTAACACTTTGTTTTCCTGTACAATAATAATTAGTAATAAGGGGATGTAGGATTGCTTAGTGGTTAATGTACTCGCCTGTAAAGCCTAAGGACACAAGCCTAAGCCCCAGGATCCACGTAAGCCAGATGCACAAGGTGCTGCATGAGTCTGGAGTTCATTTGCAGTGACTAGAGGCCCTGGTATGCCATTGTCTCTCTTTCTCTTTCTCTAGTAAATAAATAAGTAAGTAAATAAAATAAAAACCCAATCCAGAAAAACATAGTCTTATTGATTATAGTAGATCAATTTTGCTAAAAGTATTTTTGCACTTAACACTTACTAAGTTAAGAGAGAAACTCATTTTATAAGGAATTCATTTACAGTCTGCTAAGAATGTTATAATCAAAGGCTCCATTTTGTGCATGGGCATAGTAATATACATGGACACATGCAGTTTATGGTGTATGTGATTGAGCTGCACTAAATGCCACTAAATAGTAAAAGGGAATACAAAAGAAATAAAAAAGACGTGGTAGCTGTCTGAGATGAGCATTATTTTGAATGGTCTAAGGTCAGAAGAATCTTCCCTGGGATCTCTCGGATTAGCAGGCACACAGTAAGTAGTTGTCATTTGAATCTTATAGTTTTGACACCTAGTAACAAAAAGTAATGCAATGGTAGCTGAAATGATATTATTGGTGATTTGTATCTGAATTTAGCAGACTACTCCCCACATATTAGCATGGATAGTATTTTTGAAAGACAGTGATATTGGTTAGTCATTGTAAATGGCTGAGTATGTATCTATATACATAACTTCTAACTACAAACAATTTGCAAAAAGTATACTCTTCTGAACCTCACAAAAAAGGGGTTGGTCCATGATTTATATTCATTTACTGTCTGATTACGTGTTTTTATTCAATTCCTAATATGGACTTGCATATTATACATAGAATGCAAACTTTTGCTTTTCTTTCGTATATATGTAAATACTTTCTCCCATATGTAATCTTTTGTCATTACTTTATTATGGTAACTTTTGATTTACACATTTTTGCTCACCCAATAGTTGACTATTATTGAGATCTATACTCAAAACATTTCAATCTCGTTTCTTTGTATTAATAATTGAAAAATAGATCTTTGCACTTCAATTAGGCAATTTTCTCTTCTTGACAACATATTTGTTGGCTCTTCTGGCTTTTTTTTTGTCTTTGGCAGAAGTCTCCCTCTTTTCTCTTAATTTTTCTTGTGCCTTTATGTTTCTTCTCCACTCCCACCCCTGCCCCCAGCGTTGCTTGATTTCCTTATTTTTCGCTTATCATCTCAGACTCTTCTTTTTGTCTTAAGAGAGCTTACTGACCTCTTTCTTGGCTGTGAAACTGAGACTGTGGTTTGTCTACATTTTCACTGAGATATTGTTTAACTTTCTGTTTAGTAAAGATTTCTTTTCTTCCATACTCTATGACTAAATACTTACTTGGATTTTGAGACATAGGATAGTCTCAGGTTTGATTTTTATCCTGTACTCTTGGTCAGATTCTCTTGGAACCATGCTTTGTAATGGATCATGGGGTATACTACGTCATGTCAGACTGGATATACAATGAAAAAATGGTTTCAAAGTGGCACATTCTTTAGAACTCTGCTGGCAAACCACAGACTTGATGTGTCTACTAAAAATGACATGACAAGAGACTGCACAAGGTCCATCTGAAGCAAACAGAAAAGAAAAAAAAAAACTAAGCCAGGAAAATGATAGAGTTGCTAGGACAAGGAGCAATTGACATCTGCTGGGGAGTAGCAAGAAGTAAGCCTGGGTTGCTATTGTATCTTGAGTAATATCTTATTCTAAGGGATGCAGAAAGAGCTATAGCAACTCTCCTATCCTCCACTTCTCTGGGTAGCTTTACAGTGGGCATTTTTCAAGTCAGCCACCCTGAAAAAACTTGCTCTTTGCAAACTGAGAATTCTAGTAAAATATTGCTTTGAATGAGTTTGAGGCTCTCCTGCTCTTTGTCACAAATTATTTCTCCTTGCTTTCCTATCTTTATAAAAGAAAGCTTCTAGTTTATATTCCATGTCTTGACATGTCTAAGTATGAGAAATAAATGGAAAGTTACTTGTGGATTTTTTTTTCTATCAAACAGAGGATGTGATAATTGGTTTTAATTAGTGACATACTTAGATTCCAATAGTTTCCCTTCCATTCTTTGTTGAACTAACTCTATTAGGCTTTTGTGTCTACCATCCTACCACAATTATTTTTATGTAAACTAGAAATTCTATCTATACTATAAAATCCAGTATTAAATCCTCTATCCTTACTGTATTTTACTTTCAGCAGATTTGAGGCAGTTGATGATTTTTCTTTTATTAAATATTGTTTTCAAGCTGGGCATGGTGGTGAATGCCTTCAATCCCAGCACTCAGGAGGCAGAGGTAGGAGGATCAACATGAGCTCAAGGCCACCCTGATACTACATAGTGAATTCTGGTCAACCTGGGCTAAAATGAGGTCCTACCTCAAAAAGCATATGTTTATATATATTTCATTTGGTTACTGGCCAAGTACTCCAAATTTTCCATTGCAGTTCATTCTCATCTCTTCAAACTCTTTTCTTTTTTTTTTTTATTCATCGTGAATTTTTTTTCAATCAAATATCAGGGATAAACATGTCAGAGAAATGAGAAACATACAAAATAGGACACTTCAGAAGCAGATCAAATGAAACATTTAAATTTTGTTTTCCTCCATTCATAAAGTTACAATAACAAAAATTTAGCCCTTTTAAATTGACCTATATCTTTTCAGTTTTTGTTTTACTCCCCTAGAAAAAGATACTTTTAACTTTAACAGACAGGTAAAGGACTTATCTAGTCTCAACTTGTTTCTTCTTCTGCCATTCTATGGGAGTTCTTCTAAATAGTTCCCATTCTCAGACTACTAAAGTAGAGTGAGAAACCACCTCTTTGTAGTGCAGATGACTGGGTTGGCCATAGTAATACAGCAACATTCTCATGCCTTCCTGGAAGATCTAAATGAAAATGCCAAATCATAAAAAGATGAAATAACATTATTGAAACATAATTTCATTATTTTGTTGCAGAATTATTTTATAGATGATTAGCACATAATTTGAATATCATGTAATAAAGAGATAATGAAAAGTAATAATAATAATAATAAATCCGAAGGGGTCACCACTTCTATTTCACATAGAAATTGATGTTGTAATGTCATATAGCTCACTCAGTCTTTGAAGCTTCCCTTTATCTACCTATCTCTTCCTCCTCGGCAATCTCAGGCAGCTTTGGGCCTTTACATACACCTATTAGTTTATGGCTTACAAATTTGTTACACTTTCTCCAAGCTATTTGCTCAACTTCAGACTTCCAAATCTAACTGACTAATCAACATGTCCATTTGGTTAATAACAATCTCAATATTATTTCCCCAAATGAATTCATTATATTGTCCCTTCTTTGTGTCATAAAATTGTACTTCTCTCCATTCATTTTCATGTTACATAGTTGTGATCCTTTTCAGTTACTCAGCTCAAAATTCTTAACTGATTATTGATTTTTACATGCAGAAATGCTCTGAATATTGTTCTTAGCATGTATACTCTACCTACTTCTCACTACTCCTATTGCTAGAAACCTGAACCATCCATATCTTATACTGTCTACAATATGCTAATAGTTTTCAAATATCTAAATTTGGACCCATGAGTCTATTCTGGGCATATCAACCACAACTTAAGTTAAAACAGATATCATTTGTTGGCTTTCCTCACCTGAAACATAAATTCTCCTTCATATACCTCTCAGAGTAAAAATATTGAATTTGTACAATACTCTATCCAAATGATGGTCCTCATTTAATGCACTCCTACTGCCTCTTAGCTGCTTCTATTTACTCTACAACACATTATTCATATTATCTATTGCCCATCTTGCTCATGAGTATATATATTTTCGTCTTTATTATTCATGATTCTAATACTTAGAAGAGTACCTCAGAGAACACATACTCAGTAAATATTTGTTAAATGAACTATTTCAATGTTTTATGCCCCTTGACACTAGGACATAAGGAATCATGTATATACAAATAAGATGGCTTTGATATTGTGAAATCTTCCAAACTCTGTAACAGGCTAGTTAAATCTTCAATAGACATTCGTCCAATGTATTTCCACAAATATTTCTGATTACCATAACAGGTGCAATTTTTATATTTTTATTTCTATGAGAAAGAGAGAGATAGAAGAGAGAAAAAAAGAGGAAGACATAAAGAAAGTGAATTTTGGCATGCCATGGCCTCCTGCCACTGGAAACAAACTCCAGACACATGTCCCACTTTGTACATCTTTGTATATCTGGCTTTCCATGGCACTAGGGAATCAAACCTGGACCATTAGGCTTTGTAAGTAAGCACCTTTACTTGCTGAGGAATCTCTGCAGCCACTGGAACTATTTTTTATTATTTATTTTTGAGAGAGAGACAGAAAGAGAGAGAGAGATTGGGCACACCAGGGCTTTCAGCCACTGTGAATGAACTCCAGATGCATGTTTCCACTTGTGCATATGTGCCACATTGCACACTTGTGTCACTGTGCATCTGGCTACGTGGTACCTGGAGATTTGAACATGAGTTCTTAGGCTTCCCATGCAGGTGTCTTAACTACTAAGCCATCTCTTCAGCCCTGGAACTATTTTTAGCCATGTTACAATTAAGAGTCCTTCACAGACTATAGAAGTCCAATGTAGCAGAAGTGATGAAATATTCCACATACCCATCACATCCATTTGTATACAGAGCCTTCCAAGAGGAAATGTTTAGTATAGCTTGCTGAACATGTGTGTCAATCCATTCCTAGAATTTCTTGTTATTAGTGGGTGCTGCTTTACCTATTGTATTGTCAACATCAACACTATTTCCTTCATTAAAGTATTAGAATCCTTTCTAGTTCAATTGCTGCCCAGAAACCTATATTTGCTGACTCCAAATAAGAAGGATGGACAAATCTGATAAAGCCACATTGAACAATATCTTCTTTAAGAAAGGCTGAGTGAAGGGCCTGTCGAAATGCCATACTGGAAGTACACAAATGTGAAGACTCACGTTTGGATCCCCAGCCCTCACATAAAGGCCAGGTGGGTGTGGTAGTCCTCCAGAAATCTCAGTGCTTGGGAGGTTGAGATAGTGGATCTCTGGAGCAAACTGCCTAGATAGACTAGCTGGATCAGTGAACCCTGGTTTAAAGGGAGAGACTCTGACTCAGTAGGTAAAGCGTAGAGCAAATAAGTAAGATTCCCGATATCAAGTCCTGGCCTCCACATGTATGTGCACACAGTTGTACACACACCCATGTGAACAAACATAAATGTACATACACCACACACGCACACACACACACACAGAGAGAGAGAGAGAGAGAGAGAGAGAGAACAAAAAAGGCTTAGACAAAGACTAAAAGATCTAAACTTGTGCATTTAGAGCAAAATATGATCTGAATCATAAATGTCCATCCTTCTGACAAATATTGTTCAATACTATCACATATTATTTGCATTGTTTTCTTGAAAAATAAATTATTGTGCACAAAATCTATGAAAGATAACAATGTGGATGACAGCTTAAATTGAAGAAGGGCACTGCTTTGGAGTGTGAGGTGGGTTTGAGAGGCAGAATGTCTTAAGAAATGTGAAGAGCAAACTATCATCAAACTGTCCTTCAGAAACAGTGTAACTACATGGGATGGGGAGATGGCTTAGCGGTTAAGTGCTTGCCTGTGAAGCCTAAGGACCCAGGTTCAAGGCTCGACTCCCCAGGACCCACGTTAGCCAGATGCACAAGTGGGCGCATGTGTCTGGAGTTCGTTTGCAGTGGCTGGAGGCCCTGGCGTACCCATTCTCTCTCTCTTCTCTCTCTCTGTCTGTCGCTCTCAAATAAATAAATAAAAATAACAACAACAACAACAAAAGAGTGTAACTACAGTAGAATCTTGAAGAAGGAAATATTGGTTCTAGTAGTAAAATAAAATAAGTATCATGGTAATAATGTGTACCTTTGGTTAAGGGACCAAGATCGACTTGGAATCTTGGAAGGTTGTACTGGAAGCCTCCCGGACACTATCAATGCTCCATTTCAGGCTCCACTTGGTAGTTATGCAAGTGGTAGTTTTATATTCACTAAATAAGATATACTTATGCATGCATGTATACATGTATCTCATTATTCTAATGCTTATGTACCGTGTTTCATATTTTTAAATCCTAAAATAACTCAAAGAAATATGAAAAAGAAGGATATCATTTTACAGTGGTGATTGCTAAGTATCCATTTTTTGCTTCCTTTTGGGTTCCAGTCTGTGGTTCTGGTGAAAGGCTCAAAAATTTTCAGCATTCACAAAAACTGCAGAGGTCAAATGAGGAATGTTTTGCCATATTAAGCAGTTCTAGAATTTGATTAAACTGAAATGTGAATCATTTTACATTTCTACATATGTACCTATATATCACTTTAAGTGTAGGAAATTCAGATAATTAAATTATATATATATATATGTATATATATATATATATATATATATATATATATGTATGTTGTATTTTTGTGGAATAGTGAAAATTTATCAAGTGTATTATAGTACACTATTTTAACGTGGTGAGTATAATCTATGGTTCATTTATAGATCTAAATCTTGCTTTGACAATTTTATTTACACTTCTAATTACTTCTACTCCTACAGAAAAGACAGCTACATAATAGCCCTAATGATAAATGCCTTTTCCCATGATCTTTATGACTAGCTTATGTTCCTTCTCATAGTAAGATGACTTATGTCATTCTGGTGGAGTACTCTTAAACACACCCACCTTCTCTCCATGGTTACATGTACCTGAAAGAATAAGGTTATCACTCTAATCAAGCAAAAGATGAAGGGTTTATGAATGTTTAAAAGCATGTGTTGGGGGCGTGGGGATGTAATTCAGTTGGGAGAGTGCTTGTGTAGTATGCATAAAACCAAGTTCAATGCTCAGCAACAAAGAAATTGTGTATGGTGGCACACACCTACAATCCCATCATTCAAGAAGTGGAGGTAAGAGAACCAGAAATTCAAGGTCATCTTGGATAACATGAAATCCTGTCTCAATTACAACTTGATAAATAAATTGTTTTTTTCTTTAAAACTCGTGCATAGTGGGTTGGAGCAAAGGCTTAGTGGTTAAGGTGCTTACCAGCAAAGCCAAAGGAACCAAGTTTGATTCCCTAGTACCCATGTAAATCCATATGCACAAAATTTGTGACACATTTGTATACAGTTTGTTTGCAATGGGTAGATGCCCTGGCATGCCCATTCTCTCTGTGTGTCTATCAAATAAATAAGTAAATAAAAAATTGTGTGCAGGAATCTTTGTATTATGGCCCAAACCTATAATCCCATCACGTTGGGGGGGGGGTTTGAGGGGGAAGTAGCTCTATGATTTTGAAGCTGACTTGGGATATATAGTGATTTCAATGCCAGGCTGGGCATTATAATGAGCCCCTGTCTCAAAAGAAACAAACAAATACAGAATATCATGAGTGAGATAAATATGTATGCGAAATGGAAATTGCATCTTATCTTTCAACAAAATAAAAAATCAGAGTTCTTTCCTGATTTAATGAATTGTTTTATAAGTAGCCTGCATACGATTTCTTAATACTTTATCATATATGTTTGTCCCTACTTACTGTAGTTTTTGCACTGTTTATTTACTTAAAATAACCTTACACAAATAGTATACAAAAGTACTGAAAATGTTTGCTGCTCCACAAGGGCATAATACTTGAAAGAAAATGTCATGTTATACTCACTTGGATATGTACATTTATTTTCTTAGACGACCATTGTGTATTCTGGCTGTCTTCAGTATCTGTTTGAAGATTTTAAAACAGGGCAAGACACCACTAGGTCTCTGTGCTACCAGACAACCGAGGGAATTGGTTGAGACATGCAAGCCTGAGTGTATGCTGAAAGGTATTCACTAGAGGGTAGAAGGGAGTTTAAGTTTCAGAAAACAGAATGATCTTGACAGCTAGCCTTTCTCTGCAGAAGTAGTTCATTGTGGGTTACTTGGGGAAGACAGACATTTTATGTAAAGAGGAAATTTTTAAAGTTTAAGTATACAGTAATTTGATGGCAAAGAGGACTTTGGCACCCTTGTTAAGCCATTGATTGATGTGGTAAAACTGTCTATACAAGTAATTAGCTTAGTGAGACAGTGTGTCACGAAGGTCTATACAGCTAAGCTGAGGTCTCCAGAATGGAGTGGTAACACTTTCCACCGTTGAAAGCAAAATAAAACTGAAGCCAGTTAGATATAACAATGTTAATTGAATAAAAAACATCCTAGAACTGGGTATCACTGAAGAATACCATCCTCTCCTATGTGGTGAGATATATTTATAACTAGAAAACAAGATAAGGCATGAGAAGATTAGCTGATTGGTACAGTTTTGATTTGTTTGCACTTGGTACTTTTCTCTCTGGTTTTGACCACTATGATTGTTTGAGACACAGCAATACATACTAGATAAGGTTAAAAGTTGTTTGCCATCATGCCCACTCTTATCAAATAGACTGAGCCAAGCTTTATCACTCACAAGCTTTTTATTACATATTCCATCACTTTGATAAAAATGCAAACATACCCCTAAATTCCTGAAGCTTCTCATAGACATATAATTTTAAGTCTTGAGATTAAAAAGGAGAAAATCATATAAGCTACCAGGGGAAGGAAAAGAAGACCTACAAAAAATTAATGACTACTACATGTGTATAAGGTTCTCAAAATAAATATTAGAAACCAGAAGACAATGAAATCATTATTTTAAGCAATGTAATAAAATTTTCAACCTAGAATCATATTTAACATTTACACACAATTTCAATTAAAATTATTTTACCTGCTACATAAAACAAAAATATCTGTTATTAGCTTCCATGTAATATTTCAATTCATGTATGAATTATGTAATGTTTAAAACATTAAATGTCTTTATCCTCTAATATTTAGCACTTCCTTATGGAGAAACCCTTAAAATCCTTTCATCTTTCTTTTCTAAATCATGATGTTATCTGCAATCACCGTACTTTGCAATACACATCTTTATTCTAGCTATTACTTAGCACACATGAACCAACTTTTCAAATCTCTCCCTCTCTATTTCCCTCAGTCTCTGTGAATCATTATTCTACTTTACATTCCATGAGTGAGATTATTTGGTATCCATCTTTCTATGCTAAACTTATTTTGCTTAATGTAATGGTCTCCAGTTCCATCCATGTTAGCACACCTTATGAAATTTATTGGCTTCTATGGCCAAGTAGTATTCCACTGAGTATATATGTATGGCATTTTCTTTATCTACTCATCAGTTTATGGACATTTAGTATGATTCCTTTTCATGGCTATTATTAATACTGCTGCAGCAAACATGGGAAAACAGATATATTTTTGACATTCTGATCATCTTTCCTTTGCATATATACCCAGTAGTTGAATTCCTACATCATAAGCTTTTTTTTTAATATTTTGATGATTATCCATACAGTTTTCTATAATGGTGTTTCTAACTTCCATTCCAAACAGTATACAAGGGTTTACTTTCTGTTTTCTTCACATCTTCACAAGCACTTTAGTCTTTCTGCTAATAGCCATTCTATTGAGGTCAGATGATGTGCTCCTTTGAATGTAAAATGTCCCCCATAGCCTTAGTATTTGAATACTTGCCAGTTGGTGGCAGTGTTAGGTAAGGTTGTTAGAATCTTTAGGAGGCAAAGCCTTGCTAGAGGAAGTGTGTCACTTGGGGTAAGCCTTGAGGTTGCACACAGGCCCACTCCTGTATCATTTTTTACTTCCTCTATGCTGATGAGAAGGTGTGACACAAGCAGTCTGCTCTTTCCCTGCCTTCCATGCCATGATGAAGCGTTCCTTTGAAACTGGAATCCAAAATAAACTCTTTTCTTCCAAAAGCTGCTTCTGTTCCAGTGTTTTGTCCCACCAAGTGAGAAGCTAACTGATACAGATGAACTATCCATCATGGTTTAGATTTACGTTTTCTTGATGATTAATAATGTTTCATATTCTTCCAATTCCTGCTGACCCCTTATGTGTCTTTTGTTGTCTTTAACCTCATATTTTGTTTTCTCCCCCCAAAGATCATGTTAAATCTAATTTAACAATATTATTTTCAATCATTTTATAATCGATTGAGCCTTAATTGTACAGAAAATTGTTGAATATCACAAATTAAGTCCTGTCTGACTTTTGGAAGTTTTAAAATTAGCTTTTTAAATTAGCATACAAACCAATGGATTTCATTACAGCATTTTCATATGTATATGACATTACCTTTTGTTCGTTCTCATTCACATCTCTACTCCACTGCCCTCCTCCCTCCCACTTGCCCTTCTTTTTGTGGATCCCTTTCTTCTCTAAATAGTTTTTCCTTCTGTTTTCATGTTATATGTATCCTATTAACCTGCCATTTCAAAACACTTAAACTTATTTATCTGTGAGGAAGGATAGAGGTAGAGAGACAAAGGAAGAGAGAGAGAACGAGAGGAGCACACCAGAAGGAACTCCAGATGCATGTGTCATTTAGTGTATCTGACTGTACGTGGGTACTGGAAAATTGAATCTAGGTTGTTAGAATTTACGAGCTAGTGACTTTAACAGCTTAGCCATCTCTCTAGTCCCACTAACCTGCCATTTAAGCTTTCTTCCCCCTCTACATTCCCCTTTCTAATTTCATGATCTACATGCATACACACACACATGGTATTTTTCTTTCTGAGTCTGGCTTATTTTGCTTTACATAATGATTTGAAGCTACATTAATTTTCCTGAAAAGAACATGATTTTGTTTTTCCTTATGGATGAAAGAAATTCCAGTGTGTAAATGTACCATGTTTTCTTTATATGTTCATTTATTGATAGATATCTAGAATGGTTTCATTTCTTAACTATTGTGAATAAGCATGGTCATACAAATATCTGTATGGTATGCTGACCTAAATTCCTTAAGTATTTGTCAGAAACCTTTACACTGATTTTCATAGTGACTGCACCAGTTTACACTCCCGGCATCCGTGAATAAGGGTTCAGTTTTCCTTACACTCTTGCCAGAATTTGTTATTATTTGTATTCTTGATAATATCCATTCTGGCTGGGATGAGATGGAATCTCAAAGTACTTTTAATTTGCAATTCCCTTATGGCTAAAGATATTGAATATTCTTTTAAAATATTTATTAGCTGATTGTATTTCTTTTTATGAGAACTGGTTATTCAGTTCATTAGGGCCCTTTTTATTGGATGATTTGGTTGTTTTTAGTTTTTTACATTTTCTAGCTATTAATCTTTTGTCTGATGTGTAGTTGGCCAAAACACTTTTATTATTCTGTTGCTGTCTTTTAAATTTGTATTGTCTACTTTTGCAATTTTTATTAAATAGAATAGATTGCACTTTTATTACTATTGATTTGAGAGAGAGAAAGAAAGAGGCAGGCAAAGATAGGGAGAATGGGTGTGTTAGGGCCTCTATCTACTGCAAACGAACTCCAGATGCATGTACCACCTTGTGCTTCTGGCTTACATTGATACTGGGGAATCAAACCTGGGTCCTTCGGCTTTGCAGGCAAGTGCCTTAACTGCTAAGCCATCTCTACAGCATTAGATTATGTTTTTACTTGTATATAAAAATTAATGAATACCACCCCTTAATAAACATTTCCTCCTTTGTTCTGGAAGTTTTATAATTTAGATTTGCAATGACTTTTATACTTTCCTAATTCTTCTTTTTAGTCATTCATGTCTCTTTCAGTTTGGAGAACTCCCTTTAGCTTTATTTTTTTGTAAAACAGGTCTGGTAGAGATATATTCTCTGAACATTATTTCTGTCTTAGAACATATTTATCTTTCCTTCATTTATAAAGTATAGCTTGTCTAGGTACAGTGTTCTCAATTGATGTTTTTAAACTTTTATTTTGGTGAACATCTCAAGCCACTTTCCCCTCATCTATAACTTTCTACTGCAAAGAAGAAATATTGACACCATACATATTATTTTCTTGTCCCTTGATATCTTAAAAATCTCCTCTTTATCTTTAACCACAAAGAACTTCATAACATTAGGTATATTTGGTTGAATTAAAACTTTGACTTTCCTATAACTGGATTTTTGAGCTTTCTGTTATCTATTTGTGTGTATGAGTTAATGTATGGATATTCATATACATATATATGACATATATATATATATATATATATAGTCACACATGTAGGAGAAGCATGTATACAAGTGTGCACATACATGTGGAGGGCTGAGGTTGAAGTTGAGTGTCTTCCTCAGTTGCTTTTCACTTTATTCTTTGTAACAGGGTCTCTTATTGTACCTAGACCTCACCGGTCAGATAGTAGACTAGATAGCCAGTACATACTATGCATTGCCTATCACTGCCTTCCTAGTGCTAGGATAACAGGAACATACAACCATACCTAGTATTTTATGTGAGAACTAAGGAACAGGTACTCATTCTTTCTCATGAGACATTTACCTACTAGAACATCTCTCCATCCCTGTTATCTCTTTTTATCTCCGTATACCTCTTGAGTTCCTATGTTAATATTTTAATACTGACCTAAAGTCACCATAAGCTTTAGGGGAGTTCCTAGGAAGGGTAGTTTATCCTCAAGCCTCTCTATGGGTCTGGGCTAGGCGCACATTACTTGTTTACAGTCATTAGTTTGTGGTCACAAACTGTAAGATTATGCTAGATAGCATCATCACAGAGGGACCTTCCCCACTCTCTTATATTCTGCCTATGGTTTACAAGGCTGCAATATTGCCTCAGACTTATAGTTCACTATGTGAGAGCAGTGCAGCTCTGAGGAAAAGTGAAGGACCATACCATTCTGGCTTGCCTATTTCTGTACTTGATTGTATCTTAACTATCTTATAACTAGCCACTGGCAGTGCTATTTGGAATAAAATTTTCATACTAGGGGCCAGGGTCTTCCTCTGGTTCTAGAATGGCAACTGTGTGGATCTCCTGATTTTTAGGTTTTATAAATCCAATACTAGCTTCTAAGGTAAAAATCTAATACCTACTAATGTGTACCATCCCAAAGTCTTGCTTCAAGGTATCCTGGCCAAGATTAGGGAAATGTTAATGTATAAAGAGTTCAATTACCACACAGGGTGGTGCTAAGCTTGCTGCACCTGAATCCCACAGCCACATGTACCTGTATATTCTCAAGTGCAGAGCTGTACACTAGACTTACTCTAAGGCTGAGGATGATGTAAGTCAAAACTCCTACCAGCTATAGGGTCTATTTTGCAACTGTGGCCAAGGTAAAGGGGGTATTGGTTTCTGCATGACATTCAGTACTTTGTCACACCATGGTGAGTACAATGCTGTACACCAAGGTAAAGTCTGATGTTGATTTCCTGCTTCATAGCAAGGGGGGGTCTTGTTCCCCATGCTGCCACCAAACACTGAGGCAGAAATGGAGTACCAGAAGCCCACTTCATGGTCACTAGCTTTGAGTGAGAGGTTGTGTGGTTATGATTAGACCTGATTGGCACTAAATTTTATTTTGTGGGCTTGATACTACGTTTAAAATCTAGTATCTGAATAGAATTCATCATCTCTTCAAGTAGATGTCTTTTATATGTATTTATAGTGTCTTTGTATGCTTCTTTGAGGGAGGGACTTTTTATTTCCTGCCTACTTCAATTTGTCATTTCATTTATTATACTATGTGCAAGCACTCTAATTTTTCAGCTGACTTTCTTGGCTCATGTGAAGGTAGTTTGGTGAATGGATTCCAGATTATTGGGCCAGAAAGGACATGATTAATGGAGAAACTTAGACTCAATCTTGCTCCCTAGCAATACAGTCTCTTTTAAAATTTGAATAGAAGACTTTGGTTGTAGCTCAATGTTTGAACACTTACTTTCTTAGAATGGCCCTGAGTTTGATCCCTAATACTGCAAGAAGAAAGGAAGAAAGAAAGAACAACAAAATGAAAAATAAAGAAAATGGAAGAAGTGAAAAGAGAAAATAGATATAGAAAATATATAATTTTGGAAGCATAAAAGAGATAGATAAAGGGACCAATAATTTTATGGGTGAAGATGAATGCAACTGTAGATAGAGCATAAAAATGTAAAAATAAACATAAAGAAATTCAGAGACAACCTTATGCTAAATGTACATTTAACAAGTATAAAATAGATAATTTCCCATATAAATAGTACTTCTCAAAAGCACTTCACAAAAAAATCCCTTAAAATGGAACAGAAAATAATTGAGTGGGTAGGTAAAAATTATCTACACCATCACACACAAGCATGTGCACATTTACCCCAGGCAATTTCAAGGTCCTAGTCTTTCATTATACAAACTGTTCTTGGGAATCTGCTTCAGTGTGATTGGAAAATATCATAGAAATTCAGCAACCATGGTTCTCAACCTGTTCAACCTTGCACTGTCTCAGTGAAGCCACTGAGCTGATCTAATTCCTCATTTTATTGCTGAGGAATTGGAGAGTTGGCCAGGTATAGGGGCTCAGTTCACAGAGCCAATTATGTTCCCTGAATGGTAGTTACTACTTTTATTGATGCAGAAAGATTTCACAAAACTCTACCTTGGATACTTTTTCTTATTTTGATGTATAAGGCATGCATTTTTCATATCTTTTTTTTCTTCTTTGTGAGTACATCTCAATAATGGAATATTTTGCTTTCATGAGCCATAATAAGAACTAATATGTGATTATAGAATGTCATTTCTTCTTAGAGCACGTTTCATATTGAAATCAAATTCTTCAGGAAAGAAAGGGGCAGAAAATAAACATCTGATCAGACATGATTCAATATCAGTTTTTCAAAGCATATAAAGAGAAAAGACACTTTTGTTTAGCATGTTTTTTCCTGCAAACATAAAGTGGCCTTAAAAATAAAGTCTATAAATTTATTTAAAAAATTAAAGACAATATCCTCTCTCTTATTGAGAAGAAATTTTCTTTTGTGGACTACACAAGACTAGGGGTTTTAGGCTCTAGAACTTTCCTGGCATTACGTTCTCCATTCATGTTTAGTAATTAAATAGACAGCTGTATAGAGATTCCCTGTAAGGAGAAGACATTAATTATACTAACTGTTTACAGTATCCAGTTACATGGAAATGTTTAAACAAATGTATTACTATTACAAGCACAATAGTGGGTAAAGTGTGTGAAATGAATTATGATTCATTTTGGAAATGTTGATTAATTCCAACTTAACTGAATAGTTTCATATTTCTGGTGGGTAATATTCATATTGTTTTTGTAATGAATATTTGTAGAATACTCACACATCATAAAGCATACATTGTTATAACTTCTGATGGTGTCTTTCCATGAGACAAGCCTAACAAATATCAGATGGAAAATAAAAAGTACTCATTTGAAGCATATAAGATCTGAAAGTACACAAGCAATTTGTGGGTTTAGTGATTTCCCATCAAAATAACATAATGAATTCATAATGAATTCAGAGAATGTATTCTTTTTTAGAAGATTTTAAAATATATTTATTTATTTATTTGGCAGAGAGGGAGAGAGAGAGAGAAAATGGGCACACCAGGGCTTCTGGCCACTGTAAACAAACTCCGGACATGTGCGCCCCCTTGTGCATCTGGCTAATGTGGGTCCTGGGGAATCGAACCAGGGTCCTTTGGCTTTGCAGGCAAACACCTTAACTGCTAAGCAATCCCTCCAGCCTGAATGTATTCTTTTTGAATCATATTCAAATATAGCTATGAATATATATATATATATATATATATATATATATGTATTCATGATTATTACCTTGAATGACTTTCATATATATTATTCAATATATAATATTTTCAGCATTAGCGTCATTTTTGCTGAATTTGAGCAACCCCAAAGCTACATTTGACAATGGGAAATTGTAGCACAGGGATCAGATGACTTAGTTAAAATAGTGTGACCTAGACAGTACTCTAACTTGATCCTACTTGTTACTATCCCATGTATGCTTACCATTTCTCTGCAATTACCTCATTTTATATATCTTCGTAGAAAAGAGGGGCCGCTGAAGCAGGATCTCCAAATGCACAAGAGAGATTGATGTGGTTGGCACCTTTTTTCATATTCTGAATTTGTACCTTTGCCTTGGTTTTTCTCTCTTACTCTTGCTTTTCTTTTATCTAAAGATATATCTACACACTTCCTGGCCAAAGAACAAATAACCAAAAAACAATGAGGTTGTTTTGTGTTCCTTTTGTACAAAGTATGAAAAGTTGTAATTTTTCTTATAAGTATTAGTTTAATTTTTTATTGTTTCATACATAGATTTCATTGTATTTCATATTTTGCTCATATATATCCTCAATACATTCCCCTGTCCCACCCTTCCACTAGCATATGCTGAATTTAGATTTTGCATATGAGAGAAAAAAGTGATAATTTTTTTTATATGTCTGGATAACATAACATAATAATTCTCAGTTCCATATACTTTCCTACAAATAATATATCTTCATTATTGTTCATGGTTGAATAAAAGTATATTGTGTATACACTCCAATTTTCATCAGCCACTCATCTTTTGATGTACATGTAGGTTGGTTCCATATGTTGTTTATTGCAAATGGCACAAGAAATATGGTTGCACAAGTATCTCCATAGTATGCTAATAGAGGTTCCTGCAGGTCTAGATCTAGAGTCATAAAATTGGTTCATATAGTAATTCTATTTCTGAATAAACTTTATATAGATTCATATAGTGACTGCACAAGTATAACAATAGTGAATAAAGGTTCCCTTTTTCCCCACATAGTCTCCAATATCCTCCAAACCATTTTTTGCTTTGTTCTATATTTCATCTTAAAGGCTTATAGTCCTTATTCTTTATTAGTAGCTTCCATTTTCTGCATTTGTGAATAATCACAAATCTATAACCTCCAGTGCTCATATGTCACTGACTTCCAAGGTCTCCCCACCACATTTGAAACGATACATATCCTGGCAAAAATAAAGCAATGCATTTAGTGCTAAATCATTTGATTGTCTGAGAGCATTCACTCACCAGAATTCTGGTGCAACTTACTTGTAACAAATGGCTAGCACTGGCAAGCTGGGCTAATAAACCTCAAGGTCCATCCCCCGTGACATATCTTCTCCATCAAGGCTCCACCTCTCAAAGGCTCTATCAGATGAGTATGAGGTTTAATCACATAAAAATGAGGCTATAGGGCCACTTTACATCCAAACCATGACAAGCCCTAAATATCTTTACTCCATTCAGCTACTTTTTTTTTATGTCACGAAGAAGCAACACACAAGTTTGTCTTGAAATATGTCAATCAAAACATACATTTTGATAGAATGTGGATGTATTTTCAGATGTATGTAAATGAATTGGTGAATTAAATGTTCATGGTAATACAAAAATCTGTTTTATCTTTTAAAGTATCTTCTAAATAGTATCTTCTAAAATATTCTCTTGAGCCGGGCATGGTGGCACATGCCTTTAGTCCCAGCACTTGGGAGGCAGAGGTAGGAGGATTGCCATGAGTTCGAGGCCACCCAGAGACTCCATAGTGAATTCCAGGTCAGCCTGGGCTAGAGTGAGACCCTACCTCGGAAAAACAAAAAAAAATTTTTCTTTAAGGCTAGGGAATTGGTATTTGGATATTACAATTTATAAACTGCAGTGGTTTCTTTTGAAGGTCTGAGAAGATACAGTGTTATTAAAAATCATAGTTAGCTTCTATAATTTTTCTACTTTTCCTACTTGCTAATTGTTATGGTTTAAGTATGAAATGTCCACCATAGAGACATTCACTTAAACGTCTAGTTTCCAGATGGTAGGGGCTTTTTGTGAGGTCATAGAACCTTCATGACTAGAGGTGTGGCTCATTGAGGTGAGTTATAGGAGAAGTGCTTTGAGAGTTAGACTCTGCTATGCTTCTAGTGTTGATCTTTCCTGCTTCCTGATTTGTCAGAATGTAAGTAAGGCATATCCTAGATCCAGCACCCATAGACTGGGCCCTTTCTGCTGTTTTGGCTTTCTCATCTTCATAGACCCAACCCTCTCAAACTGTGAGCCAAAACAAACTGCTTCTCCCTTCAGTTGTTTCTGTCAGATATTTTGTCACAGCCATGGGAAAAGTAACTAGTGTAGTAAAGTTTTCCTGTGAAAACACTTAAGGCATATTTTTTAAAACAATAAGCAAATCTAGTTTAACGTATCATATGAACAATTAGGGCTAAATTTTATACATTGAAATTTTGTTTTACTTTGCTCATGAAGTGAAACCAACTAACTTGAGTGCTTATTGCCATTTCTTTTTGTAAGTATTGAAAGATTGTGACTTAAAAAAATCAAGAACCTGGGGCTTTTGGCTTTGTTTCTTCCTCTAAGCGATGATTTTTTCTTGTCTTTGAGGACAAGTAAAATAGCAACTCTTAAATGACAAGAGAAACCATATCTTACAGGAGATTAGCTTAAACCCTGGAGTGTTATCTGTGTTTATGCCATATCTAAGGCTTGAGTTGATCATTTCTAAGAGTCTCTACAAGGTTGAAAAAATAAACTTATCCAAAGTAGCAGAAAAACAGCCAGGATTTCACTGCTGTGAGATTAAAAAATGGGAACACCTAGAAGATTCTATATCCTGCTTAAGGATACAATCTAGTGACTTTTAATGAAAATCAATTGATATAAAAGTCCTCACTTCAGCTCTCCCTGGTCTGTGGACAGGGTGCTAGCAGGCATGCGGGTTTGGAGTGAATAGGCCAGACTCCTGTTTCCCAGCTCCTCCCACCTACCTGGTCTGGGTTGCCTGTGCCAGTCTGCATGTGGGCAGGCTCTGTGGTAGGGAGTAAGGAAGCCAGACCCCTGCTTCTGGGCTCCAAACCCCTTCCCTGGTCTGTATTTTCTGCTCTGGTCTGTGTGCCAGCAGGCACAGCATTCCCTGCACTGGTCTGTGTGCAGGCAGGCATTGCACTGTGGAGTGAGTAGGCCAGACCCCTGTTTCCAGGTACCTTCCACCTTCCTGGTCTGGGTTCCTTGCATGTACAGTGTGCCAGCAAGCCCATAGGTATGGAGTGAATAGTTCAGACCGGTCCTCTCTGGCTCCTCCAAGTCCCCTGATCCTGGTAGGTCCCATTGTGCCTTGATTTGGGAGTCCTGGTTCCTGTGTGAGCTGTAGAATCAGGCCTTTTGCTCTGCTATCATGACTGGCTACTGGGTATCAACATCCCTGTTCACCTAAGTCAGAGGGTGAATGGGCCAAAGAACAAAAACTTGCTTCCTTCTCAATAAAATAAATAGTCTTCCTAAAATGGGTAGACAACAATGCAAAACAGCCAACGAAAGTAAGAAAACTGAGAGATCTCCACCAAGGCTGCCTAGTCCTATAATGGAAGCCTCCAATGAAATCATAGAGAAATCAATAGGAATTCATTCCCAAAATGAAAATACAACAACCAATGAGAACATGATCAAAAAAAAAAAAATCACTGAACTAGAAGCAAACCATCAAAGAAACAACAATTGTATCAATGAAATTGAACAGAATCATCTAGAACATTCAGCTTTTGACAGTAGGCTTAACATGATTGAAGAAAATGTTGGAACTCTCCAAAGAGATATGAATAAATTGAAGGTGAGTCAAGAAATGGAAGAGCTCAACAACTGATTGAATAATCTTAATGAAGACTTGACCAAATGCAAGAATGAACTCCAGGAAGCATCAAGAAAATCAGAACTCGAATTGAAATCATACCTCAAAAAAAGAGATGGACACGATGCAAATTAACACAATAGAAAACAACAATCTCTACCTACACAAGACCATGATAATAGGAGGAAAAGATCATGACAGCAAAATAAAAGAGAGACTGATTGAGATGGGGACAATGGAGTTTCAAAGGGGAAAGTGGGGGGAGGGAGCGTATTACCATGGGTTATTGTTTTATAATCATGGAAGTTGTTAATAAAAAAAATGAAAAGAAAACAAGAATCAAAAAGAAATTCTAAAAACCTCTCTAGAACCACTCACCAACAGAGTTACTCATGTGGAAGGCAGAATGTGTGACCTGGAAGAGAAGACAGAATAAATTGATCGGGAGGCCAAAAACTTTGCTAAGTTCAAAAAACATCAAGCTAACAGAATATGAAGGAACTGTGGGACAACTAAAAATGACCAAATATCTGGATCATGGGTATACCAGAAGGAGAGGAAACCTTGGAAAGAGGCATAGAGACCATATTTCAGAAAATTACAGAAAAACATATTTCTGAATCTCGCAAAAGAGAGGTCCATCCAGATACAAGGAACCAACAGAACACCAAGCAGACAGGATCAAAAAGAAACTCTCCCAGACACATCATAGTTAAAACTCTTAACAATGAAAACAATGAGAGACTGTTAAAAGCAGCAAGAGAGAAACAATTCATATCATACAAAGGCAATTCCATCAGAATTACATCAGATTTCTCAGTAGAAACACTGAAAACCAGAAGGGCCTGGAATGGAACACTTCAAAGTCTGAAAAACTACAGCTTCCAGCCCAAGCTACTCTACCCAGCAAAAGTATCCCTCACAATAGATGATGAAAGAAAAATTTTTGATAAAACTATCAACTTTAAGATTATATAAATGAATACAAAGGCAAAGCTACAGAGAGTACTTGGGGAAATACTCTACACAGAACAGTCAAACAACCAATCTCAAGAGCCAACAAGAAGAAGATCACAATAACCAAAATAGACCAGGCTCAAAATAGTACAAAACACAAGAAAGCACCAAGCTCCATAAAACACCTCACCATGGCATGGATTAATTCAAACCTCACAGTAATAACTTTAAATATTAATGGTCTTAACTCACCCATCAAATGACACAGATTATCAGGATGAATCAAAAAACTGGACCCTTCTATCTGCTGTCTTCAAAAAACTCACCTCACCACTAAAGATAAACACCTCCTCAGGGTGAAAGGTTGGAAAATGTTATTCTAAGCAAATGGAAATAAAAAACAAGTGGCTGTTGCAATACAAATATCTGATAAAATAGACTTCAAACCAAAAGTAAGCAAAAAGTACTTCTGGCGTTATCACTATACCTGATCTAAAGCTATATTACAAAGTCATAGTGACAAAAGCAGCATGGTACTGGAATAAAAACAGAAACATAGACCAATGGAACAGAATTGAAGACCCAGACCTTAGGTCAAGTAAGTAAAGCTGCTTAATCTTTGATAAAAGTGTCAATAAAAAAACTGGAGAAAAGACAGCATTTTAAACAAATGGTGTTGGACAAATTGGATGACCATATGTAGAAAAATGAAACTTGACCCATTCATTTCACCATACACAAAAATCAATTCAAATCCAAATGGATTAAACACCTCAATACAAGGCCTGAAACCCTTTAACTACTGGAGAAAAAATAATAGGAGGCACTCTCCATGATATAGGACTGGGAAAATACTTCCTGAACAAAACCCCAGTAGCCAAGGAAATTAAACAAGCACTCAACCAATGGGATCTCATAAAGCTAAAAAGATTTTGCACAGACAAGCATACCATAAGCAGAGTCAATAGATTACCCACTGAATGGGAGAAAATCTTTGTTAGTTATACCACTGACAGAAGCCTAATATCTAGAATCTACAAAGATCTCAAAAAACTAAACAATAAAAAATAAAACAACCCACTCCAAAAGTGGGGCAGAGAACTGAATAGGGAGTTCTCAGAGGAAGAATTAGAAATGGCTAACACACACTTAAGAAAATGTTCAACATTCCTAACTATTAGGGAAATGCAAATTAAAACAACTATGAGATTCCACCTTACCTCAGTAAGGACAGCAAACATTAAAAAATCAAATGAAAACAAATGTTGGTGAAGATGTGGAGAAATAGGAACACTCATTCACTATTGGTGGGAATGTGAACTGGTACAACCACTATGGAAATCAATATGGAGACTCCTGAAAAAGTTTAATATAGAGTTACCAACAGACCCTACTTTTCCCTTACTAGGCATTTACCCTAAAAGCTCCACAACTCAGTTCAGAGATATTTGCTCAACCATGTTTATAGCTGCTCAATTCATAATGGCTAAAAACTGGTATCAACCCAGGTGCCCATCATTGGATGAATGGATAACCAAATGTGGTATATATACACGACAGAATTCTACCCTTGCAGGTTTGAGGGAAAGTTTCATTATGGCTGGGAAAGCATGACAGGGCTGAGCTTAGACATCACATCTTATCATATCAACTTGGAGGAAACAGCAAGAGTCAGTTGTTCTAGTAAAGTAGGGCTGGACTAATAAACCTCAAGTTCTACTCTCAGTGACATACCTCCTTCAGAAAGCCTCTACTTACCAAAGGCTTCACCAGCAGGTGATTGAGTATAATGCTTAATCACAAACACATGAGGCTATAGGGAACATTTTACATCCAAATTACTACTGTCAGAAAAGTGCTTCTCAAAAGTATGAAGATCTGAATTGACTTGCCAGAACTCATGGAAAATTCACTGACACATCTCCACCAGCAGGGCTATGCCTGCTGGTGACTAAGCTAGCAGCTCAAACACAAACACGTAAGGCTATGGAAACATTTACATTCAAACCAGCACAATAATCAACATTCAGAGTGGGGCTGGAGATTGTACTCAGTGCCTTGGAAATGGGAGTTGAGTGTTTAGATACTGAACAATATCCCCTCACATACCTGCATGAGTCAAAAGGGGAAGAGTGACACCTCAACCTTACTACAATCTGGTCCAACTTGAATATTACAAAATCATCAACTGAATAATTCCAGTGGCTTAAAATTTCCAACAACCTAAGCTCACATATGTAAATCCTAATGCAGAAACACATGAAAAATGAAAAAAAATATTGAGGCAATATGACTTCTTAAAATATCATCATCACCAAGTAATGTGTGCTAATGAGAGTGAATTGGATTCAATGTCATACAAAGAATCCCAAAGAATGACTATAAAATATTCAATAATCAAATAGGGGCACAAATAAATTCTGGAATGAATTCAAAGATAATATAAATGTAAAGCTAAATAAAATAAGGAATCAGTACAGGATGCAAAAGAGAAATGCACTAGTCAGAAATACTGAAAAGGGGCTGGAGAGCTAGATAGCTTAGTGGTTAAGCTGCTTGCCTGCAAAGCCTAAGGTTTAATTCTCCAAATCCCACATAACCAGATACATATGGGTGTTCATGTGTCTGGAGAATGTTTGCAATGGATAGAGGCCTTAGTGCACCAATTCTCTCTCTCATAAATAAATAAAAATATTTTAAAATTAAAAAAAATACTGAAAAAGTTATCACAATACTTGGAAATGAAAAGCCTAATTAATCAAAAATTTTACAGAGAAAGAAGAAGACAGAATATCACATCCTGGAGACAAGGTAGATGAATTAGTACATTCAGACAATAATAAAACTAAAATAGCAAAGAATGAACAGAATGTGAAAATTATGAGAAAACTAAAAATCCAAGTTTACAAATCATGGGCATAAAAGAAAAGAAAAAGGACAAGAGGGAGGAAGAAGGAGGAGCAAGAGGGGAAGAAAGAAAAGGAGGAGGAGGAAGAGAAGAAGAAGAAATAAAACCTAAGAGAACAGAAAACATATTAATAACATTGTAGCAGAAATTTATCAAATCTAGAGAAAGAGGTGTCTATGGCTATTCCTATAAAGAAGGCATTTCAGATGACAAACAGATAAGAAAAGAACCTGTTTTATTTTTCATATGCCAGTGAAAACACCAAGGATAAATAACAAAGAAATAATACTGAAAACTACAAGAAAGAAGTACCAGGTCAATTCTAAGGGCAAATAATACAATAATGCACTGATCCTAGAAGCCCATAGCACACTCTCTAAAGCAGACTATATTTTAAGACCGAAAGCAAGTCTTTACCAAATACATGAATATTGAGATAATTATTGTGTTAATTTTTATCATAATTGTCTAAAACTAGAAATCAATAACAAGAGAAACTACAGAAAACATACAAGTTCCTGGAAACTGAACAAGACATTATTAAACAATTAAATGGGCATTGAAGAAATAAGTAGGGGAATTTAAAAATTCCTACTGAATGATAATGAAAATGTAAAGTAGACAGACTTGTTTGATATAATGTAAGCAATTCTAAGAAGAATGTTTATACATGTTATAATATACATGTGTATATTAAAAATGATAGTGATCTAAAAGTAAAACATTATATTAGATATCAATAAAATTCAGAAAATTATAAGGAAAAAATTGAAAAGCTGTATTCCAAAAATATGGAAAACCTAATGGAAATGAAAAAATATCTAGATAAATGTGACATCAAAACCCATTGAAGAAGATATAAACAGGTCTATAATGCAGAACAAGATTGATGCAGTTATAGAGTCCAGAAAGAAAACCCATAAAACCCAGAAAGAAAAATGCTACCATAACTTTAACAGAAGTAACTCCAATACTTCCCAAACTAGTCCATACAATGAATAAGGAAGGAATATTTCTCAGTGCACTCATTGAAGGCAGTAAATTTAAAAAATACTTATGTTTTATTTACTTAAATTTGTATGTGTGTGTGTGTGTGTGTGAGAGAGAGAGAGAGAGAGAGAGAGAGAGAGAATGGCCATGACAATCCTTCCTACTGTGGCAAACGAACTCCAGATGCATGCACCACTTTATGTTCTAGCTTTACATGGCTACTAGAGAATGAACCCTTCAGGCTTTTAAAGCAAGCAAGTTTAACCAGTGAGCAATCTCTCTAGCCCCAACTTTTGTTTTGTTTTGTCAAAGCAGGGTCTCATTCTAGCACTGGGTGACCTAGACCTCATTCTGTAGTCGCACGCTGGCCTCAGACTCATGGTGATCCTCCTACCTCAGCCTCCCACGTGCTGGGATTATAGGCATGCAACACCAAGCCAGGCTTTATCACTGGGATGAGAAGAAACAATACAAATAACAAATTTCGGCTCCATGTATACTGAATATCAGATGTTCAATGACCAATTACCCTCAGCCTTTCCAGAAAATGATGTGATTTATCACTTTTCATGATACATGTCTGATATTTATAAATACATGTGGCCTGGAGAGTTATCAACAAAACTTGAGCTTCATACAATTATACAATTGATATAAAATGAAAACTAATATCCAAACTCTATTTTAGGAAGTCCAGTATTAGTTTTTTTAAAAAAGCATGATATATTTGTTTGCTAGGTCTTCATTAACAAAACACCATAGACTGGGTGGTTTAAACAACATAAGTTTGTTTTCCCACAGTTCTGCCGACCAGGGTTGATTCATTCTAAGGAAAGATTTGTTGCACGCCTCTTACCTTAACTTTTAGTTGAATTCCTTTCCCCATGTTTTCACATGTCCTTCCCTTTGTAACACAGGGTTTCAAAATCCTTTATCTTATAAGGATGTTAGTCATATCCGATTAAGTCTTATCCTAATGTTTTCATTTTAACTATATTATGGATATTAAGACCCTATCTCCAATTAAGGACACATTCTGATTTTTTCAGACACAGTCTCACTCTACCCCAGGCTGATCTGGAAACAAGTTACTGTGTTGTCTCAGACTGGCTATGAAATCAAGGTGATTCTCCTACATCTGCCTCTCAAGTACTGTGTTTAAAGGTATGTGCCACCACACCCTGCTAAAGTCACATCTTTGGGTAAGGGATTGGGATTTCAACATAATAATGTTAGGGTTGGGTGAGGAACAGAAATCAGTTTATGACACATAGTAACTGAAATTTGTGCTTATATGATTTGTACAAAGAAAACAGCTTTTGTTTATAAAAATGGGTCCTGAGAGAGGTCTGGCTGAAATTTGAACTTTAGTTGTATTTTCAAAAATGTCTCAAGGGCAATTTGTTCCATTAGATTTTTTTTGGACTGTCAAAAGCATTCTGTGCCTGAAATAGCATGTTGTTATGCTGAGAATATTTGCATGTATTCTTTTGTTGTAGTCTTATTTTTTCATCTTTAAATTTAGATAGATTTACATTAATTAAGAGACATGGATCTTCAGTGTTCTTTCTGGTGAGCTTTAACAATTGTATAGAATCATGTAAGTATAGTAATAGCTACAAAATGTTTTTATCTCTTTCAAAATTTTGCTTGTCTCTGCAGTTGGTCTCCCTTGCACATCCAGTGTCAGACACTCATCCTCCTCATTACTGTACAACACATTTTACTGTCCTTGATTTCAATATAAATTGAGCTATATAGGTATGGTAGGACGTTTTGTGACCAACTTCTGACACTCAAAATAATGCTTTGGGAAATATTTTTTGTGTTGTGTCCATAAGCACTTTATTGAGGTACAGTGATTATCGGGACATGCCACAATGTTTTCCTCTCCATTTTACCCTCCAGTCAGCAGTGTATTGGTATTCTATCTTTTAACATTCTCAAAACATTTGTAAGGAGTTTTGTTTTATTTTTAGAATTTTAGACATGGATATTTAACTTAAAATGCTATCATTGTATTTCCTTTATATTTGTGTTAAACACCTTTCCACATACTTATTGAGCATTGCCTTACGTTTACTTGAAAATTATTTTATTCAAGATTTTAACCATTTTTAAAGTAGGGTCATTTTTGTTTTATCTTCAACAAATAAACTATGCCTAGTACAATTTTAGATTGGCAGAAAAATTGAGAGGACAGTATAGGGTGTTCCAATATACCTTAAACCCTTCCAAACATAATTTCCTCTATTATCATTGTATCATTTTCATTAAATTTAGTCTACAGTTTAGATCAGGGTTCACACTGAGTTGCATATTCTATAGTTATGAACAAATGCATGATTATATGTATTCAGCATTATAAGAATAATTTCAGTGTCCTAAAATTCTTCTGTGTTCCCACTATTCTTTCCTCATGACTTCTTACATCTTACAATGGTCATTTTATTGTGTCTTTTGTTATGCCTTTTCTAAAATGTCACATAGTTGGGACTGTAACTTTCTTATAGTAGTTTCTTTTCTCCTGGAAATATTTATGCATGATTGTCAGGTTTTTGTTTCATTTGTTGATAGTTCATTTATTTTATTGACATAATATTCCATTATCTAGTTTTACTATAGAATATCCATTCAACGATTGAGGGATCATTCATTTCTTCCGTGTTTTGACAGTTATGAATAAAGCTGCCAAAATCATTCTTGTGCAGAGTTTTATATGAATATATGTTTTCAGTTCATTTTATTAAATACTAAGAAGCGAGAATACTAGATAGTAAGAGCATCTTTTGCACATCACTGTTCAACTGTTTTCTAAAGGTCATTAAACTTGTCACTGTTGATTTTTGGACTGTTTATACGTTTCATTGTTTTGCATATATGTCTTCTTTGTATATGTTAAGATATTTTATATATTTCAAGTATAAATCTTTTGTATTTCTATTTATGTGTGCATAGGTAGACAGACACACATCAGTGCTTTGTTCACTTGCTTAATGGTGCTCTTTGATTAGCAAAATAATTTTATCTTTATGAAATTCAAATACCATTTTCTTTTATATATAGAAATTTGAAAGTTTTAACTTGTATGCACTATTTTAAGTTGATTTCTCTCAAATTAGTATTTGCACACCTAATGAAGTACGGTTTGAGGCTCATTATTCTTTGTGAGTGTACAATAGCTCCAATCTGAAAAACGTCAATACTATAAATAACAATTTGTACTCCTAAACATGGCATCTTTATTTCTGGAGACCATTATCCATAAAAGTTAATGAGAGTTCCTTTAAGAAATGTCTGGTTCCAGAAATTTTTGATCCTGTTGCATCTGCCTCCTGAATGCTAGGATTACCACAATGCCTGTCCAAAGATACATTTTCAAAGTTACTAGGCTACAGTTTTTATGACAAGGGAAGATGAAATAATTGTTTCATACTCAAAAGAGTAATGAGATTTGTCAAGTAAATGTGATGCATGACTAAGAATTGCATTCTGTAACCTAAAGCTTCATTTGGGTCACAACTGGCAACAATCTTAATCAAAGTCTGTTGTTGTCAGCTCCAAGTTGCTAGGATGAACCTCCAACCAGATACAGTTCATGGAGGAAACAGGTTTATTTCAGGTTTACAGATCCAGGGAAATTTCCCTCAATGGTGGAAAAATCTGCTTACATCTATATATACAAGCAAAGAGAAACAACTTCAGCAAGCAAACACCAACAAGCAGCAAGCACACACCAGAATTCAAAACCATTCTCTCTAAATCTTTGGGCTGGAATTCAGATGAGCCTCCAGTGGCATGCCCCCTGTAACAGGAATTTTTCACTTCTAGCGGATGAAGTTGTAAACTCAATTTTAATAAAACACCTGAGTCTATGGGGCCATACATTTACACTATTATATTCAAACTACCACAGTCAGTGGATTAAACCAGCATTTATCAGTGCTGATCACATTGATTTTCAGCATATTGTGGTTTTGTAAGAGAGTATTCTTTATTTTTAGCAAATGCTTGTCAAAATAAGTAGAAATGAATCTTTGTGTTTGAAGCTCTCAAATGGTTTAGAAAGCAAGATAATACAAATGCATATACTTATATACGTAGAAAGGACAATAAACAAAATATGGGAAATGATGGTTGCAAGTTCATGTAAGGAAATCTCATATAGGAATTTACAAAATTCTTACAATTTTTTGTAAGTTTGAAATTATTTCATAAGTTTAAAAGAAGGGAGCTCAAAAGTTAATGCAATCAAAGTATTTACACATTAAAACTACCATATTAATTTTCTTATTTGAGTCACATTCTGAGGGGGCAATTTTGCTCACTTTTTACAAATAATGAAAAATAAGAATCTTCGGATTCAGCGATGCTAGAAAATATATGATGCACAACTGGCAAAATGCTATATGTAGAATTTGTGTTTTTACCCACAATTTGCTTCATACTACCATTTGCTAGTGTCATATATTTGCTTCATTCATGGTACCAATCTCTTCAGGTCCTTTTCTTCCTCATCTTTCTTCTGTTTGATTAGTGGGCCACTCTGCCTGGCTCTCTTTCACTTAGCAACATTGGTAACTGTTTCACTATGACCAAATGCAATTCCCTTCCTACATTTCATGAACAGTGGTATGCTGGAGAGAGCAAGTATTAGATTTTCACAAGAGGCTGCAGAATTTTCTTATACCTACACAATGTCTCTATTTTTTTATTCAAAGAACCATTTTTTTGTGATTTTTTTGGTGTTGAGATTTATAACCTGGGCCATGTATTTGCTAAGCAAGTGCTCTTCTGCTGATATAAATTCCCAAACCCTCAAATGATGCTTTTTTTATTTGAAGAAATAGTTACAACCGTCTAGGTGAGACTAAAAACCTAAAAGAGGTCAGTAGGAAAGTTCAGGGAATCTAAGGAGAAGGGATGCTCTAATTCAGGTAAGATTAAACCCCAGAAGCTCCTAAGACTGATAGAAGTCTTTGAGGCTGCTAGCATCTCCCAGAGGAACTGTTATTCTCTACAGTGATGAAAAATGTTTATTACATGTTGGCCTTTGTGTCAGGAGTGGTGGTGCATGCCTGTAATGTCGGCACTAGGGAGGTGGAGACAGGTGGATCAGAAGCTTGAAGTCATCTTTAGCTACGTAGTGAGTTTGATGTTAGTCTGTGCTACATGAGACTCCACCTCAAAAACAATAAAAAAATGACATACCTCCCCCTCCACAAAGCTGTATCTTTTTTTGGACTTGTTGGCACACATCAGTAATCTCAGTATCTGGAAGGTTGAAACAATATGATTATAAGTTTCAGGCTACCTTGGGGTAAACAGCAAGACTTTTCTAAAAAAAAAAATCAATCAATTAAAACCAAAACATATATCTGCTGATGTCTGAACATAGAGAGTAGCAGGTATTGAACTGAGGGTAGACAAATTCAAGTAACACTTTATTCTTCCAAGTATTCAATAGTGAATAAACATTTTTTTTTTAGTTTAAGCTTTGTAAATAAATTTATAGGTACTAGGTTAAAATAACAAAAGTGAAGTAACTATACATTAAATTATAAATGCTGGTAGTGTAAATCACAACAGTCTAGTGAACAACAATATACAGTCTGCACACAGCACTTTGCTATTTTCCAGATAATACATATACCTTGATCTTCACTGCAGTCTTATGATGCAGATCCCATTATTGCATATCTTATTTGTAAGGCAATTAGGGCTCAAAAGGATTGAAAAACTTGCTCAAGTAATAGCGTTAATAAACAATAGTTTTAGGGCTGAATCTAGATGTCTTTTCAACAATTCTCTTTTAAATAATGTTTTCCTGAAATGCATTTCACTTCTTTTACATAGGTATATATATATTCCCTACCCCGAAAAACTCACATTTTTGTCAGGAGTCTATAAAGAGTATGTGGAAGTCACAGGCTATTCTTTCTTGGAGTGTATGTATCACAAGCCACTCAGAGTATATATGAGAAAGGAACAACAAAAGCTCAACATCTTAGGAGAGTTTAATGTAATTCTTGTGGGCTCTGGGGAAAGGACCTCCTTAGTTTCCTGGTACCTTGGTGTGGATTGATTCAGCATAGTGAAAATGCTGTCTTGATGTGTGAGATAGATAAAATGAGTGATTTCAGAATATGGGCTCTGAGTCACGAGGGAGAGGTTAGATCTTTGTCTGTCAGCCTGACTGCAATTTATAAATGTCAGATACAGAATTTCAGAAAAATAATGAGCCTGTGGATTAAAAAGTCATATATATTATTTTTATATAGGATTCATGCTTTTTTTTCATTTTTATTTTTTGTTTTATTTTTTTTTTACAGTCAGTTTGGTACCATTATTAGGCTCATCCGTGACCTACCCCCTCCCCTTGGCCCCTCCTTGTTGAGGTATACGGGTCATGCATTGTGGAGTTAGCCCACAGTTATGGGTAAGCTAAATGTCTCTGCATATCATGACCCAACATGTGGCTCTGACATTCTTTCCGCCCCCTCTTCCTCAAAATTTCCCAGAGCCATGTTGGGTCTGCTTCAGTGCTGAGGTGTTGGGGGCCTCTGAGGCTCTGGCTCTCTGATTTGGTAGGAGTTGATTTTTCTCTGTGCTGATCTCCTTCCCCCTTGTGCTGGTATCCGGTTAATCAGGAAAACAGCCCCCTTGCTTGTTTCTCCAATTTTTCTTAGTTTCAGCCGGGGCCCTTTTGAGGTATGATGGGGTGGCTCTCTCCTTAGGATCTACATCTATCTGAAAAAGAGAAGGGTTATCTCATTTGTCCTGATGCTAACTTACTCTCCGTTGGATTCATGCTTTTTATATGCAGTATATCTTCAATTTCTGCAGTATCAGATCTCTACTTCCATGTAGTATATCATCTCAAATCTTTGTGGCTTACAACAACTGCCATTTCATTTTCTATGGATTCTGTGGATTCATTCACATTTCACCTGAGTTGAGTTTTGAGTATGTTTTGTTGGAGTCCTTCCCTCAGCCACTTTTAAGTGATTAGTTTGCTGGCTTGGAAGTCCAAGCAGGCAGTGTCAGTCTCCTGCTTGTTTGTTGTATCACTGCTTCTCCACATACCCTCCCTTTCTTCATCTGTCTAGTTTGGACTACTTCACAACACATTACCACTGGATAACCTTCTGTGTTATAAAGTGGGCTGGCTCCAGATATAGAGTATGCCAAGTGGAGAAGCCAGAATTTTCAGGTCTATGAGGCCTTTTTTCATAAATTTTAACTTATTGTATTGCATTTTACTTGTCAAATCAAATCATAGTACAGGAAGAATTGTTTTTACTTCTTCACTGATAAGCAAAAAAATTGTTATGTTTAAAATACCAGGTAAATCTGTCTCATGGAAAACTGAATCTACATTAAAGTAAGTAGCCACTATGAAAGGGAAATGTTTTAAACAAAGCAGGCAAATGTATTATAGCAGACTAATCTCTTAATATCTGTCTGAACAGATTTAATATTATGCCCTGTATTTTGTAAAATATAGTAAAGTACAAGAAATAAATCAAATGGATCAGCTCTTGCACAATGAATATGACTGAATTAAAATGACTAGGGAAGAGAAACAATCAGAGCAACAATCCCAGCACAAACTGCTGGCAGCATTAAATTTTAAATTATAATATATATATATATATATATATATATATATATGGTACAAATTAGGGTTTAAGTGATGCCTGCCTTAGTGGTTAAGGCACTTTCCTGTAAAGCCTAAAGACACAGGTTTGATTCTCCAGTACCCACACTGGCCAGCTACAGGCCATGGCACACACATATTCATATTCAATCGCTCTCTCTCTCTCTAAATATATATATATATAAAATAAACAAATATTTTTTAAAAAGAGTACAAATTAGTCATTATGAGTCATTAATATAGAAATCATAATTTAGATATGGAAATCTAATTTTCCTGGGACTGTGTTTTTTTGGCATCACAATTTTGTATCCTCTGAGAAAGTGAGTAGAATTGTAATTGAGTCTCTTGAGTACTGGTTACTGGGGCAGGAAATTGTAGGAGAGAGTGGTTGAGTTGATGAACAGAAAGAGAAACAGATGGTACATTCAGATTTTGATTTTTTAAGCCTATTCAATTTTATTTTTCAGAAGATAATGAGATGTTTACAATATTTTCTTTTAATATACCAATACTATTTACTGTGATTTATTTCAACTCTAAGATTATTAATATAGTGATGCAAAATAAGTAGTAAATGTCTCTGGGCACTTTGCTAATCTGGAAATGGTGAAAGACAGGAGAGAAGCTGTCATTCCTCACTTTCTTTAGGCCAGATGTCTCCTTAGCCTTACAGATTTGACTACTATATAAGGCAGCCCTGAGTATGCTTCTCTAAGACAGTTCCAGGGGAGGGGATGTTGGCTGTTCAAAGTGGACTGGATCTTTGTAGCATCATCTGTCTCTCTTCCAAATGTTCTCTTGGAAGCTTCTTTTGGTTCCTGAATAAATATTTTAGTGAAATGTATGGTATATATGCCCTTTTAATGACATTTTTGATGTCTATCCCAGGACAATATTGCAGTCTTGCTTTTAAGTGTTGAAGAAGAATTAGGAACAAGGTAGTTCTTTTTATGGGTATTCAGTTAGGGGAGGAATGTAAAGAGAAGTGATTCTGCCTGTTTCAGCACAACTGAAATTCAGTGTTTGATTCAGTCTTATCCCTCGGTGACAAAGCCCTTTACTCAGATATGCTGGTCTGGTTTTGGGCTGGCCTCCTGAGATAAAACTAATCAGCTCTCTCTCTTGCCCACCTGAACCTTAGGGTAAAACCTACCCACAATAAACTACAAAGAAGGAATTTCCAGGTGAGGAAGGCATTCTTACTGGCTGTTCATCTCTCCTGATACCTGAACCAGGTCCCTGCTCTGGTAACCACCTCCCCCCATCTCAGTCCTGCTGGGATAAGATGGGGGGGGGAAGGGATCCTTATTATCTCACCTCCTAGCTTTTTTCTTAATGTAAAGGGAAAGGGTTTACATGCTTTTGATTCACTTCCCATGTGTGTGAGTGTGCACACATGTGCATATGCACACGTGTTTTTTAAGCCCTAGCTCCTTTTTAATCTCCCTGGAAAAACCCCTTGACATTTCTCTCCACTCCCATGCTCAGCTTCCTGAATGGGTTCCCAGGTCTTGCCTCTACGTGGGTGGATACCCCCTTTACAGCCCCCTCCCTGAACTTATAAACTCCCCTGAATAAATGTAGTGGTTTATATTATATCCTTCTAAGTCTGTTTATTTTATTTCTTTGTCAAAATAGACAAAACCCCAAAGCTTTGGAGTTCATAAACTTTTCTTGAATTCTAAAAACATTGTAGTGAGTACTGTTGCAGGCCTTGGAACATAGGGTGTAGAACTAGCAAGAATTGACACAAATCACGCTCTTGGCCTTAGGCCTGTATTTCTGATACATGATGGGGTCCAAACTACCCTTGATACGTTCCAAGCCAGAGCTATTCTGATAAAGTTAATTAGCTTGAGGTAAGTCATAGGGGGTACCTGTCTTTGCCCTTAGCATCTTCATAAATGTTGTAGTCAGGTTTGCATTGTTGGCAGAAAACACCTGACCAAGAGCAGCTTGTGGGGAGAAAATGATTTATTTTGGCTTACAGTCTCAAGGAGAAGCTCCATGGTGGCCGTGGAAAACGCCTCCTGGCCAACATCAGGTGGACAAAGCAACAGGAGAGTGTGTCAAATAATAGCAAAGAGGTAGTTGTAACACCCATAAGCCGGCCCCCAACAATACACTCCTTCCAGGAGGCATCAATTCCCAAATCTCCATCAGCTAGGAACCTAGCATTCAGAACACTAAGTTTATGGGGGATACCTGAATGAAACTCGCGACAACAAAAGACTAAAGGAACAGTCATGAAGTCACTTGAGACGAGGAAGAAGAATGAGGAAGGCTACATCCAGGGTGAATGGTTTACAGGCTTTGCTTCTAGTGGATAGCTTCATGGTATCTGGAACCTGCTGAACATAATCATTATACTTCTGTATATCCTGCCCATTGAAACCAATGACATCTTCCTGACTGCTTCCCTACATGAGACAGCCCACTGCTCGAGGAAGTCACTCTCAACTCCAAGGACTTCTGAACAATTTACTATCTTCGAAGATCACAGAGCTCCCTCAGTGGTAATACTGGCATATGCTCTGTCTGATTTCTCTCCTGACTCCCTTCATGAATGGGATAGTAGTAGGAAGAGGACCAGGGTAGTATCTGAATAATCTTGTGTGGGTCTTATGGAAATCCAGGGCTTAATTTTTTCATAGAAAGGTATGTGAATTAGAATCAGAGAGGCTGATATGGTGGTATGGCTCCGCCAACAAATGGCTCTTAGTTATGGAAGAGTGTTTAATTCTTAGGTCAGATTTCAATGTTCTCATCCTTGTATATGAATAAGTGTGAGAGAGAACCCAGATTAATCACCTGGCTCAATGCCCCTTCCCTGAATGAACGTTGGGATTCCAGAAGGAGATCCACCAGCATCTCTTCCTATATTACGAAAGGTACAGCTGTGAACCACCTCTGCACTTTCCAAGCTTACCCTCCACCCTGAGCTGCGGATGGGCACACTGACCAGAAACTTCTAATACTATAATTCTCTCTTTTGTTCCATCCACTAGGCATTTATGAAGCATGCAATAAACAGTGCAGAAGTAGAAAATGGATATATGAGAGAGAAAGGATCCCTGTTTGCCCTCAAGAAGCTTCTTGCCTGGTAGTGGACATCTCATAACACAGGAGATGACAAGGACTTTCACATGTGTCCTACTTCTCTTTTTCCTCATGAACTTAACACCAGTCTTATCTTGCCTTCTCTACATACATGAGCTAGTTTTCTGTGACCCAGCCTACCACTGCCATGGATAACCATTCAATTCAATTGTAAAAGATAAGCAGTACTGCTTTCAAAACCTATTTTTTATTGTATTAGTCATAATTTCATAGTGGAAACTGGTTTCTGATCAGACCAAGAACATACTGGATGATTTGAAGAATATTTTTTGGATACTTTGTGGAACCACCAGTTTTATTTTATTTTATTTTTTTGGTTTTTCGAGGTAGGGTTTCACTCTAGCCCAGGCTGACCTGGAATGCACTATGTAGTCTCAAGGTGGCCTTGAACTCTTGGCAATCCTCCTACCTCTGCCTCCTGAGTGCTGGGATTAAAGGCGTGTGCCACCATGCCCCGCCCAGTTTTAATTTTTATGTCAACACTTGCACCTTAAGATCTTTCATCTGTTACCTGTTTCAAAGGCAAGTTAATGCTGTGGGCCAGGCACGTTTGCAGACACAATGCATAGAATAGCTGGCAAGGAAAGGCCTCTTGCTGCATTGATTTGCCTCTGAAACTGGCAGCAACTGAAATATAAAGCAATGTATGATATAGTGGTCACTAGTGTAATGACTACTATGTAGATAAATGAACTAGGGCAAAGGGCTACAAATCAGTGACAGAGAACATAGATAGAGATCAATCGATGAGTCAGTTAGGAAAGCAGTGTGTCAAAGCACTGAGGAAATGTGCTATGCAATTAACAGGGGAGAGAATATTATAAGCCAGAATGAATAGAAGGGAGAAAGGCTCTGAGGCCACAAGCACTTGGTAGGTGTGAGAATCAGCAGGGAGGATACTGTTATTAAAACAGTACAAGGCATGTGAAGGAATGTAGGAAAAGCAGAACTAAAGTGTAAACCATGGACAAGATTTTGCTTTTTCTTCTGATCAAGAGGGAAAAGGGTTGGAGGGTTCTGAGCAGGGGCACGTAGGAATCTAACTTGTGTTCTAAAAGATTCATGTAGCTATGCCATGGAGAAAATGGTGCAGAAAGAGAAGAGAGAAAGTTAAATTTTTAGTTACAGCAGTCTGGGTGAAAAGACTGGGATCAGGGTAGCAATGGTAGACGTGACAAGAAATGGCATGCATTTTAAAAAGCAAGCCAGTAGTCTATACTGAGTCTAGGATCCTAGATTTAACTCTGTTGTCAATAGCCACTTAATTAACTACACTCAAAGTAGACAAGATTATTTTACAACACACAGTTTTTCTTTGTTAAGCACAGAATATTACCCAAGAACAAAGGCATAGACATCAGGACATTCATATGAAAGACAGACAGGGCCCCATGAGGGTCTTTCATGTCTCTGAAAGAATGGACTCTTGCAAGTGCGACCAGCAGTGTCAGTATTTCCCTGGGTGAAATTTAAATCAACATGGAAATGTGTTAACAAAGCATCTCACCGAGAAACTCTGTGTTGTGTGAATTTGCTAGACAGAGGCTGGCTCCCGGTGACATTTGTGCCACAGCGCTTTGCTGAGCTCCCTGCCCAGGCGGGCTTTAGGAATACTTCACCTATGCTTTTGCCACCAGCCTTGGGAACTCGCCGCCGCCCCCATCAATCTTTCCTTAGCCACGCCCTCCTCAGCCCTGTCCTCTCTAGAAGGCCGACCCACCTTGGCCACGCCCCCACGTCGCCAGGGCAGCCGCCTACCCTGGCTATGCTTCCCCCGCCGCGCTGCGCCGGCGCGCTGGCCGTCACACTGACCTTGTGGGTGGGGTTTCCGCCTGCGTCCAGAGCCGCTGTGCGCCGCCCACATCCCCCGGTCAGCGCGCGCCTCCTGCGGACACGCATTTCCTGCCAGGCCTCTCGGTACACCGCGGCGGAGCCTGACTGAGCCCGGCCGTTGCGAAGCTGGTCGCCATGGTGGACGAGCTGGTGCTGCTGCTGCACGCGCTGCTGGTGCGGCACCGCGCCCTGAGCATCGAGAACAGCCAGCTCATGGAGCAGCTGCGGCTGCTGGTGTGCGAGAGGGCGAGTCTGCTGCGTCAGGTACGTCCGCCGAGCTGCCCGGTGCCCTTCCCCGAGACGTTTAACGGCGAGAGCGCCCGGCTCCCCGAGTTCATTGTGCAGACGGCCTCTTACATGCTCGTGAATGAGAACCGATTCTGCAACGACGCCATGAAGGTAGCATTCCTAATCAGCCTCTTGAGCGGGGAAGCCGAGGAGTGGGTGGTGCCGTACATCGAGATGGATAGCCCCATCCTAAGTGATTACCGGGCTTTTCTTGATGAGATGAAGCAGTGTTTTGGCTGGGATGACGACGAATCTGACGACGACTATGAAGAGGATGATTACTAGGCCCGAGTCCCTTTGGCCTAGAGGGGGAGGGCCCTGCACGCCTCCGCCTCCCCACCCCCCACCCGCCACTTCTTGTGCTGCCGCGCTCCCCCTTCGCACTGCCATCCCCTTCCCTGCCCTTCTGTGCTCAACTCCATTCCTCGTAGTGCTTGTCTTTGTTCCAGGAATAGCGTTCCAGTTACTGCAGCAGGGGCTGGGGTTGGGCCTGGGCCCGGGCCCAGCTCTGAAGCCTAGCTTGTCTTCAGTTGTGGCCAATCTCAGCACCCCTCTGTTGCTAATATGAACTGTGTTCTGAGCTTCAGCCATTGTCTAAGCTCCCTGTTAACGCAACCGCCAGTCCTGCATCTGCCCAGAGACTCATGCTGTGACCTTACCTCTACTCACCTCATCCCATCAACAGACATGCCTTTGGAAATAAGGACCAAGTAGAAGATGCCTGAGTTGGCTACACCTCTTCAGACTCTGATTTGGACAGCTCACCCACCCCTGAAGGGGGCCATTCTTTCAGTCTGGTTAGTTCTCCACCTACTCCTGTGACTTAGCAAATGGCTGCAGGAGCCTGATGTGCCTGACAGCTAGAACATTAACATTTCTTTTCTTCATATGCATCAGTTTTGCTGTCGTTTTTGTTTCAAAATTGCAGCAGTCTCACAGATATGTACATTTGGACAAATAATAAAAAACAACAAAACCAGATGTTCATCCCAGCTCCTCTGTACTACCTGGAAAAAAGCAATGGCATTCTTTCCAATAAATATCAAGCACTACAAAAATAGAACTAATTGTCTTTTAATGGTTAAGTGCTGTCATTGTTCTCATTCTCTCTCATGTTCCTTTCTTTGAGATTGGGGAACCCAATTTAGTCTTGTATTTCACACTGTTATCCCTGGGCTATAGACGAGACAATTACTGTAAGGCTTTATAGAGATTCTGGATTGTTCCCTTACCAAAACATTTCTAAAAGCCTTGATGACTTGGGGGGAGGGGAATTCTGGAACCTCCAAGGTGATATACACAGAGGTGGCTAAGCAGGTCGATCATGCTGGACTAGACTGCTTTGGAGTATGAACAAGTGCTATTAATAATTAGACCAAAACAGCAGGTAGCCCCCTGGGCACATTAAAGTTCTCTTAACACTGCAGGGAAGTTCAGTCCATAGTCCTTATCAGGATGAGTTGCTGGGTTTAGACACATTAAACAACATAGCAAATTGTCAGATGCTTAAGTTAACTTTAAATCTTGTAGCCTGGGTAATTGCACCCATAATTATTATACACTAAACTTTTTAGTTCATAATGTTTGTACAGACATCCTTAAAATTATTACATGTGGTTCCTAGACTCTTTTAGAAATGAGCAAAATGCTTGGATATCTCCTGAGCCAGACTCAGTAATGGTGTTTGGACTGTGCTGACACATCTGAGGGCAAGAAGGCTTCAGAGGTAATGAAGGGGTGGGCTCTGAGAAGAATCTGCACAACATTGGAGTCCATTATATAAGATCATGTCACTGAAATGTTATAAGCAGAGCAAGAAATTTGAATGAGGGATTTCAGTGGTTACTGTAGCAACCAGAGAGATCTAAGGTTTCCTGTATCCACCTAAATGTCCTCAACCTTAGGATTTATAATTAATTTACATGAAGGTATACCTGGATACTGTTTTCAAGAAAGATAGGACTTTTTTTGGAACTAGTATAAATGGTGTGGATGAAATGAGGTACTGGTCATCCTATTAGGAATTTTACAGGTATGGATTAAATGATCCTATTCATCTGGCATTTAGAACTATGCCTGCTACATTCTGATCACTTGGTAAGTATGCACTGCTACTTCCAGGCATCGGGAGAAAAGCCTCAGGAAGCAGGTCTCCAGCTGAGATTGGCTTTAGTAGGAAACTGTCCCACCCCTGGTGAGCAGGAAGAATGGAAATGAAACCATGACAAAAAAAATTCCTCTTTGGGATCTGATGTGAAGCCATAAAAAAATTCTTGCCTAGTAACAGGCAAAATTCAGGGGAGGAGTCATTTCTGGCGTTAGGACAGTGGTTTCTGGAGAATGCGGACAGGTATGGGGTTGGGAATGACTCGAGGCTGAGGCCTGGGTGGAAATGAGATCTTGGGCTGCTCTGGTTGCTGTTTCTTCTAAGGATGCTGAATGAATATAATTATTCCTGATTTGAAATTCAATTATCAGTTCCCCTGTCCTCTTTGGAAAACATAACAAAACCCTGAGAAAAGTGACGTAAATTTTGATGCAGCTTGTGTGAAGGAGGTCATGCAATCACAATTTCAGCCTCACTATAAAGGGATGAACGTGTAACAGTGGTACATAACATCTGAAAGCTAGGCAAAGAACCCAGTGAGATTAAAAGACAGTGATTTCAAAGTATTTGTGGCCCAGATATTCTGAGGAACCAGTGACACACTAGTGAGTGAAATGTCTCTACTTTTATAATGGTTCTACCTTGCTTTTGTTAGGCCAGAGCTGCTATGGTAACTAGTTATAATTTGGGACCAGTAAGAGAATCTACTTTTCAATAAATCTGGGAGTGACCCTTTTGTAGTGGCAGTTGAGGACATGAGATCTGCCAAGCAAACACATACTCTGGGGAAGGAGAGTGTCCATGATTGGTGAAGATGCCATGTCAAGACAGCATCTGAGTAGCATCCAGGAGCCCTGTAGTCTAAATGTACATTTCCAGAGCATATGTGCATGTGGATATGGCTCTGAGGCTGTAAGCATGTGAATTAGAAAGGAAAGTGATGCCCTTCATGCATCATGGAAGCTGGGAGCTGTAGGAAACAAAAGTGTGACATTCTGTTTACCTTGAAGCAGACTGCACAAGAAAAGCAGGTACTAGTTAAGAAATGAGAAATTGAAAAACCTTGAAAAAAGAAAGGAAGAACTGATAAGCATGTCAAAAGATAAGCATATGCTGAAACAACTCACAGAAGCTCCTCAATTCCATTTTTCATACTAATATTGAAAAACAAATTATACAACAAATTTAAACACTAATAAAGGCTTATAATCGTTGAATAATGTAAGCTATACCAATATCTCTTGGGACATCCATTTTTGAATTTCCTAATTCAGTGCTGTCATGCTTTGCAACATGGTATGTGAAGGTAGATGTTAATTATGCACATTGCATATTTGGTTATTTTTGGATATTGAAAACAATAAGAACCTCAGCATTTAGGAAGAAAGCAGACTAGAGGAAAATTTCTTGAAATTAATGGTATGCTTGCACTCAAAAATAAACTTAGGACAATTTCTAGGTTCTTAAAGCAATTAAAATAAAGCTAATAGGGCTGTGTCATTCAAGGTAATCAATGTGTTTTCCTTAAAGGTGGCATTTAATTATTCTGAGGAGATGTTGCAGTGAGGTTCACATTGCTGGTAGAAATCACCCAACCAAGAACAGGTTGTGGGGAAAAGAGGTTTATTTTGGCTCACAGACTCAAGGGGAAGCTCCACGATGGCAGGGGAAAACGACAACATGAGCAGAGGGTGGCCATCACCCCCTGGCCAACATAAGGTGGACCATAGCAACAGGAGAGTGTGCCAAACACTGGCATGGGGAAACTGGCTATAACACCCATAAGCCCATCCCCAATAATACACTCCCTCCAGAAGGCATTAATTCCCAAATCTCCATCAGCTGGAAACCTAGCTGCAGAACACCTAAGTTTATGGGGGACACCTGAATCAAACCATCACAGGAGGCTGTCATTTGAAATATAGATTTGGCTACAATAATGTTAAAAGTGTTTAATGGCAGCTTGGACTGTTAAGCAGGTCAAGTATATTCCCTACACTATAATCCTATTAACTCTAAATGTCGATTACCTCTTTGGTGGCCTTTGACAGTGCTGGTAGTCCCCTATAGTTCTGGATGATAATGTCATCATTCACCTTGCACTACTTTTCCTTCTTGAGTTGTCTGTTGGGATGTTTTGTCTTCAAAGGTCGTCAAGTCCAGGGACAGTTTTATAACCCTACTCTGGGTAATAGTATGCATGAAGGAATTGTGCACTCCATAGCATGATTTATTAATGAAGCAGAAGTGTATGTCTGTTGGACATAGGCAGGGCCCTGGGTTAAAGCAAACCTAAGCTGTCTGACACGAAGTCCCAGGCTATGGAGAGGTCACAGCAGCCTGAACTGCTGGTCACATCTCGGGGACAAGACTGGCAAGGGAGCTCCTCCCCACATCTCGGGGGTTGCAGTGAGCCAAGATTCTCCCCCCCCCCACCCACAGTGAGTCTGGAACCCTGGACAAAATATCAGACCCCAAAATTGGCAGGAAGTAAGGACACTCCCTCTCCAAGCATAGGATACCTGGACATTAAGATAAGACTTAGGCTTTGCCCATAACCCTGTGACCTTTGGCCGGTTGCCTAGGAAACTCCTTATATGGTATCAGCCAACACCTTTACACAGCCCATCTGCCTGTAATATATACCTTCCCTTTACCATTGTCTACGTGCTGGAATGTATGTCCCCATATGCTAATTATGCATCAGCAAGCAACCTTGTACACCCAGTCCCCTTAGGAGCCTCAACTGCTTATAAACCCATTTCCCTATTGATTAAAGCGAGCTGTTCACAGACACTGTCTCCCGAAAGTGAATCTTTCGTCATTGTGCCTTCAGTGGAATCACAGCCAGCCCTGGAGGACCCAGGGACCCACATATGTCTACATGAATGTGAGGGCATGTGTGAGGGCACATAAAAGGTGTTAGAGAATAGGCAGCTTTAGTGATATTTTTATGCTTACCTTTGTTCCTTCAGAGACATATTTCTTAGTTATTATCAGTGACAAATTTATTTTTATTATTTTGCTCAAATCATGTGCACACTACCTCTCTCCTCCTTGAATGACCAATGGTTTCATCAATTAAATCACAATAATAAAATGCATCTATTTTAACCAATTCTCATAGAGCCAGTTTTATTGAATGGGCCAGTCAGTGCTGAATCATCTAGTCATCTGAAGATACAAAAGTATCTCACAGGCTGGTAATGTGCTTCATTTAAAGTTTTAGTGTGAAAACACATATCAGTAAGAGAAAGCAATGGGACTTGTATTTTAGTCAGAACTGAATTAATTGTGGTGATTTTGATTGTATTGTTCTCTAGATTCTGATAAGTGCTGCCATGTAGGACCTGTAGAAACTTCTCATTTGAGGAATACACATAATAAAAATGTAAATGCATATAGCAGTAGAGAGAACAATATAATAAGCTTTCACCAACTAATTTCTTGGATTGAAAAATTATCACCATTTAATTTTTTTCATTTATTTATCTGAGAGAGTGGAGGAGAAAGAAAGACGCGGATATAGAATGGGCACATCAGAGCCTCCTGCCACTATAAACAAACTCCAGAGGCATTTGGCCACTTGTGTATCTGGCTTACATGGATTCTGGGGAGTTGACGCTGGGTCCATTGTCTTTGCAGGCAAATGCCTTAATCCCTAAGCCATCTCTCCAGCCCATTATCACCATTTTTGCTTCATGTATTATTTTAATATTTAATTTAATTATTTATTTGTAAACTGAGAGAAACAGAAGAGAAAAAAAGAGAATGGACACACCAGGGCCTTTAGCCACTGGAAATGAACCCCAGATGTATGTACCTCTGTACATCTGGCTTAAATGGGTACTGGGGAATTGAACCTGAGTAATTAGGCTTGGCAGGCAAGTGCCTTACCTGCTGAGCAATCTATCCAACTCCATGTATCCCTTTCCTTTCTGAGATGTTTTGGTGAAATATTTCAAAACCTCACCTTTCAATACCTCAGCATGTTTTCTAACAGATAAGGCCTCCAAAACAAAAACTTTAATACCATTACACCTACTGTTGCAGCCAGGTTTGCATTGCTGGTAGAAACCACCCAACCAAGATCAGCTTGTGGGAAAAAGAGGTTTATTTTGGCTTACAGGCTCAGGGGAAGCTCCATGATGGCAGGGGAAAATAATGGTATGAGCAGAGGGTGGACATCACCCCCTGGCCCACATAAGGTGGACAACAGGAACAGGAGAGTGTGCCAAACACTGGCAAGGGGACACTAGCTATAATACCCATAAGCCTGCCCCCAACAATACACTGCCTCCAGCAGGTGTTAATTCCCAAATTTCCATCAGCTGTGAACCTAGCATTCAGAATACCTAAGTATATGGGCGACACCTGAATCAAACCACCACATTCTGCCCCTAGCCCCCATAAACTGATAACCATACATGAAGTAAAATGCAGTGTATTTATACAACTTTAGAAGTCCCCATAGTTTTTATTAATTCAAATGATGTTCATACATCCCCATAGTTCAAGATCTTTTAACTGAGCCATAATACCAAAATATCTCCAAAAAACCCATTATGGCACAGAATAAACATTCACACTGCAAAAGATGGGATTGGGTATAGCAAAGAAATATTCAGCCAATACAAGATTTAAAACAACCAGGGCAAACATCAAACTCTGTATCTTCAAGTCCAACAAGTCTAGTCAGTGACAAATCTCCAAGTCCAAAAATTCTAACCAGCAACAAGTCTCTGGAGTTCCAATTCTGCCCTTCCAGATAGAGTAATCACAGTCCTGGAAAACTTCATCCAGGGCTGTTTCTCTCCTTGGCAGCCATCTTGTGGTCCTGGCTTCTCCACTGGGTCTCCACTGGGTCTCCACTGCAATCCACAGATCACCCTCCTAGCCCCATAGGGTCTCTATGCATGCAACCAGCAAACCTGCTTCACACTGCCCATGACCGTTTCCAAAACACAAGACCATGTTGCAAACTCAATGACCCTCTCTTTTCTGCATTTCTTATACTCCACAATACGAGGTAGGTTGCCAATTTGTTAATCCAGGAGGGAATAAAGAAGACTTTGAAGAATAGGACACTCCTTGAGCACTCAGGCCCGTTCAAAAGAGTCTACATTCTTCCTGTTGCCCCAGTGCAGGTCAGCTGGTCCAATCTCAAAGGTTGTAATCTCTCAATTGCAGCTGAATGGGCTGCAGTCCACCCCCATTTTTTTTCTGTGCCATATCCCTCTGCTCACACCAGTTCATTTCTATGCAAAGCAACCCTGCACAACTTCTCAGGACACAGGCATAATAGCAAGCCTCACACAAACTGCTAGCCCAGTCCCGACAAAGCTCTTTTTCACCCTCAAAAGCCCAACCTCACAGTCCATAGTTCTTACTGCATTCAGGCCTTTCTACTCTGACCAGGATAGTCCATCAGGCTGTACTTACAGCACTGCAAGACATCACTTAGGCCAAGGTTTCAAATCCTTCCACACACTTCTTGAAAATCAGCTCCAAAAGATCGAAGCCACAGTCAGGTGTCTAGCACCAATTCCACTCATCAGTACCACTTTACTGTTGCAGTCAGGTTCACATTGCTGGTAGAAATCACCCAACCAAGAGCAGTTTGTGAAGAAAAGAGGTGTATTTTGGCTTATAGGCTGGAGGGGAAGCTCCACAATGGCGGGGGAAAATGATGGCATGAGCAGAGGGTGGACATTACCTCCTGGCCCACATAAGGTGGACAATAGGAACAGGAGAGTATGCCAAACATTAGCAAGGGGACAGTGGCTATAATACCCATAAGCCCGCCCCCAACAATACACTGCCTCCAGGAGGTTTTCTCTATCAGCTGGGAACCTAGCATTGAGACCACGTAAGTTTATTGGGGACACCTGAATCAAACCACCACACCTACAAAAATTGCAAAAACAAATAAAAAAGTGAACACACTGACTCTCTTAACATTCTGTTAATTGTTAAAAGTTTTCCCCACCCCTTTGTTTCCATACAATTTATTCATTGAGGAAACCAAGTCATTTGTCCTATGGAATTTCAAATATTCTAGATTTACTTTAATATTTTCATATCTTTGCCTTATATTTCTTAGGTGGTAAAAGTTTATTTCCTATCTTTTTTGTTTTACTGTTTTTTTTTTATTAGATATTCAAGGTAGGGTCTTGCTCTAGCCCAGGCTGACCTACAGTTCACTATGTAGTCTCAGGCTGGCCTCAAACTCACAGCCATTCTCCTACCTCAGCCTGACAAGTGCTGAGATTAAAGGCATGTGCCACCATGCTAGGCTAGGATAGGATATGCTCTTTTGCTGTTTAACAACCAGTCACAGTGCCCACCATAGTGGCACATGCCCAAAATACTCTTCTATTGGTTTTTTTTTTAATAAATGAATGTTATACTTGTATCCTTATCCAAAAAAGGTGAGAAGCTCAATATATTCACTAATGCTCATCCCTTAACTTCCAAGTGCTTTTTCACTTCTGCTAACATTGTTTGAATGTAAGTATGCATATGTGTAGTGTGTTACTTGTATATGTGCACATGTGTATGTAGCTAAGAGGAAAACATTGGTTGTTCTTTTATTGCTCATCAGGTAGTTTCTGGAGATGAAGTCTTTCCTGCACACATAGCTGTGGTTTTAGCCAGGCCTAATGTTTCTCCATTCTCTGCTCCCTTCCAGACTGGGATAACAAATGTGTGTGGCCATGGCCAGCTGTTTCTGAAGACTCTGTGATATTGATCTTGGGTATTCTCAGGCCCTCTCAGGTCCTCACACTTGTGGCAACTACTCTTATCAACTGATCCATCTCTCCAGCCCTATGTTAACATTGATAACATACATTATCCGTGGCTATGATCTTCACATTTGTTTCAATGTTAACATACTAGATATATTTATTAAATAATACCATTGTGACCATTTGTCAACTTTTTCTTATTTCATTCTATTTGTTTTAAATTTTTGTTGCTGAGGATAAAACCCAGGACCTTAAGCTTACTAGGAAATCACTCTACCAATAAATTTCCAACCCCACTTTTTAGTCATTTCTTAAGAATAAAACCTGGGAAGTATATCCTCAAAGTTTTTTGAACATGAATGTCAGTGACATCGCATAGAATATGTAGGTTAAACTATCTTCACTTTCATTGTTCTACAACCTGTTAGCATTGAGTGTTATTTTATAGAAGTCTGAGATCATCCCAATATTTTCCACTTGGTTTTTATTGATATTTTGACTTTTACTAAGTTTTCAAGAGTTTAAAAAATATTTGAATAGGATAAAACTCTGTCATTTATCATAATGTCTGATGTCCCTTCAAATCTATATATTTATGTCTTATTTTACTATGCAAATGAATATTTACTTATGTATTTCCTAAAATATGTATAGTATATATCATATTATACATATTTATGTTGACTGTTCTTTAATTGCCCTCCATTTTTAAAAATTTTCCCATACTTTTATAAAGTTTATTCATTTCCACTTCAGTCTAATTACACTTCTCCATCTTGCTATTTATGTTATTTAAAATGTTTTCAGCATTATTGATCGTTTTTCCAATTAGGCTTTCAATTTTATGATAGTTTTATTTTTCATCTACCTCTTTGCCAAATGCTATCGCTTCTGTTGGGTTCTGCATGTTCCTGAGGCTCATGTCTGCTTTTTATTTTTTTCTTGATGATTAGCTTTCTTTCTGTTGATATAATATGTTGGTAATATGATAGTTCACATTTCCTTCTTGGCAATATATTTCCGGGGCTTATAATTTCCTTTTCTGCCCATGTTATTTCCCATCTAATAGTCAGGATAGTACCTACTTCCTAGCACTTATAGCTACTCTTTTTCAGTAAAAAGAGTTATAAGCCTTATTTGCTTTTCATTCCTATCGCCAACTACATGTCCTTTGACAGAACAACTCATGGCTGGTGGCTGTGTACTGCTTTCTTATTCTCTAGAGATGAGAAAGTCCTGAAAAACCATCTTCCCTCTGGCCTTTTCTAACATTTTATGGGTCCTTTCAATAGCACTCTTCTGTTCTCATAGTATCTGAATGGACCTGGATGCTATCTGATATTATTTTTTTCTGAGGCAAAAAACTGTACTTTCTGTTCTTACCTCTACTGTTGGTATTTTTGATGTATAAATCACCTGAGGTAGGATATATTCCTGGGAACTTTGGAGCTGGTTTTTGAGAGAGATTGAATAAGACACAGTTCTTAAATTGGGAGAACTGAAATGATATATAATAAAATATCAAAGTTTAAATGACTTTCTTACCAACAGCTGTGTGTTGATTTTTAAAAATGAGATCAATATTTTTTCTTTTTCTTTTTTTAAATATTTATTTATTTGAGAGAGAGAAAGAGGGAAAGAGGCAGATAGAGAGAGGGAATAGGCATGCCAGGGCCTTCAGCCGCTGCAAATGAATTCCAGAAGCATGCTCCACCATGTGCATCTGGTTTACGTGAGTCCTGGTGAATCGAACCTTGGTCCTTTGACTTTGCAGGCAAGTGACTTAACTGCTAAGCGATCCCTCTAGCCCTCAATAATTATTGTATTATTTTGTGGAATAAATTTTTATCACCCTGTGTAGAAAGAAAAATGGAATGTGTTTTAGTCATCTGTAGTTTGGATCAGATGTCCCTCATAAACTCATGTAGTTTGAATGCTTGGCCCCCAGCTGATGACAATTTGGGAGGTAGCACCTTAATGGAGGTTTGTTGTTGCAGTGGGATGTTATAGCCAGCTCTCTCTTATTTGAATGTGGTTCACTCTCCTGCTGCTGTTATCTACCTGCTCTTTGCAAGTACATGATGTCCAGGTTCTGGTCTACTATCTTTCCCCTGACAATATGAAGCTCCCCCTCAACACTCTTTCCTCATGTTGGCTGCTTTTGATTAGGTGTTTTGTCCCAGCCAAGAGAATGTAACTACAACAAGTTGCATATGCATGAGATCTGATGAATACATGTGTGGAATATGCAAAGGAACTTATGACTCACTGGAATTAAAATAGAGTGATTAAATTCATATCTGAAAGTTAAGCCATAGAACAGACAACCAGACTCGGCTAGGCATGGTGGTGCACATCTGTAATTTCAGCTACTTCCAACTGGGGCAGGAAGATTGCAAGTTTGAGGCCAGCTTAGGAAATGTAGAAAGACCCTTTGAAATGGATGAAGGAAAACCAGGAAAAATACTACTTTTTTAAAATTAGTTATATACATACTCAGTGTGTAAACAGCCATGTTGGTACCATCATTAGCCTCCTCCCTGTCCTCCCCCCTCATTGGAGGATGGTGAGTCTGGCATTGTGGGGGTAGCCATCACTTATGGGGTAGAGGCAATATCTTTGTGCATAATGTCCCAACTTGAGCCATGTTGGGTTTGTTTTAGGTCTACTTCAGTGATGAGGTCTTGGGAGCCTCTGTGTCTCTGGATCTCTGGTTTGGTAGGAGTTGAGTGTTCTCTGTGTCTATCTCCTTCACCCTTGTGCTAGTGCCAGGTTCACCAAGCAAGCAGCATTCTTGTTCATTTCCCTAATTATTCTATGGTTGTAGCTGGGGCCTTGGTGAAGGTACAATGGGATGATTCTCTCCTTAGTTTCTGTGTCCATCTGAAAAAGAGAAGCATAATCTCCAATGCGGAGTGAAGTCAGTGCCAGATAAATGGGGTAGCCATTATTATTTTAGAGAGAATTTAATAGGTATAGGCCCTCTTGTAGCCCAAAATTGGTGGGAGCTTGATATTGGAGGGTGGATTTGAGTTTTGGATATGGTTCTGACTTGTTTCCCAGTTGCAGCTATGGGTTCCATTCCACTGAGCAGTTCTGTTACCCAATTAAAGAGCAGTTGGTTACCCAACATGGATGTGTACCATTATTGCACTTGGGTGAGCATCATGTCAGGTTGTTTGCTACTGAGTAGCTTAGAGCACGAATTGCTTGGACAGATGTTGGTCATTTCTCCCCATTCACTCATGTAGCACCTTCTGGCACTAGAACAGCTAACTGTCTGGGGACTGACTCTCTACCAGATTCCAGCCAGGACTCTCCATGTTCCATACCAACAGCACATATCTTTGGCAGTAGGGTCTTAACATTAATCTTTAGTGAGTAGTCACATGCTCTGACAGAAATCTGTCTTCTTTTTTCTTTTTTCTTTTTTTTTTTTTGGTTTTTCGAGGTAGGGTCTTACTCTAGTTCAGACTGACCTGGATTTCACTATGAAGTCTCAGGGTGGCCTCGAACTCATGGCAATCCTCCTACCTCTGCCTCCCGAGTGCTGGGATTAAAGGCTTGCGCCACCACGCCCGGCAAAATCTGTCTTCTTTTGGGAAGTGTAGGTCTCTCTGACCAACAGCTCATCGTGGATGTTAACTGTATCCTGGTACTGAGAGTTTTAGGCCAGCACCAAGGGAAAAGAAGGAAAAAAAATAGGTGATATAAAAGAGGAAGAGAGGAGAAAGAGAAAGAAAGAGAGAGAGAGAGAGAGAGAGGTAGGAAGAGAAACTTGAGAAGATTAAGGTTAGTCTTCATCATACCCATGTCCAGGGCACTTTGATTCAGGTTCCCTCTAAGGACCTGATGATGGTTCAACCTTTTAGTCTGTCTTTCATGATATAGGATTTTATGGTACCATTTCCTTTTAGGTCCAGTTTTGCATCCTCCCACCTTACCCTCTCCTCCTGACCCACCTTACCTATTGTATGGTCCTCAAGATGCCTGTTAGGTATTTCCAAATCTTGGGCAGATTCAGATGAGTGAGACCATGTGACGATTGTCTTTCTGTGATTGGGTTAGTTCACTGAGAATGATCATGTTCCAAGTTTGACCATTTTTCTTCAAATTTCATTGTGTCATTTTTCCTTACTGCTGTGTAGAATTCTATCATACAGATATACTATATCTTGGTTATCCATTCGTCTAATGATGTGCATCTGTCGTGATTTCAGTTTTAGCTATTATGAACTGAGCAGCTATAAACATAGCTGAGCAAATCTCTCTCAAGTGAGGCATGGAGCTTTTAGGGTAAATACCCAGTAAGGGAATAACTGGGTCTGTTGGTAACTCTGTAGTCAATCTTTTTAGGAGTCTACATATTGCTTTTTATAGTGATTATACCATCTTACATTCCCACAAACAGTGAATGAGGGTTCCTATTTTTCCACATCCTTACAGCATTTGTTTTCATTTGATTTTTTAAAGTTTGCTATCCTTACTGGGATAAGGGGGAATCTCACAGTTGTTTTAATTTGTATTTCCCTGATGATTAGGTATGTTGAACATTTTCTTATGTGTATGTTTGCCATTTGTATTTCTTCTTCTGATAACTCCCTGTTCAGTTCTCTGCCTCATTTTGTGAGTGGGTTGTTTGACTTTTTATTGTTTAGCTTTTCGAGTTCTTTGTAGATTCTAGAAATTAGGCCTCTGTCACTTCTATAGCCAGCAAAAATTATCTCCCATTCTGTGGGTAATCTATTGACTCTGCTTATTGTATATTTGTCTGTGAAGAAAAGTTTCAGCTTGATGAGATCCCAATGGTTGAAAGATTGTTTAATTTCCTGAGCTACTGGGGTTTTGTTCAGAAATTCTTTTCCCACTCCTATATTGTGAAAAGTTCCTCCTTTTTTTTTTTTTTTTTTGCCAGTACTAGCAGAATTTCCAGCCTTACATTGCGGTGTTTGATCTACTTGGACTCAATTTTTGTGGATATAGTTTCACTTTCCTACATATGGTGATCCAGTTCATCCTGCACTATTTCTTGAAGATGCTGTCTTTTTTTCCAGTCTACATAGTTAGGACCTTTGTCAAATATCAAGTAGCTATAGCTACTTGACCCAAAGTCTGGGTCCTCAATTCTGTTCCATTGGTCTATAATCCTGTTTTTATGCCAGTACCATGTTGGTTTTGTTACTATGGGTTTTTAATATAGCTTTAGATTTTTTTGCTCATTTTTATTTATTTATTTGAGAGCAACAGACAGAGAGAAAGAGGCAGATAGAGAGCGAGAGAGAGAATGGGCGCGCTAGGGCTTCCAGCCACTGCAAACGGAACTCCAGATGTGTGTGCCCCCTTGTGCATCTGGCTAACGTGGGTCCTGGGGAATCGAGCCTCAAACCACGGTCCTTAGGCTTCACAGGCAAGCGCTTAACCGCTAAGCCATCTCTCCAGCCCTAGCTTTAGATTTTAGATCAGGTGTGGTGATGCCTCCAGAGGTGTTTCTCTGTTTTTATTTTTTTTATTTTAATTTTTTGTTTTGTTTTGTTTTCTAAGGTAAGGTCTCACTGTAGCCCAGGCTGACCTGTAATTCATTATGTAGTGTCAGTGTGGTCTTAAACTCACAGAGATCCTCCTCAGAGGTTCAGTGGTGTTTCTTTTACTGAGGATGTGCTTGGATATCCGAGGCCTTCTGCCATTCCATATGAATATTTTGAGATCATATTTCTCTATCTCTGTGAAGAAAAATGTTGGGATTTTTATTGGTATTGCATTAAATCTGTATATTGCATCTGGAGGTTCCAGGTAGTGGGAAAACTGAAGGATGGAGGGAAGGGGAATGTTATCCTGCTGGCCTGGGCCCATGCACGGAAGGGCAGTGGGTGGGCTGGTGGTCATGTGTGGAGGTCCTTGGTGGCAGGAAAGCCTAGGGAGTGGGGAATGCTAGCCTGCTGACCTGGGTACACTTAGTCTGCAGTTAGTGCAGGAAGAACCTCGTGGCCCACTACTGGTATGTCAACTGGGACTCTGGCTGGGATGGCTGCTTGAGGGGACTGGGGGACTGGTGGGCTACCCGAGAGCTTGGGAATCTAAGGATTCCCTACTTTGCTCCTCTGTGCCCTTACACTGGAGGTGTACTAGGATCTAAAAACCCCTAAAAACCCCAAATAATGCCAAAGATCTTGCCTTTCCTTCCCCATGAGGTGAGGCATGTTTAGGCAGTCACCATCTTGACTGGAATTCCTCATTGATTGATGTAGCAGACAGCTTCAGGTTCACTGAGATGAAATTCCAGACCAGGCACAGTTATGGAGGGAGGGATATTTATTGAAGCTTACAGATCCAGGGGAAGTTACATAATGGTAGAAGAAGCTGGCCTGCCTTCACAGGCCCAAGCAGAGAGAGAAAAGCACAAGCCTAAAAGCCAAAAGCCACAGCACACTTCAGGAACTCCAGCTAGGCACACTTTGCATATTTTTAGATTGAAATCTGAAACCCACCACCACACCTTAAGATCCACCCAGTGACATTGCCTCCAGCCAGGTGTCTGGAGATGCAAACTACAAACAAATGAACAACTGTAATATATTGGGGCCATCTATTCAAACCACTACAATTGAAAATACTACTTTTTTATTGGCACCTCTAGTTATAAAGGCTGCTGCTGGAAGTTATGCCTACTCTGAGGGTATGTCTTTCCAACTCAGTTAATCCTTCCTTTAAATGCCCTCAGACCTGCCCAAATGATATTTATTTTATTGATGATTAATCTAATCAAGTTGAACAGTGGAGATGAACCATCTCAAAGTGACAGTCACATATAGAAAGAATGGTTTGTTTTGAGTTGACAATGGATTATTCTTTACAGAATGTTTTCTTTGATTAGAAATGAGTTGTGATCTGAAAGCCTTTTATTTCTGTCCTGTTTTGACCATAAATTTTTATGGCTAACTGAGACAACTGAATTGGCTTCTGAGATCCTAAATATTGGAACACATATATTTAGAATAATCATATTTCAGGATGAATATGGGAAAGAATCTCATGTTTTGCCTGCTAGTCAAAAAATGCTCTCTTCAGGGCTGGAGAGATGCCTTAGCGGTTAAGCGCTTGCCTGTGAAGCCTAAGGACCCCGGTTCAAGGCTCGATTCCCCAGGACCCACGTTAGCCAGATGCACAAGGGGGTGCATGCATCTGGAGTTCATTTGCAGTGGCTGGAGGCCCTGGCACACCCATTCTCTCTCTCTCTCTATATATATATCTACTTCTTTTTCTCTCTGCTTGTCTCTTTCAAATAAATAAATAAAAATAAACAAAATTTTAAAAAAATGCTCTCTTCAATCATCCCCAATGTATATTATTTAGTAAACTAGAGGTATAAATTTTCAGTAATAATAGAATTCAGCTTCCTGGTAGAAACTTATAAATTGGAAATTTGTAATGTCATATACTTTCAAATAAAAAATGATATTACCTGAGATGATATCAAAGAGTTGGTATTAAGAGCTAACATGCGAAGGGTGTTTGGTACTTGTAATTCACTTTCATGTTAATATTCCTGTTTGAGTCAGCAACTTGGAATGGATATATTTTTCACGTTTTGAAAATGGGGATATTAAGACTCAGTACTACTTAACGTCCTGTCAGATCAGAATCTGGGCAAGGAATTCCCAACTCAAGTCTAGTGCTCATTTTATAGTTTTATGGTACCTTTGGAAATAATGCCTTGTGCAAGTTACTTATTTCTTCTGAGCTTCATTTACTCATCTTTACTCTGAAGTGTTTTCATTAGAAGATCACTGGAGGTCTTTCTGTCATTTAACAGTACTGGAGCCCTTGGGTCATGATACGCAGAGACATTTATCTTACCCATAACTGTGGGCTAACTCCACAATGCATGACCCATATACCTCAACAAGGAGGGGCCAAGGGGAGGGGGTAGGTCACAGATGAGCCTAATAATGGTACCAAACTGACTGTATTTTCTGAATATAAAACTAACTAATAAAGAAAACAAAGTTTTCTGTTCTTGTGATATGGATTTTCTGTGGTCTCATCCTCATTTTTACCAACAATGGCATCCTGATATGAGCAAGTATAGCTTAGTGACTAAGGTGCTTTCCTGAATAGCCAAAGGACCCAGGTTTGATTACCCATGATCCACGTTAGCCAGATGCACAAGGTACACATGCATCTGGTGTTCATCTGCAGCTGCTACAGGCCCTGGTACACAAATTCTTTTTCTCCCTCTATCTTCCTCTCTCTCTCTCTCAAATAAATAAAATAAAACATGTTTAAAAAGTAAATATTTCTTCAGATATAATATATGAACCACAAATTTAATCCATTTATCTATAAAATTAAGTGTTTTTGATAATATCCACAAAGTTGTGCAACAGCATCATTCTAAAGAGAAAAAATTATACTCTTTATTTACTATTCCCTGTACATTCTCCATCTCTTTCTTCCCCCACCCACCAGAACTACAAATCTAATATTGGAAAATTCATATGAAGAGAATAACAGGCCATGTATGGTGGTGAACACCTGTAATCCCAGTATTTGGGAGGTATAGGCAGGAGAATCACAATTTCAAGACCACTATCAGCTACATGGAAAATTCACATAAATCCTGGGATATAAATAAACAAGATAAATAGGAGGAAATGCTGTTTTTTGATTTCTTTCTTTCACATATGTTTTCAAGGTTTTCTTATTGTAGCATTTTTCAGTATGAATTTGATGACTAAGTATTCTATAGTATGGATACATTTGTATATTCATCAATTGGTTGTCATTTGGGTTGTATCCCATTTTTAGTTTTTTTTTTTAATTTTTTTTGTTTGTTTATTTATTTGAGAGTGACAGAGAGAAGGAGGGAGGGAGAGAGAGAGAGAGAATGGGCATGCCAGAGCTTCCAGCCTCTGTAAATGAACTCCAGATGCGTGCGCCTCCTTGTGCATCTGGCTAACGTGGGTCCTGGGGAATTGAGCCTCGAACCGGGGTCCTTAAGCTTCACAGGCAGGCGCTTAACCGCTAAGCCATCTCTCCAGCCCCCATTTTTAGTTTTGATGTATATTGCTAGTAATGAAATTTAGGTGCAAGTTTCTGTTTCAGTATTGGTTTTCCATTCTCTTGCTTGAATATCTAGGAGAGGAATTGCTGGGCCATATGTAATTGAATATTTTGTATTTTTAGGAGCTGCCAAATATTCACCTAAAGTTGCATCACTATTTTCATTTCTAATGTAGGTTATTGTTGTAGTTTGAATGTTTGTCCCCCATAGACTCAGTTTTTTTTAGATTAAGCTACCTACTTAAGTTTCCAGCAGCCTGCTGGAGGAGGGCTGTCATTGGGGGAGGAGCTTGAGTCTGACCTTGACATGTGTAGAAAGCCAATTTTAGATCTAGCTGTTCTTGCTTGCTGGTGTTGGCATCTCTTTCTTTCTGCTGTGGATGCTGAACTGAGCCAGCTCCTTACACCATGATGAAGTTTCCCTTGGATGCTATAGCATAAAATAAACCATTTGGATGTTTGTCCCAGCAACAAAAAGGTAACTGCAGAGGTGTGGATTTTCTAATTCCTACATGTACTCAGATATACCTCCTACTTTTTGTATTTTTCCCCCTCTCTTTTCTTTTGGGATGAGACCTTTTCATGTGCTTCATTTTATATCTTTCCCAGCTCAACTGATCCTCTCACCTCAGCTTCCTGAGTAGCTAGGATTATAGGCATAAGCCACCAAGCCTGTTTTTGCCCATATTATTATTATTGTACTGATCCCAATTGGTTTTAAGTAGTATATTATTATGATTTTGATTGGCATTTTTCTAGTGGTTATTGATGATGGGCATTTGTCATGTGTTTATTGATCATTGCTTCTTTGTGTAAAAATTCCCATTTTAAAATAAGTACAATTGGGCAGGAGAGATTGCTCAATGGTTACAGTGCTTGCTTGCAAAGCCTCACAACCCCAATTCAATTCCCCAGTATCCATATGGGGCAGATACAGAAAGTAGCATATGCATCTGGAGTTCATTTGCAGCGGCTAGAGACCCTGACATGCCCATTCTCTCTGTTTCTCTTTATTTACCTCTGCTTTCAAATAAATAAATAAGTCAATCGATATTTTAACCAATTAAAAGACTTGGGATATATTTTTCCTCTAAAGTTATACGAACACTTTCTATATTCTGGAAGATAGACTATTATCATGTATGTGATGAAAAAATACTTCTCCCATTCAATAGGATATCTTTTCAAATTTTGGATGGTCCCTTTTGATTTACAAGTGTGTTTAATTCAGATGGATTCCAATTTATTAACGTTTTTTGCTTGGGCTTCTAGTGTCATAGTTGAGAACCACACAAATAAGATATGTTTTCATTGTACTTATGTTCTACAACCATATATTCATGGTTATCAGTGCTTTATAGTTTTAGCTCTTGTGTTTCCTTCTTTGTTCTCATTTGAGTTGATTTTCGTTTGTGATATAAGAAATTGAATCAACTTCTTTCTTTTTCATGTGACTATCCAGTTGTACTAAAAACATTTAATGGAAAAACTAACATATTCTTACTGAATTATCTTGGCACATTTATTGAAAATGAGTTGGCCATGATTTTATGTATGTGTGTGTGCATTTGTGTGCATGTGCAAGTTTATTTCTGTAACTTAATTCTATTCTTAAACATGCAAGTCAAATGCTCTAACACTGAGCTATAGCCCCAGCCCAGTTGTTAGTATTAAAAAAAAATACATGGCACAATTACTGGAATATCTGCTGTGTATATTTTCAAAAAATACAATAATCTTTTCTTTCCTGGATAATTTATTTAATTAAGATCATTACATGGCTGGCTATCACATTGCACAGATGACCAGAAGAATATTTGGACAGTCCAAACACAGAGATTCTGAAACAGAGGCTTCAGTCTTTACTACTGAAAATTACCAGAAAAAAAATACATTTTATTAAAGCCTTACTTGAGGATAAGGAATATCACTCTTAGTTATCTCCTAGGATCTTGTTATACCCATTCCCTTGAGCCATGTGCAGCACATTTTGGATTAATAATGTTTAAGATTTTTATACAAGTTTGAACTTAAGCAATTAAGATTGAAAGTCTGTATGAAAAGTTTATAAAAGAATTAAAGGTGGCTGGAGGGATGGCTTGGTGCTTAAGACATTTTCCTGCAAAGCCAAAAGGCCTTGGTTTGTTTCCCCAAGACCCACGTAAGCCAGGTGTACAAGGGGGTCCATGCATCTGGAGTTCGTTTGCAGTGGCTGGAGGCCTTGGCAGGCCCATTCTCCCTCTCCCTTTCTCTGCCTCTTTCTCTCTCTATCACAAATAAATAAATAAAGTTAATGAAAAGAATTAAAGGCAACAACCATATATTACTCTTTCAACAACTTTTTTTTTCTGTAAAATGTGAAGATAAATAAATGTGGCAGAAGCCAGAGGGGAAATTTAAATTAACAGAGCTATTTTGTTTTATAAGGGTGGAAGAAATGCCAAGTTATGGTTGTGAGAAATATTCAATAAAAATTGAAAAATTAAATGCATAAGAAAGAAGTAGGCATTATAAGAGGGAAACCACATAGATGGTGATTAGGCATGGAATAAAATGCAATGGGTTTCTCTAGGAGTATTAACGAAGATCTACCAGTGAGGTCCCCAAAACATCGTAGGCCATTGCCAAAGTACATGGTTACCCACCAGAGCCAATTTGTTAAGAGCCTATTGCTGAAGACTATACAGGCCATGGACACATGGCATTGAGAGATCACACTGGAACTTATAAGGTAGTCATATTCCTGCTGGCTAGCCCTCATAGTTCTGAAAAGTGCTAGGAATACTGTTGAGGGATAATGGCCACCAACATCGTGAACAAGCAAGGTATTCTGTGAGCTACAAAATCACCCAAACAGACAAGATGTACACATCTGCACAATAGTGGCACACAACCTATGTGGGTGACCAGCAGCTCTATGATTGGATAAGAAGGCCAGTCAGTGGGCAAGAATTCATAACTTGTACTGAGAACCAGGTCAGAATCCTATGGATGGGAAGGTCATAGACTTCACAGCAAAGTTCCCATTGGTATTTAGTTAAGAAAATGGATATGCTCATCCAAAATGTCTCTGAAATAACTATGCTTATGTCCTTTGATCCATCCTGCTCTCACTCTTTTTTTTTATTAAGTAGAAACTTTGCATGGACACACTATGTACTAATATCTGAAGTCTCCTCTTCTTGGCCCCCATTCCACTCAGAGCCCTTCTTAGTGAAATTTATGGTATTCACCATTGCGTTGTGGGCTATGAGTTGGGAGAGCAGAAGTCAGTCAATGTAGGGATGGTCAATGCTTCTGGATATTCCCTCCTACCCTGTGGCTCTTACAGTCTTTACGCCTCCTCTTCCACAAATCTTCCTGAGCCTTGGTGGGTATGTTTTAAGTGTACTGTAGTATTGAGCTCTCAGCAGCTTCTGTATTTCTGCTTTGGCATGATTTGAGTATCTTTATTGTCTATCACGAAATCCCTGACACAGGTTGTCAGGCTTCCCATGGAAGCAGCACTGTTCCTCATCTTGCCAATTCCTCTGTGGTTTCACCTGGGCCCTTGCTGATTTGTGAGGGGTGGCTCATCTCTGGATAGGGAGCCAACTGTATCTCCTTGTCTTTTTGATAGATTTTGGTTGTCCTTGGTTCTCACTGCCTTCTGTAAAAGACAGATTCTCCAGTGGAGGGTGAGATCAGCATAGGTTAAAGGTGATGTAAACATTGTTAATTTAGAGAGATTTTGATGGGTGTAGCCTCTCTTTTGGCCAAAGACTAATGGAAGCTTCTCATTGGAGTCCATGACCCTGGTCTACATAGGATTCTGAGTTGGTTCCCAGTTCCACCTATGGGTTCCTTTTCACTGAGAAGATCTCTTAGCCAAACAGAGCTTTTGGTTATTCACTTAGGGTGGGTGTCACTATTGTATTGCTCTCATTGTTGGTTGGAGAATCTATATTGTTTTTCTGTTACATATGGCAGTGAAAACCAGAAAGAACCAAGATCCATTAATACAACAAGAAAAGACAGCTAACTGCCTAGCATGAGAGGAACTATCTCTATTACTACTGCCAGGGTCCAAAGACATTACAGAGGAAGTGGCAAATTAACTATGAATAATTGCCTAACTGCTAGCCTGACAACCACCATAAGGGAAATGGTTATAGGCACTGAAGACTCTCAAAACTTATCATAGCAGAAATCCAGAGGTTGCAGAGAACTCAACACTAAACTATACTGATAACACACATGCCAAGACTCAGAGAACATTGTGGAAGAGGTGGTAGAAAGATTGTAAGAGTCAAATTATAGGAAGGAGTATCCTGAGGCATTTCCCTGTCCCCAGAAAGTGACTGATGCATTCATGACCCCAAGTGGGAGGGAATGCAATGGAATGGAATTGAACATGCATATAAGCCTATGGGAATATTACCAACATATGAGTTGTTCATACAATAAACTTCACCATCTAATAAAATTTAAAGAAAAAGATGTTCCATACTAACAGGAAAGATAGCTGTATATGAACATAGAAGCTGACTGGCTGTAAGATGAGGTAATGAAAGGTAAAAATCAAGTAAAATTACTTCTGATTATTTTAATTTTCTCATGTAAGTAGAAAGCAAAGTGTTAAATAGAAAGTAAGGTGGGTATTTGAACTTTGTTTTTGTTTTATTCTAATTTATTTTGTTTTGGTTTGGTTTAGCTTGTCTTGTTTTATTTTGTTTGTTTTGTTCCTTTGTGTTTGTTTGTTAAACAAGGTCTCACTCTGTCATCCTGACGGGCCTGGAACTATGTAGATCAGGTTGGCCTGGAACTCACAGCAATGCTGACACTGTCTTCTGAATGCTGATGTTTGATATTTGAGTTTTAAAAGAGGAATATATAAATATATGAACAATGTGCATGGGATTGGAAAATTCAGAATAACTGCCAGCAGCCTTGTGAACTCACTTAATATTAGTAACAAAGTTAAAAGGAAGTTATGATTTTCTCCAGCCATGGGATTTTGTGAGGTAGATATTATTATTATCAAAATAAAAGCAGCTGGGTGTGGTGGCACATGCCTTTAATCCCAGCACACAGGAGGCAGAGGTAGGAGGATTGCTGTGAGTTCGAGGCTACCCTGAGACTCCATAGCGAATTCCAGGTCAGCCTGAGCTAGAGTGAGAGCCTACCTTGAAAAACCAAAAAAAAAAAAAAAAAAAAAAAAAAAAAAAAGAAAGAAAGAAAAGTAAAGAAAAGAAAAGCAAGGCCATTTAAGATGACACGAGTCAATGATGGATCATGGACACTAAGCCCAATGTGTTTGGAAGTGAGGATATATATATGTATGGTAGAAAAAAGGAGAGAGGTGATGGAGGCAAATTGGAGGATCTTCTGGTGGAAAATAATTGTTATACGGTAATGGAAATGAATTAGTGACCACGATCCATCAATACAAGAAAGGACAGCTAACTGCCTAGCATGAGAGAAACCTCCTCTGTTACAACTGCTAGGGCTTCTAGTCATTGATTATTTAGAGGGGTTGTAGTAATTAATAATGAAAAGATCAAATATTGCCATAGGGATAAATACCAAAAGTGATGAGGATAATAACACTGAACAAAAGTTCATGCCATGGAACTGAAAGACCTGGGCTTTGGGTTATGTGCATGAATACTGTTATTAGCAATAACTGACAAATGAATAGTATTAATGAGTATGCCATGATCTCTCTCTCTCTCTTTCTTTCTGTCTCTCACTGTGTATGTGTGCTTGTGTGTGTGTGTGTATTTGTGTCTGAGTGTGTATATATAGAAGTTGAGAAGTTACTTCACTCAAATAGGGAGGCTGACAAGATTGAAAATCTGTAGACTCAGAAGAAATGTTGGAGTAGTACCACTTTAAGTCTCAAAAATGAGATCCATAAAAGCCAATAGTGTATTCCTCTTTTGAGGGTCACTAAGAGAGACACACAGAAAGAACCAATGTGTTGTAATTTGAAAGGGAAATTTCTACTATTCAGGTGTTTGAACACTTGGTCTCTCCAACTGGTAAAAAGTTGTGGAACCCATAGAAGGGGAAGCCTTGCAGGCAGAAGTGGGCCAGTTGGCCAACCTCGACAGAGCCCCACTTACTGTTTTTTCTGTGTTATGAGCTCTGCTTCATGCTCCTGCTGCCATGCCCTCCTTGCCACTGTGTGTTTATTTCTCTGGAACTCTAAGCCAGATTGAACACTTTCCTTCTGAAGTGGCCTCTAGAAAGAAATTTTCTCATAGCAGTAAGGAGAGTAACTAATATAATTACTCAAATATAATCATGGTGAAGTGGTGCCTTTGGAGTCATAAAAACCTTGGGTTGAATCTTGACTCAGATACTCATTAATCATAAACTGTAGGAAAATACTTACCTCTCAATGAACCACAAATTTATGTTATATAAGAATGATGAAATTTTGCACAATTGTGATGAGTTAGATAGAATCTCTGTGTTGTACTTACCATAGATCTTGGCATAATGTCGGAGCTCAGAAAGGTTATATTAAGTAAACTATGTGACCACAATAGTGATACCCAAGGGATTGACAGTTATATGTACTTAATCTTAAATTCACCCTGGTCCCAACACAAAACTCCTTTTCTTTGTAAGCTACACTTCATTTTATCAACATTTCCTAAAATCTCAACAACCTGGGGCTTCAAATTTTAATCTTAACTTCAAGGCAGGTTTATGAGGACGATGCTGTACATTTCCAACAGTCTTGAATTGCAGCATCTAAAAGAAGACTTAATCTTCCTCCTCAAATATCAAAGATGTATAAGCAGATAAAAGACCATAAACATTTTTATCTTTGATATGAACTATGACATCCTTGGGCCATTAGCAACATTGGCACTGAACTGCTATTAAAATGGTTACATTTTGCAAGAGAATCATTAATCTCAGAGTCTTAAAATCTACTCGAGCCATAGTCAAAACATTATGTCAGCAAAAACCAAGTCATATATTGTACATCTGCTTTAGACAGACATCTCTACAAGAAAATTTCTCCTGCCAAATATTGTCAGTGTCCCAGGAGATTGAACTAAAATTGATTTTGAAATACTTTTTGTTTTTAAGTAATTTTTGAAAGTGTTTTTAAAATTCTGTAGGCATTTTTTCAAGTCCCTAGTGATGCCTTTATATGAAAGGATATTGAGATATTCATCACTAAGATGTCTACCATGAAGGGCAGGAAATTGTCCAGTATTGTAATCATCAGGACTACATGTCCAGGAAACTCTGTCCTTCAGGGATGAAGCTCTAGTATTGATGTTATTGGTCAAAGGGCAAAATGAAACTCATTAAGTACATAGCCTCTACCTCCTTTCTTTGTAACTCCTGTCATATGAATCAGAGACCATGCCACTAATATAAACATTTCCCTCAATTTGTAGAACAAACCAACTGAAGTGCTAACAGAGTGCAAGAAAAGAAAAAGGTGGAGTCTAATGGAAATGCATGAATATAAGCATGCTTAAGGAAAGCAGGCTGGGACCTGGGAACACTTTGCTAGGGAAGCAATCATATGAAGAAGTTCTATAAATAATCAAAATATACTAAATACATAATGCTTTAAAGATAAGAACAGCCAGGTATGGTGATGCATGCCTTTAATCCCAGCACTCAGGAAGGAGAGGCAGGAGGAGCATTGTGAGTTACAGGCCAATCTGAGAATACATACTGGATTCCAGATCAGCCTGGGCTAGATCAAGACCCTACCTTGAAAAACCAAAAACAAAACAACAACAACAAAAAATACAAGAACACTTCAAGTATTGTCTCAGTATTAGTAAACATGATCTTAGAGCTAGCTATGCTAAGCCTACTACAGAATAGAACGTTACATCTCAAAACACTATTTTTATTGCCCATTCAGAAATTCTTGTCCAAAATGATGAAGGTATAGTCTGACTGTATTTGCAAAACTTACTTTAATTGTTGAGTGATCAGTAAGGTGAAGAGATAAGTGTTGAAAAATAAGAAGAGATAACTTGTGAAATGTATGTTTCTTTTAGTTGCCAATCATATTTTTGTTTTCTTATGTTCACAGATAGATTACTACCCTTTCATATGAAAATTTTGTTTATTCCATTTCTACTGCATAGCCCATTTACTTGCTCAATATGTTCATCATATAACTCAGCACTCCAATGTGGAACATCAATAAAGCATTAAAGACATTTAAAAAAAGCAAAATAATTTAAAAAATTAAAAATTATGAAATAAAATAATTTCTAAACATATTACATATTTATAAATAATTGTGTCTATTTGTATATGTGTGCACATAAACTATATGCATATTCTGTATTTTCTTGTTGCTTCTTTCCCATATGCATGAAACATCTAAGCCTGAAAATGAAAAATGTCCATAATATTATCACTGAAATACACTACTCCATACTAACTATGCCAATCATTAAGTTCTTAAATATGTACCCATATGTTTAAGAGACATGGGAATATTATAATGCACTTTTAAAATATGTTAACTCTATAGTATGTCAATTCAATAAATACAAAGTTACATTTTCATTTTCATGACTGAATAGTAAATTAGAGTATTATCATTAATTTAATCAACTTATTAGTTATTTGAACATTAATATACTGTGCTCTATGTTTGTTTGTTGCCTATATAGTTCATTGCCAAGTGAACAGTTACTTTTCCTTGTCCATCTTTCTTGTAGGCAGAGTCTACCTGCACCCTCTGCCTTCATAATTCAGTTTCAAAAGGCTTTTCTTTGACTCTTTTACATGTGGGCAGTTGACTAGCAAGGGACGATCTATAACTGCTTGACTACAGGTAGGGTTATACTAGTAACTATTTTCTACAAGGCATTGTGGAAAAGATTTCTTCTATGATCAGTAGATATAAACAAGGAAAGAGAGATATTTCAATGCTTTAGATGCTGCCTATTGCTCTGTCTTTAAGTGAAGTTCTGTAAAGATATAATACCTAAAATCTTAGACCACAATGGGAAAGCCTTAAGACTAAGTTTATCTGTGAATTGTATACAACAATAGGATGTAATGTCATAACTCTTTTTATCCACTTTAGCACACTTTGACTCACGTGCCTCCACAATATTTCAACCTACATTATGGTAAAATTTTAAAAATAAAGTTAATTTGCTAAGTATTATTATGACATCCATTAAAGTATTCCTATTTGAATTCTGAAACAATACAGTATTAATTAACCTTCTCCATGCATTATTGCATTATTTTATTTCTATACTTAAAGTCCTAAAAGTTAGGTTACATCTTTAAGGGTGTGAACATTTTAAAATTTGTGCTCTTGAGGAACTGGGGATTGAGCACATGGCCTGTGTATGATGGGTATTGTCATTATCTTCTCATTCCTGGTACAAACACTGGGCCAGAAGCACCTTATGGGCAAAAAGGGTTTCTTTTTTCAGGCTTACTCTTTTCAAGCTTATCCCAGGGAAAGCTTCATAATGGGAGAAGAAGCTGACTCACAGTATCATGCATCCACAGTGGAGACAGAGTGAGAGAGAGGAGCAAGTACCATCTAACTCTAAAACCACTGGCCTGGACTCCACCCAAAGATCCACCCCTGCTGATACATTTCTGATAGCAGGGCTCCACCTACCCAAGACTCTACTAGGTCAGGACTAAGTAGGTGTTGCAGTCAGGTTAGCATTGCTGGTAGAAATCACCCAGCCAAAAGCAGCTTGTGGGAAAAAGAGATTTATTTTGGCTTATAGGCTCGAGGGGAAGCTCCACAATGGCAGGGGTAAACGATGGCATGAGCAGAGGGTAGACATTATCCTCTGGCCAACATAAGGTGGACAACAGGAACAGGAGAATGGGCCAAACACTGGCATAGGGAAACTGGCTATAATACCCATAAGCCTGCCCCCAACAATACACTGCTTCCAGCAGGTGTTAGTTCCCAAATTTCCATCAGCTGGGAACCTAGCCTTTAGAACACCTAAGTTTATGGGGGACACCTGAATCAAACCATCACATTCCACTGCTGGCCCCCATAAACTGTTATCCATACATGATATAAAATACAATGCATTCAGTATGACTTTAAGAGTTCACATAATTTTTATCAATTCCAGTGATGGTCATACATCCCCATAGTCCAAGATCTTTTAACTGAGCCATAATAGCAAAAAAATCCCCCCCAAACCCACAATGGCACAGAATAAACATTCACATGGCAAAAGATAGCATTGGGCATAGCAAAGAAATATTCAACCAATACAAGATTTAAAGCAACTAGGGCAAACACCGATCTCTGTAGCTTCAAGTCCAACAATTCTAGCCACCTCCCTAGTGTTGGTGTTATAAGCATATGCCACCACATCTGTTTATTTTGCCCATATCTGAATTGTTTTAGCATAGATTCTGGGGATCAAACTCATGTCTTCATGTGTGCAAGGTAAGCAATGTTCCAACTGAGCTATCTCCCCAGCACCTGTTTTTCAAAATCTTGACCTCAGTCTCCTTATTGTCAAAATAAAAAGTCAATATCATTTAGTCTTTAAAGGTCTTTAAAAGTTGCACTTTTTTTGAAAGCAGAGGCATTTTACTGGAAGGAGCCTGGACTGTAGTCATAGAGCTCCTGATAAAAAAACTGTGACACTGTAGTTTATGAAGCAGACATTCTGTGCCTACAAAAATATTTTCTTGTTATGTAACATAGTATTTTACATATTTATCCTTAAGTCTTTCAGGTTTCACTGCCAAGGAGAAAGTGTTTTGTGAAAATGAAATCTTAAATTAGCCTAGACTCCTTTTCAAAGCCTAAATTTTGGTCAGGATATTCAGGTATTTGTTTTTGCAAAGAAATGCTATCAAATGAGGCATTTAAATCTGACAAATGTAACTTTTTTGTCCTCCTAGAATGTCCTCAGTAATTGATTAGCTGCCAAATTGCCTACTTGTAATTAGCAGTGGCATTAGCAGCAGTGAGATGCATGGGTGAGATCAGCAAGATGGATCAGGACTAAATTTAAAAAATTCCTCTTCCCTTGAGTTTAGATCACAACACATCTTTGAGTTACTAACAAACCACATGCCCTCTGCTACTTTATTTTTCCCCTGTGGATGCTGTTTGTGATATATCTTGGCTGGATAAATGCTTCCTTGGAATTTGAACTATGACCTCATTCATCTATGGCTATTAACTAAGCTTACTTACAGGCTTATTTACAGAGTTGCAGGAAAAGCAAATATTTAGATATTTGAAGGCTTCCCAGAAATCTTACGTTCTATACCCTCAGGAGAAATTATGGTACACTATCTACTGAGAGGCACATCGCTAGCCCTAAACTGGTGCCATGCTACTAGGGTTGTAATATATTAACTTTCCTGAGTCTTAGATGTCACAGTTTACAATAAGAATAATAGTACTTTCAGGTAGGTTTTATTGTTTTCATTCTGATGTAACTTCCTCATATTTGGCTGAATCTGTTCGGTTTTATTTCCTGTATAATGTTATATTTGTGTTGTACATTGCAATACGATGTCTAATCAGATAAATGTTTACCTGCATTGTCTTTCCTGTTCTTTCATTATTTTTTTCCTTTTTTTGTTTACACTTACATATTTAATTTGCTAGGTATTTACTTGGTATTTGGTGTGAGGCAGGAAACCTAGCCATTCTCTTTCCAAACACTTAGCTCACATTCCAACACTATTTATTTAGTAGTCTATTATCTTTCCACCTATTTGTTCCTCCTATGGAATAGGCATAGAAATATTAGTCTGCTTCATGTTTTGTTTTGTTTTTATTGTTTTTCATTTTCTTTCAGTTATTTGTCAGTATAATTCTTTAACATTATTATACTATCTCTTTTATCTTTATAATGTATATAAATACTTTGAAATAGACCCAATTTTGTTTGCTTACCTGATTTTCACTAGCTATTATTCTTTGTAAACCTCCAAATTGTCCTTGTGAAGTTCTAAAATACACATTTACAAATATTAGAATTAGTTTGTGTTTTCCATTTATTCTTCGCATCTTTAAACAAATGTACCTGTCCATGCAATACTTTTTATGTGTAGTAGAAATACTGGTGGATGCTCATCTCATTTTAATATTGTTGCTAATTGTAGGGTGAACAGACAATTTCTGTTCAAATCAAGTTACTTTGAAGAGTGAATGAGTGTAGAACAAATGTAGTGACACCATGTTCATACTCTAATAACCTTCCAAGTCTTCACGTAATCCATACAGGCAAGGCCCAAATGAAGCCTATCAGGAGTGATGGGGAAACTCCTAAAATTCTCCCAGGAATATGGCAAGATTGGAAGGTGTTGTGCAAGGCAGTTCTCATTTGCTTTTCCATCTCACAGAAGACTTCCAGGTGGTGGTTTCCCACCTGTCTCCCAGAGTTTAGGCAGGTACGGAACATTCCACCTTATACCATGTCCTTCAAGAAAAGACAAAGACTATAAAAATACTGAGCTGAGAGCAAGCTGACTTCTCACCAAGTAAGCAGACTGCTGTCCATGTTGTCTCTTATCTAGCCTATTCAATTCTATGTTGTAGTTTATGCTGTGACATATGAAGGTGAATCTATGTTGACCTTGCTTTGGCTGCTTGTGTAAGTAATAAGCTATATAAATCAATCTGTGCTTAGTGTCTCTTTAACAGAATTTGTCATCTTGCTTGACAAATCATTAATGTAGATGATATTTGGGAACAAAAACAGTAAAAAGCACTTAAACAAACAAGCCTATTTTATTTACGTGATCCAAATAGTTCTCCATAGTACTTTGATCATAGAAGTTTTGTACAGTCAGTAATATCAATGAAACCCTTCCTTGGTGGACATCTTCTGCTAATCCTGCAGATCTCCATTATTATGGACGGGTGCTCTTGGAGAAGGCAGTTAAATCAAATAGTCCTTTTAACCTCAGCTATAATAACATGCTGAGTAGAATGTTTTTTAAAGTATAGAACAATAACACAATAATTCTTGCAACATTCTTGTTGCATATCCTTAAAGTCTTTTTGTTAGATGCAATTATTATAGTTATAGTGATATTATATATATATGTATATATATATAATTTTGTATTTCCTTTTTTAACATTACACTTATTGAAACTGCTTCATAAGCATTTTAGTGAGTAAATATATATTTTTCAAGTGCATTATCACACTCTTTTTAAATAGTCTCTGGTTAAATAAATTGAACTTCTTTTCTCATGCTTGCTTTTTTATTAGCAGCCAATTATTCTGCAACAAATATATCCAGCTGTTAGTATAGATTTTTTATCATAAAAATAAATTTATTTCAGAATATTGATATATACTGTCAAATGGCTTTGTAAAGGGCTTGCAGGTATTCATTCCCACCAGCATCTATTGTATCTACTTTCTATCTTTCTGAATGTTCAAAGTAAATTCTAAAATCCAATAGTCATTTACGTTAACATTCTGGGAAGCTGAAGATTATAATGTTTTTAAGGACATAGCATATAAATGGAAATATCCTAATCAAATAATACATGCATGTTCATTGAACAGTCTTTGACATAATTTTTCTTGCTTGATTTTTTATATCTATTATATGCATAACAATTATCTACAATGACAGAGGAATGTTGAATTTGATGTTACATATAATATCTCAATTTTCCAACAATGTTGTCTCCAAATGCAACTTATAGGCAGGCATGTGATCAAAGAAAGGTTTCCAGATCTCTATATCATCTTGACTTGATTGCACTACTCAGCAAGTAGAGTAGACTAATGTGCCTTAAGTATCATGAGAGTAATGTTGTCCTTTGAGAGTCTAAGGAAGGGTAAGAACATTTCTTAAGATGAAATGAACATATGCACTTAAGAATTAAGTTTACATAAATTTTCATTATATTGGATGATATTTTGAAGTAAATGTGTAAATTCCAAATTAAGACTATCTCATTTAGGCTGTGTTAGCCCCACTATAGGTACACCCCATGAATATGGAATATGGTTCCCATACTTTGCTTCAGGACATGTGAAATATAGTGGTGCTACATTTTCCAGTGTCTGGAAACAATGACTTATTACTGTTGACCTTATTCTTGACTGTGTGGCTAAAATGATATTTATCAAATTTCTGCACTTTAAAGTTACTGTCTCTCCCTTTCCATGCTACAACCTTTGAAAGGAAGTTATTGCATGGAGTTTGCAATTAAAGAGTAAAGAATTATGTGTAACCTATTTCCCATCATTTTTAACCACATGCTCAGATGACTCATTCAGTAGCACAGTTTCGGCTCAAATTCATAACTTACTTCTCAGCATGCAAAACCCGTACACCTGGCCTCAGAGAATGGCATTTCAGCCAATTCTCCTTTTTTGCTACTACAGGTACTTTTGCCACAAAAACCAAGTCTTTCCATTTTCAAGAGTTTAGCACTATTCATGGGAAGTATATGTGAATTACCTGTAGAGGTTCCCAGTCTACAGTATTCAGAAACCAAGCTGGAAGCCATTGTTAGCCTGCAGACCATTAGTTCTTTCTCTCCCCTGAAAATTTTCATTCACTTGCTTGCTCTAGACATGGCAGTTAAAAAGAAGCTTTAAATTTATAGAAACTTCTGATCGTTTCACAGATTTTTTTAATCATATGTACACATTCTAAACACTTGAAATTAGTATCACATTTTTCACAACTATGGGGGTAATAACTGTTATTAACTAAATGCCATCCTTTATTCAGACTTTATTTATTTATTTTTCTTAATTCCTTTTTCAGGATCTCATCCAGGATACTGGTTTACATTTACTCATCATGTTCCCTCAAGCTTCTGTTAACTGTTTCAGTTTTTCAGACTTTATTTTTGATCACCTTGAAAAATTTGAGGATTATTGGTACAGTTATATTAGAAAACCTATCTAATATAATCTATCTGATTACCCCAGGTTATGGGTTTTTGGGGAGGGAGACTATCGAAGTAAATTACTAATGCCATCATATCACCACAAGGAAATATACTGTCAAAGTGACTTATACTGTTAACTTTAATTTTGATTGTTTGGCTGAGGTGGTGTGTTCTGTTTCTCCACCCTAACGTTACCTTTTCTCTACACTTTGCTCTTTGGAAGGAAGTCACTAAATGCAGCCTATACTCAAAGAGTGGAAAATTGTGTCTAGTATTCTTGAATGTCCATATAAATTATTTTGAATTTTCTCCTGGGTGATTTTCTTATTCACCTCCACTTATTTATTTGCTTGTTCAATTCATTATAGCTTATAGTTTATTACTTTATACTTTGGGTTATCACCCAATACTACTTTCTTTATTTATATTTTTACATAATTTTCCTTTGTTTCATTCATCTCTTTGACATATTCTTACCAATATGGCTTTGTTTCTTTAACAATTCCTTACTTTTAAGCATTATATAATGCTATAGGCTCATCTTATATATTTCCAAGCCCTGTCACACCATTATCCATTTCTCCAGGGAACCCTAGTTCCTTTTATCATATATTCACATTAGAAATCAAGACATGAGCACTAGATTTACTGATTTCTTTCTGTGATATCTTTATTTCTAAGCCCTCTTAGTTGAAAGGACAATAAAATGTATGTGTATATACTGTATTTAACTGTCAATCTGTCTCTTCATATAAATATACAGAAGTATAGAAAAGGATAAAACTGGCAATATCTTGTGTATGATAGAGTTATTCTTTTACCATATGTAGTCAGAGAAATGAAAAGCATAGCCTGTGTAAAATGCTGATCCCATTATTTGACTTCCTCTAGGTTATGATGTCTCTACTAGAACTATAGTGGCATGTAGCTCCAGATCACTATTACATATAAGTGCTAGAAGCTGAACTGGCCTTGCTAGACAACTTGGACATGTTACATCTTATTATATTTCAACTTTCCTCTCATTTGTAAAATATTCAAAATCATTTAATAGATTTATACCTCATTCATTGAATTTTTTCATGAATTAGATACTGCATGATGCACTTCAATTCCACTGTCTACTTTAGTCTTTTCAACGAAGTTTTTCAGTAGGTGCTACTTTAAATTTTATTTTACAGATGAGAAAACTAAGGTTATAAGAAGTAATTTCCAAAAGTTATACTAGCTGATAGATGCCCGAATTTGAGTTAGAACATATAGGTGTCTGAATGCAAAGCTAATTCTCATAAGCACTATGCTCAACTTCATTTCATTGTTCAAGGAAGGCAAGTATAACGAGTTTCTAAAAGTGATAGAATGACACCCAGAAAATTAAATAAGGCTAAAATGACAAATCATGACAAATCATTCTTCTGGGCTATTGTCAATATCAATAATTTAGGTGTCTGTTTCAAAAATTGGACTGTTTGAGTATTCTCTTGGTCATGTGTGCAGTGTGCCAGTCACTTATCTCTCATGATGATCCTCATTAGACAAATTATCTAGGATTGAAAGCAAAGATGACATTTTATATTTTGAAAATGTATGTAACAGAGATTTCAGTCATTGTGTGACATTTGTCTTTATACATATTTTAAATCTAAGAACTGTATAGTTGATGGAATTTCTTCAAAAGCCAATCATTTAGTTTTATCTAAAATAAGTTGAATGTCAGTGTTAAAAATATAAAAGCTGGGACTGTAGAGATGGCTAAGTGGCTAAGAGCATTTACTGTGTAAGTATGAGGACATAAGTCCAATTCCCAGCACTTATGTACAAAGCAGAGCATGGCCACCCATACCTATAACACCAGTGCTGCGAGGGGTAGAGACAGGAGAATCATTGGGGCTCAGTAGTCAGCCAGTGTGACCAGAACTAGTAGCTCTAGGTTCAGTGAGAGACTCCTCCTCAAGGAAGCAAAGTGGAAAGTGGATGGCGTAAAAACTCAGCATATTCCCCTCCACTCTGCAAGGATGTACATCTGCACACATACATGCATATACCACAGACACATACCATATCACACATAGTACACACACACACACACACACACACACAAAATAGCTATAAAACCTTCATATATCATCTAGGTGTCTGCATTATTGATTTTCATTGCTATTCAATCTGATATATATTGTTAGCACAATATGTCATATCAGCGTCTCCCTCAATTTATTTTTGCAATTATTGATTTATAATTTAACTATAGATTTTGACAACTTGGATAGATATAAATTACTTACACGTCTCTCAGGATACTCAGTATAGGACACCAGTCATCACACTTATTTATAGTGTTCCAATTTCACGTTAGATTAGCATCCTTCAAGGTCTAGACTAATGAGTTCTTAATCTCTACTTAGTATTTGAATACAATGCACAACTCCACTTCCTCACCACCTTATCAAAACATGTGTTTAGATTGATGAATTTATAGAATGAGCTTGAGAATATTTTAGACCATAATTTCAGTTCATGTTATTGGTACCACAAATTTTGTGTTTTAATTTTTTGTTTATAAAGTATATAATATATAAATACTTTAAAAAGTGTCAGTTGAAAGATGTGTAAGATAAATAAGTATTCAAATGTAGGAATTTGAAAACTACTTTTACAGAACATACATTTTAAACTTTTAATTTGATTTTTACTATTAAAAAGTAAATCTGGTACACTGATGTACCATGTAATATGCCAAAATGGAATATTGAGTACCTATAGTTGTCTTACTTGCATAATTTGAATGCTGCTAGTATCAAAGTCAATAATTTTCTAGACCCCACTAAAATTGATTTTGAATGATGCTTCAAGAATGTGAGTAATCCCAATTTTTTAAAATTTAAATCCCTTTTAAGTAAATTGTCCTTAGCTTTTCATCGGATGCTATATACAGCCTGTGTGTTTGTATAGTATGAGCATCTTGAGGCAATAAGACATTTGAAAGCTTTTGCTAAAGCAACTTTTGCTACTGCATCTTAACCTGACATTTGTCCTTTCTTACTGATAGATGATTATTGATTTGGCTTGTTTATGACATGCTTTCTAGTGTTAAGAAACTTAATCTTACCTATCTTTCAGATCTTATTTCCACTGTGGATTTTCAAAGCTGTTAATTTTGCACAGGTGCTTTTGTGCTGTACCTTCTTCCAAGGACAGAGATACTAAGATAAGATATGGCAATGCAATATGTAGGAAATAAATGTGTAAGAAAAAGAAAAACTTTTACCTGTCTGCTCTCTTGGTGGGGAAGTGAAGGATTAAGGTATACTGACAGAGTGACAGAGACCAACCAAATTGTTATTATGAATTGCTTAGTAAAAACAGATTTGTACAATAATAATATTTCATGTTAAGTACTATTTATCAGGTAGTCATTTTTATGTGACTGTATGAGAATATCTATGTGAATATGCAGAACACTAAGTATTTCTGTGCATGACACATCATCATTATCATCATTAAGATTTCTCCCATGCAAATTACTCTTAAAGGAATTACCATGCCTCTATTTTACATCACCATACTATCCCAATTAAGACACCATAGTCATGGATTTTATTTTGGGGTTTTGTTCATATGTCTTCTACATTCATTCATTTGAGTACTGTGTTAGTCACCTTTCCATTACTATAACAGAGATCTGACTCTCAATTCTGAAGGTTTAAATTCATGTTCAGTTGACATGCTCTTTGGTTCCTGTGTTGAGAACATGTGATAGAGGAGCTGCTCACCTCATTATGGCCAAGAGTTGGATAGGGAAATGAAGAGGCTACAGTTTCAAAATCCCTTTCCCAGACATACAAAAAAATTACCTACCTTCCTTCAATCAGGCTTTCTATAGTAAAACTTTTGTGATCTCACAATGGTGCCATGGGCCTTGGGCCAAGAATTCAAACCATGGACTTTTGTTCTCTTAATATTATTTTCAGTGCTGAGGAGTGTACTCTGGTCTTTGTACATGCTAAACAAGCACTCTAACACTGATCTGTCACATCACTGTATAATGGGCTTTTGAAAAATTTCCAAAACTATTGATAGATCCTAAAGTTTGTTCATATCAATTACATATTCCTACGAATGCTTTGTGCATAAGTGAGCTGGGACAGTTTGCTAAATACTAATTTCAATTCCATGAATGTACATTGTAATGTCAGTGTTACTATTTATTTATTTTTTTGTTTATTTTTTGTTTATTTGAGAGTGACAGACAGACAGAGAGAGAAAGAGGCAGAGACGGGTGGGGGGGGGGGAGAGAGAGAGAATGAGCATGCCAGGGCCTCCAGCTACTGCAAACAAACCCCAGATGCGTGTGCCACCTTGTGTATCTGTATTACATGGGTCCTGGGGAATCAAGCCCTTAACCAGTCAAGTCACCCTTTATGAGTTAAACTTTTCCTGTGCGATGTTGGCCCTTCCCTAGATCTTTCCTCCTACACAGTAGTTATGAGCAAATTTAAGGTTTCTTCCATTTATATTTTATTGTTTCTGTCCTCTCAAATTCCCCTTTTCCCTACATTTTAGTCTTCTCTTCTCTAATCTTGATTTACATACTTCCTGTCAAACACTTCATAAAAGTGTGCTGTTTGCATTTTGTTTTGAGGTAAAGTCTTACAATAGCCCAGGAGGACCTGAAACTTACTCTATAGATCAAGCTAGTTTTGATCTCATAGAAATCTCTTACCTCACCATCTGAAGTGCTTGGATTAAAGGTATAAGCCACAATACCTGGGTTTGGTTTATAATTTTTTTTATAGAATTCTGTTGTGATGACTCTTTCATCTACTGATGATAGCTGCTATTTCATTAAAGAGATAAAAAATAAATACAGGAAGAAAAACACTTATCCCATTCTATAGGAGAAGAGCTGGTTCATTAGATCCAAATGCAAATCATCAAGTCTTTGATCATATTGTGTTTTTGTTGATTTTTTTCTTATAGAGTATGCTCATTTTGTCACCTCAGTTCTTTAATTGTCTAAGATACCTCAGGAAAGTGAATTTTGAAAAACAATAAAAAAGAAAGCTTCCAGTTAACATGGCATGGTAGAAACCATGCCAAAGCAGCCTAGGGGAGAACCAGAAAGAAAAAAAAAAAAAAAACAACAGCAAAATACTCTTCTACTCTCCTACTAAAAAGTAAGGAGTATAAGAAGTTATAAACTGTAGCATAAAAGTATGAGAGATCCAGAATGTCTACAGCCCTCAGAAGCACACAAAAACAACTCCAGCAGTGGTGGCAGCAGGTCTACATGGTCACAGCCACCAGGCTCAGCTGGAGCCACAGGAAAAGCCAGGGGAGGAGATTTTCCACTCACACCAGCCTCCTCAAAAACTCAGAAAACCTGAAGGGAGGATGGCAGAGACCAACTGAGCAGCTCATGAGGAAGAGGATCATGAGGACCAGTGGGAGAACTTCAGGCACTATCCACAGCCTCCCCTCCCACACTGCAACCACAAGCACCAGCAAATGCAAGAGACCTGGGTCAGGGAGCTCACCTACACAGCACCTGGCACAGGTGATCAGAGCAGCTACCTACTGACCAGGCCAGACTACCTGAGCCCACAACACAGGGAAGAGGGATCCAAGCAGGTGACAGCATAGCTGAGACCAAAGCCATCCCAAAAGGGAACCGGGATTGCACCAGGTCAGTACCTGCCAAAAACGAGTGGTATATAGGCTTGCATTGGAAGTGCTAATTTCACATTCCATGTCAGGATAAAATTATATGTTAAATCTGATGGATGGCTGAATTTGGCATTCTTAAATAAGCTATATTTTGGGCTTGTCATTTGTTGCTTCCTGATTTATAGTGCCTTTGTCTCATCTTCTGTCGTTCATTGGGGAAGGGTTACACTCAGTCACAATCTGACCTTGTAACATTCTACAGACCAGAAATCTCAGTCTCCAGTTGGCAGGATTAAGGATGTGGGGCAACACACATCCTTAGGGACTGTGACTTTGTTAGGATCTGTTGTAATACATACTCTTGCATAAATACTCTGTGCTGTTTTTTCAGTGAAAGTGCATATTGTTTAGTTAACTTTCAGAATTTCCCTGTATTTTGTTCTACCCAGCATACTAGATTACTCTCATAGAAGGCAAGCCCAACACCTAGGGTCACTTTTGTGGTTACTCTGAGAGTCTTAAGAGCCACACCTAGCACCTTAAGCTCATACCCTGAAAATATACATCAGATTGATTGATACATCGAATAACACTTCAGATAATTAGAAAACACAAGCATTAACTTAATCCAAGATGCAAAAATCTCTATATCATCATACAAGAAACACAAAAAATTCAAGACAGTATAAATCCACCAAAAAGTGTTAATCCATCAGAAATGACCTCCAGTGAGACTGATTTAGAGGAAATGCCTCAGAATGATTTCAAAAGAATGATTATAAATATGCTCAAAGAAATCAAAGAGGAAATCAAAGGAATCAAAGAAGACACAGGAAGTCAATTTAATGAAATAAGGAGGTGGATGCAAGACATTAATAAGGAAATAGAAATAATAAGGAAAAAACAGTCAGAAATACTGGCAATGAAAAACAGTCACTCAAATGAAAAACTCTGTAGAAAATCTCACCAGGAGAATGGATGAAGGAGAGAATAGAATCTGAACTAGAAGAACAGGTGTCAGATCTAATACAGTCCAACACAGATTAAGATGAACTAATTGGAAAGAATGAATGGGAATTTCAAGATATTCAGGAAACTATGAAAAGATCAAACATACAGTGTAGAAGGGTTCCTCTTTTTCCACATCCCCGCCAGCATTTATGATCATTTATTTTCATGATGGTAGACAATCTGACAGGAGTGAGATGGAATCTCAATGTAGTTTTGTTTAAATCTTAAGGAACACAGACAACCCTCACATGTTCTATGCCATCTATTCCTGTCAATGTTCTGTGCATAAGCACTCAAAAATTTATTCAGTGTATGGTGATATCACAGTAAAAAAAAACCAAACATTTCAATAAGTCCTAATTGCTGGATCTGTTTACACTCTGGTGAAGTGACAAAAGTTACTCACCTATATGAGCCTCAGTTTCCTCAACCTGAAATAAGAACAATTATCCTTACCTCACTAACTCATTGGACTTTTCTATGAAGATCAATGAGCTGAGGGACAGTAAATGCTTTGTAAGATTCTACACCCTGAAAGTGTTTATTGTTCATTTTTTGGCATTATTGAGTGACTGGATGAACACTAGAAATGTTTTGTAAACTTGAAAGGAGAAGCACTAATAGAAAATGGAGCACAAGTTTGAGAAGTGGAAGTTACCGTGTTAACTTTGAACCTCCTATCATTGTGGTCGCTGTCTTCACACTAGCCAAGTTTTGGTAATGTTGCAAATAATTCTCCTAATAGTGACTGGTATCAAACAGTTTTAAATATTAGGTGTGATTATAGACTATTAGTAAAGTTATTCGTGTTATAGAGATACAATAGCTTAAGGCTTTATCCTTTGTCTTTACAAAGAGAGTGGTAGAATATCAGATAAGAAATAAATGACTTGCAGAATATAGTTAAGTGATTCAGAACTTTAGCTTGTGCATAGTGAATATATGAAGAGCAGTATTTAAAGACTCCTGACTTCATGGGTTTTCTTTGTGTAAAAGATTCAAGACATTTATGTCAATCTCATATGCTGACAAGTGTTTATGACATTTTCCACAGATAATGGAAAGATATAAGGATACTAGAATAGAACTGTAAAGAATTTGGCGTCTTTCATCCAAGAAGCAGTAATGACAAGAAAAGGAAGAGTATTTTCCTCAGTGTTATTTGAGAAGTAAAGTTGTAATCTGATAAACACTCTTTTTTTTTTTCCTTTGGTTTTTCGAGATAGGGTCCCAGTCTAGTCCAAACTGACTTGGAATTCACTCTGAAGTCTCAGGGTGGCCGCGAACTCACAGTGACCCTCCTACCTCTGCCTCCCAAGTGCTGGGATTAAAGGTGTGTGCTACCCCACTTGGCCTGATAAACACTCTTAATGTTGTTGCTAATATCTATCAAATTTTCATAGTGTGTTGTCTCCTCTACTTTCAAAGCTTGCCGGTAAGAACATTCTGTAGTGAACATTTTCTAACCATTTTAATTGGGATGCAGTGGCTTCATGGGGCATTGACAAAATAGGAAACCTTAGATACAAACATTGCAGGAAGAGCAAGGAAAGAGGATTACAAAGAGCACAGTTGTAATGGAAATTTACTAACATTCTAAGCAGAAATAACATCATACTGATAGTGGAAATTTCAGACTACTTGGAATTTAGTCTAGTACTTTATCAAATTCTTTTATTCACATAGTATTACATAGTACTTGAAGTTCCATTTCTTACATTTTCTTGTTTGCACCTGCCAACAGTTATATGAAGAAGCAACAGACAGTGCATTTGTTTGCTTGTTTCTACCCTTCCAAATATCTTTATCAATTTTCTTGTAGAAATCACTTTTGTTCTTTATTTTGGACACTTTCACACATGTACTTAATTGTTGTGCGACTTACTTTGATCATTTAACTCTATAGTGCACAGATCTTCCAAGCTAGTTCGTATTGACGTACTTCACTCTTTAAATTGTCCCATGATTTTTGTTTGTACATTACCTGTTGATTGTTATCTGGAAAGTGTGCAGTTTATCATTAGTACAAATAAAGTTATTGTGGATAGATTTGTCCTTAATTATTTTGTGCTAGTGTTTTAAGACAGATACCAGGAGATCCCAAATCATATTCTCACATAAAGTACTTTAGGATTCCTGTTTCAGTACCTCCTTGCTAACCCCTAATGCCAACAAACTAAAGGTTTTATGAGTCCAAGGACTGTTATAAATATATGTTTATGCAAAACTTGAGAGAAAGCAAATTCATATATATTTGTGATCTTTTATGGCCACTGTGGATTGTCATTCTTTACTCTTAAGTATTAGCTTTATTGTTAAACTGGTTAAATAGAGTCACAATGTCATACTGTAGTGTGCTCATAGTAGTGTCATAACAGCCATCATTCTCTTCCAGACCATTTTCAGGTTACATATTATTGAACTACCTTGACTATGAAAGTCTTTATTAAATTATGTGGAATTATAGAACATCATGTCTACAGAAATTTAGCTATCATTTATTTCTACCCAAACATGTGACTTATAAACTCTGCCTTCAAAACCCTTGAAAACATCCAACAAATGTTTGAACTCACTGAATCCAGAAGTGGCCCTCTTCATCTGTGAAAAGTTCTGTTGATCATAGCAGTGTTTCTTCCATAAAACTAGATTCTGTCTCCTTGTAATTTGTACCCTCTGTCTTGAAACTCACAGAACAAATCTGCCTCCTCTTCTACATGACAGCCTTTCTGATATGTAATGACAGTTTCTACAAGAGTTCAAGTTATCTTTTCTGTACATTAAACATTCTGCTTCCCATAAGTAATCCTTATTTGATATGATTTCAAGGTTTTATCTTAACCTTTATATTCACTTTCTAGAGAATTACTACTTTATACATGAAGCTTGAAGAAACTGCTTTACTTCATTTAGCAACTTAGCATGGACTAAATGAGAATTTTAAAAATTATAATAATGATGCTTTTCATAATGAAAGCTAGACTTTATTGACCATCAGGTACTATGCCAAGCACTTGATGTGCATCAATTCATTTAATCTATTAAAACATTAGACATTTACATCCTTATTTTCTCAGTGAGGAACTTGAGACATAGGAAAGTTCAATAATTTACCTGTAACAACACTGAGTGAAGCAGAAATAGAATTTTTTGCCATTAGGTATCATATTTTATTATGTGAATTGTTAAAATAATATAAGATTTTAAACTCTTAATTGGTTCTTACTGGATAAATTACCTAAAGTTCAGGTCCTGTGAAACCACCTACAGCCTCACTTATTCTGTAAAATTGATAGCCCACACTTCTACTCAAGACAACTCATTTATCCTATTTCTCTTCCGTTATACAGTTAGCTGGCTCTCTTCTTGGGATGATTGACTTCACATTTGACATTCATCTAAGGCACTACATATTACATGTTTTCAGTTTAGCTACACATGGATGAACTGCTTCATCTATTTTATTTTCCTTTCTTATATGTATGCAGAAAGTAGTTTTTCACTATGAAGGGGATTGTGTGTTGTGTCATAGTTTTATAGACGTCACCTATTCCATTTTTCTTTCCTACTGGAAATATGAAAAGCACTTGCCAGCTTGTCATACATTTCATATCATAATCAGCATTGTTTATGTTCATCTCATGCTTTTCTTAGGGGTGTGCTTGAAAATGATTAATGCACAGGACTTGTAAATTTTGCATTAGAATGTAAGTTTTGTTTATTAGCTATAAAATAAAATGCGCTGCTTTTTTGTAGAATTAAATGGTTTGGATTACTCAAAAATCAAAAATATTCTTTAAACTTCAGCTATCCTTTTCTATTATGAACTCAAAAGTAGATTGAGTGATATAATGGAGAGGTCCAGGGAAGGGTGTTGATGGGCTTCAGTAGGAGACTAAGTTTGTGCTGGTAGGAGACTTGCTATATGATACTATGATGCTAGAAGCAATTTTCCTTCTCTAGGCAATAAAATATAAGACAAAAAACTGATATAAAATTAACTAAGGCCTTTTACAACTAAAAATTGCCTTAAAGTAAATATAATTGTATAAGAACTCATAGTCTTCAAAAATATTGAAATCACTCTGTTTGGGTGCTTTTTAAAAATCTCTATCCTAGCATCATGAAAAGAAAATCTTTTTTGAGTGAAAGAAACATCTATTAAAATTTAGAGGACAAAATTTTCTGAATATTACTTAGTACTAGGTTATACAAAAATACCAATGACAATCACAGTTGGATCATGTGGGAGAATTTTTAAAAGTATCTTCGGCTCTTTTATGCCTTGCTGCAGGCAAAGCAGAAAACTGCTTTTTTATTTTTGCTATTGAAAATGGATACCCTCATAAGACCCGAGAAAGATTGAGTCCAGGAACATTCTGTCAAGGATGGTAGAGGTGATCATGAGGCCGCACCACTTCCTGAGGAGCAATGGGCAAGTTAACAGTTACCAAAGGAGGGAAAGTCATATTCTTCAGTGGTTTAGCTACTGATAGCTTACCCATGTTCCAGAAAAAAGACTCTATAAACATCAATACTCAGGAAAGCAACCCTTATTAAACCCATTGGGACACACACACACACACACACACACACACACACACACACACACTCACCCACAATACACCAAAGAGGAAGGAGAAAGAGTTGCGAAAAAGAAGGGGATCAGTAGGGAGGTAAGAGATGGTAATGGGAGTGTATGAGATGCAAACATGATATACATGAATGAAATTATAAAAACTGAAGAAGCAAAGAAAATAAAAGAATAGGAATCTAGCAATCTCAGGTCCCAGTTTAAGGCTTGTGATTTACAATGTATTCTCTTAACATTGAGTCCCATGCAAAGCTGGGAGCTTCTTAAAATTCATTCACATACCGGCAAAGTCACTACTTAAGCTAAAATATCAAGTTTTCTGTGAAAATTCTCAGTTGTATCTCGTATTAAAAATATCATATGATGGGCTGAAGAGATGGCTCAACAGTTAACGCATTTGCCTATAAAGGCTAATGAGCCAAATTTCAATTCCCTAGTACCTACATAAAGCCAGATACACAAAGTGGTGCATGCACCAGCAGTCTGTTTACAGCAGCTAGAGGCTCTGCCATGTCCTTCTCTCTGTCTTTCTCTCTCCATCTCTCTTGCTGCTTGAAAAGTGATAAAAATAAATTTGAAAATCACATGAGAAGTACGTGTGAAGTTCATTCAAATGTGTTTGCACAGTGTGATGTCTTAAATCAAATTTCTCTCATAAACTCATATGTTTTGAGGATTTTGTCCCTAGCTGGTAACAATTTGGGAGTTGGAGCCTTGCTGGAGGACGTGTGTTCGTGGGGGTGGATTCAGAGGCATTACACTTAACTCTCCCTTGTCAGAGATTGGCTCACTCTACTTCTCTATTTCCCATCTTCTGTGCCAGATGTAGTGTCCAGCTTACACACATGCCATTCTTTCCCCTATCATCATGAAGCTTCCCTCTAGAATGTAAGCCAAAATAACTTTTCTCCCATCAGCTTATTTTGGTCAGGTGTTTTGTCCCAGCAGCGAGAAAGTAAGTACAACAGAAAATAAATACCAGAAGTGGTGGATGTTGATGCTATAAATCTGAACATGTGGCTTTTGATCTTTTGGAATTGCAGATGGTAATGTGGAAGATTTTAAACCATGGAACTAAGAGATGTATTACTGTGCTGTTAGTAGAGTTTGATGAAGAATTTTTGTCAGAATTGAAAGATGTAAATGCAGTAAGTACTATGGACTGTGATCCTTCGCTTCTGAAAAAAAGGAGCTTTGTGTAGACTGGGCTAGTGGTGTTTTTGTAAGAAGCTAGCTGTATTCCACCTGTGTCCTCAGTATTAGAGCAAGGTTGAGTTTAGAAGAAATGGACTGGTCTCAGCAGAAGTACATGGCACAAAAAGGAATGAATTTTGGGAACGAGCTACAAAAGCCTACTTCAGTTTCAGTTGCTTGAGAAATTACCACCACTGAGTTTGAGCCAGTTGTTGAGAATTGGAACATCAGAAAGAATTTTGACTCTTTTGAAATTAAGTGGCCTTAATGCTAAAGGAGTGTTCTGGTCTTCAACATCATCTTTATTCCCGCTGAATTAACAAATTTGTTAGCCTACCTGATACTATGGAGTATAACAAATGTAGGAAAGAAGTGTCATTTTTATTTTCAACACAGTTCTTTCAGAGATGGCTACTGCATGATATGAGCCAGGATTATTTGAGTCCCTGTGTTGAACCTGATAGAGCCATGGTGATAAAAAATGGATTGCATTGAAAACCCCAAGAATTTAGAGATGACAGGACTGTGAGATGGTTACCAGGGATTGCTGTTGGCTTGGAATGGATATTTCTCATCTAGCTTTGGGAAACCCAGCTAGATGGGTAGAATTAGAACCCTAGGGATTTCATCGGAGTCTCAAATATATAGGGAACTATAGGACCTGACATTTTTGCTGTTTGTTTTAGATCATGTATCTGTTCAAAATTTCTTTGCTATGCCCAATGCCATCTATTACAGTGTGAATATTTATGCTGTGTCATTATGTGTATTTAACTTGTGTTTTTATTTAACAGGCTTACAGTTAAGAGACTGTTTTGAGTCTCAGATGAGACCTTAGACTGTGGACTTTTGAGCAGTGTTGGGAATCATAACATCTATGAGAATTTTTTAAAGTTGGACTGAATGCATTTTACATTGTTATGTTTATGAGTTTACTTGGGACAGGGGCAGAATGTAGTTGTTTGAATCATATTTGCCTCATAAACCCATGTGTTTTGAATGCTTGTTCTCTAACTGGTGGCCATTTGAGAGGTAGGACCTTAATGGAGGCGATGTGTTCTTCGGGGTGGAAATAGGGATATTATAGCAAACTTCCCCTTGCCAGAAATTGATGCTTTCCCTTCTGCTGCTGTTTTAAACCTGCTGTGTCAGAGGTGATTCCAAGCTCTGCTTATGCATGCCATGGTTTCGCTGGCATCATGAAGCCTCTCCTAGAGACTGTAAACCAAAATAAAAGGCATTCTCTGATCAACTGTTCTGGTCAGGTGCTTTGTTCTAGTAGTATAAAAGTAACTATAATACACATTTATTTCGATTAAAAAATTCAGAATGAGGGCTGGAGTGATGGCTCAGTGGATAAGGAGCTTGCTTTTGAAGCATAAGGACCCAGGTTTGATTCTCCAGTGCCCACATAAGCCACACTGACAAAGTGGTGCATGTGTCTGGAGTTCATTTGCAGTGGCTAGAGCCCCTGGTGTGCCCATTCTCTCTCTCTACCTGCCTCTGTCTCTTTCAAATAAAGAAAGAAATAAAATAATTTTTAAATGCAGAATGAATTGTGTGTGTGTTTACTTTATATCATTGGAATTTATTGATTGGACAAGGTACAGTGTTTCATTATATTTTCAGATATGCACTTAATATACTTTAATAATACTTATTCTCTGCTACTCTCTCTTATTTCCATATATTATTGTAGATTTCTTTTACTTTTTTAATTATTATTTTTATTAACAACTTCCATGATTATAAACAATATCCCATGGTAATGCTCTAATGGGCCATGGAACTAAATAGAGAGTACTCAAAAGAAGAAATACAGATGGCATATAAGCATCTAAAAAGTGTTCTACATCCCTAGTCATCAGTGAAATGCAATTAAAACTACATTGAGATTCCATCACACTGCTACCATCATGAAAACAAATGACCATAAATGCTGGTGGGGATGTGGAAAAAGAGGAACCCTTCTACACTGTTGGTGGGAATGCAATCTGGTCCAGCCATTGTGGAAATAAGTGTGGAGGTTCCTAAAACAGCTAAAAATAGATCTACCATATGACCCAGCTATAGCACTCCTAGGCACATATCCCAAGAACTCATCTCATTACCTTAGAGATACTTGTTCAACCATGTTTATTGCCACTCAATTTACAATAGCTGGGAAATGTAACCAGCCTAGATGTCCCTCAACTGATGAATGGATAACGAAGATATGGCACATTTATACAATGGAGTTCTACTCAGTAGCAAAAGAAAAATGAAGTTATGAAATTTGCAAGAAAATGGATGGATCTTGAAAGGATTATACTAAGTGAGGTAACCCAGGCCCCAAAAGCCAATCATCATATGTTCTCTCATATATGTGGATCCTAGCTATAGATGATTGGACTTCTGTGTGAGTAGGAAGAAAACTTAGTAGCAAAGGTCAGTAAGCTAGAAAAGACATAAAGTGAAGAGAAAGGAAGGGAGGGGAGTACTTAATATGATGGTATTGTATATATGTAAGTAGAAGAATAGATTAATGGGGATGAAAAGGCCCAATTGAGGTCAGGGGAAGAGATTGAGTAAAAGAAAGGTGGAAGGAGGGCTAATCAAAATCTAAGAGGATATAAATAAATCACATGAAACCCTACTTTTTTGGACAATGGAACACTCAGGAGCCGTAGATTGTTACAAAAAAAATTTCAGTGCCAGGGATGGGATACCTTCCAGTGAGTTGTTGGCCAGGGAGGTTCCTGATGCCCCCCAAACATTATTGTCGATTTTTAAGTAATGCTGTCATAGCATGGTAATTTAAATGGAAATTTTTTTGAAAAAACACAAACCACACTCCATTTTCTGGCTTTGTCTTTTTTTGCTTGTTTATACTAAGAACATGGTTTTTGGATAGGAAATATATTTGCCTTTGTTTTGTTTCTATTGAGCCTATGCCTTTAGTCTATAGTTAATATATTCTTAACATTACAATAAAAAATTAGAAAACTTAAAACAAGCATAGTCTGTCTTTCTGCCAACTTATCTCAATACATTTTGTAAGAAAATACTATCAGTGTCAGAAATGTAAAACACTTTTTACAGTGCAGGAGTAAAAACAATTTTTGCTTAGGTAAATAATACTAAAAATGGTTATTGTGATTTCTTGAACATTTTTTTTTTTTTTGGTTTTTTGAGGTAGGGTCTCACTCTAGCCCAGGCTGACCTGGAATTCACTATGTAGTCTCAGGGTGGCCTCGAACTCACGGGGATCCTCCTACCTCTGCCTCCTGAGTGCTGGGATTAAAGGCGTGCGCCACCACTCCTGGCTTCTTGAACATTTTTTAATAAAATAAAACAATAACTTAATATTCTTAAAAGTTTATTTTGGTGGTAGATGTAGGTACATAAGAATAATATTATTTTGATCAAACAATTCAGGCATATTCAACTCTGTTTTGTGTGCTAGGAACTCAGCAGAAAAGTACCAGAGAATTGGTGGAATTCAGGCCTCTGAAAGATTAAATTTACAGAATAATCCTAATAAGTATTTATAATAAATTTCATATGTGCAGGTTACTTCTAAGTACTATATACTTTCTTGCCAATCTTTCTTTTTTATTAAATTTTACTTTCATTTCTTTGTTAATCTCATCCATATATTGTAATTTGATTGAATCGACTACCCATTCTTGGTACCCTTCATTTCCACTGAATCTTTTTTTATTCTCTCTGCATACTAGTGGATATATCATTGAACAGAATGACTCTTCTTCCCTCAGCAACCACTGACTTCAAAAGCTCATGAGTGAGGAGGAATATTCACAACCCTCACCTATCCATGGAAAATAGTGACTGACCCTATCATGTGCAGGTATTGTATAAGTAGCCATAGTTGCTGTGAGTTTATGAGTGCATTGGCCATGTCTTTCCAGGTAAGAGAATATCACATCCTTCCCCACAACCTCCAACTCTTACATTCTTTTGTGTTCCCACTCCTGTGATGTTCCCTTGAATTTGAGGAAAAATAATATATATATCCCATACATGGTTGAGCATTAAGTCACTTATTTTAGTACTTTGAACAGTTATGAGGCTGCATTAACTACAGCTCTCTGCAAATTGCAAGCTTTTACTAAGTTTTAGAGAAGCATTAATCTATGAGTATAAACATAAATACTTATAAATCAGTTTGACATTACAATTGTTTGTTTAGCCAAACAACAGTAGTATGTCCATTCATAGGGATTATCGACTCTAAGAGTTTGCTCCATTTTTTTTCTTTTTTCTTTTTTTGGTTTTTAGAGGTAAGGTCTTACACTAGGCCAGGCTGACCTGGAATTTACTCTGTCATTCAGGGTGCCCTTGAACTCATGGTGATCCTCCTACCTCTGCCTCCCGAGTCCTGGGATTAAAGGCATGTGCCACCATGCCCAGCTAGAGCTTATTCTTTTGAAATGCTTAGAGTATCAGGCATGGATTCCATCTTATAGAATAATTCTCAAAGCTAATCAGAAAGCAGTTGATTATCCCCATAGCAATCATGCCATTATTGCACCACTGGGCATCTTTTCCTAGCATGTAAGAACTGTAGCTTGAAGCAAGGTTCACAGATGTGTGAGGCCATTGATGACTTTTCTCATCCAGCAGCCTGCATAATTCCTTAAGGAACTGTGAGAGATAGCCAGTAGGGAAGAGGCTATTAGTTGAATTCCAATTTGAGTGTTCTACCAACAGCAAAGAAGCCACAGGGTCTCATCCTTCAATTCTGTTGAGCAATTAAGAGCATCAGCAATAGCCTATATTGCTTTGGGGCTTTTTGAGATTCCCTGATCAACAACTGATAGGGATGTATGTCACAACTGGCACTGTTATTTTCATTTAATATATAACCCTTGACTGCTGGAAGTAGCATTAACCTCTGCTCATTCTGTTCTTTTTTTTATACTAGCTTATTAGGTAGTAGATTATCATATGTCTTCATCTCTCCTACGTTTTGATTATCCTTCCACCCTACTCCCTTCTTATACTCACCCCACCCTGATTCATGCTTAACCTTTTCCATTGCCAGTACCCCTTTATTACTGATATCACTTGTGTTATTCTCTCTCTCTCTCTCTCTCTCTCTCTCTCTCTCTCTCTCTCTCTCTGTGTGTGTGTGTGTGTGTGTGTGTGTGTGTGTGTGGTATTTCATAAGGAACAAGATAAATTGGTAAGAGCTGAGAAATGATACTCTATGTGTAGGTAAGAGAAAGTGAAATAGCATTAATATAAAAAAGGCTTTAGTGAATGAAGAGATGGCTTGGTGTTTAAGGTATTTGCCTATAAAGCCTAAGAATCCAGGTTTGTTTTCTCTCTACCAATGTAAGCCAGATGCACAAGGTGGAACATGCATCTAGAGTTCATTTGCAGTGGCTAGAGGCCCTGGGGTACCCATTCTCTCTTTAGCTACCTCTCTCTCTCAAATAGATAACTATATTTTAGAAAAGAAGGGCTTTGGAATGTTCAAGGGAAAACCAATGATCAAAATCCAGGAATAAAATAAACTAGAAGGAGAGTATTAGAAGATACCAGAGTTAAGAATGTTTGAGATAATGGAGGACACTGTAGGTCATGAGAAGAAATTTGGATTTTCATCTAAAGAGAAAGGGAAAGGCAATGGGTACAGTGTTAATTATTATCTGCTTGCCTCAAGATACAAATTTGTGTTGAGTCATTATTGTTATACCTTCAGTAAAGTATAACTGACATACAGTAAACTTCACAAATTTTAAGGATACAATTTTTTACTTGTTAATAAATTTACCTAGCTCTGAAAATATTGCCATGGTAATAGAGTAAGCATATCCAAAAGCTTCAAAAGTTTTCTCGTGTCTTTCTTGTATGTCAATCCCACATCTCCTACCCTCCATCCCAATGCAAATGGCTATTGTCAATATAGTTCTGCTTATATTTTGTAGAATTTTATAAAAATAAAATAACAATGTTTGATTTTGTGACTTTTTTGCTGTACATAATATTTTTATAGTTATACATTTTCTCTTTGATAATTCTTTTATCCAGTTTTTCAAAATTATAATATGTTTACCAGTCACTTATTGATAGATTTTTTTTGCAGGGATTTCTAGGCAGGGTCTCCCTGTAGCCTGGGCTGACTTGGGATTTACTATGTGGTCTCAGGCTGGCCTAGTACTCACAGCTATTCCACTACCTCAGTCTACCGAGTGCTGAGATTAAAGGTATGCACCACCATACCCGACTGATGGATACTTTTAAAATGAGGAACATTCAGATATGATGAGACTAACAGAGTTCACATACTAAAATATAAAATTGGGGCTGGAGGAATGGCTTAGTGGTTAATATTTTTTGCCTACAAAGCCAAAGACCCCATGTTCGATTCCCTAGGACCCATGTAAGCCAAATGCACTAGGCCATGCATCTGGAGTTCATTTGCAGTGGCTCAAGGACCTGGTATGCCTAGTCTCTCTCTCTCTCTCTCTCTCTCCTAAATAAATAAATAAATACAAAAATGTAAAATTAAGTGCTTTCTTAGTATACCTCCAGTTGTGCTCTTGTCACTACTCTGTGATTACGGAACATTTTTATCAGCCAAAAAGACATCTCACACCTATTAGGAGTTACCCTCCTTGACCATTTTCCTCAGTTCCTGGCAGCTGTGCTGTGGATTTCATTATTTAGGATAATTCTTTAGAAATGTCTCATGTAATATGTGGGCTTTTGTGCTTTGACTTCTTGACTTAGCATAATGGCTACAATGTTCATTATGCTATAGAATATTACAAGGCATTTATTACTCATTTCATTTGCCATGAGTATATTGAAACATTTTAGTTCTAATAATTTTTCTTACTTCTCTTTCTTTATATCCCTTAAGATATGAATAAAACATCATGTTATTTGCACATAGAAATAACATATATTTTTAAACGAATCTGGATGAACCTTTTATTTCTTTGAAATTTCCTTGGCTGTTTGTTGAATAGTAATTTTAAGTGTAGACCTTTTTGCTTATTGGGAGAGAATTACATTTTTCATCATTATTTTAACTAAGGATATTGCACCGTTAGCCACTGTAAATTAAGAAGGTCATTTTCTAATTTCCATTTTGGCCTATTTTTATCTTGAAGAAGTATGCTTTTGTCAAATGCCTGTTATTGTTTGTCTCAAGATTCTGCAGTTGGGGTGCATTACTATGGTATTATGCCATATTAAAGTGATGAATTGTCATGTGTGAAATAATCTTGCATTCTAGATGATAGATATTCTCATTTTCTTATCTTGCAGGATAAGTTTGAAACTATTTTGTAAAGGGTTTTTACTTCAATATGTATGTTTCATTTTCTTGTGATATTTTTGGTTTTAGAATCAGGGTATGCTCCTGATTTTTCACATATTTTGGAAATACTTGTGAATGATTATTGCTAATTTTTCTTCAAAGCTTTTATAACAATATTCAGCAACATTAGTTTTACTTGAAATTTTCTTTATGGACACATTACTAATTCTATTAATGAATTACTGATTATCATCAATCTACTTGCTTGTAATATAGTGACATTCACATTTTTATTTATATATTTTTTTGAATTTTTAAAAAATTTTGTTGATTTACATGAGAGAGAGAGAGAGAAAGAGCAAGAAGGGAGTGAAGGGGATAAACACTGGGTGCTCTTTCTGGTACACATGAACACCAAAAGCTTGTCCCAGTTTTTTCATCTGGCTTATATGGATGATGAGGGAATTGAACCATGGCAAGCAAGCTTTCCAAGAAAGTGCCTGCAACCTTTGAGCCATCTTCCAAGCTCCTCATGTTTTATATTTTAGCAAAATCAGTTGAAATAATTCAAAGGTGCTTTGGCACCTGCTATGAAGTTTTCAACTTTTGTTATCTATGTATCTATGGATATATGTGTGTACGTATGTATGTATGTATGTATCCATTATCTATCTATCTATCTATCTATCTATCTATCTATCTATCTATCTATCTATGTGTCCATCATCTATCTGTCTGGCATCTATCAGGTTTATCCACTTATATTTTGGATCAATCTAATGTAATAAAATTGTTTCTTTTGTTTTAATTCCCATTTCCCTTTTCTTGAACTAGGGTCTCACTCTAGCCCAGTTTGACCTGGAACTCACTCTGTAGTCACAGGATGGTCTCTAACTCACAGATATCTTCCTACCTCTGCTTCCTGAGTGCTGGGATTAAAGGCAAGCACCATCACACTGGGCATATTTACTTATTTATTTATTATTAACAACTTCCATTATTGTAAACACTATCCCATGGTAAAGCCCTTCTTCTCCCCAACTTCCCCTTTGAAACTCCATTCTCCATCATATCCCCTCCCCCTCTCAATCCTTGTCTCTTTTATTTTGATGTCATCATTTTTTCCTCCTATTTCGATGGTCTTGTGTAGGTAGTGCCAGGCATTGTAAGGTCATGAATATCCAGGCCATTTTGTGTCTGGAGGAGCATGTTGTAATGAGTCCTATCCTTACTTTGGCTCTTATATTCTTTCTGCCACCTCTTCTGCAATGGACCCTGAGTCTTGGAAGGTGTGATAGAGATATTTCATTGCTGAGCACTCCTCTGTCCCTTCTTCCCAGAACCATGATGTCTTCTGAGTCATCCCAAGGTCACTTCCATATGAAAAGAGAAGGTTCCCTACCAAAAGTGAGAGTAGCATTAATATATGTGTATGAACATTAAGGGAAGTGCTTAATGGGCAGTTTGATGAGCATAGTATATACATTTAGCCAGATAGCATCAGACATTACACCTCTAGGGTTAATGACTGCCCCTGTTGTAGGTTTTCAGTATCAGGGATATATTCCCTCCCATGGAGTGGGCCTCCAGTCCAATTAGAGGGCAGTTGGTTTCCACAATGACAGACGTGTCACTATTGCACCTGTTGGGTCATTTGGCCTGGCTGGCCAAATGTAAGGTTTGCACTGTCCACTGTTGAGTATCTTCACTGGTGATTTTTCTCTCTCCCATTGAACTGCATGCAGAATAGCTTTTTCCAGCTTTATTTCAGCTGGTCTACATGGAAGAGGTTTTCATCTCAGCTCCATCAGGGTTTCTTAGTGACCTTGTACCTCAAGTAAGTGGAGTCTTCAGCAATAGGGTCTTACCATCTATTCCTGGTGGGAAACCAAGGGTCTTGGCAATGGCCTGTAATGATTTGTGGGCATCAGGGACCTCCCTGGCCAAAACACACTGGAAGGTATCCCATCCTTGGCACTGAAAATTTTCTATTAACAATCTATGGCTCCTGAGTGTTCCATTGTCCAAAAAAGTAGGTTTCCATATGACTTATTTATTTCCTCTTAGATTTTGGGCATTCACATTTTATTATGTTTAGGACACTTGAAATCTAATCAGAAATTTTCAACTGTATAAGATGTTATTAAATGCAGTCAATATGCTGCAATATACATTTAATGGATAATTATAGTATAACTAATACTTTATTTCCTCTGACTAATATCTCCCCCAATATTTATTTTTTATATGAACAGGTCATTCTAGTCCTATGAAATCCTTCATTGCATGAGTACTTCACTATGTGTTGGTTAGATAATAATGTAAAATCTGAGGATTACTGTGCTCTCTGGGGTAAATAGTATCAAGGACTCAGTATGCTATTTATGAAAGGGATTGGAATTTGATGTTACAAGGGCAAAATTTGCAACTTTATAGCAGGATATTTTGGAGGAATTTGTTAAGCTTTCATGTTTTAGCTTTTAGTATAAAGAAAGATGCTCTTTCCTTACAGGGTTATTGTGAGGATCAAAGAATAAAATATGTATAAAGCCTTTTGTAAACTATGGCATGTAATTTAAACTTGGAATACTTAAAAATCCTTAATGTTAGAACTGCAAAGAAACTCACCGACTACATATTACTTTCATCACCCCACTTTAATCATGGGTAACAGACAACATACAGAAAGAAAATTTGCTTTAGAGTGAGATTAGACTCTAGGACTTATAACTGCTGGCCTAGCATTCTTTCTACTCCACAAACTCTCTCTCTCTCTCTCTCTCTCTCACACACACACACACACCCTTGTCAGGTAAATGATTGTTGGTGGGTCATACTACCTTTTAGAGATTAACTCCTCAGAGTTTCCCAAACAATTTTAACATTTATGACTCCTGAGTATTTATGACATTATAGTTAAACTACAAAAGTATATTGCAATGTTATTTATCAGACTTTTCATACATAAATAATTACTGGGGAGTTACCATAAGTTTCTAAGTCTTCCTCTTTTTGTGGTAGTATGCTGATCCTCTTTTTTTCTAAGCAAAATTCAGGGTCTTATTTCATGGTAGTTTCACTTGGCTGTAATTGGTGTTATGCAATTTTCTTTGCTATGCCCTGCAATAAGGGGTTTAAAAAAGAAGAAAATAAAATAATCTTGGAAGCTGAAGGAAGTATTCTCTTCACTGATTACAAACTGCTATCTACTTATTGGTCAGCTCTTTCTTCTGTTGTTCTGGTTACTTATTCTTTCTAACGTGGCTGACTGCACAAATCATAGAATAGACAGATAAAAAGTTTTTTTAGAAGCTGTATTTTCTATGTTGATAACTCAGCCACCATATGGAACACAAAAATCCTGAACCTTAAGTACGGAACAGCATTTTGTTATGTTGCTTTATCCCTTAGTGTTTTGAATGGTCTTTTTTTTTATCATTGCTGAAGTACAGCTTTTTATTGAACTGGGAGAATGTATGTGCATGTGTGTGTGTGTAACGTAAATGGGGCATCAATATTTTGGTAAAAAGCAACATTTATGTTACAGGCAAAGGCAATAATCTAGGCATATAAGTGGGAATTTCTTGAGATCGTTTTCAATATTGCCCAGGAATTTATCCCACACAGACCTTTATTATTCATCTTCTATCATATCAGAATTAATATTTACTACAGCTTTACTCATAAGGTTTTGTATTATGTAAAATTACTTCAAGGTAGATGAATGAGAAACAAATGGTTGAGTAGGCATTGTTATGTATTCACTCCCTCAGTTTTCACACTATTTTGAGACCTATTCAGTGCCCTACTCTGTTTGGGCGTGGGAATGCAAAATGAATAAAACACCTATGTCTGCCTTATGGAGCTAAACAAAAGCTTCTTAAAGGAGAAGAATCAGAAGATATGGGACAGGGAGACTACATGCTATCTCAGGATTGTGACAGTTCTGTACTCTCAATTTTCAGGGGAAACATCTTCTATGTAGTTGATTACAAAGACTGAGATTCCTCAGTTACATGCAATTTTGTTCCTTTGAAAAAGCTTCAAGTATAGCAATACAGATTGACTATAATGTTGTTGCATTCTTAGGAAGACTAATTTATTTTACAGATTTACAGATGGCATTCTTAAATCAAAGATTAATGACCATAGATTTATTTGGCCATTGATAGGAACATAAACACATATAACATCAGAAATTTAATAAATAATACAGCATTTTTATCCATGCCAAAGTACCAGAAAATGTAGAATATTATAATAGGAAAATTTTTACAAAACCAGACTCCCAGTACCAGCATGTTGCTATCATCCACAATGAGCTTTTGATCAGAGAGACCTACAAGGTTTCCTAAAAGAAAGACAGATTTCTGTCAGAGTACTTGATGACCCATCAAAGGTTAGTGGTAAGACCCTGCTGCTGAAGACACCTTTTGTGGTTGACACGTAAAATGGAATGGCATGGCTGGAAGCTGGAAGAGAGTCAGTCCCCAGACAGCCAGCACATCTAGTGCCAGAAGGTGCTACATGGGTGACTGGGGGAAAATGACCAATATCTGTCCAAGCAACTCATGGTCTAAACTACTTAACAACAAATAACCTGTTGTGATGCTCACACAAGTGCAGTGGTGGCACACAGCCATGGTGGGGAACCAACTGCTCTTGATTTGGCTTACTGATCCCCTCAGTGGAATGGGACCCATAGCTGGAGCTGGGAAACAAGTCAGAACCATATCCAAACATGAGCCCCCTGAGCCCCCTCTCCAATATCAAGCTACCACCAATCGTGGGCTATAAGATGGCCTACACCTATTAAATTCTCTATAAAAATAAGGGGTATCCCATTTGTCTGGTGCTAACTTTACTCTCCATTGGAGAATCTGCTTCTCTTTTTCAGATACACGCAGATGCTAAGGAGAGAACAACCCCATCATACCTCAAAAGGGTCCCAGCTGAAACTAAGAACAATTGGCGAAACAAGCAAGGGTGCTGTTTTCTTGGTAAACCAGGTACCAGAACAAGGGTGAAGGAGATAGACACAGAGAACAATCAACTCTTACCAAATGAGATATCCAGAGACCCAGAAGCCCCCAAGACCTCATCACTGAAGCAGACCAAAAATGAACCCAACTTGGCTCAGGGAAATTTTGCTGAAGAGGGGCAGAAAGAATGTCAGAGCCACACGTTGGGTCATGATACGCAGAGACATTTCTCCTACCCATAACTGGGCTAACTCCACAATGCATGACCCATATACCTCAACAAGGAGGGGCCAGGGAGAGGGGCTAGGACATGGAAGAGCCTAACAATGGTACCTACTTGACTGCATTCACTGAGTACAAAACTAATTAATAATAATTTTAAAAAGAAAAAAAAAAGAAAAAAACAGAGAACTTGGATGTAAATTTTACCAAGAAGGAAATGGACCCTAGAGTTCAATTCATGCTGTCTGTGCCCACCAGAATGTAAATGCTAGAGTTGCAAATTAGACTTTTGTTTTGGGAACTATAATTATTTCTGTTTTACAAAATAGGTAACTAAGATTCAGAAAAGGTAATCAAGCCAGGCATGGTGGCACACACCTTAATCTCAGCACCTGGGAGGCAGAGGCAGGGGAATCACTGTGAGTTCAAGGCCAGCCTGAGACTACATAGTGAATTACAGGTCAACCTGGGCTAGAATGAGGCCCTATCTCAAAAAAGAAAAAAAGTTAACTGTCTAAGGCCATATAGCCAGACTGTCAGAGCTTGGATTTTACTAAGGTCAATTAGAGAGTTTGTCCTTATAACCCTGTGCTATTATGTTTCTTTACTAGTTATTTTCTTGCCTTAGTCTCTCCTATTTTTTTAACAAACATGCATATATACAAATACATTCACACAAAAATACTTTTTCCCTGAGATGGTATGTATATGATTGTGTGTGTGTGTGTGTGTGTGTGTGTGTGTATCTTTCCTTGCTTCTCAATGTACCAGCAGTCATGATTGATAAATGATTCAGATCAGAGAAAGGAAACTGGTTCTCTTTGATGACCCTTCAGGAAAAAAAAAAAACAAACAGAAAAACAACAACACATGCTTTCTTTAGACATTTTAAGCATAAGGCAAGATGAACAGGGTGCTAATTAGCTCTACTTCTATCAGCCTGCTGTCCTTTGTTAGGGGCCAAGTATGAAAGAAGTTATACTGTGCATAACAATATGGTCCACTGGCCTGATTAAAAGGCTCCAGGAGGGTTTTTGTAGCATGAGCATATGGACATTTTCAGCATTTACAGTAAAAAAAATGTATTGTGATGGGTTTATAGTTTTTAATGACTTCATGTTGGAGGCCTCTTCAGTTTCTTCTCACAGATATTGCCCACTGTATACACAAACTAGTCCTTCACATGCACACAAATACATGCATACAAACATATATTTTTCCAAGAAAATATTTTATTTAAAAACACAGCTATGGTATTTCTAGAGGAAAGACGACTTAGACTACTGTTAGATAAATTAGTTTAATAGAGCATTGATACTATAGTCAGAATTCTTTTAGTTGAGGCTCATATCGTCCACATATCGTACACATGTATTAACATTATTCATATCTGAAACAAAATCTGACCATCAGGCATCCTGATTTCACTTCAAATTCAAGTGTAGTTTCACTTTAAACTAATGGTCTCAAAATGCAAATTAGGTCTCAGTACTCCATGGAATTTCAACTATTTTTGGATACTAAGCTCACTTTTATATTTGAGCCCTCATTTTCATCATTTTCTCTTCATAAAATTTACTCACCCACGTACCCTTATCTCCTTATTCCCAGTCATATACTTCACTGGGAAAATGAGAGGGAGTACTGGGAAAGTTCCTCCTCTGTCTTTTAGTTTGCATTTACCCTTTCCTTCATAAATGAGGAGGAATCCATTTTCCCATCCAAGGATAGTCTCTTGAAACTGTGTTGGATCTTAGTCTCTCATCTACACTAGTATTTTGCCATTTCACTTATATGAATACTCTAAAATAGTATATATTTTTAAAAGCAAATAATGAAAATTTCGTTCAAAGTATATTTATCTCCATTTGTAATGAAATTTCTCTGCTTTCATCATTAGGACAATGAGAATACTCAGGGTTTTTCTTTCTAGCCATCAAATCTCTCATTATCAATTCCAGGCTTTAACCTTTCCACTCTTGCTATGTTCCCATTGTTAAAGTTTTGCAGTGGCCCTATTGCTAATTCAGTGGTCATTCATCAATCTTTGTCCTAAAAAATTGGCTACTCTCTCTCTGTTTGAATGTTTCCCTTTGCCTTTAGTAATCTTGCTTTCAACTTTGTTGTTCTTCCATGCTAAACTGTACTCTCTCTTACTAGCTCCTGCTTTATGAAAACCCTGGATATTCATTGTGGTGGCATGAATCAGAGGTCCCCCATAAACTGATGTGTTTTGAATATTTGGTCCCCAGATGGTAGCAATATTGGAGGTGGAGCCTTGATGGAGGAAGTGTGTTCCTACATTTCAGGTGTTTTAGCCAGTTCCTACTTGCCAGAACCTGGTTGACTCTCCAGCTGCTGTTTTCTTCATGCTGTGTAAGAGGTGATGTCCAGCCTCTGCTCACGCCATGCTTTCCCCTGAAATCATGAAATTTCCCCTCCAGACTGTAAGCCAAATAAAAACTTTCCTCCCATCAGCTGTTTTTGGTCTGGTGTTTTGTCTCAGCAATATGAAGTTAGCAACAACAGAACATTAGGTATGTATACTCTGCTCTTTTTTGAATTCATTACGTGCCATGTAACTATCTCCCTATATTTTATTTTTTATCCATGCAGCATTTTTATTTCCTTCATACACAGTATTATAAAAAGCTGATTATAAATAGTTTGTGACGGAATGTAGTGATGAATTAGATTGTGAAGGCTGTTTGTTCAGGTTTATAGACTCAAGTGCCAAAGTTAATTTTTAATGTACTTTAAAATTATGAAAATAGGAACACAATATTATAGAAAATGAAGTTCAAGTGTATTAATTAAGAGTTTGTATGTTGTAAAGCCTTAATCTAAGCTCAATAGAACCTGAATTAAAAATTTTCTGAGAAATGAAATATAACAAAGTAATAGACAAAGAGATACATTATAAAGGTTATACAAGGGCTGGTAGATTACCGAATAGAAGGGCTGACAAACAGAATTATACTTCTCTGTGGTTCTGTTTTAGTTTTATTTTTTTGTGTATATGTGTGTGCATGTGTGTGTGTGCGTGTGTTTTGTGCAGATGCATGTGCTCTGTGCACCCACATGCACAGGCCAGAGGAAAACATTGGGTGTCCTCCTTTATTATTCTTCTGCCTTATTTCTTTGAGCCTGAATCTCTTAGTAAACCTGGAGCTGCTGTTTTCTAGTCAGACTGGCTTGCCAAAGAGCTCCAACAGTCCTCCATTATCTGCCCTATCCCTTAAGTGCTGGGGTTACAAGCATGTGATTTTTAGATGGATTCTAGGGGTCAAACTCAGGCCCTCATGTTCACATGGCTAGTAGCCTTACCCACTGAGCAACCTTCTCAGATCCTCCCTGTGGTTCTGAACCCAAGTGACTTATTAAATAACTTAATGAGCACATTTCTCTCTAGGGACTTACTGACTACAAAATTGGAGCTAAACATAAATTTGTAGTTACATTTAAATTGACATCATGACATGTTGGTCTTATTTCTTTTATGAAATAAGCTCCAAAGAAAGTTTTCTTGTATTCACATTCTGTTCTATTTTTATTTCTATACTATAGTACAGTGAAAAATCACCTTTTTTGGCTTTTAAAAAAATTTGGCCAAAGGGTATTACAGAAGCAATGAAACTGTGACCTAGTTCTGTGATCAGAAACATTAAGGTCTAGCTGGAAAACTGTCTTGGATTAATAGACACAGTTGAAGCAATGCTAGGTTTAAGGTGATGTCAAGCTATCTCAGTTGAAATGGCAGTGGCAAAGGCTGAAGGAACTAGAGGGCTCTATATGGTGTATACAACTGAATAGTAAGTCATGAAGATGCAATTTCTCAGAGAGACATATTTAGGAGCAGCATTCTAAGAACTGAGGCCATGGCTTCGATTTCACAGTCATCAGAAGAAACAAAGTCAATAAAGAGACATCTGACATGCAGCCAGAATGTTAGAGGAGATGAATGAATATTCAAAGGAGATATTTTGCATAGCTAAGAGGTGCTGACTACAGAATGATGGGGAAGTATGTCAAATTAAATGAACAGATTTGATAGTGATAAGGGTTGATCTGAACTTCCATAGGGTAATAGGTATACAATTCTTATTGGAAAATAGATGAATTGATGATGAGGATAGGCAATATGCCCAATAGAAAGGTCACAAATAGCTCTAGAAGGGTGGTACTTTCAAGAGAGAACATTTTTAAGCAGCTTAAATAGGTTACAGTTTTCCCCCTTCCATGGGAAAATGGTACATGCCTATTATAAGATAAAAATACAAAAATGAACAAGTAAAAATCAGATAAAATTCAGCAATGCAGTAATGTAAGCACCATTTATTTGCAGGCATTTATTTGTGTAAGCATTATAACTTGATTTTATTTCTTAAAATTTATATGTATTCTTCAAATCTCAACACCAGATATGAGGAAGAAAAGTAGTTTGTTCACTATATGGCAACAAAGCAAAAAAAAGTGACACCAATCACACAATATTACTAACTCTTTATCCTTCCTTCATGAGTCACTGACACAAAACTCATGAGTTGAAAATCCTTCCCAATAGGCTGAAAGGTATTTATAGTCAATTGAAGTGACTCAGTCTCTCTAGATCATGGCTCAATTGCAAGCAACATCACTGGTTTCAAGTCATTATCTCAAGGCTATGGACATAGTCTAAACTTCATGCTGTGTTCAGACGATTGGAGGTTGGGTCATACTTATTTACTAGAGTCAAAGGATTCTATCTCCAGACCCTGTCCCTTAGGCTGACACATAAGAAGAAGGTCCTGAAATAACTGTTAATATATGGGCAGAGGAAAAGATGGATCATCTATTCTATCATGTACAAAGACATGTTTAATAAATCAGAACCCTTTTCTATCAAGGTTCTTTTGGACAAGTCTACTGCAATATTTTGATACATAATAAAGAGCCAAGTCATTATTTCTCTTCATACTTTTCGACTGCATAGATGTAAGAAGAAAAATAACTGTATAAGGGGTGGCTCTTATTCAGGATGGATTCAAATACAGGCACAGCATTTACTTCCTTTTTTGAGGTTATATAAGCACAAATAGAATGCAAATAAATATTTTTACATCATATGTACATAACACATATGGAATCATATTGCACATTATTTGATATCTTATTTTTAGTGTTATAGTGTACATATCATCAAATGTTGAATTAAATGATAATTTAATTTTTATTTATTTATTTATTTGCAAGGGGAGAGAGAGAGAGAGAGAGAGAGAGAGAGAGAGAGAGAGAGATGATAATGGGCACACCAGGGCCTCTAGCCATTGCAATCAAACTCCAGATGCATGCACCACTTTGTGCATTTGGAGTTACATGTTGTTGGGGAATTGAACCTGAATCATTAGGCTTTGCAGGCAACTACCTTAACCACTAAGCCATCTCTCCAGCCCTACATGACCGTTTTTAATACCAATAATGTGTCACATCATTGATTTCACAAACCTTTGGTTAGTGGCTTCTTTGTGTGTATGCAGGATTTTGCAAACAAAAGTAAGATGATGGAAAGTTTTCTCATGTGTCCTTGTATTTTTCCATGTATAAATAATTTCTTTGGGATAAATTTATACAACTGAGGTTTTGAGGTTAAAAATCTAGGAATGTGTTTTCTTCAGTGTTCCAAGAAAAGAGTATTCATCATTGACGTAAATTGACATAATAGTAAATTAATAAAAAAACTACAAGGTCACTGAACAGCATGTAATAAAATAGCACAATAATTTAAGAACATCATTGTAAGGAAAATTGCACAGAAAGGACTTAAAGCATATAAGTAAGGTTTAACAAGTGTTTCTGCAATACAAAATCTAGTAACCAACTGAGGTCAAGAAATAAATTCTTCCCCTACACATTTCTCCTATATCTTTGGCAAATTGTACATCTGTCTATCTCCTCAGTGGTAACTATATCTTCTATACAGTGCCATATCTGCATCTTTTAAATTTTTACTTAGCATGCAGAGTTTTAGGCATTATTCTGTCATTTTCAAATATAATCTATGTACATACTATCATACAATATATACCAGCTTTCAAATATATATATATAGCTTTACTGGATTTTTATGTGAAACTAAATATCTAATATGAATACATTTTTCTGATACTACTAATTTATGTGCTAACTATGATTGTGTTTACCTGATAACAGTTGAAGTTAATTATTGAAACAATTCATGTGGACTAATACTATGTGGGCCTTTACTGGAAAGTTTTTCTGGTTTCTAATACAAACCTTTGCATGTGAACTTAGGAGAAAAAGAATTTTGATGGCTAGCCTAGCATTTGTTGCCAACCTGATGTGGTTTAGAATAACCATGAAACACATGTCTGGCTGTGTCTATGAGGGTATTTCCAGGAAGCTTCAATAGTAGTTCAACCCTGAAGATAGACAGCACTATCCCATGGGCTGGAGTCTTAGACTTAATAAAAAGGAGAATATTAGCTGAGTAAAACCATTCATCTCTTTATGCTTCCTACCTGGGGACACAGTGTCATCAATAACTGCCTCACACTCTTGGCTACATGCTTTCTATTCCATGATGGACTGTGCCCTACGACTTTGAGCCAAATTAGAACTTGCTCCCTTAAGTTGCTTTTGTCATTTTGTCACATCAAAGAGAAAAATAACTAATATAAATATCATGCAGTATGAATTGTTTGTGACAGGCATTCCCCCATTACATCTATTCATATATCCCTGGCAGGGTATTGTTTTCTCAAGTGTGAATGACCCTCTTCTAAATTACCTAATTAGGAATATCAGAAAAATGTATTCATATTAGATATTTAGTTTCACATGATAATAATTGTTACATTTATTCTGAGTGGAATTAGTATTGTAATTAATAACAGCATAAAATTGTAAATAATCTATTGATTTGGGGAAAATGATTGCAAAACAAAGTGTTAATACTTATGGCAATTTAACTTTTTAAAATATATTTTATTTATTTTTATTTTATTTTATTAATTAATTAATTTATTGGAGAGAATGGGCACCAGAGCCTATAGCCACTGTAAATATGTGCCATATTGTGCATCTGGCTGTATGTGAGCATTGGCGAATCAAATCTGGGTCCTTTGGAATTGCAGACATGTACCTTAACCACTAAGCCATCTCTCCATCCTGAAAATTCACTTCTTAGTGAGATATGTGGGGCTATTTTTTGCCCCTCATTGACTTCTGTAAATACAGATTATTATTAGCACTTGCTAACAAGAGATAAGAATAAACTGCCACCAAGACATCAAACCTCCTCAATTGCCTTATCCCAATCTCCATTTTCTTTTGTTGTTAGACACTGAACTCAACTGAGACATAGGTTTATGGGGAGGCATTAAATAGACAATGCAAAATTCAAGGACAAAGGCAGGTAAATTAAGAAGGAATATACAATAAGACAAGGTATTGAGGAAGACAGAAAGGAATATAGTCAGAAAAGTTTCATACCACTGACAGTTATTAGACTTGGAACAACGAGTTTCTCTTCCTTCAAGTGAGAACATGAGGTAGGAAAAACACGTTTCACCATTTAACCCAAGATTTTAAAACCTACTAATTGCTATAAAGAAGTTTAAAAGAGGAAAACAAACTGTTCTCAGGATCTTCTTCTAGATGGATATATTCTCTTCGAAAAAGCAGGAGATGAGATCATGGGTCTGAGTAAGAGCCATTTAGGAGCGAGTAGATTTGTGCACTGGAAGAGTGTGAATAAGATTTCAAAAAGCTACAGAAAAGTAAGCCCTAAGGAATCAACACATTTCCTTTGCAGGGCTGTGGTATTTTGTTTTGAAAGCTGAGCTTGAAATGCTAGTATCATACATCACAGTGAATCTTATTGATTCCATTTTTAAAATTGCACCTGCTATGGAGTCATGCCAAAACACACATACCAAATTAAAGCACAAAACCCAATAAAACATAACAAGAGCTGAATCCTGCAAACTCAATTGCTTATTAAAAAACCATTAGCCTTAAAATGTTAGCTTGTCAGAAAACAATTCTGTTCTACTAATGTCGGCTTTGAAGGTCAGCTAATTGGAAATATACAGAATTAGGACAGGCACAAAATTCAATAAAGCGGACACAGCAGTAGAAGAAAAGTAGCTTCAGGCCCCACTGGTGGAATTAGAAAGGCATCATCAGGCACATGCCCACAGACCAGAGCTCTCATTAAGTCAATGATAATTCTGGTATTTAAAGTTCACCTGTAATAACTTAAGTCATCTTTTTAAACATACCATTTAATATAATTTAATCTCTTTTTAAGTACATACTAAACGGACTCTAAGTCCACATATCACAGTACCACAGAGATACCAAGACATCCATGTTTATGGCTACTCTATTCACAATACCAAAATAATGGAACCAGCCTAGGTGTTCATCAACAGAAGAATAGAAAAAGAAAATGTGGTACACAGTGGGATTATTTTCAACTGTAAGGAAAAAAGAAATTTGTTATTTGTAAAAAATGGATTGAATTGGAAGTTATAATATTAAATAAAGTTTCATGTTTGTTCTCATATACATATGCTACATTCTAATCTCTCTCTGTCTCTGTCTCTCTCTCTCTCTCTTTATAATAGAATGCATGTGTGAGCCATGGGGAGAGCTGTTTGTAGGGAGGAAGGAGACCTAAAAGAAGAAGAGAAGGAGACATGGAGGATCTGGGAGGGAAATGGGGAAAAGAATGAATAAGAGCAAAGTATTCATGAAATATGTGTGAAATGCCATAAGGTAACCCAACACATAGTATGATAAATTAAAAAAATAAAAAAGAATGGCAACAATACTATATATATATATATATATATATATATATATATATATATATAATTAATTATATTATATTATATTATATACTATATATTATTTGAAAATGGGACAATAAAATACTATATCCCGAAAGACAAACTAAAAGGTTGAACCTTCATCAGGTCTTTAGAGGTAACACCTGAATCAAAGGACCCTGTAGAGGGTACGATGAAGACTAACTTTAATCTTCTCCCATTTCTCTCTCTCTCTCTCCTCCCCTCCTTTCTATCTATTTCTCTTTTTTATTACCTATCTTTACCTTCCTTCTTTTCCATTGGCACTGGCCTGGAACTCTCAGTACCTGGATGTGGTTAGCATCCACAATGAGCTGTTGATCAGAGAGACATACAAGGCTTCCCAAAAGAAGACATATTTCTGTCAGAGTACCTGATGACCCACCAAAGGTTAGTGGCAAGACCCTACTGCTGAAGACACAACAAGCTGTTGGTATGGAACATGAAGTGATTTGACTGGAATCTGGTAGACACTCAGTCCCCAGACAGTTAGCTTGTCTACTGCCAGAAGGTGCTACATGAGTGACTGGGGGAAAATGACCAACATCTGTTCAAGCAACTAGTGGTATAAGCTACTCAGCAGCAAACAACATGACATGATGCTCACACAAATGCAATAGTGGCACATATCCATGGTGAGTAACCAACTGTTCTTGATTTGACTAATGGAACCACTTAATGGAAGAAACCCATAGCTGGAACTGGGAAACAAGTCAGAACTATATCCAAAAAAATGAGTCTGCTCCCCAGTATCAAAATCCCACCAATTGTGGGCTACAAAAGGGCCTATACCTATTAAATTATCTCTAAAATACTAATTCTTATCCCATTTATCTGGTGCTGATTTCACTCTCCACTGGAGAACTTGCTTCTGTTTTTCAGATGGATGCATATCCTGAGGAGAGAATCAGCTCATCACACCTCACCAGGGCCCCAGCTGAAACCATAGAGTAATTGGGGAAATGAGCAAGAGTGCTGCTTTCTTGGTGATCCTGGTACCAGCAGGAGGGTGAAGGAGACAGACACAGAGAACCCTCAATTCCTACCAAACCAAATATCCACAGACACAGAGGCTCCCAAGATGTCATCACTGAAGTAGACCTAAAATGAACTCAACATGGCTCAGAGAAATTTGTGGAAGAAGGGGTGGAAAGTTTGTTAGAGCCACATGTTGGGACATTATGCACAGAGACATTGCCTCTTCCCCATAACTGATGGCTAACCTAACAATGCATGACCCACATTCCCTAATGAGGAGGGTCCCTTTGGAGGGGGGAAGGACAGGGCAGAGGCTAACAATGCCACCAACATGACTGTTTGCACACTGAATGTGTACACAACTAATAAAGAAAACAAAAAAAGAAATAAAATATATCCAAGTGACCCTATCTAGTGACCATTCTTTCATGTTTACCTTTCAGTGATGAGTCTTTTTCTTTCTTTCAGTTCTTTCCTTCTGGTCTCTGAAAATTAATGTTTTTGATTTTGGATCTGTGAGGAATGCATTATTATTATTGAAGTCTTAATCAACATTCAGGCTGACACAAAACAGTTGAATCCGCTATTATCTTTTGTGCTGAGAAAAGTGTTTTTTTTAATGTTTTAGGCTCTCTGAAGACTTGAGAGAAGAGTCTTTGAAGCTGACGCCAATGGCAGTGTTGTGCTTTAGATCCCCATGGCTGAGAGATTGCGAAGGTGACTTGAGGGAGAGCTACTTATAAGATCATTGACTAGAACATGAAAAAAAAATTACTCCAAATATACATTTTGTTATTATTAATTGAGACATAGAACTTGAATGAGTAGACATTTCATTAGTACACATCCAGTTCTTCTGTGATTTCCCAAAACTGACTTCCAGACGGGAGACTCATGCTATTTTTCCCAATCCATGAAATCAGAAGGAAGAAATAAATGTGGGCACATTTTCTATGAAGCAAAATCTATCATCTGTATTAGTTAGTTTCTCATTGTTGAGACTAAATACCTGATCAGAAACAGTATATATTGTCTGGCTTATACTTCAGGGTTACATATAGACCATTGTACAGGGAAGGCATCATGGCAGGTGCTTGAGATAGCTGGTCATGTTCAGTGAGGAAGCAGAGTGATGAATGCTGGTGCTCAGCTACCTTTTTCCTTTTTAGTCTATGACCCAGGCTTTTAGAAGAGTGTTTGCCAGATGAAAGGTGGATCTTCAAGCTTCAATTAACCTAATCAATATAATCCCTCACAGGCATGCCCATAAATTAACCTAATATAGATAATCCCACATAGGTGATTCTAGGTCTTGTCAAGTTGAAAAGAAATATAAACTCTCACAAAAAACCTATGACATTCTTCATGCATTTTGGTCCTAAAATTCTTCTTTGAGATGATGGAATGTATATGGTGGGGTAGTTAAATGATTTTGGGTAGATCACATACAGTAGTTATCAACTTTTTGGAACTTGAAGCAGGTCTCAATTGGAGCTAGACTAGGATGTAAGCAGAAATTAGTTCAGTGACCAATGCCTTGTCTTTTATGGGCTTTTCTCTTTTTTGTGATATGCAATAATCTTCTTCATTGATGTAGTCCAAAGTGTTCTCCTGTATTTCATTTCATTCTCCAAATAGAAATAATCATCTTTTAGCTATTTATTTATACATTATTATTTAGATATTATTAACCATCATCTTATGCTTGGGTTTTCTTTTCTCATGCACATTGTTCTTTTCTTCTATATCAATTTTGTTTTCAGATATGATTTTAAATCTTGTACCATTCTAACAAATAAGACTTTTCAAATTTTACAACCCCCTACACTTTTACCAATTCATTGATCTACTAAGAATTCTAAATGTACTCCCATTTCTTATGAGTAACTTTTCAACTCTTACCAATTTGGCCCTCATTCTACTAGTACTTCTTCCTGCAAGGTCAACAATAAGATCTGGCCAATGGTTATTTTACCATGTTCATCTTATTAATCTCTCAGCATCATTCCAAACATCAACACCTCTCTTTTCTTCAAATATAGTAATATAGCAACATCATGTCAGCACCTTCACATATTTCTTCTGCCTTCTTTAATGCTTGCACTTTAAAAATAAAGAACAGAAATTTATTTTCCCTATCATTTGTGGAGTCAAGGAAGATATTTCTTGTTGCATCTTCTACATGAAAATAAAACTGTTTTTTACTTATTGCCATTTTTTAAAATTTTCTCAATTTTTATTAATATTTTCCATGATTATAAAAAATATCCCATGGTAGTCCCCTCCCCCCCCACTTTCCCCTTTGAAATTCCATTCCCCATCATATCCCCTCCCCATCTCAATCTTTCTACTTACATATATACAATACCAACCTAATAAATGCCCTCTTCCCTTTCTTTCTCTTCCCTTTCTATCTCCTTTTTAACTTACTGGCTTCTGCTACTGAGTTTTTTCCTTCTCGCACAGAAGCCCAATCATCTGTAGCTAAGATCCACATATGAGGGAGAACATGTCTTATTGCCATTTTTATATAAATGTATAATGTATTTTGGTCATAATTTCATCCCATTACCCTTTCTTGATCCATGTCACCATCCCCAATTCTGTTGAACCACTTCTTCCCAACTAGTCTCTCTTCTACTTTGATGTCTTTTTTTAACCATCTGTGGGTGTGACACGCTGAGTTTAATTAGGGTTACCTTCATGAGTATGGGTCCTTCCTGTGCCTATATTACTGAAGAAGATGTCTTCAATTCTCCAATACACTACTAGCTACTCCTCCGGGAGGTGTGGTGAGCTCATTTTATCCTCCATCAGCCATGATGGAATGTTGATGGTCCTGGCATTGTGTGTCTTGCACAATTTATGACAGACACTGTGAGGCATACTATACCTGGGCAACAGTTTTCAAAAGCAATCTTCTATATAATTTGCCTCTTACATCCTTTCTGCCTCATCATGTACATTGTTACTTGCATTTTGGAAAGGGTGATAGAGATGCCTCAATTAGTGCTGAGCACTCCAGAGTCACCTATTCTCAGCATTATGAGTTATGTATCTTCACAGTATTGATCACTGTCTACAAAGAGACATAGTCCTTTAGCTAAAGGTGAGAATAGAACTAATATATGGGCATAGACAAAAATATTTCGAAGGTAATTTGCTGGACAAATGGCCAAACATTTAGCCAAACAACAGTAGTAGTTTTTCTTTTAGAGCCTATGATCTCCTCAGCCATAGGCTTTTGACTAGTTTTTTTATTTTTTTGTAATAGGCATGAATTATCCTACATATGTCAAATCTCAATCCAATCAGAGAGTAGTTGATTACCCTCCACATAACAATCCAACACAATTCTCCACAAAATAAAAAAAAATCTTTAAATTCATATGGAAGGACAAACAACCCCAGACAGACAAAACTGTCATCAACCCAAAGAATACTTCTGTATTTATCACCATACTGATTTCAAGTTATACTAGAGAGCCATAGCAGTAAAAGCAACATGGACTTGCACAAAACAGACACATAGACCCATGAATAAAATAAAAGATCCAGGGACATACTCACCTAACTAAATCTATGTGAGTTCTGACAAAGATACCAAAAATACCATTGGAATAAAAAGACAGCCTTAACAAATGTTTAAACTGGGTATCTAATAGTAGAAGAATAGAACCAGATCCCTCTCTCTCCCTGAACAAAAATCAAACACAACTGGATCAATGATCTTAATTTAAGACCGAAACTGTGAAACCTCTAGAGGAAAAAGTAGGGGGTAAAATCCAAGATAGTGGCACAAGGAAGGGTTTATGAATAGGGCTTAACTAAACTAGAAAAAAAGACAAACAGTAAACAAGTTGGTTCACATGAAATTAATAAAAGCTATTATACAGCAAAGGAAACTATCAAAAGAGTCATGAGGCAACATACAGAATTGGATAAAATTGTTGCCATCTGACAGAGGATTAATAGCTAGAACAAAAAACTCAATATCAAGAAAGCAAATAAGCCAATCAAAAAGTAGGCTATGGCACTGGATACATGGCTTAGTACCAAGTTTATCCAAACAGGCCGAATGATTGAATGGGTGCAATAATGACATGCCTGATCTGGGGGAAAGCAACTGCTCTCTAATTGGAATGGAGGCCCACTCTATGAGAGGGAATACATGCCTGGTACTGAAAACCTAATCAAAAGCCTATGTCAAGGAAGGTTATGAGCCTTAGAGGTATAAAGCCTGCTCTTGTCTGGATAAATGCATATATTATGTTCACCAAACTTCCCTGCAAGCACTACACTTAATGTTCATATTCATATACCAATGCTACTCTCACTTTTAGTTAGAGAAGCTTCTCTTTTCAGATGGTGATGACCACTTTGAACACCCAAAAGGCAACATAGTGCTGAGAAGAAGTGACAAAGGGGTTTCCAGTACTGAATCATCTCTATCACACCTTCCAAGGCTCAGAGTCCATTGTGACAGCCGTGGCAGAAAGAATGTAAGAGCCAAAGGAAGGGTACCACTTCTTATAGTGCAATTGTCCAGACAGAATGCCTCATAGCAATACCTTCACAAGACCCTTATAACAGGAGAAAAAGATGATGACATCCAAATAAAAGAGAGACTAACAGAGAGATGGAGGGGATATGATGGAGAGTGGAGTTGTGAAGGGGAAAGTGGGGGAGGGAAGGGAATTTTCATGGTTTATTGTCTATAAGTATAGAAGTGTTTAAGATGATTGCCTGCAAAGCCAACAGACCCAGGTTCAATTCTTCATGACCCAACAAGGCTCAGGAAATTTGGTGGAAGATGGGATAGAAAGATTTTAAAAGTCACAGCCATTCCTTCTCCCCAGTAGCTGATTGCTGCTCCCGCGATGCATAACTTACATGCAAATGGGGAACGTAATACCAGCAACCACACTGAGGAGGGCTCCCTGCAGAAAGCATGCAGGGAGGAAGGAATAGATGGTACCAACACATGATATATCCATATAAAGTATATTCTTATTAAAAAGGGGAAAAAAGTTTTAAACATCCTTAGCAGTGGGAAAAATGCAAATGCTTGCTCTTTGTGATATATTTTTCAGTCTATTGAAATAAGACTGCTTAGAGACATTTGCTTAGCTCCTAATACAACTATCCCAGTTATTAGTACTATTTATTATCTAGCCAAACATCCTATAGTTTCTATAACAGTAATCATAACTGTTCAATTGTTCTTGGCATATGTATAATCTGTCTTGCAGTACATATGAAACATTATGAATGTAGAGACCATTAATTCTATATTCATTGCTTTTCCTGCAGAACACAGCACAATGTTTGACACATCATATTTAATTGACTTGTTGAACAATGTGACAGATGGCTGGATGCTAATTGCTCCACAATCTTTTTTAGTAGTCTCACTTGAAAACCTATGCCAGTTTTCTGTCTCTGCAATGATTCTAGTATCTATCTCCTCCTTTGAATTCTTGTATCCACATTACTTGGTCAAGCCACAATCACCTCTTGCTTTAAAGATTTAATGAAACTGGTAACTGGCCATGTATTTTTCCCGGAGGATCTCCAATTCATTCTATTCCCAGAAGGTAGCATTATAAGCTTCTTTCAGTTCTAATTGTATAATTTTCTCATAAAGAACATGTCTCTACCTTTGTGTACAAAATTTCTTCTAAGCATTTCATCTTGGAAGTTGTGGGATTCAAATATTTGTATCTAACCTCTCCCACCTGTAAGTGATGATGGTATCCTTTGATTTCCCTACCTTTTTTTGTAGCTCATTTATAGAAATTCTATACCTCAATGTACTGTTACCATGGCATTATCTAGAAACAAGGAATACTGTGGATAGAACCATGGTATATTTCTAATCTCTAGTACTTACTACTGGTCTTGATTCAAAGAGAGGACTGTAAATACTTGTTTAATAAGTCATTGTGTGGCCCTCTTCTTAGAGTACTGTGTCCAATATAAAACAATATAAGATGAAAAGTACGGAGTACAACAAGGTAATGAAAGATTTTTAATTGTGCTGATGTTAATCTTTGCGCAAGTGATGCCCCTGGCATCTTTTCACAAACTGTTCAACTAAAAGGCCTTTTAATTGATTAAAAGATTCATGGCAAAAAAAAAATGTTTACACATGTAGCTTTTTTCCCTGAAATATGTTCAAGAACTAGCTGGGCGTGGTGGCACCCACCTTTAATCCCAGCACTCAGAAGGCAGAGGTACGTGTATTGTCATGAGTTCGAGGCCACCCTGAGATTTCATAGTGAATTCCAGGTCAGCCTGGGCTAGAGTGAGACCCTACCTTGAAAAACCAAAAAAAAAAAAAAAAAAAAAGATATAACAGAATTAAATCCTCTGACAACAAAGTTAACATATGAGACAAAAGGTGAAATGCCAATTCTGAACAATTCCAGCATTGCCTGGCTGCACATGGGTCCTAATCTTGACCCCCAAGCATGCCACTTGGGTTTTCCTCACCATTTCCAATACTCCTTCGCTTTACATTCTTGTCAGATTTGCAAAGAAGTTCAAATAGCTAGACATATAACTTTTAATTTTTAAAACAATTTTGCTTGTGTAATCCTGCATAGTATAATTTAAGTCTGTATTAGGAAGTAGTAAGTTATGTATGTTAATTTACTTAGCTTAGTAGTTGTCAATTCTTTTTAAAAATATTTTATTCTTTATTTATTTGAAAGAGAGCAATAGAAAGAGGGACGGAGAGAGAGAGAGGATGGGCATGCCAGATCCTGTAGCTAATACAAATGAACTCCAGATGCATCTGGCTTATGTGGAAGCTGGGGAATTGAACGTGGGTCCTTTGGCTTTGCAATCAAGCACCTTAACTGCTAAGCCATCTCTCCAGTCCAACCAATTATCAATTCTTTTAATAGATATGATTATATATATAACTTTATTTATGAGAGAGAGAGAAAGAGAGAGAATGGGCATGCTAGGGCCCCTAACCACTGCAAACAAACTCCAAATGCATGAGCCACCTTATTCATATGGTTTACATGGGTCCTGGTGAATTGAACTTGGGTGCTTTGGCTCCTATGGCTTTGCAGGCAAGTCCCTTAAATGCTAAGCCATCTCTCCAGCCCCAGTTGTCAAATCTTGATACACATTAAAGTGGTCTTGGGTGTTTCCAAATTTCAGATGGCCATGCTCCTTCCGAATAAAGTCCAGTCAAAGCATGGGATGGTTTTTAGAAATTACCCATATAAATCAAATTATTGTAAGTGTTGTGAACCATTGCAATGCATTTAAGATTGCTCTATTGTTTGAAGTTACTTAGAAGCAAAATAATTAAGACAGTTGTTCAGGAGGTTTGGTTTCATTCTATTTTTTTTTTCTTTATTAGTTAGTTTTGTATTCAGCAAATACAGTCAGTTTGGTACCATTATTAGGCTCATCCGTGACCTACACCCTCCCCATGGCCCCTCCTTGTTGAGGTATATGGGTCATGCATTGTGGAGTTAGCCCACAGTTATGGGTAAGATAAATGTCTCTGCATATCATGACCCAACATGTGACTCTGACATTCTTTCCGCCCCCTCTTCCACAAAATTTCCCTGAGCCATGTTGGGTTCATTTTTGGTCTGCTTCAGTGATGTGGTGTTGGGGGCCCCTGAGGCTCTGGCTCTCTGATTTGGTAGGAGTTGATTTTTCTCTGTGTTGATCTCCTTCCCTCTTGTGCTGGTATCCGGTTCATCAGGAAAACAGCCCCCTTGCTTGTTTCTCCAATTTTTCTTAGTTTCAGCCGGGGCCCTTTTGAGGTATACATTGTTTGTTTTCCTCTCATGAAGCTGTAAGCTTGACATGTGAGGGCTCCATGCTCAACACTTACAGTGAATGCCAGTGAGACTCCACACTGACTGAATATCAATTAGTATTCCACTGGGCACAAGATCTTCTAGTTGTATTTTTTAAACGTTAGGAGAGGATTGACATGCCATGTGTAATCTCTATCAATCATGGTCTAAGGTCTGAGTAAACAAAATGCATGACTGACATTTAGATACTTCCTGCTTTATCCCTGGCTATCTTTTTATCTTCTATTTTCATCTTATACCATGCCTGATTCCCCCTAATTCCCTTTCCAGCTTATGTTCTAATCATACTGAACTGTGATACAATCCTTTTAAGCTCAATAATACGCAGCCTTTTATGTATCCAGACACATGCTGGGTTTTTTTTTCCTGTATAGAATTTCTTCCAGTTATCTGCCCAAAAAATTCCTAATCATTTTTTTTTCATACCAAATGGTCTTAATGTTACAGACTGAAGCTAGTAAGTTAAATATGTACATGTGCATATGCTATGAGCATTTTGTTACAAAGACATGATATATTTCACATATTTAAAAGGGGCTGTGACTGGGTAAATATTAAAATCCATTTTCTAAGTTATAATCAAATGTGACACATTGGAGGTGTGTTGAGGCTGCCATGCTTCTAACGGAACCAACCAAGCTTATTGCCACAGATAATCTGTCCTAGGTTTCTATAGTACTTTCATATTCCTCTGCCATTTTTGTACTTGTCTCAGTTTGGCCTGACATTTCACTGGAGGAAGAGCAGTGTCTTTTTTTTTGTGTGTGTGTGTTTTGTATTGTTTTATTTTGTTTTTGAGGCAAGTACAACAAGCTGGCTATTTTTCTATGTGAAAGACAGACAGCAACACACACACACACACACACAGAGAGAGAGAGAGAGAGAGAGAGAGAGAGAGAGATGATAGGAGAGAGGGAGGGAGGATTGGTGATTGGTGCACCAGAGCCTCCAGCCACTGCAGTTGAACTCCAAACATATGTGTCCACTTGTAAGCATGTGCAACCTTGTGCACTTGTGTCACTTTGTGCATCTGGCTTATGTGGGAACTGAAGAGTTGAACATGAATCTTTAGGCTTTGCAGGCAAGTACCTTAGCCACTAAGCCATCTCCTCAACCCCTTTTCATGTTTTAGACCAGTGCTTAACAATGATTTGTTCATTGTATTTAGGTCTGGGGAATTTTAAATCTTAGGTCAAATTGTGTGGAATTTAATGTTTTCTGTATACTGAAGTTGTAGAGGAAGCAGTGCTTCAAACTTTAAGTCACATAATTCAAATTTTGATCAGTTGTTTTCCCTTTTCAGGTCACATTGTAAACATTAAGAAATACAAAAAGAAGGCTAGATGTATTCACTCATGTTTGTAATCCCAGCATTCAACAGGCAGAGACAGTAAGATTACTGTGAGTTTAAGGATAGCCTGGATTGCAGTATGAGGATCCATCTAAGAGATCAAAACAAAGCAAAAAATAAAAACATATTTTTTCTCAATAAAATATCAAGATATTGAGGTGTGAAAGGATGTGTGTATATGTGTGCACACACACAACCAGAATTAACATGGCAATCTTCTTTTACAATAAGCTTTTCTCCAGCATTTAAAATTATTTGAGTTACAGAAACACAGTAGACAAATTGTCATGAAGTTTTTTTGAATCTCAGAAATTAAGGAAGTTTATTTTTGGATGATAAGGCTAGAACCAAGAAAAACAGATGAAAATAGACTCATGTCCTTTTATGTAACTGAAATTTCCTAGCACTGGTAACAAAAGAAAATTGTACAAGTTTCCATAGGGGAAAATAGGTCAACTCCAAAGATGCAAAAATCAGATGCCTTAATCATTTTCAATATCATCAGTATATACTAGAGGGCAATGGAGTGATGCTTTGAAAACTATGAAAGAAAATGATTTCTAACATAAGTTTCTGTACTTACACAGACATAACCAAATATGTAGTATAAAACATTTTCAGGTATACAAAAATCTCAAAAATCTACCTCCCTTTGCACCTCTCTTTAGGATACTAGTAGAGTTTTCTCTACCTAAAAGAAGCCATAAATAATAGGAGACACAATATAGGAGAGAGGTAAATGGAGTACTTAAAAGAAATGGCAAAAAGAGTCCCTGGTAAATAAATGTGAAATAGCCATAGAAGGTGACCAGTCATGAGCGTTGCAAATAAGTGACTTCTATAAGTGTGTTCTTTAACATGATACCATTGTCAGAACAATTGAAGTAAATTAATAAAAGTCTGGGCAGGAGATTTAGATTGGTAATGAAGAATGTTGAATTGGATTTATGATAATTTAAACAAAATTAAGTTGTAATTAGATAAACTATATTTTACATGCTACAGTCCAGGCTAGCCTTAAAATCACAGCATTTACACTGTCTCAGCCTGTTTAATTCTAGGACTATAGGCATGAGTAAATACATATGACCTTCATCCATGGTTCCCTCAGACAGATTAAATAATGGAAATCGTCTAGAAAGAACCTTTGAAAGACTTTGTATTAGCGTCTTCAGGCTGTCGTACACAATATCATTTGTTAGGTGATGTAAATAACAGACTTATTTTCTTGCTGTTCTGCAGGCAGAAAATTCACCATCAAAGTGCCCATATATTCAGTGTCCATGGAAGGCTCTATCTGTAGCTTCTAGATGGCCACTTTCTCAATGAGACCAGTTCATGCACAAAATAGGGTGAGAAAAGAGAGAAAGAGAGTGTAAGAGATAGAAAGATCAATTTTAATGGGTTCTCCCATGACACTGCATCAACTGGGAGAGTTATGTTGTAAATATATGAATTTGGGGGAGATAGAAACGTTCAGCCAATAATTGATATCTATTATCTCTGTCTGTTCCAGTGACTGTTAATGTCCTCGCCCATTTAGATGACAGTCGAAAATGCCATACACTGCATAGATCATAAAGAATAGTAGCTCTTCCTCTCCTTTCCCTAATGAGCGAAATGGCAATTAGAGGTTGCTGAGGAGAGGAAGTTGCTTCCTTCTGAGGCATAGTCATCAGCAAGAGAGGAGAAGTATGAGTAAAGTGAGACTGATGGGGGATAGGGAGTGTAATATGGGGTGAAGGTGGTCAAAATGTAACACATAACTATGAACATGTTCAAAAAATTCAATAAATCATATTTTTAAATTACCATTTCTATTGCTTATATTATTTGTCAGTTTTTTCCCCTTGGACAAGCCTGTTTTGTCAATTTTCCCTTTTCCACTAAAGTTTATTTATTTATTATGGTGAGATCAATGTTGGTTAATCTTGGCTAGCTAGTATTCATGCTACTGTACTTCATACAAAACTCAACACATTTTAGTGGTTTTATTTTTTTTTTAATGAGGTGAGAAGCAGATGTGAGGTAAAGAGAAGGAGGCAGACAAAGAGAGAAAGAAACAGACAGACACACAGAGAGATTAGAATTACTTTTTCAAATGACCACATATTTGTTTATATCAAGTTTGCTATCACTCTTTTGCCAACACTAATCACATAAACTGAGAAAGACAATATCCTGAAGGTATTGATATAAAAATTTATAGAAGGTTCTCATCATTCTACCAGTCAATGCATTACAGCTCATTTTATTATACAGAGAAGAAAAATTTCAAAATGTCTCCTAGTTTTTCCTTTAGTTGAAATGTTAACTGACATGCTAAACTTTTTGTTTTGTGTGTTATATGTCTCTTATCTTTGTTACTTTTAAGATTCCCTTGACACATACTTTTTTTTTATTTTACAGAATATGTCTAGAAATGTGTAGTAGTTTGAATTAGGTGCTCCCTGCAAACACATGTGTTATGAATGCTTGATCTCCAGCTGATAGTAGTTTGGGAATTGGACCCTTACTGTAGGAAGGTTGTTGTTGTGCACAGGCATATGGATATTATAGCCAGGCAGTATATAACTTGCCAGTGTTTGGCATACTCTCCTGCTGTTGTTGGCCACCTGATGTTGGCCATGAGGTGATATCCACCCTCTGCTCATGCCATCATCTTCCTCTGCCATCACTGTGCTTCCCGTCTAGCCTGTAAGCCAAAATAAACCCTTTCCTCCCACAAGCTGCTTTGGTCTGGTACTTTCTGCCAGCATCCCAAAGCTGACAGCACAAAAATGGCTTAATTTTTATGAACACAAATTGAGGTTTGCCATTTTGAAAATGAGGATTTGTATTTTCCATTCTTTCTGACTAATACTGAATAATTTTCTGTGTGAGTTACTTTTGTATAGCTGTGAACCAAATATCTGAACAACTTAAAAGGAGAGGTAATTTATTTCGACTCACTGTTTCAAGGGTTCATGGTGTCATCATTTGGCTATGTTTTGCTGAGCCAGCTGTGAGGCAGAGCTTCATCACTGCTGGAGTATGTGAAGGAAGAGGACCTTCGACTCCTCACAGACAGGAAGCAGGGCAAGAAGCAGCAATTGGGGTCATACATAAACTGCCAGAAAAATCAAAGCTCCCAAAATAGTGCCACCAGCTGGGGATAAAGTGATTAACACTTGATCCTCTGTGGGACATTTCGGACTCAAACCATAACATTAACTTTAAAAATAGCTTTTTAATTATCTTCCAGAACCTTTCAATTTTCTTCCCAGAAGTAATATTTGAAGATGACTGGAAGTTCTCACCTTATTCCTTATATCTTTTACCCATTCTTTCCTGTTTTGGCTTTCACTATTACTTTAAGAATCATTCTGATTGTTTTTCTTTAGATATGTCTGCTCTAAATTGCTTTCACCAGCTAAATCTAGAAAGACATGGAAATTCAATTAATATTTTGTTTTTAGTTGATATTGTGTAGATCTGGATATTGTAAATCCAATTAATTAAACAGTTGCCAAACTTTCTTAATTTGCAAATAACCACATGCTACAAATTTTTGTAATTATTTTAACCTCAACTTCTTAAACTGTGGGCACTATTCCATATGTACTCTCACAAATGCATATGGAGACTGTGGAAAATTTGTCTGGATAAGGTTTCTAATCATCCAAAACCAAAAATTCATTTGAAATCATATGGAGAAGGAATACATGACATTTCAGCCAGAACGAGCTCATGTTACATTGCAGGTCTTCACTTCAACCTGGCTATAAACACACAGTGTTCACACTCTGCATTTCACATGCCAATATGCCATGAAATTGCCAATGATTGATGGCTAAAAAAGCTCATGCCATATTCAAAATTATTGCATGTTGTGAGTTGCAATATTTTTATTGTACATATAAAATTTTATGCTTTTATAGAAACACCATAAAATGATTATAGAAAATAAGACTTTTAATATATTACTATTGTCATTCTTCAACATCTAAGTATCAAATTTCTGTGTATTTGAGTTGTATCATTTTAGAATTTTTTGTTTGAAAAAATACTGTTTGAATTACTAACTGATGTTTTATATAAAATGAATTTTGCTTGAGGATTAGTACAGAATTTCCAACTACACTGTAATCACATTACCCATATACTGCTGCCATTTTATACTATTTATTCATGCAAAATGATCATGACAGCATTAATAATTACATTAAGTCTAAAAAAATTTGAAGATGTAGCCTCAAACATGAAGACAAAATCTTATGTACATTCAATCATTAGCGTGATAATTTTTCTTACTAGTCATCAATATATTGTGCAATTATATACATATTAAAGAATTGTTTTAAAATAAATTTCTTTATGACTTATTATCAGTAAGTATTTCATTGTTATAATTATATATATATACTTTTATATTTAGAGTCAAGCAAAATTTCTTGGGTGAAGAGGACAGTGGAAAAAGTTGAAGTATCTGTGCTTTAAAGATATCTTTTAAAACTATTTTATTGTTGGTTTTTATACATGTCCATCAGGTATTTTGGTCACAATCCCCTCCTATTTCTTTGTCTTTTCACCTGTCCCTGGTACTCCTTTCCTAAAACCATCTTCCCCTCTTTCTGTATAACCAGTCCCTGTCCTTCTATGTTGATGTCATTTTTTGGCCTTTCTTCATTATCCATGACAACATGTTGAAGAGTCCACTTTAAAAAATGTTTTATCTGTATGATTTGTTCTATTTATGCACTACATGTGTCTATTCATAACCATAAGCATAGTTTAATTTGTTTCTCTGTGAATTTTAACATGGACCTATTTTTCTTAGGAGTGTCTACTATGTAGGGTATATTCCGATATGAGATAGCTTTCAAATGTCAGTAGTATTTTTTATTTATTATTTTTGTTATTATAATTTTATTTTTCTTATCCTTTATGCATATAATAGGTTCTATATATTTACATTCCTCATAAAATTACTACAATTAATCCTTAAGATTTTGCTTTTAAATTTAAATAGTTCTGTAATAATCTATACTTTTTTCATTACTGAAAACTTTTACATACAAGCTTCAGTGCTAGGAATTCAGGAATAATTTTACTTGCAAACTCATTGTTTTAGTCAGCTTCTCATTTCTAGGACAAGCATCCAACCACACACAAAGGTGGAAAGGAGGAAAGGTGCTGGACTCAGATCCACTTCCAAACATACCTTAGGATTGGACACTAAGATCCACCTCTCGTGATATGACTCGTGATATGAGCCTGCTAGAGGCTCAATTAGGAAGTTTAATTAAAAAAAAATGAGGAGGGTCCCCTCAGAAGGGGGGACAGGGAGGAGGCTAACGACGGTAGCAACATGTGCTATTTACACACTGAGTATGTACATAACTGATAAAGAAAAATAAATAAATAAATGAATAAATAAATAAATGATTGAGTATATGGGGTCATACTTTCAAACTATTGCAATCCAATTATGAAACAGCACACATATTAACAGGATGAATCAATGTCCTTTTAATTTTTTTTGCTTTTCTTCAGTTCAAAATCCTACACTGATCCAGGAACAACAGAAGAATTATATTTTTTAATAGTTATGGTCATACTCAGTATGTAAGCAGCACATGTTGGTACCATCCTTTCCTTCATCCCTGGCCCCCTCCAAAGGGACCCTCCTCATTAGGGATGCAGGCCATCCCCATGGGGATTGTGGGTGGTGCATTGTAGGGACAGCTGTCATTTATGGGGGAGAGGCAATGTCTCTGTGTAATGTCCCAACCGTGGCTCTAACAATCTTTCTGCCCCTTGACTGTGAAATTTCCTGAGCCATGTTGGGTGCATTTTAAGTGTACTTCAGTGATGGGCTCTTAGGAGCCTCTGGGAATCTGGCTTGGTAGGAGTTGAGTGTCCTTGGTGTCTATCTCCTTCACATTTGTGCTGATATCAGGTTCACCAAGATAGCAGCACTCTTGCTCATTTCCCCAATTCCTCTGTGGTTTCAGCTGGAGCCCCAGTGAAGTGTGATGGGTCCTTCATCTCCTCAAGTCCCACTTACATCTGAAAAGGAGAAGCAGATTCTCTAACTGAGAGTGAGGTCAGCACAGGTTAAATGGGGTAACCATTATTAGTTTACAGAGAATTGAATAGGTGTAGACCCTCTTGTAGCCCAAGATTAGTGGGAGCTTGATATTGTACAGCAATCTCATTATCTGGGTCTTCATTAAGTCAATTGATGGCTTGGACTCAGCTAATTTTATTTTTCTTTAACTGACAAGAAATTGTATTTTAGATTTTGCTACACTAATTCATTGTGTCTGAAAAGTCTTAGTTTTTATGGTCATAGTGACAATTTTGAAATGCCATATAAACACCATAATTACTTATGGGAGGAAAGAGTTTGTTTCAGTTTCCAGTAGACATTTCATCATGGCAGGGGAAATTATGGCAGAGCAAATATTGGACATGGCATATCATATCATTGGGGTGGTAGCAAGCAGAGTGAGCTACTTAGCTTAACACTCAATAGAACTTCACTAGTTAACCTCAAGGCCCACCTCCATTGAAACATCTCCTCCAGCCAGGCTCTATCTCCCAAAGACTCCATCAACTAGGAATTGAGTATGAGGCTTAGTAACAAAGATATACAACTGTGTGGGGCATTTCTCATTCAAACCCCTACTACATATACTTTAATTCTTTCTATTATTGTCTTAGATTATATTATCAAAATAAGATTAAAATAAAAATACATATTATGAATTTTTTTTTATTTTTCGAGGTAGGGTCTCACTCTAGCCCAGGCTGACCTGGAATTCACTATGGCGTCTCAGGGTGGCCTCAAACTTATGGCGATCCTCCTACCTCTGCCTCCCAAGTTCTGGGATTAAAGGTGTGTGCCACAACGCCCAGCTCATATTATGAATTTTGATGCATGTTCTTTGATACTGAGATTTTTTTCAATCCATAAATGGTATCTAAATATGTTTTGTACTTTCTCAATTTTTTTTTCCCATTCAGAAATAACTGGAGGGCTGGAGAGATGGCTTAGCGGTTAAGCGCTTGCCTGTGAAGCCTAAGGACTCCGGTTCAAGGCTCGATTCCCCAGGACCCACATTAGCCAGATGCACAAGGGGGCACACACATCTGGAGTTCGTTTGCAGTGGCTGGAAGCCCTGGCGTGCCCATTCTCTCTCTCTCTCTCTCTCTCTCTATCTGCCCCTCTCTCTCTCTGTCACTCTCAAACAAATAAATAAAAATGAACAAAAAAATAAAAATTAAAAAAAAGAAATAACTGGAAATATTCTGGTGTATTTTCTGCCTTCCCATCTCTCTTTTTTTTTATGGAGGAAGGGATATTTTTTTGAAGTTTACAGACCCAGGGGAAGTTCCATAATGGCAGAAGAAGCTGCCTGTTTTCACAGGACCAGACACAGAGAGAGAGAGAAAAGCACAAGCCTAAAAGCCAAAAGCCACACAGCACAGCACACTGCAGGAACTCCAGGTAGTACACTTGGCATACTTCAGATGCAATCTCAAACCCACCACCACACCTTAAGATCTGCGCAGTGAAACCGCCTCCAGCCAGGTGGCTGCAGATGCAAACTACAAAGTGATAAACAGTGAATATATGTGGGGCCATCTATTCCAATTACCACATTCTGCCCTGGCCCCCAGTAGATTCATAACCATCACATATTGTAAATTGTACTCAGTTCTATTTCAAAGGTCCCCACAGTCTTGACCAATTTAAGATAGTAAGTCCTGTAAAATCAAACAAGTTAAATACTTTCAACATATAAAGGCAAAGAGTAAACAGTTTCAACTGGTATAAGGCATAGCAGAGAGACTAAAACACAATGCAAACTCAACCACCATCAAACAAATATCAAACTTTTGCAGTTCAAATTCAATACAACCAGAGACTGAAAGTCTCCAGATTCTCCAACTCTACCTGTTAGGTCAGGACAAAATGGAGTTACAGCAGGAGAGCAACAGAGATAAGGAAGTGGGTCATCCACATTCCTCAAGAAATTGCACAGCCATTATCCCTTCCCTGCCTAACAAATGCCCCAGGTCTAGATTTACTGCCCCCTTATCTCTCACCAGGTCACTTCTGGTTTCACCCTATGGCTAATGTAACCAACAAAGAAATCCCTTCCTCATCTTCCCCCAACTGAAGAGTCTATGAAGCTCACTATCTGTAACCCCAAACTGACTGCTCTTCTCTTGAGAGTCAGTCCTGGCAGCTTGTGTTTTTTCCGAATAAAAACTTCCATCTTTGCCTCAGAGTGCTGTCTGTGGCCATGGTCACTCCTTAACCTTACACCACTCTTCCAGCTGGGCAGAGTAGCCAGGGAGTGGTTCCAGACTAGGCCAACAGTGCACTCTGTGGTAGCCCTTGCATAGTCCTGGTAAATCTAAATCATCTTCAGGTCTTCATGCAAACTACGGTCCATCTTCCAAAGGCTCTTTTAGCCTATCAGGGTATCAGGCCCTGCCTCATGTTGCATCTCAGCAGTGGATCCTGGAACCGTGTGCAATTCATGACCACTCCTCACATTTTTCATGCTTCTGAAACCAATACCAGGTGTGCAGGACACAGCCATATTCTTAATTCAGGGAAATAACTGGAAATATTCCCCAATTAGACATATTAAAACATTTGGTTTTTCTTGAATGGGCCATGCTCTGGCTTTCCCTCCTGAGCATTTCTGAGTATTCTGGGAGTACCTCTTGATATACTTGTCTCCTAATTTCTCAATTGCTTTTTTATTAATCTGTCAATGTTTTTCTATCTTTTGCCATCTCCCGAGAGACTCCATCCCAAAACTCCTGAAGGTGATTAACTCTTATCTCTGTCTCAAATATTTCTTCTTGCATGTTACCTTGTCAGTTATTACATATGTGTTATTTGTGTTCTTATAGTAGTTTAGTAGTTTTCTGTTCATTTATTCCTTTCATATTGACCTATAATGATTTACCACTCCTCACCTAGGAGCTTCTCATAACTCATCTTTTATCCCTTAACAGCTATTGTGGGAGCATTTATAGAATATGTGTTATTTCACTAGGCCCTTTTTGAACAGTGGCTCCATTGATTCCTCTACTACTTGGAAGGTCGATAGTATAGAAAAAAGAACTTTTGGATCTGAGAAATAAAGCAACCTGTTGTTATTAAATAGTTATGAAGGCATGGAGGTAAATTTTAAACCAATGTCTTACTGGCTCATTAAGTCAGACTTGAGTAGGTAAAGTCATTTATGTTCTTAGTGAGGGGTAATCCTAAGGACTATTTATGTCATCAGTGTGATTTTCAGTCTGAGAAATGTAAACAACTGTTTCTCAGTTGGTGCTGTGGGCCATGGCGAAAAACTCTGGAGCGTTGCAGACTGGTCAAAGGCACTCTAAGAAAATTAAAAATAGTGAACCCTTTTTACACCTCAAGATATATCCTGCAAACTAATTCTGAGTCTCCTTCAGGTTTCACATTTTTTTGTTTTTCAAACATGCATTGTATCCACACACTTTTAAGAACATGAAAGGCACTGAGCTGGGTAAAATTGATTTGTGTTTTTTTAATGCTTGGAAAAGTTAATGCTTTTGTATTCAAACCTCCAATTCTTGAGTGAATGTGTGAGGTCCATCTATTTAGAATACTTGATTTAATGATTACAGAATGAAGAATTAAATTAATTTCTGGATTATCTTGTCCAAAAAATGGCATGTTTATTTTGGTAAAGTCTAATATACTGCTTGACTTCTCATTCCCAATGTATATATTTCTGAACTAGTCTCATTTATTGAATATTTCTAATTCCACAACACTTGAGAGGGAATTAGTGCTTATGGTTGGAACAATAGATCAGGTGTGTGAAATCTTTTGATCATGTGACAAAGCATTGCCATCTATAAAATTCATGCTGGAGAATTGTATAATAAAGTTTTAAAAAGGTCCCATAATATTTTAAACAAATTTATGAATTTTTGGGGGCTGAATTCATAGCTATCCTTGGCTATATGTGGGTACGTGCGGCCCACAGGTCACAGCTTGTACATACATGGTACATCATAATTTTACTGGCCAAAATATTTATCTATTCTACCTTTTTCAAGTGCTACAGTCCAACTCATTTTTGGAATTGCTTTTGTTTATATGTCTACTACCTTTCTTTCGTTTTCCCTAAACTTAACCATTCCCCATGATATATAATGCAGATGAGAGAGAGGGGTGGGTGTTTTTCCTATATACTTTTCTTCTCCATATGGTTATCATTATCCTTTGCTTTTTTGGTCCTCAATTTTAGGAAAAATTTCCTAGGCCCAACTAGATCCAGCTATGTAGTAGTTTGAAATATGGACAAATAGAGGCCTTTTAGCTGGAGTTTTCCTCTATGGGAAAATCTAAGACCTGAAGTGTTAATCACAAAATTGTATTCAGAATGAAATGGTAGAAAAATTTTTAATGTCATGAGGACATAACAAGTTCATTTTACTTACCAAGCTTCAGGACATATGGATCCTTGCTTTCAGGATATATATTTGAGGGCTGCCAACATATATATTAAACATCTATCAACAAAATACAGAGAAATTAAAATTTTCTTGAATTCTTATTCTACATGTAGCTAATGAAGTATATTTATGATATTTTCTCATTTATAATTTTATGAATTTAAAAATTTCCAAAGTTTAAATTATATATTCTTAATTTTGAATTATATTTTTATATTATTTTTTCTTGTGGATACACAATTTTCCCAGCATCCTTTATTAAATAGCTATATGTTTCCAATCAATGTTCTTTTTAAGACATTTATCATAATCAGTTGGGCAGAGAGGCATGGGATTATTTTTTCAACTGAAGAATGAAATAAAAATGTGGCCAGAGTAGATAGTGCAAGAGAGAAATTCCAGATATTCAGGAAGATGAGTCAGGTGGAGGATCCTAGCTTACTGTTAGATAAGTTTTACCACAAAAAAAGAAAATGTATAATTACATACACTGGAAGGATATTAAATCATAAGAGGTGAAATCTTGATATTTATACAATATATATGGAACTAAATATCATGCTATTAATTAAAATCCACAGAAAGATAAGCAACACATTATCTTGTATACTAAATATTGAACATACTGATTTCATAGAAGTTGAACATTGTACAGTGTTTATCTGAGCTTGGGTTGACTAGGAAATTGCGCATGGAAAGTTTGACCAATGTTATTATAGTTGCCTTCTTTCTCCTTACTGGAAAAAAAGGTGTGATCCAAGGAAGTTTATAGGAGGAATGGCTTTATATAAGTCTTATAGTTTCAAGGGACAGTTGGTCATGGTGGAGAAAGTGTGGCAGATCAGACAAGTGGCACACATCTTCATTTATCAGCAGCAGGGCAGCAGCAGCAAAGACAGAGCTAGCTAATGAACACCCAGTAAGGATGAACTAATAAATTTCAAGGTTTCCCCTCATGACAAACCTCTGCTAACAAAGCTACAGTTCCCAAAGGCACTGCCAACTAGTGATTAAGTATGAGACTTAATCACAAACACATGAAGGTATGGGGGACATTGCACATTCAAGCAACTAATATAGTACTTATTGGGGGTTGCCTGAAAACCTTAAGAATGATATATACAGGCAGATATATTAATAAATCTTGTTGTGTTATTGAAACAATAGGTCACGATAGATAGGAATTATCTGTGATATATTTCAAAGAGTTATAAGAACAAATTTTGAATATTTTCATTATAAGTAAATGATTGAAGTTTGAAATGTAAATTCATTTCTCTTGATTTGTACATTATATAACACATGCATGTATTTTGAAATATCACAACATTCCTAATATGCAAAGTTTTTATGTAATAGTTAAAAATAACTTAAAATGAAAGTTCATAGCAAGATACTATAAATTCAAAAGCATGCATATATTGAAAATAAAAGAGTAAAAATGCATGTCACATAACTATGAACTAAGAAAACAAGATTAGGGCTAGAGATATGGCTTAGAGGTTAAGGCACTTGCATGCAAAGCCAAAGTTACTCCCACTTGATACCCTAGTACCCACACGAGCTAGATGCACAAGGTGGCACATGTATCTGGAGTTGTTTGCAGTGGCTGGAAGCCCTGAGGCACCCATTCTCTCCCTCTGTCTTTCTCTTCTCTCTTTCTCAAAATAAGTAAGTAACAAAATAAAATAAATATTTTTCAAACAAAAGAATATATATTAATGAGATACAAATTTGACGTCAAATAGATAAAATTTCTAAATATGATGGATATTACACAGTGAGAAATTATTCAATCATTAAGGAAGAAAAGTATGTATACCAAGAAAGAGAATATTAAATACATGAAGCAAAAACTGATATATAAGACAAATAGAAGAATTCTCAATATTAATTGTGACTTTAAAATACCTTTATAATCAACTGATAGGGGAAATAGACATAAATTCAGCAAGCATGCTACAAAACCATCTACTAAATAATAACAAAATACAGCTTTCAAATGTGCATGGTATATCCTTAAAGGCTGGTTATATTATAAGCCATGAAACAAATCTTAAATAACTTAAAATAGTTCAAATATACATTATGTTATCTGAGTGTAATGAAACCAATAACTAAGAGATAATAGCAAGAAAAAAGTTATAGTTCAAACAACATACTTCTAAATAATCCATAAGTGAAAGAAGGAGTCTCACAAGAAATGTTAAAAATGTAGAACTGGGAGGTCTAGTAGTGTAGTCTGTTAACACATGGTACTTGAAAAATGTAGTTCCGAAAAGGTGTAAGGTGGAGGGAAAGGATGGTACCAACATATGTTGTTTACATACTAAATATGCCTGTATCTAATATAACTAAATTTACAAAATAAAAATGGAGAGATGGCACAGTAGTTAAAGGTAATTTCTTATAAAGCCTGATGACCTTGGTTCAATTCTCCATTACCCACGTACATCCACATTCATAAAATGATGCATATGTCTGGAGTTTGTTTGAAGTGTCTCAAAAACCTTCCACTGTGTATGAATACCTCATTTTCCTTATCCTTTCTTATGTTCTTGGACATCTAGGCTAATTTTAAATTGATAGCACATGTATTTATTTATATAATATTTTTAACAAATTCTGAAACAAAATTCTTTACCCTACTACAAGACAAAAATCTTCTAATATTCAATAAGCAATTGGATTTCCACACCCTCTTTGAAATACAAACAGAATCTAAGTTTGCTGCTGTATAATAAGTAGAGTAATAAAACAAATCTTTCCATATTGAAGCAAGGAACACTTTCCAGTTCCAACATGATGTAATGAGCTGCTTCTCACCCTTCCTACATAACATGTGGGATATTTTGGGGATCCAGAACTACAGAGGGTTTAAGTTAGTCCCCATCTTTTTCCTGTTTTGTGATTTCAGTACCTCATACCGAATGTATTGGTATTAATTTTGGTTCCTCAACCTCATATGTTGAAGACTTATGCTTATTTACCTCAGAGTATGACTCTGTGAAGAAATAGGTCCTTTGAAAAGCCAAGGAAGACAAAATAAATTTATCTGAGTGGTTTCTAATCTAATATAACTGGTGTCATGCTAAGAAGAGTTTAGTACAGAGATATCTGAAGCCATAGAGAGGTGGTGGCCTTATATAAGCCAAATAAAGAAATTAGAAGAAACCAGCTCAAATTATATTTTGATCTTGGACTTGTAGTGTCCAGAAAGGAAATTGATTTTGGTTGCTGAGTTCACCTATTCTATGATAACTTGTTACTGCAACTCTGATAAATTAATTCACTCATTCAATATTTCTTTATAATTTCTAGCACACAGTTATTTATTATAATCTTACCTATGTCATCATTTCTATGTGCTTAAAGGACATGGGTGAATGTTTTTGAACTTGATCACCCAGCATATTTTGTCATAATTTTAGCCTCATTGTTTAAGTTTTAACACAGACATTTAGCATAACATTTGGGCAAGATGGTGTAATTACATTTTCCTTGTAGGAACATTTAGAAGGCACATCATAGGATGGCCATTTTCCCCATTTATCTAATACAATCAATTATGTTCATATTTTTTTTTCTGGACAGTCGGGGTCTAGGTTCTGTCATAGCTGCAAATATTATTAATTGGGTAAGTCATATAAGTGAATTTGGCATGTTTTCCTTCTTCTCTGTCATGCTGGTTTCTTTAGAATATTACAAATATGGATTTGACTGAAAATTGTATCCAGTATATTTAAGGTCTCATAGATGGAAATAACATTTCCTGGGGACATTATTTTAGTCTTCTTTTGAAAAGTGCTAAGCATAACTTATCAGCAGCTCTAAAGCCCATCAATTTCCATTATTTGCTAAAAAAATCTACATTTAATAAAAATCACACTTGATAATGGCAGGCATTGGAAGAGCCAGAATATTCCAGAGACCACAAGCTTCATTTCCTTTCATACTTTTGTATTTAGATCAGTGGTTATTGGTGTATTGAGTTATCTAATACTAATAACTTAGGAGCTGAAGGGGAAACAGACCCCTTACTGTTTAACAGTAGTCATTGTCTGGTAATCACAAAATGATTTCTGGGTCAGTTGTGTGTCCTCAAGGTAAGAACAAAATGCCAGGTCTAATAATGGTGCAATAGAATACTTTAATACAGATAAGATCTATAATATACTCAGAACTACTTATATGAAAATGTTCAGCAGATTTTCTTTCATGCCAACTCCCACCTAAACTAAATGCCTATGGCATGTATTCATTCAAAAAGTAAACTGAGTTCCACTAATGATGGTGGTAAATGTAAAATTTGTTCTCCATTAAGATATGTACTCTTAAGCAATTGGATTATGAAAATGTGTATAAGACTGACGATACACTAAATAGAGACTTTATCTTTGAGGAAGTTCAATTATAATTCTCCTATCAATGCAGCTCAAGTTCCCAAACTAATTTCAGTTAGAAATCTCATCTGAGAATGAACGTGTCAAAAAGATGGATATGTTTTACTTCCCTTTTCATCAATAGTTACTGTGGATAATTGCAGTTTAATAAGAATTTTTCCTTCAGTTTTTTTACACAATTAAGTGGGTTTAAAACTAAAAGAAAAGGAGCTTCTTCTTTAGAGTATATTTTCTATTAGTCAATTGTGGATTTAAGAAGGTAACAGTAGGGTATAAGCAGCCAACTGACAAGCATTTGAGACCTCTAGTTTTCCCATTTAAGTGCTAGAGGGATAATGGATAAGGAAGTCCTGGAAAGAAAAAGTTCCCAAACACCTATTGAACACCTATGCTTGTCTAAAACAGTTACTTCCATGTAGAACAAATGTATCATGTTGGAGATGATAATGTGCCCAGTGTGTTTAATCCCATGTTAATGACTATCTATAGAAATGTGATTTATACAACTAGAATAAGAGAAAATTTGTAAGATTTCATTCTCTAATATATATATATATTTGGTACCATATATCATTCAATCAAAGGAAATATATCTTACTTGAAATTTTCACTTTTAAATTTTTTTGTTTGTTTGTTTATTAATTTGAGAGCGACAGAGAGAAGGAGGCAGAGAGAGAGAGAGAGAGAGAGAGAGAGAGAGAAAGAAAGAAAGAATGGGCATGCCAGAACTTTCAGCCTCTGTAAACGAACCCCAGATGTGTGCGCCCCCTTGTGCATCTGGCTAACGTGGGTCCTGGGAAATTGAGCCTCGAACCAGGGTCCTTGGGCTTCACAGGCAAGTGCTTAACCGCTAAGCCATCTCTCCAGCCCCAAAATTCTCACTCTTAAAAATCATAAAGTTTCATACATTTTGTTTTTCAACAAATATTTCTTGAATGCCCACTGTGTGTCAAGTATTATCCTAGACACTGATGATATCACACAAAGATAACAAATACAAATCATATATGTAATAATTGGAAGAAATGTATAATAAGCAAGACACACACACACACACACACACACACACATATATATATATATATCTCAGTATAAATGCTGTATAATGCTGCTTAGGTAAGGTCCAAATTTAGATAAAGTGGTGAAAGAAATAGCAATAAGGCAATTATTTCAGTAAAAGTTTGAATGAAGTTAGGGAATGAAGCATAGCACTATCTGAACAAGATTTTCAGCAGATTAAACAGCACTTTACAAAGATGTTGAAAAGGTATAGGCCAGATATTTACCAAAAATAGCTCAGAAGCCAGAATGGCTGGATCAAAATGGCTGAGCAAGAGTAGTATGAGGAAAGGTCAACAAAACTTAGAGGAAAAGATTGTAGAACCTTACAAAGAAATATAAGGGCCTTTCCTCCTTCCCTTCCTCTTTCCTTCTTTCCTTCCTCTTTATTTTTCAGGGACAGAATATCCTTTTGTAGCTCAGGCTATCCTTGAATTCACATAATGCCCTTGCCTTAGCTTCCCAAGTGTTGTCATTACAGAGTGAGCCCCCATGTCCAGCAATTTTTGTTTTGTTTTGCTAATGCTAGGGATGAAACCTAGTTGTTTTCTATGCCAGGCAAGTGTTTTACTGCTGAGTTATACCCAACCCTTACCATGGATTTTACTCTGAGTGACATGGGAATCCCTGGAGTGTTCAAAATGGAGGAGAAAACTGTGAGAACAAGGGACCAGATCAAGACACTTTTCAAGTGATCCAGAAAAATGTTGGTGCTTTGGATCAAAATGATATCAGTGGAAATTGTGGTGAACATGTCAAATTCTGGACATATTTTGAATGTTGAGGCATCAATATTTGTTGTTGAGCCAGATGAAGATTATGTGAAGTGGTAAGTGGTTAATTATAATGAAGCAGATTCAGGGCAACAGGACCCCCATAGTAAATGGCTTTCTCTTGGATAAATGTGGGAAGTGTCTTTGGGTCTTTAGGGGGAGAATCTGGCTTTCTTATTTCTGAAAACCTAACCAAAGAAGAAGAATAATCTCTTTCATTTTTATATCTTCTTTTCTTCGGAAAGGAAGCAATGTAAAGGGATTAGTACCTTCCCCAGAGCCTGACAATATGATTCCACCCAGACACCTGGCATTAGGAGTAAACTGACTAGTCCAGCTGCCCATCGGGGAGGTGGGGGAGCTCAGATAAAAATATATCCCAATTCAGGTTTCTATGTGGGCTTTTCCATTTTCTTTAAAGCTCATTCCTACCCCTGGGGGCAGGAGTCTTGAATTTTCATTTCTTTCTGAATCTTATCCTCTGTTTTCTGTGTTTCATTTGTCAAATTCATAAGGCAAGAATTTGAAAAGGCAACTGACTCAGTATCAACTCTGCGTGACTGAGATCTTCTTTGGCTTTACTTACTTAGCTCCTGAGTTACTGCCCATCCGAAGGGTAGAGATAAAGTTCCGACACTCTCAGTGACACCCCCACCCCCATTTTCCCATATCAATAACTCTAATTCTTTTTCTTAAGAAACTGGAGGTGTCATCCCATGACATAGAGAAAACTATTGAGGAATCACTTTGGTTGTGAGGGAACTCAGAATCTCAATTATAGTAGCATTATGTAAACATGCACAATCTATGATATATTACGGATGGGTATTTTGATGGTTAACTTTGTGTCAAGTTGACTAGCTCATGAAGTGTCCAGATAATTTAGCTAAGCTTTATTTTTATGTTTGTCTGTGAGTGATTTTGGAAGAAATTAGCATTTTAATCAGTGGACCTACTAAGGAAGATTGTCTTCCGCAATATGGGTGGGTATTATTCAGTCCTTTCAGGACCTGCATAGAAAGTATAAAAGGCCTAGTGGAGGGAAGTTAACTGTCTGCCTCATTGCTTTATCTGAGGCATTTACTTTCTCTTTCCTTTCACCTGCGATGTCTTCAATGTCATCAATGTCATCAATGCTCTGGATTCATAGGTGTGTGTGAAACTTTTCATGGGGAGACACAAACAGATGTCTATTCATCCCATATAGGGCATCAATGACTGACCAAAGGCCTGATTTCATCCAAGCAAAACTTGGTGAACCAGTAATCTTATTGGAGGTACTAACAGAGCACAGCAGAGCAGTCATTTACAGGAGCATGGGTAGCACAAAGGCAGCTGAATTACTGAAAAGTCGACCCTGACGAAGGTGACAACTCACAGAAGCTGAATTTCTAGAACTCAATGCACAACTTGCCGGCATCCTGGCTGGCCTTAAGAGTCTCCTCTCCTCAGCAGTTGCTTACTGCTTCTAGAACCTTGGAGAGGGGCCATGTGGGTGTTTTAAGTTTCTCCTTTCCTTTATTCTATATGTGTTTACTTCCTGAGTCTCATGAGCCTCAAGTCCTCCGTTTAGGAGAGAATGTTTCTATTCGGGGGCACTTACTAAACAACAGGACTTCTGTTTTTTACAGAAACTATGCCACCGGCTTTCCCTAGTCTATTTTGTACAAGGCAGTTTGTGGGACTTCTCACCCCACATAACCATTTGTCGCTCCTATCTCTCTCTCTCTCTCTCTCTCTCTCTCTCTCTGTGTGTGTGTGTGTGTGTGTGTGTGTGAGAGAGAGAGAGAGAGAGAGAGAGAGAGAGAGTCCTATAGGCTGCTTTTCTCTAGAGAACCCTGAATTATGGATGTGGATTGCTTCTTTATTCCATTGGTTTGGGCTTATTTTCTTTATTTTGATAGTAAGTTGTTTGCAGATACAATATGAGAGGAGGGTTGAAAGGTAAAGTTGGATTGATTTGTTGTCCACTGTCCCTGACTAAAGAAGAAAATGCCCCAGCTACTTATTTCCCCTATAGCCTAAATGTCTAAATGTAGCATTGTGACTCGTTCTGCAACCCGAATCAGTTCTTCCACAGATGACTTTACAGACCTGTGAGTGAACACATAGACAATGAGTATTTTTGTTGATCTTCAGGATATTGTGTTTCTGGGTCATATAGAATTACTGCAGCAATAGCTGATTTAGGATATGGGTCTTTGGCAAATATTGATAAATGAAGAGAAGTGTGGTAAGTAGTGGACACTTGTGTGATTAAAAGGCATTCTGGTTAAATTACACTATGTTTTACATCGGGAGTCAGCATGTCCCTCATACAGCCTATATTACTAGAGGACAGTTGAGAATGTTAGAGTATATTAGCACTTTTGCTGCCTTTGTGACTGTCCTACAAATAGTTAAATTTCAGCTGAGTATGATTCTTTAGAAACTCTGACAAGGAAAGTGATATTCTTAGATCTGAAGACTATGGCCTCATGGGATCCCTGAATGGGGTTGCCAGCTGGTAGAACTGATTAAAAGTCAATTTACTGAAATCCTATTGAATTTATGTGTGTTATGCTGTCAAAGAAACAGAAATGTTAGACACATGCCCCAATCCCATATTGTGTATGCTTGTACAAACACAAAGTACACCGCTATGTTAGTGAAAATCGTGGGAGAAAATTCTGTATAATGATCATCCTAGATTTTACATTACAGGAAAACTCATGGGGGAAGATTTTCTCAGAGAATATAACTGATGACAGCCAATTTGGCTAACCAGAGAACTCAATTCACTTCTAGGTCAAGACATCCTCTGTTTTTATGATGAGGAAGATATGATGTATTATGTGGAACTATTAACATCTTATTTTTAACATTCTTGCTTTCTAAAGCAAATTGTTTTACTTCAGTCCTATTTTTCTTCTATCATTTTATATCAATATGTTTGGACTCAGAAAACATACCACTTAGTGAATGAACTAGTGATCATGAGCTGAAGTTTAAGACAGTACCCAGATGAAATAAAAGTTTCGGTGACTTTTCCTTACAGATATTTGAAAGTACTTACAGTAACTATGAGCACTCAAGAAAATGTATACATTAAGAGGTGGGAGAACATGGATGATGATTGCCTATTAAATGTCCATTCCTCCTTTCTTTCTTAAGAGGACCATAATTTTCTTGAGTGATTTGCCTTCTGACATGAAACTCATATAGTTCAAAGTCTGCTCTTATTTTCTGCATCTGTTTCAATAGCACACCAATTCATCATAATCATACTCTTCCTTCCCCAGCAAGAATGAAAACATTTCTTTTATAGAAATTGAACCAAGTTGTTGATTCAACCTGACCAGAAAACTTCCAATACTTCTTGACTCAGATAATAATTGCCTTATTGCTTTAGTTGGGCATATTACTTGAAGCTAAAAATATGGTAAATACAAAGTCTTATCTTTATGTCACTTTGGCCTTGCTCACATAAATTCATTGATTCACGTAAATTTCATACTTTTACAATTGTTTTCAGAAGGATGAATGAAATGAATGGAGGAGAACTATGCCATCTTAGACCTAGAGTTTCTAGGCTTGAAGTTATAGCAACTGATGTGTAGCAATTAATAAATATTTTATTTATTTGAGAGAAGGAAGGAGAGAGAGAGAGAGAGATTGAGAATGGGTGCTCCAGGGCCTCTAGCCATTGTAATAGATTTCCAGGCGCATGCAGAAACTTGTACATCTGGTTTACCTGGGTTCTGGGAGGTCATCTTATTATCCTTAGTCTTCACAGGTAAGTGCCTTAATCACTAAGCCATCTCTCCAGGCCCAGTAATTAATAAGTATTTTACTTTACCAGTAGAATTCATCCAATAATGCTACAACTATTTACAATTTAACTCTTGTTGCCTTCATATATATAATATACATACATACATATATATATATATATTACATTTTATTCACAACCTTCACACATGTACATAGTGTAATTTTATCACAATCCCGTCCCATCACTCTCCTGTCCTCCATCCCCATACCCTTTCCATGTTGAAGCCCCTCCTCCATCCAATCACTACCTCTAAAATTTTGATGTCATTTTTTGTCCCCTTTACCATCCCAACAACATTTGACAAGTGCAGTAGTATAGTACAGGTAAAGAACTATAGCTGCTATGAGATTATGAATGTAATAGACACATAGTACTAGGGATACAGCATTCCAAAGAATTACACCCCATTCTCTGGCTCTTAACGCTGAAGATTTAACTGCCACTTTTTCTAAGTACTTTGATGAATTCTGAGTCTCCCCAGTAGTTATCACCATCTTGCAAAAAGAAACATCTCTGATCAAAAGTGAGAGCATCACTACTATTTGAGTATAAACTTAAGCATTTAGAGGACTATTTTCAAGCAAGCACCTTTAACCACTAAGATCTACCTTCCTAGCCTTAGAGGACACTTTTATGGGCATAACATATTCATTTAGACAAACAACAGCAGTAGCTTTCCTCCTGCCCAGGACCTTTCAAGCCATAAGTCTTAGTGTAGGTTTTCAGTATCAGACATGAAATCTCTCTGTGGAATGGTCCTAAAATCTGATCAGAGATTGGATTTGTTATTGGCCACCCCAATAACAGTCATGCCACTATTGCACTAATGGACACATCTTACCTGGCTGGAATGTTGTGTAGCTTACTGAGTCACCCAATGATTAAGACTATTGATGAGTATTATCCCCCAATGTTTTGCATAACACTTTCAAGCACTATGACAGAAAACAAGCAGGGAGTAGGCTTCCAGGTCAGTTCCACCTTGTATTCTGAGTGTCTTATAAGCAATACATGTGGTGTCTTCGGCAACAGGGTCTTACCATCCAGTTATTATAAGCAACCAAAAACACTGGCAACAGCATATATTGTTTTGGGTACCACAGTGGCTTCCCTGACAACAAGTTGGAGTTATTCCATCCCTGGCACTGGAATTTTTCTGTAACAACCTATGGCTTTGGAGCACAGCATTATACATCCCCACTTTCTACTTCTGCCCAAACCCACTCACTCTTTCTCTAATTATTTAAAATAACTAATAAAATATTAATTATATGAAGTTTTGGCCTTGTTCATGTACATATTTTAAATGGAAAATGTTAGTATTATTTATGCCATAATAAATAGTTTAGCTATGACAATGTTCACTTATATGAAATGAGAATGCTTACTGCAATTTAAATTATTAACTATATTTTTGAGGATTTAATTGTTTGCATTACAAATCAAAACTAAACATTTTGATAATGCCATTGAAAAGTGGTAAGTGCTTGAGGCTTTTACAGAATTCTGAAGCACGATAGAATACAGGCCTTTACTTTGTAAATAATGACTGTATAAAATTTCCTATGTAACTAAAATATAAAATAATGATGGACATTATTATATCAAGATGCATATTTTTATGAGGCAAGAGAGAGAGAGAGAGAGAGAGAGAGAGACAGAAAGAGAGAGAAGGAGAAATAATTAGCATTTTAGGGCCTCCATCCACTCCTATTGAACTCCAGATGTATGTGCCACCTGTACATCTGTGTTACATGGGATCTGGGGACTAGAACATGGATCCTTAGGCTTTATGGGCAAGTGCCATAAACGCTAAGCCATATCCCCAGCCCAAGATGTATGTTTTAAAGACATACTGCTTCAGAAACCCTTCTGAGTTATGCTAAAATTAAAAACGACAGACACCTTCTTTGTAGAGATTCCTTTGAGGAATTAGTCTCTATGAAGGAAGAGGCTTTCCTGCTGGTGAAGCTGGTGTGTTTCATAACTGTAGGGATCTTTCATTGTCATCACTGAGTAGTACCAGAGAAGTGGATTCCTCCATGGGCACATGTTTCTTCTTAAGTAAATACTTTGAATCTCTGTATAAGACTATAGTGATTTTATATCAATGTAGATTTCTTCATGGAGTTGCTATGTCTATAGAGTGACAATTATTGTGTTAAACAATTATCAGAGATCATTAATTCTACCTCCTTTATTTTGTATATGAGGAAAATGTAACTTGTTCAGGGAAAAAATTTAAAATGGTAGTATATTTCAGAATATTTCTCTGTATAAAATATATGTTATCTGTATAAATTCATAATCATATTCTGACATAGCATATAGAGATAAATCTGACTTGTCTAGGTCACAGTGAAATATTTAACAGATCCAGGTCATTATTCTAATTCTTCACTGCAGAAACTATACTGTATTTTCGAAGAAAATAATATTATAATTGGAACAATACATTTTATTTATTTAAACTAAGAACTTTAATATTAAGGATTTAAATTAAATGTCCTGAATTATTTTAATCTGAATTATTTATATGTTTAAAATGAGAGATCTAACATTATGAATTTCAGCTCATTTATGTGAATTATATCCTTAGAATAATTCTGCTTATGTTAGTTTTATAATCAGAAATTAGAAATTACCCATGACACCATTATTAAAAATAGAAATTGAACTAGTTCTTCCCTTCCTCTATGGAGTTTTATAATTTTCATGAACCCCAGTGGGAATTTTCTAGTGTGATCTTTAAAAAGTGGGCTAATTGAGAATTACCATAAGAAATACATTAATTATATGGCATTCATTATTTTTTATTTAAGTATATTTGTGAAACATCATTTTTTTCTGATTACCAAAGTAATGCATATTAATTGTTATAAATGTAGCAAGTACAGAAGGGAGAAGTGTACTGCAGTGCAACTTCTATAGTTAAAATGTAAGAAGCTGGTGGGCATCATAGTAGATTTATTTTTATGTATTTCATTGATAGCTACAATTTAGCAGGATCTCATTCTGCAAGACTGCTTAGTGATTGCTTTTTATTGTAAAATATCATATTTCTTCCAAAATAATACACAATGCCTCCAACATTATGGCTCAATGGCTTCATGATTTTCCATGTTATGAGGCATTAGGCTCCAATCCAAGAAGACCAAGATAGGAATAGGATATAACTGAAGTAGGGCAGCATAGAAGCATTGCATTTCTATTCATTTGAAGGACATGTTCAAGGTAAGGACAGATGCAAGAGTTTGCTAGACTAACTGAGCCTTCAATACAAGAGCTATTAACCTGATCTCCACTGTTGAAGTGTCAAAAGGAATAATTTTGCTACAAAGAAAGCACCATTATTGGGCTTCAGAGATGGCTTAGCAGTTAAAGCATTTGCCTATAAAGCCTAAGGACCCAGGTTTGATTCCCCAGTACCCACATACTCTATCTGGCTTACGTGGTTACTGAGGAATCCCAGTGCAAACATACATGATGGCACATGTGTCTGAACTCCAATTGAAGCAGCCATACCCATTTGATGTCTATCTCCCTTTCTCCCTCTTTCTCTCTCTCTCACTGTGTTTCTCAAATAAATAAAATAAAATAAAATAATTTAAAGAAGCACAATTGTCAATATTTTTCTTTAAAATCTCAAGGCCTAAATATTGATTCTTCTTTTTAAATATTTTCTGTTTATTTAATTTATTTTATTTGAGAGTGACAAACAGAGAGAGAAAGAGGCAGATATATATATATATATGTATATCTATCTATCTATCTATATATATGGAGAGAGAGAGAGAGAGAGAATGGGAATGCCAGGGCCTCCAGCCAACGCAAACAAACTCCAGACGCTTGCTCCCCCTTGTGCATCTGGCTAATGTGGGTCCTGGGGAATTGAGCCTCAAACCAGGGTCTTTAGGCTTCACAGGCAAGCGCTTAACTGTTAAGCCATCTCTCCAGCCCTACATATTGATTCTTTTACATTTATTCAAATTTATGATATATATATATCATATATATTTATATATCATATATATATTTATATATATAAATATATATATGATATATAAATATATATATATATATATATATACATATATATTTAATCTGGGTACATACTTGTGGTTAAACAGCCTCCTGTTCATGTATATACATCTATATTTGTTCCTTTAGAATAGTACTGCCTAGAAACTCGATCACAGAAGTTTCTTAATACAATGGGAAGTGATTAATGTAGCTATACATAGTAGGCAAAATTGCTACAAACACTTCTGGTTAAGATGGCGGCGTAGGTACCACACAAAAGCAGCCTAGGGGGGAAAAAGCCAAAAAAAAAAAAAACCAGCAAAATACACACTTTTATCAAAAAGTGAGGTGTGTAGGAAACTGAAACAGCAGTGGAGAAGTAGGAGAGATCCAGAGCATCCAGAGCCTGACACTACCTACAGAAGACCGTCATAAGAGGAGGAAAAGATGATGACATCAAGTAAAAGAGAGACTGATTAAGATGGGGAGGGGATATGAAGGAGATTGGAATATCAAAGGGGAAAATGCTGGGAGGGAGGATATTACCGTGGGATATTTTTGTAATCATGGAAAATGTTAATAAGAATTGAGAAAAAAAATTGCAATTGCTACAAACAAGTAAACGTGTGTGTTCAGCCTCAAAGTGAGCATCTAAACCACCCAACTAGGCTCAGAGAAGTTCACAGAGGTGGTAGTGAAAAGTGTGTTGCAGCAGGAGGATAAGGAGAAAGGCTGTTGCATAAATTCTTTTGGACACAACATTACTATTCACTCATGAACTCATTGCAGCTGCGATTTCCTGCACAAAATTTAGCCTTCCAATAATTCACCATTTATGGGGAAAAATACATAATATGTCAAACCTTGCAGAGTAGATAATGGCTGCTGGGAGGTGGGAGTCAGGTTTATTAGTGGTGCATCCCCTGACAAGTTGCCCATTCCATGGCAAAGAACATTTTCTTTTTGAGGAAGGGTCTCACTTTAGTCCTGGCTTTCCCTGAACTCACAGTGATCCTGTTCCAGTCACCTGAGTTCTGGGATTACAAGCATGAGCCACCATGTCTGATGCAGCAGCTATCTTCTCATTTCTGGGACAAAATATTGAGCCAAAAGCAGTTTATGGGAGGTGTTGTAGTTACTTTCTCATTGTAATACAAACACCTAATGAGAAGCAGCTAATAGGAGGAAAGGGTTTACTTCAAGCTTACAGAATCCAAGGAAAACATCATTGATAGCAGAAGAATGTGGCTCACTTCCATAGACTATAGCAGAGAGACAACATTAGCAGCCAGAGCTAAAACTGCTATGAACACATCTTTGGACTGGATTTAAGATCCATCCCCAGTGACATACTCTTCCCCAGAAGGGATCTGCCTGCTGGAGACTCAATGTGCAGTCTCAGTCTTAATAAAAATACATTGGAGACTATGGGACAATATATTCAAACCACCATGGGAGTAAAGTGTTTGTTCTAGGCTTACAGTTTTGAGGGTAAGCTTAATCATGGTGGAAAATGCATGGCAGAGAAGGCAGTTGGGGCATCATATCTTGTCATCTAAACAGTATAAAATAGCTGTGAACACCTGGTTGATTGTACTAATAAACCGGAAGGCTGACCCTTAGTGACACACCCCTTCTAGCAAGGTTCCCTCTCCCAAAGGCTTCACCATCTAGGGACCAAGTCATTGGTTCAATCAAAAATGCTTGAGGCTATGGAGAACGTTTACATTCAAACAACCTTATTCAACGTGCTGTCAAAAAATGTGTTTACTTTTGTCACTTTAAATTTTACCTGCCTGAATTACCACTACCCAAGAGGAGTGTACTAATTTTCCCAAGTAATTAATTCTGCATAGTTTTGCCAGTTACTTTATGTCAAAGGAGCTGCTATTAAGTGTGTACTATTTGCTTTCTCATTGATGTGACGAATACTTGATAAGAAGCAGATCTGCCTGAGCTAGAGTGAGACCCTACCTCAAAAAAAAAAAAAAACCAAAAAATAAAAAAAGATTAAGGAAAGAAAGGGTTTTCTTTTCAGCTTACAGTTCTAGGGTACAGTCCATCATGGCAGGCAAGGCATGATGGCAGGACCAGGAGACTAGCTGTATTGCATCCATAATTAGGAAGTAGAGGGTGAACAAGGTGTGAAGCTGGGTTATAAAACCTTAAGGTCCATCTACAGTGACCCACTTACTCTAGCAATGTTCCACTTCTAAAAGGCTTCATAACTTTCTCAAGCAGCACCTTCGGTTGGGATCCAAGTGTTCAACCACATGAGTCTGTGTAGGGTATTTCATATTCAAATCACAAAAGGTATGCATGTGCTTGAGTTACTATTCCCCTTTCTCTTGACCATTTATTTGTGAATAATGTCCTTTTCTTGAAATGAAAGTTTTACCTTTGCTTTCATTTGGTTCATACTTGCTCATTTTACTTTTTCTTGTCTTTGTATTTAATTTTAATCACTTTATTCTTTTGTTCTGAATGCATTGGCTCTTGGCAATATCATCCTAGATATTTGTGTTTAGAAAGCTAATCCATTTATCAAGCTTGTTTTTATGTTTTAGTACAGATGTTGTGAGCTCTTTCTGCACAGGGCCAGATAGTAAATATTTTTAGCTCTGTGAACCATATGGTACCTTTCTCTCAATTCTACCATTTTAGGGTAAAACCATCTACTGAAAAAATTTAAATATGCAATGTCCCCATAAAAGTTGATTTTGAGATTGTCACTCAGGTTTGTCAAACCTGTTTCTAGAGCTTACTGTGCTTAAATTTATTACAATGATGATTACATTGGAGCTTATATCTCTCATATTCTGTTTTCTATTTACTCAGCTTTTTCTTTCTTTTCCCCCTCCTTTTTTTCCTTTCATCTAGTTTGAAGTTTGGGTTGTGCTCTTGTTTCATACTTCTCTTAACTTTTGTGAGATAGAAATTTTAGTTCCAGATTATAATTAGATATCCCTTGTAGTAAGACTTTCCTCTTTGCAACTGCTTTTTGGTATGCCTTATACATATTATTTATTTGCTCTGATAAGTTCCATTTGGATTTACTTATGTACACTTTGATCACTATTGTTACCTCTTTTCAATATTCACTTTCACTGTTGTTTTCTTTGTTTTGTCTTCATTCGCTGTAGTATTATTTTCTGATTAACTATATATTGATTGTAAAATGTTAGTCCTCTCTTCAAGTTATTACTCAGAAATGGTTGTGGGTGGTATATCCATGAGAGGCTATCATGCATTTGGGGTCACATTTCCTTTTCCTCAATGTCATACCTCTGTCAATCTGCACCTTTAGTTTCTGGTATTAGAGATAACAAGTCAAATATCAGTCTGATTTTTAAAAAAGTTAATTCTCTCTGCCAAAGTACTTGTTTTGTATTTATGTTTTTATCTCAAGATATTTCAAAGATCAGAATATACCTAGCTTTATATTCCTTAGTGACTTCCCTAGTCTTTTCAATAGATAAAGTAATATTTTCAGTTACTTAGCTAATGATTACTTCATCATTTTTACTTGATTGAAACCAACCTCTCTCTCTCTTTTACTTTCTATTTTTTTTTGCTTTCATGTTTTTAGAGATAAGATTTCATTATGTATTCTAATATGCCATTAGATGCCAAAACTTCCTGCCTCAGCCTTCCAAGTATTAGGATCACTGGTATGCACTATGACAGCAGCAAGCATATCACTTGGTTACTGTGGTAGTTTGAATAACGTGTTCCTCATAAACTCATGTGTTCTGAATTTTAGGTCCCTAGCCGCTGATAATTTGGAATTTTGCTGGAGGGAGTATGTTTCTGGTAGCAGCCTTAGGGGTGTTACAGGCAGTTTTCCCTTGCCAGTATTTGGCTCACTCTCTTGCTTCTATTTTCCACTGCTGTGGAAGAGGTGATGCTCAGCCTCTGCACATGCCATGCTTTTCCCTGCCATCATGCAGCTTCCTCTCAAGACTGGAAACTCAAATAAACTGTTTCTTACCATAAACTGCTTTAGTTTGGGTTTTTTGTGCCAGCAACTCAAAGAAAACTACAGCGGATTTTGTTATTGAGGTAGTGTCTCACTCTAGCTCAGGCAGAACAGGAACTCACTGTATAGCCCCAAGATGGCCTATAACTCATGGCAATCCTCCCGCCTCAGCTTCCCAAGTGCTGAAATTAAAGACATGTGCCACTACTCCCAGCACAACAGCTATTTTTGTAATCCATATTCGCATCATGTGTTTTAAGGTTTTCCTTCTACTTGACCTTAAGATTTCATTTTGGTTTAAGGAGAATCATTTTCTCCTCTATTTCACCCACTGAGGTTTCTAATTCAAAATTGCTATTTTTTTTCAATAGTATTTTCATGCTATAATTGAAAGGATTTAAGACTTTTATCATTAATAATCCTGTTTGTGTGTGAGATGTGGTGTGTGGGGGGAGGGGAAAGGGGTGCATATGCCTTTTTGGCTCTCCATGTGCTCACCTGATGCAGAACAGCAGGTGTCCTTCTGTCTTGTTTAGTTTTGAGCCATAGTCTATTAGTACTCCCAGATCTTGCAGTTTTTTCAGTGAGCCTAAGCAATTTCTAGATTTTTGATCCCCTCTGGGACTGGGGTTATAGGTGTGCACGTCCATGCTCAGCTATTTATGTGAGTTCTGGATATCTCAACTCAGGAAATCTCAGCAACACCCCTCACACACACACCTCAGGCCCTCATGCCTGTGAAGGAAGCACACTTAACAGCTCAGCAATCTGTAGCCATATATATATATATATGTTAGTTATGTACACAGTATGTATACATCCATGTTGGTACCATCATTAGCCTTCTCCCTGTCCTTCCCCCTCTGAAGGGACCCTCCTTGTTGGGAAATGTGGATCATGAATTGTTGGGTACCCATCAGTTATGGGTAAGAGGGAATGTCTCTGTGCATGATGTCCCAACATGTGGCTCTAACAATCTTTCTGCCACTTCTTCCACAAACTTCCCTGGGCCATGATAGGTTCAATTTAGGTCTACTTCAGTGATGAGTTCTTTGGAGCCTCTGTGTCTCTGAATCTCTGGTTTGGTAGGAGTTGAGTGTTCTCTGTGTCTATCTCCTTAACACTTGTGCTGGTACCAGATTCACCAAGAAAGTAACACTCTTGCTCATTTCCCCAATTCCTCTATGGTTTCAGCTGGGGCTCTGGTGAGGTGCAATGTGCTGATTCTCTCTTCAGGATCTGCGTCCATCTGAAAAAGTGTAGCAGATTCTCCAACAGAGAGTGAAGTTAGCACCAGATAAATGGGATAATCATTATTATTTTAGAGAGAATTTAATAGGTGTAGGCCCTCTTGTAGCCCAAGATTGGTGGAGGCTTGATAATGGAGAGTGACTAATTATTTGCATATGGTTCTGATTTGTTTCCCAGTTCCAGCTATGGATTTCATTCCATTGAGCAGATCCATTAGAAAAATCAAGAGCAGATGGTTAATGTATCCTTTCTTACTTGGCTCTTCCTGCTTGCCCTTTCTCCTCATGTTCATATACTACTGTTATCTAAAAAGTCAACTTGGATATTCCCTAGAGTTTGTTCTAATGCTTGTAACCTGCCTTCTCTAAGTTAGCATGAGGCATCTTATTTCCTCCCTATTCTCTAGTTATTTATATTTTATAGTACATTTCTATAGACTGCTAGCTTTGCGATGAAGTAATCTTATTCTGGTGAGGCCAATTAGTTATTCACCATCAAAAATCAAGTAACTGATGCTACTTGAAGATCTCAAATATTCAGGAGTATACTTAGTCATCTGGACTAATAGGAGACATGGATAGGAAAACAGAACTATAGACTGATAAGTATAATAAGTCTTGACACCTGAATGAAGAGCAAAAGATGTTTTAAGTAAGCTCAAAATGCTCATTTCTTTTTGCGCAATACTGTCCAGCCTTGTTTTTTGTTTCTTTCGTTCAAAGTATGGGTTCCAAGGTGAAATCTTGTTTCATATTTGTTAACAGTAACAAATACAGCATTATAAACTGAGTTCTAGAGTAATAAACTGAGGTATCAAATGGTGGCATATTCTTCTGACATCTAGTCATCCATCACAATGCCAATAGATTCATTGCATTCATCTATGATGACAGCTATTCCTATGGTAGGTTATGGATATTCTAATATAGAATCAAAGTTCAAATTCAAACAAGGGTGACTGATAAAGTCTTTATTTGTATATAGAAAAGAGAGGAAGGATTTTCCTTACTTGTTAAGGATTAGAGAAAGGTGGTTCCTTGCAGGTTCTAAAATTCTGTGTTAGGGTAACCATGAAATAGTAATAATCAATGTAAGTGCCCAGATACATGCAAACTAAACTCATCATAACTAAATCACAGACCTCTGTGTCCCTTTAGAGATAGGAACTTTTACTGCAGACAAATTTTACTGGCAAATAGTCTAGCAATACAAAATCAAATAATAAGACAGCAATTTAGAGTTGAAAATTCTTCACTCATCATATTAAATCTCATTCTTTTTTTCTTCTTTTCTATTTGACATTTTTATACATGTATAGAATGTATTTTATCTTTTTCCCCCAATTACCCTCTTATATTCCCTTGCAATGGAAAAACTAAGATAAGAAAGGGAAAGTGATTTGTATAAGGTCACAGAGTAAAAGCCTTCATGATTCTTTTATTGACATTTCCTTTAAGCCAAGTCTCTTTTCTCTATATAAGCACTGACACGCAAAATCATAATTCAAGATAAATGCCATTTAAAATTGCTTAACTAGCCAAAATAAAATACAAAGAAACAATTGAAATTATTGCTGATTATATATTTGATTTAACCCAATATACATCTTTTTATCACCTTAATATGTAACTGATATAAAATATATTTGACACATTAGACAACATTTTTACTATCTTCAAATTTGAGCACACAATTTACACTTTTGGCACATTCCTCTAGGGGTGTTAGAGATGGATCTCAGGGTCTTGCCCATGCAAAACAAGTGCTGTGTCACTGAGCTTCACCTCTAAACCTGAACCTGTTTGAAATGGCCACATATCAAGTGCACAGTAGCCACATATGATGACTTGCTGCTAAATAGATAACAATTCCATGAAATCTATGAGAAAAAATATTCCTTAATGTATTACTACAAAAGTAATTAAATGAAACCAAAACATTACATTTAATAATCAATAAATTACCAAATGTGGAAAATTCTCTTTTTTTTCAGATGGATTTCTATGTACTACAATTAAGTGTTCTTTCTACATTAGGCATTCTATGTCATGCTTGAGCATATTAGGTCACCAGGAGGTTAAATGAAAAGAAGCAAAAAAGAACATTAAAACAAAATATTATATTAAACCCAAAAGGTTTTTAATGATTTCTGGCCTTCACTTATTTCAGGTCTTTATAATTTGGATTAAACATTATTTTCACAGCAGCAAGTCAGAACAGATAACAACAGGAATGGAGACTGTTTTCTGGTAAGGCATTAGAGACTAAACTCCCATTCAAATTAGTTTTTTTAATATGACTGTCAAGACTAGTTTTTTCATAAAAGGATGATAATTCTACATGGAAAGAATTGTTAAACAGGGCAGAGGTTTGAAATCCATTACCTGTTCATATCCTACTTAATAGATGTTCATCCTCTTTAACCTTGGAGAAATTCAGCCACAAAACTCGAATGTGCTCTATCAGTCACATTTATAAGCACAGTGCTACAGAACATGGGTAGCATTAAGGAATATTTCTTTATAAATTTCCAAAGTTATGGTTACAGTAACTATAAATCAGTTAACTATTACAACACATTTTAGAAGATGTAGACACCAGAATAGGGTAATTCTTTAAAAAAAAAAACAAACTGCTAAATGTCACCCTTTTTTTTTTTTTTTTTTTTTTTTTTTTGGTTTTTTCGAGATAGGGTCTCACTCTGGTCCAGGCTGACCTGGAATTAACTCTGTCATCTCAGGGTGGCCTCGAACTCACGGCGATCCTCCTACCTCTGCCTCCCGAGTGCTGGGATTAAAGGCGTGCACCACCATGCCCGGCTAAATGTCACCCTTTTAAACATCAAGTTTCCTATCAAACTAAAGAATAAATTTTCTCAGTGGAAAAGAGGCATAGATATTTATTACTTTTCTATGTGTTTTTCACATATCTCAACTCCTATGCTACCACTTAAAGAAGTCACTTTTGTTTCCCTGATTATTTCATTTCTAGGTCTCTGAAGGAAGAAAAGTTAGTTTATATCTGGCTTAACTGGAATTTAAATCTTCCTGCTCTAACTACAATGAAGACAAGAGAAAGGCACTACTAGTTAAATGAAATTACTGGATGAGACAGATGGAAATATTTTATATTTTATATTTATCCTAATAGACAGACTAAATGGTTGAACCTTCATTAGGTCCTTAATGGGAACACCTGAATCACAGGGCCCTGGAGAGGATGTGATGAAGACTAACACTAATCTTCTCCTCTCTCTCTCTTTCTCTCTCTCTCTCTCATCTCTTTTATTTTGCCTATCTTTTTCTTCTTTCTTTTCCTTGGCACTGGCCTATAATTCCCAGTACCAGCAGGTGGCTATCATCCACAATGAGCTGTTGATCAGAAAGACCTATAAGGTTTCCCAAAAGAAGACAGATTTTTGTCACAGTACTTGATGACCCACCAAAGGTTAGTGGTAAGACCCAACTGCTGATGACACCATATGTTGTTAGTACAGAACATGGAGTGACCTGGCTGGAATCTGGATGAGAGTTAGTCCCCAGACAGATTGTCTAGTGCCAGAAGGTTCTACATGAGCAACTGGGGGAAAATAACCAACATCTGTCCAAACAACTCGAGCTCCAAGCTACTCAGGAGCAAACAACCTGAAACGATGCTCTCACAAGTACAACAGTGGTACACAGCCATGGTGGGAAACCAACTGCTCTTGATTTGGCTAACTTATCCGCTCAGTGGAATGGAACCCATAGCTGGAGATGGGAAACAAGTCATAACCATATCCAAAAAATGAGCCTGCTCTCCATTTTCAAGGTCCCACCAATTGTGGGCTACAAGAGGGCCTACACCTATTAAATAATAATGATTATCCCATTTATCTGGTGCTGACTTCACTCTACATTGAAGAATCTGCTTGTCTCTTTCAGACGGATGCAGATCCCGAGGGGAGAAGCAGCCAATCGCACCTCACCAGGGCCCCAGCTGAAACTATAGAGGAATTGGGGAAATGAGCAAGAAGGCTGCTTTCTTAGTGAACCTAGTTCCAGCACAAGGGTAAAAGAGATAGACACAGAGAACCCACAAATCCTACCAAACCAGATATTAGGAGACACAGAGGCTCCCATGACCTCATCACTGAAGTAGACCTAAAATGAACCCAACATGGCTCAGGGAAATTTGCAGAAGAGGGGGCAGAAAGATGTCAGAGCCACAAGCTGGGACATTATGCACAGAGACATTGCCTCTTCCCCATAACTGATGGTTACCCCCACAATGCATGACCCACAATCCCCAATGAGGAGGGTCCCTTCGGAATTTATTTTGGAATTTTGGTATTTTGTCCCTTCATGGATAATGTCATATGAAAATGAGGAAACTATGCGTGAGGCCATTACTTTTTCTATTATCAACATATACTGGTTGAAATATAACTTTTCTTTGCTATTTACCATTCACATCACATTTATTTCTAGTCAATTGTTTTACTTCTAAGTTTCAAGTATATTCATAACTTCTTCCCATTTTCCATGCACATACAAGGAAGAATCTTGTCTGGTCATAACTTGGTGAATTACATTCACTAAAATATGTTTTTTTCATCATAACCTCTCCAGTGCCTTGTTGTTCAGGTGTATAGGAGTATAGACCAATGGAATAGACTTGAGGACCCGGACTTTGGGTCAAGCAACTATAGCTACTTGATATTCTACAAAGGCCCTAACAATATAGGCTGGAAAAAAGACAGCATCTTCAACAAATGGTGCTGGACAAACTGGATAACCATATGCAGGAAACTGAAACTTGATCCACACATTTTGCCATGCACTACACTCAAGTCCAAATGGATCAAAGACCTCAATATAAGACCAGAAACTCAAATACTACTGGAAGAAAATTTAGGAAGCAGTTTCCGTGACATAGGAATGGAAAAAGACTTCCTTAACAAAACCCCAGTAGCTCACGATCTTAAACAGTCACTCAACCTATGGGTTCACATGAAGCTGAAGAGTTTCTTTACAGACAAGCATACAATAAGCAAAGCCAATAGATTACACACAGAATGGGATAAAGAATATATCTATATACATCTGTCTTTCTCTTTTTCTATATCTATATCAATATACCCACAATATATTTTTGTTTAAAATAAAGAAAAATGAAATTATAGCATTTGGAGGAATGCTTACAGCTGAAGAATATCATGGTAAATGAAATATGATAGACTTACAAAGCAAGTATCACATGTTTTCTCTCATATATGGACTCCAGGGAAGAAAGGACATGAAAGTAAAATAGGGAGTACTAAAGATGTGGGAATGAAAAAGGAGGCAGTGGATAATAAAGGAAAATAGATAGAATGAATATGATCAATATACGTCACATGCATGTGTGAAATGTAATAATGACACTAATCATTTGTAAAATTAATATACACTAATAAAATGTGGATTCAGATAAAGGACTGAAGGGGCTAGGGAGATGCCTTAGTGAGTAAGAGTACTTGCCATGTGAACATGATGGCCTGGAAAGGCCTCCATTCAATCCATAGCAGCCACATATACAGCTGGCTTGGTTGCTTATGCTCATAACCCCAGTCTTAAAGAGAGCCAAGACAAGAGAATTTATGAGATTCACTGGTAAACTAGTCTGGCTGAAATGCATGCTCTAGGTTCATTGACAGACTATGTCTCAAGGACAAAAATGAAGAACCATAGATAAGAACACCCAATGTCTTCTTCTTTCCTCTGCATTCATGCACATGGGGTGTGTGCATATGCACATACACACACATACACACACACACCAAGCCATATACACTGCCCCCTACACATTTACCAAATAGAAGGAAAAAAAAATGAGAGAAGAATCCATAATATAATCCAAACTAAAGCTAATATATAACCTGCTATCTGAAAATATATGTGAGGAATTTCTACCATCGGTACAATAATTCTAAGGAGATAAACTACCCCTCACACTTCAGCCATGCCACTGCTAAAACCTCAAAGATATAGGGGAGACAAGCAAGAGTCTTGCTTCTATGCTGAACCTGATAATCAGCTCCAGGGTAAAGGAGACAGATTCCGAGGATACTCAGCACCTATCAAAGCAGAGATCCTAAGGCTCCTGAGAGCTCATCACTGAAGTATATTTAGGACTCACCCACCATGGCTCAGCGAATTTTGTGCAAGAGGGGGCAGAAAGATTGTAAGAGCCACAGGTTGGGACATAGTGCCCAGAGGCATTCCCTGCCCCCCAAAATAATTGATGGCTGCTCCCACAACGCATAACCCACAACCCTATAGGAATAACGTACAACCCCACTGAGGAGGGTCCCCAGCAAAATGGGTGAACGGATGAGGGAAAATAGAGTACCACTTGGGAGGCAGAGGTAGGAGGAAGGCTGTGAGTTTAAGGCCATTCTGAGACTATATAGTGAATTCCAGGTTAGCCTGGGCTAGAGTGAAACTCTACCTCAAAGAATCACCAGAAAGAAGAAGATACCAACACATAATGTATGCATACAAAATATGTTTAATAGTAATAATAAATATTATTATTATTCTATTTGAAGCAGATATGAAACATGTCTTTTTTTTCTCTGTAATATATTTACCAATATAATAAAATGGTTACTTCTTGTGGTGGTTTGAATTTGAATGTATATCCCCCATAGCTACAGGAATTTTTGAGTAAGGTTAAGATTGCAACTTAAGTTTCCAGCAACCTGCTGGAGGAGGTTTCACTGCAACCAGATCTTATAGTCTAGCCTTGAGGTGTGTAAAGAGAGCAGTTTGAGCTCTGGCTGTTGCTGCTTGCTGCTGCTAAAACTTGTTTCTCTTTGCTGTGGATGCTAAAGTGAGCCAGCTTCCTCTGCCATTGGTGGTGTTTCCTCTGGAATCTGTAATCCTGAAATTAACGCCCCCACCCATAAACGGCTTCTGGGTAGATGGTTGCTCCAGGAACTAAAAGGTAACTATAACACGTCTTCATTACTGTCTAGTCTTAACTACTCCAAGGTATTACAAACAGTGAATAAACTGGAAAATTATTTCCTACAAATTTTTAAAAATTCATTCAAAGTGGATGGCACAATAAAAACTCATCTTAGGGTTGGAGGGATGACTTAGCGGTTAACGTGTTTGACTGCACAGCCAAAGGAACCATGTTTGATTCTGCATGATCCAAGTAAGCCAGATGCACAAGGGGGCTCATGCGTCTAGAGTTCGTTTGCAATGCCTGGAGTCCCTGGCGTACCCATTCTCTCTCTCTCTCCCTCTTTCTCTGTCAAATAAATAAATAAATAAATAAATAAAATATTAAAAAACTCATGTCAAACATCTCCTTTGTGGGTGTATACTTGTGAGGCAATAAAAGCATAGCTATAGGTTTTTCTTAAGTAAATGAGTGTCAATTGTCTATTTCCACAATAATGCTACGTAGCAGTTATCCTAATGACCATTTATATAGCAATGTTCAATTTTTTTACATGTGCGTGATGCTCAGCACATCTAGGCTAGGGTGGCCTGAGCTTGTTCACATACCTGAGGACTGATGATGCTCCATGTGTTTTATTTTCCTCCTGTCACCAGTGTGTGACTCTGAACACATTTCAGAGCTAAAAGTAGTGAACAATAGAAAGAAAGGATGGTCTCAATCAATCTTGAAACCTAAGGGTGTAATTGGCATATGGCCTTTTATATTGCATTCTGCTGGTCAAAGGTCACAGTTCAGATACAAAAGAACTACACTTTGACTCTTTTTTTTATTTTTTATCTTTTTTTTAGACAAGCCCAGTGGACTGGCCTTTATTTTATGTGAGAGAGTAATAGTGAGAATGAAAGGGAGAGAGAGAGAATTGGTGTGCCAAGACCTCGATCCACTGTAATTGAACTCCAGATGCATGCCCCATCTTGTCCTCATGTGCAAACTTGTGTGCTTGCCTCACCTTGTGCGTCTGGCTTACATGGGACTTGGAGAGTTGAACATGAGTTATTAGCCTTCACAGATAAGTACTTTAACTGCTAAGCCATCTCTCCAGCCCTACACTTTGACTCTTTAGTGGAAGGTAGTATAAAGTCATATGGCAATGAGTAGATTCAGGAAGGGGTAAATTATTGTGACCATTATTGAGGGCACACTTAATGCATAATAATGGTATCTTGTAAATAGTATATAAAGTTAATAGGGAGAAAAATATGGACTAAGGAAGAAATATATCACATGAACTCATTCCTGCTTTTAAGCTCTTTTTTCATCCATTTAAATATATTTTTTAAAATTTTGCCTAAAATAAATATGGAAATTATTAAAATATTTTCCACAGTACATGCATTCATAACAGTAGCAAAATACTATTGGCATTTATATCTGCCAAAGTCACGCTAGTTTGAAATTAACAACAACAAGTTTAAATCTTAAAGGAACATCAAAAACAGTTTGCTTCTTTGCAAATTAGAGCTCAGTTTGGATGGGCAGAAACTCTTATTTTAATGCTTGAAAATCCTATTTTCTCCATCTTTTTCACTTCCTTATCAGCACATGGTATTCAAGGTCACTCTGGAATAAGACAATGAGAGAAAAGTCATAAAAGTCATAACCATTTCAATCTGGAAGTAACATATGTCCCTTTTACTCATATTTCATTGCCTATAGCTAGTTGTAGCCCTAAACCTATCCCAACCTAATTATATGAAGGGCTATAAAATGTGAGAAAACACATAGAATTTTGGTGAGCACTCCCTATGACACATCTTTGCATCTGCATGTTCTAGGGAAATTCCATTTATTGGGCATACTATTATAACATTTTAATATCTAAGAGAATATGATTTCTTCTCATTAATCTTTTTAAAATTTTCATGGATAGTATTATTTTGAAAAGGTATTTTCAAAGTTATGGTGACCTCTTATTGTCAATACACTTCTATAATTTTCCAATTTTCTTTTAATATTTTTAAATTAGTTTTGTACTAAGTAAATACAGTCAAGTTGGTACCATTGTCAGCCTCCTCCCTGTCCTCCCCCTCCACCTGGCCCCACCTTGTTGGGGTATATGGGTCATGCATTGTGGGGTTAGCCATCAGTTATGGGTGTGGTTCTGATATCCTTTCCGCCCCTCTTCAGCAAATTTCCCTGAGCCATGTTGGGTTCATTTCAGGTCCGCTTCAGTGATGAGGTGTTGGGAGCCTCTGTGTCTCTGGATATCTGATTTGGTAGGAGTTGATTGTTCTCTGTGTCTATCTCCATTACCCTTGTGCTGGTTCCAGGTTCACCAAAAAAACAGCACCCTTGCTTGTTTCGCCAATTATTCTTAGTTTCAGCTGGGGACCTTTTGAGGTCCGATGGACTGGTTCTCTACTTAAGATTTGCGTCTATCTGAAAAAGAGAAGCAGATTCTCTGACAGAGAGTAAATGGGATAACCATTATTGTTTTAGAGAGAATTTAATAGGTGTAAGCCATCTTGTAGCCCATGATTGGTGGTAGCTTGATAATGGAGAGCAGGCTAACTTTTAGATCTGGTTCTGACTTGTTTCCCAGCACCAACTATGGGTTCCATGCCACTGAGTGGATCAGTTAGCCAAATCAAGAGCAGTTGGTTTCCCACCATGGTTGTGCACCACTATTGCACTTGTATTAGCGTCAAAAACAGGTTATTGGCTGCTAAGTAGTTTAGGCCAAGAGTTGCTTGGACAGATATTGGTCATTTTCCCCCAGTTACCCATGTAGCACCTTCTGGCACTAGATGTGCTGACTCTATGGGGACTGACTCTCTTCCAGCTTCCATCCATGTCACTCCATGTTACTTGCCAACCACATATGGTGTCTTCAGTAGTAGGGTCTTACCATTAACCTTTGGTGGGTCATCAAGTACTCTGACAGAAATCTGTCATTCTTTTAGGAAACCTTGTAGGTCTCTCTGCTCAAAAGCTCATTGTGGATGATAGACACCTCCTGGTACTGGGAGTTACAGGTCAGTTCCCACAAAGAGAAGGAAGAAAAATATAAGTAATATAAAAGAGTTAGGGAGAAGAGGGAGGGAAGGAGAGAGAGACAGAGAGAGAGAGAAGCAGTAGAAGATTAAGGTCATCGTACCCTCTCCAGAGCCTTATGACTCAGGTGTTCTCTCTAAGGGCCTGGTGAAGGTTCAACCATTTGGTCTGTCATTTAGGATGTAGAATTTTATGGTACCATTGCTGTTTGGGTCAAGATTTGTGTCCCCCACCCTCTCCCTTTCCCTGCCCACCCACCCTAAACATCACTTCATGATCAAAATATTGGAGAGATTTGGCATGGTCGGTTCATATCTTCACATAATAAAGGCTATATACAAAGCTCCTAAATCCCAAACAATACTTAATGGAGAGAGACTGGAGGAATTCCCACTGAGATCAGGAGGAAGAGAGGGGTGTCCACTCTCACCTCTACTCTTCAATATAGTACTGGAGGTCCTAGATCAAGCAATAAGACAGGAGAAAGAAATAAAAGGAATACAATTTGGAAAGGAAGAAGTTAAGTTAGCTCTATTTGCAGATGGCATGATTCTATATGTAAGAGACCTGAGAGTCTCCATCCCAAAACTCTTGAAGGTGATTAATTCCTTTAGCAAAGTAGTAGGATACAAAATCAATGTACAAGAATCAGTACCCTTTCTATATACAAATGATAAAGATACAGAGAAAGATATAAGGGACATTGTCCCATTTTCAATAGCAACAAATAAAATAAAATAAAATACCTTGGAATAACGTTAACCAAGGAAGTGAAAGATCTATACAACAAAACATTAAAACACTCCAAAAAATCGAGGAGGACTTTAGAAAACAGAAAGACCTCCCATGCTCCTGGATAAGCAGAATTAACATTGTGAAAATGGCAATCCTACCAAAGGCAATATACAGATTTAATGCAATGCCGCCAACATTATTGTATTGTTCTAGTTTTCTTTAACTTCACATTAAAATAAAACATTTTGCTTGTACCTTAAGTATAAACTGAAGAAGAAATAGGAAGAGCTAGCTTTTGTTCAGGCAGGTAGTTAAGGACAGAGGCCCAAAGAGGGAACAAGGGCATACCATTCTGTCTATCTTGACAAAACTGAAATTTAAGTCAGATCCTGTCTCTTTAATATGGCTGAAAGTAACCTGCCCAGCATGAAATTCCAGCTTCTTTTTCAACCCAGCCTCCCTGAGCCTAATAACTAGGCTCACCCTGGTTGGATGTCTCAACTCTATGAAGGAGGTTACCCATACAACCCAGCCTCTTCATCTTCCAGGATCCCTCACAGGCTTTGTTTTCTTCCTTTTGCACTGAGAGGTGGCATGTTCTTACTTCCTAACCTGGGACCAACATGGCTGGAACCACCCTGGCTGGGAAGGGGAGAATACTTACCTTGGTTTGGGTATTTTTCTTCTTGCCTTCTATGTGTGTCATGCTTTGGGGATTCCCTCTCACTTTGATCATTCATAAGATTTATTTTTGATCTCTGAGTACTTACTGTTTTGTAATCATTTCTGGTCTGTTATTTTTATTTGAAAGGGCTTTTGTATTTGATCTCCAGTGTGTGTGTGTGCATGTGTGCATGTGTGTATGTGCCCTAGCCATTTCCTAGATACCAATTTCCCTCAAATAAATAAACTTGACAAATTATGTTTTCTCTCTAAACTCAGTAATCCATAGTTTAGCCTTATCAATTCCATTTCATCAATTATTTGTTAAAAATAGGATAAGGACCCAAAGTTGGGATTTACAAGTATGGAGGAACACTCCTGAACCTCTATAATAAGTGATGATGGAATTCCCTGAAGGGGGACTTTTAAATACAATAAGGAGTGAACAACATTTGGGTTTCAAGCGTCAGAGTTCATATTCACATTAAATGGCTTTGTTACTCATTTTGCAATGATAAATAACTATATATTTCCAAGTAATAAAAGGTCGTGGCTTTCTGTTTTATCTCTCTTTTTTAAATTGTTTTTTTAGCCTGCCTTCTCCCTGACTTCCCCAAGAGAGCAGAAAAGGCTAAAGGTCTTTCTGGTGGCTTATATGCCAAAATGGAAAGCTGTTACCTAGTGTTAAATTCTATAGTTGCATTTCTTCAATCAGAAGTTTTGAATTTTTGTTTTTTTCATTCATTTGCTTTATTTAACCAGCAACTTCCTAAAATTACCTATAGCCTATTGCTCTCATACATACCATGCTATAAGTTGGGTATTAGGAAACAAAATGCATTGGATAACTAAACTTACTTCTACCACCATAAGATGTTATTAGTTGTGTTTAAGTGTATATTTTCAAATTATTTATGACATAAATATTTTTAGATAGGTAAAGTGAAACTCTCAGACTATCTATAGTTATAAAAATCCAACTCTGAATAATTAAGGTATATTTCTTAGAAAGCGTGAGTGGTATTGATATGTTTTATTATAATTCCTGGCTTCAGCAACAGAAAGCATCATAATTTCAATACATAGTTATTGGTACATAGTAGTGTCTCTGTATAAATTTCAGGAACATATATGTTAGAATTAATTTAATATTGCAAAATTGTGTATAGAGGTAAAACATATACATACATAAACATACACATGATAAACAAACATTCCTTAGAAGTGCACTGATTATGCATATATACATGTATGTATAGATCAAGATTAATATAGTCTACAAAATAACTTATCCATAATATATCCTCAATGTGTTTTCAAACAGTGAAATTGAGGCAGCAAATAGTAAATAATTACATATAGTAAGACCCATAAAAATAATAACTAGAACTTTTTCTAGCAATAAGACTAGATAATGAGAAAATATTGGAAATATTCACTTTTTTACTGACCAGGATAATCACTAAGAAAAGTAAATCAGACAAGGTAATTTCAACAATCATAATAATCATAACAGCTTTCCTACAAGGCAAACAGTTTTTAAGCTGTAACAAGAAAAGGGCACTAAGCAAAGCATTGTTGCTTTACTAAACTGAAGAGACAGAAAATATAGTTAATTTATGTGGAATAATTATAATTTGTGTAGAAGATAATACCGAGAAAATAGTTTTGTAAAATGGGAGCTCCAGAAATGTATATGAGAACTGTTTGAATCTTTGACTACTAATTAACCTGTTGTAACTTGAATTCTATGAAATCAAAGTACAACTGCTTTTGACTAATCACCTGAGAAAAATTTCCAAGACTCACTGTCACCAGGAGCATAGTTGTTCTTGAAGAAATTGGATATATTAGTATTTTCAGTGAAGGAGAATTAACACCTCATGTTTGTTTCCCTTTTTTAGTGAAAAAGTACTATACTTCATATTGACCTGACTAATGAAAAAACATTGCTTCCTATATATTTTAGGTTTTTACTTTTTCCTCTGGGAAACATTGAGAAAGTTATATAACATGGTATTACTTTGTAAGATGATGTTTACAGGACCTATTTTGGGGCCGTGTGGTCTGACAGAAGGCTTAAGGAAGTAGAGATTTGTTTCAGGCTGTTGTCAGAAAGCAGAATCAGTTTTATGACTTGATATCTAAATTTGTCTTATATAAAAAGAAGGCATATTAAAGCAAATTTAAGAACCTGTAATTTGGAAAACAAGGGGAAGACACTAATATTAACAGTTGAATGAGACTAATCTATATTTTTGGATATAATCAAATTTGTGTATACTTAAACTAAATCAAAAAGCAATATTTTTATCTCTCTTGAATGTTAACTGAAGTTGGTCTTCTTTCAGATTTTTTATTGCTTACTTGTGATTTCCATCCAAGTTTTTAACAATGAGGTGTTTTCTTTTCATTTCCCCACCACATAGGGTAGAACCATATTCAAAATCCTACCACTGAAGTTTAGAACCTTATACAATCCAAGAAATCAATAGACTAGAAAATACATAAACCAGCCACCAAATAAAGCTCTCTAGAAATGCCCTAGCCAACCTTAAAATCAAACTTGCAATTACTACCCAAAAAGGTTAATCACTACTTAAATGCCATAAAATTAAGCTGAAGAACAAATTTTGACTCATAAGCAAGCAGATGAAATTAGCTTATGAATGCTTGAAAGCTGCAATGTAGCATAATGTAACCATGTTCTAAATTGTAAAGAATAATGAGAATATAATCAGAAGGAAATGTAAGACAGAAAATGGGATTTTGGAGGTAAAATCTATTATTTAAATGAAACATAAGTAGATGAAATTACCACCACCACATTAGCCATTGCCAAAGGAAAAAATACAGAAACTAAACTGAAGCAAATACAGAAAATACATACTACTAACAAAACCTGAATCAATTACACATATCATATTTACAATACTCTGGGAAACAGGACAAAAGTTGGGAACAAATGGAATTTATAAGACCAAAGGTCCCTCCTTTATAGCTTTTTCCTAGGTTATGGCCTCTGCTACTGATTTTTGGTTCCAGCTCACACATAAGTCTATAGATTTGTAGCTAGGATCCACATATGAGAGAGAACATGTGATGTTTGGCTTTCTGGGCTTGGGTGACCTCACTTAGTATAATCTTCCCAGGTCCATCCATTTCCTTGCAAATTTCCTAACTTCATTTTTCTTCACTGCTGAATAGAACTCCATCGTATAAATGTACCACATCTTTATTATCCATTCATATGTGGATGGACATCTAGGTTGGTTCCATTTCCTAGCTATTTTGATTAGAGCAGCAATAAACATGGCTGTGCAAGTATCCCTGGAGGTAGTGAGACGAGTCATTAGGATATATGCCTAGGAGTGCTATAGCTGGATCATATGGCAAATCCATTTTTAGCTGTCACAAGAACCTCCACACTGACTTCCACAATGGCTTTACCAGATTACATTCTTACCATAGTGTAGAAGGATTCCCCTGGAGAATGGATAGGCATGATACGTTGGTATAATGAAATACTACTTAGTAAAGAGTATGATTATTTTCAACATTGAGATGATGAGCAAGCATAATATGGTAAGTGAAAGAAGCCAGAAAAAAATGTACTGGGTTGGAGACATGGCTTAGCAGTTAAGGCTTTTGTCTACAAAGCTAAAGGATCCAGGTTCAACCCCCCAGGACTCACTCACATAAGCCAGATGCACAAGGTGGTGTGTCTGGAATTCATTTGCAGTGTCTAGAAGCCCCGACATGCTCATTCTCTCTCTCTCTCCCTCTCTCAAATAAATAAATAAATAATAAAATATTTTAAAAAGGAGTATATGTAATATGTTCCTATGCTTGTGAAACTTAATCCACTAAAGCAAAGTACATCATCTCTGGTTAAAAAATATGAAGAATTTAGTGCAAAGTAACAGAGGACTGCTTTTTTGGTGAAGGAAATATTTTGCATTATTTTGCATTGTAGTTGTCCCATAAAGTACATGGGTAACAATATTTGGAATAATATCAAAACATATATCTAAATAATTGGATCCTATTGTACATAAATTATATCAATAAGGCATCTGAATTTGATTATTTGTTTCTTCTCTGTGTAGAATTTCCTGAAATACTCTCTGTAGGTTTGGTTTTGTGTTCATATAATTGTGAAGCTGAGTTTTGTCATGGGAAGTTTTTCTTTCACCACCTATTATGTGGGATACTTTTGCTGGGTAGAGTAGTTTGGGTTGGAAGCCATAGGTTCTTAGACTTTGCAGTATTTCATTCCAGGCCCTTCTAGCTTTCAGGGTTGCCATTGAGAAGTCTGGAGTAATTCTCAATGTCCTGCCTTTCTTTCCCACGGATCTGCGGCAAATATTTTTGAGTGAGTAAAATTTTTAAGTTGGTGACAAGATTATTGGGTATTCTTCAATCCTTGGAAATAGCACCCTAAGCCTTCTCCTGTAAGTTTTACTTAGTGCTTAATGACACTATAATCCTTCCACGTCCATGCACACCAAATTCTGATGGAATATTTTATATATGTAAGTTGACATGGCTGGTCTTTCACCTCAACTCCACTGCCATTCTATTGGAGTTATGCCTATACCATAAATCTTAGTTAAAATACATGCTCTACCATGAATGAACAAAATGGTTAACTAGATATTGGTTTACTTATTTTAACACTTAAATTATTTTGTTGTTCTCTTGTGATAATTCACACAAGGGGCACTGGGTGGGGTATGTCACAGTAGAAATAACATTTTAATTTAGTATGTGACATCTAGGAATTTTTCACATTCCAGATCCTTCATTACTTTGTATATGATGACCATTGGTATCAAACTTTCTTTACAGGACCCTCAGTTTTCATTGACAGAATGTGGGCTACAGTCATTACTTAGTATTAATGAAGATATAAATGCAAATCATACAACTTGGTATTTAGTGTATAGTGAATAGTTATATGCAAGTCTCATGACATTAAGCTAGAAGTTTCATAAGCAGAGCCTTGTGTGTTTCCTTTCTGCTCCAGCTAAATCTACTCTAGACCTAATTGCCTGTTGCCCAGATCATGGTCGGAACTGAGTTAATATGAAATGAACTGCCTTTTATATTGAATAAGGATAAGAATCACCTATTGCCCAATACTGAAAACATATTATCCTAAGGCTACTTTCTAAATGTTCACTTTTTGTAGACTTAAAGAGATTTTATTAGATTAAGAGAAGGAAAGAGGAGAAAATACAGAGAGTCCCTGCCATGTGGCTGGCAGGAGAAAGTAGAGAGCCTACTGTGGGAGTAGCCCCCCATCTCAGCCCAGCAGAGCCAAGATGAGGAGGGCTTAGCAGGGCAGGAACCTAGAAGTTCAGCACAGGTGAATGTCCAAGAGAGCAAATATTCATTTTGCTGTATTATCATTCAGTTTTTTATTAGACATATTCTCTTAACTTTGGGTTATAAAATATGAATGTTTTGGGAGCAGATCATACTGACTTTCACTGCAAGATAGTGACATATGTTAGCAGTATATATGATGTGTTAAAAGACTTTAAGCAGGACCCTACACTCTTTGATCACACAGTATTTATTTTCTATTTACACCACTTCTCTCATGATACCATGAACAGAGCAGTAAGATAGTATTAGGGCAAACTACAGATAAGTTTTATTGGGAACATAAGTTGGCTATTTTTTCAATTCAACTTTTTTTCTCTTCTTTTATTATTACTCTATCCTGATTTAAAACATGGAAAACTTACAAATTATACTTTTCTACCTGAATGAAGATTGAAATGAAGGAGTAATATGAAAGATATAATTATAATGTGACAAAAGAAGATCATTACAAGTTGTTCTCTTTTTAAGAATTCATTTTGGATGACATTTAAATGAAACTGTATTTTAATTCAAATACAAAGAAGGAAGCCCACATCACTACCCAACTTTACCAATCAACCTGTCAATAGACTATCAAAAAGTTTATCTTGATACAATTGTCCCTTTACAATTATTCTATCCCACCCTAGAGAAACCATTACTTTGTTCCCATTATCACATTGTGACTTTAGTTTAGAATCAAACTTCCAACACTATGCTAACAGTCTCTATCCATGAAAGAACTTGTGAATTTCAGTATTTAACCAAATAGCATTTAACTATAATATGCACAGTCACCTTATTAGTTGCTTTTCTTATTTCTATGTCATAGTCCCTAAGAAGAAATAACTTAAAAGGAGAAATGTTTATTTTGTTTCATGGTTTAGGAGGATACAATCCACTATGGCAGGGAGGGCACTGCAGCAGGTACCTGGAGCTTGAGGCAGACTGTCACACTGCCTTGATTTTCAGGAAGGAGCGAGAGATAAATGCTGGGGTTCAGCTCATATACTGATATCTTTTCCCACATTTAAAAAATTCATGCTTGGGCTGGAGAGATGGCTTAGTGGTTAAGCGCTTGCCTGTGAAGCCAAAGGACCCTGTTTCGAGGCTTAATTCCCCAGGACCCGCATTAGCCAGATGCACAAGGGGGCACACAGGTCTGGAGTTCATTTGCAGTGGCTGGAAGCCCTGGTGTGCCCATTCTCTCTCTCTCTCCCTCCCTCCTTCTCTCTCTCTGTCACTCTCAAATAAATAAATAAAAATTTAAAAAAATAAAAAAAGTCAGACTGTCTCTCCAGCACATTAGATGGTGCTACCTACATTCAGGGTGGGTCTTCCCACCTCAGTTACACTTTCTTTGGAAATGCTTTCACAGACACACCTAGGGCATTCTAATTTCAATCAAATAGACAATGAAGATTAAGCATCACCAACTCTCTGGGAAATATTGCAATACTTCCAATCAAGTTATGTGTGTGTAATTGTAGAGACTATAAAAACCATGTAAAATTAATCATAACTGTCATTTGATGAGCACACAGCAGTAGTAGATTTAAAATGATTGTCTTCAGTTTCAAAAACACTTAGAGATAGGCATTGTAGTACATTTAATAAATTTAAAATCGAGGCTTAGCAAAGTGAAGGTACAGGTACTCAATCAAAATAATTAGGAAATTGATAGGAAACATAGAGCTTTGTCAGCCTTTTATGACTTAATCCTTTATTTTATTATGATAATGTTAGAATAAAAACAAATCAAGTGGCTCAAATGCATGTGCATGTACATGATTTCAATGCTGAAGTTATTTTATACCACAGACATTTCTTTTTAAGAAAATGCTCAAAACATGTTATTATGTTTTATTTGAAAGCAGGAATGGTACTGAAGGATCTTAGATCTGTTAGTGAAAAATATTACAAACAATAGATAAAATGTAGCTAATTTCCTTTATGCTTAGTTTTTCTCATACTTTTCTTCATAACAATAGTCCCTATTTTATGATTATAACTCAATTATTTTAATGTTGTTTGGTGTGTTTGAAGAAAAAATGGTGAAAACCTTTGGAATTTTTTTCTGCCTTTTATCAGTTCATTCATTGGTATTCAGTTATCTATAATTTGTTGATTACTTTCAATATGAGAAATATTATCCATAGGGCTTGTCATGACACAGGATAAAAATAAGAAAAATAGGAACTGGAGAGGTGGCTTAGTGGTTAAGGCACTTGCCTGCAAAGCCAAAGGACCTTGGTTCAGTTCCCCAGGACCCATGTAAGCCAGATGCACAAGGAGGCGAATTTGTCTGAAGTTCATTTGCAGTGGATGGAGGCCCTGGTGTGTGCATTCTCTCTCTCTATTTCTCTTTCTTTCTTTCTCTCTCTCCTTCTTTCCCCCTCTCAAATAAATAAATACAAACAAAATATTTTAAAAAATAAGAAAAATAATTTTTATCCCCCCAAGCTTACAACCCCAAAGAGTGATAGAGAAAAAATTTATGAAATACAATATTTTATATAATATTGAGTTAATTATCATGAAGGACAAGATAAAACAGGGAATGGAGTATGAGCTTTCTCTTGAATTATTCAATTTAAGTGAAGGTTTATAGTGTCTGCCTATTGAGATGATGACTTTGACAAAGACTCAGGAAAGAAACCCATGCAGTCAACCAAAGGAAAGGAAGTCCAGAAAGTGGAGGGTGGATAACTTCAAGCATCATGGAGTGTTCTTAGACCATTGAAATATACTTACAAGGTCCAAGATTCTGAAATAGAAAATGATCTCTCAGAGGGAACTGTGCTAGAAAAAGGCTTGCTGGTTGGAACAAGGGATGTTTGGCTTTGGATTCAACTCTGTGATTGTTTTGAGTAACAAAATAATCATGATCTGACTAAGAGTACTGGTAATAGCACTAGTGATAAGTGGATGAATTACAGATATATTTGGAAGGTGGAAAGAGAATTAGAAACATGGTTTCACACAACAATGTTTATATATCTTCTTAGTATTAGTTCTCACAGTAGACCAAAGGTAGGAACAACCCAGATTCCCTCTAACTGAAGACCAGATAAAACATACTAGGGTCATACAAAGAAATATAATTTAAGCCACAAAAACTGAATGGAGTTCTTCTGCATACTATAACCTTAAATAATGCTTGAAAATATTATTCTAGAGAAAAAAAAACACAAAGAGTAAAGTTAATATTTTACAAGATTGCATGTACACCAGGTGTCCAAACAAGAAAATATATTGGTTTAAAAAGTGGTGGTTGTCAAACATGCACAGAAGGAGTACATGAAAAGTAACTGCTAATTAGTATAGAATTTTTTGGGAGGAGGGAGTAATAAAAATATTTTGTAAAATTGTACTGTGTTGGTAATTGTATATGTTATGAATATGATTGGTTTAAGCACCATCATTTCTCTTCTTACATGAATGACTTCTATAATAAGTAGATAATATATATCCTAAAATTAGAACTCATTTGTCCAGTACATATATATGGTTTTTTTGAGGTAGGGTTTCACTCTAGCTCAGGCTGACCTGGAATTCACTATGTAGTCTCAGGGTGGCCTCGAACTCATGGTGATCCTCCTACCTCTGCCTCTCAAGTGCTGGGATTAAAGGCATGTCCCACCACGCCCTGCTTCAGTACATATTTTTTTAAAGATTTTATTTTATTTTTATTTATTTGAGGGGGGGCATGCCAGGGTCTCCAGCCACTGCAAACGAACTCCAGACGCATGTGCCCCCTTGTGCATCTGGCCAACGAGGATTCTGGGGAATTGACCCTGGTCCTCTGGCTTTCCAAGCAAGCACCTTAACCACTAAGCCATCTCTCCAGCCCTGTCCATTATATTTTACACACTGAAACACGCACACACACACACACACACACAATTAAATGAAATGCAAAAATATAAAGCATTGGCTATGCTGAGAATATTTAAGCCCACACTGACCCAAACACCTTTTCTATCCTCTCTCGCCTTCTGCCTTTGGTCCAGTGAATAAGCACACACAATACACTGTTCAAAGGTCTCGTCAATAGTTCCATTTCCAAGCACAGTGTTTCCCAACAGCTTTTTATAGCTATTTATAAAACTCGCTCTATGGCTTCTACTTTTAAGTAAATCAATCATATCTAAATACCTAGGACTAAGGGTTTTATATAATAATTTATCTGATATACACACAGTGTACATAGTAAATAAAGTTTTATATGTAGCTGTGATTATAACCTAACATATCTAATTATAGCAGTTTTGACCCTGAACCATTCCTTCCTCACCTTTCACTGTCTCTCTCTCTCTTCAAACTAGTGGACAAGTACAAACACGTGTAATGCCTACAGACAATTTAACACATTCATATCAAAAATTCATTTACATAGTCCATGCTTTCTATGAATTTCAACACAAAATGTAAAAGATGTGCTACTTTTACTAACTATTTTGTCATAAAGTGGTAAGCTCTTTTTTTAAAGGCAAGAATGGTGGCTCACGCCTTTATTTTATTTACTTATTTATTTATTTAAGAGAAAGAGAGAAAGGGGGGAAGAGGCAGAGACAAAGAGAGAATGGGTGCACCAGGGCCTCCAGCCACTGCAAACGAACTCCAGACATATGCGCCCCCTTGTGCATCTGGCTTACCTGGGTCCTGGGGAATCTAATTGGAGTCCTTAGGCTTCGCAGACAAATGCCTTAACCACTTAGCCATTTCCCCAGACCCAGTGGTAAGCTCTTTAACAGCTGGAGAGTAAGAGTCGTAAATGTTGAACTTTTTTGCATTGTATATATTATACATGCAGCACAACACAAGGCACAATATGTACAAGTAAGTGCATCTGAAAATGTCGAACTGTGAATGTACTAGCATGTTACATTTTGCAGTTACTTCTCTCCCACCTCCTGCAAGCCAATGAAAAAATACTCACAGTACCATGCTGATCAATGACATGGTTTCACAATTCCATTCCCAAAAGACAGTATTTCACATGAATTTAAACAAAGACAGGGTACTTCACTCCGTCTATATTTAACATATATTGTACACTTATGAACATCCAGACAGACTATATGTGCCAAGTAATGACTCATTTTGTCTACTATATATACCAAAGTCTTTGATAAGCTACAAAAACATAACAACAATATTTTGAAAGTCTATTGAATATGACCACTAGAAATAAAACTTCCTTTCTCCTCCTTTTCTAGGAATTTTTACCCAAACTGTACACAATATATGAGTTGACCAACTCCACTTTTGTCTTACACTGGCAATTTCTTTGGCATCTAAAGAGACTAGATGTTGTAAATCAAGCCTTTTTTGTCTTTTATATACACTGTGAGCACATCAAAGTGAAACAAAATGTGACAATGGTTTCTCTTTCACATTATAAGCACACTAGATCACTTTGCATTTCCTTCTTCTGGAAAACAGGTCACAAGAAACATATATATGTATATCTCAAGAGGGATTTGCTTCTTTCCTCCAAAATAATATTTCACATGGGCCTGGAGAGATGCCTTAGCGATTAAGGCATTTGCCTGCAAAGCCAAAATACTCAGGTTCAATTCCCCAGGACCCAATTAAGCCAAATGCACAAGGGGGCACAGGTGTCTTGAGTTTATTTACAGTCACATGATGCCCTGGAACACCCATTCTCTCTCTCTATTTCTCACTCTCTCTCTCTCTCTCCTTCCTATTTTTCTGTCTCAGAAAAATCAATAAAAATAAAATATTTAAAATAATATTTCACATAAATTTTAACCAAAAGATACATAGTGTTATTTTACTACTCTACTTTTAAGTACTTCACATTTGTCAACTCCATGCACAAAAATCAGGAGTAAAATATACACTCCAAACAAGAGCTATCATGCAATTGTGCCTTCTCCATAGAACCATCTACAACTAGATCTACCTCTGTGGTTGTTTGATTCAGGTGTCCCCCATAAACTTTGGTGATTTGAATGCTAGGATCCTAGCTTATGGAGATTTGGGAATTAATGTCTCCTGGAGGCAGTTTATTGTTCGGGGTGGGCTTACGGGTGTTATAGCCACTGTCCTCTTGCCAGTGCCTGGCATACTCTCCTGTTGCTATTGTTCACTTTATGTTGGCCAGGGGGTGATGTCCACTCTCTGCTCATGCCGTAGTTTTTCCCTGCCATCATAGAGCTTCTCCCTTGAGCCTGTAAGCCAAAATAAACCTCTTCCCAAAAGCTGCTCCTGATCGAGCGATTTCTACCAGCAATGTGAACCTGACAACAACAACCTCTTTTCTTTGCACGGTCTTCTGCTTAATGTTTTCCAATCTATTTGACAACAATATTCACTCCTGGAGTCATTTCTAGAGGTGTTCTAACAACTCTCTATCAGAAAGTCACATTCTGAAGACATTTCAGTGTTTTAAAAAAGATGTATTAATGATGGGTGATGAAGAGCACAGTAAGACATTGGAGGATAAGGAAGTTTAATGTAGCGTACATATGATCAATATGTAATGTGTGTGTGTGTGTGTGTATGAAAATATCACATTAAATCAAAACAAGATGGCTGATTTTTTACCTTTATTTCATCATAAGTTGACAATCTCTTTTCATATAGGGTTAAAGGAAGATGGAGAACAAGTTTTTTTTTGTTTTCATATTTTATACAGAAGCATTTTATTCACTTCCAGTAAATACCTAATTGGCAAAATGTGCTATGTTGTTTTACTATTACTCTCTTGAAAAAGGAATAGCAGCTTCTCAATGGATGTTTAACTGTTCCACCCACAATAGTCAAACCACTGAATGGCCTGCTCAGGGTTCCATTCACTATAATGCAATTGCCCTATGGCCTGCTAGCAGTTCTACTTGCCATAGCCTAACCACCATTATTGGCCACTAATTGCTCCGCACCCACTGTTGTCCAACCACCCAATGACCTGCTAACGTTTCCACTCATGGTAGTTTAACTGCCACATGGCCTGCTAACAGTTCTACCTGACATAGCCTAACCACCATATAGGAAACTAATTATTCCACCCACTATTGTCTAACCACCCAGTGGCCTGTCAACATTTCCACTCATGGTAGTTTAACTGTCCCATGGCATGCTAACAATTCTACCTACCATAGCCTAACTGCCATAGATGCCACTAATTATTCTACCCACAGTTTTCCAACCACCTGATGGCCTGTTACCATTTCCACTCATGGTAGTTTGACTGCCCCATGGCCCACTAACAGTTTTACTGCCTTATTCCAACTGCTTTATGACCCACTAACTGTTCCCTGCCACCGTATTACTTCTCCACTCACTTTGTAGGGTCATAAACACTTTTTGTTTTCCATTTCCAGAGGAGGCATGGTTTCACTCAGCTGGGACAGTGGTTCCCCTAAGATCCAGATTTGAACAACCCAGTGTTTTTGAGTGGTTTTGAAGCTTTTCTGTGCAGATTTACTTTCTGGGGTCCCTGAAGCTCCTGATATTGCACTTGGAAAGCTGCATTTCTTGTATGTCACACCATGAACACTGTCATCCGCAGGAAACACATCCTTGAAAAAATTACTGTAAATTCCCACTAGTAGGGCAATAGTGCCATTTTTGGAGCTTAAATTATATGGCATTTCCTGCTCTAAGTAGTGCTAATGAGATTGCAGGCTAGATTGAGCAAACATTCTAATTCAAGTGTCAGGATCCTGAAAAATGAATAGAGTCTTTTTTTATTTGTTAGTTTAGTTTTTCCAGGTAGGGTTTCACTCTAGCTCAGGTGAACTAGAATTCACTATGTAGTCTCAGGGTGGGCTTGAACTCAAGGCGATCCTCCTACCCCTGCTTCCTGAGTGCAGGGATCAAAGGCATGTGCCATCACGCCCAGCTAGAGTCTTGATATCAGTTAATACAGAACCTTCAATGTATCAAGTATACAAGCTTTCATCCTCCATCACTATATCTAGTCCACTTGATTAAGACCAGTTCCCTGTTTTTATTACAGAGGAAATTGCTGTTCTGGTTCCCAGTGGAGATGACCAGTCATTTTCTCTATGGAGTAGCTTTCTAAAAATTTTCAGCATGTAACACTGTGGGAGTAATTTTTATCTTTGGGAAAAATGCCTGTTCAGCTCTGCTATGAAGTAATATAATTTCATATACAGTTAGGGTTTTTTTTCCATTTAATCTCAATGTCAACCATTTCCTGTTGTCATTATGAAAATTTCACATCTTTATTTTTGTTTTTGATTAAAGAGCACATGGGTAGTACCTCAACCAGAATGAATTGCCAGGGAAGTCTTTCTAGAGGCAGTAAAAAAAAAGTTATTACTTAATCTAGTTCATTTAGTGTTATCAGGGGAGATAATATTTGCAACATATTCACAGAGTATAGAAACAAGAAACAAAAGAAAGTCCTTGTAAGGAAAAATTCAGATCACTATTTGTATATATTTCAATGCAAGGTGGCAAAAATTGAGTTTGGTCTAAATCTTGGAAGACTTTGAAAACTCTGTGAAAGAAATTTGAATGCCTTAATTTTTGAATTAATCTGAATGGTTTCAGGAAAGCCATTATAAATTCTGAATATAAAAGTATCATGAACACTCATTTCTGAGTTATGGGTCAGGGCACATATGTGGGAAGTGGAAAAGGTGACTATAAGTAAGTTTTATGCTTTAAAGTAAAGTCTTTCAAGATAAAAAAGACAAAGTCAAATGAATGCACGTTTGAAATTTTCTGTTACAAAATGAACGTTTTAGCAGTGGCAGAACACATGTCCATTAAATAGAGTTATAGAAATTCCTTCTTATTTTCCTTATTTTTGACACTTGTTTCACATTTTCAGTGCTCACGGTTTTCCTGAATATTGTATTCTATGAATTGTGCATCCTCTCCCAGAATCTAATTCCCATCAGCTCTCTTATCTCAGCCCAGAGCTATACTCAGCATGAGAAGTATCTGTAACTTTATCTTAAATTCTTGAATAGATCTTGTTCCGCATTATTTAAAAATACATTACAATTCAAGCAGGGCGTGGTGGCACACGCCTTTAATCCCAGCACTGAGGAGGCAGAGGTAGGAGGATCACAGGGACTTCGAGGCCAACCCTGAGACTACATAGTAAATTGCAGGTCACCCTGGACTACAGTGAAATCCTACCTTGCAAAATAACAACAAAAACAACAACAACAACAAAAAACAAAACCAAAAAGCATACATGATTTCAGTAATTAAATAAGATATACTATTTTATTTATTTATTTGAGGGAGAGAAGAGAGAAAGAAAATGAATGGCACTCCAGGACCTCTTGCTACTACAAATGAACTCCAGATGCCCTAGCCACCTTGTGCATTTGGCTTTATGTGGGAGTCAGGGAATAAAACCCAGGTGGACAGGCTTTGCAAGCAAGCGATTTTAACCACTGAGCAATCTGTCCAGTCCAGACAAAGTCATTTTTAACATTTTTCTGTTGTTATACTGTAAGGGACCTAAGAAAAGTCAAGATTTTAAAATAACAGAAATTTAAATGTTTTGCTGATGTCAATACTGACCAAATGATTTTAAGGTAGAAATGGTCTCTGAGAACATTTTTTATGAAAATAGATTAGTGACTAGATTTTTCAGTGTAGACCATAATATCACCAAGCTCTTTCATATCATTTGAATAGGTTCTTGTACTATTTTCCCATGGACAGTTCTTTGGAACCAGAGTTAAACCTTTTTCTTGTTGGGAACATTTCATTATTCAAATGAAAGGTGATTTGGTGATGAGATAGAGATGTGGAGCGTACTAATTTGGTTTAACACAAGGTTATAATATAATCTAATCCTTCAATAGTTCTTTCATAAAGAATTGTCACCAAGTTCAATACTGATGTTACTTGCAAGCATACAGGATGTTAATTAAAATATCAAGTCTTAAATGGTTTATATAAATTTCTCCTATTCTTATGTAAACATTAATAATTGTATATATTTTAATATTTTATTTTTATTTATTTATTTGAGAGAAAAAGAGAGGGGGTGGAGAATGGGCACACCAGGTCCTCAAGTCACTGCAAACAAACTCCAGATGCATGTGCCACCTTATGCATCTGGCCTCCATGGGTCCTGGGCAATCCAACCTGGATCCTTTGGCTTTGGAGACAAGTGCCTTAAATGCTAAGCCATCTCCCCAAACCAATAATTATATATTTTTGAGTGTACTTTTAAATTTACATTTTATTCTTTCAACAATATTTACTGATTATCAGCTCTGTGGTATTCACTATGCTAGGAAATGTTCATGCAATGCTTAATAAAAATGTAATTGTTCTCATGGTAAAATAGCTTTCAATGAATGCAATTTAATCTGAGATCAATTTTAATTAAGATTAAGATCACGGGAACATGGCACATGTTACAGTGAAGCCTGATCTAGATGGTGGGAAAGCTGGCCCAGGAAATTTTAATGAAGTGATGTTAGTTAAGCTGAGGAACTTTAGAAGGCTCTAAGTAGGTAAAAGTCTTAGACACATATGAGCATTTCAGAGGAAAGAAACAGTGTATACCATAACTTCATTACAGATGAGAATGGGACTAAAACTTGTCCAGCATGTCTGGAGTGCAGAAGATGAGGACAGTGGTTCAATAGGAGTCTAGGAAGGTAAGGATAAGTCATAATGTGTATAATTCATGTTAAGAGTTTTGATCTTCCTAAGGGAGGTGAGCCATTAATGAATCTTAAGGAATTTGACATATGCAAATGTCACATCCAATTTTGTGTTTTGAAGTACTAGTTTCAGTAGTAAAAGTGGATGGAAGCATACACAGTAGAAATCAGATCAGCTAGAAGGTTATTTCAAGTGAGTAATGGGGAAATGATTATAGTTAGGTAAGACATGTGACAGTAGAGGCAAAGGGGAAGGCAGATTCAAAAGATACCAGGAAAGAAGCATTGAAAGAAATGTGTGACCAGGCAAAGTATTCCGCACAACTCTGAAGGTTTGAGAAGCATGGCTAATGCATGTAATATATTTACTTTCAATACTTCTGAACATGCAACTTCTATACAAAAGGATCAATGGCAGGAGAGATGGCTTAGCGGTTAAGCGCTTGCCTGTGAAGCCTAAGGACCCGGTTAGAGGCTCGACTCCCCAGGACCCACGTTAGCCAGATGCAGGAGGAGGCGCATGCGTCTGGAGTTTGTTTGCAGTGGCTGGAGGCCCTGGCGCGCCCATTCTCTCTCCCTTTGTCTATCTGCCTCTTTTTTCCTCTGTCTGTCGCTCTCAAATAAATAAATAAAAATAAACATCAACAAAAAGGATCAAGGTTTATTTGGCAATAGAAATTACAGGATAAGGACATGAAAACTCTTCCAAAGTTTTACAATTTGTTATCTGTAAGACATATTGCATATTAAATCAAAAAATGACTAACATATGCCATGCCTAGCCTTGTAAATTGCATTTGGGCTGTAGGTTAAGATGGTTTAGTACTATTAATCTATTCACTCATATGTCAAATTAATTATACCATCAAAGAACATTTCTATTCATACCTTTTCCTTCATCTTTCTGCTTTCTTTCCTTGATTCCTTCCTTTTTTATAATTCCTTCCACTCCTCTATCTCTCTCTACATATTTATGGAACACATATTTCCTATTGTGAAGATGGGAATTTTCCTTAAAAATGTATTAAGAATCATGCCTAATCTAGGCATTGGTTTTCCTGGCAAATCGAACATATCAGTCATCTTTATACTGTTCATAGTCTAATATTTCAGATGGTCAAAAACACTAAAACCAGGAATTGGGAAGCTCAGACGAGAAAGATCAGGAGTTCAAGTCCAGACTTGGCTGCCAGACTGTCTCAAAGAAATACAGAACACTAAAAATAAAGGCATACTTGATTTTATCTGTGAGAAATAGCCTAATGAAAATGCATTAAAATATCATAAGAACCACAATCAAGATGCTTAGTCTCTTAGGTTTACAGAGAAGGTAGATTAACTATGAGCTATGTAGATATTCCACACAGTTACTGGAGATTACACATTTACCCAGTGATCCAAAAATATATTAATAAATAAATGAAGGTGAAGTCCTATGTTCTAATCACATCTTAAATATCCTACTTGATCTTACCTCTTCATTTCTCAAGCTGGGAGATTAAATTTTGCTGTGAATTTCTACAGGGAGAAATCTTTTCCAAACCATAGCAATAGCCAATGTGAGTCCCAAACTGTCATGTTAGTCCCAACACTAACCAACTTCCTTTTTCTCTCACACCCTGCGCCCTATTAGCCTTCAGCATGTTCTCACCTTTGCTCTGGCCCAGACTATGGGCAAAGTGGATGCCACTCCAAGGGAAAGGAAGGACCTAATAATTGTTGTAAAGGCAAGTAGAGAGGGATAATAAACATAATGAATTCTATGATATTGTTTATTTTCATTTAATACATTGTTATTTCTTTGAACACATAACTTTGTGAGACTTTATCTTGAATATAACAACTGGCCTTCAAATAGTTTATGTGGTTTGTCTTCCAGGATAAGAGGAGATAACAGTGTCTTAGGGAAAGAGATTTCAATCACTTTATGCTATATACCTGTTTCATAACCCAGAATTATTTCCTTTCTATATTGACACAAGTCTCCTTGGTAGCAGTGTGAAGAGAATATAATCACTAGGAAATTATCTTCCATCAGATACAGAGAGGTGCTCCCTGGAAAGAGCAATACACCTTATGTGTTGCTCATCTGCCATTTTCTAATTGTAGTTCTTTGTAAGTTGTGCATTTGCAACTTAGTGAGTGCCTGATGTATAATTTGAATTGCATTAAATGTTTTAATAACCCTTGCTGAACTTTACAATTATGCACATAGCATCCTTTAAATGGCAAGCCTCTGTTCTTTTAACAGAAATGGAAATATTTTTTCCACAAACTACCCATTTTCTAAGAGATTAAAAATCCTATTAACTTAGCAGACAATACAGTGAGTTCTTCAAATTTCACTACAATATTTGTCTGTGTAGATACAGATGTCACGCAGAAAGTCAAATGAAATTGCACCAGGCCACAAAGTAGCAATCATGTTTCTCCAGGTACCCTGATGAGATCCTTGTGCAATACAGACTACATAGTGTGCTTGGGATTATATACTCATGGGGTTCAGAGATCCTAAAATTGTAAATGTACTTCCTGTTCTTTTCAAGTGGTTAAGGATTTCATAGTTTTGCATTATTTTGCATTCTTTCATTCGTGCAATAGGCCCCAAGCCAGCTTGTTGTATGCTGGAAGACTCCAGTGGTCCGGCTGGCTAGAATACTGTGATAAGGCAACTTTTCTAGGGAAAACTACTCGTCCCCATCCTGCTCTGACCATCTGATCCAGAAGACATACAAGACACAATTTCAAACCTCTGCCCTAGTTCAGTCAGTTAGCATACAGTATTATTTGCCTTTTAAATTCAACTCAGTGTAAAATTATTACCAGTGATTTTATATTCTACCAAATAACATTTTTATGTTACCAACCTAATCAGAAAATCCCAGTTCAATCAGACTTTCTCAGAACTGAGCTACAAAATGTCCTCCTATTGAAAATTTTAATCTCCACCCTGAGAGAAATATGTGAAAAGGCTCTATAGGCAAGCAGTTAATCTGACAGTGATTTTTTTGCATCAAAAATTAAGTTTCTAAAATTATTTCTAAATTTAAAAATTCACCTCAGGAAATATGAGTGCAGGCAGCAGTCTTTGTAGGCTTTTGCATAAGGAGAGGCTCTTCAGATTATGTTTTTACTTTTGAAAGAAGGAAGGCAAGAATGAACGAAACTCACATGTACTAAGCAGTTATTTCATATTAAGTGATGTGCTGGGCATTTTCACTGACTTTCGTAACCTGATCTCATTTGACTCTGCAGCAGGCTCCTGCTTTAGTTTTTCTTTTTTTCCAATTTTTTTGTTTGTTTTATTTATTTATTTATTTGAGAGAGAGAGAGAGAGAGAGAGAGAGAGAGAGAAAGAGGCAGATAGAGAGAGAGAGAGTGGGCGTGCCAGGGCCTCCAGCCACTGCAAACGAACTCCAAACGCTTGTGCCCCCTTGTGTATCTGGCTAACGTGGGTCCTGGGGAAACGAGCCTCAAACAAGCGTCCTTAGGCTTCACAGGCAAGAGCTTAACCGTTAAGCCATTTGTCCAGCCCCCACTTTAGTTTTTATGTTCCACTTTCACATGGACTATGAGAAGTGTAACAACTTACTTTTGACCTCATAACTTGCAAGTGGCAAAGCTAGATTTTGAATGTAGGTTGGCCTGGGTGCAGAGCCTATGATCTTCCACCACATACCAATGCCTTTTTGTAAAAAAAAAAAAAAGAAAGAAAGAAAGAAAAAAAAAGAAAGAAAGAAAAAGGAAAGAAAGAAAAAAAGAAAAAGAAAAAAATTCCTTGGGTATACTTTTTTTTTGCTCATAGTTAAATTTACAGTTTAACTAAATGTCAGCCTTCCAGACTCATGTTGTTTCTCATGTCATTATTCCTATTGTTCTATTGCTATTTGCTCTCTGTTGAACAATGGAGGCAGACTGAGACCAGGTGCATCAACCTCAAACAGTGAGCCACTCTTTGTTTCTCTGCAGGTTGTCTTCTTCTTTTGTTTGTGATCTAAGCAATAACTCTGAACCATGTTCATTATACAGTAAAATCTTTCTCTGGATCTCAGTTTAATAACATATAGAGGAACTCAGGGTATGTGAGCCAAAAAAAAAAAAAATTATAGGAGAACATTCATTCGTACCAAGTTGATTTTTACTTTTTAAATCATTGAGAATGTTTAATAAGTAAGCATACTATAATTTGATTCTAATTTCCTCCATTAGATTTATATATTTTTCCATAGTGCTTAACAAGATTTAATGTAAAATTATTCTTTTTTTTTCAGGTAGGGTCTCTCTCTGCTCCAGGCTGACCTGGAATTAACTATGTAGTCTCAGGGGGGCTTCGAACTCATGAAGATCCACCCACCTCTGCCTCCCGAGTGCTGGAATTAAAGGCATGTGCCACCATGCCCGGCCCAATGTACAATTATTCTTAACATGTGAAACATATAAAGATTTTTTCCAGCCCCTCTTTTATTTTCTATTGACAACTTCTATATTTGTAAACAACATCCCATGGTAATTCCCTCCCTGCTCCCAATTTCCCTTTTGAAACTATACTCTCAATCAGTCTCCCTTGTTATGGTGGTCTTGGGTATGTAGTGTCAGGCACTGTGAGATCATGGATATCCAGGCATTTTGTGTCTGGAGGGAGCATGTTGTAAGGTGTCCTACCCTTCCTTTGGCTTTTACATTCTTTCCACCACGTCTTCCACAATGGACCCTGAGCCATGGAGGTGTGATTGAGATATTTCAGTGCTGAGCATTCCTCTGTCACTTCTTCCCAGCACTATGATGCCTTCTGAGTCATCCCAAGGTCAATTCCATCTGAAAAGAGAAGGTTCTCTAACCAAACATAAGAGTAGCATTAATATATGGGTATGAACATTATGATAAGTGCTTACTGGGCAGTTTGGTGAGCATAGTATATACATTTAGGCAGACAGAAGCAGACGTTACACCCCTAAGGCTCATGACTACCCCTTTTGTAGATTTTCAGTATCAGGGTTATATTCCCTCCCATGGAGTGAGCCTCCAGTCAAATTAGAGGGTGCTTGGTTCCCCCATAACAGACATGCCACAATTGCACCCATTGGCACATTTGGCCTGCCTGTCCAAATATAAGGCTTGCAGTGTCTGGGTATCTTGTGATTTCTCTCTCTCTCATTGAACTGCATGCAGTGTGGCTTTTTCCAGCTTTCTGTCAGCTGGTCTACATGGAGGAGATTTTCAGCTCAGCTCCAACAGGATTTCTCAGTGGCCTTGCAGCCCAAGTATGTGGAGTCTTCAGCAATAGGGTCTTACCATCTATTCCTGGTGGGAAACCAAGGGCCTTGGCAATGGCCTGCAATGTTTTGGGGGCCATGAGGGCTCTCCCTTGCCAAGAACTCACTGGAAGGTATCCCATTCCTGGCACTGAAAATTTTCTAGTAAGACTCCATGGCTCCTGTGTATTCAATTGTCCAAAAAAGTAGATTTCCATATGATTTATTTATATCCTCTTAGATTTTGATTAACCCTCCCTCCACTTTCCCCTTACTCGATCTCTTCCCCTGACTTCAGTTAGCAATTTTCATCCCCATTAATAGGAATTTTCATCCCCATTAATCTGTATATATATATATATATATATATATATATATATATATATATATATGTAAAACCATCCTATTAAGTTCCCCCTCCCTTTCTAAGATTTTATGCTGAATAAATGATATTCCTTAAGCCTGGGTAAAATGAGGAATTTTTCATTAGGACCATATTTCCAAAAAAAATACAAAAAAAAAACAAATAAACAACAATAAGTAGGTACTATACAAGTTTCTGTATATATAAAGTAATGCTCTATTTCAGGAGTGATTGGTCACAATTTGTTTCATGAATCAATTTGTGGAAATAGTTACATATGGATTGATTTAGAACATGGTTACCAGTGCAGACAAAAACAGAAAAGAAAAAAAAAGCTACAACTAAAAGGAAGAAACACAATTTCAACCATTTTTTCAGTGATGAGAATCCACATTTGTATTTCAAGATAATGTAGTTTAAAAAAGAAAAAAAAATACATTGATGTAGATTTTTATATTTTTAAAAACATGGATCTTTATAAGTAGTCCAGATTGAGCTTGAACTCCAGGGCTCATACATTCATTCCTGCCTCAGTCTCCCAAATATACCAAGTGCTAAGCATAATGGCTATTATGCCTGGATAAGCCTATTTTTAATTAATTTATTTACAATTCCAGACATGTATTTTGTTCACATTCACCAATTACTCTCTATTATACCCCTCCCATTCCCACTGAACCCTTTCTTCTTCTCAACCACACTTCCTCTTCTTTAAATGACTACATGATGGATTTTTTTTTTTTTTTGGAATATGGGAAAGCTAGGGAGGGAACCATTACATCATAAATACGTAGAAACATAAGCTGTTGGAAATGGAAGGCATTTCTTCAAGGAAATGAAATGAGATTTACTTTGTCATGTTGGAGAAGATCTGAGGTGGCTACCTGGATTGCTGAGAGGAGGATCGTAAGTCTATCTTGGTTCAGAGATGAAGTACCTTGCCTTCAAGTGTATCTTAGCTCAACTTACTTTAATCCCCATCAATTTCAAGGTGCATAAAATGAGATGCAGGGTGAAAAACTGACTTTTTTGAGGATTCCATAGCAACCTGGTGATGGTGGCAGAACTAGAACCTAGGTGCCCTATTTCATAACCGGATGTTGTTTTCACTATTTGGCACTGTGGTGGTTTGATTCAGGTGTCCCCTATAAACTTTTGTGTTCTCAATGCTCGGTTCCCAGCTGACGGAGATTTGAGAATTCACACCTCCTGGAGGGAGTGTATTTTTGGGGGTGGGCTTATGGGTGTTATAATTAGTTTGCCCTTGCCAGTGTTTTGCACACTCTCCTGTTGCTATTGTCCACCTTATGTTGGCCAGAGGGTGATGTCCACCCTCTGCTCATGCCATCGTTTTCCCCTGCCATCGCGGAGCTTCCCCTTGAGCCTGTAAGCCAAAATAAACCTCTTTTTCCCACCTGCTGCTTTTGGTTGGGTGATTTCTACCAGAAATTCTGAACCTGACTGCAACAGGAATCAATTCAGACTCACTCTTACTTTGATTATAAATTCAAGCATGTCATGGCATTTCTCAGGCATTGTGTGTGAATTTATTGTCAGAAAGCTTTTTGTTACAGTTTGAATCTAAAGGTTTCTGAGATCTTGAATGCTTGCTCTTCCACTTGTAGCAGTGTACTGATGGTAATAGAGTCCATTTTATCTCTGTAGGGCCATCACATTGGTCTTGCAAGGATATTTAGTCCTGTCCACTGTCACCAGTGGTCTCATACTCTTGTTTGGCTTTCTAAATTGTATTGATGTGTGTTGGTGGGTATGCAGAGAACACTTCAGATGGCTGGCCAGGCTATACTTTGAACTGTGTGAGATTATCCTGCAGTGGCAAAGTGCTACCATGTACAAGCTAAATATTTAATCTGAGTAAGGCACAGCTTGAACTAATTGTCATTTGGTGGTAGAAATAAAGGGTTCAAGGTGTTCCAAAAGTATCCCTGGATTTGTGTCTGCCTTAAACTATTTATGAGACTTGAGTCAAATCATATTTGTCAATTTGAAAACAAGTTATTTTGATACTAGGCTCAAAGGTGAGACTCTTTCCTTGTCACCACTAATTGTATGAATCACGTGTTCCATCCATTTATGTTTAGAGCATAAGGAAAAGACTCAGAATATGTTCATTGTAGAAGCTCATCAATTACTCATGAGAAAGAATCACATGTACATGGAAAACAATGAGACCACATCCCTAAAAGAAGATAGTTTACTGGGTGTTAGTTTTCTCTACTGGTAACACATAGACATCTGGCACAACAAATGTTTTTGTAGTCATAATTTTATAGAGAAACATTCATGTCAACCTTGTGAAAAAAGCAAGGAATTAATACAATCATTGCCAAAATTTTAGATGCATATGCTCGAGTAAGTTGACTTGCTATGAGGTTGTCTGTAAGGAAAAAAAAAAAAAAAAAAAAAAGCTTACACATATGAATTGAGTTGAGAGATATCTCCGGGAAGTGTATTTATTCCCTTTACCCCACAACACACATTTTTAAAACTTGCCAAGTTAGAGCCAAGTATTAGAGAGACATGAGATAACTCACAACACTAACGTGAACACATAATCTTAGAAACATTCTAAATAAGACATGCTAAGTGCTAGACCAGAACACATTATCAAACATTGCCTGGGATATTGATGGAGAATGGATTGTGAGAACTTATCATATTGACACAATATATGAATTTGATGGGGTGAACTAAGGTGAAAGACTACTTTTAAATTATTTTAGGGGATGTTATTGAAGCTCCTCTCTTTTTGACATAGGTCATTTAAATTTCTCGGTGAAATGTGCCCCACTCCACTGCAGTGGAACTTTTAGGAGAGGTGGTTTTGTGATGCCCAAGGCACTCCAGAGATATGATTGGCTGAAGCAGTTTCTTACTGGCCAATCAAATCAATGGGTGTAGATTCTCATTGTCCAGAGTATATAATGTAGATATCAGAAATATAGCTGCTTCTGTACAACATGTAGGAAGTTAATAAGGATAAGGATGAATCGAGTTAAGTCTCCAACTCTGGCTTTGATGATAAATCACAAGAACAGCTGAAGAACTACAAAACGCCCAAGATGTGGACAAAATATCTCCCACTCTTCAAGAGAGAAGCGAAGGAATTCAAAAGGTCGGTTGACCCCTGTTGTGTACCTCCTTTTTGTCCCATCAATATTTAACCCAACCTTCCCCCTTCTGTTTTTATCTAGTAGTACAAAACCCTTCAGACCATACCAATTATCATTAAGATATCCTTGCCAAATATTTCCTGTTATGTTTGTCTGAAAATTCTGTCTTACTTATTGCTGTTCTCATATTAGGTTCCCGGATTAGTGAAGACCGTTGAATCAATGTTCCAGAACAATCCAAAAAAAAAAAATCAGGAAAAAGGGGAAAAAACACACCATATTAGTCTTTTGCTACAGGCAGAAGGGGAAAAAGGAGGAAGAAAGATCAGTCAGAGGAGAAAGAAGAGGTCCTAGAAGAAACTCCTAGTCCAGATAATGCCTTGTGCATATCTAAGTCCACTGGAGACCCAGAAACTTCTGCACCAGTCCCTGCAAAACGTGTGTGGAAATGATTTCTCCTGTAAAGAGAGCAAGTCTTAACTAAACACAAGCCCACAAAAGTATTTTTTACACACTGGTGATTAAAATGTAAAAAAAAAAAGTGTATGAAAAACAGTTGTCTTCCATGATGTGGCATGTTTTGATAATGGGGAAAGAGAAAAGGAAAGGAATCAGAATGTATTTGAGGAGGGAGACAAGTGTGAAGGGCCTTCTAGTTGACTATAAAGGGTTGTGGTATATACCCACAGGTTAACAGAAATAATTAAATATACCCTTTAGTGCACTGGTGAGGAAATGGGCTTGGGTTTCATGGGGGCATGTTGGTGGGCTGGGAGTGTAGATGGGGAGCAGTGTTATGTATCTAGAGAAGGAGGGAGCAATAATTATTCTGATGCAATACTTGGTTTGATTGCTGCCTTAGTCGGTTTTCTGTTGCTGTGACTAAATAGCAGACAATTTCTAAGAATAGAAAGCTTATTAAAATAACAGATCTGGAGGTTGGGAGGCCAAAGGGCACTTTAAAAATATTTTATTTATTTGTTGAGAGAGAGAAAGAAAGCAAAAGAGAATAGGCATGTCAGGGCCTCTAGCCACTGCAAACAACTCCAGACACATGTGTCACCTTGTGCATCTGGCTTACATGGTTACTATGGAATCACACCTGGGTCCCTAGGCTTCACAGTCAAGCACCTTAACTGCTAAGCCATATATCCAACCCAAAGGCCACTTTTATTTTGAGGTGTTCCTTCCTTTTTCATATTTATTATTATTATCATTATTAAAACATTTTGTATGGATACATCATATGTTGGTACCCTCTTTTCCTTCACCCTGCCCCTATTCCACTGGGGAACCTCCTCAGTGGGGTTTCAGGTATTCCCTATGGGGTTGTGGTCCATGCATTGCCGGAGCAGCAATCATTTATTTCTTGTGGGGATGGACTGGCTCTGGGAATGATATCTCAACCTGTGGCTCTTAAAATCTTCCCTCCCCCTCTTCCACAAAATTCCTTGATCCATGGTAGGTGAGTTTTAAGTCTACTTCATTGACGAGCTCTTAGGAGCCTCTGGATCTCTATTTTGGTAAGTGTTGAGTATCCTCAGGGTCTATCTCCTTCATGCTGGCACTGATTATCAGGTTCAGCATGGAAGCAGCACTTACGCTCATCTCCCCAGTTCCTCTGTGGTTTCAGCTGTGGCTTGGCTGAAGTGCGACAGTTAGTTTATCCCCTTGGGTCCTGCTACCTTCTGGAAAAGAAGAACAGATTCTCCAATGGAGAGTGAAGTCAGAACAGTTTATATGGGATAAGCATTACTAATTTAGAGAAAATTTGATGTATGTAACCCTCTTTTAGCCAAAGATTAGTGAGAGCTTGACAATGGAGAATATAATCTTTGTCTCCATAGGATTCTCATGTGGTTCCCAATTCCAAATGTGGATTCCTTTACACTGAGCAGATCTCTTAGCCAATCAGAAAGCTATTGGTTACCCACCAAAGTTTTATTTTATTAATTTGTTTGAGAGAGGGAGACAGGAAGAGAGACAGGCAGATAGAGAGAGAGAGAGGGAGAAAGGTTGTGCCGGGGCCTCTAGCCACTGAAAACAAATCCATCCACATGCATCACCTTGTGCATCTAGCTTATATGGGTACATGGGTACTGGGGAATCAAACCTTGGTCCTTAGTCTTCACAGGCAAGCACCTTAACCGCTAAGCCATCTATCCAACCCAAACACCACTTTTGGTGGGGATCTTCTTGCTTGTGAAAACACTTCAGAGTTCTGTGGAGAGCAGAGTATCACAGTGAGAAGGAAACGCAAAAGGGACAGAAACATACTGACTTATCAGATAACCCATTGCTCGTTAATACATCAATCTATAATTAGTTTAAGTCATTCGTGAAGAAAGAATATGAATGTTCTAATCACCAACTGATTAGGTCCCACCTAACTTTACCCCTTAATTCCTTAGTGGAGCATTCACTTCAAAATGGGTCTTGGTAGGGATATTTATATGATCACAGATACTGAAAGCCTTTATGCTTATCTCTGCCTTTTTTGCCCCACATCTGGGAAAGCTGATATAAGCATAGATATTGATCACAAAGTATAAAGAAGCACATATACCTAGCCATTACCTTTGAATATATTGGCTCATTTAAACTTTGTACAACTATAGTCTTCATAATTTGTAAATATTCCCTAAGTAGCAAAAATAATCAGATTCAATGAGTTAAAACTTTAAGCTAAATATGCACCATGAGCTTACAAATATGGTACCATGTTGAATTTACTCTCTGGTTGAAAGTTTTGTTTCTTTGGTTTTTTGAGGTAGGGTCTCCCCCTGGCTCAGGTTGACCTGGAATTCAGATGGCCTCGAACTCATGGCAATCCTCCTACCTCTGGCTCCAGAGTGCTGGGATTAAAGGTGTGTGCCACCACGCTCGGCATAAATATTAGTATTTTAATAGAAATGTAAACAGGATCTTCAGGATCTGAAGCCCACTCTATAAGACCTAAATAGAGAGGAGATCATTTATCCCTCTACTTATGCATTTAAAAGCGTGACTTGAAGAAAAGCATAATCCTTCAGTGTACACTATAGTAGCCTTCATATTGTGGTGCAAGCCACTGGGACTACAAATCAAATAGCATAGTAATTATGAACTGTATCTAGTAAGTACTTTATGCATATTTTGAAGGTCAATATGTTCTGTTCATTAGCAGCTTTAACAGCTTCTCAGCTTTAGTGTATATTCCCTTATGCAAAATGACATAATTGATCTTTGACAGAGTAGTGAGTGGGGCACTTTTCTACTCCTGTCCTCTCACATATTCTTCTCAGGTAAGATCCAAACAGTACCTAAGTTTTTATAATGTCATATCCAAGTATGACATTAAACCAAAACATTCTTCTCTGAGGTGGTATATATTGCATCTTTACTCCAGACATATAAATGTCACAAGGGCACACTGAAAGGAGACTACCTATTTCACTGTCCAAGGCTCCAGTGCACTAAACAATTCCTAAAACTATTTAGTAAACCATGTATTACATAAATCCTATCCATGTCAAAAGTATGTTTTCCTGATGCAAGATTTTTCCTGCTGAAATGCACAAAAGTACCTATTTCCCTCAAATAGGATATCAAAAGACCAAAGAAATGTTCATCTAGTTCAGCTTTTTAAGCCAGCAAGTTCACTGGGATTACTTTTAGGGGCATAGGTGAGAAATTACTAGTAGGAACATGGATGACTTATGAGGCATTTTTGTAACTGAAAGGCCTGCCCCAGCATGAATGCTGGCTCACCAAAACCTACATCACCCTACTCCTCACCACTGTCACCCTTTCATCTCCTATAAACTAAAAGACCCTCAAATAATACAAACCACTAGGGTGCAATGGCAGGCATCTCTAGCATATGAGTAAGTGAGTGACTGGAAACTCGGATGTGGGTCTGATTATTCAACCCCATGTCTTTTGTTGAGGCAATGTTAATAGACCCAATGTTGTGACAGTCACATGTGGGTCATCACAGATGACTTGATTACAAGATGGTGAAGGTCATGCCATAACCAGATGGTAGAGTTCTATTATATATTATACTTTTCTACCTTTTCCCTTTTCTTGATATTTCTGAGCCCTGTGGTAGGTAATAGTCCTATGACTACTTTCAGAACATTAGGCTGCTCTGCCACAGCATCAGTATAGATCACAGCATCATAGACAATTCTACAGCAGGTTAACCTGTTATGAATCTCTGCCAATAATCATTAACAATTATAAAATAATGTTTACTTACTGTACTTGGCAGTAATTCAAATGTTTAGTAGGAAATTTGACAGTGGCAGTCACAGTTCAACTGTTCAACAAAACAATAGCGATAGTTTCCCTGAAAAGGCCTATGATTTCCCCAGCCAGAGGACTTTTTTTTCCTGGCTTATATACCATAAATAAGTTCACTACTACTTAGTGGTCCCTAAAACCAGTAGAAAGGTAGGTGCTTTCACTATTAATAGTTGTGCCATTACTTCACCAATGAGCAATGTTGGCAGCATTAGCACATATATTTTCCACAGCTGCATGGTAAAACAATACCTCTCTCTCCCCCTGCATACCACCATTTAGCATCATAAATGCTGGGCATCAGGGAAGAAACCTCCAGCTCAGTCCCGCTTTGATTTCTTCATGTTCTGCAACCAAAACATATGGAATCTCCAACAATATGTATTTACCATCTACCTCTAATGATATTCAACAAACAATAGTGGTGGTAGCTTATACTCTGTTTGGGGGCCTTAAAGCCTACCTGGCCAAAAACTCTTCGGGAGGCAATTCATCCCTAGCATTGATGTTTGTACTCTATTACCTTGTTTCTTCTGCACAAACATTTTCCCACCCATAAAGGGTACACCTTGCATTTAATCTCTTTTGCTGCCATTTTACATTTATAGGTGCTGGAAATTGTAGGATATTCTCAATACTGCCATCAGATATACAGGTGTGCCTACCTCAGTTATAAAGCTCTGATGATCTCATAGCTGTGCCTAACTGCTCCACCCTGTGTAGACTTGTAAGTTATCCTTGCCTATTTAGATACATTTGTGTATTTTTGTAAACCTATAAAACATTGAATGTTTTGCATCACATAATGAATCTTGGGGCTGGAGAGATTGATTAGTAGTTAAGGTACTTGTTTGCCAAACAAAAGAACCCTGGTTTGATCCCCCAGAACCCATGTAAGGACAGATGCATAAGGTGGCACATATGTCAGGAGTTTGTTTGCAGTGGATAGAGACCCTGGTGTGCCAATTCCCTATCTGCCCCCTCTCTCTTTCTCAAATAAATTAATAAATGAATAAATAAACCTTACTCAGAGGATATATAAGATTGATGAACATTTGTTCCAAACAAATAAACACTGGTTGGTCTTGGGATACAGCAGCCAATGGGATATAAACATTGCAGTATGGACCAATGGACTGAAAATATCTTATGCTTTTATCATCTGTTCATTCAAAAAAGGGATGTTGGGTAGAGCACTGTGGACGGGGAACACTACCTTATTTAGTTTTGTAACCCACAGTCATTTCCTGTGGGCTTCCTGATCTCTTTACCAGACACAGTAGAATTTGAATATTCCAAAATTCTCTGAACTTTCACCATCTCACCAGCTCCTATTTTGCTTAAACATACAGGACTAACTTTACTGTTACAAGCTCATGGAAAACTTATCAATACCAGTATGTAAAGTGAGCCTCAGTTGTGAATTCATCCCTGTAAATATGTGTGGGTAGGAAGAGAAACTCACACAGTATATTCTGTGCAAATATAACTGTCCATCCTTGGGATAAACTTAATTCTTGCCGGGAGTGGTGGTGCACGCCTTTAATCCCAGCACTCGGGAGGCAGAGGTAGGAGGATTGCTGTGAGTTCGAGGCCACCCTGAGACTCCATACTGAATTCCAGGTCAGCCAGGGCTAGAGTGAGAACCTACCTCGAAAAAAAAATTTTTCATCTGAACTGCTTTATGTCTATATCCATACACTTCTGTCCATTGTCCATGATGTTCCTGTGGGCTTCTGAGGGACCAAGACAAACCTGGCACTAGTATCTACCCAAGCATAAATATTCTTTACATATATAGCTCCACAATTCAGTAAGTGGCCTTTGGTAATTCTGCATGGTCATAACCTTCAGGCATCCTTGGCCACACTTTTAGGAAAGACATTTTTAAGTCCATAAGTTCTTCCTCTATATGATGTGGGACTTTGTGGCTCATTGGGTTCCCCATAAGCCTGTGAACCCCAAATTTAGGTTTGTAATCTATTTTAACAAAGAATTGAGATAATGACCTTCAAGAAGGGTAAATTATGAATTATGAGGTTTAGTTAGGGAGAAGTGGTATCCAAGAGAATGCTAGAAAGATTCAGGACAAAAAGAAATTCTTCTTCTTGCCTGACTGGAAGGGATATGGGAGAATAGGAAGATGGGGAAATATCCAGGAGAGGAGCCCATGGAGAGGAAACATATGAGAGCCCAGGTCTAAATATTTAGGAACACACACACATACATGTGGACACAAGAAAAAGTTCTTCATCTGTACACTCACACAGGCACCAGGAAAGATGAAGAAATGGGACAGTAAAGGATTCAGGGTTTCTAGTGGAAGGCTAGAAAGACTCAGATCAAAAGGGAAAACTCTCCCTTCTGATCTCACTTGGAAAAGGGGAAGAGTAGATTTCTCTCCTTCACAGAGAAATCTCCCTGGAGAAGTCTCTGGCACATACATGTGAACATGTACAAGGTAAGAAATGGGATCCCAGTCCTAAAGATTCAGAAGAAACACATGCACAGACACGTGGGAAGTGGAGCATGACAGCACAAGGCCTTCATTTTCACATAGGATAAAGCCAATATATTTGCTGGTAAAGGGCCCAAACCTTCAGAGAAAAGCCATACATGTCACAAAGCAAGAAGGTATTTGGAACAAAATGCACGTAGAAAGTGAATGAGAGAATACCCAGGCAAATACAAAATGCTCCCTGCCCCTTTCTGGGAAAGTGGAGAGGGACTTAAACACTGGCATTCAAGCAAAAAACCGCAAGACGGCTCAGGCTCTGAGGAGAGAATCATATACTTATGGCAAGGTGTTTTATGGTTCAGACATTTACTTAGGACAGACCTTATCATCAGACTCAGGTGTGTAAGGGCCAGAGCTGATTGGTTCTTGGGCTCAAGGTGCTGACTCAGGAGAAGTCAGATACCTAGGTGTGCTATATTCAGGAAGAAGTAGTGTCACTGTTACTGAGAAACTGTTTGTAGCACTCTTGGATGAGATTGGATAAGACATGCATTTTAGTTATGACAGGGTAGTAGAGATGGCATCTCATTTCTCTTGTGGATTTTTCCCCTGGATCCCTGCATACAAAAAGCTGTCTTGCTCCTGTTTCTCCTTCAACAGGACCAGGGTTATGCAATGGGAATCATATGTACCTCTGTGTGATGTTTGTTCAGGGTTTATTTATTTATTTATTTGAGAGTGACAGACAGAGAGAGAAAGAGGGAGAGAGAGAGAGAGAATGGGCATGCCAGGGCCTCCAGCCACTGCAAACGAACTGCAGATGCCTGTACCCCCTTGTGTATCTGGCTAATGTGGGTTCAGGTTTTAGAACTTCCAGGGTCTTACCATTATGATATTTTACTTTCTGAGAAAATGTTTTATCTTAACAACTTTAGCTCAACAGTAATATTACTACATGTGTTCTTTTTTGTTGTTTGTATTTTGAGATAGGGTCTTATATAACCGTAACTGGTCTAGTCCTAGTTAGGTAGTATATTAGTTGTTTATTTATCACTAGGATAAATACCTGATCAAAAGCATTTTAAGGAAGGAAAGGAAATCTGCCTTGCAGTTTTGAGGGGATATATTGTGTCATGGTGGGGAAAACATGGCATGAGAAGGAGAAGTCCAGCTGGTCACACTGTGGTCCGAATCAGTAGACATATGGAAAACAGCAAGCAGAGCTGGCCTATAAATTTCAAAGTCTGCCCCTTGACTCACTATCTTCAGCAAGGTTCCATCTTCTAAAGGGTATAACCTTCCCAAACAGCATCCCCAGCTTGGGATCAAGTGTTGTAACACGTAATCCTATTAATCTTATGGGGGGATATTTTACATTCAAATCACAACATGCAGTACAGTCTGGCCTCAATGAGCCATGATGGCCAGCTTCACATTTACTTTCAAGTAACCTATACAGGCCCTGTTGTCCACTTTATACTCTCTTGGATATAAGAAGTGGGAACCTAGTATTTTTTAAATTTTATCTGCCTTCCCTCTCACCCACTTTCCCCATAAAATCAAAGGTGAATGTAAAGGATGCCCTCTGCATGTCTATTTTTCTTACTGAAAATCCTTCTTTAGTGAGTGATTGGAATGAGCATAATGTGCCTATTATGTCACAAGGCTCTTTTTTCAACCTTGAAAAAATGTGCTCAACCATACCTGGGTTCCAAATATACATAATATGTCAAGGAATTTATCTAGTATACACATATGGGAACAGACTTATTTGACTACAAATTTATTTATTTTTAAATTGAGTGAAGAACTTCCATCAACTAAAACATATAACCTGTTTTAATATTCCTATTTAGTAATATGCAAAGATTGGCAAAGACACATTCCAATGACTTTGGCATAATCAGTTTCCACTTGCTTGCTTTAAGAATGTCATTGTGCCAATGAATGCATTAAATGTGATTAATATTTGTGGTAACTGAAGTTAGAATTGCTTATCAGCAAGTCCTGAATGAACAAAAATTTGAACACATTATTAAGTCTGACAAAGAGGAAACTGCAATTTAGATTAATCTCTAAGTGCTTTATAATTTAACTTTAGCCTCATGTATTTTTGCTTCCCAATTATAATAATGAAATAGATTTTCTTCTTGTAGATTGACCTTAATTTTAGTAAACATAATCACTCTATGATAAGGCAACTAATATTGTTTGAATTTTTTTTTACTAATTTTCTTCTGTGTAATCAAAAGAAACTTAGAGCTTCTTGATGACTCCAAGTTTAACAGAGAACTTCCTGATGATGTTAGCACTAAATATTGACTACTTGATTAATGGTTGATTGATTTGTTTATTCAGAAATGATATTAATTGTCAACCTATTGCCAAATAGTAGTTAAGGAGGGGAAACTTAGTGAAAAGAACACCACATCATTTATCTCTCTGTGTTCTTTTGTGAGGTTCTTGATCCCCCAAGAAGGAGATCTTACGAATTTCCTTCATGATTATTGTGGAAACATTTATTGAGGAAATGTATACAAATGTCTACTTACCTCAGATAAGGCACCAGTCACAGAAACAAAGAAATAATTCTACATGAGTATAGCTTGCTGAATCAATAAGTTTACTTATAAGAGCATGGACAATTTATAGGCAGCTACATAGCTGAATAAAATATGTTTATGTTTCCCAAGCAACTGTTCACTGTCTATATTAGCATTAGGAAGGTGTGGGGTACTGTAATCTCCTCCCACTAACTGGAACTACTATTAACTGTTTATAAATTCAGGTAAGCATGTGGACTCATGAGCCCCTTTCCCCTAGTAAACAGTTACTGTCTATAAACCCTTGGGGAGGACCATGGCCTCATGAGCTCCTTTGCCACATTAACTATTAACTATTTATAAATCCTTGAGGATGGGCATGGCCTCATAAGCCTCTCTCTCCTAGTAACAGTTAACTGTCTATTGACACTTAAGGAGGGGCATGGCCTCATCTGCTGCTTTGCCCTAGAAACTATTAACTGTCTTTAAATCCTTGGGGAGAGGAAGGGGCTCATGAGCCCCTCTCCCTCGAGGGTAAAATTTTAATGGGCCCCATCTTGTGCAGGTCTTACTGTGGTAATCACAGATATTAACAGTTCAAGAGGGAAATTGGCATGCCCTATGCAGAGAAGTGCATTACATAACAGTGATGGTTTTAATGAACAAAATGAGCAATTGTAAAGGTACTGTCATTTGACCCAATCAAAGTATCCATTAAAAAAAAAAATAAGAAAGAAATCACACTGAGCAGAGTTCGGTTAATTTCAATGAAGATATTTAGGACACATTTAACCATCTAGATATTATAACAAATCTATTGCATTTATTTAATTTTGGGAGTCAGTGCATTATATTATAATGCATGGAAGAATAATAATTTTTCTTGTGAATATTCTGGCATACTGGTAGCACAGACACATTGGATTTCATGAGAAAGTTGAGTTAGCATGTGTTTCAACAAGGAAATTGTAAATTTCCCCTACTTAATTAAAAATAATTTCAATGTTCTCACAGAATTCCTACCTTGTGCATTAGAATGTGCTTTCAGAAACAAAATTCATTATGATCCACGAGGGTGAACATGACAAGGTTATCTAAAGTCTCTCTGTAGATCAAGCTGTTTTAACACTGTTCAGCAATTATTTTTGGAAACAAAACAAAACAAAACATCAATATAAAATGAACACACTCTATCCCAACTCACCCTTGCTAATTCCACTGTATTTAAGTCTACCCTGCTGAAATACATTGGCATCTTACCTTGATTAAAATATGATATGGAAAGAATTGACTTAAAAATAGAAAGTTGCATTCACAGACTCTAAATTCCATGTATATGTGGTAATGGGGACTAATTCTGGTGCCTTGTACGTGCTATGCAATCAATATGGCCATTGAGCTCAGAATATATTTTTAAAATATTTTTATTATTTATTTATTTATTTATTTGAGAGAGAAAGAGGCAGATAGAGACAAAGACAGGAGAATGGGGGCACCAAGGCCTCTAGCCATTGCAACTGAACTCTAGATGCATGAGACACCATGTACATCTGGATTATATGGGTCCTGGGGAATCTAACCTAGGTGCTGAGGCTTCCCAGGCAAGCACCTTAGCCGTTAAGCCATCTCTCTAGCCCCAGAATATATTTTAAATGGTTTCAATGTATTATAAGAAGAGGAAAGAAGACAGAGAGGATAATGAGGAAGAGAACGATGGCAGTGAGAAGAAAAAAGGAGGAAGAGGAGGAAGGCTATAGAGGAATGAAGATGAAAAGGGCAAGAATAAGACCATGGTAGGAAGGGTAGGGTGAGTAAACCTGTACTCACCAAAGCTATTTAAATCCATGCATGGAAAACTTATCAGCTTTAGCAGTAATGTAATTAGAAGCAGAGCAGCACTTGGTCAAGATAATTCCATTTAGAGAAAATCTATTTGGAGTACTTTGTTGTGCTATGTACTATTGATGTTTGAGCCATATTTGGTATTCTACACAAAAATGTTAGCTAGAGTCTGCAGATTTTATGGACACTGTTGGCCACACTTTTCTGCTATTGACTTCAGTTTAAACTAATATAGAAATTATATGGTTAGAAATATGTGTTTTCTCATGAATTCTATATCTTGGCTTCAATCCTTCAAATAAATTTCGAACTGAGGAAGGGTAGAAATTCATTCTCTTAGTTACTTGCATAAATTTACATAACATAGTTTCAGCAGCCTGCATTTTAGATTTTCTATCCTTATGCCATTGTCCACAAAGCTGTTGAAAACAATAGACAAATGTAAAAATCTATGGGTCTTATCATCACCATCAGTGTTACTATTGAATAAATGTGGTTTAAATCTATAAGGCTCTTCCCTTATAAAAATAATTAAAATGTCTCTGTATGAGGGACTAGATGAAGTCAAAAGGGAAATCATCAGAATAGATATGAATTTTATGCCATGTAATAGTTCATTAATATATAAATGTCCTTTAGAAAAAAATATGAAATAAAAATGTACCAATAAGAAAATGGGGAAAAATTTGGCTGACAAATTTAAAAGTATAGTATGTAGCAATTAGCTTAGGAAAGATATTCTAATTTTATAGGTATAATGGAATGAATTAGAGGAAAATTTTGTGACATAATATTTCTTATTTAATTTGACACTAATAAAATAAAAAATAATTCACTAAATATATGCTAAGCAACAATTATGGGTAAAATATTACAGTGGTAGCCCATATTGGTGTTAGTTAGGACTCTCTTACTGCATCTGGACTTACCCTTGAGTAAGTATGTGGCTTATGAACTACTCATTAATGTTTCAACAACTTTCCATTCTACAAAATTCAAAGAATCATACACAGGTGAGCTAGTGTCAATTCTACACAGATTTTTTTGTTTAAAGGTCCTAAATTCACATTTACAATCTACTTGTAGAATATTTGGAATTTCTCCAAGGAAATGAATCATGTATGTGACCTGAAGTATGCATTCTCTAACATGGTGGTTTCTCTTGGCTCCAAAAGATATCAACCTTGTATGCACTGTGACCAGTGATCCTAGAGTTTTTAGAACTGAAAGGGAAGGTCTACATTTTTGGTTGCACTTAAGCCCTTCATTTTATTTGTTAGAATCTGATATTTAAAAAAAAGAACAATGTAAGGGCTTTAATAAATGAATCTTCTCTTGGTTTTTAAAAGTTAAGTTATGCCTAATTCCTGCATTTAGTTTATAGAAGTAACGATTACAATGTATAGTGTAGGTTTAGAAGAAATTAAGGTAGTCTGAATAACTCCTAGCATATGTTTAGAATATGAGAGTTCTAGAAGAGCTGTAGAAAATGTAGTTCCAACCAACAACTCAAAGACAATCCCTATGTGTCTTGGAGTATTCTGCATCTGCTATAGCAGAAATCACAAAATGCAAAATCAAATAAGATAGCATGTTTCTTATGTAAAATTTAACAAAGTGAACAATGAATGAGATGGTATTGCAAAACATTTTAAGTATTAAATTCTGACTGCAAATCACATCTCCAATGCAGCCTCCTTTTGAGTCTGTTGACAAGCCATTGTAAACTCTCTAAGCCTGTTTCCTTATTGGTAAAGTGGAACTAGTAACATGTTCTGTTTCTTAGGGTTATTAGACATGTTTGCTAAGGTAATACATATGCATCACTTAGCAAACTGTCTTTTTTATGGCAAAAGGTTTTTGGTAAATGTTATCATACACCGTTAATGCTAAATCACCTAAAGATTCAGAATAGTGGCATGGTGGTAGGGAAGACCTGAGGATTCTGAGTGAAACTAGCACATGCCAGTACTATAAGCATGGATCAGCAAGAGAATGAGAAAGAGGCACTTCAAGGGAGGCACAGCCAGAGGAGTAGTGCATGTGGATCTGTTCCTGTGAGGAGTCCTGTAAATTAAAATGGGAGGTGAGAAGGGACCAGAAATAATGTTAGATAATGTTAGCAGAGTAAAGTGAATCTTAAAAGAGATTTTTCTCATAGCAACAATCTCGATGACCTTCATGCTGGCTTATTCACAGAAGTAGTATCATGACATTTTTTCTGACAATTAAAATCCTCACACTGCTTGTCACCAAGTCACACCTTGGAAAAAAGGTAGCACATTAGACATGGGTCATCTCCTCTATAGAGACTTGGTGCCAGGCAAAGCTTTCCCTGAAAGAGCCTGGGAACTAGGTTTTGCTTTGTTAACCTTTCTGTTAAGTTAATTTAAAATGCTAAAAGTGTAGCTTTGGAAGCTATATATGAGTTCTGAGGCTTTTATAGCCAATTCCTATGCTGCATTTCTATATAGAGTTGCAAGGTATAAAATGTATTTTGTTCCACTATACAATAATTTAAGCTTGAATATAAAAGCACATATGGTTATCTTTAAATTCGGTAAATGGATTCCTAGTTTATAGAGTGCCGGGTCTCACAGATCTGAGAAAAAAGTCACACATCTGGATGGATGATATATAGTTGTGACAAAATTACTTTTCTCTTCAATCCCTGGAGCGAGACACATTTCTTTATATTCAAAGCCACCACACATTGATTTCCAAGCACATCTTGACATGTTCTTTTTAATATCTTGTTTTATTTTTTCCTTAGTTATTTAAAGTTCCTGATTTTAAGTAACTGAAAGAAAAATCTTGGGAGTGGAAAATTTCATGATAACATACTATTAAACTAGCTGATAGCAGTTTCCGTTTGTAATGTGGGCAGCCATATTCATAGAACCACAACTGTTCTCTTGATTTTTTGCAAGTGCTTTACTAGTATAAATGATCTTTACAAATTAATGAGCTTCATTATATAAATTAAGTGTGCCATGCGGGTTGCATTCCCCATTCCCCCATTACCAAATGAAGGATTTTCTTTCTCATGGTAAAAATAGCAATATTGTTTTGCTGGTAATTGGTTAAAATGAAGAAAATCTACTAAGTGAAGTAGCATCTGTGACTTGAGTCCTTCAAGTTGCCTATACAGAATGACAAGGATAAAAATGAGTCAATTAGAATCATTGATATTTTGGCACCTGGCAATATTTGAGCAGAAGAACATTTTTTGAAGCAAATTTCAGGAAAATTTGAGATTTTAGCTAAAAATATTGTACAGACATTGCAAAGACCAATACTGGGATTATAACATGTGGAAAATTGTGTCACAGTAGAAAGAACTAATTTTTATAAGAATCAGTATGTTCTAGTCCCAGTGCTGACTGTGACACATGCCTTATGCTGTCCATTCATAGCAATAGTTATATATGGCTGCTGTTATCTTTACCTCCAGCGTGCAGATGAGGAAAGTAAGGAGGTCACATGGAGGCCGTGTGGTAATGGGTACAGTACTTGTCTGTCTGACACCAAAGATAATTTCTTCAATTATTAGAATATGTTGGTCATATTTATTTCCTTTCAGATGATTTGGTCTTTTGCTATGGGTAGACTTTTCAATAAATAAATTGGTCAGAAGAGTATAATGGATGATGGTAGAATGACAATTGCTACTATTCAGTGATTTGTTACATTCTACTATACCCTTCTTTTTGTTATTTTTTCAGTTACTGTGATTTTCCCCTTCTACCTACCACAGGGATTTTTTTTTTTTTTTAGTATTTTTGAGGCAGAGTCTCAGGGTGGCCTCGAATACACAGCTGTCCTCCTACCTCTGCCTTGCAAGTGCTGGGATTAAAGTCATGCACCACCATGCCTGGCCCACAAGGGATTTTTAACAGCTTTTTTTTTTTAAGATATAACTAACATAGCATTAAGCTCACCCATTTGACTTTACAATTTTGGCTTTCACTATTCTCATAGGCACACACAATCATCACCACAGTCAATTTTAGGATATTTTTATTACCTCAAAAGAAATCTTGCATGATTTTGCTTTTCTCCCCTAAGGCCACCATGCCTGTCCTTAACACTAAAAAACTACTAAACTACTGCAGTAGTTTTTACTGTATGTATATTTATCCCTGTTCTGAGCATTTGAGATGAATTGGATTGTAAAATGTGTGGTGACTGCCCTCTTCCTCTGTGTGTTTTCATAGATCATCTATTTAAGAACATGTATCAGTTCTTCATTCCTTTTGATGACTAGGCAATATTGTACCATGGATATAATTATAGTTTCTTTATTCATCAATTCATAGATATTTGAATTATCTATCTTTTGAATATTTGGAATATTCCTGCTATGAATATTCATGTGCAAGTTTTTGTGGAGTTTTAAAATTTATTTCGGGTATGCAAATAGGATTGGAAATGATGATGGCTTATGTTATAGCCCTGTAATTAACTCCTGGAGGAAATATACACATATTTTTTAAGCAGCTCTACAGTTTTCTATTCACATGGCCAGTTTTTGAAAGCTATTACATCTATATACCTTACTAATGTTTATGACCACATGACTATGATTCTACCCATCTTAGTGAAGTGTGCACTGGTATCTCTGTGACTTTGATCCACATTCCAATAATGGATAATAATATGAATCTTTTCATGTGTCTGCTGGACATTTGTGTATCTTTTTTTGCCTGTTGAAATGTATTAGAATCAACTCATATATATATATATATATATATATATATATATATATATATATATGTTCTGGCTATATATATATATATATATATATATATGTATATATATAAAACCAGAAACTGTTCAAGTTTAGAAAGTCTAGTCAAGTCCTGTTCTCTGGCCAGGAGTATGGTGTCATCAAAATGCTGTGGGTCACCAGCCAAGGAGGGGTAGGAAGGAAGAGTCAGAAGCAGCAATGATCCTTCACCAGACTAGGTGGCCTTGGTACATCCATCCTCACTGTAGGGGTAGCCAAAAGAGTGGAAAGATCTTGGGAAAGCAAATAGAGGAGGCCAGCCCCAGCAGGGAGCTGGGCCTACATGCCAAACTGAGGATGAGCAGTCAGCGATGAGATGAAAAGTGACCAACAGAGGAAAAAGTACCCACCACCCAACAGATCCCAAGTATTCTCCATCTGTGCTCAGACACCAAAGGTTCATTATCCTAGTGCTCCCAACTTGGTGAGAGATACGAGCTGGGCTTAAGAGGCTGAAAACTCGCAGGTTTAGTAAACATAGCCCAGCATCACATCCTTCCATGGCCTGAGCTGGCAATGCCAAAGCAGGGGAGGAGGGGTTAAGGCAGGAAGGGGGGAACAAAGCCTGTGGCTACCAGGCTAGATATTCCTGCACCATTGTGGGTACTGTGATACATGGGGCTGGAGATGGAAGGCACCCCTCCTTGGTCAGAGAGGAGCCTTCTTCACAGTCATCCCTGGGGCCTGGGTAAAGCTGCCTCCAACTTAGTGCCAGTCTGACAAAAATGACATGGAGCAAAAAAAAAAAAAATCCTGAGGGGGAGACAAACCCATACACAGAGACCTCCAGAAGGGAAGCTGGGCAGTGTCAGTCCCTGTTAGGATGGCATCCATGGAGCACATGAGTCTAAACGTAAGAACTGTGATAAGGTATTTTAGTTATAGTTGTGTATTTTTAAAAAAATTATTTTATTTATTTATTTGAGAGAGAGAGAGAAAGATGCAGATAGGAAGAGAGAGAATGAGTGCACCAGGGCCTCTAGCCACTGCAAATGAACTCCAGATGCATGCGCCACCTTGTGTATCCAGCTTCACATGTGTGCTACTGGGGAATGGAACATGGGTCCTTTGGTTTTTCCAGCAGTGCCTTAACCACAAAGCCATCTCTTCAGCCCCCATTTGTGCATCTTACATGGAAAAAAATTGTCTCATCCTTTGCCCAATTTTATTTGAATTATTTATGTTATTGAGGTGTAAGTATGCTTTTTATGTTGTGGATCTCAATTCGTTAGTAGGTACACGGTTTGCAAACATTTTACCGCATTCTTTGGGTTGTCGCGGGACACCCTTCTACGTTATTATTTAGTTCATTAGGTATTCACAACAATCTTATGAGGAATTCCACACCCTTAGGCTTACAATGGGTAAATACTGAGTACATTTCCAAATGTTAATGAGGAAGGGGGATTCCAGAATTTGAGCTGAGCTCCTATTTCTGCTAGGAATTCCACTCCAGCTTTCTAGTTCCTGCCTTCATACTCACATACACTGTTAGCAGTTGATGAACAAAATGGATTCTCAGTATTGCTGTAACTTGTCTGTGCTTCACTCGCAGGCATTCTAGTACATAAACATTGAGAGCAAAATCACTTTGTCAATATTTATAAAAGCCATTCTTTGGGGACAGTGCTTATTCCCAGGGGTAGGTGTAACCACAAAGCCCCCCAGGAATGCTGAATTGATGTTCTGAGTCAGGATTTATAAATGTGGGGAATCGTTCTTTTAAAAGACATTGACAGAGAGAAACCTTTTAATGTGAGCCAGATGCAGTCATGATTTTGATTAAGTGTTTGCTGCTAATCATACTTAGGTGGGAACATCTGCCCACTGATGATATCCCTGGAGTTTTAGCAGATGAATTTATTTAGGAAACACAACTCCAAGTGCTTTCTGAGGAGAAAAGTTAGGGGGAAAAGCTTACTTACATTTCTCCTTCCTTCCTTTCTTTCCACGTGCCACTTAGGAAGTCTAAGTAAATGCTTTCTTAGAACATGATATTGCTTATCTGCAGCAACTACTCAGCTTTCACGTTGCCCAGTAGGTGTTGGTGCCTGAATCTGGGCCGTGTATATATAAGGCATATTGGGCTGTCTAACACTATATAGTTCCATATGACTATAGTAGCAACCCACCACTATTTTTTTCTTTTCTGCCAAATCTTTAACTCTATCTCTCTCACTCACTCTTTCTGTCTCTTTACCTCTATCTCCAACTATTTCTATCACTTTTCTGTATTTTTTTTTCATTTTTGTGGTAGAAATATTTTGTAGTAGAATCTTTGATGAATAATATTTTTTCATTCTTTGATGTTTGTGCTTTGAGGAATATCTAAAAAAAAATATTGTGTAGCCAAGTTGTATTAGTGTTCTCCATAAGTATGATGAAATATCAAACCCATTCAACATACACACACACACATAATTTTTCAGGTCTTCTCTAAGCACTGAGGATCAAGTGATGCACAGGTGTATATTGTAGAGATTACCAGCTTGTCTCCAACACTCAACTTCTTCTTTTATTGTGGGTCAAATAGTTTCTTCTTTGCTGCAATGTGAGTTTTTGCCAACGAACTGTATGTAGGAGATTCATCTCCCTTTGGATTCTAGCCAATAGGGATTCCCATAAACCTCTTCCATGGTTTTGTCTGCTTTTGCAATTGAATGAATATTGCATCAGTAGTTCAACCATAGGCTGCAAAATGTAATGTTTTCCATGTACCTAAGGTTGTCCTAAGATGAAGTAGGGATATGACAATGATTTGGCTTTATTTGCTGCAAAATCTAGCTATTGCCAACAGAGTAGACTTTAGAGATAGAACTTTGAAGAGGTAATTGGAATATGAGTATTTTCATTCGTGAATGTGATCATGATCCTTATAAAAGAGACAACAGTCAGCTACCTTTCCCTCTTTCTTCATCTATTTTGAGCACACAGCTTTCCTCATCAGCAGAGGATGTGACAGCAAGTTACCAAACCTGACAGCACTGGTTTGTGGTCTTTTCAGCCTCTCCAATTATATGCAAGTAAATTTCTGCTCTTTATAAATTATGAAGTGTCAAATATTTTGCTACTGCAACATAAACATAAACAAAGAAATCCCTTTACTTTATGCCAAGTTAGACAATCTATAAATGCTATTTTCTGTGATGTTTAAATTATAGCATCTTATATTCCAGTAACCATTTCTGCTGAGAAAATGTAAAAAGTTGACCTAATTCAACAGATCCTCATCTAGATGTAGTACCAAAATTGCTGATAACAACAATCTTTATCTTTCTTAAAATTTTCTTTGTAATATAACCATGGCTGGCTACTAACTTGTCTGAAAACTGTTCATCATGATTATGAAAGTCCTAAATTGGCCTGTGGACATGGCTCAGTAGGTAACAACACTTACTGTACAAACATGAGGGCCCAATAGGGCCCAATTATCTCTGAGTTTCACTTCTTGGTGCCTGTAGTCCTAGTTCTGTGGGAAGTAAAGACTTGGGTATTGCAGGGGCTCACTGGTCAGCCAATTGAAAGAAAACTCCAGCAGCCTTGGGTACTTTGACCTGTTTTTCTCAAGAAAATATGCAGACAAACAACAATGAAGGACACCTGACTATCGCTTATGATACGTGTACACATCTTCACACTTTCCAACATCACACATAAACCACATCACACATACGAAACACACCTACATGCATAAAAAGACAAAATACAAAACTGTATAAAATTATAATTGGATTATAATCCTAACAATAACTACTTACAATTTTCAAGTCCCATTGACCCTTTTTTACTGATATTTAATTAAATAGCACAGGTCATTCATGTTTTCAATGGCCAATAGAAGGCTCAATCAAATTAGTTGTTTTCTCATTCTGTTAGTTATTTTCTGTGACCAAATTTAATGAAGAACGGGTTCATTTCAGTTTACAGTTTGAGGTTACAGTCCATCATAGTGTGTAAGGCATAGGGGTAGAAGCTTAGCTGGCTGGTCACATCCAGAAGCAGGGAATGTTCAATGCTCCACTATCCTCCTTCATTTTATTCAGCTCAGGACCCCAGCCCATAGAATGGTGCCATCCATAGTTAAGGTGGGTCTTCCTGCTTCAATTTATCACATCTATGTAATCCCTTAAAGGCATGCATATCAGTTAATCTACTGTGGATATTCCTTCTCAAGTATTCCCAGAGGCTTGTTTACTGGGTGATTGATTGTAGGTCCTTTCAACTTGACAATCAATATAAACCATCCCAGGGGCCAACCTATATCTGTGGGGAAATCACACAACTTGTATTACAAGCCAGATAGATATCTTCAGCTGTCCATTGCAACAAGTTGTCTTTTGCGCTCTCTCTCTCTCTCTCTCTTTTGCTTCCTAAATGACATTGCTACCTCATAATGAATATGTAGTTTATGGTGAAGCCTGCTGACTAGGTTGTACTGTGAACTGTGTAACATTTGGGCTGTATTGTTAGAATTATATCAAACATTTGATGTGTCTCTGGATGAAGCAGCCCATCAATATGAATTGGTTAGAGGGTAAACCGCCCTAAAGTATATCTACTGTACCCTATAAATACCCTTCAAAGTTTCCTGGGAGAGCCACTGTTAGAGAGATATGAGAAAACTCACAGTTCTATTGTGAATTGAATATGGATACAGAAGCTTGGACTAATTTCAGATACACATCCAAATAGTAAATTATCAAATTAAATGAGATAGCAATGGGGAATGGCTTGGGAAAGTCTAGTCTACTATATAGCCCACCACACTTGCACAATAGGTGAGGTTATTTTTATGACATAACCATAGTCTTTGATAGTCTGCCTCATATTAACTTCCTCAACCCTTATGCATTTGATAGCAGAGGTGGTTTAGTGTTATTTAAGTCAAATAATTTGCTAGAAATGTTTCTTGCTTGTCAATCAAAGCTAAAGGCTGTAGATGCTTATTGTTATGAGGGTATATGTATAGAGGTCAGCTCTCTGAAACTTATCCTATCCAGTGCTGCTAAACTGTGGAGGACATTAGAGAGAAATCATGCATTTCTAGTTTAGATTCCATCATTAGCCTAACTTTTCATTATAGATCAATTTGAGTTGTTTTGATTTCCTTCATTTAATGTCAGTATGTCATATGTCTATGAATTTATTAATTCCTAGATTCTCTAGCTTTATGAACATCTGGATCTCATTGGTGTCTATTTCTTATTCCATCTTTAATTTTATTACTTTGACATTCTCTTTTTTATTGTGGTTATTTTATGAAAGGATGTGTCAATTTTGTTTTTTTTCTAAAATAATCAATTCTTGTTTTTCAATTTTCTTTATATTGTTCCTTCAGTCTCCATCATAATACCTTTTGCCATTATGCTTAGTATTTCTCCTCATCTAATCATTTAGGATTTGGCTTGTTATTGTTTGCCTAATATCTTGAGGTTGATTATAACGTTTTAGATTGTGATCTGTCTGCAAAGTTTTTACTTGCTTGTATGTGTATGTCTGTTTATGTGCATGCATGTGCCCTTGAGCACTCCATGTCACATGAAGATTAATTTCCTCTCTACTTTATTTCATACTTGAAGAAAATTTCATCCAAGAGCATGCATTTATTTTTCATGAGATCCACTAATACTAGGTCACTGTTCCCCTGTGGAAGTGGGATTACCAATGCATATGACCACACCGAGGTGTTTATGTAGTTTCTATAGGCCTCCTCAGGCCCTGATGCTATCACGGGAAGTGCTCTTAACAACTGAACCATCTTTTCAGCTCTGAGTTTTAATGTAAGAACTTACAAGGTAAATTTCCTCTTATAACTGCTTTGCTATAACCTTAAGGTTCTGATGAATTTTTTTTTTCATTTCATTTGATTCTAATAATTTCTTGAAAATTTCCTTTCTGGAGGCATGTTTGGGGCTTGTGTATTGGGAGTGCCAGTGTATTTGCAGCCTGACCACTCTGGGATGATGAGGTATGCTACATGTTTGGAGCCTGTGAACTCACTCTGAACCACCCATGCCCAAGAAATTCCCCCTCCCCACCCCACACCTCCTGTTTCAGCAGATCTTTAGTCCTCAGCCACCTCTAATCATGCCAAGCCTTGCTGCCTCTGGCTGCCTCCATTCATCCATGTCCCTACACCAGCTAACTCAGCAGACCAGAGATACATGGTTCTATACAATCCCCTCTCTGCTCCTACCCTCCCCCACTGCTAGCATCCATCTACTGGTACCCCCTTGGGATATCTCTCCTGCCCCAGACAGGCAGCACAGGAATATCTGGCAGCCACCCACCAGAGGGTGTCAGTGAGTCCTCTACAATAGGGGAGCAGGTGTAAGTGTTACAGTCCCTGATCCTCACAGGAAAATCAGGGCTGTGATCATACACTGAAAAGATCCCAGACGTCCAACCACAACTTTCATCTCAGCCATCAGCCCAGAGCTGCTGGTCAATTACAACCTCCACAACTGGTACATCCATGGATGGAACCCATCTGACTCCAATATGGTTCAAATCCAACTAGAACACTCACTGAAGATCCTATAAGGGAAATACTTGCTCCTCCCTTAATAAAATAGACTTTCACATGGAGATAGGGAGACCTTAATGCAAAAAAAAAAAAAAAGACAATAAACCAAGGGACCTACACCAAGGTTGCTTAGTTCCACAATGGAAGTCTCCAGTGAAAACATAGAGGGGACAACAGAAATAGCATCCCAAAATGAAAGCACAATAAGTTATGTGACCCTGACCAAACAAGTTGCTAAACTGAAAGCAAATCATCAAAAAGCCAAGGCATGGTGGTGCATGTCTTTAATTCCATCACTCAGGAGGCAGAGGTAGGAGGATTGCCATGAGTTCGAGGTCACCCTGAGACTACATAGTGAATTCCAGGTTAGCCTGTACTAGAGCAAGACCCTACATCAAGAAAAAAAAAAAAAAAGACAGGGCTAGAGAGATGGCTTAGCAGTTAAAGTACTTGCCTATGTTCAAATTTGAACCTATGTTCAAATCTCCAGGTCCGAAGTAATCCAGACACACAGTAATGCAAGTGTGCAATGTCACATATGTGCACAAGGGGGCACACACATCTGGGGATCATTTGCAACAGCTGAAGACCCTGAAGCACCCATTCTCTCTCTCTCTCTCTCTCTCTCTCTCTCTCTCTCTGCCTCTTTCTTTCTCTCTCTCTAAATAAAAGAATAAAATTTAAAAAGAACTTTAAACAAACAATTGCATAAAAGAAATGTATCAGAATCATCTGTTATAACACAATCCTTTCCTCACTAGGCTTAACTTAATTGAGCAAACCAAGAAACACTTCAAAAGAGAGATAAATGAATTGAAGGTGAGTCAACAAACAGAGGATCTCAATAAGCAGCTGATTAAGCTTAAAGAAGACATGATAAAATGCTAGAATGAATTCCAAAAGCCATCAGGAAAATTAAACCATGACCTGAAATTGGAACTCAACATCAGAGTGGATGCAATATATAAAAGTGTAACAGAAAACAAAAATCAAGTAGAGCTTGAAAACACCTCTCTAAAAATCCTCTTCAAAACAGTTAATTATGTGGAGGACAGAACATCAGATCTGGAACACAAGGCAGAAGAAATAGTTCAAGAGTCTAAAAACTTGGTTAACTTCAAAAAATTTGTAAAACTCACTGTGAGGGTATTGTTGGGTACCATAAGACAACCAAACATCCAGATCATGAGGGTAGAAAAACAGGAAGAAATTCAGGCCAAAGCTATGCAAAACATAGTCAATGACATTATTGAAGAAAATATGCTCATCCTCTCAAAAGAGAACCATTCAGATACAGAAGCTTACAGAGCAGGAAATAAAATGGACCTTAGAAGAAACTATCCAAGGCACATTATAGTTAAAATTCCAAACAATGAAAACAAAGAGTGTGAAAAGCAGAAAGAGAGAGAGAGAAAAAAAAAAAAACAAAACAACTCATATCATACAAAGGCAGTCCTATCCAAATTACCTCAGATTTTTCAATGGAAACCTTGAAAGCAAGTAGGGCTTAGAATGGAACACTTTAATGTCTAGAAAACTATGGCTTCCAACCCAAACTACTGTGATAGGTAATATTCATAATAGATGGTGAAAAGAAAACATTCTATGATAAAAGCAAGTGCTTTAATTATGTGAACACAAAACCAAACTTACAGAGAACACTTCAGGGAATATTCCACACAGAAGAATCAAAGAACCAACCTCAGTAGCCCATAAGAGGAAGAACACAATAACAAAAACTACAGTAGGTATGAAAATAACGAAATCCCAAGGAAGCAACAAATATCATAAAGCCTCCAATATGGCAGGGATTAAATCAAACCTCACAGATACAATGTTAATGTTTGAGGTTGGTTGTTTGACTCTTCTATGTGGAGTATTCCCTGGAGTGTTCTCTGTAGCGTATATTAATATCTAAAAATATACTTCAAACCAAAAGTAATCAAAAAGGAAATTTTTACTCATCAAGGGAATGGTTCAGAAAAAGCAATTCATAATAATAAATCTATATACACCAAGCAATGGTGCACCACAGTTTATAAAACAAAACCTACTCAACAACAAAGCAGAAATCAATATGATCATAGTAGGGGATTTCAGTACCCCATTATTATCAATAGATAGATCATCCAAGCAGAAAATCAACAGGGAAGTTATAGTTGTTAACACCATAGATGAATTAGATCTAACAGAAATTTACAGAACATTCTACCCTAATTCTACAGAATACATATTCTTCTCAGCAACCACAACCACTGAAACCTTCCTCAAAAGAGATCACATATTAGGGCATAAAGCAGGCCTCCATGAATTTGTGAGAACTGACGTAATTTTCTGCATCATAATGTGCCACACTTTGTTAATGCTAGAAATTAACAAGAGAATTAGCAGATATTACACCAGCTTTGGATACTGAACAACTCTCTACTAATCAAAGAATGGGTCATAGAAGAAATCAAAAGGGAAATAGTAAAATTTCTACAACTGAATTATAATGAAATCTCAATATACCAAAACTTATGGGACACATTGAAGGCAGTCCTAAGGGGAAAATTCATAGCACTAAATGTCTTCATAACAAAGATGGAATGATTTCAAATTAATAACCTGATGATCCACCTAATGGCAGAAAAGGAAGAACATTCACACGCTAAGATTTCCAGATGGAAAGACATCATTAAGATCAGAGCATAAATTAATGAATAACTAAAAAAACAATTAAGAAAATTGAATAAACCAAGAGATGGTTCTTTGTAAAAAAAAAAAAATAAGCAAGTTTGATAAATCCCTGGCCAATTTCATCAAATGAAAAAAAGAGAAATCTCAAATATACAAAATGAAAAGGGAAATGTCACAAAGATGCCAATGAAATTGGAAGAATCATCAGGATGTATTTCCAAAACCTCTATTCTACATAATTGGATAACCTGGAAGATATAGATGAGTTTCAAGACACATACCACCTACCAAAAGTAAATCCAGAGCAGCTCAATCTCCTAAAGAAACCTATTACATCCATTGAGATTTAAAATGTAATCAAAAACTTCCCCAAAAGGGAAATTCTTAGACCTGATGGATTCTCAGCCAGATTCTACAAGAACTTCACCAGAGAACTGAAATCCTTTTTCTCTAACTATTTCACATAACTGGAGGATAGGGACTGCTTCCCAACTCCTTCTATGAAACTAGGATTATACTAATACCAACACCAGACAGAGATACAACCAGGAAAAAACAAAAACAAACAAACAAAAAAAAAACAAAAAAACACCTATAGGCCTATATCATTGATGAACCTAGATGGCAAAATTCTAATCAAAATCCTCACAAATCAAATTCTGCAGCACATCAAAAACATTATCAACCTCAATCAAGCAGAATTCATCCCAGGGATACAGGGAGGGTTCAGCATGTAGAGATCAGTTAACATAATATACCACATCAATAATCTTACACACAAGGACCACATGATCATTGCAATGGATTCAGAGAAGTCCTTTGACAAAATACAACACTACTTCATGATCAAAACTCTGGAGAGACTAGGCATGTGGGTCTTATATCTCAACATAATAAAGGCTATATATACATCACCCAAAGCCAAAATCATACTTAATGGGGAAAGACACAAAAGTTCCCATTAATATCAGTAACAAGACAGAGGTGCCCACTCTCACTACTTCTCTTCAACATAGTATTATAAATCCTAGCCCAAGCGATAAAACAGGAAAGAAGGTATAAAAGGGATACAAATTGGAAAGGAAGAAGTGAAACCAGCCCTATTTGCAGATGACATGACCCTATACATAAGTGACCCAAAAGTCTCTCCCAAAATCTTCTAAAGGTGATAAATTCATTCAGCAAAGTGGCAGGATACAAAATGAACACGCATAAATCAGTAGCCTTCCTACATGCCAAAGATAAATACACAGAAAAAGAAGTCAAATGTCTTGTTTACAACAGCCACAAAAAATTAAAAAAATATCCCAGAATAGCACTAACCAAGAAAGTGAAATATCTACATGATGAAAACATAGAAAACACCCAAGAATGAAATTACAGAGGACATTAGAATATTTAAGGACCTTCCATGCTCCTAGATAGATAGAATTAATATTGTCAAAATGGCAATTTAACCAAAAGCAATATACATATTCAATACAATACCAATAAAAGTCCCAGCATTATTCTTTGCCAAGATAGAATAAATAATCTCAAAATTCATATGGAATGGCATAAGGCCACAAATTTCCAAAACTTTTATTAGCAATAGAAACACCTCTGGAGGTATAACTATACCTGATCTAAAGCTTTACTAGAAAGCCATGTAACTAAAACAACATGTTAGTGGCATAAACACAGACCTATAGACCAACTGAACATAATTGAAGACCCAGCACTTAGTTCAAGTAACTGCAGCTACCTGATCTTTGACAAAGGGGCCAACAATGCACACTGGAGAAACGATAGCATCTTCAACAAATGGTGCTGCAGAAATTGGATAACCACATGTATAAAATTGATACTAGACCCCCTTCTCTCACAAAGTAACAAAATTAAATCAAAACGGATTCAAGACCTCAATATAAGACCTGAGACTCTCAAACTACTGGATAAAAAAAATGGGGGCAACTTTCCATAATATAGGAGTGGGCAAAGACTTCCTGAACAATATACCAGTAACACAGGAAATTAAACAATCACTCAACTAGTGGGATCTCATGAAGATAAAAAGTTTTTGTACAGTCGGGTGTGGTGGCACACACCTTTAATCCCAGAACTCAGGAGGCAGATGTAGGAGGATTGTCGTGGGTTCGAGGACACTCTGCGACTCCATAGTGAATTCCCGGTCAGCCTGGGCTAGAGTGAGACCCTACCTCGAAAAACCACACACACAAAAAAAGCTTTTGTACAGACAAATATACCATAAACAGAACCAACAGACTATCCACAGAATGGGAGAAATTCTTTCCCAACTATACCAATCATAGAGTACTCATATCTAGAATCTAAAAAGAACTCAAAAACTAACTAATAAAAAAATCAGGGACTGGAGAGATGGCTTAGTGGTTAAGGCATTTGCTTGCCAAGCCAAAGGACCCAGGTTCAATTCCCCAGTACCCAAATAAACCAGATGCACAATGTGGCGGATGTGTCTGGAATTCGTTTACAGTGGCGGAAGGCCCTAGCACACCCTTTCTCTCTGTCTAACTGCCCCTTCCTTCCTTCCTTCCTTCCTTCCTTCCTTCCTTCCTTCCTTCCTTCCTTCCTTTCTTCCTTCCTTCCTTCCTTCCTTCCTCTCTCTGTCTCTCTTTCTCTCACTTTCAAACAAATAAATTTTAAAAAGTCAAACAATACACTCAATAAATGGGGCAGAGAACTAAGAAGGGAATTCTCAAAAGAAGAAATACAAATGGCTAATAGTCACTTAAGAAGATGTTCAACATACTTAACTGTTGGGGTTAGGTTCACATTGCTGGCAAAAATCACCTGAACAAGAGCACCTTGAGTATGGGGGGTATTTTGGCTTACAGAATCAAGAGGAAGCTCCACAATGGCAGGGAAACGACAACATGAGCAGAGGGTGGACATCACCTCTGGCCTACATAAGGTAGACAATAGCAACAGGAGAGTGTGCCAACCACTGACAAGGGGAAACTGGCTATAATATCCATAAGACCAGCCCCAACAACACACTGCCTCCAGGAAGCCTTAATTTCCTAATCTCTATCAGCAGGGAACCTAGCATTCAGAACACTTAAGTTTATGGGGGACACCTGAATCAAACCTGAATCAAACCACTACATTAACCATCAGGGAAATGCAAATTATAACAACTATGAGACACCACCTTACTCCAGAAAGGACAGCAATCATTGAAAAATCAAATGACAATAAATGTTCATGAGGATGTGGGAAAAGAGGAACCCTCATTCTCTGCTGATGGGACTACAAACTTATGCAACCACTCATAGGTTTTGGGATTTGATGGTAGGATGCACACATAAGGGATAACATGGGACATTTGTCCTTTTGATCCCAAGTTACTCAGTATATATTTTTTTAGTTTCATAATTTTCCTGCAAATTTCATAATTTTTTCTTTACAATTGATTAAAATTACATTGTGTATATAGGCCCCATTGTCATTATCCATTCCCCAGTTGTTGTGTATCTAGTTTGGTGTCATTTGCTTTCTTGATAATTGGCTTCTGACTAAAATGATATAGAAACTCAAAGTAGTTTTAACTTTTTCTGAGTGTGGTAGTTTGAATAGATGCCCCCCAGTTTATTCAGTGTTTGATTAGTCTGTAGTTTGTATCTCCAGTCACCTGGCTGGAGGTGGTGTCACTGAGTGGATCTTAGGGTGTGGTGGTGGGTTTGAGATTTCAATCTAAAGATACACAAAGTGTGCCTAGCTAGAGATCCTGAAGTGTGCTTTGCTGTGTGGCTTTTGGCTTTTTGGTTTGTGCTTCAATCTCTCTGCTTGGACCTGTGAAAGCAGACCAGCTTTTCCTGCCATTATGGAACTTCCCCTGGATCTGTAAGCATCAATAAATCCCTTCATCTATAACTATGCCTGGTCTGGTAGTTCATCTCAGCGAATCTGAAGCTGTCTGATACACTGAGGGAACCCAGTAGCTGCTCAATTCACAAGGCTGGGTGAAAGCTGAAAAGCTGGAAGACCTGAAAGCTACACAAGTCATGAGGCTGGATACAGACTTATGCATTCAGAGGATAAATTAATTGTGGATGCATTCATAAGTAGAAAAATGTTCCACATTCTCCTGGATCTTCCTTATATACAATCCCATGCCTGAAGGACAACTCACTTTGAAGGAAAAACTTCCATGCTAAATTAATCCTTCCTGTAAATGTCCTCACAGGCCTTCCCAAAGTCCATCTCTCATTTGATTCCTAATGTAATCAAGTTGACAACAAAATGTAACCATCACAGTGGGGTTACATGTTTTCTTCCTTCTGTTATTTTGTCTCAGGGCTGAAGACTGCCTCCAGAGCCTTTGTCACATTAGACACGTGCTCTATAATGTGCTCTAGCCATATATTCCATTTCCTTTGTCACATTAGACACGTGCTCTATAATGTGCTCTAGCCATATATTCCATTTCCTTTGTCACATTAGACATGTGCTCTATAATGTGCTCTAGCCATATATTCCATTTTGTCAAGGTTACTATAATGAGCACTAATAAATATACTTGCATAATGTATAAATAAGCATACATGTGTGATACTTTACAAAGATATTAACATTTAAGGAAATAAACATCCTTCTGAATATTCAGCATATGTCAGACATTGCTCTATTTCCTTGCTCTGGATTTCTAGTGAAGGACATGAAGTCTATAGTTCTATAATTAAGTAAAATACATATGATTGAATGAGGTCATGGTAATTTGTTAGTAGGACAGCAGACAGTTGCTTTTGTTCAGCGGATACACAACATTCATTTATGAGGAAACAAATATAAAATCAGACCTGAAAAATTCAATATAATAGCTGTGCGAGGAGTTTGGTGAAGAATATTTTATATAGAAAGACCAGTAAGTATCAATTCCATGAATGAAAAATCAACAGACGGTATTGAGGGACAGTAAAATGTAACTGTGAGTGAATGAAGTCAAGTGACAGTAGAAAGGAGACTGAAGAGGCTGAGAAAGATGTGATCACATAGGGATGTGCATTAAGGCTTGATTTTTTTTTATGTGCAGTAGAAAACAACCCATGGTTTGAAATGTAGTTTTGTTTATGTTTTAGGATCATCACTGAATACTTTAGACTATGCAGGGCATAAAATGTGACAGGCCATTATCACAACGCAGGTGTGAAATGATGTTATTTAAGACAAGTGTTGTAGCAGGGAGATGATGCATTGTTCTAGTACAGCAGTCCAAAGCATAAGTTTGAAAATCCAACTTCAATTAAGGAAGCATTATCACGAACAGGTAATTTTCCTGTGAGATGATTACCTAACTTGTAAGGCTTAGTGTCACATGAATAACATGAATGGTGATTGTGAGTACGATTGTTTAGTATCATTCTGAAGTTGATTTCAATTACTTATGTAAAATCTGGTACAATATGAAGTACATATAGACTTTTGCTAAAATGGCTACTACAGTTATCATCAATAATATAAATAGATATATACATAAAAGTGAAATATTGACTTCTTTCTTACTCACCTTCAAAAAGTCAGTATGCACTATATAAACTATTCTTAGCCTATGAGTACTGGGCCTGTTTGATTTCTGGAACACAATACATTTTAGAACCTGTAGACAATGGTCAGGCCTTCTGGTAATCTTGGATACTTCATACTAATTGGATTTTTGTAGGCTGTGATTAATTTATGAAATGAAGTAGAAGTTATGGCTTATCTGCAACATTCCATTCTTTTTACACATTAAGTGGTTATTTGAACCTGTCCTTTCCTCTCCAAAGTACTTCCACAAAGGCCTAATTTAATAGTAACCCACATTTGTAACTGACCACAGAGCTTAGTTAGATTCCATCAGCTGTTGCTTCTTTTCATTAAATGCATATTTTAACATTTCTTCCATCAGAACATTCCACTTGCATACTTTGCAGCATATTCTCCTTTGAGGATTAGGAAATACCTATTCAGAACACTTTCCAAACCTCCTAATCTCTTATGGGGTTTATTTTTTCTTTCTTTCTTTCTTTTATTTATTTAATTTTGGTTTCTTGTACATGTTCATTTTCCAACATTGTCATCATTTAGAAATACAATTAAAAGGCTATTAATTGTATACTCATTGTATACTCAACCTCCCTAATGGACAAGTGAAATAAACAGATGCTTGTCCTTTTGTAAAGGAATTCCTGTCCCTTCACACTCAGATGGTGAGTTAAGATCTGAAGTTGCCTCACTCCCTCATAAGTCTTCTCAGCACAAATCCCAGCAGAGGCAGTTGTTTCTATAGACATAATAATTTGTAAATTAAAGCAATTATGACATGGTATTGGAATTTTTCACTTACATGTTACTCCTTCAATATATTACATATGACAAATTAGGAGCATGTTTTAGCTATCTTTGTAATTCCAGACACCTTAGTGCACCAAAAATGTCATCATAATGATTAGTCATTTGATGAGAGAATAGAAGACTGAATAAGAACATCTCTTTTATGTATAATGGATCATTTTGTTATTTTCTTTATAGTTTTGTTTTGAAGTGTTAAAATTTGAAATCATTAAAATTTTTTATACTCCTATTGACAGTTAAAAGAATAGCATTAAAAATATCGAAAACACCAAAATCCTAAAATGTCTCATAACATACACCATTTGGCGACTATCTTTTAACACATAAATCTGTATTTATATAAAACAATATATATATAGGTAGAGCTTTATATACATATAAATTAGTTGTGAAGTTCCATATCCAGTGGGCATCAAAAATAAATATTCAGTGTGAGTTCTTTCTTATCTTCACCCATATTTTCCTATTAATGTAACATTTATATACATGCATAACATCATATAGGGGTATGGTTTTACTCATTAATGCATCCTGTAACTTACTTTTTCTCACTTAGAACCTCTTCATACAGTCTTCTATATTATCTGATATTGACCTAATGAATTTAATGTAGTCATATGAAATATAATTATTTGAATGAAAGACAATTTGTTAAACTACTAACATATTCAGATTGATCCCAGGGTGATTATTTTCTTACTTGTTTGGATTTTCTCAAATGCAAACTATGTATTAGATCTCTTAGACGTTTTCAGTCTGTTAAGATTGCTGCAATATGATGCCATAAAATGAATATCTTAAAAAAATAGAAATTAGAAATTTGCAATAAAAATAGAAATAAAAAATATAAATAAAAATTTGTTGCACAGTTCTAGAAGCTGAATGTCATATATCAGGGTGTTACCTGGTGAGTTCTAGTGATAGCTTCTTCCATAGCTAATAGACAGGAAACTTCTTCCTACGTGCTCATTTAGAAGAGAAAAATATATCTGTTGTTTCTTACAAAGTTACTAACCTTAAAAAAAAAAAAACTAGGCCACATTGACATCTTTTTTTATTGACAACTTCCATAATTGTAGAGAATATCCCATGGTAATTCTCTCCCTCTTCCCACTTTCCCCTTTGAAACTCCATCTCCATAATGTCCCCTTCCCCTCTCAATCAGTCTCTCTTTTATTTTGATATCATGATCTTTTCTTCCTATTATGATGGTCATGTGTAGGTAGTGTCAGGCACTGTGAGCACATAGATATCCAGGCTATTTTATTTCTGGAAGAGCACGTTGTAAGGAGTTCTACCCTTCCTTTGGCTCTTACATTCTTTCTGCCTCCTCATCCACAATGGACCCTGAGCCATGGAAGGTGCGACTGAGATATTTCAGTGATGAGCACTCTTCTGTCACTTCTTCTCAGCACCATGGTTCCTTCTAAGTTATCCCAAGATCACTGCCATCTGAAAAGAGAAGGTTCTCTACCAAAAGTGAGAGTAGCATTAATATATGGGTATGAACATTATGAGAAGTGCTTACTGGGCAGTTTGGTGAGCATAGTATATACTTTTAGGGAGACAGCAGCAGACGTTACACCCCTAGGGCTCATGACTAACCTTGTTGTAGGTTTTTGTTATTAGGATTATATTCCCTCCCATGGAGTGGACCTCCAGTCAAATTAAAGAACTGTTGGTTTCCCCCATAACAGACGTGCCACTATTGCACCCATTGGCTCATTTGGCCTGGCTGCCCAAATATAAGGCTTGTGTGTCCACTACTGAGTATCTTCACTGGTGATTTCTCTCTCTCCCATTCAACTGCATGTAGTGTGGCTTTTTCCAGCTTTCTGTCAGCTGGTCTACATAAGAGAGAGAAACAGAGTGAGTAATAGAGAGAAAGAGAATGAGTATGGGTGTGCCAGGGCCTCCTGCCACTGCAATCAAACTCCAGATACATGTGCCACTTTGTACAACTGGCATTACATGGGTACTGGGGAATCAAACCAGGGACATCAAATTTTGTAAGCAAGCACCTTTAACCACTGAGAAATCTCTCCAGTCCCCTCATTTATCTTTTTTGACTTTTTTTGTGTGTGTTTGTGGTGTGATTTGATTTGTTTGTATGCATGTGAGTTCACATCAATACAGGATTGTGTATGCTCTTGCTCATACATGTATGTGTCAAGGCCAAAGGAGGACATTGTTGTTCTCTTTTATTGCTTTTTTTGCCTTATTTCCTTGACACATGGTGTCACACTGAAGCTGCAGTTGTCAGTACTTTTTGTTGTCTACCTGGATGAATATGGGGTCCCAGTGCTCCTACTGTGTATACCCCTCTTCGAGACTGGGGTTAGAGAGATGTGTGGCTATGCTGGCTTTTTACACAGAGTTCTGGGAATCAAACTCAGGTCCTTGTGTTTGAAGAGCAAGTGTTTTTACCTGCTGAGCCATCTCCCCACCCCTTTTATGACAATTGTAAAGATATCATCTACAAGTACAACTACATAGTGTATTAAAGCTTCAGTATAGAAATTTTGTTGAGATATGAATATTATGCAACATACACTTACATACACAAAATGTTCTGTAACTCAAGATGAAAACAGACACAAACTAACTTAATTAAATTTCAGACCAAAGTAATTCAGGGGAAAATTGTACAAAAAGTAGGAAGCATGTAAGAAGATAAATCATGTTTATAACCTGGGAAATGAAAAATATTCTTTTCATTCATATTTTCAAACATAAGTGATTTTTATGCAAAAATAGCCATGATAATCCTCTCTCTTGGCTTGCTATGAAATAATACAAAGAATACTTTTCCTGAATTATTTAGCACTCTTGTTAAACAGCATTGAGAGATATTTACATCATTATCTCCGAACTACAGACGGGAAAACCTGGGACCCATTGAGGGGGGATGAGACACTTTGCTCAAGGTCATCTTTCAAATTGGAAAATGAAGACTGATCCTGAATCTAGGCTGCTCATTTCTAAGGAAAAACCTTAGGAACATTGACAGCAAAGTATTCTTAAAAGGCAGTAGGTTCTGTTCTAAGCACCTGGCATGAATTAGTACATTTAATTTTACAACTTTAGAAGATATGTGCAGTATGACTATTATCTCCACTTTACACATGATAATATAGACAATTAGAAGATACACAACTACCATTCAGCAGAGTAAAATTCAATTCCCAAAAGAACAACTCTGAATCGTACATTCCCACCCAAATACTAATGTACAAATCTCAAGTGTGCTACTAGGTTTGGAGTCTAAAGTAGAAATTTGCCTATAACTTGTTGAAAAAATAAGAAGAATTTTTTTCAGACAGGTGTGTCAATCTGCATTCTCATAAAGATTTGTGTGTGTTTTCATTAAAAGTAAAAAAAAAGGGGGGGGGGAGCAATCCTACTGTCCTCTGTAGGGAAATGGCAGCAATGGCATGCTTCTCATTTCCCCTGAAAACAGAAAAGGCAATATGAATTTCTTTCATTTGCATTTCATCTCTAATGCACTGTCAGTGACCTCCCTGCATGGTTCTGCATTAACTCAGTGATAGTAAACAGTGAGCCAGCTATCAACCGGCATTCATAAATCACTCTAGATCAAGAGCAATGAATACTCCTCACCTACATATGACACAGAAGTGACAAAATAAAGAATAAAACGCTGTAATCATAGTGTTCTGTAGTCAATGGTGAAGGAAGTTAATTTGAGACCTTTTGGAAGGAGAGGCCAAGTTTTGCCAAACAGCAATCACAACAGCATTACCCTTTTGCTGCTGACAGGAAAGTTCAGAAATTCCATCATGTCCCCATTTCTTGCACTTGATAAAGGTTAATAAAACAAGGCATCAGGAGAACAGTGTTTCGACATTTTTTGTGCTCCAAAAGGACAATTCTTGTTAGCTCCACATAGATCAGTTCTCACATCCACATTCCAAGTAGAGCTTGTCCCTACTTTCTGCTGAGTATGAATAAACAGATATGAACAGAGTTTTGAGTTCTGATGATTGATAAGAGGATGTCCTTTATCATTTTTTTTTTTTGCGTTGGTGACAGTAAATAGCAGGAATAGATAAGATTTACACTGAAGTCTCATGGGAAAAGAATACTTGACTCATAAGATCATAAATGTAAAATTAGAATGGGCAATGAATTATCCACTGGAACTCCTGAAGTAACTAGATACTGAATATTTTATGAGATTTTACAAATGTCAGAAAACTTTCTCCACTCCAGAAAATTCCATATATGCTTCAGCAATGTTTGTGGATTTCATCCTCTTATTCGTCAGAAGTTTACTAATTTTAACATAGATAATATTGTTTCAGGAAGTATTATTTTGAATGTTATTTTGAGAATATTCTATATTACAAAATACTATGGCCTTAAACATATAACTGTACTTTTAAAACAAATATACTTATATATTTGAGAAACAGAGAGGGGAAAGGGAGCATGCTACAGCCTGCTGCCACTGCCAATGAACTCCAGATGTATGTCCATCTGGATTTATGTAGGTATGTAAGTACTGAGGAATTGAATCTGGGGTAACAGGTTTTGCAAGCAAATACCTTTAATTGCAGTTACCTCCCCAGCCCCATAAATGCTCTTTAATTTACAGTATAATAATCATTTATTTTAGGGTGGTTGTAATTTTCTGTAACTTAAAATCTCTGAAATTCAGTTTTGCTGTTTTTAGTTTTATTTATTTATTATTAGAGACAGAAAGCAGGGAGAGAGACGGAGAAAGAATTGGCATGACAGGGCCTCTAGCCCCTACAAATGAACTCCAGACGCATGTGCCACTTGTGCATGTGGCTTACATGGATACTGGGGAAAGGAACTTTGGTCCTTAGCCTTCATAGGCAAATACCTTAAACACTAAGCCATCTCTCCCACCCAGTTTTTCTGTTTTTAAAATGTGAATAATGTGCTTAGCTTTAGATTTTTGAGAATTAAGGAAACAGTTCATATAAAATACTTACAATACTTAGCATCTAGCATGTACTAATTCAATGTGAACTACCATTATCATTTTAAGTATAAGTACTAAGTAGATAGTTTAATACTCTTTTATACCAAGTTTATGTTAGAAAGTATATAGATTTTATCAAATAATTCGTAAAAAGATGTCATGTGGCGTTTTTCTAGAAAATATTGAAAAATGTTAATATGAGCTGAAATAGACCCAAATAAACTATGAAGTCACTAGAGAGAGATAAATAGTGGTACATCATACAGCTCTAGGCAAAGCCTTTATCAGTCTATCATTACTTCAAAATGTGAATAAAATATTTGTGCATTTATTTATCAATTAATATATAATGTTATGTTTTAAGGAAGAACAAGTATTTTAGATGACTTAATCAGAATCCAAATCTATATATGATGATAGGCTGAGATGATGGACAGTGTATACTAAAAATTAATAAAAATTAATATAAATGTATATATTCAGGAGCAAAAATTCCAATGCATATGTACATATTGAGAATCAGCATTTAGTAACAGCAATTATAGGAGACATCTGGTTTAATGTCAATGGTAAACTCCACATGAGTCACTGTGTAATTTATGTCATTTTCCCAAGGAACAAATGCTATCTTTAGCTGCATGCATAAGTGTACAGTGTCTAAAATGAGAGTGACAGTAAGTGAACAGTAATTAACAATCTACTAATTTGAGGGTGTGTTTTAGAATAATAATGCACATCAAAGTCTATTTAGAAAAGCAAAATTTTCCAAAATGATGGAAAGACTAAGATTGTATAATCTGAGAAAGGGGGACAAGACAACTGCTTTCTGAATCTTCCTCATGTGTGGGATTGTTAGATCCTTAAAATTAGAGAATAATGTTTTGTCTTTCTTTTAATTCCTAGTTGAGAAAGAAACAAAAAAAGAAACAGTTGTTTAAAAAATCTGGTCTAAATTACTTTGACAACCCATTCATTATTCTAAATCCCAATGCTATAAAGGCCATAAAACAAAAGAAAACAAAATATTAGTATTAAGTGGTACGCTACTTTAAGTTGCCAAAAAAGACATTGTAAAGTGGTGAGTTTTGAGTGGGGTAAAATTTTTCTAGAAAGTAAAAATCACAAGAATAACAAAACAAATTTTACTGATTTATTCAGGGAATTAAATATAGAACAATTTCAATGATAACTTACAGAGAGGGTATGTTATGTACAAAGACACACACACACACATATATATATTCACCATATCAACACCTATACATTTAGTTTTTGATGATAAATACTTAAAACAACTAAATCTGTTCTAGAAATAGACTGATAAATTTTTTTATTATTCCCTGAATAATATAGTGTAATAACTATTCAGATAGTATTTAAATTTTATTAAACATGATAACTAATCTTGAGATAAAGCACATTGGAGGATGCACCAAGGCCATATGCAAATAGTAAATCATTTTATGTAAATGAATTAAACATATTTGGGTTATAGTCCCCACAAGCAATCTTTGAAATAAAATTCCACTCATATACACATAAATGTATACAATATACAGAATGCATTATGTGCATATTTTATGAAAAGATACAATGATGTATGTAATAGCTTAGTAGCAATGTTAGCATATAAACTTCATTGTTAAACAACTTCTGCATATTCTTCCATTTTGTGAATATCCCTCACTTTGTTATTCATCCTTTCATTCAAATTTATGTTCTTCTATTAAAACTTATGCACATTTGCCTTCTACTAACTGGTCTGTCATATACTTACAGATTTATTGGCATCCTTTTCATATCCTAGATACCAATATTTTATCTATTGTACACATTGCTAGCATCTTGTATTAGTCACATGCTTCTTTGATACTCTTCATGATGCCTTGTTTTAATTGTTCATTGTTCATGAGACCCACTCAGTAGGGGAGAACTCATACCTGGTACTAGGAACCAAGACAGGTTCCCAAGGATAGGAACATAATAGATTCCAGATAGAACCTCTACTGCTCTTTGGCTGAGAAGAGTGGGCATACATATCAATAAGTCTTTCTAATAACTATGCTGATCCTCGTTAATCAAAGCTGTTCTTGCTTTGGGTTGGAGAATCTGTTTTATCATACAAATGGAGGAGAACACTGGGGAGATACATGTACACATAGAACAGACAGCTGACTGCCTACCAAGAGACAAGAGATGGTCACTTCCACCACATCTGCCAGACCCCAGGAGTCATTGCAAAAAAAAGGCAATAATATGAGTACTGCTCTCACTGCTAGCCTAAACACCACTTCCAGGGAGATGTAACAGACCCTACAGTCACTGAAACCTCATCAAAACAGAGATCAGGAGGTACAGAGAACTCAACAATAAATCAGATCTCTAACTTACCCACCAAGGCTCAGAGAACATTACCGAAGAAGGGACAGAAAGATGGTAAGAGTGTCAAGGTGGGTGAGATTAGACTGAAGTCTGCTCTGCAGCACGCCCCCCCCCCCCCCACACACACACTGACTGAGGCCTTTAGGACCTGCTCAATGATTACCAATAACTCCATCTAGGAGGAATTTTTGTAGAATGGGGGCAGGAAGAGGGGATATGAAAGTACAATTTTCTAATCAAAACTCAGTGAAAGCCGGGCATGGTGGCACATGCCTTTAATCCCAGCATTTGGGAGGCAGAGGTAGGAGGATCACTTTGAGTTTGAGGCCACCCTGAGACTACATCGTGAATTCCAGGTCATCTTGGGCTAGAGTGAGATCCTTCCTCAAAAAAACAAAACAAAAAAAAAAAATCAATGAAAAATAGAGAGAGAGAGAGAGAGACAGAGAGAGAGAGAGAGAATGGGTGTTCCACGTGTTCAAAAGCATTCTGCCACTTCAAACAAATTCATATCCATGGACCATTTGTGCATCTGGCTTTATATAGATACTGGGGAATTGAACCCAGGCCATCATGCTTTGCATGCAGGGGCCTTTAACCATTAACCCATCTTTTCAGCGTCCTGTAATGCTTATTCATCCAAAAGAAGTTCTCATAAAGTTAGCCAATGGGCTAGAGAGATTGCTCAATCATTAAGGTCGTTTGCTTGTAAGGCCTGATGACCAAGGTTTGATTCCTCAATACCCAAGTAAAGCATAAAGTGGAACATATGTCTGGTGTTCCTTTGCAGTGGCAGAAGGCTCTGGTGTGCCCTTTCTCTCTCTCTCTTAAATAAAAAGAAAATTTTTAAAGGTAGCTAAATTTGTCATTACTTTTATTTAGGGATTAATTGTTTTTTATTTTTAATTTTTTTGTTTATTCTTATTTATTTGAGAATGACAGAGAGAGAAAGAAAGAGGCACAGAGAAAGAGATAGAATGGACGCTCCAGGGCTTCCAGCCACTGCAAACAAAATCCAGACGTGTGTGCCCCCTTGTGCATCTGGCTAACGTGGGTCCTGGAGAATCGAGCCTCGAACTGGGGTCCTTAGGCTTCATAGGCAAGCGCTTAACCACTAAGCCATCTCATTATTTAGGGATTGTTTTTATTGAATAGAATCTATGTCTCTAGAGAAGCTCACAAATATCAAAGGAGATGGAGGCTAGGAACAAGTTTTGTAGTGTTCAGAATGTAGGCTGGGGAGATGGCTCAGCATTTAAATACACTTGCTTGTAAAGCCTTTTAGCTTAGGTTTAATTGCTCAGAATGCATATAAAGCTGAATTCAAACTAGCATATATTCTTGACATTTGTTTCCAGCAGCACGAGACCCCGACATTCCATACACACACATATACAAATGTGTCTGTAAAAATAAATAAGTAAGTAAACAAATAAAATGGTAAGAATCTGGAAAGACCAACCAGTAACAGTATCCTTTATTTAGTTGACTTTTTATAGGCAGATTCTCAAGACAAGTGTCTGCCTATATTATTATGGCCTAGAATTGTAGATTCACATTATTGTTTGTAAGTGGTTATTTTTAAGATCAAGTATTTGAGTAAGTCAAAATAATGTGGGTTAACTTATATATTTCATTATCTTATTTTGTGACATACTCTATTTTTCCATATTTGTACTGTAGATGGTTACCCATTTCACATTGTTCTTTGCTTTTCTTCAAGATGTTTGATGGACTATATACACACTTCTGAAATACAGCTAGGTATTAATTTTACCCTTTTAAAATATTTATTTAGTTAATTTCCTTAATTATCAAACTGTAGACTGAATTTATACTTTCCTTATATAAAGAATTTGATTCGCTTTTTTTTAAAAATAATTTTGTTATTTTTATATTTATTTATTTGAGAGCGACAGACACAGAGAGAAAGAGGCAGATAGAGAGAGGGAGAGAGAATGGGCGCGCCAGGGCCTCCAGCCACTGCAAACGAACTCCAGACACGTGCGCCCCCTTGTGCATCTGGCTAATGTGGGTCCTGGAGAGTCGAGCCTCGAACCAGGGTCCTTAGGCTTCACAGGCAAGCGCTTAACCGCTAAGCCATCTCTCCAGCCCCCTTGATTCGTTTTTAAACCACTCTACTTTCATCAACTCCATCTCTATGTTTGTTAAATTAATTCAGAATTTTTGAATCACATTTGTGCATCTGGCCTTATGCGGGTACTGGGGAATTGAACCCAGGACACAAGGCTTTGCAAGCACTTTTAACAACTGATCCATCCTCCCAGCCCCATTTTCCTTCATTTTGTGTTACACTTGAGACATTTGAGATGAACCTGATTTATTTTTTGAAAATAACTTATATTCCTACTGAAATGACTATAGACATTTTTATGCTAGTATCTCAAAAAATCATGTGCAATCTATGTCTACATGTGACTGATTATACATTGATTTATTTTTTTGCCATGTGTTCAGGTCTTTCCAAGTATATATTTAACAGCTCACAAATTTGGTGTTTTCTTTTTTCTTCTTTTGGTTTGTTTTTTTCAAGAAAGGGTCTAGCTCAACCCTGGCTTATCTGGAATTCATGATGTAGTCTCAGGATGGCCTGGAACTCATGGTGATTCACCTACCTTTGCCTCCTGAGTGCTGGGATTAAAGTCATGTGCCACCACATCAGTATGACTTTTTTTTAATTTTAATTTTAATTTATTTATTTGAGAGATAAAGGGGGAGGGAGGGAGCGCGCGAGAGAGAGAATAAGTGCACCAGGGCCTCCAGGTACTGCAAACAAATTCCAGACACATGTACCACCTTGTGCATCTGGCTTATGTGGGTCTTGGAGAATCGAACCAAGGGCCTTTGGCTTTGCAGGCATGTGCCTTAACCACTAAACCATCTCTCTCCAGCCCTGACAAATTTGTTTATTATAGGATTGCTTCAATTCCATTCCTTCTGATTGTTTCTTCTGGGACAACATTCTTATTCACATTACAGATTTCATTTTCTCATTGTATCTTTTAAAGCCTGACAGGTTATCATTATTTCTTCCTTTAATTTTTTTCTTTTGATGTTACAATCTGAGATTCTGAGACAGATTATATATATTATATATATATATATATATATATATATATATATATATATATATATATATATAAAATCTCCTATTTGCCATTTTACTGTCTTTCTTTTAATCTTCTTTTTAACTGGAAGATTCCATCACTTCTGTGTTTTATGTTCAGTTATCCTAGAATTTTAAAATTGAATACGGAAAATAAAACTCTTCCTGATTTTTTGCCATTACATAATGTCTTATGCAAGATAAGTAAAGCATATTTATGTAGTCTCATTCTTTTTTAAAAAGCAGAATTTTCACATGTCCAGTTCCCTAGTAATGGAAACAGCTAGCTTCATGTGAAATTGCTGAATAGAAATTGGAATGTGGCTATCATCCACAATGAGCTTTTGATCAGAGAGGCCTACAAGGTTTCCTAAAAGACAGACAGATTTCTGTCAGAGTACTTGATGACCCACCAAAGGTTAGTGGTAAGACCCTACTGTTGAAGACACCTCATGTTGCTGACATGTAAAATGGAATGGCATGGCTGGAAGTTGGAAGAGAGTCAGTCCCCAGACAGTCAGCACGTCTAGTGCCAGAAGGTGCTACATGGGCAACTGGGGGAAAATGACCAATATCTGTCCAAGCAACGCATGGTCTAACCTACTTAGCAGCAAATAACTTGTGATGCCCACACAAGTGCAATAGTGGCACACAGCCATGGTGGGGAACCAACTGCTCTCAATTTGGCTAACTGATCCCCTCAGTGGTACCGGACCCATAGCTGGAGCTGGGAAACAAGTCAGAACCATATCTAAACATGAGCCCACTCTCCAATATCAAGCTACAATCAATCATGAGCTGCAAGAGGGCCTATACCTATTAAATTCTCTATAAAAAAGTAAAGGTTCTCTCATTTGTCCTAGTGCTAACTTACTCTCCATTGGAGAATCTGCTTCTCTTTTTCAGATAGATGTAGATCCTAAGGAGAGGGCCACCCCATCATACCTCCAAAGGGCCCTGGCTGAAACTAAGAATAATTGGCGAAACAAGCAAGGGTGCTGTTTCCTTGGTGAACCGGGTACCAGCACAAGGGTGAAGGAGATCAACACAGAGAAAAATCAACTCCTACCAAATCAGAGATCCAGAGACCCAGAGGCCCCAACACCTCATCACTGAAGCAGACCAAAAATAAACCCAACATGGCTCAGGGAAATTTTGTGGAAGAGGGGGTTGAAAGAATGTCAAAGCCACATGTTGGGTCATGATATGCAGAGACATTTATGTTACCCATAACTGTGGGCTAACTCCACAATGCATGACCCATATACCTCAACAAGGAGGGGCCAAGGGGAGGGGGTAGGTCACGGATGAGCCTAATAATGTTACCAAACTGACTGTATTTTAATTAATAATTAAGAAATTGGAATGAAAGCTAAAATACCCTGTTTCTTTAATATAGGGATTAATATAGTCTGTACTACATGAGTAGAATTTGAATACACTATTTTTCCTCTTTGTAATCCCTAATGAATATCATACTATTTTATGGGGTAGAGGAAAATGACCTTTCACTTAGGCTTATACTATTTGACATGGTTTCTAGGGACTCTGTTAGTACTAAACAGGGAAAAGTAGTGCGAAGACCTTCAAACCTTAGCTCAGATCATTAAGGTAAATTACTATGATGGAAAAGCCTCAGTTCTCTAGGGAGAAGATTCCTCATAAGGAAAATGTGGTTAAAAATTGGCTATATAAAGCTTAAGAGTGGAACACCCACATGATAAAGATTCTAGGGAATCGATACTACCTTTATTCAAAGATATGTTCACCTCACATATTATTTGATAGCTAGAGCAGGAAATAACTCTGTACTTCACACAGCACATAACATGATACCTTCACATACACTCAATAAATACTTATTTTCCTATGCTGACAATAAAGATGAAGACAAAAGAAAATGTTAAAAACGGAAACAGAGCCGGGCGTGGTGGTGCACTCCTTTAATCCCAGCACTCAGGAGGCAGAGGTAGGAGGATTGCTGTGAGTTCGAGGCCACCCTGAGACTCCATAGTGAATTCCAGGTCAGCCTGGGCTAGAGTGAGACCCTACCTCGAAAAACAAAAAAAACAAAAAAAAAAAAAAAAAAAAAAAAAAAAAAAGGAAACAGCCCCTTGAATCCCATTGCTATTGATTGAACACATATTGGGTTACAGGCTCTCTGCATGGTCACAGCATGCAAAACTTCGACAATAATGCATCTGTACCTTGTGATAATAGGTCAGAAAAGATAATCTTGGTGCCCTTCATTGTTATATTTTCTGTATGTTCACATCATGCATTATTTTTCAAGTAAGGAAAAAGTAAGCATCTGAAATGGCCGATAACATGATAGTGTGATAGTTTCAGATAGAACATATCTTCTCACTAAAGCCGTGGACAACAATCCATAAATCCATGATCCAAATCTGCCCTGTTGCCTATTATACCAGTATACATTTGTTCCCCCCAAAAATCCCTGGTCATGAATCAACATATGTTGTATGGATGTTTCTGTATTACAGTAGTAAAATTCAGTAGCTCAGACATGGACTGTACCATGTACAACGATTTTAAACCAAAACCCTACTATCAATCCCTTTAGAGAAAAAAAAATGATGCTGTTAATCTACATTAGCTTGTAAAATCTCATCCACATTCAATCATCAGTATTCGTGTCTTCATATATTTTAAACATTTCATTCAGAATACCTTCTATATACCCTTCTTTTACTATTATTTTTCATGGCCACACATAAATCAGTTTGAATAATAATTTATTATGTATAAATATTACTGATAAAAATCTTGTTTTCCTATACCAGAACATATCACTAATAGAAGCATTTTTCATATTTTCAAGCATTGCTTTTTATATTCTCTCTCCTACTTCTTTGATACCTATGTGCTGTGCTTTATCCATATCAGCCTTTCCTTGAACTTGCCAATCATGCTTTTCCTTTGTGGCTGGATACTTTCTCTTCTTTGTGCTGATGGGACAACAGGCAATCTGAGATGTATTGATTATCCTCTACATACATTGATGAAGATATAAATTCACAATATGTCATCATTAGAATAGGAAACTGGTGGGGTTAAATCCCACGATATGTACATTAGATCACTAAGCCTTTGTAAATATCATATTTCATGAAGGCTTTGTAGGGCAGATATAATCATAAAATACTATTCTGCTTATACACTCCCACCCTCCTGTCCTTCATGTCAGCAAAGTAATTCAAGAAATGCAAGCTTCCTGACCTGACAGGCTGTTTGTCTGTGCGTTCTTAGTGGTTATCATGGTACTTAGAAAATGATGGTATTTAAGAAATGTTGATTAAACAAATGAAGACATATGGATTTGGGTTAGAGACCTAACTCAGCAGTAAAGTGCATATCTAGTATCCCCAGTATTAAAATAATAAAACAAAGCTAAAATATGGATCACAGGGCTGGATACATGGCTTAGAAGTTAAGGCGCTTGCATATGAAACCTAAGGATCCTTGTTTGATTTCCCAGTACCCACAAAAGCCAGATGCACAAGGTGGCACATGGATCTGGAGTTTGCTTGCAGTGGCTAGAGGCCCTAGTGCACCCATTCTCTCCTTATCTGCCCCCCTTGCTTGCAAATAAATGAATAAATAAATATAAAAAAGAAAAATGTGGATTACAATGATTTTCTAAAAATGTTTTGATTTTATGCAGAAAAATACAATAGTAGCTATTTATATTTGTATACATAAGTTATTGAATGCCTTCTAGTTTATCTGAGCATCTCACATAAGCCAATTCTAGTGGCCTTGTTTCTGTGTGATCTTGTTGGATTAGTATGGAGCAATAATAATGATTGTCATTTGTACCAATTTATGCAAAACATTTTCTTCCAAGTACCTATAATGTTCTAGGTTTTTGTGGTTTTATGAATACAATTGTGAAAATGACCTGTTTCTCCTCTCAAGTAGATTAGTCTTTTACTTTGAGCTTTACATCTCTCATTTTAAATGTCAAGCTGGTACTTATGTCTAAATGTTCCTTATTAAGTGCAAAGTCAGAGTGTTTGCTTCAAAAACATAAAAACCTAAGTTCCATCCTCACTCACATAAAAATTCCAGTCATGGTACCATATGTCTGTAATCCCAGCACTAGGGAGGGAAAGACAGGTGGATCCCTGAGGCTATCTCATCATCTGGTCTATCCTCATTGGTGAGTCCCAAATCAATGAAAAACTTTGCCTCAAAGGAGGTAAGCAGCATTTTTGAGGATGACACATGCAGTTGTCCTCAAACCTCCATATTTATTTGCACAACTGTACACACGTGTACCCAAACACCAAAAAAATGCATAAAAATACCAGGCATGGAAAAAAATGTTTAAAACTGAGTTCACCTCCTCTATAAAATCAAAACTTCTTATATTCTTTAACAGGGATCATTTTTCTCCTGTTCTTTGTGAAGTTCATCAGTGCCAGGCCTAATGCTGGTTTGTTCCTCATCATAGAATACAAGTGGCATAATTTCTCAATTCAAATCATCTCCCCTCCATATCTAATATAGAACAGCCTTTACAGACCATGTTGTATCTGATTGTCTGTGAACATGTGTTTATTTACCCTAACAGTAACTCTTTGGGAGCAGAAATTTTCTGAATCATCTGTCTTTACCACAGATTCCAGTGGTACTCCCCACATGAGCTGACTGGTGCATTCATAAACCCATAATAATTCCCAGTACTCCCACTAAGAATAGCTGTCAGTGAATTGGGGGCAGAGGAAAGGAAACAAAAGAAGATAACTCAATGCGAATACAACTGATTGACAGTATATTCATATATTAAAATTCCCAATACAAATTATATAAAAATATAAATTTAAAAGAAATGTTTGTCAGATTAAATGATGTTCAAAATATCTATTTATTTTGGATCAATAATTTTATTTTATTTACTTTCTTTTACTTATTTGAGAGAGAGAAAGAGGGAGCGAGAGAGGGAGAGAGAGAGATAGTGAGAGAGAATGGGCATGCCAGGGCCTTCAGCCACTGTAAATGAATTCCAGACACATGCACTGCCTTGTGCATCTGGCTTATGTAGGTCCCGGGGCATCAATTCTGGATCCTTTGGCCTCACAGGCAAATGTATTAACAGCTAAGTCATCTCTCCAGTCCTGGACAATAATTTTAAAGGAATTCTGTCTTATTTCAGATGCTTCTGAGGAGTAATTCTGCAAAATTTCAATAATAATAATAATAATAATAATAATAATAATTATCATGGCACTGGCAAAGTACCAAACATAATGTTAAGTGCTTTCCTTAATTGTTTTATAAAATTGTTTCTGTGTTCTACCATTATATCCAATTGACATATTAGGAGATTAAAAAACAGGGAGAATAAATTTAGCATGGATAGTAATTGAATTACTACTGGTTATCTGCTCCCTTTCTCTAATATGTTATCCATAAGTCATTGTTCACTAAAGGGTCACATCCATTTGTGCATAGATTGGCTGAACATATAATAGGAGTCTCGCAGAATTTCAAAATGTAGTGAAAATTCCATGCTTTGAAGTGAGCTATACTGACCATCATTTTGGCAAGCAATTTTTGTGGGAAGCAGATGAACCAAAAGTTATCCTGGAGTTAGTGTGTTTCCTTTAAAATATAAGACATTTGAAACAATATATCCTCTTGGTTGTGTGCTCAGATTGCATACAGTTGATAACCTAAAGCTTAGGAGTAAGCAATAAAAATTTATCACTGTAATGCCCTTTCAGAAGAATTTAGGCTAGGGGGCTATCAACAGCTACTGTAAGGGAAAAAAATGGCAGATTTCTGTGATTGACCATGACATGTACATTTAGGATATTTAAGGAGCAATATGATTTAAAATAAAAGTAGATAATTTAATATTTGTATAATTATACAACCCTCTTCACCATAGTACCTATAATAGTCTTAGCATACTTCTGGATTGTGAGATGAAACCCCTGTAATTTGATTAAAACATGTTTCAACTATGCCCAGACTTCTTACAAATGCCCTCATATATGTCAAGAAATCAAAGCTTTAAATAGAATCCTTCTTACTCTGTAAGATATTTCAGTTGAAACTCAAAATTCTTGCTAGTAATCTCAGTCCTTTATGCCTAAATGGCAGAAGAATCTGGCAGAGGCAAAACCATGAGGGACTATATGAATGTATTTTAATGGTATAACTGCCATCTTAATTTTGACTTCATGACACTTCATGACACTGCATCTCATCACAAACATCGCAATTTCTATCAATAACTCATAACAACTATGGAGATAGCTAATAATTTTTTATTCCCCCATCACCTCTTAATGTAATGAAGTTGTCTAAGGTGACCAATTTCTTTCTTCTATATCCCAGTCTTCAGGATTAATTTAAATGAAGTTCTATCTTAAATACATGAATACATAAAAGTGTTCCATAGATTATGCTAAGTTTTCTAAGTAGCTGAGAAGCACTACATTATTTTTATAGAATTAATATATTGGTTATTTTTCATTATTTCCTTGTTCTCTAGTTTGAGACAAGATTTCCTTATGTGGAATTATAGCTTCTCCTAGAACTCACTATTTTTCTGCCTTAGGCTTCTAAGTACCGGGATTATACACAAGTGCACAATATTCAACTTTCATTTACTCATTTTTAATTTTAATTTCTGAAGTATTTACTGTGCACCAACTGTTGGAACCACCTACTGTATATAGATGGACAAGGTAAATATGGTTTCCGCTCCAATATAACTTATTCTCACAATTACAAATAGATGAATATATAGATTGCATTAGGAATGATGAAGGGAGAAAATGAAATAATGTCACAGAAACCAAGAGGTACAGAGCATCTAGCTTAGATTTGTGGACATAAAAACTGCTGTTTGATGAAGCAAGAAGCTAAAATGAGAAAGCTGAGAATGAGTTCAACAGAAGGAAGAATATTCTAGGCAAAGGAAACATCAAATGCAAGTACTCAAAAGTGGTAAACAGATTGGTATAGGATCTAAGCAGAGCAAAGGCCAATATCAACCAAGGAAAGGTAGTATCTTAGGGTTCTAAAGAGGAGGCCAGATCTCTAGCTTAAAGAGGTCACTGTAGTCTGATGATTTTTTTTGTTTTGTTTTTTTGAGGTAGGGTCTCACTCTAGCCCAGGCACCTGGAATTCACTCTGTAGTCTCAGGGTGGCCTCGAACTCATGGCGATTCTCCTACCTCTGCCTCCCGAGTGCTGGGATTAAAGGCGTGTGTCACCACGCCCGGTCCTAGTCTGATGCTTTTAAATGGAATGATATTGAAATTTTTATACAGGAGTGTGTTATTATTTAGTCACTAAACTTACTATAAATATAAATATTGTAAGGAAAATGGAGGTTTTATCCTTGAAAGCATATTTAAGAGATACCCACAAGGAATATAGAATATAGAGTTGGCTTAGGCCAGTGCCTATAAAAAATGTAAGTGCATGACTTAAAGATATATTTGCAGCTATACCAGATAAGCCACCACTATAATTATGCACTTACTTCTCTTTATCCATTTCCAGACTGGGGCCATGGAAGGAAGAGTCTATGTCTCATCATTGATCTTTGTACTTTTGCTCCCAGCAAGCATGTTCAATAAAAAATGTTTTTTCATAACTTGTAGTATCTAGTGCATGGAAAACACTCATTAAATCTGCAGATAGATGAATAAGTTTGCTATCTTCTATCTATAATAGGATTCCTTTTTCTTTGCCCTAAAATTTTCCATGCTTAATACAATTCCTGCTTGTTTTGATAGACTACAATGTGGTGAACATTACCACATCTCATTTTTTCAAGATCTTACAAGCTTTAATATCATATTTCCAGCATTTTTGTCTATTAGGATGAAGAAACACAACCTTTTTCATTCTTTTCTCCTATGCCTGTTCATTCTTTTCACTATTCATTTCTGTCATCTTTCCCTGGATTTTCTTAGCTCTTTTATATCTTGTTTGAGATGTGATAACACGATATTCCTGGTGTGAACACACCACAATCTTATATGTCAGCTGGATGCCAGATTTTGTTTTATTTCAATACATTTTCTAATAAAGTCTTATGTTTTCTAGACATTTTTTGTCTTGTAGTGGGTAGGACCCAAAGACCCATAAGACTTCTTACAGTAAAAATAGAATAACCCATAAATTGAAATAAAATGGTGTGAATTTTTCCTTGCCCTTGTCCATGGGGAAACTTATGTATCATTTTCTCCCATTTTATGTGGCCTTCTGTAGTTTTCTTGTGTTTTGTCCCTAGAAGCTTGACATCTCACCAACTCCATAAGAGCCTAGTGTCAATTCCCTTCTTTTCTACAAATCACTTATAAAACCTGTCAGATCAGGCCATGTTGTAGTCAGGTTCGCACTGCAGGCAGAAATCACCTGACCAAGAGCAGCTTTTGGGAATAAAAAGTTCATTTTGGCTTATAGACTCGAGGGGAAGCTCCACAATGGTAGGGAAAACTGATGGCATGAGAAGAATGGGAAGGGGAAACTGGCTACAATATGCATAAATCCGCCCACCAAATACACTGCCTCTGGGAAGTGTTAATTCCCAAATTGCCATCAGCTGAGAACCTAGCATTCAGAACACCTAAGTTTATGGGGGATGCCTGAATGAAACCATCAGTGGCCACCCCCAGGAAATTTCTCCATTTGTATTTTCTTTTTTTTAATTTTTTTAAAGATTTATTTTTATTTATTTGAGATGAAGAGAGGGAAAGATGGGGGGGGGGGGGGGAGAATGGGCTTGCCAGGGCCTGTAGGCATTGCAAACGAACTCCAGATGCATGCGCCACCATATACATCTAGTTTACGTGGGATCTGGAGAATCGAATCTAGGTCTTAAGGCTTTTTAGGCATACACCTTAACTGCTAAGCCATCTCTTCAGTCCTCCATTTGTATTCTCTGTCCAGAGCATTTTCCCACTACTTTTTGTTTCTTGTTTCTAACACAAGTTTGTACTCATAACAAAAAATAATCTTAAATTAAGTAACAACAGGTGAAATTTATAAAAAGTATTTTGAAAATGAGGATGACATGTCAGTTTGCTCTATTTTCTTCACATTATTAATTATCCATGAAGAGCTTAATCTGATTAGCTGAACATAATTCATTTTCTTGATAAATATGTTGAATCTTCTCAAAATAACTTAGCTACCTATTTATTTTTCTTTATCTTATAGATATGCAGGTGAAATTTAGACTCCCCAATAAAAGTCCTCTATAGTTGCCAACTGTTATTCTTTTAGCAATTACAATGCCTATTTACATTGTTATCCTAACAGTCTCAGCCTTGAATTCTTATTTTTTACTGTGTTTTTTCATATATGTATATGTGTGTTATGTGTGTTTATGTGTGCATGTTTGTGTGTGTTTGTGTATGTGGAGGCCAGAGGTCGTTGTCAGCTATTTTTATGAATTGCTTTGCTTAACTTTATTCTATGAGGCACAGTGTCTCACTGAACCTGGATTGATCTTATTGATTTAACTAGACAAATTAGCTAGGGAGTCCCTGTCTCTGCTTCTCTAGCTCTGGGATTATAGGCATGTGCCACCATGCCCATAATTTGATATATGTCCTTAGGATCCAGACTCAGATTGCCATGCATTTTAGCTCTTTTCCTACTGAGATATTACCCCAGCTCCAAATTCTTTTAAAAATTTAAAAATATTTTATTTAATTTATTAGAGAGAGGGAAAGAGAGAGACAGGGAATGTGCATGTCTGGGCTTCTAGCCATTGCAAATGAACTCCAGACACATGTGCCTCGTTGTGCATCTGTCTTTTTGTGGGCACTGGGGAGTCATACTTGGGTCCTTTGGCTTTGCAGGAAAGTGCCTTAGCAGTTAATCCATATTTCCAGCCCTCTTTTAATTTTTTTGGATTCAATTAACCTAATTTATCAATTACATATGTAGCATCTTATAATTTTGTTATTGTTTATATCACTTCATGGCAATATATTTTCTCAATTATAAGATATAATCTTTGACATTTTAAGGGTTATATATATTAGTTTAATGAAAATCTTTAAATTTAATTATAAGCCCATGTGTTGAAGGCTTAGTCTCCAATTGGTGGCAGCATCTTTGGAGATGGCGGAAACTACAGGAGGTAAAGCTTGCCATAGAAGGTGATCTTACCCCTGCACCCTCTGTCTTTCCAGAGCACCATCTGGTGAGCAGCCTCTATCATATGTTCCCCACCACCATGATCCCCTGTCTTACCATAAGCTCCCAAAATAAATCCAGTTCACCATGGACTGCATATGCTAAAACCCTGAGCAGTCTTTTGCCCTTTGAAATAATTTTTGAGTATGTATCACAGTGACAAAAACTGGCAAACACAGTTACTATTTGTGAAACACTGTGCACCTAGTTGTGAACATGATAGATTAAAAGCCTTAAGCTTCAGAGTTTAGAATTCATTTCAAGTTGACACACAATAAACAGGATAATCATTAAATGTTATGTTGGGTGGTTATAAATATTATGAAGAAAAAATAAAACTGTGTATAGGATAGGAATTGATAAGGGTTCATTTAACATAAAGGTTTTAGAAATGCCTTTCTGTAAATATCATCTTTGAACATAATTTTAAAGAATGCAAATGGAGTGAGCTATGTGAGCAAGTCATGTACTTATCTGGAGGTAGGTAGATCCAGCCATAGGTACACAGGTAATTGAATATGTTCTGAGATACACACATGCTCATCTAGGTCAGTGAATGGCAAGATATCTAATGTTAGAGGGAAGGAAAGAGAATGAGCTTGGTAAGAATTCAAGACAAGCCAGGTGTAGTGGTGCACGCCTTTAATTCCAGCACTTGGGAGGCAAAGGTAGGTGGATAGCCATGAGTTCAAAGCCACCCTGAGACTACATAGTATGTTCTGTATCAGCCTGGACTAAAGTGAGATCCTACCTCAAAAAACAAAACAAAACAAACAAACAACAACAAAAAAAAAAAAACAGAAAAAATAAGTCAAGACAAAGTTCCAGGACAGGATTCGGGTCATACAGGACAGGACTTTACAGACCATACAAAATGTTCACTTGAACCTGAGTGGAGGTGGAAGTCATCAGCTTCTGAGTGTATTTTGAAAATGTGCCTGACTGGATATGTTAAGGAACCAAGTGCAGAGTATAATAGGAACTGGGAAGTAAAAGAGAAGATTAAAATGTTTAGCTATGCATTCGCAAGCACAGGATTAACTTTCTATGTGATGAGAAAGACTGTAGTCTGGACAGTTGTGAGGTGAGTTAGAAAGCAAACAGGCTTGAAATATGGTAGGCCCCAGCAATCTACTAGAGATCTAGATATGTGCGACAGAACATGTGATGTACATATAAAGTTTTAAGATATAATTCTCTGTTGAAATTCTTCATTTAACGGTCAAGATCTATTAGAATGCTACTGGTATTGCATCTGGTAGAATGCTACTGGTATTGCAAACTATGTGACTATTTAAAATGTTTTGATATTTTATTTATTAATTTATTTGAGAGAGACAGAAAGGGAGGATGGGTACACCAGGGCCTCTAGCCACTGCAAACAAACTCCAGATGCATGTGCTACCTCGTGCATGTAGCTTATGTGGGTCCTGGGTAATCGAACCTGGGTCCTTTGGCTTGGCAGGCAAAAGCCTTAACTGCTAAGCCATCACTCCATTCCACTATGAGACTTTTTGAGCCCACCTAAAGAGAGAATGTAAACAGAAAACAGGTTTGTGGATACATCTTGAGCCATGTTATTGTTCTGTGGTTTGTTAAAACATATAGCAATCTATTTAGGAGTGGGTAGTGAGTAGGTGATAAACAGACTAGTGACCCAGATGACATATGCTCAGAGTGTTTCATGAAAGAGAGTGTGATCAGTTATGTCAGATAGGAGTGTCAGAGTCTCACAAAGACAAATATTATGTTATCTCAAATATACAGTTCCTAGATTTTATATAGATAGAATGAAAGTAGAAATGAATTATCTAGGGAAAAAAGGTGAGAAATAATGCAAAGGAGGGTATGGGGAATATGTTGTATGTACAATATATATTTGTAGAAAATGTCCTAATGATCTGGACATGGTGGATCATGCCTGTCATACCAGACCTCAAAGTTGAAGTAGGATTATAGTGAATTTGAGGCCAGCCTGTGCTACAAAGTGAGTTCCAAATCAGCTTCAAACTAAACCAAACAAAATAATGCCCCTCCAACAACAATAACAAAACAGAAAACATCCTTATGTAACACAGTACCATATACAATAAATATACACAATGAAAAGTTAAAAAAAAAGATTATAGGATGGAGAGATGGCTTAGCGGTTAAGGTGCTTGCCTGCAAAGGACCCAGGTTCAATTCCTCAGGACCCATGTGAGCCAGCTACACAAGGGGGTGCATGCATCTGGAGTTCGTATGCAGTGGCTGGATGCCCTGGTGCACAGTCCATTCTCTCTCTTTCTCTCTCTCTCTCTCTCCCTGCCTACTTCTGTATCTCTCCCTCAAATAAATAAATAAAAATTAAATATTTTAAAAAGATTATTAGCTCAAGATGAGGATGAATGACACTTGATTGCTACATTTGGCAAGATAATGTTTTGGTCTCCTTGGCCAGAACTGCACAAGTGGATTAATGAGAACTTAAACCTCACTGAAATGGACTCAAAAGCCATTAAATTAGAAACAACAAACACTTGAACTATTTTACTCTAAAGAACAGAATGGAGGGAATAAAATAGTAAAAATTTGACAAAAGAGTTGGAGTTTAATGCACGTTAGTGATGGACATTATTAGAAGGCAGTCAATGTATTGGCAGTCCCAGTGCTAAAAAATATTTGCTATTTTCAGGTTATTAAAGCAAAGCTTGATCTTTTACAGAGGACAGTCATTTAAGTCATGAGCTTTACAAGGAATGTACATATGCACATATCACTGGGGTCAGACAGATGACAAAATATTTGAATTGAGTAAATCAAAATAATCTTTGGGAAGAATGGTCTGTGAGGTGAGTACTGAAGGTACTAAGAATATTGATGCATGGGAATTGCTTAGTGAGCATGTTTATGAAGAAGTGAACTGGACTTTTTGTAGTGAGGGACAGTGGTTGGCAATATTACCAGCTGATATGAGGAATGTAAGTGAGGGAAAAAATCACTTATAGGGTAAAGGAGAATCATAGTCTTGACATTTGAGTTAGATCGTATAGGTAAAATAAACATTCATAAGCACTTAAAATAAAGAGATGTTTCTCATGTAGGTAATGGGTACTATCCATGCTTGCTATTTAATTTTGTATTTGGTTACTTTACACTGTAGTATCCATTTTGGTAAGTATAACAGAAATCTTACAGCCTACAAATGTAAAAATATTTACTATCTAGCACTTTGCAGACAAAATTTGCCAACTTGTGGTAAAGATGTGCTATGAATTTTTATTCTCTTCAAAAGTATGAAGATTTTTTTGTATGCACCTCTTGTAGGGACTCTTGATTAGCATGGGGCGCATGCTAGATCTCTAGATACTTCACAAGTTCTCCAGGTGGTTCTCAGATTGAACCCCTGAGGACAAAACTTATAGGAACTTTGGTATATGTAGATCAGGGTTGGTCAAATTTCTTTATTGCTATGGACAGTCTGGAGTGACTGATAAATATGTATCTACCCAGCTACACAAACTGGAGATTGTGATGTAGTCAGCTGTGGGCCTGGCAATGTGAGTGTTTGAAAAATATTCTTAGAAGATTCTTATCTCCACAAAAATTTCAGAAATTCTAAACTGGGTAATTAATTTTACCATTCAGTGGCTAGGACTACAATTCGAGTAATCCACACTTGCTGCATACTCTCTCTAAGCATTGTTAGCAATGGGATGCTTTCTAATAGGTGAACCAGTTCACTGAAACCATCAGTTCATCTGCAACCCAGACCATATTTGCTCATGGCCTAATTTTTAACTTATTTAACTGGTCTATTTATTCATTCAGCCAATGCAGTATCTGATTTTAAGGAGCTTAGAGGTTAATGGAAGAAGCAGGCAGATATTAAATTAATAAGCACATGAAAGCATCATTACACCTTAATTAAAATATGAAACAATATTAATGGAGGCAATGAACACTTCTAGGTGAACCTGATTGGGTAAGAGTGAGCATTCAGGGCATATTTCTTTGAAAAAGTGATTTTTAAGCTGATAGCTATGATTTTCTTCTTCTGATGGTACCATATTGAATTATTGGTAAGAAATTGTTGCAGGTTTCCTGACCTTGGGCTCAATTGTGAATAGATTGATGATTCCAGATTTATATGTGCTTCTGTACTAAGAATAAAAGTTTCATATATTCCTTGACCTCATAGACCTCAAACGTCCTTCTATTTTATATGGAGTATATTGGGACAGAGGTTCCAGATAGGGTTCCATACATGTGTTTATTGCATATATATGTGTATATGCATATATAATATTACATACGTATACACACATATGCATATGAGGTATACATACATATATATGTACATATATATATGTGTGTGTTTATACTTTGTTAATTATTTAGTTAATGCGTCTTCATTAGTTATGCCTTTCCTGGGTTTCCTGGGATCTTTTGCTTTTCTGATTTTTTCAGATAGTAGCAAAATTGTTAATTTGAGAACTCATAGCTTCTCAGGCTTCTTCTCTTTCCCTATTTTCCCTCACCATTCAAGGATAGAAATTTCTCTTTATGCTCTATCACTGCAAATTTAACCACACTCCTACACAACTTATTGGGATTCACACATTCACTAAGCAATTGAATTAATAGTAGCTCTTGTGTAAACACTACCACTTAATGATGAATAAAACCAACTACCTATTAGGGAAGGAAATCAATAGAAGAAATACATGAAGATCTAGTGTTTTCATTATTTTGCTAAAACACTGCAACTTTTAAAGGCCTTTACTGCCAACCTTCATTGGTGTCTGACAATACTACGTAGGAGTGGTGATATTATCATTTAACTGATAATGAATCCAAGGACCATAGATGGAAACTCATAGCTTGAGTTCAACCCACCTGGCACAATCTATTTCTATTGCTGATTATAATGACAGGGTATCTCCGTGGATCCTGTGACTTGCCTTCTTCTGCTTTCTCTCCTCTGTTCCTGGGGAGCCTGCTTATTTGCTGTTCAACAAGGCTCCTGCAATTTCAATTTGCTTTCACCAGCTGTTCCTGCTGTTTGAGAGCTAGGCCATCGAAACTCAGTTTGAATCCTTCCACTTTAGCCATTGAAAACCTTTATCATTTTAACTGCTATACTTGGAGCTTTAACTGTAGTCAAATCCAATTCCTTCTCAGTGGAGAAAGTGCTGGAGCAAGAACCTCATGTGGTTCAAGTGACTTAACTGAAGATAGCTAACCCTCTCAAAGGATATGACCATGGTGTCCTAGTGGGAGAACCTTTCCAGTCAGCTAGTATATGCTATCCCACGACTTCTTAATCATTCCTCCCCTGCCTTGCTATCTGGAGCTATAGCTGCTATAAAGATTCCTTTGCACAAAATTTTCCACAGAATTCATCAAGCCAAATTACTCTGCTATGTTCTTTTAAGCAAGGATATTGCTGAGGATTTCTTTTCCTCCTTTATGACCAGTGTTAAGAGTTCAATGTGTGCCGGAGAGATGACTCAGCAGTTAAGGACACTTACAAAGCCTTATGGCCCAAGTTTTATTCCCAAGAACACATGTAAAGCCAGATGCAGAAAGTGGCTCATGAGTCTGGAGTTCCTTTACTGTAGCAGGAGGCTCTGGTGCTCCCATGCTCGCTTGCACTCTCTGTCTGTCTCTCTTCTCTCTCTTTCTGTCATTATGTGTATGTCTGTGTGCCTTGTTCTCTTGTTTCTCTCTGTCTCAATAAATTAAAAATATATTTTTTAAAGGTATAGTACAATGAAAAAACAGGGTAGCACATGCTTCAAATAAACACAAGCAGTTTTTCTCACAATTCCTAATGTATTATAAAAGGCAGGAAACATGGACTTTTCTAGTCTACCTCAATCAGGACTGAAGTGGAAAGGAATTGGGCCTCACTACAGGTATGTTTTCAGGGTGCATTTTAACCTCTGCCCTGTATCTTGCAGTGGTTTTGTCTAGTTTCAGACCAACGACACAAAGAAACTGCATTTGCTTAGATGTTTGTAACAAGTATTTACTCATTTGGGATTCAGTTATAATACATTTA